>JASFYC010000340.1:1395166-2790333 GCA_030412335.1 Botrylloides violaceus
GTAATCGCCGTATCAAGGCCTGCATCAAGTCATTTCAAAGTCTTCATAACCAGGAATGAAACCTTTGTGCATTAGGAGAGACGGATGTATGCGTAGACAGGAACAGGAGATGCAGGACTTGGTTTAACAAAGGCTATTGCAATAAGACTTACACCCGATACATGCGGAAGCACTGTTCTGCATCTTGCAATACTTGTGGAAGTACGTAAGCATATACCTGTTTTTATTTAGTTGATATTGCAGAAATTTTATGAAACGATATGACATGCTGCGATCGCGCTATCTCTGTGTTGCTTTAGGCCTGTCTTTGAAAATAATAACGGTGATTTTGTTTGCAGTTTGGGACAACTGGTCTTCGTGGTCAGCCTGCAGCCGAAACTGTGGTGGTGGTTACGAAGAACGTTCGAGAAATTGTTCTACAGTAGCTTGCGAAGGATTGAATAGTGAAAGAAGGCCTTGCAACACAGAATCCTGCTACGAACCTCGTTCACAATGCAGCGATTCATCAACAGCTTGTTTCACCATCGACCCGAGCCAATGCAGTGACTCCTTTTACACAAGTGTATGTAAGAGAACGTGTGGGCAGTGTAAAACCACCCATGCTCCTGTATCGCAATGCGAAGACAAAGACCCACACTGTCCAACAGAGGCTTTTGTGGGTAAATGTTCCAACCCGCAAATCAGCATATTGTGCCCGTTGTCGTGCAATCTTTGTCAAAGGCCACCAAGCGATACGACTCCATGTAAAGACACTTTGATGCAATGTCCATCATTTGCAGTTGCTGGACAGTGCGCGTTACCTCCAGTCGCGGCTGCTTGTCCAGAATCTTGCGGCACCTGTTTCCCGAAACAGCAATGCGTTGACCAGTCCCCGCAATGTGTTACTTTTGCGATGCAAGGTTTCTGCGAGGTGGATCCAGTGAATGCAAGATATTGTCAAAGATCGTGTGGACTATGTGGCAATAAACAAAAAATCGGTAAGATTATTCATTGGCTAGTTTCTGTCAGGGATTTCTGTTTTGAATGTATGACATTTCAATTTCCTCAGCTCATGTATGCTATTCGCCGATTCTTACACCGCGCGATATAAAGAATTCTGATTTATAGTCTGGGTCGCTATCACAACCGCTACCTCTACACTCCCCCGATACTGACTGCCTATCAGAGAAAGGAACGGATGCCATTTTAAAGTCGTCGGTTTAACTCTGTCGGGAATCGAACCCGGTAGTTCGCGATCAGAAAGCAGACAGTCAGAGCACTAGGCCAGTACTGTAGTATATAGGTAGCTACATACGCAATTCTTCTGTTTAGGCACGATGGAATGCAAGGACCTCTCCGATCAATGCTCGAACTATCTTCTGATTAGCAATTGTAAAAATGAACTTGTCGCCCAGCAATGTGAAGCAACATGCGGGCTGTGTGAAAGTCAATGTAACGACCGAGAATCGACCTGCAATCTTCTAGCTGATACTGGTTATTGCGGCAACCAATTGATAGCTGACACATGTCCGAAATCCTGTGGCGTATGCGGACAATCAGGTAACACGACCTCATATAACAAATACAATGCCGTTTTGATATCAACCTTGTCTCGTTAATGATTCTAGCTTCACCGCAATGTGCTGATGAATCTACGATGTGTGTTACGTATGCTGCGTTGAACATGTGCCAAGGCGAAGTGCTTTCCAAATGCAAGAAATCATGCAATGCGTGCCCCATACTTTCTCCTACTAAACCATGCTTAGACACGAACCCGCAATGTAGCAACTACAAAAAATATAACATGTGTGGAACTCCTGAAATAGCAAAGCAATGTCGGAGGACATGCGGAGGATGCGGATGCCGAGATTCATTAGATTCGTGCCAATTTCTTGTGAACACAATGAAATGTACGTCATCAGTTGTCGCGAAGTTTTGCCAGAAATCATGCCAAACTTGCCAGAATGCTGCTCCACAAGGTAACGTGCTCACGGGGAACATTGTTCTCGCGGGGAACCACGTGCTCGCGAGGAACCGTGTGCCCATGAGGAACACTCTGCTCGCGGGGAACACTGTTCTCGTGGGAACCACGTGCTCGCGGGAATCCGTGTTCTCCTGGGGAACACTGGGTTCACGTAACCGAATTTGCCTTTTCAGGAGGTCAATGCTTCGACAAGATTGCTAATTGCGAGCTTATTAAATCTTTTGGACGATGCAGCGATGCGGTGTTGGGACAACGGATGTGTCGTCAAACTTGCAACCTGTGCGGACTTCGGAGTATGTACCAGTTCCGGTTTTTGTTTACTAATTTTGTCACTCTGTGAAGGATAGGCGTCATAATCCAGCGCAACAGTGCAGTTACTGAGTCACTGTTAGTTCATTGGTATCTTGCTATCTGGCTGATATATAAATAATTCAATGAAAAATTCTCCACATTCGCGTATATTTTTAGGAAAATGCGAAGATAAAATAAAAAATTGTGAGAATGTTGCATTACTCGGCCTTTGCGGCAGAGGAACGGTGGCAGAGGTTTGTGAAAAGTCGTGTAAAAGATGCGACCCAGCTAACGATCCGAAACCTGAGGGATGGAACGTGGAAACTGCCGTACCCGGTGAGAATCACTAGTCCTGACAAACATGGCTCTTTCTCACTCAACCCTAATATTTTCTCAAACGTAGTCTCCAGGGTCGATTGTGCGGATGGAAGAAAAGAGGGCTGTGAGTCGCTCAGAGATCAAGGATTTTGTAAGCAAAAGTACATACGAGACTCTTGCAACCAAACCTGCCGCGTCTGCGTACCGTTGAATCCAGGAAAGGTTAAAGGTCAGCATCCTTTTTAAACGAGTGTATCGTAAAACCATATATATGCTAACTACAATTAATGAGATAATTCAATCCCGGGGGAGCACCATTCGCTGTGGTGACTCAATTGGGATGTAAGCCGGTGTGGAACATGAAACTGTTCTGTGGCTAGGTTAGCAGTTGGTAAAATCAGTAGATATACACGTTTTGCTTTATTCATTCCCAGTCCTATAAGGTTACATGGTTATTTTAACAGTGGATGACGAATTTTGCATCGATGCTACCGATGAATGTCCTCGTTTAACTCAAGGCGGTGCTTCTTGCATTACGGATAATCGAATTCGATATTTGTGTGCCAAGTCATGCGGCACCTGCGTAAAGGTGTCGGGGAAAACAAGTGAGTCAACTACGAAATCGCTCGATAGAATTTGATTGCAAATCCTATCGTTTTCAGTGACTCTCAAATGCGATGATAACGCCGAGGACTGCCCAGATAAGAAGGATCAATGCGATATATATGAGATTTCTCAGCTCTGTAAACGCACGTGCGGGTACTGCGATAAGGAAGGATCTAACCCCAGTCCAGACACTGACGGTATGACATAATTCTTGCCCTATATAGCTCTAAGCCCAACCATGGCCTACTCTAGGTACTAAGTAGGCCTTGTCCCAACTCATGCAAAGCGTTGATGCTAAGCTGAACTGTTTCATACACATTTTTGTCCAAATTTTAGTGGACCCGTCACAACAATGCATGGACAAGATGCGCGACTGCATTCCGGCAAGTTGCAGTAATGACCCATATCAGTCTTATGTTAATGCAATGTGTGCGAAAACGTGCGGTCTTTGTGAAAAAGGTAGGCAACCAGTCCAATGCATGATATTGTAGCCTACTAATCCCCGCACCGTCTGCCTCTAACACATTCTAACTGTTGGCACGCTGCGTAGCTCGTAATTCAGGAACACTTGTTCATGCAGTCCTCACAGTGAGCACGTTACCCCTAACTTGAAGATTTTGTTGAACGGCAGCGCCCCATGTTATCTATCATCTAAATTCGTTAGTTGCAGAATCCGTAGATGAATATGGAGTTTGGGGAAATTGGGGGGCGTGCTCTAAAACTTGTGGAATCGGCGAGCGGAAACGTCGTCGCGCTTGTGAATCTGGCACCGTATGCCGTGACGAAGACATCCCAGCTGAATACAGTGAATGTGCAAATGATCCGTGTCCGGAGTGGGATCTAATCAAAACAGGTAAGAATTTTGACAAAACTATCAATTCGGTGGAGAACCAACATCTTGGAATTAATGTTACAGGTCGTTGCGAAGATTTCTATCCCGTAAAGTGCACCGAGTGGGCGAAAGATATTAAGTGCACCAACGCAGTCTTCAAATCACTAATGGAAAAGCAGTGTCCAAGGTCTTGCGGTCTGTGCAACACAAGTAGGATTGTAGTATCTCGTATTTCGTTTAAGCCAATAATATCATTTTTGTATGATTTCTGGCAGGTGTGGATGAAAATGCGGATGTAGGAAATTGGTCCGAGTGTAGCGTAACGTGTGGAGGGGGAACGAAATCAAGGAAGCGTGGTGAAGCGATGGATGTCGAAAGTTGCAATATGGAAGCATGCCCGGTAAGTTGTGCGACATTACCATGCCAATTTGATAACAGAAAGGGCGCCGGAACCCATCAGCCAACGCGTCGAATGTAGCATCCAGCAACTAGCAACTGCGAATCGAAGTGTTCTTAGTCTTCCGCGGAGAACCAAGGGAACAATTTCAGTCATAATTTTGGTCGTAAGTACGCAGTGTCCAAGTGCAGTATACTTGGCGCAAGAGTGTGCTAATCAAAATCACTCTATGACGATTCACCGCTGCTTATTTCATTCTCATCTGAGACCAACAGGCTGTCTAAGGCCTGGCAAAGACTAAATCTGAGCTGCGTCCTTTTCCGAACACGAGCAAAAATGAACCGAATTTTGAGAAATTTTTGCTTTTATGCTGCGGCCCACGGTTGAATGAATTCAGCAACTATCTCTCCAATTGAAGTACAACGTGTAAGAGCTTGTTAATAGCTTTCGTATGACACCTTAGGGATTCAAAAATTCGACCGAGAAGTAGTTTTCCGACGATCATGAAAGTCGAACTATATATAGTCCGTTTGGCACTCTGGACAAAGCTTGCTAAAGACTATATATATAGTCCGTCTGGCATTTAACGTGTACGGGGAGCGTCACCTTAACATGGTCACTAGGGGGCGCTAGGTGATCATCATACCGGCAAGGGGCCGGAACTACATTATAAAGCAATGGTTCAATTGAGCACTTAGCGCCTCTAACGAAGTTAAGGTGAAGTACCGTGATTTTGTAACGTAATTCAGTTGACTGGTAGCGGCCACAGCTGTTGAAAAATCATATTCAGGCCACGTACAATCTGAGAGCTAGTAGGCCTAGATCATTGAACGTTCACTTCTCGTGATGCTTAGTAGCTCATTTCAGATAAAATAATGTATATTTTTGATTTGTCTAATGTTTAGGTTGGATGGACTCCTTGGACAGATTGGAGTGATTGCTCATTGACGTGCGGTTCCGGTGATATGAGACGTTCGAGGTCATGCCTCGGAGAATCGGACGATATAGTTTGTGATGGTGCGACAGAAGAATCCATCAGTTGTGTAATGGACCTTGTTTGCCCTGACGTCGGAGAATGGAGCAACTGGGTTGATACGTCGTGTGACGTCACTTGCGGAAATGGAAGATATATCAGGTGATTCGGATGTATAAAGTTAATCGAACGTGGAATTTACTAAGAGAAAATAAGTAGTTGCCGTAGCCGATTAAGCTAGGTTTAATTCAATAGGATAATCGATGGTGGGCAGGTAAGGGGCGTAGACTATTAATTGCCACATATAGGCTATTGGTTTGCATTAACCAATTTATCACCACAGTTCCCACAACAGAATCCCTTTTCAATGGGATGAGATGGGCATAAAAGAACATCTTTATTCTCCGTTTTAGAACTAGAGTGTGCTATGACGGTATACCGGAAAATGGCGGTTGCATGGGTAATCACACTATCGTGCTACCTTGCAATCTTGGGCCGTGTATCGGACCATGGTCAGAGTGGGGAAATTGGAGCTCATGCACAGAGAATTGCGGGACTGGTTACCGAACAAAAACACGGAGCCGACAGATTTCATGCGAACAGAATGTTACGGATACAAATCCCAACGCGTCAACGGAGCATTGTTACGAAGAGGATGATACATTCGATATGTGCAATACACAAGAATGCATTATGGCAAGTTGGGGACCTTGGAAAGCATGGACGACTTGTACTGCAAGTTGCGGCGGCGGGTCGGCTTTAAGGCAGCGTTCCTGCCGATACAAAGGTTAGATAAGTAAATCTTCATTGCGGTTGACGTATTCCAGTATTCAATTCTATGTATTTGATACTTTCAGGTAAAGACTTGCACTACAAACAATGCAGCGACAATAGAATGGATTCGTACGATTCTGGCAGTTGTAATACTCACAATTGTTCATCATGGGCCAGTTGGAGTGGGTATCTTCCGTGCAGTTCGTCTTGTGGACTCGGTGTCACTACACGTTTGAGAGCATGCGTCGACGATATCATAGGATCTGCATCGTGTCGATGGGGCGATGAAATTGACGCCAAGATATGCGAGAGACAACGCTGTGCAAAAGGTTGGTAGATTACCAGTAGAGGCAACCAGAGCACAACCGAGAAACCAACCAAAGAAAGGTACAGCCACGCCATCTCATGCAACAAATTTCTGTTCAGACTGCGAGGAACAGGACATAGACGTCCGGGGTATTTTGTACACGGCATCTCCAGGATCTCATCTCAACATCACTGATGGAGAAAATTCCTCAGCTAGGTGGTGCCTCACAGATGATCGACCAGAGCGATGGCTAGAGGTCAGAAGTATTTTCGTTAAGTCCAGCGTTGAGAACAAAAGCTATAATGATGTTTCCCATGGTTACATTCCCATACGCCAATATTTTATAGGCTGTACAAGTATGCGTTAGCGTCATTTCCTTTACCAGGTTGACCTCGGGAAGTTTACATCTGTATCTGGAATCACTTTAACCCTGAAAAATTTGGCAAAAGAACGGGACGATTTGCTGATCACGGCTCCGCTAGTCATGCTGTCTATATCGCATGTTCCAATCAAGACTATCAGACCGGAAAAGTATTTGGCTCAGGAGGACGTAGTGCTGAATCCATACGCTGAGCCCAAACCAGTGCCTTTGTAAGTCGCGTGAATGCGTCAACGTCATTTTTATTTCTAGGTCTCACGGCAGTTTCTAAAAAATCTCTAGAGAAGTAGGGCTCGCTTGAAATATTGTGGTAATGTGCACTTGCAGTTGGCCTGTGATCACGCGACTTGCAAGTTTGTAAGCATCTAAAGGCTGTCTGTGTCTACACATCTGCCGCTCACAATATGAACCTGTGAGCGCCACACACATTTCGCTGAAGCGAGCCGCACTAGTAACGAAAGAGACACGTCATACCCAAAATATTACGCAATCTCCCGTTCCTCGTTTGCTCTCTTCTATTTGTAGTTTTAGGCTATGACGTCAGTGTAATATTTTATAGTTCGTGGAATCCAATAGCCGACCGGATATGGAGAATAGCTACGAAATTCCCGTCAACTTTCGATTGCATGGATATTACGTTTCGAAGGTGTACGTACGAAAGCGCCGCCGATGCGGAGGGATCCGGCGCGTTACAAACGACTTAAAAAAAGACTGTTTGTTTTCCTTTTTTTAGACTTACACTTTTTGCCTTGCGAAATCTTTTAGATATAAATTATGTGCAGCTTTTCACCACTGTTATGTTTAATACAATGTAAGCTGTATGTCGATCTTGTTGTGAAATCTTGAAAACTGATTACGAACGGCTCGCAGAGGGGTAGAAGTGCATAGGCTTGCAATTGTGGATTACACCAACTTGCCAAATATTATTAAAGCATGTCAAATGAAATGGCATAATCACTACACTATGACACTAGCATCGTAAGAAATATTCATAACCTCAAGAGAGGAATCGTAGCCCAATCTACGGTAGATTAGAATAAAATATGACGCCCGAATGTTAACGTCACACTTTAATGGAAGCTCAGTTGGACCAAAAACTTGTGGTGTAGCTGTCATCTTTTCCCATATGTCCGCGGTGATCGTTGGCCAGTGGCCACTTACTGTTACTGTTATCAAACGCAGTCTACCGAAGTTGTGTATTGATATACGAGAGACAACTTCCATGTGCCTGCAATACGAAGAAAGTGATATGATGCATCTTGAGCTGGCAGAAGACATTTGATGATAGTATCAGAATTTAATTGTATATATATATAGGGCAGGCATACCGGAAGTCAAGACGCTTACAACACGCAGTTGCGTTCACAAACCATACTTATCACCAACACTGTTAGCAAGGCGTAAGAAACAACATGCAAGCTTCGTGACAAGCGGATGATTCGTTTACAGCATGTCCACTCCGATTGGAAGCAGTGGATATTTATATGACGAGATTGGGGCGAGTACTATTACACGAGCAAGAGAGCACAACAAAGAAACAGATAGACTTCTAAACAATTCGACTGCTTTAGAAGCTCAAACAAACAGTGCGTTCGTGAAGATAAAGAAGCCGAAGAGAAAATTATGCACCCGTATGTGCGGATGTTTGCCTTGCTGTAGACCTAAACCGTCGTTGGATGATCCAGATATATGACAGCCATAGTTTCTACGTTTCTACACTCTACTTCTACATATTGTCTAGTTTAGGGGAATTCACTCCTTCGTCTATCTCTTGGACAAATAAGACAAATCAATTTTGATAGAGCCAGCACTTTTTCGAACAGATATAATATGCAAAGCGTTGGAAATAGACAACTCCAGGAATACTTCACCGTAGATCCAAAGTTATTCGTAAGCCTTTAAGACCGTGACTAATTTAGGCCTATGTACTGATGTGAAATTTTTCATGTTTTGTGAATTTTAAATAAATGCTCTCCTATAGCGCCTCAATTCAATATAGTCTTCAGCATAGGCTAAATCTAGCGTCAAGAAAATATTGCGTAGCCTTGACTAAGAAAATTCTGTGGCTGATGTCTGAACGTGCTTAGTTGCTTAGCAATGTACAACATAATATACATTGTGATTGAGGCTACAAATCCAAGGGATGAGTTAGTAGAGGTGTCAGGTAACTAGAAGAGATAGCGAAATCCACCATCATTTATTCCTATCGAAGGCTATGCATTAGTCACTATGTCAGTCCGTTATGATTTATGGAAGGTTCAATGTATTGTTCAATCGGGTTTTTATGAAATCACGTGAGCATATGACATACAAATAAGTGACTGGTAAATGACTCGATCTCGTGATGCATCCTATTGCATTATACGATGCAGAGCTGAAATCGATTATATCGAAGCATTGTGCATCCACGCAGTTACTGGTAATGCAAAGGTTTTAGTTAGAGGGACTGCTATAAGATCAGAGTCGGAATATAGGGGAAATTGGGAAGGAAAAGAGTTCTAATTACCATAATAAGGCTTTGGTGATATTGATTTCGGAGAACAAAAAATGTCTAATCCTCGTGGGCCATCGCATGTGCCAATGACGTATCAGTATGAAAGGATTGAAGACTCTGAGGTGGGTTGTTATCAGGAATATACCAATTGATGGTAGCCTTCATTTGTTAATCGGTCCACACTATTTAACGATGACGTTTTCGCCCGCTGATTGGCACTTTCTCGCTTCAGTCCGGATGAGACATATTTTGATGCCTAGCTCACGATATGTAGGCCTGCTGTAGCCTATAGGTACTTAAATACTAGCAGATCTACGCGTCTGACGCGATAAATCGCGGCGGATACGGACTGTGTAGGTTTTGTGGTTGAGACCGCCAGAACATAACGGCGGGGCATTAATCACAGAAGAGACCGCATTCTACGCAATTGATGTCACGCATGACAAAGCAATCCCCTCGCAAGTCCACGCGCGCGTTTGCGTCGCTTTCACTTTCGCATTATGAGCAAAATGATGAATTTTTAGACGTCGTGGACTAAAATATTTACACGGAGAAAGAATGTATCGGATGGGGAGGTTTCAGAGGAAGTCAGAATTTCATCTCCGGGAACGTCACGCCCGACTTATCCGAGAAAGACGAAATCGTTTCCAATATCCTGGATATCATGTTGTCCATGTTGCTTTTCTTCACCACGAACGTTAGATGAATGTTGAAGGGAAAATCGTAGAGAAGATTCACCGGCATTCCACCTTCGCCTGAGGAAGAAACTGAAAAAAGAACTTCGAAAGCTTGTGCAAATTATGGTTCTCAATAAACCAAGGTTTGACGTTATATCTGGAGTGAAACTTCATTACGATAACTTTTAAACGTCCGCCATCGGCGCAACATGGCCTACTCTAGGAACTAAAGTAGGCCATTGGCGCAACTACAGTATATTCTTCAAAACTTGTCGTCTTTTTCGCATCGTATTCTCCTTTTTCAAGTCAGTCCCTTCTATAGTCAGTATTTCCGCCAACATCTGACTAATCCCACCTTGCTAAATATATCAATCTGTAAGTCTTTTGCGTGACATGATATGTGTTGTTGTACTGTTGTGTCATGCTGCAAATGCTGAATAATGCAACGTTGTGATTAATTCGCTCCTATCATCCTTCATAGTGCAGACGATCGCCTTCCCGTGGCCCATCTAGTTTCATAAGGCTTTCATAAAGAAATTTGCGCCACAGCGTTGTTTTATCAGTTCCTGCTATATACGTTATTATTATTATTATTATTATTATAAAGAAGATTTTCAGTGGCGCTTATCACCGGGTGGCGTTTTGCACTACGAACAGGACAGGCTAAAGCAGATACATGGGTATAATAGTCGGGACAATTGTGGATTGCTATATAAGTTAATTCTACAATACAAATAGTATACTGTGTAACTTGGGCAGGTTTAATATTGGTGTCCATATCGATATAATGTTCCACCGGGTTCCAAGGAAAACGGGTGTAAATATTTACTCAATATAATAGATACCGATCCTATTTTGCCAGCAACCTGACTGCAGTGCGTTGTGATTAATGGCTTTGGATACATTAGAAGGGAATCCATTATTACGAATAAACCTTTCAGAATCTATATGATAGGTATATTTTTCAAGGGCTATTTAATACAATGCGGCCGAGAACCTTCTCCCACTGTTTAACTTCTTGTTATAAAAATTATTTAAATTGCGCAATTGTGTATTCTGGAGCGGTTGCAGTATTTGTTACTATCATAAAATGTGTTATGGAGTTATTTTGGGCTACCGTCAAGCACAATATTCAAACCGCATCGGCAGGCTTTCCCCACTGTAGCGATATTACAGGAGCAGATGTAAGCTCGCGTTTTCTTGACTGGCAGTGGTGAAGTCGGACAGCTAAATTCAAGTGTACTAGTATTTTGGAGACGCAATATAAATACGTATAGGGCTTACACGGTGGTGGATCTTGTATTTGCGCTATTTGCAGTAAGCATTGTACAGTGTACATTGGCCACCGATTCTTTGGGTGTAATTTTATTGCGTGACTTGAGCAATGAGGTCGCTAAATATCTTGATCAGTCCAGGAGCTGCTTTCGGGTTAAAACGAAAATGTTGTAGGCGTATATCGCAGCTTGCAGGATCAGGTCGCTTGAGTTCTAAGTCAACGGTGACTGTGACTCGTTTCATCAATCATAAGCGAGTGTAGTAGGCAAGTGTTAAGCACTGTACTGACGCATACCTACCTACGGATATTATCAACATATGACAATATATCAACGACCAGTAAGCGGGCAACAACGAAATGGTAGTTGCTGCGGTAAACAACTGGCAAGTAATTAGTAGGCTACTGATCGTTTAGTCGCTACTTCTTCCAGTTGTTTTCTTGAAATGTAGGCAACACTTTGAATGTGATTTACGTGACAAATAAGCGCATGGCGAGAAAAATTAATGTCAAAAGGCACCAGTGCGTAGTTCCACAACTCGCGATTTGGTGTGGTAAGAAGGAAGTCTAGGATAATAGTCAGTTGCGCTTAGCATTTTCGTAGTTGGTGACAATGACTTTAGGGTTCTTCCCGTGAAAAATCGCAACGCTGCGCGAAGGCTACATACTTATATGGAGGTTAGAATTAAATTTTTCAATTGCCAAGTCGTATGCGGCCGAGATAATTCAGGTCCAGACGCAGCTGCACGAACCGGGCGCAACTTCTTCTCTGTCTGGGGGAGGTAGGCTGTTTAGCCAGAGCGTCGTAGTAGATATATCCCTACGGTGTACGTTCGGAAGGCAATTAACTCATCATTACCTGGGCGTGTCTGAAAATCACGAAAGTGAGAGGGGGAAGAGCGGGAGAGAGAGAGAGAGCGTAGGAAAGGGGGAATCTTGTAATCTAAACTTGATAATATAGGAATTTCGCCCTGTTAGTAATGTATATTTGGGCACGAGTGTTGCATCGGTATATTGCAATCATCTGTAAGGCAGTCAATGGAGTGGAATATTCCAAGTTACTTTACAGTATTGTATTACCTTGATAGTCATATTTACCTGTTAGTCATGATAAACCCGTGGTGTGTATAGGCCTGTATGTCCAAAGCTCACAATATTTCATGAGTCGAAGCATATGATCGTTGCATCACAGTTTTTAATTACGCAAATTGAAATTTACGGAACCCCGAAGACTTTACCTGTACGAGTACAGATTGCAAAACCCGCGCTATAAATGATGAACGAATCGGTAAAATATTTTCGTCCGACCAATTTCAACTTCGTTAGGCGGCACGCTGCTTGAGTCAACCGAAGAATGATATAAATACATATGCTGAATTCCGGTCCCGTTACGATAGAAGTGACGCAATTCCTCGGCACCGTCAGTCTATTATCATAGCGTACCAAATTTCCTTGCGGAGGCAATATTTCACATAGCATCACTTTGTAATCTTGAGAATACTTATACCAAACTGGGTTTAAAACACTTTCAATTCCGGATGGGGTTACTGCGTGTCAAGAGCACGCACAAAATATTTGATCATCGCAATTGAAATAGATGTGTTATTATGCTGTCACTTTGACATTGCCTAAGAGGTTATTTCCTAGCATATTCCGCAATGAACTTCTATTATAATCTCAGGAGTATTTTTGGTTGATTTATTTCATTTTCTGAATTGTGAAGCAAGCCGTGTTTTATGAAAATCTAGTTGTGACCGACCCGGTTTCGCTCGGATTTTACCCGCTTACAACTTCAGGTTGTTGCATGCGTGCATCCGAGTGTATGAGTGTGTGTGTGTGTGTGTGTGTAAATGTTTGCATGCAAAAGATGGTCTGGCGCTTTTCGGCTGTAAAGACCGACATATTTAGCTCCTAATCCATTTCTTTGAAGCGCTATAGATTGAATTCACCAATATCGGTTTGTTTGGTCAGCGAATATAGAACCATAAGCAAAAGCAGAAGTCTTCCATCACATTATAATATCGATGAATACGCAAATGCTTTGGTGAAAATTTGAATTAAGTGATAAGGATGCTTCAGTAAAAATGAAAATACAATGGGCAAGTAAATCAACCGACCACCACAAAGGAGTAAACTCTTTCGGATTAATACGTTGGCTAACTAAATAAAAAATTCATTATTCTTAATGTTATTCGCACATAGTGGCCAATAGGGATAGGGAGAATTACGCAAAGGCAATATCTATCATACGAGGAAGTAGGATTAATGAAAGTAAATAGCTTTGCAAACAAGCACTATCGCTAGCACGGATAACTAAATCTACATTAATCGGGGATTTCAATAGTAGGCTACTTGATATTAGGATCCGGGTTAATAAACGCCATTTTCCGCGATGCATAAAATGGGTTTTACATGCTTTTATAATCGGTAGTCTATTCTTGATGGTCAATGCAAAATGCACTGCCTATCAAACATTGTTAACTCTATTCACAAAGCATTTAATAGTCCGCATGCATGGTATTGAGAACACTACAAGGTATAGCAGGCTTACTGGTAATCATTAGCCTTGGATATCATAAGTTGTATAATATCCTTCGATACTTGAAGTCATATATTGCGAACTAGAATCGAAAGGAATATTACGGAACGCAGGAAGTTTCCCATTCTCGCGAATACAATTTCAAAGCTTTGTTCAGCTCATAGAGGCCGCAGTTTCATTTGTTGCGGAAATGCTCGCGAAATATAAAGTGAATCGTGGACGGTGTAGGACGGTGTATGCTTCTTCAATGCATTGGCATTGGATAAAAAACGTAACTATTTGCAACATGGCCATCTGAGGTTTAGTGATTGTTGTCACGTCGCTCGTGCTGGCGGAAGCCGTGTGTCAATGCGTGTGGTAGATGTAGGTTACTTGTTAGGGGATTTTTTTTGTACTTCACGACGTAACATTTTCTTCTACTATATATTAGTACGTACTGCTGATCAATTGAATCGCTGAAATTTCATGTAAGATGAGCGTATGGTTTTCATTTCAAGACGATGACAGGGCAGCGAGGCTTATAGGCCTATAATAATACCGCCTACATTCCGGGGACTGTTAAGTTGTGAGCTTAGTAAGATAAGCATAATATTTGTATAAATGATAAATCATTCTTTGATCCCGGTAAAACACAACGCAGTGTACAGTATATTGCATAGGGCAGATAGCTTGCACAGTCACGATACTGGAAACGCCAGATCAAATCATCACGACAGACATATGCGGTCTGAGTGTAAATTGCGTATATCGCATGTAATAATTAAAACGTCCTTTGTCACGTCGAATTTATATCGATCTTCTTAGTTAGTCGGAACCACAACTCGTCAGAACAGGAGTCATTAGGACGTGTCTAGCATCGGCATTCACACCTTCAGTTCCGATAGCGCAGTAATGTGAGACTTCTACATTGAGTTTCAAGGTATTTCGATACCGCTAAGCCTCGTTTAGGAAGTGAAGTAGCTGAGATAAAAGTTTCACCTCATAGATGGAAGTCGCGTCACTTGAGTTGAGCGGTCATATGCCTTGCGTGTCGGGCTCGATATAGCCAAATTATTAAATAGGGTTTAAAATCGGTTTGATATGACAATAAATCTTCCAATGTTGACGGAACATTTAATTTTGAGCTAAATTTAACTGCAAATGTCAGGCTCGAAACGACTGTTGCCTGAAAGTTTGTCCTCGTCTGGGCTTGACAAAACTCGTTCAGTTTCTAGTGTATATCATCCTTGTTTACCCAATAATAAAGGATTGCCGCCGCCGGCAGTGTTTTTCTTAAACAACAATTATTTAATTGCAACGTTGCAAGTTGCAAGTTGCGAGAGAGTGTTCGAGTCAACAACACTATGAGGCAAAGAATTCCAAGTCATTATGACTCTAACAGCAAGGGAATACTTGTGGCAGTCACGTCGGGCTAGAGGTAATCGAAGCTTGTACATGTTGGACCTAGTGCCACCGTATAAGGCCCAGGAAAAAAACGAATCGAATGGTATACATGAGAGACCGTGGAGGATTAACCATTGATCGGGGTATTTACTGTATAAGCAAGTTGAACCGATCAGAGAAATGTGTAACTCAACTCTCAGTTTTATAGACGTAGGGATTTAGACTAACCCGCGAGTGGTGTGCGTATCCATCGTTTATCACGACAGAGGGGACTTCTGTATTATCATCAAGTTTAGCAATCAACCATCCAGTCAGTGAGTAATATTAGCCAGCTACACGATGTAATACCGGGCCAAGATAGTATCTGCAAAAGTGTCAGACTCCCAAGGAGACCCGACGTTCATGTGAAATAAAAGTTGAACTGAGCCAGGTGACTTTACGCTTTGACTTTCTACTGATTTAGAGATAATGGTGAATGCCGGAACGGGTTTAGTCTCGGCCAAGTGTGAATGGAAGCGCCTTTTCTGACCGGGTATCAGCAGTCCACGTAGCAAGAGATTTGGCGTAGAGTCGTTTAAGCTGAGTCGGCGTTTTAGTCCCAACCTTTTAAACTTCCATCCTCCGCCGCAATTATCGCGATACATTCTGCGGCAATCACGCTACGCCAACAATACACAGTCGACCTTACTTTTTAAATTGTCATCATTTCGGTGGACGCTGAGGGAAAACGACAGATAGATACATACATGACAGTAGATAACAGAAAGGGCTCAATATTGACAAGACATGTTTGATTGGTTGGTTTGATCGGATTGTACTTATGGCAAACCTTCGTGTATATAATATATATTATCCAATATGGAGATTATAGCAAATTTACATTGTATGAGGGTACCATTGCTGAAAAAACACACACTTGGTAGCAATATAAAATTCGTCATGCCAGACTTTTGGCTCTCATACTCAACAGCGCTACGTAGTCTGGGTTGAGTTTGGGTTGCTGGCTCAAGCTATAGCACCGTGAACTAAACTTCAGCTTCGGTAAGACGGTCTATAAGGACGCTTTGAGATCGTTTCCAGCGAGGCTTTCTTTTAGTTAGATGTTATTAAACCGCAGGTCGATATCGGCTGCATAAAGTCCAACACTCTGACTATAACGATTCTTTGAATACGGTTATTTTTACGGCGTAGGATAACTATTTTTGTAGCTAACCTATCCGGATATTGTGATTGTTATGGGCCTGTGAAAACTTCGCTATAAGAAAAATATAAACGGCGTCATTATTGAGGGATAATTAACCTCCGTTGTGATGATTTGTTTTTGTGGCTCGGTTGCGGTTTAATCGACTAACAATTTCGGACATAATGATCAGCAACGAGAATTCGTGATGTCGCGAAATTAACCATGCCCTCGATTATAATTATAGCATGCCAATATGATTAACGATCGAGCCTGAATGAGGTGTAGGCTACTTGAAATCAACGACCCTTTGCTGAAGAGAATCGCATCCGCAAACATGCGGTGCAGAATTTGGGCTGCCATCGAAAAACATTTTTTTCACTACGGTACCTCGCAATTTACAGGAACTATCTACAATTGTTTTCGACTATATGCTTGCTTGTTAGGTGTGGGGAGTGTACGAACGCCAAAGTACCAGACAATGTAATAAATGTAATGTAAATATTGTTTCCTTTGAAAAGAGGAAGGTTATAGATGAACCCATAAACATAATTAATGTCGCGTGCCGCCAAAATCGATTCAAAAGAGTAGTTACATCCAAATTCGCAGTCGCACGCTTTGTTGTTTCTCTTAAATTGAAAATTTCCGTCATCCTATAGGATTTCGCAATAACGAAAGTCGATTGTGGCAGCATACGAGATTTTATCCGAACCTCGGAAATAATGATCGCATTTAGGTCGAGAATTAATCAGAAATTCCCGACTTTTATGACAAGGCTCGTTGTCAATATTATTTCTTTACTTTACAAGAAACACACTGCACGGACACACTTAATGACGTGAGACAACTGTTGGGCGTTATAAGGCAAGTTTTTAGGATGCAGTGCGCCATAGCCCTGTGCATAATCGCGCCACTGTTGTACATATTTGAGTACAATGAGTACAATGAACGCATTGTGCCACTACAGCCCTAATTTCCCAGTAGACAGCCATGGCTAACGATACTAAATAGACCAGTAGCTTGGAGTAGCTCCATTTTACTCGATCAAAGAGCAGATGTCCGTCATCCGGTGAGGGAAGCTATTTTATGATAAACTGAGCTTACTGAGATAGGAAGTTAATTTTTTGGCGACGCTATATTTTAATTTGAATATTGTGACGACACAAGAACACCGTAGCAGTAAATGACATGCAACTCTATAATATTGAATGAATGATTTTATCACATTGCAGAATCGTATAGCCTTCGACTAAGTCGACTGTAAGTCGAAGACACGCTTAGCGTGTGTTCATATTTAGTCACTGAGTCCGTTGCTTGAAATCAAAAAAATGCAAATGAGGTCGCAGAAAAACGTCACTATGCGAGAATCTCTAAAAGTGACGCAATCGCAATTAAAAAAGCTACTTCACGACTCTTATCGTATCAGTGGCGGTGATCAATATGTCGAAAAGATGAACGAATATGATACGGTATTAAATGTTTCCATTGACGAGCTGGCGGAAAGTGAGCTTGAAAGTATGGTGGAACAACTCGCCAACGTGTTTACTTTTATGCTTGATCTCGATGATGGACTTGCTGGTATTGATTGGGATGAAGTCGCTAAACAAGAGAAGGCGAAACGACGAAGATTATTCGGACTTGGACACATCATACCGTGCATCACAAAAAAATAAACTAAGGCTGGACGCTAAATCTGTGGTGATCTTCTAACAAAAAAGAGACCGTAACCAGTCATCACAACCTATAGCGCATTTTTTGATTGAAAAATTTATGCAATAATTTTTAATATTCTACTTACTATTAAGGCTGCAGGAATTATCGAAAACGATTTTTCTTAATCGCATTTCAAATGTGTCCGTCTTCTCCGAATTCGGTCAATCACAAAGAGGTTACTGGCAACATTGCACATTATGGTCTTGGTTGCTTACATGCAGCTAAAATGTATGGTACGCTGTGTTTTTTCTCCCTAAACGCTATAACTGGTGAGTGCGTGAATGCGATGTTGTACCGACAAAGACTGGTTCGCTTCGCGTTGGTGCGCATTATGATGTTGCCAACAGGCAGAATACATATAGGATATGTATAGTATGATAAAATGTAAAGGAACCTTTTTCCTGACCCAAAGTTTCTAGCAGGGTTACGTGTGTGAATCCGGTGCGATATATTTTGCTACATGCTAGTAGCCTATTCTATTACTATACGCATCTGTTAATTTGATACGATGCAATACCATGACGTCCTCCACGTCGAACGTGCATTATATTTCAGTATTTGATTCGATTCCATCAACTTTACTAGTGAGTCGAATCGCATATTTGTTTCGCTTAACGGTAATGATTATAATTTGCCCGGTGAACGGTTTCTGCATGCTTTTATCACCGCCATTTTAAAAGTCTGATCAAACATCGGTAGCTGTACGATGCAGCTGCCCACCTATAGTCTACAGCAAGGACTTCCTGCACTGTTTGTTAATGTGACGTTTACACCACTGTGAATTGAAATCTATGAATATAATATTTGTAAAGTATGCAAAGACTATTTGGGTCGGATCAGAGCAATTGCAGAGAACCGATGTTGCCAGGCAAAAATGTGCATCAATACTACCTCCGACCTCCACTAAATATGGCGGCCGAAGAAGTGGCATATTGCGAGCGACGGGTTTGTTTCCGATTCTTACAATTTGAGCATTAATGACGAATTTGATCCGCAAACAAAGAGGTCAGTGCGCTGGTTGTCTCAGAAGTCTTCTAGTGCTTACGTGCGCCACCTAGCGATCGGATATGTGAGGATGACAGCTTATTGCTGTATCTGTCTATATATACTGCAGTGTAGTATTATATAGGGTCAGGGGTATCTAGGCAGATAGATATCCTTGTATAGGGTCTTGCATCACAGCACGTCTATTTGAATCGTTCTTCTTGTAACATCGTCGCGAGCCCGCCATCTCCAACGCATACCATTCCTGAACCGCGAATCGTGTCGACAAGCTGATCAAGCGCCTTCGTTGTGGCACATAGACCTACAGTTTCAGCTCTCTGTCAAATTGTGCCTCGGCCATATAGGAGTCATCAGAATTTTATGACTAAGGTCCAACAGAGAGGCATAGGAATGCAGCGCTGCATTACGCAGAGAAGTATTGAATGCTCGGAAGCACGATTTATTATTCGTGTCTCTCAATCATCGCCGCAAACTACATGGCTAGACTACAACGTGAAGGCCTATAAACTAAAGTATTTGTCAGCGTGCGTTATACTTCTGCTACGCTCTGCAGTGCAATAATCTTTGAGTCAGATTGGACGAAACAGGCTCATGTTCTGCAAGTGCGACTAAAAATATATGATGGGCAGGAAGAAGAAAATCAAAAGAAAAAACAGAAAGCAAAAGACCACTACCACAGTGGAAGAGCTTGAACGTGAAATAGAAGAAAGAAAGCATATCGTCCGGACCAACTGTAAGCATATTATCAACATCAACAATGTGCAGTTAAACGAAATGCTATCGATTTCAGAAAATTTGGAAAAGTCTGCGTCAAATTTTGCCACGCAAACCAAGAAACTAAAGAAAAAATATCGATGTAAAGCGAAATATCCTTGCTTGTATTTATGTTGTGGTTCTTGTTACATGTGCTGTTGCACTAAGTAATGTTTTTTCGTCACTACCTAATGAAGAGATATCTGTATTAGGCCGTGTAGGACTGTGCCTATAGACTGCCTATTACCATCTGCCGAAGCAGTTGAGCTTTTCCTGACTCAATGGGTTTGGCGTCCAGCCAGTCTGGTAATACTGTAGTTATAGCAGTGGTTGGACGAGTAAAGGCCTCAATCATATTACCTGATTTACCACGAACAAGTTACGAGCAGCGAATTGCCAAATTCTCAGGCGTTAAAACATTTCCCTATTACGCACCGAGGAAAACGAATAAAAATCTGCTCATTGTAAACGGTTTTTGGTGATTTTGTCTATTGTACTCAGCGTATAGACTGTGACGTACCAGAGATACGCTTGTGACGTGTAAGGCATCGTAAATTTACCGCAAATATGCCTATAATAATCAGCAAAGAGGAGGCGAATTTACGATGGCGGCCTGGTTTGCGTTCAAACTGACAATACCATTGAGCAAACAATACGATAGATACGATAAACGAAAACAGTTAAAGCTATCAATAAAAAATCGTTTCGACGTGGTAAATCAGTCTAGTCTATTTGTTGCTTTCGTAATGCTGTTTTCTTTGAGTTTAGCGATATCATAGCAGGCACAAATACGCGAAGTCATATATAGTCCTTGAAGACGTGCTGAGCAAGCGTCTTACCTAGCCCGTATTGGTTGTGTTTTGGAGCGAAGCAAGAGTAAAAACAATGGCACGAAATTATCCACAGTGCGACTGGGTGGTCAACTCAAGCTATGATTTGACTGATCCGATTGTGATCGTCGACGATATCAACTGCACTGTCGATGTGAACGAGTCGTGTTCGCACTGCTTCTTCCATGACTTGAGTGATGCTTTTGTGTACTCCATCATCGCATGTTATTCGATTATTATGGCATTGGGGATTCTCGGGAATTTAGCAACAATAGCCATTATTTTATCAGTGCGGAAGTTGAGAATAGTGATGAATTTGCTGCTCGTTGCGCTCGCTTTTAGTGATATTATTATCACTGTAGCAATGCCGTTCAGCTTTCTCAGTAACATATCGTACGAGTATACGGGCGCTGTTGGATTTTGCAAGTTCGTTCCTATGCTTCAAGGTAAGTGTCAAGAGATGCTTTTCATCCTTCTGATATGTGCCAATTCCTAGACTGCCTGTTACAGTGGGGTAGAGGCCTGTCTGTAAATATTTGATATTTTGATTATTGTAATCATTTGGCTACGAATTCATTCTAAAGGAACAGAGAAGTGTCGACGATCAGCTCAAAAATCTCAAGTCTGAACCCGACTTAGAAACAGCATGGAAATTTGGGCCCGGTTTCTGAAAAAATGTGAAATAATAAGCCGTGGCAGACTGCCTCCTCTGGTTTTTCAGATAATACGTCAGCGTGTTTCGATGGAATTGACAAAACTCGTCAGCTGTTTCCTGTTAGGAGTCTAGGACAGTATAATAATGTATCTGATATTGACATTACCAAAATATTTTCCGTTGCCAGGGACCGCTGTCATGAGTGGAATCTACACTTTAGTAGTGATCGCCTTTGAAAGGTACAGCGTCATCGTTCACCCATTTCAGAATCGGATATTAAATAATCCAAGTCGAATCGGTATTTGCATTGGAATCATATGGGTGCTATCAGCATGCATTCAGGTATATAGAATGATTTTTCTTATGCAAGCTCACTAAGGTTAGCAATTAGAGCTGCGGGGAACTGTATCGCCAAGTTGGTCATTAACTATACCAAGCGTAAAGACCAAAGTTTCACTTTACAAAGAACGATGTTCTACACAAAAACATGGGTCACATATATGATTGAAGTTGGCCATAGGGTGCGTACCGTGCTTTGTTTTTCGGTATCGCGTGCAACGCCACACGTCTGTGGGGGATTGGGTCAATATTGTTTTTCAATAGGCTTATGCTTGTAGCATCTGGTATGCGGCAAGCTGATATTATTTTGTTTCCAGATACCACTCCCCATAGTGCTGGAAGTGGAAACCCGTGTGGATCTATTTTCATCTGGGCCAATAAACGATTTCGTATATTCTTGCGAAGACGTGTGCCTGCAAGTTGGAATTCGCTTGTGCGTGGAGACTTGGGGTCCTGACAGCGCTCTTGCATTCAGCTATGTTGTATTAGTAATGATGTATTTACTCCCGTTGTCGTGCATCTCTGTTCTTTACTTTCTGATTGGAAGAACGATGTGGAAGCGAAGACCCGTCGGGAACAGTTCGGCCAAGGAAGTGAAGTTGTACAAGCAAAAACGACGCGTCATTACGTTCATGATTGTGCTAGTTGTAACATTTGCTGTATTGTGGGGTCCGTACTTCATCATCCATTGCCTAAAGCAACCGATATCGAACAGATATGTGTTGGCATACCTGCAAATGATGGGACACGCAAATGTTGCTGTAAATCCAATACTGTATGCATACTTTCATCGAAACGTCCGGAAGCAAGCTGTTGTTTATATCAGGCGTGTTAGCATGTTGCTGGGGGTAACAGGAGACGAAAATTTCGGTGAGACATCAAGCCCTATTTCTACAATCAGGCGACGGGCCGCTCATGATAAAAAAGCTTCCAACGATACAAAAGTGTATTTGTCATCAACTGCAAAAGGAAACGCAAATACATCATCCAGTGAAAATCCAGGAGACACGGGTAGCTTCAAATCCAGGGGTACCACAGAGTTCTAATGAAGTACAGGATATATCGTGTCTTCTTCCAACCGATCCAAATCCTGTTAACCGGTGACGTTGCACAGTGCGCAGTGCATAGTGTAAGCATATACTACAGCGCGTTTTCCTGTGAAAACCGCACAATCTTGCAACATCGATACCCATCACCGCTTGTACGCAAGCAGAATAATCCTTGCCGAAATGATGCGATTCACACTATAGTGTGTATACTGCGGACAATATAGCAGCCTGTGAGATTGCAAGAAATACCTGTGCGAATTGCGGGAACTTTCGTATATACATCGCTCCACTCAAATAAAAGAGTTTTCTTTCTCGGTCTACCGGAATGAAATACAAATATCTCCACCTCCTTGAAAGTTTATATGTGAGAATGTCTTTTAATCGATATTTCCACATCGAATAAGAATATATTTGAGAAATATAGTCCAATCGATTTATAGCCGTAACCAGCCACCGCTGAGCAGAGGTACAACTTTCTATGTGAGAAGGACTTTTAACCGTTAGATGCTCATCGAATAAAAGAATATATTAATGTGAAACGTTCAGTCGTTTTGTAGGTATAGCCACCGCTGAACAGCGAACGATTTGCCACCGGATGCTATAGGCCTCGGGTACTTTACGTAGCAAATATGTTTTGCGATGCTGTTGGGGCATTTGTATTTTTCATTCCTTAAAAGGATAATGCAGTAGGCCTATCACGCATATCGAAATCTCTTATTCGTCAACCGCAATATGCTCTTACTTTCCCTCAAGAGGCCCATGAGCAACACCAAGGGATTGATATGAAGTTAACCTCCTGATTCCACTCTGACGATCTGACCAGATCCTGCTCTGACTCAGTCGCGTCGTCGGCTGCACATAATTTGCAAACGCAGGGTGGAAACCGCTTAATTGCCTACACTCAGTGGACCGAGAATAGATCGACTGGGTTATGCAAAGATCAAGATAAGTTTATTACACTCCAAGAATACACCACGAGACCTCGATTCTGAAACTATACTTCTGACGAATTGCACGATGCGATATCGCGACGTTCTATATATATGTCTCTAAACATGAGCTGGGCAGTTGAAAAATACATCGTCACAATATTTGTTTGCAATATTGTAAACATCGTGATCAATTTTTTTTCATCACACCAATTTGAACATGTTTTATATTTAACCCATAAAGGCCCAACCGTGATCAGTTCATAAACAACGATTAGCTGGACGCTTCAAACCTCTGAGGATGACTAACCCACAAGAACGCCTATCTCGACAAAATCAGCGAATGGTCCATGGATTCTTTGGAACAGGGGTAGGTTGAATATTATTTTTTTAATCATATTCAGAATTTATGGCGTTTTTCACCAACGTCATGTACGCCAAGTCGATGCTCACAGTATACGTGTCAATACTCCCGGCTTATAAGCCCGGATCACTATTACAATCACGGCTCTCCGCACTTCCCCGAAACAAACCGACTGCCAAGAAGGGTAGGAACGGATACCAAGGTTAAAGACTTCGATTTGACTCGGTCAGGAATCGAACCAGGAACCTCCCGATCAGAAGGCGGACACCTCTACACCACTCGGCCAACTGAACGGTTGGCCTGAATATTAATTGGCGCATTACTTAAAATTATTATCAACGACTAAAATAAAAGGCTGCTGATGCGCGATATTGAATAAGTTGCGGTGAAGATCTAGGTAAAGCTTTAGTCCATGTAGGCCTACTGAGTTTGTATTGCATGTTGAAAGCCTAAAGTATGTATGGATATTTCATGTCTGTTTCTAAAAAAAAATTCGTTGCAATTTTTAAGGTCGCTCAGGTTCTATTCGGGATCATAGGTCTGAGTCTTGGCGTCATTGCATTGTCACACCCGCTGATTCATGGAATTCCCGGATATCTTGTCCTGTCATCACACTTCAACATATGGGGAAGCATGTTGGTAATGAATAAAGTAATGTTTACGCGGCTTTGACTTTGAAGTCTAACACGCGCACTTTTTCTTGCAGCTTTGCATCACTGGTGGGGTTGGGATAGCGACTAAAACAAATCCATCGTCCAGATTGGTAAGTCGTTATTTTTGTGGTAGGTCGGGTTAACCCTGGTTTATTTTCGGCACAATTTCTTTTGCAGATCAAGAGCTATTACCGTTTGAGCTCGGCGTGTGTGTTGCTATGCCTTTGTATGTTCTTCGTCAACGTTTTTGGACTGGTAACGGCGCATTCTTCTTATTCACCGATTTCGGTAGGTCATCGATAAGTAGCCTAGTCCTATGATCGTGTCAGTCTTGGTGCAATAGATTGAATTTTATTTACCTTTAGAACGTGATGATCATCATACAGTGGATATTGACTCCGTTGGTGTCACTACAGCTGATACTCTTCATAGTTTCTGTCTCCTACAGATGCTGTTCTGATGATGCTGAGGTAGGCACAATACTACAACGCAATAACTTAAGCAGTTGAAGTAGTATCCCAAATAATGAGTAGAGGTTAGTCCCCTACAGATGTACACGCCGGTGGCTTATTGTTTTCGTGAGGCATCGGCGATATTCCTACACCATTGTAGGCTATAGAATATTGACTTGAATGTTCGAAATCATGACATGACCGAGGAAGTTACATAGTCACGACTCACGATCGACCACGTAAACCCTAACATGGCGTGAGTCACAACATCGTGAATAAGTGCTGGGCTAAATTTATTCCGTGTGTGTTGTTTGTTATTCTTGTCTGTTAATCACCGCGATCTAATATATAATATTTTGTGCCCTTTTTTGTCATCATTCATATATAGGCCTGTATGAAGGTTAATTGAGATTTGCTTTGCGGGACGATAGACGTGAATCTGGTACAACCTTTGTTCTCAGACTGCGAGCGCTCAAACAAGGGGCAAACGGTGATTCAAGAAAAAGTTGGCAACAATCAAACAATATGCTTAGCCTATATTATACACATGCTTTACAAATACCTGTTTTGTCTATCCAGGCGAACGCCAGTGTGTTCCTGATTTTGTAATTTGATTCATGATATAGCCTATGTCTTCAGACGATTATGCATCTTGATCACTAATTAGGCTAGTAAGATTATAATTTCGCAGGGATTACTAGAAATCGCTGTAATTTCGAACCACTTGCCACAATCATTCGACAACGGTCATACAGCGACTCCCAGTGGACAAGAGTATGGCGAAGGCACAATTTTTCTTGTGACTTTATAAATGTTAATTAATCTAAATTAGGCCTATGGATCAACTTTTAGAATTATATTTGAATATATAATACTTTGGACGTATTTTTTGTGGATTTTACGAATACAATAAGATGTTTGATGGGTAACTGGCATTGACATAAGAGTGCGTAGAATGCTCAATCATTCGATGTCTCAATGGTACCAGAATGGAGTTAAATCACTCATCCATGACAAAACAACAGCGGTTATTTCGTGACTTCAAAAATTTTTTGCCCGGTCTGCGGTCAGTCTGCACCTGTGCGTTACGCTAGCGGTTCGCCGTTGTGGAGGAATTACTGGACGTTTATAGGTGTTATTCGAGTTGAGTACGAGTGGCTTAGGCACTATGTGGAGGGAACTGTAATAGATTAGGAACTAAGCAGGCTTCGCACAGCATTGTAAAATCTGGCGTCAGAACGTCAAAGGGAACCGGAAACAGAGTCACTGCTCGGGGCTCGGCGAGTGGAGTGGGCATAGTCTGGGTCAGTATGCCAGATGCCGCCCAGATATTTTTAGCACGGTATGGTATTTCAGTATATTTCTTCCTTAACATCTTTTGCTTTGATATGTGATTCAAATATTTGCAGTGATCACATTGCATTACGTCCATGACGTGTTCGTCGTGATGGTAGTGCGCAACTCCATGGTCAATCTTATTACCATCATAATTTCGTTTTATAAGCCTATTCATATACTGCGTCAGCATTAATAATGTCCGGTGATTGTGTGAAAGACGAATCTCTGACCACAGAAGACATTAGAAGAGGGATTCAGAGACATGTGAACTGTCTGTCTGATCCAAGTAAAATTGTACGTAAAAGAGGTCTGATTGATATAAAAAAGGAGACAATATCTCGTAAACTGGGTGGAATTATTCTTCAAGAGATCGCAAATGATGTTCTCAAGCCTACACTCAAATGTCTTTCTGATCCGTCGGAGGTGAACCGTGAGTTATCAGTAAAATTTGCAATTGAGTATTTTTCACTAATACCACAGCCTGAAACAACGCTTACATATGTTTTGCCTTGTCTTGTACAAAGACTAGGCCAGGAAGAAATTTTAGAGCCTTCTGAAGAATTGCGGCATTTAATTGTTGATGAATTACTGTCATTGACTGTGGAGCTTTGCGGAAAAAAAATCGCAGCGTTCTTGGATGAAATGATTCAAATTTTGAAGCGGACAATTGCAGATCCTTTCGGAGAAGTAAAAAAGGCTAGTTGTAAAGTCGCAAGTGCTTTAGCCAAAAGTATTCCAGAGTACTTTCATATGCAAGGAGAATCGTTAATTGCTCCTTTAATGCAGAGTATCACTCACCAGCATTCAAAAGTTCGTGTGGCAGTGGTAGAAGCGACTGCAGATGTTATTCAATTTGGAAATGGCAAAAATGTTGATGATGTAGTCCCCCATTTGGCGCAACGACTATTTGACCAATCACCTGCGGTTAGAAAATCGGTCATTAAACTGAATGGACGTTGGCTTTTAGAATTACCAGATCGATATTCGTTCTTTTATAAGTTTATCCCGCTTATCTTAACTGGTTTCGATGACGAAATGCCTGATATTCAAGAGGAAGCGAAAAATCTCTGGCATCAAGCTGGTCTTTTATATCAACAAGAAAATGAGAATGATCTCAAAGATAAACTAGATTTTGAAGCACCGATTCCACCATTGTATCCGCATGATACACCAAGACCGTGCGTCGGATGCCGTGAGCTTGTTCAAAGAAACCTTTCGAAATTGATGTCTGGCATTTATCGTGATTTAGGCGATTGGGTTGTAGACACAAGAATCAAAACATCCCAGTTGTTGTACGTCCTGTTGCTTCATGCAGAAGATTACACCACTCAACATATGCAACCTCTCATTCAATCTTTACTTCGTGCTTGCTCTGACGATAGCAAAGAAGTGTTCAAAAACGCATTGCGATGTGCGGAATTAATCGGTGCGTTTGTTCAACCTGAAGTTTTTTGCAAGCTTATACTTCAAGCTGTTTCTGCACAAGCTGGCTCAAATCCATCAGCTCTTGAGGTTTTAGCATCTATTATATCAGGGTGTTCTAGTGATGTGATTGGAGATTATTTATCTGTTATCGTGGATACTTTATTGGACGTCGATGTTTGTCAAGTATCGGAGAAATCTGATTATCACTATGCGTTATTAAGATGTGTACAAGCCATCACATCGGTTTGCCATGACAAGCTGGGGGACGTAAGCCTGTCGTTGTTTACAATTGTGATCACTGTGATTTCAATCGGCAAGTCGGAAGAAATTTTGAATGAGTCAGAAAAATCTTTGGATCTCCTAGCAAAAGGGTTGAAATTAACCGAAGGAGCGACAGACTTGTATCATCAGCATTCAAAGCAAGTTATTGATTCTATGGAAGGATCTTTTGAGACTTGGACGAAATATTCGGTTGAGAGGATGATATTCGATACTTTGCTTTCAAGAAGTGGTGCAGTCGTAGGGGATTTGCTCGAGGAAATAATGCCTGTCTTGAGATCGAATCTAAATCCGGACAAAGACGTAGAAATGCGGTTGAATTTTTTCACGCTGTTGTCAAAACTTCTTTTAAACCTTGATCAAACTTTAAATTCAAGCAAACGATTTAGCAGTGATCACGTCAAGGTTGTTATCTGTGATATGATCGCTCCAAATCTTATTTGGAAGGCTGGAAGAACTGCAGGTGCCATTAGAACTGTCGCTATGTCCTCTCTATGGGCATTGGTTCGTAGTGGCGCAATCGATTCTGAGATGGGTGCAGAATTACTTACGGATCCACTTCTTCCCTTGCTGTCTTCTCTTTTAGATGATGACGCTCAAAGCACGCGCGGTATCACAGCAAAAACCTTGACTCGATTTTTCAATATGTGCCTCACCAAATTGAACCCGGACAAAGTGCTGCACAAAATTTACATGGACCTGCTGAAAAGAATGGATGATGCGAGTGATGAAATTCGAATGACTGTCGTCCTGACTTGGTCGGCTTTTTTCAAATGCTTCAGCAGCGATTATGACGTTCTACTTAATAAAGCACACTTGGAAGAGATGTACATGGGATTGTTGGTACATATGGACGATCCTGATACTAACATACAGATATCCATATTAAATGTGTTGAAAGTAGGCGGAAAAATTGCACCCAATCTATTAATTGGGGAGATTGAAAAAGTCAAGCATAAACACAGAACTGACCACTACTGTAACCAACTTATAATGCACCTTCAAAATGCATCCAAATGAATTTCCAGGTTACCATGACGACAAGATAAAATCTTGTCCACTGTTTTGCGTTGAAATAATGACTATTTGAACGCTACAGATCATTGCTGAATTCAACTGGATTGATTTTATGCTGATTTGTGAAACGTTGTACAAATAGAATGTTAGAGTATTCTGTGCCTGTAGTGATTTTCAATTTTCCTTGTAATTTGTTGACGATTGGCCGGTATCTAAAAAATAAATTTCTCATGTAGATATAGATAGGTTATAACTGATAGTAGAGGTCAAGTCATGGATGATATCAGAAGAGCGTCGGTGTTGTCCAATTCTAGTACTTCTTCTAACTTGACAGATAAACGACATGCAGATGCGGTTCCAGATATTCAACAGGAATCTAATAAAAGATTGAGACTTCAGGTAGGCCACCAATATCTACACTGATTGGTATTTTTTGAGATATGCTGTTGATAAATTTAATGTGATCTATATTCAAGTTAATAATTATATGCTTTTGTAATCTGAAATGTAACCATGTATATTGTTTGATCATTAAAATGACAGCTTTTAAATATAATATGTCTGTCTCTTGCAGTCAGCAGATCTTCTCTCTTTCTTACTTCTCACCCTGTAATATCCTAATGAATGAACATTTTATCTTGAAGCTCAAGTCAATTCAAGAAGAAAATATTCAGCTTGCTACTGAATTAAAGAAGTTACGTGAACGATTTTTGCATTTTGAAGAGGAAAAGGTTACGCTGACGACAAATTTTAATAAAGTAATAAAATTTTTTTTCATGAATCTTATTTTTTAATTTTTAATGAAATAATTCTGTACTCTTCAGGAAAATTCCAAGAATCTTGCAGAAATTGCCAAAATGCAGTCTCGTTTAGAAAAAGGTGAAGCTGCCCGGCAGTCTATTGAATTTGACTTGGCTGTTGTCAGAAAGAAATCCCATGAAACGTTGAGGTCTACGAATCAAAGAGAATCATCTCTTGCTGAGGACAATAGAAATCTTGCAGGTATGATCCGAATTTGCTGTATGTTATTTATTATAGTGATTTTATTTGTATTCTGTTACAGCTAAGAGAGCTCGTCTAGAGACAAAAGTTGAAGATTTGGAGAAGGCTTTACAAATCGCTCGACGAGTGACCATGGAAGATGAGAAGCGAATAGCATTTTTAATGGATGAGAAGGTACAATGACTATTTCTACATTTGCAGAACATTACATTTTAACTCGTTTAATATTTCTTGTAGAAACAATCTGAATCTGATCATCTAGCTTCCGAAGCCATTTTACGAAGCCATCATGATAAACTGGTTGAGGAAAAAACAATCCGTGATGCAGAGATGACTGAATTAAAAGCTGCTTGCAAAGATTTGGAAGCTGATCTTATACGGAAAGAGGAAGAACTTCGCAACAAAATCAGTGACCTCAAAATACTCAGCGAAAAGTAAGCAATTTACCCAGTTAGGCCATAAATAACCACGTGTGGTATTCGTTACTACTTTCCAGTACCCCATACTCTTTGGTGGGTAGTTCTATTTTATCCCGTAATTCTGAATTTCTCAAAGTTCATTTGCCAAATGGCAACACCAGTTCGCTCTTCCTCCTTGTTCTGGTCAAGAGATTGATACTTCAAATCGTGATTCTTGTGATGAGAAATGAAGTTTATCTACTGTAGGTCAGAAGCCATGAAAACTGATCACTTCTATTATCAGATTGAACGGGAATGTACTAGCAAATGGGGGCGAGTGGCAAATCATGCACCGGTTTGAGACACTTTTTTTGCTTGGTTCACTTTATGCTGCTTGTGCATTATGCGCTTTTCGTAATTGAAATGCATCTTGTCAAACTTTCAGCTGTAATCCTGGGGTTTTTAATCAAGCATGGTGGTTGGTCGTGTTCGGTGTCTTCTGTGTAATTTTAATCGGTGCTGACTCGGGTATTTTTGTAACGATGGTTTTGCCTTGATGGTTGGTATGTACTTCTGCTTGCATATAAATTGCCAAGAGAAGTTTTTATAGTAAAGTGATTTCTTCTTGTGCCTGTAAGATGGCGCAGTAATTTGACATTATACACGAGTGTATTGAAATTCCTAGCCTGATAATTTCTGACAGCGCCGATGCTTTTCATTCAATTATGGAAATGGTTCTTGAATTTATTAGCCGCTACAGAATACAAAATTGTCATGATTTGCACATCTGTCTGCGGAGATTATCGCCGATTGTATTAATACATATTATTTTTTGTTTATTATATCATTTTGTCTAAAGGAGAGGATATTTCTGTTGATTAAACTTGAATCATTATGCTATATGAAACGGTATGATATACCGGTATGCGGTATTCATGTTTGCAGTGATTATTTTCCTTTGTCTGCTAAACTAGTTACCGCAATATTATTGAAAGTGGGCTGTACGGATTAAGGTGATGGATACTTACTAACTGATGTTGATACAGCGCTTTAACAATTTAACTGGCCGATGCTATGTGATGACATGTTCTTGGAATTTTTGTACTATGGTGGTCTCGCAACTGATAATCTAGTACAGTTACAGTACCGACAGGCTATTGTATAATTTTAGACCACTCCTATCACCACGATCATGGTTTATAGACTTGCTGAAAACTCGAATAAATTTTTTGGTCACTTCAGAATCTGCTATGAGGAACACTTAATTGTAAATCGAAATTAGAAATTTTCAGCTGATGGTATGGTATTTGAGTCATTGAGTCAAGAACCTGATCTATTAATAACATTTGCCTCAAATTGAGCTCATGCATGAACATGAACAGCAATTAGGCTCAAATTTTTATTTTTCGTTTTGATTGTATGAATGCAATAAGTTTCAGATAACAAATTCATTTCATCATTTCACAGGGAACAGAATATGAGAGTTGAGCTGCATAATATGACTATGAGATGCCGCGCTCTTGAAGAGAGCGTGGAAGCTGAAAGAGCAGCACACTTGGAATCAAAATTCAATGCGGAAATCATTCAGGTATTGCTTTGTAGGAGGAGGGGGGTGGGTGGGTCTTGTCATTTTATATCTATTGAATGAATTTTTTTGTGCAGCTAAAACACCAAGAAACTGAATCTGCTCTTGGAAGTCAACAAGAATTGGGTAAAAAACTTGCCGAAGAACTGGAAAATACAACGAAACACTGTGAAAAGTTGCACGTTGAAGCTAATTTGGCAAAAAATTGTGAGGAAGAGGCTAAGCAAAAGTTGGAAAGGTGATAAATTAAATTTTTTGTGATATATTAACAGTCTTTCATAGTGAAATTACCATAATTTCTATACTTTTGGTGGCAAGACTCAACAATACAATATTTTCACCATATTAATTAAAGAGTCACATTCATTCACTTTTTTCCAGAGCAATGCAAATACATGACAATGCCAGAAAGCAACTTGAGCAAGAGTCGTCTATCAAATCTGAACGAGTTACAGAATTGACCACACAACTTTCTAAACAGCAAGAGAATTATGAGAGTTTAAAAATGGAATTGAGCAAGGCGAGGAAACGGCAGGTTTGTACAATTTTGAGCATAAAGGTTAGCGTGCAAATCTGTATGAGGACATTGAATACGGTTCTGTCACTTGTTCTATGTAAAGATTTACCTGGAAGAAACATACAGCGGAAATATGAGAGAAGTTGGAATGCTCCTCACTACCTACTGCGAAGATTCCGCCGCCAAATCAGGTACTGCTTGGCTACAGCATCATAAAATGAGAAATGCGTTGACGTATTTTGATTTTTTTCAGTTGCAAAGAAAACTGAGAAAGGCAAAGAATCACAAAAGGACCCAAAGATAATTCTCGAAAGATTAAGGGTTTGCATGTTGTCTATGAAAAAGGATGTTGAGGATATGAAGGTGAAATTGTTAGCGATGTAGCACACTCTATAATTATATTCAAGTTGTCATGTTGCTTCAGAAAGAGGTGGAGATGAGCAAAACTACTGAACAACGTACACAAAAAGACTGTAATAACTTTCGAGACAGAGCTTTGGCGAGAGAGAAAGACCTTCAAGCATCACAAGTAAGCTTGCATTTAACTTTGTCGAAGATTTTGAGTGATTATTGGAAAATTTCAACTTTTGTATGTACTCTAGAAAGAAATTTTGAACTGCCGAATGGAATTGGACAGTATCAGAATGAAGCAGGCTGACTATGAACGTGAAACGGACAGAATGAGAAGAGATCTTGCCGAAATCACAGGAGAATTTGAGCAACAAACTCGTAGATGTGAGCAATTGGAGAAGGACGTAAGTAAACCGACCTCTTCTTGCTACTTGGGAATAATATCAGCAACTTGTACGTGATTATTTTACTTTGCAGGCAGCAAATATAATTGAAAGACATAAGAATGAGATGGAGGCTCATATGTCTTTCCTAAGGGAACTTCACCACGCTCTTGGCCCTCATGCAAGAGGAATTACCTCATTAACAAAGTGATTTTTGTTATTACGTTATATAGGCCTGATGTAGGAATGGACAAATCGAGTCATTTTTTTTCCGAATACGAATCGATTATTTTTTCAAAATCATCCAATCACCACTTATGTTTATTACAACAGACCTGATCATCTGAAAATCAATGTTCAAATCGAATTTGTCTTAATAGGTTTACATGGTCCGAGTTTTCTGTTGGGGTTCGAGAAGGCATCGATTCGGCCTTGAATTCACTAAGCAGACTTAAAGAAAAGGTGAGTGCAGTTTTATGGTTAGGCCAAAACTATGATCGTCAATATCCTCGTTTTCTGCAGAATCATCAACTAGAGTTTTCAAATAGTCAGCTGGAGAAGACTGTGAATGAGATGCAGAACGAGCATGAGGCATCTGTCGATCGACTCGCTAGACAATGCAGAGATAGAGAACAAGAAGCTCTCAGACAAAGGAAACAGCTGGAAGCTCATTATAATGCACTCATTGAAGAGATGGAATCTAGAGCCCAGGTACTTATACATCCAAGTCACAAATCGAGTCTCCATTCTTTTTGCCGAGTCTTTTATGTCAAGTCGAGTCAATTAACCCCGAGTGACTCAGGCCATCACACTGTCGCGTTGGACCTTCACACCGAACTTTCTTGTCCTCCCCGCCTCAAGTCGGTTTATATACACCACATGAGGTAGTGCTAATGCAGATAAAGCAATAAAATATAAAATATGTTTTCTTCTGTCATAGAAATCACAAGGGCTCTGCGATGAAGCTTGGGAGCGGATCAGAGCTGGAGACGGTATCACTGAAGCTCTACATGCCGAATGTGCACAATTACGAGGAGAGAACGGAAACATGCAACAGGTAAACTCGACCTACCTCCTTTCCCGTATGATACTTGTAGTCTACACACTAAACAGCATTTGTAATATGAATAAAGGAAAGGAATGCACTCACTTGTGCTTGTGCTTTACTGCTGGGATCGTTATATCCTACACTACGAGCTAGAGATGATCTCGCTCGGCAGAGGGATCTGCTAATGAGAATGAATGAAGATTCTCTAGTGTTTAAGAATCAGTTGAGGTATGATCGGATAAAATACAGTGACTCATATAATGTATCTTACCAAAAGAGTGATGTTATTTACTAGAATCTTGGTTGAAACACTTTCTGAAGAGCTCAAGAAGCCTAATGAATTCAAGACTAATTCATCATCAGCTTTTAGAAAGATTCATCCTCTGATAAGGTACGAGTTGCATTTCAAGGCTAGTTGTTTTGCATGAACAGATGACTATGATGGCGTAGTCAGAAATACATTCGGACTACCTGTGGTGCATGGGGCGGCTCCTTTGAGCTCTTCCCTCATTTTTGCACCCCCCCCGGATTGTGTTTCTATGTCACTTTGTACCCTCCAATTAGTGACAGGGTGGACTGACATGACTCAAACCACAGAAAGCAAGCTCATGGTCGGTCCATGCGGCCCATATCTAAAAGGCATCAGACATTTTGGATATATTTGAAATTTTGTATCTGCATTTGGCTGTAGATTCCGAGTGGGAGCTGTTGCTGTGTTAGCTGCTAATAGGATGAAACGGTTGGCGAAAAGAACAAACGTGACAATGTTCACTTGTGATGAGTCATCGGCAAGCTCAAATAGAATGATTGTGGTGGCTGGAAAACTGAAACAATCTTCTTTATCAGGTAGGCTATCGATCTTTTGTAGTTTTTACGGCGAGTGATGTCCTACGTTAGGTTTTTATCAATGGGCTGGTTGTTTAAGTAATTCTAATTAATATCTCATATGACATATGCTGGAGTCAATGATCAAATATCGGTATAAAAAAGAAGGCATATAGTGCATTACAAATTTCTTGTCCAGGCCTACTGTAGGTTACTTTGAAATAAATTCAATGATGTCTGAAATAGATAGAGGTAACAGATAAGTCTTATGACAGATTCATCACCGGAAGAATCCCAATCCGATAGTGCTATGACGTGGCTTTGTGATCCACGTACTGTTCATTCCATCAGAGAATCTATGTGTGGTCTGGTGGAAGCTCTTGATGACAACGACGGAAAAAAGAAAGGTACATCAGCTATGCATTATATACGAATACAGTGCCTAAAAGATTGTTATTGTTTTAGGTTATATGTCTCGTGCCATTGTGAAAACGGCAAAGAATTCGTTTCTCAATGTTCTCAAATTGACCCATCCCATGTTTTCATCTCTTGTCTACACTTCAAGTGACGTAATAAGGTGATTGTTGGTTACATTGCATGTTTCTCTTACAGAAAATCTGGTCTACATTATACAAACTTCTACGCACCACCACATTCCGCGACTACCACAATCCTGTGTTTTCTTGCTTTTTCTGGTTATGCTCCTTGGATCACATCTAGTCCTAAACCTACCAGATTGAGAAAAATCTCTCGTAGGCAACTGCTGGTGTATTACATGATGTTGTTGCTTATTGTTGATCTGTGGTGTCAAACCTGTTTTGTATATATTTATAACAGGGAACGATCTTCTCTCATGTATTTACTGTCAGAAGGTTTGGAAAGATTGGTGATCAAGTACAAGCTGTCTGAAATCATCAAACTGCATGCCCCCCAAGTGAGTTCAATTAGTAACATTCATTTATTTTCTACCAGTGCGTTTTCTATAAAATCGTAATTTTTGCAGCATGCTTTATCAAGCCTTCAGCGTCACCTGCTGAATTTCACCGAGCGACTACATGCTGCTGAGGTTGAGAAGAGAAATTTGAGAAATAGCGGATCCAAATTGAAAGCTCAGGTTCAGCAACTTGAAAAGTATAAAGGTTAGTGTGTCAAACACGCTGATCAAGATGTAAAATTTTTTATAAAACTTTCATTTTTATAGCGGATCTGGAGCAGGCAAAGGAAGAAGTGAGGGATTTTAAGACTCGCGAGAGCCAACTCGTTGCGAAAAAGCGATTTGATGGCGCTTGTGTTGAGTTGAACGCAGCGTTGGAGAGAAAGCAACAAGCACAGAAACTTTTACATGAACAGAATGACAAACTTCAAGAACTCAGCGCCAAATTAGATGAACAATGGACGGAGGGAGCCGAAAAAGAACAAACTCTTTCTCAAGCTGTTGAGGTACGGTTTATCGATGCTGGTGTCTCAGCACAATCTTCTTCCTTTGGCCGCCATCAATCACTATCATGCTTAGTCTCACTCAGCAGTCAGCATGTCCTTAGCTAATCCAGTTTGTACGAAATTCTCCCTCAGAACATGGTTGGACGATGGACGGGGATTTGGTTCAATAGCCATAAATCAAACTATGATCTCTGTTTGAGAAGGAGTCATCATTACAGCTAGCCAAGTAGAACCCAGTGTTGCAGTCACTGTAGTTGGATATTTTGACGGATTTCAACATGTAACATGTAGAATCTCACTGAAGTGAAGATGGAACTCAAGCGATGCACCCAGAGCAAGCGAGTTCTCACCAAACAAGTCATGAAACTGGAGCAAGAAAAGGATTCTCTTGGTGACAAAATCACAGACGCTACTGAGGCCCTGAAAAAGGCTGCACGGTAAAAACTGGTATTTGCGACAGTTTCCGATTTTTGGCATTTATTTTTTGATTTAGTGAGAAAGATTCACTCACTACATACTTCCTGTCTATTGAAAAGTTGCTCAAAAAATCTCCAGACAACCCGTGTGAACTTGCGGTAAGTCTCTACAGTGTTTAGTACAATTTGTCAATAGAGCATCGGCTACGTATCACATACCGGAAGCGTCCATCTCATTCTCAAGAGGGAGTGCCTAAACCCTAACCCTAACCCCTGATGGCTCAAATCTAAACAGACAGGTTGGCGATAGATAATGTGTGCTGTAGTATCCGTTTTTGTTTCCTTGCACATAACAATTATCACACTTGCCATAATTATTTTTTCAGTCCACTAAGATTTCACCAGAAATATCAGACGCCGAGGCTGGACCTGATGTATTAGCAGCAAAGGTGAGAGGATTATAGCCGATGTGTTACCAACTTTTGCTCGGTGGAACATTACCGCTACAAAACGTCTGCAGAATAATTGCTTATAACCACATTCACAAATACCCCCGTTCAATTGCAGAGGGCTGTTCAGTCGTTTGTTCGGGCTCAGTCGAGCGCTGTTTCACGAATTACGTCTTTGGAAGATCAGATTGCATCATACAGATCCCATATTGGAGCACTAAAGAAGGAGTTGCACGATGCATGCAAGCGTGAAAACGCTTATGGCTCTTCTTTTGAGGTTGGTAATTCAGCGATGTTGGTCAATATTGCTATTTTCTCGAATTGATATTTTCACCAAATTTCATCAATTCCAATCACATTAGTCTTAAAACTGCTATCATGGCAATTCAACCCGGACTACATGTTTTGAGTCTCTCTCCTGGATTGGTTTAGGGGTTTGTTTGATGCTGCAGCACAAAACTAGTGTTTTCCACACAGTTTTGCCATCTGCCCTACTAGCTACTACATATGTGGCACTATAGAAACAGACTCAATAATGATGAGTGGACGAAATAATGGCAACAGCTTGTATAGGGAAACCTAGTCGATACTAGGTTCTTGGTGTTTGCTTCCACGAAACTCACAGCATATTTATTTCCCCAAATCCGCAGATGTCTCACATTCCCACGCGTGATGTCAGCTCACTCATGAACGGTGAACGGGATAGAATGTCAGAGTGTTCCACTCCGAAGGAAATCAACTTCCAACCATTAAAAGGCGTTGTAGCTGATGATTCTACATATTCTTTGTCTCAGTACAAACTTGACAGAGGGCAAAAGATGGTATAGCAGCTTTTATCAGTTAGATAGTGTATATCACTGTTCTTTGTGGAGGGTGCTCGACCATTTGTGCTATTGGTCTTTGAGATCTCTTATCAGTGCATTGTGAGCTGCACATTATGAGCATCATAAAATTGTGAGGTTGTTGTTGCACTGTGCCGTGTGTCAATGTTGAATAGACTTGTTATGCTCGACCACTGTTCCATGGTGTGCTATATGATGTAATATATCGCAATGCTATCTCCGTAGTTTAATTTTATATCATTTAGCTTACTTGCGTTTAACAATGGCCTGAGGTTGGTCTCTTGCTGCATAGAAACATTTACTCCATCTATTTCATCAAAATATATTGTATTTTATGGAATTATATTTCTTTATGTGTGATTCTTGCGAATCATATTGTACGGTAATGTTGCATGTCGTGGATAATTTGCCAGAGTGCACTGTCGCTGCTAGATTGCGAAAGACAGTCAGTCATCCAAGGCGACGGGTTACTCTCATGACAGCTCGGTTCAGAAACGAGACGCTTTCGCAGTGTGGTATGGATTTTTAATTGTCTAGGTCCACTTCTCTATTCTATTAACTTCATAAGAGAGAGAGAGAGAATGATTTATTTGTCATCTAAGGCGTAAAAATAGATATCTAAATAGCAGAGAGTCCCCGGCTGCGCTCAGGGTGAAAAGTGGAATTGCAAATAAAGGACGGAAAATATTCGGAGCAGCACTTCCTATGCGCATGAGGTCGACAGCAGATCGCTTGGTGCGATGAACCCCGCGGTGCAATTACTTTGATTCCTTTGTAACACGAATCCACAGCCTAATAAAGAACCGCGTCGTCGCTGCAAAAAAATTCTTCGTCCTGGTCACTATAAATGCTATAATTGTGTAAATACCAGTCACCAGAAATGTTATAATTGTATAAATCAAGGTCTCCAGAAATGTTACATTGTATAAATCCTAATCGCCATAAAAGGTATAATTGTCTAAATTATATAAATGCTATTCACCACAAATGTTATAATTGTATAAATCTGTATGAATCCTATTCACCACAAATGTTATAATTGTATATATTTGTATAAATCTGTATGAATCTTATTCACCACAAATGTTATAATCGTATATATTTCTATAAATCCTATTCACCACAAATGTTATAATTGTATATATTTGTACAAATCCTATTAATCACAAATGTTATAATTGTATAAAATTGTAAAAATCCTATTCACCACAAATGTTATAATTGTATAAATTGTAAAACATTCACAAATGTTAATTGTATATTTGTACAAATCCTATTCAACACAAATGTTATAATTGTAAAAATTGTAAAATCCTATTCACCACAAATGTTATAATTGTAAATTTTAAATTCTATTCACCACAAATGTTATAATTGTAAATTTTGTAAAATCCTATTCACCACAAACGTTATAATTGTATAATATTTATAATTCCAATTCACCACAAATGTTATAATTGTAAAATATTGTAAAATCCTATTCACCACAAATGTTATAATTGTATAATTTTGTAAAATTCCTATTCACCACAAATGTTATAATTGTAAATATTGTAAAATCCTATTCACCACAAATGTTATAATTGTATAAAATTGTAAAATCCTATTCACCACAAATGTTATAATTGTAAAATTTTACAAAATCCTATTCACCACAAATGTTATAATTGTATAAAATTGTAAAAATCCTATTCACCACAAATGTTATAATTGTATAAAATTGTAAAAATCCTATTCACCACAAATGTTATAATTGTATAAAATTGTAAAAATCCTATTCACCACAAATGTTATAATTGTAAATATTGTAAAATCCTATTCACCACAAATGTTATAATTGTAAATATTTGTACAAATTCTATTCACCACAAATGTTATATTTGTATAAAATTGTAAAAATCCAATTCACCACAAATGTAATAATTGTATAAAATTGTAAAAATCCTATTCACCACAAATGTTATAATTGTATATATTTGTACAATCCTATTCACCACAAATGTTATAATTGTAAATATTTGTACAAATCCAATTCACCACAAATGTTATAATTGTAAATATTTGTACAAATCCAATTCACTACAAATGTTATGATTGTAAAAAATTGTAAAAATCCTATTCACCACAAATGTTATAATTGTATAAAATTGTAAAAACCTATTCACCACAAATGTTATAATTGTAAATATTTGTACAAATTCTATTCAAATGTTATAATTGTATAAAATTGTAAAAATCCTATTCACCACAAATGTTATAATTGTAAATATTTGTAATAATCCTATTCACCACAAATGTTATAATTGTATAAAATTGTAAAATCTATTCACCACAAATTTATTTTTAAATATTTGTACAAATTCTATTCACCACAAATGTTATATTTGTATAAAATTGTAAAAATCCAATTCACCACAAATGTAATAATTGTATAAAATTGTAAAAATCCTATTCACCACAAATGTTATAATTGTATATATTTGTACAATCCTATTCACCACAAATGTTATAATTGTAAATATTTGTACAAATTCTATTCACCACAAATGTTATATTTGTATAAAATTGTAAAAATCCAATTCACCACAAATGTAATAATTGTATAAAATTGTAAAAATCCTATTCACCACAAATGTTATAATTGTATATATTTGTACAATCCTATTCACCACAAATGTTATAATTGTAAATATTTGTACAAATCCAATTCACCACAAATGTTATAATTGTAAATATTTGTACAAATCCAATTCACTACAAATGTTATGATTGTAAAAAATTGTAAAAATCCTATTCACCACAAATGTTATAATTGTATAAAATTGTAAAAACCTATTCACCACAAATGTTATAATTGTAAATATTTGTACAAATTCTATTCAAATGTTATAATTGTATAAAATTGTAAAAATCCTATTCACCACAAATGTTATAATTGTAAATATTCGTTCCAATCCTATTCACCACAAATGTTATAATTGTAAATATTTGTACAAATTCTATTCACCACAAATGTTATATTTGTATAAAATTGTAAAAATCCAATTCACCACAAATGTAATAATTGTATAAAATTGTAAAAATCCTATTCACCACAAATGTTATAATTGTATATATTTGTACAATCCTATTCACCACAAATGTTATAATTGTAAATATTTGTACAAATCCAATTCACCACAAATGTTATAATTGTAAATATTTGTACAAATCCAATTCACTACAAATGTTATGATTGTAAAAAATTGTAAAAATCCTATTCACCACAAATGTTATAATTGTATAAAATTGTAAAAACCTATTCACCACAAATGTTATAATTGTAAATATTTGTACAAATTCTATTCAAATGTTATAATTGTATAAAATTGTAAAAATCCTATTCACCACAAATGTTATAATTGTAATATTTGTAAAAATCTATTCACCACAAATGTTATAATTGTATAAAATTGTAAATCTATTCACCACAAATGTTATAATTGTATATATTTGTACAAATCCTATTCACCACAAATGTTATAATTGTAAATTGTTTTATAATTGTATAAAATTGTAAAAATCCTATTCACCACAAATGTTATAATTGTATAATTTTACAAATCCTATTCACCACAAATGTTATAATTGTATAAAATTGTAAAAATCCTATTCACCACAAATGTTATAATTGTATAAAATTGTAAAAATCCTATTCACCACAAATGTTATAATTGTAAAAATTTGTACAAATTCTAATCACCACAAATGTTGTATAAAATTGTAAAATCCTATTCACCACAAATGTTATAATTGTAAATATTTGTACAAATCAATTCACCACAAATGTTATAATTGTATAAAATTGTAAAAATCCTATTCACCACAAATGTTATAATTGTAAATATGTGTTATAATCCTATTTGAAATGTTATAATAAATATGTGTTATAATCCTATTCACCACAAATGTTATAATTGTGTATATTTGTACAAATTCTATTCACCACAAATGTTATAATTGTAAATATTTGTACAAATTCTATTCACCACAAATGTTATAATTGTATAAAATTTTATAAATCCTATTCACCACAAATGTTATAATTGTAAATATTTGTACAAATCCAATTCACCACAAATGTTATAATTGTATAAAATTGTAAAGATTCTATTCACCACAAATGTTATAATTGTAAATATTTGTAATAATCCCATTCACCACAAATGTTATAATTGTAAATATTTGTACAAATCAAATTCACCACAAATGTTATAATTGTATAAAATTGTAAAAATCCTATTCAACAAATGTTATAATTGTAAATATTTGTAATAATCCCATTCACCACAAATGTTATAATTGTAAATATTTGTACTAATCGTATTCACCACAAATGTTATAATTGTATAAAATCGTAATAATCATATTCACCACAAATGTTATAATTGTATAAAATTGTAAAAATTCTCTTCACCACAAATGTTATATTTGTAAATATTTGTACAAATCCTATTCACCACAAATGTTATAATTGTAAATATTATTACAAATTCTATTCACCACAAATGTTATAATTGTATAAAATTGTATTAATCCTTTTCACCACAAATGGTATAATTGTATATATTTATGCAAATCCTATTCACCACCAATGTTATAATTGTGTAAAATGTATAAATTCTATTCACCACAAATGTTATAATTGTATATATGTGTATAAATTCTAGTCACCATTAACGTTATAATTGTATAATTTTGTGTAAATCGAAGTCATCATTATTGTTTAAATTTTAGTCACCATAAACGTTGTAATTATATAAAGTTGTATAAATCCTATCATTCTGCATGTTACAATTGTATATGTTGTATTGTATATATGTATTGGATATATATATATGTCATGGGTTTGGAAAATGGCTTAAAAACCTGACGCTAATCGGCAATACACTTGAGCTGCTTGTCAATTTCCCTATAATAATGCGAAATTTTTTTTACGGTAGACCCGTCTGTCAAGTGCAATATTTGCACAAAACAAATGAGTCTAAAACGACCCTGAAAAAGGCAGGATGAGCAATACCATCGAAGCGGAACGGTTCTGAACGGAAAACTCTCTCCAGAATTATTATTTAGATAGCGATTTAGGTTCTCTATAAAGGCGAAAGAATTGAAAGAAATGAAGCATTGTTATTGTTTAACTGGCGCCCGTATTCCTATCGCCTACTGTCCAATTTTACATGCGTGCAGGCCTATATGAACTCATTTGTTCCTCACAGCTGCCTTGTGTAATACCCAGGCGTATAATATGAAGATATCAAAGTTTAGCGTAGCTCCTGTTTATCGATGAATTGCTGTTGAACCGAATAACCGAATGATTTACCAAAGCTTGTGGAAGGCTTGAAGAGGTAATGTATCAGGAGGTGAAGTTTTCGCGTGGAAAAGGCAAGTAAATGCATCGATGGGCGGCGAGTCCCTTATAACCCTTTCTCTCCTCACCATAGACCACGATAGTGATAGATATGGAGATCCCAGTCATGCGTAGATCATGCTATAGGAGACCTCTCTCGTATTATCACTATATATTGCTGCGCTCGTGCATGTATGATGATTATGAGACTCATTACTCTCTCAAGTACCTCGATGTAGGCTGTGCGGTGCCTTGTGTTTTAGGCTTAGTTAATACATCATCTCTCTGCAACTCGTCTGTGTTGAAGCTCTATCATCCAGAAGCTATAGAATCACTATTGAGGCGCTACCTACTGCGTTATCAGGCGACCGTGGAAGATACCGAAGTTAAGTATTCGGCACACTCCGCGGCAGGACGGCAATAGGGAATTCCTACGGACCCTAAGTCCCCACACTAGCCCAAAATCGTGAGGCGAATCTTCACGCATGTCAAAATCGCAATGTAGGCCTAGGCCTACCAGCTTTATCTAGCATAAACCTATCGTTGTGTCGATGAAAATATTTATTGTCTGAAATTTTTATCAAACTGCGAAAACCGCATATTAGAACCTTACAAGAACAGGCCTCCTCGGGAGTAGGGGAAGTGCTGCCTGAGATAAGAGGTTTGTCCGGGATCAGCGATATTCGGAAGTCGAGGCCCAACCGAGACGTAGGCCTACTCCGTAGGCTACAAAGCTTGGGATAAAGGCGTTGTATATCTATCGGTGATTTGAAATTGGCAAAACTAGATATGATACAGATACAGTCAGGTCAAAAGAAGCTCGGACTCTTACTCCGGGAATGCGAATAACTTGATAATCGGTTCTCAGTCGACATCTAGCGACCGAATGAAGGAGTCCTTGATTTCCCGTTAGAGCCAAGCAAGAACCTAGAATATGGTTAATTCATTGAAGATTCCTGCGATTCTCAGTCTGAGTAGTCTGAAATTTTTTACTGGTAACGTGTGTTAATATTTGGTCCATTTAATTGGCATAAAGTCAAAATGAATTTATTTTTTGACAACATTAAAATGTGGCAAGAGATTGTATTGCATTTCGCAATAAATGAGTCGTGGTGACGTGACGTAATCAGAAATTTCGCTCTAGTCGATCCTTTCTGAAGCTCTCGGTCTAAAGAGGGTGTTACTGCTGGTGGAGAAGACGAGAAAGCAAAATTATACAATATGGTAGGTGTTTGGTTTGTTTTTATTGTTTCAAAGTTATCAGGTTGTATTTTATTTGAGCTACGAATAAACCTTTTGGTGCTATTGGTCCTATGCTGGGCGATGATTCTGGATACGATGTCGCACGTTCATCTAGGAAATTGTATGGCTTTGTTCCGGATGTCTATTCATATTTACTATCAGCCAATGGTCAATTTTTGATAATCTCTGTTATGAACGCCTGTTTATGGGTTACCACAGCAGCAGCAGCAGAAACTGATTTGTCGCATTTGTCATTTTACTCCTTATTGTAGAGCGCACTTCCTGTATTATGCGTAAGCTCAAATGGAGTATGTTGAGTTTTGACAGCAAGTATTAGAACGGGTGCATTGTAGGTTTAGTGAGGGTAGGAATGATCAAACCAAGTGATTTTCAAAAACTAGTCGATTATTGACATTGGATGGTATAATATCATGATGACTGGTGAGTAGCTGAGGACATGGTCAAGGCTTGTGAGCCAGACTACATTTCGTGGCAGATCTCGATGATAATTTGTGTGCACAAGAAGTGCCGTCTGTGCAGACTCGAGCACATTTCACATTGCTCGAACCTATTTTATCCCTGATAGGTAGACAGACTTCTCAAACCATCTATTTTTGACTTTCCCATCGTCTCCCTGTGCTTTTAAAATACGGGAGCCCCCACGAAACATTTTGTCCGATATATCTTGCGCGCTCACCGGCTTATGAGGAGGCTATTTCATACTTTTTCCACATCTTTTTCAGGTGAACTTCACAGTCGACCAGATCCGTGAGATCATGGACAAAAAAAGGAATATTCGTAACATGTCTGTCATTGCCCACGTGGACCATGGCAAGTCCACCTTGACAGATTCACTTGTCAGCAAGGCTGGGATTATTGCTGGTGCAAAAGCTGGTGAAACCCGTTTCACTGACACCCGCAAGGATGAACAGGAAAGATGTATCACTATAAAATCCACGTATGTAATATATACACTCTTGGTCAGGTTGCGAGTTGTGACACAGGGCAGGAACATGAGGTGTTAAATTGCATGACATATTGGCTAGTTATGCAATTATTCATGTGACCGGCTGTGGGCATGAAAGCACAGAGTATCACGTCACCGTGTTACATTATGGACATTGAATTGGATTCAAATTTGAAATTGCAGGGCAATTTCTCTGTTTTATCAACTGGCCGATAAGGATATGGAATGGATCAAGGAAGACAAAGGAGATACAAATGGGTTTTTGATCAATTTGATTGATTCTCCCGGCCACGTCGACTTCTCTTCTGAGGTTACTGCTGCACTCCGAGTCACTGATGGAGCATTGGTTGTTGTGGATTGTGTCAGTGGTAAGGCATTTCGCTTGTGAATGTGAACTGCAAGCAACAAATCAGCTTAAGTGCTGTTTGCAATCTGTACATTGGTGTTGTTTACAACTGTGCTTCTTACTGGCTATCATTGAGATTGCTTTGCTGGTACCTCGCCACTCAGCAGTAAGTTATTTTTGAGTAACTGCCTTTATAATATATCGCTTCTATCTCCTTGGTAGTGTACTAGTGATGTTCACACACAGCACCATTGTCTTTGTTTGTTGTTATTATCCTCTTACTGTTTCCAGTGGGAACCTGTATATACTTTTCATGCAATAGCTAAACGAACATTCTGCGCTCGAGTTATGCTCATTGTCATCCTATCAGATTACCAATATTGTGAAATTTTCTGCAGGTGTTTGCGTGCAAACCGAGACCGTTTTGCGTCAGGCAATTGGTGAAAGAATCAAGCCCATTCTATTCATGAACAAAATGGACCGTGCACTGTTAGAACTTCAACTGGAGCCGGAGGATCTGTATCAAACATTCACTCGTATTGTCGAGAACGTCAACGTCATCATTGCAACATATGGTGGCGCTGGCGATAATGAAGCGTTTGGTGATATATCAGTAAGGAAGACGCTAGACGGCTTGAGTTGTCGAGTGGCATTTGTGATTTCCTTTCGCAGGTGTATCCGCAAGCTGGCACTGTTGGATTTGGATCTGGATTGCATGGATGGGCATTTTCTTTGAAGCAGTTCGCAGAAATGTATGCGAAAAAGTTTAATGTGCCTGTCGATAAGATGATGAAACGATTGTGGGACGATAACTTCTTCAATAAAAAAACCAAGAAATGGTCAAAAAACAAATCCGGCGATGAAAGCGTACGTGGTTTCAACCAGTTCGTCCTGGATCCTATTTACAAGGTAATTTACTTCATGGCACCGGGGCCATGGCAATGAGATTCTCATTTGTCCAAATTTCAAAGGTTTTTGATGCCATCATGAATGAAAAGACAGATGAGGTTAAGAAATTGATCGAACAAACCGGAGTGGTTTTAAAAGGCGAGGACAAGGAGAAAGTTGGCAAGCCATTGCTGAAAGTAGGTCTAGATTTACGGCTTTGGATTTGACTTGAACTTAACTTCTTGATCCCGATTTCAGGTCTTCATGCGTACATGGCTGCCTGCTGGAGAGACTCTGCTTCAGATGATAACAATTCACTTGCCATCTCCTGTGAAGTCGCAGAGATATCGATGTGAACTTCTTTACGAAGGACCCCAGGATGATGAGGCTGCCAATGGTAGGATTCCATGACTGATTTCTAGTCAGTTTTCTAAGAGATATTGTGTTTTTCGAAGGAATCAAAAACTGTGATCCCGAAGCACCATTAATGATGTATATCAGCAAGATGGTGCCGACTACTGACAAAGGAAGGTTCTATGCTTTTGGTCGAGTGTTTTCTGGTAGGGTTTCTACTGGGCAGAAAGTCCGCATAATGGGACCAAGATATGTGCCGGGCAAGAAGGAGGACTTGTACAAGAAACAAATTCAAAGGTTTGACTTATCAATGGTAATATTTTCTACAATGTGCTTGAATGCAAATATTTTATCAGAACTATTCTAATGATGGGACGATACATTGAGCCAATTGAAGATGTCCCATGTGGAAATATTGTGGGTTTGGTTGGTGTTGACCAGTTTCTTGTGAAGACGGGGACCATCACGACATTTGAAGCGGTTAGTTTGGATATCTTTCTCGGGGGGATAAAGATACTTTGATGTGTTCAGTATATATTTGTAATCCTAAAGATTTGTTGCTTCTGATATGGTAGGGTCATTGGTGATACGACTTCCATTCCAAATTGTGGTTTCTTTTTGGTGATTTACTCATGGCAATGAGGTAGGCGTGATCAATGGCCTATCTTTCTTGCCGTGAGAGGTTAGCAGTAGCCAACATGGCTCATAGTTATGTGGTATAGCCATGTTTTGATTGAGGCCTGTACCAATGCAGCAACAATGCGAAATTTTTTTTTTAAAATCTCCTTATTTTGAATTTTAATGCCTCTGGTAAGGGGGAGGAGATTTGTAGAGTGAGTCGGTATTGTAAGAAAAGCCAGGCTACTTTTGCAAACCAGACCCGTAGTATTGTAGTGACCTTGTCTAGGAGTTAGTGCTGGCCTAGTGTAGGCTTACGAAGTGTTCAAATTGTCACCATCCATTCTAATAGGCCCACAACATGAAGGTGATGAAATTCAGTGTTTCTCCTGTTGTGCGTGTGGCCGTTGAAGCCAAGAATCCGCAAGATTTGCCAAAACTTGTGGAAGGTCTGAAAAGGTAAATTTGCAAACATGGATTTATGGGCGATTAGGGTAATTTATCACTAGTAATCTCGATATGTTGTCTTAGACTCGCAAAGTCGGATCCCATGGTGCAATGTTTCATTGAAGAAAGTGGCGAGCATATTGTGGCTGGAGCTGGAGAATTGCATCTGGAGATATGCATGAAGGACCTTGAGGAAGATCATGCATGCATTCCACTGAAGGTACTAGTGGCAAGGTGTGGCAAATATGCATTAACTCACAATCAATGTTTCAGAAATCGGATCCAGTTGTTTCATATCGTGAGACGGTGGCTGACACATCCTCACAGATATGCCTGTCAAAGTCTCCAAACAAGCATAACAGACTTTTTATGACAGCCAAGCCTTTCCCTGATGATATGGCCAAAGCAATCGATGATGTAAGAGCCTGGTTAATTGATTATGGGCTGCCGGAAAGGGCTGTTTACACTTACCGTAACTATTCCTTGTTCAGGGTGACATCGCTCCTCGCCAGGAAGTTAAAGCCCGTGCTCGCCATATGGCAGAAAAGTTTGAATTTGATCTTGACGAGGCCCGAAAAATTTGGTGTTTTGGTCCAGATACCAATGGCCCCAACCTACTCACAGATGTTACTAAAGGAGTACAATACTTGAATGAAATCAAGGATTCTGTTGTCGCTGGCTTCCAATGGGCCACGAAAGAAGGTGTGCTTTGTGAAGAGAATATGAGAGGAATTACATTCAGTATCCATGACGTGACATTGCATGCTGACGCTATTCATAGAGGTGGTGGGCAGATAATTCCTACTGCCAGAAGGTGTCTGTATGCTTGTCAATTGACTGCTAAACCATCCCTGTTCGAGCCTATTTATCTCGTTGAAATTCAGGTATGTGGGGACTTTGTTTGATAATGTTAACACCACACTTGGATAGCGATGTTGATCATGACTTGTTTGCAGTGCCCTGAGGCTGCGGTTGGTGGAATCTATGGCGTGCTAACCAAGAGAAGAGGCCATGTGTATGAGGAGTACCAGACGCCTGGAACACCTATGTTCAACGTCAAAGCTTACCTTCCCGTAAGGGAGTCATTTGGTGAGATTATACGGGTAATATGCGATTGAACTTCATTTAATGATTACCTCTACTGTTTCAAGGGTTTACTTCTGCTCTGCGTGCAGCAACTGGCGGCCAAGCTTTTCCGCAATGTGTCTTCGATCATTGGCAAATCTTTCCTGGCGATCCATTGCAGCCTGGCTCCAAGCCTAACGACGTTATTGTGGCTACTAGGGGAAGGAAAGGTCTGAACGTAGACGTCCCGCCGCTCGATAGATATCTCGACAAGCTTTAGAGCGTATGCGAAGAACGAGGGATGTTGGGTGGTCGCATATTATATTGTGAATAGAGATACTAAAATGTTTGCTTGTGTCTTGTGTTGTTTGCCACCTCTGGCTGTGTTAAATGTATACTTGCTCTCGTACGATCTTTTCCCCAGCTATGGTGTTGTTCCTGACACAAATAAACGAATCGCAAACAAGTGCTTGCTAGTAGTTGGATTCTTGAATAGAAATAATTACCGGTAGTTTCAGATCATTTTGACTGCCCAGTTAATAGGAAATTGGCTCTGGAAACCTACTGGTAAGGGTTAACAACAGAATTCTTATACTCCGCCGTTCCTGCTGGTGCTTCAGCTACCGGGTGCACGTCGATAAACTCCTTTCCTTGCTCACCATTACGAATCTTATACCGTGCGAGGTCTTGCTATCCTATCCTATGCGTCGACGACCTTCGCCGGGTAGGCTAGACACTGGTTGGTGAGATAAAGATTGTAATTACAATAACAGTATGTCACACTAGCATTTCAAAGCATGCTTGCTAATTATGGAATACGTGGAAATATAGATGTGCTGAGAGCCGAAACCATCGCTAAAACGTGTGACTATAAAATACGCATACCTATAATACACAGTTACACACGATGTCAACATTTGATGCGATCCAGTGAGCCTTGCGGGGTGCATCCCGAAGTCCCACAATTACCTTCCAGTAAGTTTCATCTGCTTGGAATGCTTTTCCAAGTCATGAAGAACCTCTAAAATAGTGGCATTTGACCAAGCTTGGATCTCACATGAATCCTTGCATTGTGTTCCATTTGAATTAGTAAGCTCTGGAAGTCCTTTCCAATCAGAATTTTCAACATACAAATGGTGAGCTGATAGATACCCTTGAACAAAGCTGATTGTGTCCTTCAATGTCTCAGGCCCAAATAAATTGGCAAAATAAAGCATGGCTCTAAGAAGGTAGCCAACTGGCCACAGCCATTCAGGACCTTGATGGTAATTAAATCCCTTTGCCACTGACGAATCATCAGAATCATTGCCATTGTCATAATCACCTCGGTACATCATGTCGTCGCTGTCCAAAGTTTTTATGCCTAATGGTCCAAGGAGGTTCGTTTTAGCCAGGAGTAGAGCGTTCCAAGCGTGATTTCTATCAAATAGTTCAGGCGCAACTACCATTGCTATAGGGAAATTTGGCCGCAATTGGTAGTCGCACCATGGATGGGTTGCTGCGACCGAATCCTTATAAATAAAGCGTCTGTGAACTAAATGAGAGTTGTCGCTCTCAGAAATATAAAAATTGGGCTCAAAATTTTCTAGAATCCTTTGGTTCCAGTTATGCCAAGTCAACTTAGTCGTTGCTGAACCTTGCACAAAGACACCATCGTACGGATATTTTCCAGAATTATTAGCTTTGAGTAGCCAATTCACCGCTGACTTACACAGGCCAACCAATTCTACTGCCGAACCATCTCGGGGTGTCGCAGGAACACCCTTCGTGCCGGCTTTTTCACTTTCACCCATTTTGTCCATCCAGGTTCCGCAGTTATATTTACTACCTCCGTATACAAACCCTGTATTCAAATTTACTCCTGCTTCCACGACAAACCCATCATCAGACATATTCACATCCAAGGATGTCCCTGCGCCACGTTCCTTGAAGTTGATTCCATCCACATGACGTTGCATACACTCTTGAATGATGTCGCATAGAAGTTGCTGCTTACGCGGTGGAAGATCAGGTCCACTGTCATCGGAAGGATAAATTCTTCCAACTGAACACTGTAACAGTTCATATCCAGCTTTGCATGTTTCACAGATGTCTTGAATACACTTCAGCCACCACCAAACAGCATCACGGCAATTGTACCGACAGATTTTGCCTTCACCAAGGAGGTTGGGTATTAGACCGTGACGGACGCAACTCGCAAATCCCAGCACAAGCTCCTTTGCTTCGTCGAATCTGCCAGGAATCAGAAGTAAACCCTGCAGAGCAATAAACGTGTCACGTCCCCAGCACCTCATGATTCCGGTTGAGAAGTGAGGAAGGCCAGCAGCCAAAGAGGCATATTCTTTGTCATTACCCGAGACTTTAGGCAATCCAGATTCGACCACGACCCCATGCAATGCCACTGAGCCTAAAGCCAGCATTTTAACAAATGAGCTTCCATGAGACACGAACAGACTCATTTGGTTCAAGCACGCATCCAGTATTTTTGGGTAGACAGTCAGAAACACCATATCAAAGTATGCAGGGACAAGGTACCGCGGTAACTGCGAAACGTGTTCAAACATTGATTTGAGCCAATTCCCAAGTTCTGCAGTCGCATCCACTTTTTGCAACCGCGAGGATATATAGTCCATAAGCCAATCACCACCTCTTAAGTTATGACACACAGGATGGCCAAGGTCATTGTTTGTTCGTATTTTATGAAATATGGATGCGATCCCCTGCAGTCCACAGTATTTCATCGGTTTCCATCCAGGAAAATCATAAGCAGCAATACCCAAGCCGTCGGACCGTTCTTCTGCGTCACACCGGTAAAGCACCCGGTTCATATCACACAGATTCAGCGATGACAAAATTGATGAAAATCTTTTATCAGTGTACTCCATAACATTTTTAACTTTTTTTCGTATTGCCCTCGCGTGATTTTCGTGATTTTCGTGCAATTTAACGCGGAAAATTATGACGCTGCCGGGTGGAAAGTCAGTAAATATTATAGTTTGTTGATTGGCATTATCATCATTAATCTGAATTCGAGAGCAGCAACTTGCAGACAACTTAACATCGATATCTGAGTACCAAGATAAGCCTGCTAATCCATTTATGACATCACGTTCCTGCTGGAATTCTTGCATGAAGCAGTTTTCATCGATTTCTTGTGTTTCAGGCTTGCTTTCAAATGCAATACTTTCGATCTGTCCTTCAACTACCATTGGCTCAACTTTTCGATGTTTCGTGCTTGAAAATGCAGTGTGGGCAACCAATATATACGAATGATGCGTGATTGGATTGTGCCTTGTAACTGCCACGACATCGGCGTCTCTCTGATCAACAAATACTTGAGTAAAGCCATTAATCACAGTGGTTTGATGAATTTGATTCAGCATAACTCGTTCTTTTATGAATCCCGAATGGGTGCTAATGTCAGAGTTTTGAGTCATTGTAGAACGGTCTTTCCATTGACCGTACAATCTATTCTCATTAACGACATGAATATGGTGAGGTACTAGCTCATCATGGCCACGATTCGAACCGATTGCACAGCAAGCCATTGACACCAATGCAGTGAAGGGCAAAGGGTTTAATGGGGTTCGTTTTTTAAGGTCGCTCTCATTATCATGAGTCACGTCATAAAGCAGTGCATGCGCCAGACAAGGCGTCAAAGGACGGATGTTTGGCTGAATGAATGAAGCTACTGGTTCACCACCATACTTATATACAAGTCTTCCAAGCTCGTGAGAGTCATGAGCATTAAGACCTTCCCTTATAAGTGAATTAATGCCAAGTTTGTTGACAAAGACATTGTCAACGCACTCGTTGCCGGTGAAAAGCTCGGCAAATACGTACAAATTTGGGTTTTTCTTTCTGGCAGCTTGAAGCATGTATTCTGCAACATGAATGGGAGTTGAATGGCAGTTGTCGATTCTTATTCCATGGAAAGTTTCTGCAGTTAATTCTGTATATTCTCTCATTCTTTTCCACAGGGCGGGGGAATCTTCAGGTGATCTTCCATAGTTTAACTTAACGCTGTCTCCCCAACTTATAAGATCTCTTCGTAGGTATGTTTTGGTTGGGTATTCAGCGAAGTTTCTCAGTGGATCATCATTCATCACCCATCCATTGTGAGCCATAATGTATTGCGCCTTATCAGCAGCACTAACATAAGCTTCGTCTGCATCTGCCGATCCTTTAGGATATTGCTGGTAGAAGTATTCCGTTACCAACGGGCTGTCTTCACAAATTGCTACTTTTTTAGGCCCGTTTTCATCAAGCCTCTCGTATCGGATGGTTGAAATGACACTTCCGATAGCCGAGTTCAAATCATTCTGGATCTCAGCTCGTTTCGTTTGGTTCAGCCAAATCAGAGTACTTTTGAAATTATTCTTTGCAACCTCTATTGATGGTTCTGTCATTGAATGATAAAATTGCTCCACAGCTACTGCTACGTCCACATTGCACTTGAAACGTCTAAACTGCATGTCTTGTATGATGTCAATAGTCTTTGAACTGCAGTTGCCTACATTCTGTTGAAGCCTTGGTAAATTGACCTCTGATTCAAATGCTTTTACACATTCATCAATATCAACTTGGTAAAATTCCCAGATTTTCAATTCGGGAACAACATGTTTTACAAGAAAGCAGTCAATTGCCTGAAGATCTTTTTCAGAGGATATTGTTGTTGGAATGCCTTCTCCTGTTAAGGCTCCGCGACCGACGTCTATGGAAAGATAATACAGGGCTCGATCAAGTATGTATGCTGGACGGAGGTACGGACAATTCTTCAAATTGAAAGTGCTTTCAGGAAACGTCTTCAACCATTTGCTATTCTTTGCGGTATGATTCCAGACTACATCTGTCACAGACAGCATACCCCAATCTGTTTGCATTTCATCCACCAAATCTTTAACTTCCTTCCATGTAACAACGTTGTTCTCTTGTAGTGAAAACGTAGGATTTAATTGCATCTGGTCAGCTATAGAATAAGCTGAATTCGAGATACCAAGTTCTTGCAACGGAGTAAAATGGATGACATTATAGCCAGACTCTTTAGACACCTTTAGCCGATTACGCCATGTAGAAAACGAGCCTAGAAGTTTGCTGAGAATCGTATGCATACAGATACAATCAAGTGGCAAATGTCGCTCATCATGTCCAACTGTCAACACAGGATCAACAATAAAATACCCAGATCCTCTTGTAGTCGAATTAACTTGATAAAAATATTGATATGTACCAGGTTTTGTTATTTCGCATTCTGTATACGCATCAGTTTTATCCAATATATTCTGAGAAGAGTTTTGCCACGGTAGCAAATAATATCCATCTTGTCGTAGGCTTACCTTGTGAATAATTGGGTGGTTGCAGAAAACACTGACATCTTTTGATAACAATGATGGGCCCAGCTTAAATTGAATGATCCAAGATATTCTGAGACGATATAACGTTGAGTCTCCATGAACTTTGTCATTCAGAGTTAGCACACGCACTTGTCTGTCAAAACCTTTATTGCAGTTTCCTGGAACCATTCTCTTGATCGACTGAAAGCCACGGTTACATGCCAGGAATCACAAGCTCTCTAATGCTTTGTCATTGTAGTAGCTTTTCCCTATTTATCTCGATTTCCCGAAGTAAACACCTCACACCTGACGGAAATACGGCAGGTCATGTCGAGATACGGTGTAATGTCGGAAATACGCAGGTCAGTGTCGGAAATACGGTGGTGTAATGTCAGAAATACGGTAGGTGAATGTCGGAAATACGGTAGGTCGCGAAAATGTCGGAAATACGGTAGGTCGGAAAATCCGGGAAAAGTATGGGCTTGTGGGTGGCGATTAGGCTTTTGAGGTTGGGGTTGGGTTTGGGGGGTTGGGGGAAAGTATTAAGTACAAGGTACATGAAATCATATTATTTGTATCCGGTATATTGACAGGGTGGCCAGATATCATATCGGAACATAAGATTGGGGTATATTTAGCGCATCGCTAGAACTTGAAAATTTTGGCAAATCTTATCGAAAATAGGCCTTGGATAGAATCGAATAACTTTGCTAAATTGCAAACCTCCATGTGAACTTGCTGGGCATATTCAAGAGCTAGATGTGTAGTGAAATGTGTGCCTTCGCTAGATGGTGTGCCAATCAACTCCATGTACCGATACACCGTGTCCCTATTACGAAACAGCCAAAAATCATCAAATCCCGACCGTCGGCTATATAGCAAAAAATCGTCCGCTATGCCTGAATTTCCAGTATATAGCTTCAATACACGGGATCGCGACCCCGGGCATCCGCCTTCTACTTGCCTACCCCAATCGCCGTCCCTGCACTGTACTGCTGACGTTCAAACATTTGATTTTTCGCATAGAAGTGAAATCGTCAGGCCTCTGTAGCCCATATATGCTCGACCACTCAAATGCCCCATCAGTGGCTAGTTCATATGTCAAAAAAGCGTCAAATGAAACGGCATGAAAACAATGAAATGGTAACTAATAACTATATGCAAAAACGAAATCATAATAACAATGAAGCGCAAAATTACGCCTATGTATAAACCTACTCCCATTTAGTCCATCCATCTCATCCAGTCCATCCGTCCCATTATCAGCAGTCCATCCTCTCCGTCATCGTCGCTTTCAAAATGGATTTATCGTCAAGTTCATTCTGAAATTCCTGAGGCAAGTGTTTCTTACGTCTTTTCAAGTCACGAATAATTGATCTTCCGAATTTTGCGAATTCGTTTCCATGCGGTGGAACATAATCTTTTATAAGTAATTTAACAGCGGCGTGTGCCATTTCATGTATAAGCGTACGGAATGCCTGACGTCTCGATTCGAGTGGCGCAATGTCTCCAAAAATTACGTCAGCGAATTATATTCGCATGCCTCGGCTTGTGGTCGGTAGAGTGGCACAGCAGGAGGGTATTTTGTTACCGCTGGTCAATTATCGATTCCGTGTGAGATGTGACCTACTTAATTCTATGTCTCATTTGGTATAACTCACTAATGGGTAATACTATCAGGGAATTTAGGGCAAGTCCGATGTCCTAGATACGACAATTGATGTCACGTATATAGGCCTATACATTCAGAAATGTATACGCTTGGTTACTTGAGCAAGAGGTCAGAGATTTTACGTGGTGGGTCAGCGATTTACAGGCAAACTTTTATCATTGGTGATTTTGCATTAGATTAGGGATGGGTTTAAAGGAGGAGAGTGGATTTTATTGACCCCTTCAGGATTCTAATCACCCCATATATTCAGAGTTCCTGGAAATGACTAGTAGGACGCCTTACTATAGCAATACTGATGAAGTCGATAAGAATGTGCTTGACACATATTTTGCCGCCTGCGCTCTTAACGAATGTGATTCCACTAACCAACTTACTGATGATCAGCAGCTTCACCGTCACTGCTTGCTCTGTAACAAAACTCTTGCTCACCCGTCTAAATGCCACCGTCATTTTCAAGAACGGCATCGCAAAAATGCTGTTCCTTTTGGATTAGTTACGTACCTGGCATGCTTTTGTGAAAAACAAAAGTCCAAGAAAGATTCGCATTATCACTGTTCGTTTTGCGACAAGACAGTGCAAAAGCGAAGCCGTTTCGTCAAACATCTTGACTCACACCGCCAAAACTCTCTTGCATCCACAACCCAATCTACACATGTTCAGGATGACTCAGAGGTCAACTCGTCCATTTCATTCGCCAATGAAGACGAACCACACGACTCCTCACGCGATGATGCAAAGTCTAGAAAACGTTGTATTTGCAAAGAATGCGGCAAATCGATTCTTGTCGCCAGTAAGAAAAGACATTTGCATGAGGTCCATTCTATATTTTCCGACGAGTCATGCGTTTGCGTCGATACGAAAAACGGTATCTTTATGGTCACAAAAAGTTCCAAAGGAGGCATTGCTTTTCCTACTCACGTTCAAAAAAAAATTTACGAGGGACTGATGAAATGTGAAGATCGTACATGCAATGATTTTATGGGCGTGGCGTGGAAGAGCGATATGACTTACATAGAGTGCGATCATTTACAGCGAGTGAAGCACGTCGTTGCTGCGACGTACCCAAAACTGCGCAAAATAAGCTTGCAAAATTTATCCAATAGCGGACCGCATAACATGTTGAAAGATAGGAGAATCGATGAGTGCTTTCAATTGCAAAGAATGTCGGAACTGGAAAACGTCCCCTTAATTGTTCCTGTTGCAGACGGAAATTTTATGCATTTCTCAGTTTTTGATTCTGATATTCATTATTATAGCATATTTCGTCGAGTTTTGGTAACTGCAAACGTAAAACTTGGCCAACTGGATTGCAAGTGCTGCTCCAGAAATCGCTCCTGCATACATAAAAATATCTGTCGGTGGTACTTCTCTGAAATAGGACTTATTGATAATTTTAAGCACATTCCATCAATCGGGCATGAACAATACGACTCCCAATACGAAGAAACATATTTAAGCGGTCTGTCTGGAAACATGTCACATTCATACCCACCAACTGAGCTGAAAGATTTGTCAAAAATGTGTGAGTATATGAGGTTAACAAAAACGATTCCGCTGAAACATCAATGTTTCACCGAACGCCCAGTGTTCTTTTTTCCTCACGAGACACATTGCTTTTTCTGCAAAATTCAATTGGATAAGCCTGAGCTAATCACTTCGAACGCAGTTTTACTAAACATGAATTCGGTGTTAAGAAATATTAAGACATATTTCAAAAGATGCAAGCAATGTGGAACCTGCTATAGGTATCAAGAATACATACACGGAGTTCATAACTTCAACGACAGATTTCTTTTAGGCATGGATGTGGCTATGCTAATTCGGAATTCAGTTTCACAACACGTACCTGTGGGATCAGTAGTGAAGATTTTGGAGCAACAACTTCATGAAAAACTTCACTCACAGACAGTCTTGGACGCCTACCTACATTTTGAAAGTTTAAGCGAGCATAAATATGAGTTTTTCTGTAACATCTGCGGTTATCACCCTACTATACTCATTTTCGACTTAAACAGGAAGACGGCATTTGCCTGCTCGTTGTCGAGTTTAACACCACCACCAAATTACGATAAGGATGCGAGCGACACCGTTAATCTCGCTGAATTTTGGAAAAACGTGGAAAATACCGTCTTATTGCGTGGCTTTCTCGGAGTGAAAACACCTGTGCTAAGTCCAAGCCTTTTGCACTGGGCTCCGTATATTGGCAACTTTACGAGAAAATCGGACAATGCATACAACACAGAACACCGAAAATACACCGGCCGGGATCATCATCAATTGGAGGACGACTGTCGGAAAATCACTGAGGAACGAATGGTGGAGCTGCTAACCCAATCGTCTGCTAAAGAAGTCTTTGCTTTTGCTAGAAAGCTTGGAATAACCCGAAAAGGTTCCAAAGTCGACGTTATAACTTCAATAGCGAAATCTCTTCATAGCAATACTAATAATTTCAATAAAGCATTTAAAAAACTATGGGGGTGTTCCGGTGGTTGGCTATCGGCCACCTGTCCACACGGGATCGTCTATGCCATGAAATTTGTATTGAGAGCAGAAAGCCCGCGTGATTTTGTGGACATTTTATTATCAATGAAATATCAGCCGAATATTGTAATCGTTGACATGGCTCACATGGTGGCGGCCCATGGTAACAAAAGGAAAGCCAACATGTTTCAACCATATAACGGAATGGTTGCGGAACCTACTCAGAGAAATATTGACCTAGCTACGTCCGGATCTCTGCGCCTTTCCTTCCCGTGGATAAAGACGAATAAATTACGTCAACCCGCGGAAGATACATCAGCGCATCCTGTTACGGGGTCCACGATTCGACTTTGCCTGTTTGACCGGTTTCACGAAGGAAATTGTTCTAAAGAAAATGAGGTTCTCCGCCGGATAAATAATATAATAGAGCTGAAGGCATCCATAAACACCCAAGGAGCTGAGCAACTGTTTTCCTACAGGAGGCACGACACTAGATTTTTGAACCAAATGAAACCAGGTAATCATATATTTCTATTTCGTCTTTTGATCAACTTGAAGAATATCGAAATAAGTGAACGACAATTGCAAAGATTTCAAAGACCGTCTTGGGAGTTGTCTCACGACGAATTGGGCTGTATCGTGATTTCTCGAGGTCGAGGTGATCCTCCGTTAGTAACAGAACCTAGTCAGCCTAGCTCTTGCGAAATCGTCCATTTCGAGGATTCCATTATTCAGAGCGGTGATGCAGTCCCACCAAAAACAGTCATTGTTCAGAGTAGTTATCCACCAACCGAAGCTACGGGAGTAATTGAAAGTGACCGTTCGATTCAGATAGAGCCTGTTGTTGATTCTGTTACTACCATTTTGACCGAGTCCGCAGTTTTGAGCTTTGGCAATCCGCCCACCAAGCCGGATATTCCAAGTAAGGATCCGCCGATGTCAAGAGATCCTATCGTTTCCTCCAATGTTGGGTTGATTGTTGAGCCACCCCCTACCGAGTCGGTCATTCCACGCAATATTCCCACCAAGTCTCCAAGTGAATCTGTTTTCTCTGCTGATATTTTGTCTGCGGATGATGAAATAGCTTCCGTAATATCTAGCGATGATTCTCTTCCCTCCAGTGATGCACCGACAGAAACTTGGATGAAACGCTACAATATCAAATATAATGAAGTCATTGACTTTTTAATGGGACATTGGATGACGGACAATTTCATAAATGCCGCAATCGACCTCATGAAAAAAGACGATATAAACGGTTTCACGGATGTCGTCACGGCTCAGTTATTCGGCTACAAAAAAGACCCAAACAATGCAAAATTCATACAGCCTCTCCTGATACATAGTAATCATTGGATTTGCTTGTCCAACGCTTTCTCCGATAACATCAATGAGGTATGCATTTACGATAGCTGTCAGACTTTAAGCAAAAAGACTAATGACCAAATTTCGTATCCTTTACAAGTGGAAGAAATAGCCTGTGAGTTCATCAAGCCTCCTAAAAGTATGATTCTGTCTGTGGTAAAAGTACAGCAGCAAGTAGGATACGACGACTGTGGGCCTTTCGCTGTTGCGTTTGCTGCTTTACTTAGCCAAAATGTTAATCCGGCGGGTGTCAGCATCATGCAAAACAGCTTGAGGAAAGGTCTTATTGAAGGACTACAAAAACATGACATTTTTGTCTTCTTGAATCAAGTTTATCGAATCAATGAGAAACATTCACCGTATCCCATTGCTTTTCGGTGGGTATGCCCAATATTTTGTCATTGCAGGAGGCCAGACGATGGAAACCTTATGGTCACGTGCCGAAGGTGCAACAACTGGTTTCATAGCAAATGCGAGACGGGTGACTTTTCTTTACCTGAATGGACGTGCCATACCTGTCCGCAATCAAATGCCCGAAATCTTGAACGACGTTTGAAAATATACCTGGAGCGCTGCATGTCCAATAGTGACGCCCACATAATTATCGAAATGTATGAAATCGTCAGAAAGCATGCATCACAGATTTCTTTTCCTCCCGGCAACGAATGTGTCGGATGCGATACACTAGAGTCATATCACAAAGAGTATAACAGGCGTAAATGCAGCAAAGTAATGCTTGGAATATGCCAGCCGCACAGTGGGTTTCCACATGGATTTGTGATTGTGGTGTTTAAGGAAACACTCGAATCGAGAGGTAAGGCATTCCGTACGCTTATACATGAAATGGCACACGCCGCTGTTAAATTACTTATAAAAGATTATGTTCCACCGCATGGAAACGAATTCGCAAAATTCGGAAGATCAATTATTCGTGACTTGAAAAGACGTAAGAAACACTTGCCTCAGGAATTTCAGAATGAACTTGACGATAAATCCATTTTGAAAGCGACGATGACGGAGAGGATGGACTGCTGATAATGGGACGGATGGACCGAATGAGATGGATGGACTAAATGGGAGTAGGCCTATACATAGGCGTAATTTTGCGCTTCATTGTTATTATGATTTCGTTTTTGCATATAGTTATTAGTTACCATTTCATTGTTTTCATGCCGTTTCATTTGACGCTTTTTTGACATATGAACTAGCCACTGATGGGGCATTTGAGTGGTCGAGCATATATGGGCTACAGAGGCCTGACGATTTCACTTCTATGCGAAAAATCAAATGTTTGAACGTCAGCAGTACAGTGCAGGGACGGCGATTGGGGTAGGCAAGTAGAAGGCGGATGCCCGGGGTCGCGATCCCGTGTATTGAAGCTATATACTGGAAATTCAGGCATAGCGGACGATTTTTTGCTATATAGCCGACGGTCGGGATTTGATGATTTTTGGCTGTTTCGTAATAGGGACACGGTGTATCGGTACATGGAGTTGATTGGCACACCATCTAGCGAAGGCACACATTTCACTACACATCTAGCTCTTGAATATGCCCAGCAAGTTCACATGGAGGTTTGCAATTTAGCAAAGTTATTCGATTCTATCCAAGGCCTATTTTCGATAAGATTTGCCAAAATTTTCAAGTTCTAGCGATGCGCTAAATATACCCCAATCTTATGTTCCGATATGATATCGGGTCACCCTGTCAATATACCGGATACAAATAATATGATTTCATGTACCTTGTACTTAATACTTTCCCCCAACCCCCCAAACCCAACATCAACCTCAAGCCTAATCCCACTTACCACAAACCCTTTACTTTTCCCGGATTTTCGACCTACCGTATTTCCGACATTTTCGCGACCTACCGTATTTCCGACATTCACCTACCGTATTTCCGACATTACACCTACCGTATTTCCGACATGACCTGCCGTATTTCCGACATTATACCTACCGTATCTCCGACATGACCTGCCGTATTTCCGACATTGTCACCCAACCCTTTCTCCTTTCTCCTTCAAGTACACATTCCGCAATAGGCCCACAGCGCCAGCTACCGACCCTAAGATTGTGAGGGGAATGGAGGGCGTGTCATTCTTTGCTGTCTATTCTTAGATTATCCTTGGATCAACTTTTAGCCTATGACCTGTCCAACCGGTGACTATGATCAAACCATAATAGCATCTAGAGATAGACAGAAGCAGAATTCGTTGTGCTGTTTGCCGAAAATGGCGCAAAGATCAACAACAATCGTAATCGTAAATCGTAATTTTTGGTTCTTGGAAACTGCCTTTGGCCTACTGATACCAGAGGTTTTATCGCGGGGTGTTGGTGGTGTCAGAAGATAGTTTGCAAATATCGTAATGTAGTTGAACTCCGCGCTGATCTGACTCCAAACTGCGTGTTCGAAGCACCCCACGATAAACGCCACGTCAGTGACGTACGCTTCTATAGAGCTCTTCGTACAGCGATCTGTCTATATAAATACTGTTCTTGCACGAGTCTTAGCTGAGACAGAATTGATGCCGAATTGATGATTATATTCCAAGTCCAATATTCCAAGTCACTTCGATTACACGTTCGTACGATGAAACAATATTAGTAATGCCGAAAAGACAAGTCGAATGGTGTATTTTCTATGCGACTACATGTCAACAGCGCATGTGTGCTCCGTTGCGGCAGACAACCAGATACCGAATGTCGGAATAAAAGAATCCCGATTTCGAATTCAAAACGTGGCGCCAAATGTCATCACGTGGTTCGACCACGGGAAAAACAATCCCAAATTACGTAAGCAAATTATCTTCGCATGGCTTGAAATCCTCCTTGTAATAATAACAGCGGGAGTTTATCGATACTGTTATGATCGGAACAGCAGGAGTGTATTTTGCTTCTACTACAGTAAGCCAATTATCGATTCCATGTGCTATATGAGCTAGTTAATTATATGTCTTGTTTGGTATAACCCACTAATGGATAATACTCTAAGAGAATTTAGAGCATGTCCGAGTGTCCTAGATACGACAGTTGATGTCGCGTATATACATTCAGAAATGTATATGCGACACAAGGTGAAGAATATTTATGCATGGTAAATACAAAAAAACTGATAATTATCACCAGAGAGCATAGCCTCTACAAACAGTACTTTCAGTACAGACGGTATTTTCTAGTTCCACTAGGATCGTTTCCCGGGATTCGTTAGAGCGAAAATGTCATGTGCGTTTCTAGAAGGTACGGTGATGTATCGTAAGGTTGTCGCCGGTATGCAGCTAGTAGTGAGTATTTGAAGAAGAGCATGAGGTGTGGTTGTGCATAATTATATCCGTTCGTTTGGTATTATACTTGGCAAGTTGAGATCAATGTATTACCACGTCATGGTGTTATATCAAAGTATATAGGCTGATAAATAAATTGCATTTCATTATTTTTTGCTAGTCTATATAAGTTGTACTTTCTGAATATTAGTGCAGACACAAGACATAAATTTGATTGTGAAATTTAAAGATGCCTGTTGTAAAAGCTCCCACAAATAAAAAGTATGGCCGAGCTGGTCGCTTTGAAGATAAAGAAAAGCCTACTCAAATTCGCGAAAGTAATATAACCGCGGCGAAAGCAGTGGCTGATGCTATCAGGACAAGCCTTGGACCCAAAGGAATGGACAAAATGATACAAGATGAGAAGGGTGATGTTACAATCACTAATGATGGAGCTACAATCTTGAAGCAAATGAAAGTTCTACATCCAGCTGCAAGAATGTTGGTTGAATTATCAAAAGCGCAAGATATTGAAGCTGGAGATGGAACCACTTCTGTAGTTGTAATTGCAGGAAGTTTACTTGATGCGGCAGCAAAGCTTCTCAGCCGAGGCATCCACCCAACTATTATTTCTGATGCGTTTCAGCAGTGTGCAGAAAAGGCTGTAGAAATTTTGACAAAAATGTCACGACCTGTAGAATTGTCTGATCGGGAGACACTATTGAAGAGTGCTTCCACTTCACTTAATTCTAAGGTTGTTTCACAGTATTCTGGTCTTCTAGCTCCATTGTCAGTGGACGCCATTTTGAAAGTGATTGATCCAGCTGTTGCAACTAATGTCGATCTGAGGGATGTGAAAATTATCCCCAAGATGGGTGGCACTATTGAGGACACTGAACTAATTGAGGGGTTAGTATTAACCCAGAAGACCGCAAGTGGTTCGTCCGGGCTCCAACGTGTTGAAAAAGCCAAAATTGGCCTCATTCAATTCTGTCTCTCCCCTCCCAAAACCGACATGGAGAATCAAATCATCGTTTCAGATTATACGCAGATGGATCGCGTGTTACGCGAAGAAAGGCAGTACACCTTGAATCTGGTGAAGCAAATTAAAAAGGCTGGATGTAACGTTCTTCTTGTCCAGAAGTCTATACTTCGGGATGCCCTTAGCGACCTTGCCTTGCACTTCCTTAACAAAATGAAGATTCTTGTTGTCAAGGATATTGAGAGAGATGACATCGAGTTCATCTGCAAGGCTACTGGATGCAAGCCGATTGCTAGCATTGACCATTTCACACCAGATATGCTTGCTTCAGCTGAAATGGTAGAGGAAGTTAGTGTAGGATCCGGCCGTGTTGTCAAGGTATATAAATTATTATTATTCCAGTGAAAGGTATTTTCCATTCATAATAATTTAAATATCTTTCAGGTGTCTGGTGCAACAGCTGGTGGAAAAACTGTGTGCGTTTTGATAAGGGGTTCAAACAAGCTTGTTTTGCATGAAGCAGAAAGATCTATTCATGATGCTTTGTGTGTTATTCGTTGTCTGGTTAAGAAACGTGCGACCATTGCAGGAGGCGGTGCTCCAGAAACTGAACTAGCTATTCGTTTGGCACAGCATGCTCAAACTATTGGTGGAATGGAAGCCTATTGCTTTACAGTAAGTTGTCACCTATTCTAGCATAGTTTCTGTGATATTCTCACTTTTTGGTTTCTATTCTTCAGCAATATGCAGACGCAATGGAAGTAGTTCCCTACACTCTGTCTGAGAACGCTGGGTTGAACCCAATAAGCACTGTGACCGAGCTCCGAAATCGTCACATAAAAGGTGACTTTGATGCCGGGATCAATGTGCGCCGCGGAGGAATATCTGACATGGTTGAAGAAAGTGTTGTACAACCATTGCTTGTTACCACTAGTGCTATCGAGCTTGCTACGGAAACTGTACGCAGTATCTTGAAAATTGATGATATAGTCAACACTAAACGAGGGGCTTAATATTACTCAGCTGTGGACACGCTTGTAGATGATTTGCATGTGAAATTCCTTGTTGCTACTACGTTTGAATGTTGTACCTTCTCCATTGTTTGTAGGAGAAAATTTGCATTATGGACCCTGCATTTTGGAAGCAGTCTGATTCATCCAAACACGATTGGTCAGATAGTTTCATTTCTAATGCTGTAACTACCAAATCTGTGTTACAATACGAATTGTATCACAGCTCCAAATGTCTGATACTACGAAATGATAACATTTTTAATACATGGAAATATGGGTATATTATGTGTCGTAAGGATTGGGGGCTATTGTTGGAAATTTTTTGAACTGATTCTGCACGATACTTTCTGTTGATGCGCCAACAATGTGCTATAAATTCAGTTATGTCGACTTCCGAGACCTTAATAGGTGTACACAAACAGAACCCCGCTACACAATGTTGGAGACAGGTGTATTGAAAAGACATCCATTTATTAACATCACGGTTATTCATACATTCATAATATTTTCATGCAAGGGTGCACAATCGAACGGCATGGATTTGTGACTGCATTGAACACGTCACTGAACAAGAAACTTCTCAGTTTTCATCAGCGTCTCTATCCCAATCCCCTCTTTGCTTTGGAGCTTTTGGCCCACCTGCTGGTTTGGCCATTATGATCTGGTCTACTCTTAGCACAGTGACTGCAGCGTTGGTTGCGAGCTTGATAGCCCAATGCTTCACAAAATAAGAATCGAGTATTCCAGCTTCTACCGCATTCAGAGTTCCACCTTCTTCAATGTCAACTGCAATGTTGGAAACCTTTTCTTTCTGGTGGGCGGCATATAATTCTGAAACAATCTTCGTTGGGTTCAAGCCTGCATTATCAGCAAGTGCTCGAGGAACAACCTCAAGTGATTGTGAAAACTTCTTGATAGCATATTGCTCAAGACCCGGGTGTGATTCACCGAAACTTTCAATTTGTTTTCCTAATTCAATCTCTGTAGCACCACCACCAGCAAGTAGTTGCCGGTCACGTGTGTATACTTTGAAGTTATTTACTCCATCATCTACTGCTCTTTCCAAATCATCTAATATGTTATTTGTGGCGGCTCTAAGGACAATAGTGCAAACAGCACTTCCGTCTTGTGGCTTCTTCTCAAAAATGACAACTGTTGTTCCACCGACTTCATCCATGCGAACAGCGGCACAGTGCCCGATTTCCTCAGGGGTTGGTGCAGTCAGTCTTGGCAATGCTGTGCCTTTGACTGTTTTACACAATCTTCTCAAATCAAATTTGGAATTCAAACGGATGATCATCAGCTTGTATTTGTTGGCAAAATGAAGACCCAAATCGCTGACTTTTCCACCAGTAACAATGCAGTTAACTCCACTATTTACAATCTCTTTGATGTGCTTTTCGAAAAGATTTTCTTCTCCTTTACTGAAGTTCTTCAGTTCCTCGGCATTTTTGATGAGGACAGTTCCTTTTGTCTCTGTTGCGAGCATATCAAAAGGACAGCTGAATATAGCAATCTTCGCATCATCCACACGAGTAACATTTCCTTCGCTTCCTCTTTGGAAAACCATGCCATGAATGAGCTTTGAACCGCTGACTCCCCCACCAAGAATTTTTATCGTACGAACATTATCAACATTGAAACTTAATGAATGTGGCGGTAACACTGAGACACATGCGTCTGCGATTAGCTTTGACAAAAAGTCTTCGTTGCCATATTGCTTGCTGGCAAGGGCGGATTTCATGCACCTTGCGACTTCTTTACTATCTCTGAGGTCACCTACTTCTCCAACAGTGATATCTTTCAACAATTCAAGAGCCTTTTCACCAGCTTTTTCGTAACCTTCTATTACTTCAGGAATTGAAAGGCCCATTCGCAGAAGTTCTTCAGCATGTTCTAGCAAAGCTCCAGCAAAAATCAAAACAAAATTGGTGCCATCACCTACCTCCTGTTCACACATTTGTGATGCCAGGACAATCATTTTCGCAGCCGGATGCTGAACTTCAAGCTCCTTTATTACAGTAGCTGCATCGTTGGTCACAAACAGTTTTTCTAAATGGTTGATTACCATCTTGTTCATTCCGTGCGGGCCGAATGCCGACTTTGTGGTTGCAGCCAGTTCTTTACATGCAGTTATGTTACGGTAAACTGCCTCCTCGAGTCCATGATAGTGCTTTGCTCCTTCTTTCATCATTTGGGCAAAGCCCGGCGCCTTTGGGATTCGGAAAGCCATAATGCGGTGGATCGTCTAATTCTAATGTAAACTATCTAAATTCAAAATCATAACATCATAGATTAGCGCTGTCCTCAATACTTGCAACTATAGAAACGGCTGCAAAAGAGAGAAAACAGCAACAAATGCACATCTTATCGTCAACTATTTCGTTGCCGCGAGCGACACATGTTTGTAACGTGCGCTACCAACGGACACTTTCCAGAACCATCTTTGGTCTTTTTGATTTCAATTTCTACACGGAAATATACCACCCAGCAGTAGCACTCACCCGTGTTGAGAAGATCAAGATGGCATATTCCTCGGCACTCACGGTGAATTAAAATCTAGTCATATGCAGTGAATTATAATAAAGACATTGGTAGCATATGTTTCAACGGTTTATTGGTTTATGTGATTAATATTATCGTTTTTGTGGTCACTAATCATATTTCAAAACGGATGAATTTTTTAACACGGAAATCGCCCTAAAAGTCATTTTTTAATTTATCTTTCTTTTTTAGGCTATGAAGATCTTTTGTTCGTATTTAAATTTTAGCGATCATGCATAACGGCCAATCTTATGTCATTCTGTGGTATGGTGATTTTTTGAGTGACGTCACGTAATCTACACTGTGGAATGGAGATAATAAATGTTGTCGTCACTGTACTTGCCGGCATTACCAGTAAATCTGGCGTTTAGGGGACGAATTCAAAGATCAGTCGTTCATAAAACTGTTCAGGTGAAAGCGTAAATTTTGTCTCTGATTGAATGCGCAGCTTATTCGGAAAAGATTTGTAGAAGAGATCAAACCGTACCGGTTATTTCTTACGAATGAAGAAGACGTCCACCTGAGTTGATGAGTACCTGACTGAATTTACAGATTCGATAACGTAATTGAGCATGTCGTACAACAATGACCGTTCGTCCAGTGGCACGCGAGAGGCTGAGGTCGCCCATGATCCGTCTGCGGGTGGTCTTTTTACAATGGATTTTAAAAAGTAAGTCATTTATGTGAAAACTTGTCTCAAAATTGTTATAGCATATATATATATAGGCACCGCAAGGTCTGCATTTTGTGTTGCAGTGCTGATTGACAGACCTGTTATGCTGTATTTAAATAATAATGAATATGTGTTCAATGTGGTTACAAAAGCTTATAAATAAAAAAAGCTGCACATTAAATCCTGGGTGAATCATCTTTACGATATATTTTTAAGGCATGAAGACTTGAAGAACATGCTTGACTCAAATAAAGATAGCGTCAAACTGGATGCCATGAAGAGGATAATTGGTGTAAGTTCAATACCCCACTTGGATTTTGATTTATCGCATTTTTCATTTGCGAAAGGATAAATTTGTCGAATAGGAAAACCACGTGTAAAACTTTCCTGAGCCTGAGCAAATTTCTAGCCTACCATGCCTTTCAACATCATCATTACGCAATTCTATTGAGGCGTCATGAATGGTTTTACAACGTACTTAGCTCTTCAACCTTAAATTGATGAGGCAAGAATACATCGCAAATCATCATCATCATCTATACTGAAGAGAGACTTTGAAACCTTCGACTGTCCCCTCTCGTATAAGAATCTAGTAGGCCGATTGTGCCTTGCCTAATGTGGATATGTTGGCAAGTTGTGCAAATTTGGTTATTGTAAGAATCATGCATTTGCCTTCAGATGGTTGCCAAAGGCAAGAACGCTTCACACTTATTCCCGGCTGTTGTCAAGAATGTTGCGTCAAAGAATATCGAAGTGAAAAAACTTGTTTATGTATACTTGGAGAGATATGCTGAAGAACAACAAGATTTGGCACTGCTTTCGATATCAACATTTCAACGGGGGCTCAAGGTTTGTTCACCTGTGTAGGCCCATTTTTTTCAATAGTAATATTGTTTCGTGATGGAAAGCCAGAAAACTGTGTTTTACATTTGAGCATATCATTAATATCTGGCATCATGTTATTTCAGGATCAGAATCAGTTAATTCGTGCTAGTGCGTTACGAGTTTTGTCAAGTATCCGAGTACCGATTATCATACCAATCATGATGCTTGCAATCAAAGAAGGCGTTAACGATATGTCTCCATTTGTTCGAAAAACTGCCGCCCATGCCATTCCGAAGCTTTACAGGTAAGTAAAGTATAAATTTCCCAACATGTTAAACTAATTTTAAGAGATGATGGACGATCTGTAAAAGCAATTGTTTTTTATTGATTTTTCTTTCTTTCTGTTGCCAGCCTCGATCCTGATCAGAAGCAAAATCTAATCGAAGTCCTTGAAAAGTTACTGAACGATAAAACAACAGTAACTATGCTATACTTACCTTTTAGGCTACTCAACATGGTTTTAATTTCCGTACCGTATTCAAAATTAGCAAGTGATATTCATCTGCTTTTCTTACTTTGACGACTGATTGTTATTAAATACAGAAAATATTAAATTTTTCTTTATTCTAGTTTATCTTTTAAGGTTAGTCTAATGGCCATGATTGTGACCTGTATAAAGCCAACTTCAGTGTCTTATTTATTCGCTGTACATCACACAGTGACGCTACCTGACCGATTTATCATATCGGCTTCGAAAAATCAATATCAATCAATTTCTAATCCAAATTTCTCCACAGCACCTCTTGAATTCATATGATTTATGCAGGCCGTTTTCAATTCACGCATCTGAAAGGTCCGTCTTTTCTTTCAAGATTTAGTCTCTCTGAAATTACGCTCTCCCATGTGATATTTTGAGCGAGCAAACATCACAAATAATAATTTGGTTATTACTTTTCAGTTGGTTGCAGGGAGTGTCGTGATGGCATTCCAAGAACTATGTCCTGATCGAATAGATCTAGTACACCGTCACTACAGAAAGCTGTGCGGCTTGCTTGTCGACGTTGATGAATGGGGTCAGATTGTAATTATTGATATGCTGACGAAGTATGCAAGGACCCAATTCTTGGATCCTAACAAAGATGTAAGTTAGTAAGCCTTCGATTCTAAATTGCAGACAAGCTTTTGTGTGATCTGAGCTCATCTTTCACTTTACATTGCACAATGTTGCCAGTGCAGCAATTTTTTTTAAATTTTGGAGGATTTATTTGTAATCTCTGTTAATCTCTTTTTTGTGAGAGATGAATTACAATCAACCAGTCCAAGCAGATTGGAATATCAATAACTTTAGCCTATGTGGAAGGCCTGTGCTGGAATGTATAGGCCTAGACAAGCTGTAATAATTAATTAGCAATATTGTTCTGTTTGTTAGTTTGATGAGAGTGACATCGCTGACAAGCCATTTTACGATGATGGCGAAGATGAGGATGAAGGGAAAAAGAAAAAAGACACAAAGCCCAAATATATTATGGACCCCGATCATCAGTTGCTGTTGCGCTGTGCAAAGCCTCTGCTGCAGAGCAGGAATTCAGCGGTTAGTGCAATTCCTTAAACTATCACCATACTCAAAACTTAACAGTGCGGTGCCTATACTGAAATTGGTCATCCCAAGGTTGCATGATATCAGGTATGATTTCAAGAGACTGACTTCACAGTCCCCACTTATCTCTTCTGTGAGGTAACAGGTAACACTGATGTCTGGCATTAGGCCTATCCTGCAAACTTCATAGCTGCTCCTATAGCTTTAACTCTCTATTGACATCTAGTGGTGGATATTATGTGAAACGAATGAAAAACTTCAATTTTCATTTTCTGACTAAAAATTTTAGGTTGTGATGGCTGTTGCTCAACTCTTCTATCATGTTGCGCCACGATCAGAGCTTAATGTTGTTGCAAAGCCTCTCATTCGATTATTACGTGCGCATAGCGAGGTTCAAGCCGTTGTACTCCAAAACATCGCCACCATGACTTTGAAACGAAAGGTACGTAGAAAATTTTCAACTTTTGTCAAGTTTTACATTTCTCATCAATCTGTCATTGTATCGGTTTTTGAGATCTGCACCCAGCGTACAGGCAAATGTAACTGTCTTACGGTACTAAAATTTGTGCAAAATGGCTGAAATTCAGCAAGTGCATTGAATTGCTTCGACTTTCCTTTCACTTAAAGTCAGCTGAAGCAAAATAAATAAGCCTATGTGCTTCTTGCGACAACTAAATTATATTTTATATAATGGACAGAATCTGTCACAGAATCAATGATAATAGGCTGTACGCTAAATAAGCATCGTTTGAACATGTCTGGAACATGTAAGCGTCATCCAACTTTGCATTTGTACCAGTTAACCCAAGTGCAGTGCGCAATCAACTGGGATCTTAACCTTTTTCAATGTTACTACATCGTTTTCGGGATCATTGTCTTCACCCACATCAACCCATACAGAAGTTTCTATTATGGCGTGCACATCTTTGCACTCAAAGCCAGCCAGTGAATATGATTGTGAGCAATCTTTGGTATAGAACGTTTGGAAAAGCTGGTTTTCTGTAAAAGTGAAACAAAAAATGCATTAAATATGACCTACACGATTAATTAGGCGCCATCATTTTTAAGTGCTCTTATATTAAAGATAGTCGGATTTTACTAGATTGAACATGATATAAAATTTCCACTTACTGATGTCCGCCAGCAATTCGACAATATTTCCTTTCATATCTTCGACTTCTATCAGCTCTATAGATTCTGCGATCGGAGATGTTGTGCAAGGATTGATATAATTTGATACTGTTATATAAAAACAGCACCACAGTTTAATATCAATCGACTGGCTGCACATAGTTCATATACAATTTTTTCAGGCATTGTTTGTCAGCTCTGATATGCATGTGTACACGCCGTGCAGCAGTAGGCTCGGTATGGTGTAATATCACTTCTAAGTTGTCAATATTGCTCTTTTTGCAACTATTTTCCATGGTCTTTTCTTTGTTAAAGTAGGGGATACAGGATTTTCCATGTGATGTAATTGTCGAGTTTCAATTACAGGCTGCTGTTCATGTTGTTATACGATTATATGACCTAATTGAAATACCGTACCCACTAATGAAAACTGACTGGCCTGATAATCACTAACTTATGTGTTTGTGGCTGATTTTCTATATAGCCTAACAAGTAGATTTCTCCTTGGCGAGGAAATGTCCTTTTCGATGAGCTAATGGATTTGTGGTTAGCCACTTTGATAGGTCATAGTTTTTATTCGAGAGTTCTTGACAAGTTATAGAATTGTAGTCAATATTGTGGAGACTCGACTTGAGTCCGTTTTTCCGGATGAATTGACTTTAGGAAGTTGGGGGTGATGACTAATATTGACTCAAGACTCAGGAAATCATTTACCTGTAAGAAATCTTGGTTGTGCAGCACCGGTTGCCACTCCCAAAGCTGTAACAAAAATCAATCAAGTTAAAATGTCAATATCATAAAACTCATGTACCGGCACTGGTACATTACAATCCCGTTATAAATGACGTCATGGCATTTTGTCAAGCAAGAGGGGTCCAGTAAAGCATCCACAAGCTATCGTTTTACATTATGGTTCTACCAACTACCGGTAATGAATTTGAGGGTGCTCGCTAGAAACGGACTCGGATTCTGCACCTTTTTGTTGCCTATTCTTCAGTTTCTAAAGAATATTCGATGAAGCTGGGTTGAGCCAGAAAACCCTGTTTTGTTACACAAATGCTGACAGTCTCTACATACGCTAGACTGCTGAGTCAGGTGTCTTCATGGTCGACTTTTTCCTATTACTTGCCTCTGTTGTTCATCGCAGCTTGACTTGAAATTAGTTTCGCGTCTCGCTCCGCTGCTTCTTTCTGCTCCTTTGCTCTCTGCTCTTTGCACAGATACTGCCTTGTGTATGCCTCTAATTTTGGTTGGAATGCTTTGTTGAGTACGTAAAAGCAAGCACGCAAATACTTGTATTTCTTCAGCAGACACATACGAGGCGTTAACCTGCCCTCCTAGCATAAAGAATTTGAATATTGCTTAAGTCGTGCTACAGGGATGTGTTTCATGAATCGTTACCAGTTTTATGGGGGGTCTTCTTGTTGGTCTTTCTGTCTTCGGTGTGATTGAAGGAGGAGTATGATAGTACTTGAAATGACGAAAAGAATATCAGTCAGAGTCACTACAGTTAGGCTACTAGAACAAGTTATATATAAATATACAAGCCTACCGGAAATTACCTGGCTAACCTAGCTTGATGCTTTTTGGTACATGACAAATTAAATAAGTCTTTCTCTCCCTCAGTATGTTGGTAGTCCTAGCATTTTTAATCTGTAGCGAGCACAATTTGCATACATGATATGTTTGCATGCCTGAGGTATTATGCCATATGCTTTACAAATTTTTGGTATGCCTCTGTGTATATGTAATACCAGCACACCTTGTTTAAAACAGATAATGGAGATGGTACTAATGCTCATGTCATACTCATTTATGATCAATATCTAATAATGACAATCTAACTAACTATCACCTCTACATATTGGAAACAGGAATTGACTAGATAGTCAAGATATCTTGGAAACATCTCATGCTCATTATGGATGGATACTGGTACTCGTGTCGTTACGTATCAAAATCCGTAACGAAACATTCGAAAGTATCAAATCAATATTACCATATTTTGACTAATCATGATTCATGAACCGCCCTGTTGTCATAGGATATAAAGTCAAGGCTAGTGGCCCAGTGAGCCCATTAGCGACAGGTGCACATATCTACTACTTTCTACTTACATATTGTCCGTGTCCATGTGGTGGACGCTGCGTTCTAGTTGTTTTCGTTTCTACGGTAGGTTTTGTTGTTACCCACCAGGGGCCGTTCGGATGATATGTAAGCCTCGTTGGCACCTGTTGAACTGCACTTTGCGCAAGTCCGCAAAGCAGTACCAAGACGAGCACCGGTATCGAAATTTTCATCGTACTCTGAATGAAAACATCGCATCAAAGTTTCATTCGTTGTGATCAGGCTTAATGTCGGTTTCTGATACCACACACGACATTCTTGTTAATAGAAATAATTTCATTGTCCTCGTCCTCGCTCATGCATCATTCACTGTGTGGTGTTGCTGGTTATTCATAATTTTTTTACAGGATATTGTAACTATCAAAAAATATGTATTGCTTCTAGAGATATGCATTGGTAAACAACAGCGAAAGTCATAGTACTAGTATAGAAATTTCTAATTGAATTGTCTTTCATCAAATAATAAGGAAACTGATTGCAACGTAATAGCAAGCACGCACGCGCACGCACGCCCGTGAAAGTTGTATTTCTGATATGTAATCTCTTGAATCACGCATCGCTAGATTTAATGTGATATATCTGAGTGGGAGGCATCACAAGCTCTTCAAAAGTTTTTTTCTAGATATAACTAGCTAGCCTGAACTTGATATACCCGTAATGAGATCTAGGCCTACAATGGTTGTCTATCGTTATCTGTGACATCGTATTTGACTTACCGGCATGCCTACTTACTAGGTATCTTTCAACAGACTTGTCTGTAATCCTGGCGTTTGTCGTCTTCGATAAACAATTCACATTCTGCTTGCTGTATTCTTTTCTGGGCATAATATGGAGACGATCACTGCCTCGGGCTATTTTTCTGAATTTTGCACTCATACTAAAATATTTCAAAAATTACGTTTTAATCAGATTTTACGCCTGCAATAGCGGGAAACTTCAAAAGTTTTCTCACGAATTCCTGCAATTGAGTAATCATATGGTAGCTTGCAAATTGTAGTGATCCAAAAATTTCCAGAACTTATACCAGCCAGCAAGTTACCACTGTCCATAATATCTTTGGCTAATCATTGTGGGAAAATGCGCTTTTTTTGTAGTTTATGGCAAGGATATCTGGTAATTCCAGGCTGTTAGGTGAAAACCTTGTAATGTGTATGTAATATGCGAAAACACTTGATTTTTGTGAAAAGAGTTGCTGGAATCTACCTCTTAAGGATTGAAAAACCCCACGAATTATGCAGGATTTTTTCCAGAATTCAGTCACTGACGTCAATTTCTCTGCATGCTCCTAAATTTATACCATTTTTATTTTATTTATTATTCATGCCTTTAAGGTCAAAATATATTTACTCATCAACAAATCTAATATATACAGTGACATTGGCATAAATCACAACGTGATATAGCGGATATAATGATATTTATATGTTATAAAATTAACGTAAAAAAGCTTCCGTGTGTTGTAATTTCTTTTGACACGTAGTGCCTTTTCTGCAGTAATATCATTTCTTGTCGAGAAAACATATCGGAAAGGTTAGACTTGTGAACATTGGCACGTTGGATTGGGTTTGGCTATGACACTCCAGGATGGTTCTCGCAGAAAATCTTGATTTCTGTTTGATTCTCTGGCACCAGTACTGAAAGTTCTGCCCAGTCCCGCTTTCTTCAAGTTTTTGTCTTCCGCGCTTCTCTTTAGTCTGCTTGGTACGTACAAGTCGCCGGTACGAACACGTTTCTTACTACAATTTCATCAGTGATCGGATGGAAAACGGCTGCTTTGGACTTTATAAATTCTGCTTTGCATGTGTAACCGGTAACCACCGGAGCTGATGACGCGCAATCTCTGACGTAAAACGTTTGGTAGAGGTGGTTAGCTGTTGAAAAAAAAATGTAAAAACAGAATGTTAATATCGTGATTATTAAAATAAAATTAAAATAAAATAGAGTACCAGTAGTCCACGTAATTAGCTATGCTTAGATAGGGTTTCCAATTTTGAAAATAATCTGATTTTGTTGTGTTATTCAAGCATATTTATGTTGTGTAGCTGCCATCACCAGGTAGTGTGGTGGGTAGGTGAATGCACTTTCAGAAAATGTTTTGTTAAGTGCCCCCCTGAAAGTTGCTTTCAAATTGCGACCCCCAGGTTGAGAAATACTGGTCTGTAAACTTATTCACAGCCATCTCCTTTTCAGACTCTCTATTGCTTTATTCCTACCTGCACTTAATCCGGCATGGTCTAGGTATTGTAGTGACAGACCATTAATAATATTGTCCGTTTTATATGACTTACGGTACTTCTGTTTTGAGGTGAGCACTTACCTACGTTGTGGTATAACTCGTATTGCGTGCCATTGGAATAGAGAAAGACGAATACTTTTTCTACTAATGATGTTGAGCAAGGACTTGCTCCGACGTTGGGGGTGCTTCTTTTTCGTCTCCTTTTTTCGAGGATTTCTTGACCTGCTGACAAAGTATACGACAGCATTTAGGCTTCCCTTACCACTGTTTGAGTAATTTAAATATAGTAGGCATGTAAACTATTTGGAAATCCAAGGTTGTACAGTATGTTATATGTCTTAAATATAAACGATTTCTCACAACTTACTTATGTTGTGGCGTGCGATGATTGGTGGTGCTGGTTGTCTATCTAAATGGGAATATTTTTCATCAGTGATGTCCATGCTTGCGCCAGCACCGCAGCGTATCTATCTACTTACTCCATAGGTTTGATAAATCTTCAAAGTTGCCGCAAGCTCCTTGGCTAACCGCAGAATCAATGGAGGGATTGTTTCCACTGCTAACTGGTTTTTTGGAGGCAGACCGTTTGCAACTTCTCAAGGATGAATTCCTTTTACACATGCTTTTCAAGCTGTCCAAATCATCGTTGATCTAGCCATGTAATAGATCCTGTGTTAGACGTTAGTTCACACTAGGCGTTCTCGTCAGAAATTCAACATTTTACTGAGAAGCTATAGTTGCTCCAGGGAAGTACAGAGCTGGAAGTAGGCTAGTCTGTTGCTTGTTTTTTTTTTAATAGGGATTACTTAAAGTGCAAGTCTATATTTCATAACATTTTCTCACCACAATTGCATTCTTTTGTATAAAATCACATGTGCTGGCAATCTGCGTCAAATTGTCTACGACTTCTGTGCTTATTTCAAATCCGGTAAATGTACTGAATGTGTTGATAGGTATGGCCACTGAGTGGGCTGTCACAGTTAGCAACATTATAGCGCCAACAAGCTTCATCTAAATTGAACAACATAAAAAGTGAATCTGCACGGTTTCAAATTTGCATTAATTTGTCTTACGTTTTGTTGTGGGTGCGGGATATTGTAACTGTTCGAGAATTTCTTTGACTTAACACAATTATCTTTGGCTAGTTTCTCTGCTTCAATCTGAAAATGGAAATAGTTATTTATATAGAGAATCCACACTTTTCACTAGTAAAATCTGTGTTTCTTTTTTTTACAGGGCGTCTTTGAACCGTTTTTAAAGAGCTTCTACGTCCGCTCGACTGATCCTACTCATATCCGAATTTTGAAACTGGAAGCGTTGACGAATCTAGCGTCGGAAACAAACATATCCACGATCTTGAGAGAATTTCAGGTTTGGAGTTTTCATAATTTAACCCCCCACCCCTCCGCCAACCGAGATCTTAGTAATACTCGAATCGTATGAGATTGAGAACCTTTCCGAGAGCTTGTGAGTTCATTTCTAAGTAAACAATGTCCGGGACGTTAAATTTGAGGTCACTCTAAGTAATAATAATGTCCCGATCACTCTGATACTTCAGTAGGCCTATGATATATTACTCTGGCAGTGGGGTTGTTTGTATTCTCTCTTATCAGTAGCTGCCTGTCATCTCTTCTCAATTACGAGGTCTATCTTTACTTTGTCTGAGTATTTCTACCATCCTTCTCGACCATACAGAACTGTTTATCTGTTTGAATACTTCTTGCACTTTCTTCCGTTATTGTTTACTTGAGAAAAGCTGAAATTTGTTATATCTTTCGTTGCGCATAGCGCACTTTTATATCGTATATTTTCTTGTTTGTTGCTTCTTGAATAAGAAAAAAGGCATCCCACACTCATTGCTTGCGTGAAGCGTGGTCATATTATTTCCAGTGTTATGCAAACAAGTGAGCTTATAAAGTGGCCGACCTGACGCACCTACATACCACACTCTGTATAAAATTGATACACTCTGGTACAAGATTGCTCACAATCTTTTATTATCATTTTTGATCCCTTAAATAAGCAAGTTTTAGGCTCACTCATGTTTTTTGTCAGTTGTATGGGTTTCCAGAAAGATGACACATCACATGAATATCACTTCCCATAAAATCCCCTTTATATGTAGTTTGTCACGTCCCTTCACCTGCATGTATTCCATATCCATACGCACTTTTCTATGTTCTTATTATGCCGTGTAATCCATCATGTCACCTTACGCCATTTCATCACGTCATGGAAAGTAACCTCTTTAGTTTCCAGTGGGATCATCTTACGTTTTTTAGAGGCTTTGATCATCTGTCGCGTGAAGATTATTTTGGGTTTATTGTGTGTCAATATCGATGTCATCACTCTACAATTACTTAGGGAGCCACCAAGCTTGTCCTTTAACACTTTCAAATCATTGCAAATATCAATGGCATTTTTTTCATACCCAATTTTCTTGCGCCATTTTCATAGTCCAACTGCCAGGTCCACTTTTATTTTGATTGTGTCCACCTGCCAGTATGGCTCGGATCTACCTTTCATCATGTTAACGATTTCTAATTTCAACACCACCCACGAGCTTAATGTGACACAACTTGAAACAGCCTTCGGAGTTAGCGCAGCATTATGTCTTTTTTCTGTGATCTCACTTGCCCCCAAAATATAATATCTAATGATAGATGATATGTTGATCCTGTACAGCTTGTCCTCATCATCTCGATGGCTATATTTTCATGACTAGACTTCACCTAATTTTACTTTGATGTTGGTTTTATGAATGGTTATGCATTCAATTCCGTTGCAGACTTACGTGCAAAGTGCGGACAAGCAGTTTGTAGCCCACACAATACAAGCAATTGGCAGGTGTGCGACTAATATCGCTGAAGTCACCGATACCTGCCTTGCCGGGTTAGTCGGGCTGCTTTCAAATAGAGACGGTAAAACAACAACACTAGAAACTTATCAACAGTTGTATTATGCATTTTTGTAATTTTTCTTGTTTAGAGAGCGTTGTCGCTGAGAGTATCGTCGTAATTAAAAAGCTTCTGCAACTTAACCCATCACAACACAGTGAAATAATCAATCATATTGCAAAGTTATTTGATAATATTCAGGTTGGTGTGAGATTTATAAATACTTGGCCGGATCTCTTGCAGGGTTTACTACTGTGTGAGCATGCTTGTTATGTTACTGATCCATTAAAGATTATTTTCTATTTTGACCAGACGTGATGATCTGTGTATGCAAGTTTCAGCTTGACTAGCGTGATGGCATTTAGTCATGAAAGGAGTGTGCATGGATTGTGAGGAACAGATAAACTGATATTTTCTAGGAGAATTTGATTAAAAATTTATTTATAGAGAAGCTACAATACCACTCTGTCATGTTTGTGGCTCTTAAATATTTTTAGACTGTGCTCAATGATGTGTGCTGTCATTGATTTACACTCTGATGAAATAATTAGGGCGGTCCTCTTTGCTCATGAAATCAAATTTAGGCGGTGTCTCTGAGCATGCAGTGCAAAATGTATTTTTGGTGCAGCCATGAACCGAAAAAAGCGTTGATAGTTGACAATATTCAGTGATCTGTAGAATATGATGATAGCTTGTATTTTGTCAATACAACCCAACCTACTAGTTTTTCATTGATATTTGATAATTATTATAACAAGTTCACCATATCACTGAATCATACCTTAAGTAGCTCTGGTCATTGCGTCCTAGCTCCTTTTGTCAACGGTATGTTTTTGTTTTTTTTATTATATAGAAGGCCAGTTTTAGAAAAACGACATGTTTATCACAATGTCCATAGAAGCAAAGAATGGGCCTAATTAATGAACAGGCCTGTAATATTTCAACCGACTTTCAGCAAACAGCCTATCACAGAAGCCTTGTGAACACCCAACCAAGATGGTGTATTATAGTCACCATATACGTTAGTAAATATACATTGAACACTTCATCTGTAAAGGTGATGACCCAGCCATGTCAGTATACTGCAGTCACCATAATCGTTAGTATTGTATGTAGAAAGACGCACACTCATGACTCATCCTCCCCATGGTCTCGCAAAACATTTGGCATTTTTGTATAGGCTAGTGATGAATAGATGTAATTTTTATGTTGAGGAATATTTAATTCTAAGGTTGGAATGGCACGTGCAAGCATCTTGTGGTTGATCGGTGAATATAGCGAGTATGTGCCAAAAATTGCCCCGGATGTTCTGAGACGTGTCGCGAAAAATTTTATTCAAGAAGACGATATCGTTAAACTTCAAGCTATCAATCTCGCTGCCAAATTGTACGTGACCAATTATAAACAGGTAACAAATTTGCAGGTTTGCCGATTAATTATTATTAATGTTTCTTATTATGCCATACACGTTTGGTTTTCTAGACTAAGCTTTTGACACAGTACGTTTTGCAACTTGCAAAATATGACCAAAACTATGACATACGGGACCGTGCGCGCTTCGTGAGACATCTCATTATACCGGCTGCTGAGAACGGTGGAATGTTGCAAAAACATGCGAAAAAGATTCTGCTATCGTCAAAGCCTGCTCCAGTCTTGGAATCCCCTTTTAAAGGTATATTTTTTCATCAATATTTTATTAAAAGTTTAAAATAATTCAAGAAAAACTACATTTACTTTTATCATTTGACAAGTTGAGCCGCCCTAATCATTAGCAAGAGTATAGGAAGGGGTGATTGATTGGTTTCGTGGATGTAATGGGTTGTGATTTTGAGATAGGCAGTTATCATCATTGACAGTTGGAGAATGATTGTTTTGAGTTGCTGAATTATTTCACTCCTACCTATATATTTGTTGTTAATAATGCCCAATTCATGTTTGGTTTCAAGTATTTTCTCTTTTCTTGTCATGTATGCTTTCATCAGTTCCTTATTGTAGGTATTTTCAAATATCTTTGCACCGTTTATTTTGACATGGATTTAGGCACTGGTATTCTCTTTCTGTTTTTTTCTGAACAAATATAAATATGTTGTCGACTGCTTTGCATCGTTTGGAGATGGTCCATGATTTCTTTTGGGATAGCATAAAATATGCATTCTAATTTTTCTTTCTACTTACGTCCGTTGCAGATCGTGACAAATTTCAGCTCGGCTCCTTGTCACACAGCATCAATTTAGAAGCTAGTGGGTACCAAAAACTGCCCGATTTTCCTGACGTAAAGCCAGATCCATCTGTTCGTGAAGTAGAGGTATAATAACCCGTATTTATCGTATCGCATCTATTGATTTCGATTGAATGAAATTTTTGTATTAGATCCCAAATTGGTCCAAAAAGGGAGTGACTAACGCGAGGAAGAAGCCTTCAAAGGTCAAATCTTTTTACTCCGACGAGTCGAGTACGGAATGGGAAAAAAGTGGAACTGATGATTCTGGTGAGTTGAGCTATTTGAAAACAAACTTTTCTGCAACCCTAAAATTAATATCACTTCACTGAGCTTCTGAAACTAAATCATATTATGATTTTGCATAGAATCAGATTCGACATCTGGAAGTGAGTCGGACACAAGTGCTGGCAGCACAGAAGGGCCAGATTCTAGAGTGAGCGAGTCTGACAATGTTCCCCAGCCTGCTGCGAAGAGAGCTAGCACAGCTGAGGAAAGTTCATCAGGTTATTGACCATTACTGATTTCATTTTATTCAATCCTGTTGAAAATATTATAATGCGTTGTAGGTTCAGAATCTGATTCCGATTCGGAAAGCGATAGTGAATCGTCCTCATCGCTAAACCCGACACCACCGCCTGAACGGAAGAAGGAAGTGAAACAGCAAAAGCCTCGAGCAAAACCTACGAAGAATGAAATATCACTCTTAGATCTTGATGATTGTAAGTGCTAGTTGACTTATTTACGTACTTCTCATGCTACACCGGTACTTAACCTATTGGATTACCGGTTGGTTGATTCGATCAATCAATCAATCAACTTGATTGACATGGTCACTAGCAGCACTGGAAAACGCTATCTATTTATTTTCTTTAGTCGGTGCTACTCCTACAATTGAAACCTCGATGCCGGCAATGCAAGTTCTGACACCGCTGACGGCCGACCTTCAAGGATTGTCTTTGGATAGTAATGGAACAAGTAACACAAGCCCACTGGTACTGTCATTATGATTTTGTAAAATGTTTTCATTTTGAGAAATCTTTCTACGTAAATTCAGCAGGACTTATCGTACGATTCTCATGTGCCAGAAAAATTCGAACTGTTACATCGTATTACTGGTGAAGGCCTTTCAGCTTCCTACAGGTAAGAATCATTTCCCCGTGCTGTCTACAGTTGTATATTCAAAAATTATCATGCTGTGACATCACCATATGTAGGAAGGAAGTACCGTACTTCTATGTGTTTATTTTCTTTTCCCCATGCCATCTACAGTCGCATTCTCAAAAAATCACCTTGCTGTGATATCATCATAATCTAGGAAGTACATTATATGCGTTTCACATTACTTCTTATTAAAATGCCTTTTCAACGTCTATGAATTTGAACAACATATTTTGTCATCGCAGCTAAGTGACCTCAAGTTCTGTAACAAGGCGCTATTAACATTTTCAATGTTGTGGCCATTAGCGTTCAGTCCTGGAAAATGTATCTTTCACTTCTCTCTCTCTGTGAAATTCATGCCGTTTAGTTGGCTGGATGTGAATCACCAAGACTAGTCATCTATGTTTTGAATTCAATTCTAGGAAACGGGTTCAGTTACTATGTTGTTGTGATTCAAATATACTTCTACAAAATATTTGGGAGTTTTCTTGTTATAATCGAATAACTTCTTAATGTTTTAATTTAAAACAGTGGATTGCACATACGTAGATGAGATGTGCATGACTGCCCATGGCTTTCTAATGGGTCTTTTGCGGGTTGCTTAACTCATATGATTCTGCACTCTTGCTGCGAATTTCGCTTTGATGGATTTTTCTCAGAATGGGTTTAAAATATTTTTTGGTCTGTTGGGCTCAAGACAAACTTGAGGATAAAATATGGCAACTCAGCAGCAGTAGCATGGGTTTTGACAAAACGAAATCTTTTCAATTCATATTTCAAATCACCCAAGCCTATTGTTGAGAGGATTCTGGACAATAGGGCTGGAAATTTGAAAATACTTTGGTTGTACTGACTCTGAATTACACTCGACATGTTATGGTTTGGTTTCGGCATTTTAAGATTCGCACATATCTGCAGATTGCACATTTGTTTTCCGTATTTCAGGTTCACACGACGGCCATGCATATACAGCGATAAAATGGTATCTATCGAACTAGCATTTACTAACCACGGAGACGCACCTATTAAAAATATCTGCATTGGAAATAAGGTACTTACAATTTTATTTAAAACTGTTGATATTTGGATCATCACAGTAAAGTCACCGGCATTCTTTTATATGTGGACTCAATAACGAACAGTACCTCGACGTATGTATAAATGCATCATATCAATAGTCACTGCGCATTGTTTTGTGTTCCTGTTGTGTATTGCTAGTTGCTTGCTAGCAATGAGCAATCTATGGAGTGTTTGGTGGTGATTTATTGTTAATGATAAGACTCTGGAATGGAATTAATGGATCTTGTTTGTTGTATTGATGATTTGATTGTCTCTATGTGTTGTATCAGTCATGTTACAACTTAACAATGCTGCATCTTGGAAAGCTGGCTTGTAGGCACCATGTGTCTCATCTAAATGATTGACTGTGATATATTGAGACACATAACACCATTTCGAGTTGCACTGAGAAATTATTTGAACGCAAATCAGACCCGGCGTATAGATTTTAGTGTTAATCCGTTCTCTTGCATGATGTTCAACGATTTGAAGATGACACAAATGTGCTTGATTTGATTCCTAAATGTGGTTTCTAATGATATCACATTGAGTGTGTCAGGATACATCGATATGGGGACGGGGGTCAGTAAGAGTCACTAAGTAAAATAATGCCAATTTCAACAATTTGACACTATTCCCTGTATGTCTGTCTCGTAGTCCTGTCATGTGTTTGGATTAATTCCCCAAGTGGTTTGATCGTAAGGAAAATTGGAATCTCTGTTGCTGTAGACCGATTTCAATAAGGGTATATCAAAAACATTCCATCAATGTCAACGTGTAGATCATCTAGCTCATGCAGATCTGTTTGCCTCTGTATTTCTCTCCATGGGCAATTGATCATCCATTTAGGTCATAAATGTCACCTTTGTATATCAGTTATAGATAAATTCAGTAGTTAGAAGACTGATGTAAATCAATGAATCCGTTTCCAATTCACCTGACAAAGGGACGAAAGCTTACAAACAGAATTCACAATAAATTTGGCTGGATGTCATATTGCATTCTCGTAAATTAATCCTTGTTATATATCATGTGTTATAGAAACTACAAGCCGGTTTAAAGGTTCAAGAATTCAACAAGATTGGTAAGGGAATTTTTAACAGCCTTTACTTGCAGATTCTAAATATCTGTTCCATTTTTAGACGTACTCGCTCCAGGAAGCTCCATATCTGTAGGAATGGGTGTAGACTTCTGTGATACAATGCAACCGTTGATATTTGATCTCTGGTTAGTATGTCTCTGATACATCGACCACAACCAATGGTTGACTACCTGTTAATGACTGCTCTATATAAGGAAGCAGAATGAGCAACAAACCAGTCATGTAATAGGATCAAATGCACGAATGGGTCTATTCCAAATTCACTATGATGTTTTATGTATATCATCAACAATTTCTTTACCATTCAGTACTGAATCGAGAAAGTTCAATGTCCAAATCAAGGTACCTGTTGGTGAGCTTGTGAAACCGACTACCATGTACGAGGCAGAGTTCATCAAACAACAAGGTAAAAGCTGTGTTGTTGATGGGGCTTGAAAAGTTGCCTACCCTTATTCCGATGTTGACTCGATAATGTCGATATTTACTTATCTGGCCTACAGGGAAGCTGAGTGGCATGAATGAGAACTCTGGGAAAATTGTGCTGCAGAATGCATTGGACAGCAAAGACGTTTGTAAAAGGGTCCTAATGGTCACCAACGTCAGCCGAGTTCCATCGACTGATGATATGATATTCAGGTATGTTAGGAAATGTACTTTACAACTGAGAAGTATTTGGTATGTAATTGTTATGTTGATGTTGAGTTTGTGACTGTTTGCTTAGATTTTGTGGGAAAACTGCGTCTGGCGGGTCAACTTTACTCATTTGCTTTGAACAAGCTAACAATGAGAAGCCATCCTTACTTCACGTCCACTGCGACAAGATGGTGGTTGGTTCGATGTTATTCAAACAAGTTAAAGAGAAGTTGCTTGCTTGAGGCTATATGAAATAAGCAACACTCATACACCAGCCACCGTGCAATGTTAGTGTAATTGTCTAGGTATCGTATCTGCTAGCTTCGATAATACTCATTATAACTTAAAACTATTTTTATTGTAATCGCTGTGCCGCGCTCATGAAGTGATATCCGCATCGTCATGTTTTTGTGAAAAAATAATGTCATTATGTCCTAATTAATACAGCAATATCATAAGTTGGATGTGCATGATTCGGTATAGATCGTGTTATCTGCATTGCACAGTGGGATGTGTATTTTTAGAGATGGTTACGGTATTTAACAAGTCACCGTCCATTTTTGCTTACCCTAACTGAACAAAAGCCAATTCACTGGCACATAGATTACTCTTAGCTTCTAGCATGGTGATTGGCTATAGAGTAAATCACTTCCCGACAGCTTCAGCTTGTTTCCACAAGCTTTGAATTGGCCTATTGATAAAGTAGATGCTGCTATAATCTTGTTCCTGTCCATGGCACTCTGTAACCCACACATTGCGCAACTGATTCATGAAATATGAATATCATTGGCCTGGGTACGGATTTTGTGAGCCATATTGACTACTTACTGTATAACATACACTATCTATGAAATCTTACAGTGAAAGTATATCAGTTACGGGAATTAAAATGTTACTCGAATAACGTGAGGCGTGTTTTTAAGGGTTCTAACGAGGGTTTATTGTTGATACCTACCTAACCTACTTTAACAGCAGCAATGTTGACCGTCTCTGCTCTACTCTGTATAGCTTTCGAGACATTTTGATCTGGCATATACGGCTTCAAAGTGCCATAAATTCAAAACAGCAGCAGCACTAAAAATTCAATGCAAGGTAGCTTGCGTTTCTGTGAATGACAATTTACTACAAAATCATGGTGATTGCCAATTCATTCATTTACATCATGCGAAAGGGTGATAGTGGAGGCATAATCAGAAAAGGTTTGCGTAAACCATCCGGGCAAAATCAGTATGTTGCCTACAATTTTATTTCATGGTAAGATATGGGAGATAGCACTAGATCCCATCTGAAAAAGACAAATTGTACCAAGCTCCTACATCACTGTAGGTGGTGTTCTAGTTTTCCTGTGTCAATGGCACTGAGCTCCCGTATCACTGTGATGTGTCGGTGTAGGTGTCATGGTCCACCACACCAGATCACAGCGACTTTGATGAGCAGGATGGACCCATCCAGATGTCGAAAATCACTTGAGAAGTCAAGTGGTCATCAAACTTTGTAGAGAAGTTCTCCATCTTCGCTGTAGAAAGTTCTTCCATCATCTGTGCTGACTTTTATTGGAGTATGCTCTTCTTCCGAGTCGTCATTTTTATCGTCTTCGCACTCATCCACTTCTTCCATACTTTGGTATAGGTCTTCATAGAAATCACACTCCTCCTCATCTAGCCAATGCACACCAGACTCTGATGACTGCTTGCGGTGTGCATTTCCTTTGATGTTGTTTGTGGATGCAGCATTTTCATAACCCGAGAACCAACCCATATTCTGCCATTCCGGCAAACCCCACCGGTCATTCTGGGAAATTGTTTGATTGTCCTCAGTAGTGGTGAGTGATGACTCGACTAGATTGGACGTGTCTGATGAAGTGCGGGCAATTCTGTGGTTAGCTCTTGCTTTATTGTCTAGCTTTTCTTGCACTGTGGGCTTTGGGATGCCTCTATTTCTCAGCACCTTACGAATCACCTATGATATGTCAATTGAGATATAATTCGAGTCGAGTCACCATAAATGTTCTCATTAATTGGGATGAAAATGTGACTTCATTCCTTGGCTGGTGGCCGATACAATTGGTAGATTTCTAATACCCAGTGTTCAAGAAAATTATCGAGTGTGACGTGCCATAACATAATGAGGCCAATAGAATATGGTTGTGAAAGAAGCACATGCTGGAAAAACTCACTAGTTGCGGAACTTGAAATGAATGAGCCAATGACTGAATATCCCATTCGTCAGGGTCAGTTTGCTGAAGAAATCGAATCTGCTCCATTTGCTGAAATGTCAGAAGCCTTGCACCAGGGCCTTTCTGTACCTCTCGCATTCTTTTGGAATGGATATAGGCTCGCTGTCTCCTTTTTCCTTCACTAAAATGAATACAAAAACACTATTTCGATTCATGCATTCATGCAATATCCTGCTACTTCTGTATAGGCCAACTCACGCTAAAAGTTCTTCTGCATAATCCTCGTCTTGCGATTCGGTTCTTTCACTTTGCTCTTTCAATAGGTCTTCGGCATAACCGGTGTAAATCCTTTTCTTTCGTCGTATTTCTTCGATATACTTGTTGTAAAATATATTTCGGTCTTTTTGAGCCACGCTGGACGTTGCTATAGATGCGTCGCAGTGTCTTTGCGTGCAGACTCGCCGCAAAACGTTTTCACGCAACAACCGCATGCAAAGGCCGCGCATAGCCACTTTCGCGTATTTACTGCTGCGGACAGGGAGCTCGGGCTGTGACGAGAGTAGCCGCCTATAGTCAGTACATTAGAGCCGCACACGACCAGTCGATCACAGCGACTTGTTTTGGTGTGGTTCCTTGTTGTGCGTTCCGGAAAGGAAAAAATTTTGAGCTGTAGTATAGACAGTCAGAGTGTGGATAACTAATATTATATTATTATTACCTGGATAACAAAAAATACCGTGGTTGTGGTGATCGGGTTGTCATAATTGCGGAAGTGGAATAGCTCATGGGTTTTAAGAGTAGATTGCTGAAGCATTTACATTAAAAATCAGGAACTGAAAATGCGAATATGAAATTATGACTATTTGCTGGTATCTCTCCATTCCGATGCGTATTCTCTGGCGACTGGGTAGCTCTCCTCTGACCGACACTGACCCACGAAACGTGACGAAATAGTTTCTTGTTGCGCAATGAATTCGTTACTGAAATATATTAACCCGTTACGTTTACAGTGGTACGCCAATCACTGGTTTTTTTAAAGCGTCTCAGTTAGCTACACGATGAACGTGTTAATCATCAGACTCGTGATCGATATACTGAAGCTACGGGTTGGGCGTACAGTACCGGTTATTGTTGCTAGGGCTGGCTGCCTAATCAGTACGATCTGTGTATTAGGACATTCAGGCTTAACTTCCGCTTTTACTTTTATTTCGTTGTTCTTTGACCGACTTAATTTTATTAGAATCAGTTTCCTCCCATATTAAAGAAATTCCTCAATTTTGCACGTTCATATTCGCTGGTATGCGGGGACGCATATTTGTATTGTGAGCCAGGAGAATATTATCTAAGCTATATCGCATGCGTTTCAATGGTAAAGTTATTGGATTATCTTATTGATTGAGTGGTTTTAAAATGTAGGCCCCTACTATAATTTTATAGAGGGGCCATGACCAGATGACTACCCCAACTTGCGAATACTTAGCTTTGTCAAACTGTTTGTAATTGAAAGAGGCCTGTGGCAAATAAAATGATTCTTTTATTTCAGGTAACCACACAATAACTTTCGTTAGGCCTTCTAGTGCCTGCGATCAATTAAATGGGGGGTAAAATAAGCAGGGATGACTTTGAATGGGTATATTCAGATCAACCTCACTCTGACAGGAGGAGGGCGATGCTGCAGACATATCCACAAATAAAGAAACTGTTTGGAGTAGATCCCCACTTCAAGTACATCGTTGCTGCAATGGTAGCCTCGCAAGTTATTGCTTGCTATCTAGTGAGAGATTTATCGTGGGGATGGGTAATATTTTGGGCATATGCTTATGGCGGAGTCATCAATCACTCCCTTACTCTTGCGATTCATGACATATCACACAACACTGCGTTTGGTACAAGCAAAGCGAAATGGAACCGGTATTTTGGCATGTTTGCAAATCTGCCGATTGGTGCCCCATTTTCAATTGGATTCAAGAAGTATCATGTGGATCACCACAGATTTCTAGGAGGGGATGGCTTAGACACCGACATTCCAACAGAGTGGGAAGGACGATTTTTCTCAAACAGTGCGTTGAAAATCCTCTGGCTAGCTTTGAATCCCTTTTTCTATGCACTGCGACCGATGATTGTGAAGCCAAAGCCAATGACCATGCTTGAAGTGCATAACGCAATATTTCAGATTCTATTTGATGGAGCAATTTTGTACTTCTGGGGAGTGAAGCCAGTTGCATACATGTTTGCTGGAACTATATTGTGCCTCGGTCTGCACCCTATCTCAGGGCACTTCATATCTGAGCATTACATGTTTCTGAAGGGCCATGAAACGTATTCGTACTATGGATGTCTAAACATGATTACTTTCAACGTCGGTTACCATATGGAACATCATGATTTTCCTGCTATCGCTGGATGCAAGCTTCCCCTTATGAAGAAGATTGCTCCAGACTATTATGACAACATACCGACACATGATTCATGGTGCAGAGTGTTATATGATTTCATTTTTGATCCATCCATTGGCCCAAGGGCAAGAGTAAAAAGATCATTTGATGCCAAAGACAGGCTCATTTCTACACCAAACACGCATGAAGTGAATAATGACACAAATGGAAAAGTTGACCATAGCACTAATCAGCAAGATGAATCGAAGTTGCCAACTCCTGAAGGGGTTGTTTTCAAAAGAAGTAACGGCTACGTGAGGCGACTACCTGATGGCATCAGTGAGAGGATGATATTGGAGGTGACCCATCACCAAGCAGTGTTTAAAGAAAATCGATCAGACTAACAAAATTTTGGCACAATATTTTCTAATAAGGATCTCACTTAAGTTGTTGTAATCTGGACTAATCGTTGTTTTGTAATTTTTTTTCAAGGCTAGTCAGGCACACATTATGCATCGGTACACCGTCCTGACATCAGCAAATTTTAGTACTTCAATCTAGGACCACATTGGCCTTGCATTTTCAACAATTTTCTGCACAGGCCTATATATATTATATTTATCAAATGAAATAGTTACGATGTGATTATATGCTTTTCGCACTTTCCCATTTTCACTGATCACAATTAATGTTTTCATACGCTGTGGTAGCTACGGAACTTCCGCTCTATTTGCATCGCCTACTTTAACGATTATTGTTTTTCAATGCAATTTTCTACGTCAACTTTGGATTCAACAGGAGACTGTTTAGGCCTATGTCTAAAGCAGTTTTGGTAAAGTCATACAAGGCTGAAACCTTGCAATGATGCTGATCGCTGAGCATTGGCAGCCATCATTAGTGTGATTTTATGTAGTCCTACCATAATCTTCTTTGTTACCCATACTATCATGGTGTCTTGGATATCTTGTTCATTCACATACCGATGGTGTTCAAGCATTGTATTCTTTTGCTGTTATTTACTGAATATTTCAATGTTCCATTTGATATCGTGTGTCCTGTGCTTGATTTCAATATGACTTATTGTTGAATTTGGGGCTGTAAGGTGTATCAACCAAATTTGCAGGCTGTTGGTAAGTTTCAGAGCCTTCAGGCAAGCCGATAGCACGTAAGGTATAGACTCTCTGCATAACGAGCTTTGCTGGATAAATAACACCTGGCCCAAATCACAAGCAACGTGAGTGAACATTGCAAAAGAATTTTTTTGGTTACACAGAGAGAAATGGGTTTGCTACTAGCATATCAAGAAGTATTGCGATCAAGTTATTTTTGTCTTTGCATATTTTCAATGTTCATGAGCTTAATATGGGTATGCTCCCATGATCCTGCGGCATCCGCTCCGGTAACAGGGATGCAGTTGGTGAAAGTGGCGTTTTTGTCCTTATATCAGCTCGACTCTTTACAGAGCTGAGTATTCCAATGATAACATTATTGATTATAATTGACGTTGCAAAGACTCCACCAATTATTCCACAGAGTCTTACAAAAAATCTCCCAACAGGTATAGAATGTTCTTTAATAGTAACAGCGATGGGAGAAAATGTGTACTTGAAGAATATCCCTGGCATACCATGGCTTCCCGATGTGTGATCAACCACTCGGGTTTGCTCGGACACAGAAAATTGATAAGTATCTGTTGTGATTCGCCTGGATGATATCTTCGTTGAAACTGCATTCAAATAATAGTTGAATATGGCTCCTGGGGGAAAATATATGTTCATGATGACAAATAGGCCTATTCACTGTCATCACAGATTAAAACAAACCTGATTCATTCGTGATAAATTCATCGCCATCAAGGACATTAATAAAGCCAACTTTCATATCACCAAAGGACAAATGATTTATCCTATGGGAAAAGTTGTAACGAAGATGGTTTCCAACAAATGACAAGTGAGCATGACCTCCTTTGAGGGGCAATGACTTTCCTGCTATGATATGAAAATTGCCTGTCACCTTGTTCACACGAACATTACCGTAAAATCTGAAAAAAATGCAATAGGCCATATAGTGTACGGTAACACGATGTAATGTAAACAGTTCCAAGTTACCTGCATGAGTCCTTTGGTCCTTTTTCTTCATCTTTTATCTTTACAAAATACAATTCTGTGGCGTTGAAACCAGTTTTAATGGCTACTTCACTCAGTTTTGCTCCATCGCTTTCTTTGAGAAGTAAACGCTTTGCATATTGGAGGCCCTTTCTATTACTTGCTTCCCGGGGTGATAGTTGAAATGACACTGGCCTTTCCACGATGCCCTGTGGATACAATATGTTCAAATAAAATAATATATGTATATATCTAGGTTACTACTGTTGGTCACCTCTTCGAATACCCAGGCCTGTCCCGTCACATCAACAACGTCAGCACCAATCAGCTTACAGTCTGTTGCGACTGTAATGTCAAAATTGAGCCACACTTTCGTCTCATGCTCCACGTCTACTGCGTAATGGTATTGCAGTCTATATAAAATTTGATTTCTCATTAATTCTTGGGCAATTTATATAGAACTGTAATACGCTTACTTCGTGTTCAAAAAGAACTGTATCTCCGAAAGGGTGAGGAATATAATGATCACAAAAGTCACGATGGATAACGCTCCACCCCTGGCTGAAGACTCTGTATACGTCTCTGGTATCTTGGGAAATGCATCCAATGCTTTAACATCAGACAGTGTGGGTCGTGCACCACGGTACCGAAGCATCTTGCGAACGGTCTGGCCTCTCACTTGAAGATTACGTACTCACTAACTCGTGAATGTTCGCTGCCAACGGACAGCAGATACACAACCATTCCACGAATCACCCGGACTGAGGACCAAGGACGGGGGGCTGACGACCACTGTGATGCAGAGCTGCCGCGCTGACGTTGACCCAGAGACGTCACCGCACTAGTGGTGTGGTCAGAGTGAGAGAGTCTGTGGGTGGTCCAGTCAAGTAGCGGAATGGAATGAAATCACGCATACTCCGCAAGATGGCACTAAAGTCTCTGCTATATTGAGTCTGGCTCTGGACGCGACTCGAGCTGGCACAAGGCGCACAACGCAAGGCGAAATTTCCAACCGGATGTGACAGGTACGACTGAGGTACGGTATCGCAGAGGGGCATTGCCGTGGGTGCCGATTACCGATTTTTATTATATTGTTTAGTATTACGAGGTTAGTGGTGCGCTATTTTTGGTCTTATCAGGTAGGTTCGCATTTTTAACGGTATCCATTGGATTTTGATTGCAGTTACAGCACAGAAGAGCAGTACGAGAACATTAGCAGAAGTGACTGTGCAGTGTGTTTCATTTGATTGGCTTAGCGTGACTGCTGATTTCTAGATACGGTATGATTTATTATACCATCCTCGTATATTCTTCCTTGTATAACTGAATAGGATACAATAGCGTTTTTCCATTGCTATCAGGTAGCGGGGCATCATATTGAGATTAAAGGAGGCTACAGCCAGTTATTTAGGGTAAAGTGGATGGTTGAGATATTGCAACTGGAAACAATTAACTTAGAGGTAATTGCGTTGCTTCATTTTCTACGCCTATTTTGTGATGTATAGGCCTACTCTGCCGAGAGTGATTTTGGCGATGGCATTATGACCTTGAGTCTTACTTGTAAGCTTGTGACTTCCAGTATCTGCTTTAAGCTTGCTAGGTATATAGGGCAATTATTAATACAAAGAATTGATGGTGTTGTTCGCAAGTTCGTGTAGTGGCGTCAAGCAAGTCGGCTACTGAACCTTGATGATATAGTGTATGCATGGGGATCAAACCAACCGTAATACTCTATGAACTTGATTATGCTTGTTCATTGAATATTCGCCTATTAGTCAATGCGCACAATATGACATCTATATAAATAAAAGAGCCTGTTTATCTGTGTGTGTGTGTGTGTGTGTCTGTGCACGAATCAACTCTTTTATTGCTAAAGTTATCGCTATAAAATTTTACATGGGTGCTGGAACAGACGTTATGCATGTGACCAGGTGTTTTTTTAGTGCTTCCAACGTGTATTTCGTAAGTTCTACATCGCCCAATGCTGCTTAATCAACGTTTTGATATGCCAAAATCAGATATGCACCTTTTAGATCCCCTCTGCCATCTAGCGGAACAATTTCTTCACCACTTCTGGTCGCGTAAGGTAGCCTGGCTACAACGTTCTGCTTATGTACTGTTCTTCGGTTCGGTGTCTTTGATATATTTCATATGAGTTTAGAAAATGCATATGAGAAGTGAATCTAGGAGCCTTTTTTCGTCCAGAGAAGAGAGGGAAGCGTCTCACCCACGATTAAATGGAGGTCGCATTTTTCGCGTATGGCTGCAACGTCATATATTGTAGGCCTATCCCCCTAGTGAAACCGGGATAAACAGCTAGTGTTACAATAAGGTACCACTTGGGTGGGCTCGTACAGGGAGGAGCTTCAACTTTGGAAAAATTTCACATATCTAGTCGAAATGGCATATGAAATCCAGTATGCGGTTAGACCAAATAAAGCTTCCTCTTAATTTTAAAACTGAAATCCATGGCTTCCCTTGCAGTTGGCACCAATAGACAACTTGGAGAGGTAAAAGGCATCTCGTTAGTCCATGCAAATTTTGTTCGGATCATAATCACCTCGTTTCCTCCCTTTCTTAGACAGTATGGTGATGCAAAAAAGTAGGCTATGCTAGCTTTCTTTCGCAACGGTTTTGTGCGACAGATGAGCTAGCTTTGCCCTTGGCACTTGTCATGGGCCCTTAGTGCAATTTTATAGGCCTATCAGTTTTCTGCCGTGTTGAAAAAATACACCGGCGGAATTGAAAGTTGATAAAATTTCGTATTTATATTCATGGACGTAAGCTATATCTGAATTCTTTGCCCGATTGCAAGTAAAAAACTCTCCGGTTTATAAGTTGCAAAATCCATCCAAAAGTTGTTGTGAGGATCCGCCTCTGTTCAATGTAAAGCTAAGATGAGAGAGAAAATAGTGTAGTAATTTCTCCAATTGTGGTCATTAACTATCCTCAAGCATTATTTTACCATTACTAGACATCTATCACATTGTTCAAAGACTTATAGGCCTATTATTATATGTGGTATTATTCAAGGCAAAGGCCGAGCCAATGTGTTCAGTTAAGCATGTAGATTTTGGTTAATATTCAACGGGCAAGTAAACACAAATAGATCAGTGTAGTAAATAGTACCTGTGGCAGAGGACAAATAAGCACACTGCACCCGTTTGCCTGCTTGAATGAATGTCACCATTAGTGGCTGTATACCAAAAGTTTGAGTCATGTACTCTTGTCATTGTAAAGGGCAAGCGATGACCCTGCAATGTGTGTCGTTTGTTTGGTTCAGCGACAATACCTCCGCAGATTAAAGAAGCAGTTGCCGGTTTGATTCTGAAAACTGGAAAATTTCCAACTTCAATTTAGAAATATCTACGTAATAAGATCTATGCAATGAGACTTTCTAATGCCTTATTAAGTAGGATATTATTAAGTAGTCATGCTGGCACGAAACATGCATGTGCAATTGGTGCCAACCATTCTGTTTATGCACGCAAGGAGTTCTTGCAAGTCTTTGGACTTCGCTATAGTAATGGCCATGTACGTCACATAACCAAAGCGGTGATCTTTGACATGGGTGGTGTGGTGCTAAGCAGTCCCTTCCCTTTCACCACAAAATATGAAGAAGAGAGAGGCATCCCAGTGGGAACTATATTCAAGTGTATAGCTGATTATGGGAAAGATGGTTGCTGGCCGAAATTGGAAGTAGGCGAATTGGACTCGGTTGAATTTGGTGAGGTGTTCAGCACTGAATGTTCTGCAACCGCTGGAATGCAGCTGCAGCTTTACGATTTCTTAGAATATATTGAACAGGGAATGGGTCATCCTTTACCTGAAATGATATCCGCCATTCAAGCGATCAGAGCGGAGGGGATAAAAACAGCGTTATTAACCAATAATTGGAAACGACCAGATGGAAGTACAATTATTCCTGTTGATAGAAATATTTTTGATGTTGTGGTCGAGTCTGCGGTTTCCGGAATCAACAAACCAAATCCTGCCATTTATCAAAAGTGCCTCAATGAATTGGGTGTTTCCGCGGATCAAGCGATATTTTTAGATGATATTGAAACCAACATAAAAGCAGCTAGAGCATTGGGTATCCATTGTATCAAAGTCGAAAAAATTGAAATGGCACTTACCGAATTAGAGGAAATCTTGCAATTTCCTTTATCCTGCTACGTGGAAGGTACTCGAGCCGTGCGGAAGGGCATGGAAATTCCCGTGTCGGCATTGATTGAATATATACGAACAATCATGACCAAAGAAACAATCGAGTCGATCAACATTCGTCAATTCACACATGGCCAATCAAATCCAACGTATCTTCTACAGTTTGGCCAAAAGAGACTCGTACTACGGAAGAAACCACCAGGAAAACTCCTACCATCAGCTCATGCCATCGAAAGGGAATATAAAGTCATGAATGGCATGGCTCGATCTGGAGTACCCGTTCCAAATTTAGTGACGCTATGCGAAGATGAAACAGTGATAGGAACACCATTTTATCTGATGGAGTACCTGGATGGTAATGTATACAAGAACCCTCTCCTTCCTAACATCGAAAAAAGTCGAAGAAAGAAAATTTACGAAGGAATGGTCGATGTGCTGTGCTCTATTCATTCCGTCGACATTGACAAAGCGGGATTGACATCTTATGGGAAGCACGGAAATTATGTAGAAAGACAAGTCAAAACTTGGTCGCGCCAATATCAGGCGTCGGAGACTCATACCATACCAGCTATGAACCATCTCATGGAGTGGTTACCCCAGCATCTCCCTGTGAAAGAAGATACAACAGTCGTTCACGGAGACTATAGATTAGACAATTTAATTTTCCATCCTGATATTGATGAAGTCCTAGCAACTTTGGATTGGGAATTGTCGACATTAGGAAATCCATTATCAGACGTTGCCTATATGTGTTTACTGCATTTTCTACCTTCCGAAACCCCCGTATTGCCTGGAATGAAAGGGGTCAATCTAGAAGAATTGGGCATTCCTACAGCAGAAGATTTGGTTACACGCTATTGTGATAAAATGGGATATGACTCTATCGAAAATATGGATTTCTATATGGCTTTTACTTTCTTCCGTGTGGCTGCCATCTTACAAGGGGTTTATAAACGATCTAAGCAAGGTCAGGCTAGTTCTGCATCAGCACGGTCTGCCGGGTCACTCGCTGACGCCATGGCCAATATTGGTTGGGACTTTGCAACTAAAGAGGGTTTCAGAATCTTCAATCAAAAAAGCGGTAGTTGATTGGTGAGTCCAAAATTATTTTTACTCTGTCGCAAACTGTGTGCGACATGATTGGACAAATCGTCTCGCAATGTCTTGGTTCATTTCCTGATAGCACGAGGCTCGGTATTATTTTAATCAGAGGGACACGACACATTTTGACGTTCCACTAGGATGGATATTGTGAACAGCAGAATAAGTGCTCATTATTAGATAGGCTACCGTTAATGTACATTGTACGTCACATCTAATATTTAGCGCGGTTCCAATCGCCTTGGTGTCCAAATTGCGCAAAGCCCTAACGCCTTACCGCATACGAACGATTTACGAGTTGTTTGTTTAACGAAGCGGATCCATCGTCATATTCCAGCACGGAAACGTGATCAACCCGGTGGCTTTGCTTTTTGCGAGAAAGCATTTACCCTCAGCGTCGCTACAGTGCTACGAAGTGTGTATTTAGCGAAATGATATCCTCTCATGTTTTCCTTGCTTGAACGTACCACCATAACCTCGCGTGGAATTTCGGTCTTTGTCCTTCTACATCGTTGAACAATTTCGTATTGTATGATCGCACCGCGAGGCATATGCGAAAGTCTGTAAATCGGGACCTCAACGGTTGGTAATATTATTTATTTATGTTGCAAAAAATTTACTATCGCCTCTCGGGGGTCATGAGATTCAATATCATTTTGGTCGCCGTCATTTTATGACATCATCAAAATCGTCCGTCGATTAAATTACAATATCAATTTTGTTCGTGTATATATATACGTGTTTTCGCCGATGCCGCCTACATTGCCGCTAGCGGCTGGATTGTTTTTCGAACTGAGGATTGTTTTCACGCCATCGTATCTCTTGCGGAACGCCAAATCTCGGTGAGAAAACGGACTTAACCCTGACCCGTAGATTGGTATGCGGAGACTTTTTGACCTAGCGTTTTAACTATCGATGTGACACGGTGTCATCCACGTGTTTATTTTTGTGGCAATCATGACCGTTAACACAATTTGAAAGCTGAATGCTGAAACATCGCAGGAAACGACTTCCAAGGTTTATTGTCAAAAATGACTCTGAGAGCGTGACTTGAAAAAAGTCGTTGCACTAATGACATCCCGAAAACTAAAACGAGTTTCAACTTGCGCTTGCAACATCACACTAGAGACAATGAACTGCCTATGTCGCTTTACTCGCCGTTTTAACATACTCGAATCGTCTGACTTATTACCATGCATTACGGTTGCGATAGGCTAGCATAGGAAATTATTATGTCGAACAAGTTTCGATCGCTGACAAATGAGCTATTCCGAAGTATTCACGAGCGTAACGTGTTTGCGATTACCGATAAAAGCGTTTTAGCGAAGCTATACGTAGTTTGCATTCGTGCCAACGTTGTAGGAGATATATGTATGCTTCGCTAAATAACTGCGATAATGCCATTCGCAATTCTTCTGCGCCGCAGATATCACACGAAGATTTGAATTTCTCGATTATATATATTCTGAAGAATGCGGGATTGGCATAATGATGCTCTCCTTATCGCGTTTGATCAATTAGGGTTTTGTCATAAGTACTCATTAGTCTGTATGTTCCCAGTAGCGTCGATAGGATCATTTTCCTTTGCCCGTCATTTCACGATATACTAACCGCATAGGGCGAATGCAAAAATACAAGTGGTGAATTTTCTGGTCTATCCAATGCTTTGATACGCCAATCGGAATATATATATATATAAATAGACGAAGCGTATTATAGTCGGTTCAATGACGACGACGGCGTCCGCTCCCGACAGTATGCATTCGTTTGTTTGCGCCCGCTATTCTCGGGAGTGGGTAACGGCCAACATCAAAACAAATTCAGTTATCGCTGTGCGCTTGCCGCGTCTTTCATCACGGTGGGTAAACGCGAGAGCAAAGAATGCTCGACCGTGTAAAGAAAGATCGGAGATAAACCTTTCTGGCATCTATAACGCTGCCAGTGGAGTTGGTGAAGTATAAGCTGTTACGCGTTGAGGCACGTACGTCGTCAAGATGAGCTATCGTTGAGCTCGTACGATTTGCTACACCATCGCAAATCAACCGTCGGTAACGCGCTTTTCGTAATAGGATATTCGAATGAATGATCTCGTCTGCAACGCTATTCATTCAGCGTTATATTATTTGGTAGCGAACTTGATGTTGTAGGGAATCGGATCGATAACGTCTCGCTGCGTTTTCCGTTGGAAATTTACTTCGACGTTGTTAATATCGCACAAAGTTTATTCAAGCGTCTCTGTGGCCTGGGGCTTTTATTACGACCGTATGAGCAGGGCTGGTAGAAACGATACTGCCGTTCCTGTGTTGCCGAAGGGATTGTAGAATTAACTGAATGTTATTGCACTGAAACGGTTTGTTCGCGCTCCCGCGTAAACGAGCAAACTGTCCTGTTATTTTCTTGCAGGGTTATCGTTAGAGCATTGCTTTGCTATGTATGTTAAAACAAGTCATGGTATGTAGTTATTTTAACTTTGGTGTTCCAGTATAACTTGAGGTATGAGTTCATCTTATCAATAAGCCCATTGTATTTACGGTACCTGAAATGCATTTGAAGTGATAGAGAGGATTATAAGGTTGATCATTAGTTCCTTACTACAGAAATACCCTCGTGTTTTTCCCCATAATTCTGACATTGCTACAACCTGCTTTTTGGTGTGATGTACAGTATCCTGTATCATACTGAGAAATTCTCTTCCTGTGTTCTCTCTGGAGGCTGTCTTGGTGTGTTGCCAAGCAATTAGGTCTATTTCGCTCAGTTTTGAAAACCTCGCCTACACTTTCTAGTATTATTGATTGGCATAGAATAAGGCATATGGCTCATATACTTGTATAGGTATTATAATAATAATAATTATTTATTGAACTCTATCGCGCATTGAATTTGATGCTTCGTCTTTCTTGATGGTGGATTCATATTAAAATGAACTGTGTCATCGAATAACAGTGTTGCATTTTTCATGTATACAGTACTATGATATCAAGGCAGTGAAATTGCAGCTGCCTTTTGTTACTTAAAAAAATTGTGGTGTACAATGAAGTTCATGATAATTATATTATATCTGGGACAACTCAGTGTATGATTCTCGCTTGCTATCGCATTTCAAGTTTCCAACACATATAATATTATCTCTTTCTATCTCTTCAGCTATCGGAATAGTACTTGCACATTGTAAATATAATAGTTGCTTATCAAGCGTAGGGTTACATGCTTTTTACGCTTGCCTCCATTGCGGATATATAATATGGATTAAGTGAAAGTACAATGAGTTCCAATCTGTGTGCAAGCTATGGAACAGGAAGCTCGAAATAGCAACTTACTGAACACATTTACCAATTTCCTTGACTCACAAACTCATGGAAGTCGAAGCAATAACAACAACACAAGAACACTGAATATAACGACAAGAAATCAAGTATGTTATAAAATGGTATCATTAATTTCATAAGATTTTAGCACGACCATTAGCCCATCATCCAACTTGTCTATGGCTTTCGAACAATTTCCATGCCATTGTTTTCATTTCAGGTTGAATCTGCAGTTTCTCAAGCGATGAATACTCGATTGTTAAATGTGGGTAACCAGTTGTCATCTGGTAGCACCGGACCTGGTCCAAGTTCTGGTATGTCAGGTCTTGATGGGCTATCGGTGTTGACAAATTCCAATTTTCCTTTCCCTGATACCTCAACGAACTCAAGCTCGCAAGGTGGGTTTAACGAAATATATAGGCTAATGCACAAGTGGAAAAAATGGAAATTTGACCCTTGTCACTGAAGTCTTGCATAGGTAGGACATTTTGCAAGAGTTTGCACAATAGGCTGTGTACGCACAGTGTACTGTATACTCTACCTCATAATATTCAATGTATAAACAGTGTTCTTGTTCGGCAAGGGAGCCGAGACTTGAGATGTGAACTGTGCTGACTAAACAAGGAGACCAAAAGTCTCACCCAGCCTGATGAGTCTAAGAGGGAGCACCGTGTCCGTTAGCCGTAAGCCCGTAACCCATTGTACCACCAGTGTACCGGTATATATTGTATATATATATTATTTCATGTCTATAATTATTTAAAACTTTTAGATTCTCTTTATGACACTTCAAGCCATATGGGGATGTCTGCAAATGTGAGCCCATACGCATCAAGCATGATGGATTTTACAAGCTCTCAGAGCCATCCGATTTTGGAGCCTTATAACACCATAGACGCGAATACAGCTGGAAATATGCCGTGCGCTCAATCGTATGTGTCCCTATTACAACAACAACCGGGCGATGTATGGACAGGACAAGGAAGTGGCAGTGGGGGAAATTTCAGTAGTAAACATTCTGTGAGTGACTGCGGACAACAGACTAACCAAGCGTTACAGCAAGTGACTGGCCTAAGTGATACATCCTTGCATCAGCAAGCTACTTTACAAAAATCTGGCAATGTAAGTGTTTAAGATTGGAATAAATCTAATATAATTATATGGTACCTGATTTTCATATTGTGTTTTGGGCTGATCTGACCAATCGAATATTTTTCAGCATGCCCGAATGTCATCAGTAAGTAGAGGCAACCGAATGCAACAATACAATGACACCAGGATGATGCAATACGACTCTAGCAGACGACCTACTGGCGAGCACGCAAACGAAATACTGATGACCTTGAGTAACAACGACGCATTGCAATTTGCAAATGATATGGACAATAAGCACGGAAAAGAGAAGAAATTGACAACTACCCCCATTCCGTCAGATGCCGAAAAGTCTAGCTGCAGTAGCGCATCATCTGATGGAATTAGTGCTTCAGAACAATCCCCTGATCATCTCGCTGATGATAACTCTCGAATGGGAAATAACATGCATGTGCAACATGGCAATCAGAAAAGAGAAAGCTGCTCGATGCGGAATTTGGATACGTCAAAGAGTCGTTCTTACGGCGGAGTAAATCTAGTCAACTTTGGGACTATAAATTTCGCACCGGTTATGGATAGTAATTCTATTGATATGAATGCATCTTCACATCATCAAGATGGAAGCGTGCCTTTGCCGACTAGCGACGTCGTAGTGGAGATTGCCGATTGTGCCGGTCCGATCGAATACATCCCACTGTCTCCCGACGCTCCGACTGCGACGGATAACAATCTGTCAAGAATGTTTGTCGATGCTCGTGGAATCCATCCGAGTCTGCATGGATCGTATACGCAAATGCAGAATGTGTCTCTCGTGAATAACGCTCACGGCTATGATGACCACGACGTTGGTAACTCAAGAAACCCTAAAGCGGGACGCAGCGAATTGAGAAAGGCAAGCAACAATGACCATGCAAGCACTGAAGTCTCGCAAAATGGTTACAAAGATTTCGTTAGCCTCTCCACTGAGACTGGAGGCAGGCAAGCAGACAAACAGCGTAAAGTCCGCACGGGTGGGTCGAAACACAAACACCGCAATGCTCCTAGGCGAATAGATGCACCTTCCAGTGGAAATCCTACTCAATACAGTTATGTCAATGCTCAAGGTACCAGCTCAAACCATTTGAAGCCTAAAATGAACGCTGATCCCATGCTCGGTGGGAGGCAAACCTTTAGTCATGTGGTTTACTCAAGCCAAACACACCCCAACGAAAGTGTGGGCCTACCAGATCCTATGAATAACCCAACCTCGGTTAAAAACTCCCACCGTATGGTTAACAAATATCTAAATCAAACTGTAGATTCTAGAGTCCCTACTTCTAATGCGCCAACATCTTCCCAAGCCAAAGTATGGCAAACTGTCACTGCAGTACAAGGAAAAAAACTCCCTCCCGTGTTATCAGAACAGGACCGTATTCCGAAACGAGGCCGACCTTCAAAGAAAATGATGCAGCAAAATCTTAAAGTCAAAGCGGCGCAAAATAACGCTACCACGGCGGGTGTCAGCGTTTTAAAGCCGCCACAAGAAGTCACACCACCTATGTCGCGGTCTTCGGATCTTGTTGCTATGTATACGATAAACGATAAAGGTGTTATCGAAGAAATTGCTCCAAAACCGAAGGAAAGCCGGCGGAGCAAAGAGCGCAATGAGGCGTTTTTAAAATATCTCGATGAGATCAAGATATCTTCGAAAAATCAGCAACTTGTGGAAAGTGCTAAGGGACCAACGCAAAAAGACACGGAAAAACAAAAGAAGAAGTCCCGGTCCAGAAATAAAGTGTTTGGGAGACAGAATGCTCAACCTCTCACAGAATCTGGAATAACGCAAACCATGTGCACTTTCTCCGCTTTGGCGCATCAATTCAAGATATCACACTCGATCGTAGAGCGCGCCACGGAAAATCTACTCAAATCCGTAGCAATTAAGAGAAACAAGGAACAAACTAACGCGGCGGCGACGCAACAACAGAAACGAAAACAGTCGGAAAAACAAGTAGCGGAACAATATGGCACGACAAGGAAATCTGATAACAGCATATGTACAAATGACGTGAATAAACATATTGCCGAATCTGCATTCAATCACTGTGACAACCAATCATCATCAGCTAATTCAGTTTCTTTATCTCAAGCTACTGAAGGTGTCAAAGCCCAAGCAACTATGACTACTGTTACAACAGTCCAATCAGTCAGGCAGCTAGAACCTACTACTTTATCGCTGGCCGCATTAACTAATGTATCAACATCATCACAACAACGATCTCCGATTGTACCAGTTACATCACACAGCCATATTGTGGATAAGACAAAGACTACCCGGCCAAAAAATACAAACACTGATGACAGGAACGAGTCTATGGAAGCTCCTTCAGCAGAAGAAACCCCTGCAGTCGCCTTCTCGCCAGAAGCTGCGGATACGTATTTGGAGTCTAACGCCGACGACACCAACGACGAACTGACAAAGTCAAAACACAAAAAGAAAAAGGCAAAGAAACACAAAAAGCATAAACATTCAGAATTGGGTAATGGAAAGAAAAAGAGAAGGGAAAGAGAAAAGAAAAAAGGAAGAAAGAAGGACAAGCCAAAATCCGCACCTACTCCGTCAGTGAGTGTTTCTTTAAGTAAATCTGTTAGCGTAGACGGGGATGAGCAGAAAACTCCGAAACCTATATCTTCCGAATCTTCACATCAAGCACCACGGCAAAGTGTACAGTTTTCGACGCTTTCTTCAGACAGAAAGACAAGCGAAGATACCCCATCTTGGCCTACTGAAGAGGCAGCAGGCGACACTGGTGATAGTTCATCTGATGATACCGTCGTCTCACCGAAAGCGTACGATAAAAACTCTCAACTATTCACTTCTGCTTCATCTTCCGCCTTCAATCCACAGCCGACATTCTTACTGCACAGTCAATCTCGTATCGGTTTCGGTACGTTTTCCATGGAAAAGACGCCACATCGAATGACTATACCAGATAAAGAAATCAGCCCTGTTTCTACTCAAGAATCTATCACTAGCAAAGTAGCAGACAGTGATTCATCAACTTTTATATTACAAGGAATGTTGCGTTCCAATAAAAAACATGCAAAAAACAAAAAAAAGAGATTTTCAAGAAAATCCAAAGCTTGCGATCCCGCTTTTGTTGCGTCTGTTGATAAATTACTGCTACCCATGAAGAATATCACATTAGACCCGACGGTGAAGAAAACATCTTCATCTACTATGTCAAGAAGTAACGTCTTTTTGACTTCGACCGTTAGCGATGCACCGTCCTCTCTACATTTGTGGAGAACTCCCGGGAAAAAATCTATGAAAAAGAATGTTTCAAGCAGCAACGCTGGCCACAAATCAAATTCCATGTTCCCAAGAAACTGTAGCGTGCCTGGATTTGGCGGAAACAAGCAAAGTAAAAAGGCAGAATTTCGCTTACGGAAATCTAACAGTGTCTCAACGCCAATCGATAGCAGCGAGACAAATTCTGTTTCAGTGTTTTGTCGGGCCGCGTTCTTCCGGAAACATGGATACGTCGCAGTCACTAGTCCAGAGGCTACTGTGGCCCAAGTACTACAGAAAAGAGTTTCTGAACCAACATCTAGCAATTCAAATTCAGAGTCTGTTAGAGAAGAAGCAGTGGCTAAATCTGGGGACCCTAAGGAGAAACCTAAGTCGTCAAAAACACCCTCTAAAGTCGCATCACGTGAGAAAATTCCTGATGACAATGTTCTGGAGACTATTGACGCTGTCAAAATTCCAAGGAAACGTGGCAGGCCTCCAGGCAAAAGCAATGCTCGTTCTAAAAAAAGGAAGGTGGCCGCACAGTCACCTATTACAAAACAGAGAGTGTCACCAAGTACTCGTGCCGATATTGCCACCGCAAAGGCCAAGCCGGATTCTTACCATGAGAAATCAAAGTCCAATATGAAATCTACCAAAGTGAACGAGCCACGAAAGAATAAAACAGCCGATAAGGAGAAAGAAAGAGATAATGCAAATGTCACAGCTGCAGAGCCTGAGACTTCACAGTCCAAGCCTTCAACAGATTTGGTCAGCGATACTTTATTACAACAGATTAAGTTAGCGATCGAGGCTAACTTACCGAAACACCCTAGTGTTAACAAAGAAGCTATTGCTAAATCTGTCGATGCTGCAGTGCAGAGTTATCTACAAACTATAAGCGTTGCGCAACCTTCCTCTCCGCCAGTAGAAAATGAACAAGATGATACGCAAGAGGACAGAGGTTCGAGGATCAATGATGATCCTTCAAATAAAACATCTGAAACATCCCCTAAAAACAATTCGGACATTCATCCGAAAAAACTTTGGGCTTGTAAACACCAAGATACTGAAACTTCTTCAAGCTTGAATAAAACAGGATCTAAAGTTTATAACGCCGCTGGGAAACGAGGCCGGGGTCGACCCAGAAAATATCCTGTCAGTTCTTCAAAACGCAAGCCTATGAGAGCAGGAAAGTCACGAGCGATGGCCGATAGAAATCTTGGCAAAGTTCCCACTGCTAGCGCAACTGTCGTCCCATCGAAACGTAAAGTTTTGACCGTTAAAATACGTGGTAAATCTGCAAAATCAACTTCTAAGGTAGTGTTGCCACGTGCAAAATCTGTCTCTACAAGTAAAAATGTACCTCCTGTCTTGCCCAAACTAATAAACTCTACTGTTACCAATCAAGCCGCTCTCTCTTGCCTCAGTGCATTATGCTCTGTGAAAGCCGCTAAAGTCTTGGCCAAGTCGACGGACAAAAACGAAGATTCGCGCATCACCATGTATCCCGGATCCGACATAGAAATGCATATTACGGAAACAGTCGATCGCACGGTTCAAATGTACACGTGGGACAATTACAATAAGTTTCAAGAATCTTGCATGAAAGTTGCTAATGAAATGGGCTTTCTCGACGAGAGTGATTTCTTGAATGGAGACTCAAAATCCAGAACCCCAATTGTGAAGAAAAGTATTGAATCTGTTGTTGAGAAATTGAAAAATAAGCAAGCGCAAACTGTTTATTACGATGCCGCTAACGTTTTGAACATCGAAAAATCGCCACAGATTCTTGTGGGAGATATGACATCCTCAGACAAGCATATGCACAAAAGATTTGGAAGTTGTAAAGATATACAAGAAAATGTGACATCATTTAATGAAGATTCTACGCAAAACCCTAGATTACACAAGGTAGGATGATGCACTGGTTCTCTTCATTATGTGTAGTGCTGGCAATATACAATCAGGACATCGGTGCTGGCATTTTTGATTCATTTGCATTTGTAAACGCACGATAAGGCATGTTTTTAGAGTACCCACAAGCTGCTGCTTTTACTAAGTGTCACAGCCATAGAAATCACAATTCTCCCAATCTGTATTCTATTGGTCTCCATGTCAACCATTTCATGATAAACTTTGATTGCAAATTGTCTATTATTTCCTCTTATGCATGAATGATGACATCATATCAGTAGTTGGGCCCACATCTTGTTAAGTAGATTCTTAAGTACGTGTCTGACAGTCCAATTATTATCTAAATTTGAATATGACGATCAGTTCTTACTCCATATACCTCAAACCGAAAAACCATTGATTCGGTGAAGCTCTGCATTTAAGTGTTCGGTAGCGAAGATCCCTATTATAAGCGTCTGACTAAGATTTCCATTAACCAATTTCTTAGGTGAAACACTCGACTGCGACTGGAAAAACAAAAGGAGAAGGTGGCCCCTTGAAAAGGGGAAGAGGAAGACCAAGGATACATTCCCCCAATGCGAATGTTCCATCCTCAAAGAAAAGGAAACTAACAGAGTCAGAATCATGTAAAACTGGCAAGAAGTATGCACATGCAGGTACTACAAATCGCTATTGGTTAATCTTGCTACCATTTTGATACCGGTACTAGTCTTTTGCCCGGTTATGTTTAGTTTAGGCCGCAGGCCTACTTGAAAGTGAACTACATGCACGGTGGCTCATCTTATACATTTATTATGTGTTATAAAGTCATCTTAGTAATAAATATAATAAGTCACCACAGATTTAACGTCCAGTCCAGTTTATTGGTCATCTTAGTATATTGTATGTCTCTGTCAAAATTATTATTAATGTTCGCAGACAACACAGTGATGATGAGATATCAGAGCAAGTCGTCTATGTCTCTAAGCAGGTAAGTGGAAATGTGATAGAGATTTCCAATCAATTGAGTTTGTTGTGACGTCATGGCAAGGAGAAAAGTGCATTCTTGTTACTTTCCTCTAGTTCAAACGATGAGATCTCGTGAATGTGGTGTTAATCGATATATGGAGTTTGTAACACTTGAGTGAGGATGCAGCCTCTTCATCAGTCTTCAATTCAAAAAATCAAAATCATGGATTTGAGCTCTTATTAATGCCAGTTGCAATGTTTATAATTATCTTTACCAAACACGTCAAGTATCCGTTTTTACAAGAAATGCTTGGTTAATTTAGACGAAAAGAGAAGGAATGGACGTCGCATAAGAAATACCTAAATGCAGGACTTTATTCTTCAACATTTAAGCAGACTGCTTCTGAAAGGTGATGCAATTCTCTGCCTTTTCTAACTCTATTAGCTACTAGTTGTTAAGTTTTAACATTCAGCCCAATTTATTGGTAAGTTATGTCACAAGATTTTGAAACTTATCAATATTTGATTTTTGTTTAGTGGAACTCTGAAAGCTTGTGACCCAAATTTCCAATAAATTCGACTTTATGTTGAAACTGCGGTAATACTCTTTATCAAAGAGATCGTCTACCATCAATCAATAGGTCCTCTGTTTCTTGTTCTTCAATATGGAATATATTTGTTACAGTTCGATCGAAAGCGATAATGTTTCATCATTATTAGTGGAAAGACAGCCCAAATTGCCTCCTCCGATTGATGCTGGGCTACATGTTCGGGCACAGACAAAAGACTTTCAATTGCCTTACAAAACTTGGATCATGTACAAGGATGGGGAAATTTCGGTCAACCAGGATCCTTCGAATAACTATTTAAAGATTACCGAGAGTAAGTGGTTTTCTTATACAATTTGTGTTCGGTATATAGGCTTTTTCAACATTAACTAGTTTTGAGAGTATTCAGAGTTAAATCTTATGATATCTACGTTGAGAATTTCAATTAAAAATTTCTGAAATGGTGCTGTTTATGTGAGATTAGCTGTCTCTGTGGATAGGCATTTTTATATGACATAATTTTGATGTTCAATATGTTGTGGACCATCTGTTTCCAAGTGAGAGGGTCTGCTTCTATGGCAGACTATGCTGGCGAATCATTTTCTGATGCATCAGCTTCTATCATATTGCTTGTTTGGCGTGTTGTAATCATGTTTGAAGTAATTAGATTGTAAATATAGACTTGCTGGTACGATTGCAAGTTGCTACCAGAGAAAAGTTTTGTTTGATGGCCTTGTGTTTTATCGTACTGAAGTAGATAAGAGCATTGTTTTTCTGTCAATGTCTGCTTCGGCAAATTCCTTATATTTCAAGACCAGGTGTTGACAGAAAACATTCCAAGTTCAATATTGGATCTGGAACAAGGGCCTGTAATTTCTAGCTCATGAACTGCCATCTAACTGGAAATTAAGCTCATGGCTGGTTGAAACTCACTAAGGCATTTTGACTCATCTTACTATACCAAAAATAATCAAAACGAAAACCATATATAATTATTTCTAGTACCGGTATTTATGCATATAACTTAGCAGCTGATCGCGACCACATCTAGAATTTTTGAAATAAGTGCGGGCCTTCAGCAAACGCATGGGCAATTTTTGAGTGCTGAAGCCCAGAACACTTTCAGTGAATTCAAAACCACTCAAGCCTCAGGGTTTCTTCGAGTAGATATCGCTATTCTTGCGCATTGTTGCAATTTTAGCTTGTCAGCATTCATAATTCATCATAAATGTCGTTACAGATGTGGTTGCAGTCCCAAAGACATCATCAGGGACCACTCACCAATCCTGCAGTTGCTCTGCGGAAAAGGGAGATTGCTGTGGGCAAAATTGCCTCAACCGGATGATGTATGTGGAATGTGATGCAGCAACTTGTCCAAATGGCTTGAGGTATTGTAATACTTTTTTTGCTGACTCAGACCGAAACAGTTTGAGATGCCTTCAACTAACCTATCAATTCATGGAATTTCATTCTTCCATGAGATGAAACCGATGTGCAGATCTCATGTTTTGACTATACACAAAGGTGGAACCATAAAAAAATGAGTGCTCCTTAATCTGCAGAGAGTGCGTTATTATGATTCATTGTCTGTACTTCTTAACCCTGGTAAGAACACCACTGGTGTTAGTTATGCTAGGGAGAAGGTGATAACCCTTCTTTCGTTTTCACTCCTTTTCGGACTTGCTCGGTGAAGCTGAACAAGTGCACATACATTACAACATTTGGTATGTGCCCATTGCTAGACAACCATGATGAACTTAGCAATCTTGTCTTAAAGTATGTATGTGACAGGAAATTCTAAGAACGACTAATTGCCAATATTCAATCACTCAGTAGAATGTATTGCTAATCCATGGAAAATGTGGGCTAGCTACCGATACTATCAATCCGTAGTCTGAATGACGTCTCCTGATTAGCAAAGTAAAATGAAAAAGTTGGCTGGTCTATTCTGCTGGTTGCATATGCCATGCACATTTCCTACCTCCCGAACAGATCAGTGAAAAATAAACTAAATATATTGACTGATTGATGGTACTGTGCAACTTTCAAAGTGTTATTGTAGTAGAGTTGTTGTTATATATTTGAAGTATGGAAAATTTTAACTGAACAATATGGGGTCCTGTTGGTTTCTGTTGTGGTTCCGGTCCCTCTACTAGAAGTGGACTGTTGTTGTTTTTGCTTCCCTTGTTCTCTCAAGTAGTTACATACATACATCAAATTTGCAGTAAATTTGACTCAACACTCATACCTCTAGTTTTGTGCTTGGGAAAACTTTCTTTAAACTATTTACCGCAATAAGGGTATTTTTGCGCCTCACATCACATAGCTCTTGACCAACTCCTTCCAAAAGAATCTTGTAATCACACAAGCTACTGGTATGTACAAATCAGTGATGCCGCTCATATTTACTAAAATTAGACATGTTTGGTGTTTCCTCTCCTCAGCTTGTTGAATCAGTGGCAATTATTGTGGAAATATGATGTCAACTCACTAATTTCTTGATACAAATAAACACAAAGACACCTTCTACCACTCTGTGTCAGTCTCATATTCTCTATCTATTTGATCCACTTGGTTCTGCTCGGTTTTAAAATGGCAGTGTACTTCCTAATTGGATTATTTATCGACGTGGCATTGATTGACTGAGCCAAAATTAGTCTTACTGACGATTAAACAATGAGTATTGTGGATATTTTCGCTTAATGAGTATTGTGGATATTTTCGCGTTTGTAAGTAATTCCTTGTCAGTCGACAGATCCTATGTTGTTTATCCAACAGCGAGAGTCAAATTTGCTATTTTCCGTAAGCTCTCTCTTATTTAGAAACTTAATGTTTCATCATAAATATATGAAGCGGTATGTAAGGAGATTATCCTGTCTTGGAATGATGGTGTGGAAGAAAACCACCCTGGATGATCTCTGTGTTTTATAAATAAGCAAATAGCAATGATTGACTGTGAGTCATGACAAGCCTTTCACATTACCTCGCTGAGGATTGTGCGCCAAGTTGCAGGGAATGTAGTGAGGACCAGGAAACCTGCTGATATAGTAATCTGTGCAGTTTGACTGCTTTGCTCAACTTAGTAATACCGTTTCTACACATGGGCCTAAAATCGATCATTTCGAATAATGGTTTGATCAATCTTACTAGACGTTTATGTGTTCTATTATTGCAAATTTTTGGGTGAAAAGTTAGGAAATGATTGATCAATCTTGAGTACGTGTCTATTGTCACTTCTTGTTTCATTAATTGGCTGTATTTTGTCAGATATGATTGAACCCAAGTGTTTTTTTTACTTATTTTTAGATTGCCTGCATCGTTAATCACGTGTCCTCTACCGCTTCCCAAGCATTTATGGTTGTTTGATCTCATGGCCTGTAGCATTTTCTTATATATCCCATAATCCTGAAATTATTGACTTATTATTGGGTAATTGATTAGGCTTATGACATAAATTGCAGTACCTGCCAACGCAGATTTTGCGGGCAAGCTGCCACCAACTATTTGTTTCAAGACATTTGCAGCATTCAATATTACATTTATGCTGACAGGCACTTGAAATTTTTCTGAGGTACCGGTAACATTTATTCTTATTACTTTTTAATTAATGCTCTCTGATGTCTGTCATCGTGTATCCTGCTCTGTGTGTAGCAGGCTACTGTAGCACAATAAAGCAAACTATTCAGAGAACTTAAATAGTGGCATTACCAATGTTTTGACGTCTAATTTTTACCTCTGTGTCCCATTTATACATGATTTTGCCTAGCATTGCAAAGTGTATTAGTGGAGTAAATCGGATAGATTACTTCCCTAAATGTGCTAACCTCATCGGCCAGTGACCAAAGTGGCTAGAGCCAGAATTCTTGACATTATGCTTTGGCCACTTTTCAGTTGTTCAAATCGTGCAATGCAGAACGGAAAATGGGGTGCATTCTTGCAGCGATACATGACAGAGAACCGAGGATGGGGAGTAAAGACTTTTAAGAGTATAGGAAAAGGTTGATATAACCTGGTTATTAGTAAGTTAGCCTTTGTGAGCATTACTAATCTTGCACCTCTCGTCCTCACAGGTTCATTCATTCTGGAATATGTCGGTGAGGTGGTCGGAGAAGCTGAGTTTTGTAAACGTACCGTTGAACTCTACCATGCTTACAACAACCAGTACTCCGTTCGGTTAGACTCTACCAGTGTCATTGATGGTTACCGAATGGGAAACATTGGTCGATTTGTTAACCACAGGTTGGTTAGAATGATTTTTTTCATAAATTCAAATACGTTGCTTACTGATTTTTTAAGCTGTGAGCCGAATTGTGAAATGCAGAAATGGTCTGTCAACGGGGAACACCGTGTTGGGTTGTTTGCACATCGTCCCATACTTCCTAACGAAGAGTTGACTTTCGATTATAATTTGTATGCTTATAATATGGGTGTACGTCAGTGCTGCAGGTGGGTGGCTCGCTTTTATGCTATTGAGACCTTTGAGTTGGTTGTCAGTCGTCTGTCTTTGTTTCATTGTTAGGTGTAGATCATCAAGATGTTGTGGTTTCATCGGTGGGCATTCTCAGAGAGGAATTAGTTCGGACTCTGACAGCTCTATCATCAGTTTGAGTACAAACGCAATGACGCAGCTTCATAAACAATCTAAGCTGAAAGCATTTAAATCAAAGGTAAATTAAGAGTATTGGTAATAATTTATTGCACCCCCACAACTCCTCATTGAATTCTTTGGTGAACGGATCTTCTCGCAATATTCAGGATGATGTGACGACCGTCAAGGACTTCAGTACGCTTCAAATGAAACCCATCCCGAAAAAAGAACAAGAAATGATACGAGCCAAACAATTGTTTCTTCTGCGGAATCTCTCTCAAGTTCGAAGAAAGGAGGAAGAAGAACATCGAAAGAAAAGTTAGTGAAATTCAGGTTTTGGACTGGCTAACCACCACACACCGATTTTACTGCTGCAAGCAAAAGTTTCATTTCTTTGTGGCCATTTGAGAATTCATTAAATTTTCACAGATGAATCTTCCATGAGTAAGCCCAGCCAGAAAACTAAATCCAAGAAGAGTCATCAGAGTAAAGAGGTAAGGAACATTGTGGTTATCTGTTTGAATAAATCTAAAACTGTGTTCCTGTGTTTCTAGGATAAAAAGAAACTGGAGTCCGCTATCACCGAGATGTACACGGCAATAGCGACATGCAAGGATCAGAACGGTGTCTCTGTTGCCATTCCATTTATGAACTTGCCTTCGAAGAAAAAGTAAGCGCAACAATGACAGTTTACGCTATTGTCTTGTAAATTTTAGCCAGTCCACGACATTTATGTAAGAATTTAGGTCAAGTTAAACATCGCTTTCTTATTTTTGTCAATTATTTTCATCAAGTGTGCGTATTAAAACACAATGTTTATTGTGTGATATCGTAGGAACCCTGAATATTACGAAAGAATTTCCGATCCCATCGATTTGTGCATAATCGAACAGAATATCGTCTCCAATCATTACAAAGATATCGAAACTTTCAACAACGATGTGCAGAGAGTTTTCAAAAATGCAGAGGTAGCATTGTTTTCATGAGATTTGTGATTGTATTATTTCAAGCTAACATTTAAAACTTTAGAAATATCACGGAAAGAAATCAACTCTAGGAAAGGATGTTTTTCGCCTGAGGAAAGCGTACGCTCATGCTAGGGGAGCAGCAATGTTAAAGTTAAATGGACTCAAAAAGGTGAAACATGTTGTTGGTAGGCCTAGAAATTGCAATGTACGCAAGCAATTGGCATTGTCCCTGCTTACTGTCTTGTTTCTTGACTGAATTTACTAAGATCTAAGAATCACATACTTACCTTATATCAGTATGAGATGTCATTTTTGCCAGTAATATTAATAGACCAATTTGATATTAGAGTGTAAATAGTATTATGAAGTTATTCTTTTGCATTTTTCCAGCCGGTTAAGTTATCGGAAGTTTCTGATGTGGATGAAACTAATGAGAATATTCATCGAAAGAATGAAGATCATATTCGATGCATCTGTCAAATTTACCGAGATGAAGGGTTAATGGTGCAATGTGAAAAGTGTTATGTGAGTTATAAGATCTTTTTCAACCTCAGAAGAGTCGGAACAGACTTCTCTACAATTTTTATCTACTAATCAGGTATGGCAGCATTGTGACTGCATTGGAGTTGATCCTGACAAAACGGAACATTACCTCTGTGAAGAATGTGATCCGAGGACTGTTCCTGTTGAAGTTGAAGTCATTCCACCCCCACCGAACACCCCACCGGGACATACATATTTCCTAACTTTGCTACGAGATGACCTTCTTGTCAAACAAGGTAGGCAATTAGTAGAGGATAATGATGCAGGCAATTCTATTTTGTTTCGGAGAGTTTGAATTTGATGTTCAAGTCTCTAGGTTGTTTTGGCAAACCAGAATTACAAGCTTTTCTATTACTTTTAGGAGACTGTGTGTACTTGATGAAAGACCATCGACTCACTCACAAAAGTATTTCGTCCACCATGCGAGCATCTTATCGAAATGCATCAGGCATATCTCACGAAAAATCAAAAATATTCCGAATCGAACAGCTTTGGACTGATGAAAGGTTGTGTCTCATTTCTCATATCAACATTTATGCGTTTTTGAATGTTGTAGTTTTTTTGTAGGGGTGACAAATATGGTTATGGATATTATTTTCTGAGACCTCACGAGACGCACCATGCGCCGTCACGAACATTTTATCATAATGAACTTTTTGTCTCACCGTTTTATGAAATCGTGCCGCTGGAGGCTGTCATCGGTTTATGTTGTGTGATGGACTTGTACACATATTGTAAAGGAAAGCCTAAAGGTATAGGTATAGCTCATTTGTTTGCTAATAGATAACATGTCATTCAAACGATTTTGTATATCAGCTTTCCAAATGTCCGATCTTTATATCTGTGACTTCCGTATCGATAAGGCGGCGAGTTCTTTCAATCGCATCACAAAAAAGAGATACCCCATTTGCACAAAGCCTCATGTTTTTGACACATACAAGCAAAAGCTTACTCCTAGAAAAGATTACCAGGTTGGTTGAAAGTCACGTTTACGTTGTCCATGTCTATCTGTAAGCCTTGAACATTTGTGTTGACAGCCTCATAAAGTTCCTGAGCAATATCGACGATCTGTTGGCCGTCCTCCCAGCGTTAGTGAGACATTGCTACAAGGTATGATTGACCTGTTTAGTGCACAAGCTACATTATGCTGTTAAGCCTGTCCTACGTGGGGTGGCTTTATTTACAACGAGGTCAGCACACTTGGGAAATCAGTGTACCCCGTTTACTCCGTCTTTTATTCCCCGTTTATTCCGTCTAACTGGTAACAGTTTGTTTCTTGCGACTCATGAGCGTCGAGGTGCCATAATTACTTCCTCGTAACTTGATCTGACTTGACCAATGTCATTTTGAATGTGCTCCTGCAGGTGCTCAGCTTGATGTGGGTGATGTCAGGGAAGAGTATGGTACGGATTCAGAGCATAGTAACTGGACGATTACGACACGCGAGGTTGGGTCTACAACTTGGAGGAAGCGTGAAAGATTGGATGGAATCGCCAATAAATTACTGAGCAAGTTACCTTCTAAAGGTAGGCCCTTTTTCAATATTATCAAATTGATACTGCAAGTGTCAATAAGGAATCATCAGTTTTGTGGTAAAGCCGCTCAGTAGAGAATTAATCGATGTGTTATATTTGTAATTCATGCCATTCGTAAAATAATTTAGGTGAAGACATATCTTATCTTCTTGGATCTTTCGGTGGTAAAGCCCGTAAGAAATCAACGTCAGGAAGGCAGTAACTCAAGCACATCACTCCTTTGTCAGCTTGAAATTTTTCCATGGGTTGGAATAACTTTGACGGGCTCGACTACTCATTAGTGGTGCTTCTTTACTCGTTCTTTGTTGCTTATTCTCCGCTCTTGTGATAATTCTTTTCTTCACATTTTCTGTGCTCTTTGAATCTTATCTCACGTGCACTTACCACTTCGCCAACTCTTTCGATCCGGCATTCGCGTTTGCTTATCTTCCGCGCCGTTTATCACGTAACTAGAGATTGCTAGGTGTAATAATAATGAATTTAGAAGGGTTTTGCTGAATTTGTCCATTTCTAGCTCTCTATGCGTGGCATTTTCTCTCTTGGGAGCTTTATACCGATAACATCCTTCTGTAAGTGTGTTGGTGTGCACGGTTGTTATTAGCCCCGCGATTTTGACTTCGGGAGTGAATTTGTCTCCAATTTGAAATCGTTCCACTTTTAGTACCTTCAAGCTGCGCTTTCTCTATACTTTTTGTCTGTGCATTGACTGTTTCGGTAATACTGACGGTATGCCACTATTAAATTTGTTTTTTTCCTATGCCATGTTTAAATGAGATACCCTGATGATGTGCGATTAAATCACGAAATTATGATGTTCGTTTTGTTGAATAATCTGTACGATTCTGATGTACATTCTAAAATATATATATATATATTATATATATATGTCTATAAATGTGATTCGTACGTGTTGTCGACTGCTATTCCCTGCGTCGCAGTAGAGGTGCCAGGCTGCCAGCAATTTCTTGAAATTCAGGCAAGCGATTCAGAGATCTTATCAATCATAGCAATTTATTAATATAGTCCACTCAGGTCTGGCTTGGTGTGCGCCGAGCCTACTACGACTTCCATATTCTTATCGATCGCATGCGATATCGATAGGCATGCGTTTCGAAGTGTCGTAATCAACAGCTTGATGCTTAAAAATCGACCTTCGTCTGCTTCCTCTATAAACCGAAAGTAGTCCTTTATATTTGGAAATTTCATGGCGCGTCGCATAATCTCTCCCCGGGCGAGGAAGTGAGCCACGATCTCTGTTTGGTAACCTGCTAAATGAGCTTCTGCTTCTCTCAGTTCGCTTAGGATTTTTTCTTGTACCTGAAATTTGCGAAGTAATTTCTAGGTGTGGCTTGAAACCGAGGCGATCTCAAAATGGAACAGCTCAACAGATGCTGTTGGGACCACAGTTGCGCGTGGCCCTATTTCATCTTCACCCATGGCCTACTAAAATGCCATGCTTCACCTGATCAGGAGTCTAGCATCCGCTCCCTATATATATATATTCTTCGATCAAAAATGGAATGGTACAAATGCTGACTCGCGGAGTAGGCTCTACTCTTGGTCAAAAGGATCAACGATTTGTCATCATTGGTCTTTGAACTAACCTCCATTTGAATATTGCTACTGTCGGCAGCTTCTGGCACATGTAGCAGAATCCATACGCGGATTGTTTTGATGGCATCTGCTAGTTTGTACATGGTGGGCTTAATCTCTGCGATCAGCTCTTCCACCTTGGTATTGTTGCGGATAGACATCTTTTCGTCAAATGTTTTTGACCAATGATGCGGCTCCGAGTTCGTGTTGAGATCATAATTTCCCGCTTTATTGATATTCAACAATTCCTCAAAGTCCTTAACACATTGCGGCAAAACGTCGGAAATGGCTTTTTCAGTTCGATCGCCGATATTCATTTCGAAGACATCGCATTCGTCTTGGACTATTTTACTGCTGCTCGCCGACATTATTGGCGATGAAAAAAGCACCGGTGCAGTCAAGTGAAGATGGATCTGACAAATTTATCATCTTCTGGTTTTATTAGCCGATTATTACGACACAACTACATTTCTGGCTAGTCGCAGACTCGTGCCCGTCTCGTGGTTGCAGTATAGAGAGTCTTCGAAGACTCTCTATAGTTGCAGTTGTAGAACAAAAGGTGAGCCAGACCAACGACATGTCGTTGGCCAGACACGGGCACAAGATTTCTCGGTGTCGTCAAACTCAGTGGCTGCCGCAACTCACTGGTGCTCATGCAATAATGACAAGCGTCATGAAATTTGTGTGTTAAAACAGAGAATGATGGAAAATTTCAATATCACCTGATAACAAACACGTCAAATCACACAAAACGCGTGGATATCGAACTTCATTTGTGAACGCACGTTGCTCGCTCGAATGACTTTTCGCCGATGAATTCCGTATTTTTCCGATACTTTCCGACCACCGATATGATTGAGGTCTTGGTTCATTGACTGAGGAATTGAGTTTATTCTCTTTCGCAAATCGAGTATGTACCAAGCACCGAATCAATATGGGGCTACCCACGATAGGAATCTATAGCATGTTGCGTGTTGCACACAGAGTACCGCCTCTACGCTCTTCCCAAGAAGAGTGACAACTGAGTGACTGACTGCGTAAGTAGTAAGGTAGCGTTGTGGGTACTGTACATAGGTCAATTACCTCTGAGGTAATTGCGCTATGGTGGGTGGGTATACCTAAGGTACAGTAGGGCAAGAAGACTGGTAGACATCTCTGAAATACCGGAATCGACAAGGAAGCGGGAAAAACCCAAGATCCTAAAAAAGTTGAAATCAGAACCAGAATGATCTCTCACTGCTAGAACTCTAGGGAGCTCACAATTTGTGTGTGGCGGTATGGATAATATATTGCTTAATTACACGAATGTATTTACAGTAGCTTTCATAACGACCACTAAAATATCAGGATATAATATTACCGGTAGTATAATGGCTAATACTCGTGAGGAACTAGTATATAGAGCAAAGCTTGCTGAACAAGCCGAGAGGTATGATGATATGGTGTCATGCATGAAGTCGGTCATCGAATTTGGTGGAGACAAGGTTGTTCTGTCTGTGGAGGAAAGGAACTTGCTATCAGTCGCTTTCAAAAATGTTATTGGTGCTCGCCGTGCGTCTTGGCGAATAATTAGTAGCATCCTATCCAAAAGTCAAGCTCAAGGGCCAGAAGGGAGCAACAAGGCTGCTCTCGCTATAGAATTTCAGGACAAAATCGAAGACGAGCTGACTTCCACTTGTGCAGATATCATTGGTTTGCTTGACAACAAACTGATTCCCGGTGTTATTGACGGTGACGAACATGAAGCATCTGTGTTTTACTACAAGATGAAAGGTGACTATCACAGATATGAGGCTGAATTCAAGAGCGACAAGGAAAATGCCAAGACCGGTAGTTTAAAAGCATATGACAGTGCGAAAAAGCTAGCAGAAGAACATCTTGAGTCAACACATCCCATTCGTCTTGGCCTTGCACTCAACTTTTCAGTGTTCTACTATGAGATATGTAATGACTCCAAAGAAGCTTGCAAATTGGCGAAAGAGGCTTTTGACCAAGCCATAACCGAACTTGATCAACTTAGTGAGGATTCGTACAAAGATTCCACTCTGATTATGCAACTGCTTCGAGATAACTTGACACTCTGGGCTACTGATCAAGATAATGAGAGAGATCAGGAGGAAGAAGAAGCCAATTGAAAGAGCCATTACACGCTTCCTGAAATGTATGGATTGAAGTGGTCTAAATCAAGCTTCTTATTGCATTACTCTGGAAACTTATCTCTTGTTTATATTACGGCGCTAGTAAACTGCTGCATTTTGATTTCATGCTATGGACTATGTTGTATCTTTAACAAAATATAAAATCTAACCAAATGTGTATTGACTTTGCATTCTTTAAAAGTAACATCTCAAGTCTGATATTTTTGTTCTGTATTTTGCAATGACCACCACTGCGAGAAGCATTGTTTTATGGTGGCATTTAAACTCTGTCATGACAAGTTTACGGTTTTGTTTATTTGTAGGAGAAATCTCCACTGGTAGTGTTATCACACTTAACTAGAAATTCATTGAACTGGTTACCGTACTCTAATCAATAGAACATGGTTTTGTAATAGAATCAGGATGCCTGGTAATTGGTGTTTCATTCTATAAATAGAAAAACAACATGATAGATACTGTAAGCCTACATTGCTATGAGTAGATTATATACATAAAGATTGTGATTCTGCAGCCTTGGAATGTACACTCTCGTGTCTGGATTGCTGAGGCATGCCTTACAGAAAGATGAATTCTGTGTGCTCATTATTGGATTAGATAATGCAGGAAAAACGGTAATATTATAATGCATTATTCACGTTATTTAGGCTACGGCTACATTCAATTCATGGTTGTAGACTGAGTTTTTTTTTATTGTATGTCAGTATGGTAAATTCTGAGCTATTAGCTGTTGATTCAATGTATTAGTCCAATCAATTTGTTTGTATGTCTATTCTGATTTGCAGACGTTCCTTGAGCAGACTAAAACGAAATTCACAAAGAATTATAAAGGAATGAATCCTAATAAGATTACAACGACTGTCGGCCTGAACAGTGAGTTATGAATAAACTGTGTTTGGAATTTTTGACATGATCAAAAATGTTTTTGCAGTTGGGAAGATTGACGTCAAAGGGGCACGTTTGATGTTTTGGGATCTGGGAGGTCAAGAGGAGTTGCAGAGTCTGTGGGACAAGTACTATGCCGAATCTCATGGGATCATATATATCATTGATTCACATGATACCACACGGATTCCGGAGTCAAAACTAGCTTTTGGTATGTGCAATTTGCATACCAGAGTAGGCCAATAATACTGTAAATTGAACGAACCCATGCGAGAACTGACCATTTTAGTTGATATTTTTTGCAAATCAATCTCCACTGTTTTACTAAATTCACCCATATTGGATTTTACTGACGTAAGCCTACATACATCCCAAGTGAAGTAGAACTTTGGAATGAAACTGAGTCAATCACCATGTATATTTTCTATTACTGTTAAATCATCTTCATTTGATCTCTAGACAAGATGCTGCAAAGTGATGCTTTGGATACCGTTCCATTGCTCATCCTGGCCAACAAGCAAGATGTCGAAGGTTGTATGTCGGTTCTTGAAATTAAAAAGGCATTCCATGACTCCTCACAAGCCATTGGAAGTCGCGATTGCATGATCAGAGGTGTATCAGCGCTTACTGGGTATGAACTTGAACTATCTAATATGACAAAATCACAAATTCAAATATGTTATGAAGAATTGTTTTGTTCAGTCAAGGAGTTAATGAAGGAATAGAGTGGATGGTGCAGTGCTGCAAGAGGAACCCTTACAGACCTCCAAGGCAAAAGGAAGGAACATGATAGCGGTTGGGCAGCTGCATCAAAACGGAGAGTCCTGTGCCACGTCCATTCAAGGTTTCTCAGCTGGTTTGACGAAAGACTTGCTATAATCAGATCCCAGCTTGCAATGTGGACTTGATTTCAATTATCATGTCAGACAAGCTAAAACATTAGTGGTGCCCAACAGTATTGCAAAAAGTAGTTTACCGGTAGTAACTTAACCGTTTATGACACAATCATGGCTGCGAAAGTGTCTTATCGCGAACGCTGAAAAGTGCCGTGACTTGCATGATGCCCATTTCATTATGCCAAGTACAAGTGTGCAATAAACATGTGTAGAACTAGTAATCTACATGTATGTATATTCAGTACGATTATGGAGTAGGATGGTGTACTGTTGCCAAATGAACCTGATTAATGCAGAGGTACCGTGATCACCCTTGAACAATACCACTCTAGGTGTGAACATGTCTGCCCACAAGGCCAGACAATCCCAAGAGGGGTCCTTAGTCGAGATCAATCGATATTGATTTTCAAAGCCAAAGTTTACTCGCGTCTAGAATCGGTCGATCTGTAGTCTTAAGTCCGACGAAGTTCCGAACCTCAAATGCAACACGTGATCTATATTCCTGCCAGGGCTCGATCAAGATCGATATTTCTGGTAATTGGCGAAGGCCGTCGGCCAAGGAGGTGGATATTTATCGTATTTCTATATTGATTGGCTATGAAAGTACATTTATTTATCTAACGGCAAATTCAGATGATGCGTTATCGTCATCCGCATGGTGTGCTGCGGATCGATATTCTCGGCGACGAGCAAGATGCTGTTGCTATGACTTCGTCACTCAACGGCGCCAGAAGTTTGATTTGATAGGCTATGTCACTTAAATAATTTACTCTAACTGCCTTTCGCCTCGGAATCACTGCCTGTTTATGCACGCTGTCTTAGGTTCTTGGCCTGAACACTAACACACCACCCATCCCGTTCGGAACGCCGCCGTTATTCACCTGAAATTGGTTGACGTGCCAATTTCTCTGCATAGAAATCGCGAGTCTTTCGAGTCGGCAATACTAATAGGCCTATCTATTGCACGTGTTTATCTGGCGGCCAGATTGATGTTGAATTACGGCATCGATCGCTCCACAGTGCTTTCTTGTCCACGCCAACTTCCTTTGTGTGGCGTTATGTGGACTACAACAAGATAGATATATTGGCTTTGCCCTTCAAAACGGACAAATATATGCTTCCATATAGGGGGCAATGAAGAGTAGAAAAGTTCTTGTTTTTCGGACCGATCATGGCGCGTTACTTGTGTCGAGTACGCAATCGGAAGCGATACGTTTTTATTGAACGGTACAGCACTTGATTAGCGAAAGGCGTAATCGAAAGGTCAATATGCATGGGCGTCAGAATTCTCCATGCTCTTCTTTTGGGGGCGACTACAAGACCATTCAGTTCTCGTGTTCATCCATAGGAACACTACGCTGTGAAAAAGGTAGAGTGTATAGGTACCGCAGCCGCTGTAGGCCTATTTCATCACCGCTCCGCGAGTTCGGTCGGAGGTACGACAATAAAGACTATGAAGCTAAATGCGAGCAGGATATGCCATTTTCTGTTCGCTGTTCAAATTATTATTTGTTTCATTGGTGAGTGATGATTTTGAGTCCACTTACTGTTAGGCCTAATAGCCTACGTTGTTATGCAAATTTCTATTTTGTCTACAGGTCGTGTTCAACTGAAAGAGTTGGAGCACGAGTGAGTATATATCATACCAAATTTCTATGGCGCGATAACAGCATGTCAGATAGGCCTAATTCTACCTCTTGCCGTTTTATCAGTGCTCCAAAGGGTTCTCAAGTATGGCGACAATTGATGGGAATCATAAGAGACAATAAGAATGCGTCTGCACAACTAAAAAGTTACATTCAAAATAAACAGCAAAATGGCTATGCCAAATATAATGGTGACGAAAAGACATCTAAAAACCGTACAGCAAGGAACTAATCAGTAACGAGACATCATTTTGCAGATTCTTGCTCTCCACCGTGCGCTAACGAGGGTATTTGCATTGGCAAAGATAAATGTAAATGCGTAAACAACTGGTACGGACCCACATGCGCTCAATGTAGGTTTCTGCATTCTGTTCTTATTCCGCACGCTCAATCTAAACTAATCTTTGTGTTTATAGTCGATTGCGCAGATAACTGCGAGCACGGCACTTGTATGGCTCCAGACACCTGCTTCTGTAATGCAGGATGGACCGGTATCACCTGTTCAAAACGTGAGTACATAGCCTTACTAATCCTTCCCTCCTTGTCCTAGCATAGAAGGATTCGACCTTCTATTTTCAGCGATATGCAATCCAAGTTGCCTGAATAAAGGTGTATGTGTGGAGCCAGATGATTGTCGATGCGACGACGGATATTCAGGTCGACGATGTCAAGATGGTGAGAATTAACTTTTAGGTCATTCCGATTTTTGCTCAACGGGTCAACGCCTCGACGTGTTCCAATGGCGGGTTGTTTCATTTGTTTTAATTCATTCGTTTTTAGCGATTTGCGATCCCTCATGCGCCCATGGAAGCTGTTATAAACCGAATCAGTGCGTATGTGATCCGTGGTGGCAAGGGGATCTTTGTCAAATTCGTAAGTAAATTGAAAATACGTAGGCCTATACCAGTATGGAGGTTCTGCGTACGTGACTGCCGCACATTTACAGCAAAATGTTCGCCCGTTTGTCATAACGGTGGCACCTGCGTTGGTCCAAATACGTGCAGTTGTACAAAGGAATGGAGAGGATATTCGTGTGACATCCGTAAGTAATTTGTGATATCGGCTACCAGTGCAAAACAGTGTTAAAATATTAGGGCTATTTCTTCAGCGATCTGCAAAACGCGTTGTCAAAACGGCGGGTCTTGTGTCTCGCCTGATGTCTGTCAGTGTACAGCGAAATTTGAAGGAGAATACTGCCAGATCGGTGAGTTTTAGTAGGCCACTAGGTCTTCTAAATACCGCCATGCAGGTTTAGGCTAATCCACGTTTTAAAATTTCCTGCAACTCCTTTTAGCACTGGATAGAGAAGCACAAGCTGGTAGAACGTGCACTGTTTGGAACTCTTATCATTTTCGTACCTTCGATGGATACACTTTCGATTTTCCGGGGAATTGTCGTTACGACTTATGCCGAGATGTATACGATGGACTGTTTTCAATTGAATTGGTAAAGGACAAGAAACTCATCCGTTTTGTCGCCTCACCGGGAGTGGATCCCAGTTATGGAGATGTGCACTTGAACGGACTCAACGGAGTAAGAATTTTGACATAACGTTTCAGTCCATGTGGATTGTTGTGCAATGCATACAGCAGCGCTATTTTTACGCACTTTGTTGCTCATCCAGGACTCTGATCATGGAATTACTGGTGAATTCATGGCGATTGTATTGGCGATACGAGGAATGTCACCTTCCGTGACTTTGCTGCCCGATCGGAAATTTCTTATTGGAGATAAGATGTAAATTTTTTCTGCGCTGAACGCTCGGTGAAGGCTATTTATGCACCATTACTTTGTGTATTATCAGGATTACTGACTCCCATTACGCCCATGATGGAATATCTGTGGAAACGATTGGGCGCTATCTAAGGGTCAAGACTCGTTACGGAATATCAATATTATGGGATGGACAAGGTGCCGCCGATATTACGTTAGATAATGATCAATACAGTCGCTCATTGGGTGGACTATGCGGAAATTTCAACTCAGACCCCATCGATGACATGGTCATGCGCGATGGTGAGAGTGACGAATGCTTTCCGTTGTTCTGGAGCACGTACAGTAATTTCTATTCGCATTCTCAGGGTCAGCGGCGTCAGACATTCTAGATTTTGCTATTGGATGGAGAATCATAAAACCAGGGGAAAGGTGTGTTGATGTGAACACCATCACGCCTGCATGTGGAAATCGGAGCAGTGAACAGTTAAATGAAAACAATGTGGTCTGTGATGTTGTGCTACTTCAAAATTCTGCTTTTCAAGACTGCCGTGATCGCGACATCGATGCGACACCGTTTGCAAGTGCTTGCAAAGCAGATATGTGTAAATGTGAGGTAAGTATAATAGGCTACCACTGGGACTCACAGTCCAGGAGTGTAGTAGACTAGTAGCAGCACTTCTTCATTAAGTAGGCCTAGTGCAAGCTTGAATTTCCAATCCATTGCACTCTTGTAGAGACAATGTAGTAGATAGGCCTACTTAAGACTCAATGTACCTAGAGCATATTTTTTCAGTCGGAGGATCGAATTGACTGTGCCTGTAAAGCTATGATCCAGTACAGCAGACTGTGCTCCCATGAGACTGGTCTATCTCCAAAATGGAGAAAGCCAAACCTATGCAGTAAGATCTTTATCTCCATGTTGAGCTAATTTGTCAAATTATTATTGTACTAAAACTATTCTATTACTCTAGTAGTGTCAAAACTGCTGATTTTGCTCAAGTGGGTTAAAAACAAACGACTTGTTCTTAATTCAGGGGTGCAATGTCCTATCGGTATGGTATATGATGAATGTGGCAGTTCTTGCCCAAGGACATGCGAAAGTTTGGTTATGCCAGAAACCAACTGTGATGAACGGTGTATCGATGGTTGCATTTGTGCCAATGGGACAGTGCTACGAAATGACAATGTTTGTGTCCCGGAAGAAAGATGTCCATGTATGAGAGGCAATGTTTCCTATCAGCCGGGTGAAATGTTTCAGGAAAATTGCTTGGAATGGTAAGTTCGGCATATACGGTATACTCGTGCAATAATTGTATGTGAAGACATGATATTGATGCCATTACCTACAGTCAATGCATGGGAGCTTTGTGGAACTGTAGAAATCGGCATTGTCCTGGTGAATGTTCAGCTGTTGGCGATTCTCATTACACAACTTTTGATGGACTTTTATCGAAGCTGTATGGCGAATGTCAGTTTACATTTGTGAAAGATTGTAGCGGCAATGATTTGTTTTCGTAAGTTATTTTGACTGTTCAGCAAAACACAGACATAGTAGAAGTAGACATATGTAAGTAGGCAAACCTACAACAACCCTAAGTAATTTCACCCTGCTTGCAGTGATTATTTGACCCAACAGGGTAAACACGATACCTGATCACATGTTATTCTGGCTATTATTGTTCATTGGAATTGGGAACATTATTGGAATGAATAGGCCTACTAGTAGGCCTAGCTGTTGACCCTCGAAAAGGAGAAGAATTCATCAAAATTGCACCTGTATGCACTTGTTTGTATTTGTCAACTGATTCTGAGAATTTGCTACTTCTCGCTTTTAGTTAAGTAGGTTTGTACTTCTTCACACTGTAATACCCACTCTGGTTGCATTTATCACCACTGACCAATTATTATAAGGAAGCATGGTGGATATTTTTATATATATTTTCAGAGTTGTTGTGGACAATTCCCTGTGTGCTAATGATCAGACCGAAACTTGCATAACTGAAGTATTAGTGATCACCAGGCCAATAACTAGTAGTGCAAGTTCAGCCAGAACAACGCGAACTGTGAATGGTCACAACGACATCAAAATATCACTTGAAAAAAGCGGTCGAGTTAGCATCAATGACCAGAAAGTTGTGTTACCACAGATGCATGGCAAGTCAAACACTACGATTTTAATACGCAACCAAAAATTTAATCCGTTAATCGGTTTGGGTTCATTTCAGAGCACTACCAAATTTTTCAAGTGTCCTCGGAATTTATTCAACTGCGTCTGAATTTGGGTGTGACCATCGAATGGAATGGAAAGTCTCGATTGTATGTTAAGGCAGACCAGAAATGGATGGATCAAGTCTGTGGTGTCTGTGGCAACTTCAATGAAAATAAAAGAGATGATTTGATGAATATGGACGGTGAGGGTCCCTTTTCATAATTGTAACGTAGTCACACCCATGAAATTTGCGCCAAATGCAGTGCACGCTCTTTCCCCAATGCTCTTCAAGTTTTAGTAATTAGCATAGTTGACACAGCGGATTTAATGTACTGCCTCAAGACGTTGTAAAAGTTAATTCACATGTTTTTTGGAGTTAGGCTCCTTCATCCAGTGAAGATGGATAGCAAAATTCTTCATGTATTTTTCTTATTCTGCTATATCAATTGTACAACATTAGTTGTCTAAAATTCTTTAATTTGTTGTGTTCACCGACACAGGTCTTATTGAAAAGTCTTCCGTCACATTCAGTAATTTATGGAAAACCGACGCAAGTTGTAAAGATGCGACATCTGATCAAAGCTTCGACCCATGTGTTTTGAATCCTGAGAAAGGTCAGTGGAGTCAAGTACTTCCTGTATAACGCTTTCAATTATTGATATTACCTCTGATTGTTCTGATTTCAGCTCAATTGACCAAGGACAGATGTGGCATATTGAAGAGTGGAGTATTTAGAAAATGCCACCCGTTTGTGAATCCGGAGGACGCAGAAATCATATGCAGACATGATGTTTGTCAATGTGATACCGGTGCAGACTGTTACTGTAATGCCATCTCCCACTACGCAAGACTCTGTGCGAAGAAAGGTCAAATTATAGACTGGAGGACAGACGAACTATGCCGTAAGATGATCACAACTTGATTTACCCATAGCTGTATGAATTTTAGCTACGGGGGAAGAAATAGGCTTGTAATTCATCAACATCTTTCCAAAATGGCAATTTTTGCCGACAACATTAACACTCCTGTTACTGACATTCATCACAAGTCCATATTTCATCCTTTGCCTCTTACTTATCCGCCATTGATATGAACAAATTATCTTTCAGCTGTTATTTGTACTGGAGGGAAGACATATCAGCAATGTGGCAGCTCATGTACTACAACGTGTCGTTCCATATCAGAACCTGAAGCTCGATGTTCCGAATCCTGCATCGAAGGATGTAATTGTCCTCCAAACACTTATCTGAATGAATACGATATTTGTGTTCCACGGTCAAACTGTCAATGTTACCACAATGGAAATATTTATCAACCGTTGCATATACGAAGGAGAGAAAATTCTGTTTGGTACGTATACGAAATGTGATGTATATCTCTTGATTATTTTTTACACTACTTTGGTAACACGCAAGCTTGGTTAGATGTAGAAATAGGACAACTGTCAGCGTGAAGCATGGCATGGTATTTATAAACAGCAAGTCTACACACGACATGCTACAGATTATTCCTGTTCCTAGTGAATTGATTCTGTGAGTGCCACATATTCAATATGCGAAATATCAATAAATTGAAGTGTATAGTACTGTAGTGTACATTGTACTTCAATTCATCATTCTTATTTGCTGCAGTCATTGTCGGGGTGGGCAATACTCCTGCCATACTACGAGTGACTGGAACACCAATTCTACTATTCCACTGCCTATTAACGGTAGGTAACGTTGTGTTATGGTAGTATTTTGTCGTCATATGTACTTGGGTTTAGGTACTCAATGTCCAAATGGATGGCAATTCTATAGCTGTGATCAATCATTGGATGCGCTAGATGGACCTACTAGAGGCATAGAGTGTCAGAAAACCTGCAGCAAACTTCATCAAAGATGTGTTGCATGTGAGCATTATGCACTTCGAGTTTGTATTCTCTGCTTTGAGTCTGATCTGTTGACTTTTTGGCTGACAAACTAACCATGTATTAGACTACACTGCATGGCTGGAAATTCGGAGGCCAGCCGATTTTTCAAGCCAATAATAATCGGTATCGGCCACCAGTCCAGTGAAAAGACAGGTAGTCGTATCGGCCTTGAAAAATCAATATCTGTTCGTCCCGACCAGTAGTAAACATATAAATTTATGTTATGCCAGCATATACAACTACTCTTTAGATGAATGCACATCTGGGTGTGGCTGTCCAAGCAACCTAGTCCTAGATGATGACTCCAAGAGTTGCATCGATAAAAGCCAATGTCCTTGTCACTATAGAGGTCGATCCTATCGGCCAGGAGAAATTACTCAGGATGATTGCAATACTTGGTGAGAATATACAATGTGTTAAGATCTAGTTTTGTGAAGCTAATCGGTGATGATTTTGTCGTCAGCGTTTGCCGCAATAGAGAATGGGTCTGTAGTAACAATAGCTGTTCTGGGACATGCATTGCATATGGAGATCCACATTTCAAGACATTTGATGGATATAAATTCAATTTTATGGGACAATGTGGATACATATTGACGCAGGTTTGCACTTTCTGAAGCTTATTCATACTGTATAGTCAATCCTCGTATTAAAATGTGGCCTGTTTGCCTTAGTTAGCTCATAGCTACTGTCTGTGCTTGTCAACCTACATTGCAGTACGGTCCACTCGCGATAACACGTTTATGATTCTTGTGTATATTGTAGGACTATTGTGGTAATCATGAGGGACAATTTCGTGTTTATGTGGAAAATTCAAACTGTGGTTCAAACGGAGTTTCATGTACCAAGTCAGTGACGATCACCTTTACTGGAAATGTCTTTGTGAAACTACACAAGGACAATTTTGGATACAGTAAGCACACCTTCTGAACTTATGTCAGTCGAAGAGTATTTATAGTTTGAAATCAGTTAGGCCTATTCTTTGTTGATTGTTGTTGTGCATGGTCATTGTGATGTTATTGACGTCCCGATGGCTTCTTTTACAGCTAAGAGGAAATTGGTGACGTGGGGTGTTCTTCCCGGATCATCTGTGAACCATACGTCCATACTATGGGATTATCATGAAGCGGGTATTTACACAATTGTAACTACAAATATCGGTGTCACCGTCGTTTGGGATAGACTGACCACTGTATATGTGAAGCTAGAGCCGAAACATCAGGTAGGCTTGTAACTTAACTTAATATGTTATCTCCCTAGCCTTGAGTTAAACTTCGAAAATCTAAAAATAGCAACCATCTGTTTATATGGAATTATGATTTCTTATTCAATTCTTTGATAGGGTCGTGTTTGTGGTCTCTGTGGCAATTTTGATAGAAATGAGAATGATGATATGATGATGAGTGACCGCATGCTGGCTATAAATCCGACGGATTTTGCCAACAGCTGGAAGGTAAATCGATTTTTCTGTCTTCCTACTGCCATATTTTAATGACTTGAGATAGTTGCTTATGCTATGAAGTAGCTCGCGTCATACTCGGTAGCCTATTTACAGCTCACGATGAATCTTTCAGGTTGCGCCTTCATGCCAAGATGCTGTGGAGAGAGATTCAGAGTGCACTCGTCACCCACAAAGAAATATCTGGGCACAACATAACTGTAAAATCTTGTATGATCCAACATTTGCTGTCTGCCATTCTGTTGTGAGTAGAGTTTTGTTGCCCTGGAATATATTTTGAACTATCCTTGTTTTATCATTTTGGCCGATCACCGATTATGATTTGACACTGATTTTTATTCCAGACATCCTTCCTGCCACAACCCTGTCGATATGACCCAGCTTTGGAGGGACTAGTAAAATTAATCTACACTAATCTACCACTGATCGCATTGCAGGCCTACATCTATTTGGCCGGATTACTTTGCTGAGCAGATCTTGCCTTGGTCTCTACCTATAGCCACACCATATTTTGCATCCAACAGAAATAATGCCTCGTCATAGTCAACCATGATGACGACTTTGGCTATTTTCAGGTTGATGTTGTGTGGTACCATAGCAATTGCATATTTGATGCCTGTTCTTGTGATAATGGAGGAGATTGTGATTGTCTATGCACTGCAATTGCAGCTTATGCATTGGCTTGTGCTGAACAGGGGATTAAGATTCGCTGGAGAACAGATAAAATTTGCCGTAAGTGAACCGGGATATTGCTCAATTTCACACTTGTCTTGTAGAATTATAATTTTTGCAAGAAAGAAGCCGTAAAATCAATCATGCATTTCAGCATTGATGTGTGAAGCGTATGAATCGACCCCGGGAGAATGCACTTGGCATTATAACGAATGTGGACCAGTTTGTCCTGAGACTTGCCAACATCAGCATTCACAGAATTCATACACGTGTAGTGTGTCAATGCCTTGCGTTGAAGGATGCTTCCCTGTATGTCCCAATGGTAAGTAGATTTTCTTTGGAGTATCAGTGTTAATGGTATTTGTGATCATCAAGCATAGGCCTTAGGCTGGCGAGTCACGAGTTAATTTTTAGGGACAATCTACGACGAGATTTCAAAGAGATGTGTCACGAGATGCGGTGAAGGTTGCCGCGCTAATGGTCGATACTATGGATTTGGTCAAACCGTAAGCACAAGTGGCTGTAATGTTTGGTGAGTATTATTGCATTCCCTAACGGAGATTTGCCAATTTCCTAAGGACACTTTGAATTAACTTTCAGCAAATGCATGAGTTCTGGAGTTGTGGAATGTGTCGGTTCGCCAAAGTGTGTCCCTATTGACACAGTCACGACTACGACCTCGCCAGGAATATCGGTCATGCCAACTACCACGTCAACGGAATTTTCACAACCGACCACTGTCAGTGGGCTCTTTTCTACAACCACAACTGCTTTTATACGAAAGTCGAAAGTGCTGTCGACGAATTTTCCCGAAAGACACTGTTCTGGGAAAGTGCGATTGGGATTTGTCCTCGACGGATCGCGTAGGGTATCGAGCCGAGAATTTGAAACCATCAAAGTAGTAATTGAAGGGCTGACAGGCTCTATCATGCCTACAAATTATGGGCAAAACAACTCTTCACTTAAAGTTGCTATTTCACAAATTGGTTATGAGACTGAAACGGCTCTGAGATTCCAATCAAAGCAGGATGCACTGACGTTAAACAGCACAATTCAGGACCTGGAATTACAAAACGCACAAGCGGCAAAAATCAACACCGCGCTTGAAGAATTGTTAGACGAATATCGAACTGAAATATCCGAGGAAGGCAACGATAGCAGCCTTGTGACAGATAGAGTCTTGTTTTTAGTCACATACACCCCTGCGGATCAAGCTCTTGGAGATGCTTTGCGCAACTTTCAAGCTATTAATGTTCGACTGATCATTTTAAGCAGTGGAGATGGACCGTCCAAAGCGGAGCTGCAAGAGATACTCACTTCATCTTCCGTTGGGTATCATATCGACAGTATGGAAGATTTCACTGAGGATGAGGACATGCCTTTGCAAGTGTTAGAAACGATATGTGATGGTGAATTTGTGCAAACTCCCAACACTACTACTACACCGCGTCAAGTTGTTACAACAACTTTACCACCAACCACAACGAGCATTCACCAACCTGATGAAACTTGTACTATGCAGGCTGACTTGGTTATCATCATTGACATGCAGCTGTTGAAAAATTCCGAAACAGAGAATGCGTATTTTATGCAATTGTTAAGATCTGTTACATCGCAAATCCTTGTTACTCCAGATCGCGCTCATATCACAATCTTATTGGCTGATGTACGTGTGTGGCGAATCGCACGATTCGTCTCCATAAAAGAAGATTTAATCAGTGTCTTAGACGGTGCATTGTCGCAGCAAATGGGACTTATGCCTGAAGCAGAACACTTCAATCTTCAATTCGCTCTTGTTTCAGCTGCTGAAGTTTATCTTTTGAATGGAAACAGTGGTGCACGTACGTCTGACGGAAATGTACAAATGTCTATTCTTGTCTTCCATAGCAGACCGGCATATATAGCCAAACCATCTGATGGCTTGATGCTAGATAAAACATTGCGAGGACTCACGGATAATGACATTGTCTTGACAGTAGTGACTCAAACTGGAATATTTCCATCTGATATCGCTGGGAAGACGGATTGGATATCAACTGTGTCGAGTGAAAATTTGATTTTTGGCGATATTTCTCATCAAGCAATTTCTAGGACAACTTTTGAACGGATTTTAGAAAAAGTCTGCCGTAGTCCACCACATTTCCCTATTCGTAACGTGTACTGTGATGGTAAAATGGATTTAGTATTTCTGTTGGATCATTCCAACAGCGTTTCGTTTGCTGACTTGCATAATATGATTGAAGCAACAGTCAAAATTATTGAATCATTAGAGCCTACTTCATTAGGAAGCAATGAAAATGCGACAGTCAGAATATCCATTGCCGAATTTGGCAATAAGACAAATTTCCTGTTGAAATCAAATCAATTGTACAGACGGAGGGTCTACACGAACGTACAATGGAATCTGGGTGATGCTTCAAATCTGGGGAATGCTTTGTCACAAATAGCAACGAATTTTCTTCAATCGAGAAGCTCACGCAACAAAACTTTGATTGTGTTTACGTCAAATCCTTCATCGGATGATATATTGGTGCCGACGCAAAGATTGAAAGAAATTGATGTCAACCGGGTTATTATCGGATTTGGGCAAGATGTTAATACTGAAGAGCTAAAATCCATTGCTGGTGAAGATGGATTGTATCGCAAGATCGCTTCATCAAAAGAAATCCTCGCTAACGATTTGGGAGTAGCAATCGTGGAAAGTATTTGCACACCTGCAGCTTATACCCCTCCAAGACGTGGCCGAAGAAAACCTACTCCAGCACCAGTTCCAACCGAAGTTATTTCAACTCATGCATCACCAGTTCCTACCGCGAGTGAAGGACCAGTTGCGGCTTGCTCTATGACTTCAGATATGGTTGTTGTTTATGATTCCAGCCTTTCAGCAGACAACTCGACTTTACGTACATTGGAAGAAATACTTCAAAATTTAGAGATAGGAAATAAAAAGCAATCATCTCGCGTTGGCATTGTAACTGCTGATGAGAACCCAATGATATTATCTGATCTTGATCAAGGAAGCAATAAAGGGTTTTTAATGGAGAAATTAAATGAAATACGCAATATCGATCAATATTCTACCGTATCATTTCCTCTTGTAAAAACAATGAAAATGGCCAATGAATTTGTACTCAAAAGGCGACGTCGCTCGTATGATGATATTCCCGTGAAAAAAGACATTCTCCTAATCACAGACCGGTTGCCGAATGACGAATCGAATCTTATCAGAGAAGACAGTCTTGATAGCGTGAAATCTACAATAGCAGATTTCTTGGAACAAGACGTGAATGTATACATGATTTACAAAGGCAATACTTTCCAGAGAATGTCTAAAGACATGAAGTCAGATTGGCTGAGAAATATCAAGTCAAATTCATTTCACTTAGAGGACTCTGACAATCCTGAGACTTTCGGTGATGAAGTGTTGGATGTGATGTGTTCTGTTCCAATCACATCAAATGTGACTGTAACGCCAAGTGTACCTGTACATGTACGATCTACGGAGCCATTTACTGAAAGTGAGTGTGTTTTGCTTCATGTTCTTACAATGGATTTAGAAATTGTAACCACAGATATATCGTCTCGCTTTGTTTATTGTATAATAATCTACCAGCCTGGAATGTATGTATTTGTCTGTATATTAAAGTGTTATCGGCAAAGTGGGAGCGTACAAATTAACATAGAATCACAATGCAAAAACAAAATTTCAGAAATATTGAGATTTTTATACATGCCCTGCCCCCCTGTAAAGTGGGGAGAGGACAAAGGGGGTCCAAGGGCATCAAGATCTCAATATTTTCAAAGTTTTTTGCACCGTAATTCTATGTCAATTTGTACGCTGCTGATTTAGGAGCCGATCTCAATTTCAAAAAAAAGTGAAACATATATGCATGCACTCTAGATGCTAGTGTAGACTACGCATCATATATATATATATATTTATTATTTAGTTTCGACTCATCTTCCATATTGTCTGATGGATGTGGAGATTATCGTTGATTCGTCATACAGCATTGGACTGCAATTCGGCCCCATGAAGGAGTTTTTGATGGAATTAATGAACAACCTAAACATTGACGAGGATGTTGTCAGAGTGAGTTCTCATGTTGTAGGCCTACAATGAAATATTGCCAGTTTCGAACATGATTTTGTCTATAGCGACCGTACTCGGTTGTCGTAAATGGTTTTGAATGAAGTGGACCTGAAGCAAATATGTTTTATAAGTATACGACCCTTGTATGTCAAAACAGATTTAACATTTGCAATTAACATAGTTTTGAAGACCTTTCGAAAGACATTTTTCAAGAAACATGAACGTTCTTTTTATCTTATAGGTCGGTCTAGTTCAGTACAGTGTAAATACTGTTTCTGAATTTCGTCTCGGCGATTACATCAAAAATTCGACCATGATGAAAGAATCTATATCACGGCTCCATCCATTAGGAAGCACCAGCAACACATACTCTGCGATAGAGTATGTTTTTGAGCACGAATTGACGAAAACATCTGGCAGGCGAAGAAATGTCCCTTTATCACTTCTACTACTCACAGATGGACGGATCAAGGTAAAGAGGGTTTTGTGTCTGCTTTAATCGTCTAGTTCTTGGAATTATTTTGGCGTGACGACTTTGATAGGGTCAAAATCGGAAGTCATACAAGATAATTTAAGTGCTATTGGGCAGTAAAGGTGATTGCTATGAAATTTTCATTTCTCGACACTGATAATCGTGGTTTAATTGATCGAAACGGTTATCACCGGTCTGACAAAGCTTGGTTTTAATCACTATCATTTTATGGTCAAAATTCGTATCCACTGGAAAGTAGGGTCTCTATAAGTCTAGGAATGTTACAGACTGAGCGGGATAGTTGATCAGATTGAAGGCAGTCCAAATGGAACTTTGAAAGACCATGACTCAATAAGAGACCTGCATCCCCATGAGCACATTACTGAAAATGTGTCCATAACCCAGGCTATCCTATTTATCCAAGCTATTTGATATTCCGTTCTTCATTAGGCCTACACTGTCACCACTGTGCTATTGCATTGGCAAACCAGAGTAGAGGCATAGCCATTTTCCGCACATATTCGGTCTAGTCTTGAGTTGTCCTTTCTAAATCCCGATTTGACTTCACATGCAAGATCCATGCCATAATAAAATTGTTCAACATGAGCAATTTTGTAGGTATAATTATGTTTGCACTTGAATTGCAGGATCTTCATCGCAAGTCTGAAGTCTTCAGGAAACTTAATGAAGTGAGGACAAAACTGGAAAATGCTGGAACATTTCTAAATGTATTGGTAATCGGATTCGGATCCGCTGATCCGGCCGAACTCAGTGAGCTTGCGGACAACGGGATATTTATGGAAGAGTCAACTAAATTCACAAGCGATTACTTAACCAATGATACTTCCAAAAAGTTATGTTCTCGACCAGTGCGGCCAACAGGTAAGAGTATCCATTTAGTAGGCCATGGCCGAGCTTAATGAGATCCCCCTGGCTTCTTGTGAGCGATTCAATCAATGCTACACAAATGGAAAAATGAAGTATATATATAGTGGACCATACGGCAGACGAGAAATTGATATATGTCTGGCATTGGTTTGTGAATTTATTTGGAAAAATTTCGTGGACCTGATTTAGGAGCAGATCTTTCAATAATTCTCAATAATCCTAGGCTGGATATTAAATCTGAATCTGTTTTATGATGCAAATTGATATTAGTATGATACTTTTTGACTTTTATCACCAACCTTGACACCGATATTCTTTATTCAGGGACGCCTGTTGTAACAGCAACCACCACTCCAGCACCAGGTAAGCTTAATAACTTTCACTATCTACAAGCTGATTGTCAAATCAATAAATTTTCGTTCATTGCAGTGTGCAGCGGTATGCCACCGACTGATGTCTTGTTCGTTTTTGATGGGGCGCTTGATGCAATTGAGAACGGCAATGTTAATCAGGTGTATCGTGACTTTATGCAAAGCATGATCGAAATGTTTCGAATTGGATCCAAGAATACACAGGTTTATTCAATGTGTTCGGAAATTGTCCTCAACAAAACAAATTCTTATGATTGTTAATGTTACAGGTTGGAGTCTCATTTTATGCTGATCAGGTTGTCAACACTCTGCCCAACGGATTTGGTATATCACGGTTCATGTCTGAGGAAGAACTCAAGTCGGCTGTGTCTGGTATGGAAGTACCAGTAGGATTTTCAGAGGATATCGTCGGGTCTATCGATGAAGTGTTATCTAGTGGATTTTCAAGTAAGTTGACGCGCAGATTCATAACGTAACACAATTTGAGCTATGAGGTCAACGTTTTTTCACAATATAGATCGTGACGGCGTGCGTAAAGTGGGAGTTGTCTTCTTAAAGAATGAGCCAATGTCACCAGATGGAAAAAGCCCGGCTGACGTGTTCTCAGATGCTAGTGATGTTGGTGTGGAATCAGTGGTTGTGTTAGCAGCAGACAACGAATTCTTCAACACATTAATTGATAATGCTGTTGGGTCGTCGGTGAATGAGTCGAATAAATTAACCGTGCCCGGGGGATGGCAAAATTTGAAGTCTATAACCGAATCATTGAAGGATATCATATGTGGAGGTGAGAATTTGACGATTGTTTTATCAGAATAACATTGATGACGTCATTATTGTTTTTTACTTTACAGAGATTCGGACACCAGAGACAGTAAGTTTAACCAAATTTTCTAAGGTATATGTATTATCTGCTAAAGCTTTTACCCACAAGGATATTATAGTTATGGTCTCGTGCTGCAAAGGTCTAGTCGACTTACTGAAGGCCTGTAAATTAGACTGCATGATTATGATATAATGATAATTGACTGGACGCCTGAATTTATCATTATATTTTGCAGGAAATATGTTTAAAGCTATATTTGAAAGTACCTAAATGATAATGATCATAACGATGTTTTGTGCCATTCTGCTCTACTGCGAATGGAGATGTATATTTGTGCATGTACGGTATATATGATTCATTTGGTCTGATAAGTTGACTGGGAGCAAGCTGTAGGTTTCTCTTCTGTAACCGCTACTGTCATGATACATAATGAAAATCATATATTTACAAACATATCGCCCTATTCAGATCACAACTCCTACACCATATCGTTCCAAGACGACTATGCCACCAGTTCCTCCAGAATGCAGTATCAGCACGGACATTCTTGTGATACTGGATAATTCCATATTCAATCAACCGAATGACGTTCTCCAATTCATATCAGACATCGAGGATCGTATTGTAGTCGATGAAACAAATGTGCAAATCGGGATAATCAATGCGAACGATCTTAGCACATGGAAACCGATAACTGGATCACAAAGCACAGCGAGTGATGTTATAAGGAATGCAAAATCGCAAACGTCTACCGATGTAATTGATATTGGACTGACAATAGACACCGCGATTGAAGCTTTCGAATATGCTGCATTACGTAATGTAACGAAGAGACAGGCGATTCTAATTATACAAAGTGAAGTCCGCGGATCAATAACTTTTCAACGATGGGAAAAGCTTCAGGAGCTTCGTGTTTCTTTCATTGTTATCGCTCTTGACACGAGCTTTTTACGATCAACATCGACTATGTGGATTGACTTGCTTGAAATCCCGATTACTTCTTCAAACCATTTATCAAGAACGACTGACGCTGTTGTGTCAGAACTATGCAAAGAATCGTTACTTACAACTGAAATATCAGCCACTAAAACCACAAGTCCAACTTTAATATGTCCACCTGGAGATGTTGTGATTATGTACGATGCGACACTAATGGCCGGAGATTCAGAGCAAGCATTGGTATCTTACTTGAGTAAATTAGTTTCGCTACTCAGCAACACGTATTCAAGAATTAAAACACGGTTTGCATTGATCACCATTGGCGATGAACCTACTCTGCAGTTTGGACTTTCGAGTGCAAGATCACCGGCACAAGTCGCGAGGATGATACGAAATGCACAGCATGTAGGAGGAACTGATAAGATCAACGCAGGAAAAGCATTGACTTATGCTGTACAACGAGTTGCAAGTCTTACGCAGAGAGGACATGAATTTGAACATACGACATTGACCATAATGACGTTGTTGACTAAACCTAGCGATGACGACATGGTGACGGTTGTATCAAATATTGGCCGTTCTGCTGATATTATAACGTTAGCTGTCGGATATACTGAACCAAATTTAGAAGAACTAACAACTGTTCGGTTTGGAGGTGTACCAGTATCTTCATTCAGAAGATTGGAACATCTCGAATATGAGACGCTGGAATTGATATGCTCTAAACCACCTGATTATACAACTTTACCTTCAACTACATTACCTAGAGTCACGCAGCCGAGACAACCTTGCAAAATAGATGTCGTTTTCATGGTGGATGGAGATCTGTTGAAAAACTCGAGGACCGTAGCCAATATCCGAAGCTATTTGAAAGCAGTTGCAAATCGGTTATATTTAGGAGAAGAGTTTTTCATGATAAAGATCAAAAGATTCAGTTCAGAAAGCCAAAATATAGTGAACAGTTTTGTAGGAGGGCCTGAAGACCTCAATGACCAGCTAGACGATTTGATGGTGGCATCACCGGTCACAGGACCCTTGAATTTACAAAATGGACTCAACGACGCATTGCAAGAATTTGAAGACAACGGCCGGCTAGGAAATGACGTCGGAAATATAGTTGTGTTTATACTGAAACGCCGAAATGCCAAAGCCTTTGATGTCGACCAGTTGATATCGCTGAACGAAAGAGGCGTAACAGTATTCAACATGTTAGTCAATGATGCTATGTACATGGACCAAAGACCTTTGCGTAATTACCTCTCCCAGTACCGATACACGAGAGCATATTTACCGAGATATCTGACCAGGTTTGCACCAAGACTTGTGTATTATTTGTGGAATGCAATGTGTGCTAAACGTCCTGTCGCCACTCTACCGTATGTTGAGACACCGATCCCGAAACCAAATGTCACGTTACAGTGCTCTCGTGAAATGGATGTTGCTTACATTATAGATGACGCACTACTGACAACTGATTTTGAGAAAGAGAATTTGAAAGATTTAATAAAAGACACGATAAGAGAATTCGAGTTGGGACCGCACAAAACTCAGATCTGCCTTCTTCAGTACAGCTCTGTTCCAAAGCTATTAATCGGTTTGAATAAAGTGTACTCAATCAAGAATGTATTCCGTGCCATTGATGAGAAAGTATTTCTGCCTAGTTATTATAAAAACTCAAGTGACGGAAGCTTCATTTCAACAGCACTCACGTATGTCTCACGACAGATTCTAAGACCAGATGGTAGTCGAAATTGCACCAAATACATAGTCCTCTTTACAAAAACCCATTTCCAGGACGACTTGACTGATTTGTCTAAAGCTGCTATCGAACTGTACGACAACAATATATTGCTGATACTCGTAACCACTCTGGACAACGACGACACAGGCGACAAGTTACAGCCGTATGAAAAACTAACATTTTCAACTTCCAACGACTTGGTCTATCTCCGTACCAATGTAACTACAGCTTTGTGTGAAGAACCGTTGCCAAAAGTATTGCCAAGACCCACATCGTCAATTACAACAGCAACTCCTGCATATCCAGTTCTCACATCTACTTCAATGGAGGAGCCAGAGACACCAGTACCAGGACAGGTCAGTAATTCGACTTTTCTTATTGCGAATCTCAAAATTTTGTCTAATTCCCCTAAGGATGGATTGTTTGATGTCTATTTATCAGAATTTAATATGCATCTATCACTTTCTTAATTGATGTAATATTGGTGGACTGCAGGTAGTTTATGCCCTTTCATTTGCGCTGGATGTGTTGTAGTTATTGTACTGGCATGTACATGTACAAAATAAGGGTCCCTTGTGATATCGATGTTAGCGGAATGTTTTGTTATTTCAAGTAGTTTACCTGTTTGTAGAGCTAGTTGGATAAGAAAGTGTTATTCCTAACAATATGTATTTGAGATGCTCCGTTAGAAACAACCATAGGACAAGCTAACTGTTGCAGATGACACAAGATCTTGACTATCTGATTATACAGTACATACTTTAATGTAATCCTGCTGTTGATTTTTACTGTGGTGGCCTTACAGCCTATGCCGAGGGTGTAATATTATCAATTATGCTTTCACAATATTGTTTCAGAGTACATCACCTATGTCATATTCACCGTATGCTACCGCAACTGCAACGATTCCTGCAGCAACTCCAACAACAGTCTCTGCCAAGTGTGCTATCAGAACAGACATTGTTTTTGTCTTGGATAACTCGATATTAAACGAGACCAATGATATCAGCGAATTTGTATCTGATATTGAATCACGCATCGTCGTCGATGAAAGACATGCCCGAATCGGAATCATTGGTGCACACGATCGCGACTTGTGGAAACCGATCGCAGAATCACAATCAATAGCGAGTGACGTCATAAAGAACCGATTGAAATCACCAAATTCTCCAGTTATCATCGATATTGGAATGACAGTGGAATCAATTATTGAAGAGTTGGAAAATGCTGGGACGGAAGACGAGTTGAAGAAACAGGCTGTTCTTATTTTGCAAAGCGAAGTGCAAGGATCGATATCCTTACAACAATGGGTACGGCTTCAACAACTTGATGTATCATTGATCGTTATTGCAGTCGACGCAAGATTTTTACAAACGGCATCTACAAAATGGATTCGACTCCTTGAAATCCCAATGATTTCTCCGAGACATCTGTTGAGAACGAGCGACGCTGTTGTGTCCGAGTTGTGCAGAGAAACAGCTGTGACAACACAAATTTCGTCCACTGCCACAACGGTGCCGAATCTTATATGTCCACCTGGTGATGTTGTCATTATGTATGATGCAATGCTATTGGCAGGAGATTCTGAGCTGATATTGAAGTCTTACTTGAAGAAATTAGTTTCATTACTCAGCAATACCTATTCAAGGATAAAAACACGGTTTGCATTGATATCATTTGGTAATGAGCCGACACTGCAGTTTGGACTTTCAAGCACTAGGCCATTGATGCAAGTCAGACGACTGATACAAAATTCACAACATACAGGAGCAACCCAACAGCTTAACGTCGGGAAAGCGCTGACTTTTGCAACAGAAGAAGTAGCCAATCCTACTCTGAGAGGAAATTTGTTCAAAAATACTACATTAACCATCATGATGCTGTTGTCAAGGTCTAGTGATGATGATGTGCAGTCTGTTGTAAAACAAATTGGTCGTTCAGCTGATGTCATCACGTTAGCAGTCGGATACACTGAGCCAGATTTGAAACTTTTGACGACTGTTTCATTTGGAGATGTGTCGGTATCTTCAGTTGAAAGATTGGAACATCTTGAGTATGAGACGTTGGAAGTGATATGCTCTTCTCCACCTGATTATACAACTTTGCCTATGACTACGCTACCTTCGGTCACACGACCAACGCATCCTTGTAAGATCGATATCCTTGTCATGGTGGATGAAGATCTGTTGAAAAATTCCCAGACGATTACAAGCATTAAAAAGTACTTGAAAGCTGTCGCAAGTCGCTTGGTATTCGGAGAGGATTTCTTTAAAATTAAAGTCAAAAAGTTCAGCTCCACTAGTCAAGATGTACTGCCCCGTTTTGCAGATTCCATCCACGAATTTAATACCGAGCTGGAAAAGACAGTCGTCACATCACCAGTGACTGGATCGTTGAATTATCAAAGTGGACTCGACAGTGCTTTGGATGAATTTGAACAAAACGGCCGGCAAGCAAATGACGTTGGCAATGTGATCATGTTTTTACTGAAACGACGAAATCGTGAAAGTTTCGATATTGACCGGTTGAGATTCTTGAACGCAAGAGGTGTGACAGTATTTAACATGCTAGTCAATGATGCCATGTACATGAACCTAAGACCATTGAAAAACCATCTATCTCATTTCCGCTACACGAGAGCGTATTTACCAAGATACCTTGAAAGGTTTTCATCTCGATTTGTGTATTACTTGTGGAATGCGATGTGTGCGAACCGTCCTAATGCCACCTTGCCTTACGTAGAAACCCCAATGCCTAAACCAACTATTACATTACAATGCTCACGTGAAATGGACATCACTTACATCGTTGATGATGGACTACTTGTGAGTAATTATGAGAAATCGAATTTGAAAGAGTTCATAAAAGATACAGTGAGAGAGTTTGAGTTGGGACCGCACAAGACAAGGATCAGTCTTCTTCAATACAGCTCTGTGCCGAGGCTGCGATTCAATTTGGACAAGGTTTTCACTATCAAGAATGTATTCCGTGCTGTCGATGAATTGTTAGACCTGCCGAATTACTACCAAGATTCAGGAAATGAGAACTTTGTTTCGACCGCGCTTCGGTATGCATCGCGACACATTTTAAGGACCGATGGAAGTCGAAATTGCACCAAGTACATTGTTTTATTTTCCAAGAACGGATTCAATGATGATATGACCTCTATGTATAAAGCTGGACTTGAACTCTATGATGACGATATCACATTGATATTGCTTACACCTCCTGCCGATATTACTAAAGGTAGCAGCTTGCTTCCATGTGTAAAGTGGCCATTTACAAATTCGGACGACTTGGCCCGGCTTCTGCCCAATGTCAGTGAAGCTTTGTGTGAAGAGCTCTCGTTAAAGACATCGCCAAGACCTACGATGCCGTCGATTCTAACAACAGCCAGATCCAAAGAACCTGCACAAACTAGCTCACCGTATACGACTTCTGAGGTATGCGCTGAAATTAAATGCATAGTTTATCTTAACTATCAGCATAACTTGTTATGTTATATATATATGGATCCCAGCTATATTAGTTCTTCTATTCCTTATGGGTAATGAGTAGTACTGTACTTAATCCTGCTTTCATTTCAGACACCTTCTGCGGCAGCTTGCCAAATTCGGGCAGATATACTTCTTGTCTTTGACAACTCAATATTCCTTGAGCCGAATGATCATCGTGAATTTATCTCAGACATAGAACAACATGTCGCTATTGACGACAGGCATGCCAGAATCGGTATCATTTCTGCTAATGATCACATTCTGTGGAAAGCGATCGCATCACAATCTTCACTCAGTACCGTCATGAGAGAAATGACAAATTCTCGCGGATCAACCGATGTGATAGACATTGGGACGGTGATAGATGGAATCATTAAGGTATTTGAGAATGCTGATAGCGAGGATACATTGAAGAGACAGGTTGTTCTTATTTTGCAAAGCGAAGTACAAGGATCTATATCCGCAGAAGAATGGATAAAGTTAAAACAACTTGATGTATCAATGACAGTCATTGCGGTCAACACTACATTTTTACAGTCGGCGTCTACAAAATGGATCAGATTGCTACAAATCCCAATGATTTCACCCCAACATCTATCACGAACGAGCAATGCAGTCGTATCAGAGATTTGCAGAGTACCTGTTGTCACTACGGAAATCACTCAAGCGACAGTTCCAACTCTCATATGTCCACCTGGAGACGTAGTGATTATGTATGATGCGAGGTTGTTAGCACCGCATTCGGAACAGATATTGAAGTCGTACTTGAAAAAATTGGTGATTTTGTTAAGCAACTCGTATTCAAGGGTTAAAACAAGGTTTGCATTAATCACGTTCGGCAATGAGCCTACCCTGCAGTTTGGGCTTTCAGATACAAGATCCCCTACACAAGTCGCAAGGAGGATACAAAATTCGCGACACACAGGGAGTATACAACAACTCAACGCTGCCAAAGCTTTGACTTTTGCAACAGAAGAAGTAGCCAATCCTGAGCAGAGAGGAAATTTATTCAAAAACACGACATTGACCATAATGATGCTGTTGTCAAGGTCTAGCAATGATGATATTATATCAGTTATCGAAAAGATCGGCCATTCCGCTGATGTCATAACTTTGGCTGTTGGCTATAGTGAGCCGCAACTTGACCAATTAACAACAGTTCAATTTGGCGATATACCTGTATCGTCAGTTAAAAAACTGGAACATCTTGAGTATGAGACATTAGAATTGATATGTTCGTCTCCGCCTGATTATACAACCATGCCTGTAACTACACTTCCAACCGTCACGCGACCGAAACAACCATGCAAAATCGATATCGTCTTTATGGTCGATGAAGATTTAATGAAATCATCGCAGATGATTACGAGCGTTAAACGATACTTAAAAGCTGTCGCGAATCATCTTGTTTTCGGAGAAGATTTTTTCAAGATCAATATCAAGAAATTCAGTTCCACAAGTCAAGATATTTTTCATGGTTTTGTCGATTCGCTGAGTGAATTTAATTCCGTCCTGGATGATTCGATGGTGGCGTCTCCCGTGACCGGATCGTTGAATATGCAAAGTGGACTCAACAGTGCAATGGACGAATTTGAGCGAAACGGACGAACAGGAAATGATGTCGGAAATGTAGTCGTGTTTTTGTTGAAAAGACAAAACAGAGAAAGCTTTGATATCGACAAGTTGAAAGCAATGAACAGAACAGGTATTACCTTTTTCAATATGATGGTAAACGATGCTATGTACATGAACCAAAAGCCTTTGAGAGAGTATATCGCTCGGTACCGATACATGAGAGCGTATTTGCCACGATATATGGAGAATTTTTCACAAAGACTAGTGTATTATCTGTGGAACGCAATGTGTGCCAAACGTCCTGTTGGCACTTTGCCTTATGTCGAAACGCCGATTCCAAAACCGACAGTACCATTACCATGCTCGCGCGTGATGGATATCGTATTTATCGTAGACGACGCAATGCTGATGGATCACTACGAGAAAGAGAATTTGAAACATTTCATCAAAGATATGATTAGGGAAGTTGAGTTGAGTCCACAGAAGACTAGAATCAGTGTCCTTCAATACAGCTCAATTCCAAGCCTAAGTTTTAACTTAAACAAGGTTTTCACCATCGAAGAGGTTTTCCATGCTATCGACGACAAAGTGTTTGTACCAAGTTACTACCAGCCTTCAAATAATGAAACATTCATATCTTCATCACTGTCATATGCAACACGTCATATTCTTCGAGCAGATGGCAGTAGAGATAGCGCCAAGTCTATTGTCTTATTCTCAAAGGCCGCCTACAATGATGATGTGCATGATTTACATGAAGCCGGACTCGAGCTGTATGACAACAACGTAACTTTGATACTGCTGACGTCTCCAGCAAATCTAGAAGACGCTAAAAATCTGCTACCCGACACAGAATTCACGTTTGCAAATTCAGATGATCTAACCCGTTTACGGCCTAATGTAACTGAAGTACTGTGTGCAGAGCCACTCCCTCAAAAATACCCGAGACCTACAACGACGTCAATCACAACAACATTTTTTCGACCACTAACCACGACTCCTTCGACAACAATATCTAAGACGACTCAACCGGTGGATTGTACAAACATACGGTTGGACTTGATAGTGCTCGTGCAAGCAACAACATATTTCTCTTACCATGGAGGAGATGCGATGAAATCTTTTGTGAATTCTATCGTGAATAAATTCAGTCTCGGGGATGAAGCAGTTCGGGTAATTGAATTTTCAATATCCTAACGTAAACTGAGCGATTTGAAATTATACCGATACTAATTATATTTTTATTTATTTTTTTCAGTTGAGTATGTTGCAATTTACCGATGTATTGTTGAGTGATCTGAGCAATTTCGAAGGATTTGATTTTGACGACATTGCTGACTTGAACCAGTTGCCGAGTGCAATTTTTGATTTGGTGTTGCGTGGCGGGAATCATAGCAATCCCGGCCTTGCATTGAAAGAGGCGATAAATAATCATTTGACGGGTGAGCAATTTTAGAAGTCACAACGTTTTGTGTTCAGTGTTAACCTTTGGAAGCATTACTGAAGTGGGTATTTCTTCACAGCCGATCATGGCGCAAGAGATGGCGTTCGAAAGGCTGTTGTCATGATATTGGGTGGGAACATGACACAAAATGCTACTGACGAATTAAATGAAGCAATTGGTGATGCAATCAATAGAAGACACAGTGTGTTCATAATTGGAATTCCGGAAAAAAGTCAGTCTGTCCAAACTCAAGAATTGTTAACGAAGCTAAACCAGATTCCTGCTGCAAACAAGATGTATGCCAGAAATGCTTTTCACGATCTGTTGAATAGGACTGTAGTGGCGGAGTTTGCTGAAAAAATATGCGCAGGTACGGTAGGCTTTTGTCATCATTTCTAGCCAAACTCGTGTTGCTTCTTCAACCCATCAAAACTGCAACACTGTTACTACACTGATTTTCAAACTGTGGCCACAGCTAATATTGTGTCAACTACATGTTCAAAAAAGAGAGAGAATTTGGGTGTCAGGTCCTATGTGACGCAACAGTGTTTATATCAACTTTCTGTGAATGCCTTAGCATTTCATTATTAGACGATCTGACATGGACGTATCTCGCTCGTGAAATTGTTCCAAGTTAGATTTATAAATCCTGTAACTGGCATAAGCCACACTATTTCTCCGTCTTCTCTTTCTCCATGTGCCTGCTGGTGATGCTTTATTTTTAATACAGATATCCCGCATCCTGTTTTGACAACTACAAGTCCAACCCAAACACCCCAGGAACCATTTACTGCAACTAGTCGAATGGGAACTGCAACACAGATAACAACAAGCTTGCAACCTGGTAGCCTACGTCGATATTCTATAGGGATTCCTGTGGTCTAGTGTATTGACATGTTCTATACATTTCAGAAAAATGTCCGCATGATCTCAGCTTGGCTTTACTCATTGACGTGTCCAATCTGGCCGACAATAAGATTTCAGAGATAAAGCGATTTATACTGCGTATCCTTGATGCACTGACCCTCAAACCTGATCGAAGCAATGTAAGATCCTGCATTTTCGGTCATTTCGTTAGGAAAGTGACACTGACGTTTATTTCAGGTTGCCATATACACATTTTCATCGACTGCGAAGAAAATACTGGGCTTTCCCGATGGCCGTACGTGGTTTCCCGTGCGATATTCGATGCGTAGCATACAGAGCTTTGGAAAAATTACTAATACTGGTGCAGGGCTACGTGCAGTTGCTGATGCGTTTCAATCAGCAAGACGTGACACTAATTGGGTGACTGTTTTGATAACTGACGGACGGGCAAAGGTAAGATGGATATGTAATGGTGGTGTACGCATTAAGTGTTGTTGTCTACTGTTTACAAGGTGATCAAATTTGATTATTTTTTTTTGTAAAATCCTTCGGTATCTAAAATTGTTTGGTTCTGTAGGCTTACCATTTCGAAATTAATGAAGTTATGTCGTATTTCTCCTCTCTAGAGACTTTTATTATAATAATTTTTAAGTAGCCACATTGGATTTTATGGCATTTGGTCCGGCTGTGGCTGTGGAGCAGAGGCAGGCACCCTTGTGATTGTACTAAATCGTCATCAATTTAAGGATATTGTACATTATTAATTATTATTTTTTTTTGTTGTACAATTTTTTGTCCAGGATGATCTTCAAGTCGGAATTTCAGCCTTTGATGCGTTGCGTCAACAACACGCAAACACAAAAATCGTCGCTGTCGGCTTGCAGATGGCATCACGCGATCAACTTTCGATGATCGCTAATGATATGTTAACGGTTGATGCATACGAACGTCTATCGGAGGAAGGAGTGTTTGAAACAATAGCAACAATGATATGCACACCTTCATTGCTACCTACACCAGAACCGAGAGTTCCATTATTTAGATGTAACAAAAGGATGGATGTTGTTTTTGTTCTGGATAAAACATTGTCTTCGGAATGGCTGAGTGGCGCCAAAAAGTTTATTGATAGTTTGGGGGATGATTTGCATATCAACCAGAATTATACAAGATCGGTTCTTGTCCCGTATGGAACAGAAGACGCATCCGTAAGAATTTATATTTGTGTTTGAGAAATTACATTTCTGTTGATGTAAGGATAATTTTGTCAGTGACCGAGTCTCTGAGTAGAAATACGGTGGTCTAGCTCCATTCCGATGCCACAAATAGCATAAACATATACCTTCCTTCTGTTTTAATTCAGGTACCGTCTACGTGGACAGAGGATCTCACACAGTTGAAAAAGTTGGTCGATGAAGTGAAAAGAGTTCCTCCTGGTTCTAGTGATGTAGCGTCAGCTTTGTCTACTGTACAAAATCTTGATCTAATAGAAAGAAATGATGCAGGTCCAAGTAGTACAAAGGTGGAAAAGGTTCGTTTGACCCCCAACGGTGCTAAACCATAAATTACTGTTTTTTTCACTTTTACAGACTGTCGTCGTGTTTTTGAGCGACTCATCTACCGGCATTGTGGACACGATGATACAACTACTTCAAGAGCAGGACTTCCAATTTATAGTGGTTGGGTTGGGATATCCCAGGACAAGTCTTGTACGCCGGTTTAAAGCTACCAAAGCCACGGTTTATGAACCAGATACACGTTCCGAACTGATCAATGAAACGCTCCCAGATATTCTTGACAAACTGTGTGGTGAGAATTTTTACAACATTCTTTATTATTATAGTAGAGCTTTCTTGATCACACTGATTTCATATCATTGAATCAATTGGACTTATTATTCTTGATCACACGGTCTTTATAATTTAGGCGCCCCTCCTACTCCACCACCTTCAATGCCTCCTACTCCTGGATCTTCAGGAACTGCATCAGCATCATTGCCAGGTGAGTGTCTTCCTCATATAATCTACACTTTGTCATGTAAGTGTGGAATCACATTGCGGATAATGTGTAATGTCAACAAACCTCTATCTCTCTCCTAATTTAGCTTTGGCTTTTCGATGATATGTCGAGATTTTTATTCTGTAATCTTTGCTGTTTCATCACAGAAACTCCACAACCATACACCGGTACAGCAATAACAACCCCAAGCGAATATACACCGTCTCCCATTTCATCTACTACCAGCGTACTACCAGTGAGTTATACTAAATGTTGCGATCTACATATCATTCTCATGGGATACCAGTTCCTTCTATTTTCTTCACTTGACTGCCGTACGACTACTTGTTACCTGTGACTCAGAATCATTGACCTGGTCACAACACTGGTTTTAACCCCACAAGATTTGACCGAATTTTGTGACTGTAGCCCTTCCTCCCAGGACCTCCCTAATATATTTGAGCTTTCTGCCAATCGGACGCTGGTGTACTCTACAGTGCAAGTTGTCAAAGGTCATTCCAGTCCTTCAATACTGTATGCTATTTGAGCTTTCTTTGGCGTCTTCCATAAGAATGTTAAGATTTGGAGATATGGGGCCTTGGGAATATCGTTGAATGAAAACAGACTCAAAGTTCAGTCAGTGGTGAAGTATGATTCAGTACGACTGATTGATTGTCTCCCATTGACTTGACTATTTCCTATCAATGACTATGATTCTGTCGTATTGATGGCGTTGGATCGCGAATGTCATTATTTATTTCAGTAAATATCCATCTATGGTTCATGACATGGGTCCAAAACAAGTCAATTGAGGGCTTTTAGTAATATTGGATAGGGTTGTTGATGATGAATGGTAGGGTTCATGTCACGTTCAGGTCAGCAATGACTGATGTGTTTGATATATCAGGAAGCGTATAGCTTGTTAATTACGTCCTGCATGTCGTGGGAAGGTAAGCGTGGCGATACAACAACAATGTTCCATACGTAATGCGAATCGAGAGTGTTTGTTTGGCTATTAGGTTTGGACCAAATATTTTTCCATGTAGAGAAACACTACCCGGGCAAACCCTATGTAGGGTTGGCAGGTTGAAATCTTGTACCAAAAAAGAAGTCAATAAGCCCTGAGAAATAAAAACAATGTGCCAAAAATATATTATCACCCTTCCCACTATTTTCCATTTTCAAACATTTTTTGAAAACCTCCGCAGAGCTACCAGGGCATAGCCAAAGAGGTATGTGTTGCCGACCCACGGCCAATACTAATGCAAATTTCCTCACACATTATTTTAGGGCGTTTCCACTACTTCTGGATCAATGGCTCAAGAGCATGCCACCACCGTGACAACACCTGTACCTGGCATAACCTGCAAGTTTTACGATAACGAGGCACAAGCATCGTTGGTAAATGAAATCAAATTTCTTCGACTTCGATATGTGTTTTAACCTCCCTTCACTTTGTGGCAGTTATTACAACAAGGCGATGTTGTTCATCCGAAAAAGGATGACAAGTGCTTGTCGTGGAGATGCATTGGTATCAATAATTTGCAATATGAGAACAAGAGATTGATATGTGCCAAGTTACCCAAGCCGACATGCAAGAATGGATTTGATCCAGTACTGAGTATTGATGAATCCTGCAACTGCCAGTGGGAATGCCCATGTGAGTATGGTTGTATAAAATTCTATGTAATAAAGAAAATGCTACTTAACGAAGCACAATCATCTCATACAAACAGTGGAATGTTAGAAAACAACGCTATTGATGAGAGATGTACAGCAGGCCGTTCAGTTTTAGTTTTTTTGGAAATTCCACTTGATTTGTATATTTTGGGGAGGGGGTACAAATAATGGTTGGAAATTTTTGAGGCAACGCGAAGATCTCAGCTGGCGATATCTTACCTTTTGCAGTATGTTGTAAACCATCAATGATATCAAGTTGATTTTGGTGACAAACCATTCAGAAGTACAGGTTCCCCATCTGTGCACTGTACTAAATAGCAATCTAATATGACGATTTGATGAAAGACGAAACAATATCTCCCTCGTATAAATTTATTTTATTGATATTTCAGGTTACTGCCAGTCCTCCAGCATGATGTATCATACCTTTGATGGATTTGATTATCCAACTGATGGAGAATGCGATCAGGTCGTTGTGCAAGGTTCTGAGAGAGCACATAAAAACTACGGTAGGTTTAGCGTCAAAAGCCGGAAGGAAGAATGTGGTCAAAAGAAATGCATTACTCAAGTTGAACTTAACTGGCGTCAAGATCGTTACATCTTTGACAAAAGCCTTCAGGTAGGTGGAAAATGGTAGTACTTAGCTACTATACAGTGTTGAGTTCTCAAAGTTGAATTTCAAAACTTTTACTGAATATGTAATGTACACGGCTCTGTAATGTGTGAATTCAGTTTGTATCATTTATAGGTAATGTCATAAAAGCTTTTGAAAAATAATCCATTCAAGTCGTCATTTCTAATTTGGCTCGAGCAATTCTAGTTATGAAAGGACAACATCTGTACCTCTTTCGTTTCTTTCAGGCAAGACTAAATGGAACGTTGTTGGATCTAAAAAGGTTTGAAGGTTCGGCCGAAATTGATATCGTTGGAGAAATGGCGTTTGTTGTGAAAATTGATGATATCGGACTTCAAATGCAATATACCCCTTTTGACAATATATTGACTGTTTCACTACCAGCAAATATTTGGAGTGATGATACACAAGGTTTATGCGGTGAGTCGTATTTTTCTATTTTGCTATTATCGACTTGTTGCGGTCGGTAGAGAGTCCGCCACTTGCATTGCAAAGTTGGTTGCAAAGGGATAGGATGGTGTAGCATGCCTTGATTTTGTCTTGATGTCTTGATTTGTTTGTGTATTGTGTATAGCCTACTCACACCTTGTGTGTTTGCAATCTGTTGTGTCCACAGAATCAAAGACTAAAAACTTAACGTTATCAGACCATTTGCGAATAATTTATTGATTGTGAATTCTTTATTTTGAATATGTTCTGTTCAGGTACATGCAACCAGATTACTGAGGATGAAATGCAAATGCGAAATAGACATGTTACTGATAATGTGACAGATTTTCTAAAAGATTGGACAGAGGTACTTGAGTAATACGAGTAAAAATTGTTAGATGGGTTGTCCAAAGTCACGTAAGTTTGGACTGTAAAATATTTTAAGATGTCCTTTGGGAACTTTGGAAATTTCCTCATCAATTTGCTATGGCAGATCATCGCCCTTATAGTGTCTTCTTGGTTCTTGTTGGATATCTTTATTATCATGATAATCTTATGATAGGATTTTAATATGAGTTTTATGCCATTTTCCTACTTAGGGGGAGGCATGTCATGTTCGAGAGTTCCCGTCATGCTTGGATGATAAACCGACAAAATGCGAACTGATTAAGAATATAACGGGATTTGAAAGTTGTCGTCAAAATCTTGATTGGGGTATGAACTTGTTGTTGAAGTTAGATGGAAGCATGCTGACACATTGCTTGTTACTTTCTAGAACGTTATTACAATGCGTGTAAGACGGAAGTTTGTGGGAAGCCAGAATTATTATGCGAATCTTTAGCAGAATTTGCCGATGCTTGCCAACATCAGGGGTATTGTGCTGACTGGCGATCTCCTGATTTCTGCCGTAAGTTATGTGATGATGCTTGTGTTTGTATTGTGACCACACTGCCATAATATCATATATTTCCAAATCCAATATGCATCCGCTCATTCTGATTATAGATATCTTTTTTTCAGCCATCAACTGCACAAGCGGACGTGTTTATAAGGCGTGTGTGTCAGCTCCGTATGAAAAATCATGCAAAAATGAAACGAGGACTCCAAGCTCAAAGCAGGAAGGTTGCTTCATGGACTGTGCAGAAAATGAAGTGGTGATAAATGGGAAATGTGTCAACGATAAGAACTGCTCAATGTGTTACGATCATGAATCTGGTGATTACAGACAGGTAGGCTATTACAATATGGTGTCAACTTCATACAGTTGTTCAAGAATGAGCGAATTCTTTTATGCTTACTAGGCAGGTGAAGTTTGGGTACCGCAATCTCCTTTGTGTTCTGTTTGTAATTGTGATTCGACATCTCTGACGATCGAATGTCAGCCGAGGACATGCCAGACTACAGCAACAAAACCGACTTGCGGTGTTTGTGAAAAAGTCGGATTGAAAGAGCATTCTGATCCATGCTGTCCTGATTATGAATGCAGTAAGTATTGAAGACATTTCTGACTGGTGCAATCTTCTTTTAGTACAAAAACTCAAATTAATAATGCAGACTTAAAATGCATAGACTCACATTATGTACATGCGATAGGCTTCATCATACAGGCTCGACTTGACAAGGAGCCTGGTGGCTAGCTAAGTTAAGTGCCCCCGTCCACACGATCACCCAATGCACTAGTCATCTAATGAGGAAGCTACGGATACCATTTTTAATATCTTTGATATCTTGCCATTGGGATTTGATTCTCCACTCTACACTACTTTTGTAACCAACGACCTCCACAGCATCCCAAAGCCTAAAAGCTTGAGTTATATGTAAAGCAGCATGGCCAATCGCTGATACCGTGTGTTTTGTTACAGCTTGTGACTATGAGAATTGTAAGCCTACACTACAAGAGAATTGCGTGGACGGAATGACTGCATCATTCCAAACAAAGAATGATAGTTGTCTTCCGGTCGCCGAATGCATATGTGACTTGGATCGATGCGTTAACGAGACAGATCATTGCGAATCTCCCATGGTACCGACAGAGAAATCAACTTCTTGCTGCTCTACCTATGCATGTACATGTCCACAATGTAACAAAAACGTAACTGAATGTGATGTGGTTAGTATAAAAACGTGACAGCAAGCTATGATGGCAAATTTAAAATTATTAACTTTTTGTAGGGTTATGCAAAGCATGTGCTCACAGATCGGTGCAATTGTTCTGTTGTAAGATGTGGTAAGTTGCATCGATTTCGAGCATGTAGTTGCCATCTTACTTTTTTGCTTCGTGAACTGCCAGAAGACTATTGCCTGCTGTAATATTGTCACTTGTTAGTTTTCAAGGGACTGAACTGGACTGCCAATTAGCAGCTACTCATCATTAATTAATTTTATTCATATTTCGAAAGTCTGATCGTCGTATTATATTTATTGAAGAGAGAATGCCTGTGTGCATAGTCAACAGTGGAGATCAGACAGGCTTACGAAGACCAGGGGAAACATGGACAGATCAAGCAAATCGATGTGTATCATGCGAGTGCCAAATGACAAATTCTGATTATACCAGCTCGTGTGTGGATGCTTCTACCAATTGCACTCGTTGTCCTGAGGTAACCACAGTTCCAATCAAGTAGTTTAGGAGTATTGTTTTAATTCAAAATATTTTGGCATTCGATTCTCCCCTCGTTCTGAACTTAACTAATTGGAAAATCACGACTCTGCTTCATGTTCCCGTAAAGATATTTCTAATTGTGTTTACTAAAACCATACTCCGGTCATATTTTGCAAATATGGGTTGACTTAATCTGAAACTCCCAAAGAACCCAAAAGAGATGCAACGCAACAATTCATCTGCTGTCGATCAGACCCTATAGTGCTTTGATGCTCATAAATGATATAGTAGTAATATATTGATTAATATTGATAATGTTCATTATTATTTACTCAGGGTTTCAAATCAGAGAAGCATGACAATGAATGTTGTCCAAAGTGTGTTCAAGAAGCGTGTGTTACTGAATCAGAAAATGGCACCTCTATCGTGCATCAAGTACTATTCTGTTATTTCACTTCTGTATACCAATATTACACTTAAAAAAAATTTTTCCAGGTCGGTCATGTATGGAAAGAAGTGGAATGCCAAGATTTAACTTGTAAAATCACCGCTGGGCGTCCAGTCGTGACAGGAATTAACGAACCGTGTGATAGAGAAATTTTGCTTTGTCCATTTGGTTATTTTCTGCAGTGTGATGATGATCCATGCTGCCCAACTTGCTTATGCGGTTAGTGAAATTCAACGCATAGTTTTTATACGATTGATTTGATCCAACAACTGTTTTTATACTGCAGAACCGGATGCTGTATGTCTGTACAACGGAACCTCAATTCAAGTAAGTAGACCTTGCTCACTTAGCTCAGGTTACATTGATATTTCAATTAGCAAATCAAACTATGACTGTGCTCAGTATATATATATACCGGTACTGTATATACTGCAAGGAGCACTGTTTTGCCCAAGTCTTGTATAATGTGTACATATTTTTCTCCTGGCTAAAATCTGATTTCTCAGCTACCCTACTAGAGTCAATATTGCAGCAGATGGTGCTCATCTCGATAGCTGACCTCATCCCCATACTCACAATCTAACAGTAATTATGCAATCCATTTGAAATTTCCTGCCTATATACAGAAACCAGGTCAAAACTGGACTGTCGATGAATGTACCACTTGTAATTGCAAGCATACGAAAGGAAGCAATGGTTTCAATGAACATGAGTGTACAACGGAAACTTGTGACTCTTGCGGCGAGGTAACTTGACTGCAACACACCAGCTTTATCGGTTACTAGATTCAAAATGTGTGTTTATATTTAGGGATTCAAAAGACACATGATTGATGGAAGTTGTTGTGGTCAATGTATTCCAACTGTGTGTAACATCTCGATTTCAGAATCTGATGTGAAGTCGATTCAAGTCAGTATATTATATTTTTAGATATAAATCACTTCGCTTGAATTTTCCAAAGTCGTTATTTTCATATATTCCCAGAATGTAGAATGTTTCATATACATCTTCACCCAATGGAGTCGTCTGTGTCATATAATGGCATTACCCCTTGGATACGATTGCCCACCCAACTCTGCTCACATGAAGACACAGAAAATTACATGGTAATATGATGCTATTCGACTTTTTCAGATTGGCGATGAATTTCGCGAAAAATGTATGACTTACAAATGCATTGAGAATGATAAAGGCGGCGCAATTCTTGCTGAGCTAAACGTGTCGTGTTCGGAACTTAACAGAGATACATGTCGGCAACAAGGGGTACGTATCACTGCGCTTGCACTTTGAATTAATGAGTACTGGTTTTTGAGGGTTTGTGTTTTCTTGATAGGGAGAAGTAGTGTTTGATGAAAGTGGCTGCTGCTTGACTTGTAAGTATTTTATGCTATGTAATCTACATTGAGTCAATGCTATGCCTCATTTACTTAACTGTATTTTGACCAGTAGAAAGTTACATAGAGCAATCTATATGCCCTGGCTAATATTTTTAGGCAACTTCGATAAACGTGAATGTCAACCAAGGAATGGTACCCTCATGAGAATCTCCGTGAACGACTGCACTAGCGATGAAGAGGTATTGATCCCTCGATGTGAGGGTCAGTGTTCAAGCACCACACACTATGACGGACCTACTGATGATTTCAATCAGTACTGCTCATGCTGTAAGCCAATTCTGTATGAAAACAAGACTGCGATCGCTACGTGTACTAACGGCTCTAAGGTATTGTATCGTTCTACGTAATGCTAATATAGGCTATTTAGTACACTTGCTGAAGCACTAATGACCGACTTTTTGTACTTACGTAATTTTGTTGACTTGAATTTGACTTAATCCTATGTAAATTTATTACCAGTAATTAAGTTTATCATATGAGACCTACTCCTACAATAATAATGTCTTGACGTTTTGCACTTTGATAATTTTAAACGACTTAAGTTCAACTTGGAATCAAAAGCAGACTACATTTCTTGGCCGTGAAGAGGCCAAGCGTCTAAGGTATTTCTATCAATCCCCGTCTATCCTTGTTGCTGTCATAATACTTTTTCAGGGTGTTATTCAGTATTTTCTCTTCACATTTTTCAGGTTTTCTTATCTTATCGCTACATACAAAACTGTTCTTGCGATAAAGTCGTGTGTACAGAATGGAAGAGACTAAGATCCAGTGATCAAATCTTTGGCTATAACACGGAATCTAGTAATATGCCGGTATGTTAGAAGAAAGATTTGCTTTGAAAACTGTAGGCCTATTAATAAGTATTGGGAAAAATTCATTGATGGGTGTGTAATATGTCTTTTCACAGTACCCGAGCAGTTCTGTTGTGTCCTTATGGAAATCGGATCGGACGATTCACGTGGTTGAAATCAGAGATATTGATCGGCGAGTTGAGTTTGATTTGAAGTCCGTGATACGTGAGGCGATTCAGGATCTCAATATACAAGACTTTGAAATTAATGTGAGTTACGGGAACAATTTTCCACGATACCGATTATATTATTGATTTTATCGCCCTTCGATCATCTTTTTCAGATTGTACAAGTTAGTGCGAAGGACACTCGTATCCAAGAAACTACAAAACAAGCTTTTCTTCGGTCTGTGGTCGGCTCAAGAAAGACTCCGTCCTTACCGCCATAGATATGTCATTTCAGTCCGGCTGTTATAGTGAAACTATTTCATACCGTACGTATATAGGCCTACGTCGATATTGAGCACCGTGGAACTAGACGCTTTCTCTTTTATGTGAACTTTCGCTTGAAATTTCAATTATCATTTTTGCCAAGTGCGTCAAATTCCAAGGCGCTTCTCAATATATATGATAGGCCATGTTTATGTGTGCATTCATACCCAGTTTCAGGGTAATTTAATACTAGACATGTTTTTCCTTCTGATATAGACAATATATGTGTAAAGATCGGACGTTGCAACACGTTTTGTTTGTATACTACTCATGACGCAGCGAGCCCTGACTGACTGAGCAGATCTACCCCAGCTGTTATTTAGGCTCTAGACTGTAAGCATAGGCGTACGTATAGGCCTACCCTACAGTGTCTACATCGTGTGGGTATACCGGTATGAACCTGAGAAATGCTTTCGATAAAACATAGAGACTTGCGAGACATCATTCGACCAATTATTATGTTAAAGGTCTTCCCCCGTTTTCACTGACGATTTCAGAAATATCATTCAATGGATGCCTTTTCAATTAAGTTTAGGATCGCAAGTATTAAGTCTTCGACCAAAGGTACGTCTTGATAGACCTCGCTGGCAAAATGTCTTTTAGAACACCTTGAGTTGAATCTTGAATAGCAACGTTGATTTCGTTGTCAGATTTGTTCAGCACCACAAGCGTTATTCTGTTGTTTTGAGGGTTCACGAACGCAACATGTTTCAGTGTGCGCTGGAGACCTTCGGCTGTGCTCTCGACCCGGGTGGATTGCTCGGGGACGAACTTACTGCAAAAGTGGCTGCGTTATTTGTCTCATCAGCCGGATATCAGACATTAGGCCTATGCATCAACACAGTAGGCATATGGTGGTCGGCGTGCGACGTAAATGGTAGTTGTAGGCCTACATCACGCTAGATTGCCTTTTTCGCATGGCGCGGTTTTTCAATTCCGCCATGCCACTGACCAGACCAACCTGAAGTGACCGATGTGGTAGTACATCGGTTGCTTATAGAATTCTTCCGCTTCCTTATTTACGATGATGGGTGCGTCCACATAATTTCCCTTCCAATTTGGTCCTCCTTCCATATTCAAAGCAATATTCCAATCCACCCATCCAGAAACCCAATTCGTAATATCCTATGTCAAAGATGATGACCGAGGTAAAAAAAAGCTCGCAAAACGGATGCCAGTCAGGTACCTCGATGATATTATCACTGTATCTTTCTCCTCTGAACCAACTCCCCAATAGCACCCCTTTGTTAGGGGCTGAGGGTATGTATCCTGAGCATGCCTCCGAACCAAGCATAAATTTATCAGGGAAAAGGTCGTGAGTCTGATTTAAGTTGTCTGGTGGAATGATGAAATCAGTGTACCTAAAACATCGAGACAATTTATGACTTATATGTATAGACGCTTATATATAGGCTATGCAGTCGAGCCAAAAGTCGATAAACCGGTTGAATATTTATCGATTCTGAAATTTTCGATAATCGACATTGGCGATCAGTCAGGCGGCGCGTGTGCCGACTATTGTAGCGGTTTTAAAAATCAATATCCGCTTACCTCTACATTTTGCCTTAGCCTATTCACTTACCAGTGTATCGCAATCCCAGATACGTAATTATTGACGTCTTCGTCGGCTAACACGACGCTTGGCCAATAGGGCAAATTTAGCCGTTGATCATCCATTATCATAAGTTTTTTATCTTGATGGCCGCGTTCATGAAGTGTGGGGCCCTATATTACAAAATTAGGGCGAACAACAACTACGAATGAATGAGCAGCGTGATAAATCGATTATCAAACCAAATCAAACTTTATAAAATCCCTCTGCTGTGCCTCTGTGTACCCCATACATTGAAATGGAAAATTTTCAATTTGTCCCGCGGTCGGCTCGTTTTGGGCGGTTATTCCCCAAATTCCAATACCTGCGTTCTCATATGCTTCGATGAATCTATCAAAACGTCGCACAAATTATTGAAAATAGGGTTGCGTTGCTACAACAACAAGAAAGTTGTGTAGCAGAGAAGCAGTTGGTTTCATCCAGATTCACCTTGCGAAATATAGCGCCCATGAATGATAATACGATCCTCCCGCTTCACCCTTGAGACTTCCTTTGCCGATTAGGTTGTTGTTGGTTTTCATCCACGCTGGGGCGGACCACGGGCTGCCATAAAATGACATTCTCCGCGAGTTCATAGCTATAGCTCTTTTCATCAACGGTATCTGGAAAAATAGATTTATATTAGGCCTGCCTTCATTCCCATAGCTAGGATATCATCAAGATTGATCAATGAACCAAGAATAGAAGGCTAGGCAGGCTATTTATGGCTGTTTTCGCGATTGCCAATAACCTTGTAGTAGTAATCCTCTTCTGCCAAACTGAAATTGCCCATCTCAAAATCATCAACAAAGTCGTTGTACGTATATCCTCTTGTTGAGAAATCACAACTGGCCATTGGTATTCTTCCCATATTATATTCGATTCCTGAAAATAAACGAAACATTGCACTCTACGCCGCGTATCTGACAGCAACCACTTTTCGACTCTTCATCATTCAACCCAAGGAGGTCAACGATTGGGAGGATCAGCATCGACGGTGTGGTATGTCACAATTGTCGGCTTGTGGCAAACTTACCTTGCTCAGAAAAGTAAGACTTCATCAAACGGTCTTGAGCATCGCTCGGCAGACTGCCGATGTTTATGCCAGCAGCGTCTGTGAACGCCCCGCCGAAACCTTTGATCGTTTGAAATTGCACTTCGGAATTAACGAGGATACGCGAAGTCAGCTCTGCAATATAGGCCTATTGGTAAATTTCATCGTAGTATATGATGCTTATTTAGCTCACGGATATTTCCTAGACAAAATATATGTCAAATTGCACCGGGGATTTCGAAGCTTTATTCGGCGCTTATTTCAAGTGGGGTTATGGCCTTGTTCGATTGCCTCTATGATGGATAATAATAGATCTAGTTAGCATTTCTAGACAGAGTTTGATTTTTCATGGCATTCTTTGAATGAGAGTCGCTGTTCGTAGCCAATAATAGAAGGTAGACTACCGTTTGATGCGGCCACAAACTCTGACGACCCTTCGTGAAATCGTAATCCCGATTCGCTTGTTGTGAAAATTCTGACCTCTCCGTCACGGATATTCGTAGGTGCAGGGTCCAGCGTGTCGCAATATGTCGCGTTACAAACACAAACATATCGCCCGTCGTATTCCCGTAAAGAGCATGGTTGCCTTGTCGCTGCAAGTGGAAAATAGGCATAACGAAATACCTAGGCCTATACTTATAGCCTACATTTCCTATGAGGCTGTTGCGGGGCAGTTTACTGCAGTGTAGCCTGTCTATTTCTCCAGGGGATTAAGCTGCCACTGTAGGTCTATTAATAACCTGACACCTATATACTCGTACTTACGTTGATAGCTCTCAGGAAGTAGTATAATCACTAAACAAGCTGTAAGTGAAATTGAAAGGAGGATGACTCCTGAAATCCAAACTTGCTTCGATAACATATATAGGCCTATTTTCGCTTCCTGCCAGGATGATCATCCTTTCATAAATAAAACAAGATGAGTTTTCACCATCACATCCACTTTTAGTTACTCATTAATTGATCGTAATTTACGCTTTCGTAACCGGAATTCTCTATTCCTGCAGTCTGTGTAACAACTTTTAAATCAAATCTTGCAGGTTATTATAGGAGTATTTGAGGTGTAAATATTTGAAACCTTAGCACAACGTCTTCTGGTATCGTGAATTAGGCCCTTTTCGTCTATGTCAGCAATATTGGGAATGTTTGCCAGTTGATAACCCCCTAGACGATTTCTAACTGTCACACACTAAAACGGATAAAGTAATTATGTGCTGACGCAATACACGGGAGCGCCCACTAAAGGTTAATTTATTTGCGCATCAATATTGTACCACCACCACGCATACTATCACGTCATTCGGCCCCTAGAATTTCCGACTGGATATGTTTCTGCCTATCATAAACATTTCGAGATGAATCACAAAATTGCCCCACTCACCCCAAATCCAAACCGAAGTTCCCATTTTCCAACTTCCCCGTGCGGTGGCGCAAAAGAGGTTGAATATAAATGCAGGTGAAAGCCAGCATGATAAATTTGGTCACCTCCAGTTGACCGTAGTGAATTTCCAACAATATTTCCTTGTAGTTTCCCTCTGTCCCGGTCCCGTCCCGAGCTTCCAGCCCTGCCTTTTTCCTGATGTCATTGATTCTTACATTGTGCATCCGGGACCTTCGTGAAGACTGACACCGACCAATCAGATCGGGCACTGATATCACGCATGGGTTAACGCTAGCGAAATGTCGTCACTTGTGACGTCTGGCAGACTGGAAACTGGGAGTTAATCGCTTGAGGGTGAGATTGTGCCGTTTTTTGTTTCGACAAAGTATTGAAAGCTCGTGAAGTGTGGGAAATTTGCATTCCAAACGTGAGTTGTGATCATAGGTTAAATTTAACTTATGCAATACGACAATTTACTGATACTTTTACGCATATACCAGTACTGTATAGGTTCCACTCCCCCATATTTTTTGCTGTCATTTCAGAATCGCTAATTCTGAGCAGAAAGAAAACTTGTCATCGCAAAGAATTTGCTCCGCTGCTATGACTGTGCCTAAGATGGGGAGAACCAGACGTTTAAGAAGTGGAGATAGGGAAAGCGGACCGAGAAATTACCATTCTAAGAGGAGAAGATTGGACGATACACCAGAATATGGATTCTTATATTACTATTCCAGCGGGAGGTAAAATGGATTTTTGTGTTGCTCTTGTGGTTGAACACATATTTGACTCGTAGTACTCATTGTTTATCTATGAGCCTTGTGTTCTGTTTCATAGTGTGCACTGACACTCCTGCATGGTTGCATGCCTTTATATTGCAATTTGTTTTACAGCCGAGATTTGAGTCAAAGGAATCATAGCCATCATGATGCGTGTTATCACAGCAGCAAGGACCATAGTCACGCCAGTAGTAAATACAGGAAACATGGCAAACAATCAGACAGTGACCGCAGGAGGCGGCATCGACATCATCGTATTAGACATAGGTCTAAATCATGCCACTCGGTAAGTACTGTGCATTTATGTGACCTACAGTTTCTTTTCCCTGATTAGGGTCGCCAAGCTATTCTGTTACGAGGCATGATAAATAAAACAACTTATAAATGGATTGGACTAGATTGTTCCATAAGGTTACGCCTCTATTTGAGAAAAATTTAATTTCCGCGATTAAGGTAAGTTGTGTTTTGTGGGAGGCTAATGTGCTGTCGTTATAGTCGTAGGATGTCCTGCCTTGTCATCCATTCCCATTGAATGAGTTATTTTATAAGTTAATATAATTAAATAGTTTTCTCTGTATTGTTGCACTGGCAGACATCAGGCTTACACTTGATGTCTGCCATTTTTCTTGTTAACTTGACAAATTTCTTACGTGGTTCCACATTCCACATATTCGCATATGTACAAATGATGGCATTGAATGAATGAAACACGCCTTGTCAAACAACACCACGTGTCGCAAAATACCCTCCATGAACGTATCCTGGTGCTTCGTGTACATCTTGACACGACAGTCGCAGAAAGAGCTGCATAGAACCAAGAATGGCAGGGCAAAGAGTGTACAGGATGATGAAGATGGGCACCTTATCTATCGACATGGCGACTGGCTACAAGCGAGATGTACTAAGAGAAGATTTATCCTAGTTTTAATAGTCTAGAGTTGTTTAGCATGGCTGGCATTGAATTGAAATATTCATACGGATATTTGATATGTATTAACATACTGTCACTTCTAATGCTTGACTGAGCTGCCATCGCAGTTGATTAGTCCCCACTATCAGATTTGCTTGTCCACACGAAAACTTGTACTATGTAGTAATTAATGTGTAAAAAAAAACAGCGTCATTACTTCACTTGAATGCTGACTATTTTTTACAATTAACAGATGAGATTCTGGATACTCTAGGTGAAGGGACGTTTGGAAAGGTGCTCCATTGTGTAGATCACTCAAGGTATGAGTTCACTCGCGATGTTGACCCATCCTTTTGATTTGATGCTATTGAAAATGTTTCTCAGAAATAATCAGCGGATGGCATTGAAAGTTGTGAAGAATATCGAGAAGTATAAGGAGGCAGCGTATATGGAAATCAACGTCTTGAAGAAAATTCAAGAAAAGGATCCCCATGGAAAATAGTATGTATAAAACATTGTTGTTGACTTTCTTTTTGAAACTAATTTGCGGACATTGCCTCTAGCCTCTGTGTCACCATGCTGGATTACTTTGAATATCATGGCCACGTTTGCATGGCTTTTGAGCTTTTGGGACAAAGTACCTACGATTTTCAGGTAAGTGCTTATGAATTAGCTTAACATCAAACAATCAGTTACAAATTGAGTTTCCTATTAGAAAGAAAATCATTATCTGCCTTACCCTATCGAGCAAGTACGGACGATGGCATATCAACTTGTTTGGGCAGTAAAGTGTAAGTCGTTTGTCTCACTTGTTAAGTTCCTTAATGCTAACATTGTTTCTGTCTTGTTCAGTTTTACACGACAATCATCTGACACATACCGACTTGAAGCCGGAAAATATTCTATTTTATGAATCCGATTTCCTGATGTCTTACAATTCGTCTTATAAACGCGATGAGAAGAGAGTCATGAATCCTGACCTTAGACTAATCGATTTTGGCTCAGCCACATTCGATCATGAGCACCATAGCACGATAGTTTCAACACGGCACTACAGAGCTCCGGAGGTGATTTTAGGTGAGTTGTAGCCTGGCTTGTATGACATAGGCGCTCTCTCGGTTTCTAGTGCTTTCCCTGTTAGCAGTTTGTCGTTTTGCAGAGTTAGGGTGGTCTCAACCGTGTGATGTGTGGTCGGTCGGTACAATCATATTTGAATTCTACATGGGAATCACCATGTTCCAAACACACGACAATCGAGAGCACTTGGCGATGATGGAGCGGATACTCGGACCGATGCCTCAACGCATGATAAGGAAAAGCCGAAAACAAAAGTACTTTCACCATAGCAAATTGGATTGGGACAAGTCTTCGTCTGCCGGCAAATATGTTCGCGAAAACTGTAAACCCCTGTTAGGGTATATTCATAAGAAGGACGATCCTGAACATTTAAAATTGTTTGACTTGATCGCGAGGATGCTGGAGTATGATCCGGCGAAAAGAATATCTATGGCCGAGGCAGTTAACCACCCGTTCTTTGATGCATTACCGTCATATTGGAAGTATTTTCCGTCGAATCGCATGCCGAATGGCAACCAAAGGTAGTATAGATTAATCCGTTGACTAATTTCTCGCCGTGTCTGTCTTGTTCCTTTTTTTCGCAAATATTGCCGTGTTGTATAATAAATGCATTTGAATAGATGTCTGAGTGCTAACTTTACGGGAATATTACTCGGCCTCGAAGCAATACCGAAACAGCGCTTTTCAAAACAGTAAAATCCTGTCCTTAAACTGTTTAATAGCATGCGATGATTTTGCTAAAATTGCAATGAGGCAAAATTATCATAGCGTTACTGTCTAAAGAAAACGATTCTCCAACTTGGGGGCGGAATTAACACGAAACGCATGGCGCTGTTACCGGTATTTGGCGCGGATCACAACCGCGACCCTCCTCATTTCCCCGATACTGACAGTCGAGCAGAATCGGAACGAATATCAATTCGTCTTTGGCTTGAACGTGGAATCTTCTGATCAGAAGGCGGGAGGTCAAATCACTCGGCCAACCGAAAGCTACAGTGATCGAGGACTTTCGGAAATCGCACCACAGTCCGCCCTGCGTAGGTCTATGTCTCCAAGTTCCTTACCTACTCGTTGAACGTCAATCAATTCACGCTTAGTAAATAATATGTATATTGACAAAAGATTAATCTAGGAATTGTAAGCAAAACAGTAAATTTTTTGCCCATCAAATATTCTATATTATTTGGCTGATAGGCCTTTATCTAGGCAACATATTTTATGTTATTCAGGCGTCACAGCAAACGTTGTATGTTTTGCAGTAGCTTTTTGCGAACTGCCTCACGTTCGCTGGGACGGATAGGCTGAAATAATAAATTTGGGCATTTTCACAGCATAAAGTATAACGCCTGCAAAGAAAAGTTGTAACGTCTTTCACACTGTCCGGAATTCCGCTGACTGTTGTTGTCAATGGTGGTGGTTTAGTCGTAGGCATATAAATATTGCGTATTGGCTTACTGCATAAGGCTCGAACTTTGTATCGGTGACACTTCCCGTTCTTCTGATGCCGATCCTTGCACGAGAACCCGTCTGATCCGAATTTTTCGAAAACATCACCAGTTTCCAAACCAAATAAGTTTGCATTCATTGATTTGACTTGAATCGCGATTACTCGGTTGCATCGGAACTCGAACCTTCTGACGGATTGCTTCTCGATCCAATCTGTCCATTTGTATTCGTCGGATGCTTCGAATGGGAAATCTGTGGCGAATATCGTTCCAATTTCACAGGAAAAGCGGATTTGTATAAATGTGTCATGCGGGACACCTCTGACTTCCCAGCCACAAGAATTGCTGCAAATGGCGTCACCACGTACGGCCTTTATTCTGGCCATTTCCCGCTTGGGATTCACTAAATCGAGACTTTTAATGTCGGTGACAAACCACGATGTCCATTCTGTGCTGCTTTTACAGGATTTATATTCAACTGATTGCTCCGGATTCATTGCCCACAAGTTGAGGTCGAGCTTTGCAATGTTCCCACAACTCGAAAAATGCGGAGTTTTTCCAAACGATTTTGACTGTAGTGGTCGAGTGACTACAAATGCCATGTCTTCCCCGCCTTGACATAACACGCTAGCAAGGCCCACATTACGAATTGATTGCAACTGAGCCATACTGAAAGGGTTTTGGGAATTCTTACGTTCATGCCATAGTCGATCTCCTCGTCGCAGACTGCGCATCGTGTATGATAAAATGCACGCGAATGTTGGTCCGACGATGCCACCCTTGACATGATTCTCTGCTAGGCCGCCCACGTAAAGGTCAATATCATCGACGTCATGGTATAGCGATTGCAATATCTGACGAGTACGCAGTGGGATCTCTTGTAGATCAGAAAAGGTTTTAGCTCTCATCAAACCACAGAATTCTCTATAATTATTATAGCCCGATAGTCCGTGATCTCGACCTCTCTGAATATTAATTGCAAATAAATCTCTTCCAAAATGTTTCCCTCTATGAGCGAAAAGCTGATCTCGCAACGCATCCACAATATTTGTGTCGGTCTTCTCGGCGTTATCGACCATAAAACCCCGTAAAATTGATCCTGATCCACCATTCTTTTTGTCCTTGAACGCCTCGGTATTGAAAAATGAGTCTTTCGTAAGTACAGGTTTTATCTTGTAACGGTTGTAAAATGCAGTTGGTCTTTTGATGACTGAAGAGACTTGACTGTGACCGTAACGAAGTGCGGCCGTAGTAAATTCGTTGGTGATTGAAGCGTCATAACGCGAATCATACCCATTCCAAAATCCTTCATCAGCCAACGTAAGTCCGAACCTTTTCATATGCCGAGGTCCTATCAGGAGTGGAAGGTATTCCCGATACGTGATAGATTGGATTATTGCGCTTACAATTTTTCTCGCTTCGAAGTATACTTTGTCGCTATTCCAAGCATAATTTTTAGCCTTCAACCCTTTCGCTACCCAATTATGATATCGCGCGAGGGCAGTTTGTATGGCAACTAGGCCTATGTTTTCGCCAATTCGCACATCGCCAGATACATAGCAAGTACCATTGGCAGGCTTTCTTACTTTTGGATCACAGTCCATTGTGGATGATATTCTTTTATTTTTCAACTCGTCTTGTTTCGGTAGATTTTTATATTCATCTCCATACGGACTTTTAACTAGTAGAAGCTCACCTGCATTAGATAATGGGTCTCTGAGATCATCCGCTTCCTGATCCGATTTCCCATACAAAAATGTTCCATCAATATAACTAGACATAGTTGTGGTTTGTTCTCTGTGCTTGAATGTACAATCTCCGTGTGATACCGCCGCTTTTGACCTTACCAAAGGTAGACACATTTTACCGTTGGATATTCTTATTGGATCACCGACAGGTAAATCGATGTTGATACAGTCTTTTGATGGGCGCTCACAATCACATTCTACGCTCTTTCCTTCCCTGCTTTTAATTATGGGAGTATGAACTATATCATGGGCTAATAACTGTCCATACAAAACATGCAGCTGAGAGACATCCGCAGAACCCAATGTCGTCGTTGCTTCTTGCATCTTATTCGAAACGATTCTAGGCGAAGGTAGATCGCGACTCTTGCCGCTGCGTCTCGATTGACCAACTGAGTCTTCGTATTTAGGCGCCAACAATCGACGTAGTATAGTATCTGAAGAACCCCATGTTGGGTGTTTCAAATTGTTGCATCTGCCGTCAAAACTGCGGTAGACGGTTATGTATTGACACCGTGGCAGATATATCGTCTCACATTTCGTTAAGCCTCCACCATGCTGCAGTTGGTAGTCAGCCTTGGCGAAAAAGCTGCAACATATAGCGAAACAATTCAGGAACACTGACAACGATCGCATCATATTTCGAAATGACTTTCCAAGGCTAGAGCCAAATCAACAATGTCGAAAAGCTCACTGCTCCACGAGCTTTATTTCTTCGAAAATGTCAACATTTTGATCGTAGCGAAATAAAGTTTTAGTGACGCGTAATCTTCTAAAATATCCTCAGGCACGCTCGTAAAACAACGACTACGCCTTTCAAGGCATTGAGCGGATTCGCGACGAACGTGCATAATATTATAACACGAAGAGCACAGTCATAACACAGTTTATTGTTGCATAAGCCAAACATGCAAATCAACTAGAAAGTGGAGTAAATGCAAAATGGCAAGAACAAATTGAAGTTGTGTAATATTGTGAATAGGCTATACAGTAACGTATAGTAAATGAAATTTTGTGCTCTTTAAAAATATTGAATTTTTTACTCCATGATGAGTGTGGAACATGCGTCCTTCAAGCCGCTTTAGTTGACCGATGAAAAATACTCGCCAGCCTCTTTCACATCTGGTTTGATCTGAAGGGATGCAAACAAGGGTGGATATGCAGTAGGCACACGGAAATTGTGTAAAGCTGTATTTTGTCTATCAATATATCATTAGGGCCGCGCTAATGCGGTTTGAATCATTCTCCTCACCGTTTTTTCTCCCGGCGTCCAAGAGGCGGGGCACACTTCACCGTTGCGGTCCGTAAATTGGAAGGCTTGGACAAGTCTTAAAGTTTCCTCTACAGAACGCCCGACTGGAATATCATTGACGCTGGAATGACGTACAATACCCTTTCCATCAATGATATAGAGACCCCTGAAAAGTACGCAACGTTGCACTTTGGAATACATGTAATGGATCATTTTCAGTGGCGTCTTTAACTTAGGGATGCGGATACGCTGTAGGATATATGGAGACTGCTTTGATTTTTGACAACATTGGGCTACAGCATGGCAAATCTTGTAATGTCATAGTTGAAAGCATGGCCTACTTTAGTTCCTAGAGTAGTACCTAAAGTAGGCCATGTTGCAAGTCTAGTCAATCATTATCTTGACAAGTGTCGCCTTCTCGCAATTTCGCGCGAGCATAGCCTGCAGTCTGCAGTATAGGCTACATGCACTTAATATTGATTAGTATGATTGCATATATAAAAGTGGTGATTATTTATCTCATACCAAATCTGTTTCGGTTCATGAGGACGACAATACTTATTACATCTGACATCGCCGATGCGTCCGCACAGCACAAGTAGCTGTGTATTATTGTGATTATTCGCAAGGATTTAACTGGGAAGGAAAATACCTACAGGCTACAAATCATCTTTCATTACAATCTGTGTACGAATTCAGAAATGGCGTGAGAGACGCAAGTATGCTTACTTCGATCGTTCCGATAACAACTAGACAGACAAACAAAGCGACTATTTTTATTCAGTAGATGAAGGCGATGTTTTTGCGACCCTAGTACTTTTGAACCTATGCGTCACGTTGTCTGTTTTCCCTGTCTGCGGGGATTCAATCAGTTTTTCATGTATTTTGTATGCGGCATTCGGCCAAGCGCCTATCCTAAACAACTTAACGCAGAAAAATGTCAATGGTTTGATCCTGAAGGCCGACAGTAAGCGGTGTGGTGAGTGAGCCCATGGGTAATATCTACCTGGGTTCCGTCTTACCTCAAGGCGATACCAGCATTCTCCAGCAGTACTCCATAATCTCGGGACATATTTTTGCAGAAATCGGACAACAGTGGTATATTTACATTGCCCAATCCGCCCTTATTTCTCGGGGTATTGGTCCAAGCCAGATGACTGAAATGAGAATCCGTCGATACGGCGATCAACGACGTGTCCATGGCATCAAATTCCGACACTTTATCACTGAATGCAGTGATTTCGGTGGGACAAACGAATGTGCTGCAATACAGATTATCTCAGATTTAAGTAGAGCCCACTCCTAAGGATTTCAAGGACTTACAAGTCAAGCGGATAAAAAAAGATAACTAAGTACTTCCCAGCATAGTCGCTCAAACATATCTCTTTGAATCCACCATCAATCACTGCGGTACCTACAAGGAAGCAATAAAAAAATACCTTTTTTATAAATATCCGTCTGGCTGTGCAGTGAAAAACAATCAATAGTTTCAGACTTCATTGCGATACGCTAATGAGCAGACGGTGGCCCAAAAATAAGCGGAAATTTTAGATAATCACTAGTCTATAATCCCACCACGTCATACGTAATAGCTGAGAAAAAAAGAATTACCCAGAAAAACATACAATCGTCTATAGGAATTAAGGTATGTTATGTCTAGAGTTCACGTGATCCTTGATTGATAATCGCCTTAATTACTGAAAGTCGAATCGCGCGAATAGGTGATCTATTCTCTGCCAACTGGGTATTTCCATAACTTTTTCAACCTACGACAAACCCAATTTTCGGCTCTTCCACGCGGTTTGCATGGCGTGGGAAGCATGATGTTGGTATACTAGAACAAAATAACCTAGTTACAAATATGTCGTCAAACGGTGGAAACACCCTCTCTACAATACCTTTCAAGTCTACTACACACAGTAAACAGTATCGACGAATTTTAACAAACTTGTGAGTTTATTTGTTTTGTAAGAATTAACCTGAAGTATCTTTCAACAGCAAGAAATGGCATAAAAAATATTTATAAACAAGATAAGAAATAGTCACCATGAATTATCATCCCCAGCTAATTCAATGCAAAACTCAGTTCACTAGCTTTCCGAGAACCTCTCCTTCATCGGGTGAATAACTACGTTTTGTTGTTCACCCGTTATCAGGCCCACTACAAATTCTTCCGATATGAAATACTGTATACATCGCTCGAGCAGAGATCTTTTTTCAAAGATCAAGGTGAGAATACTCGGAACAAGAACCCTGATGCTATCGCGCTCAATATCATTTCGATAAAAGCGGTCACGTCGGTAGATAGTTTCGATATGATTGGTAAATGGACGATTGGTAAGCACTATTGGCGCCTGGGGCCAACTTACGAACTGGCGGTGACCGATGATACATTATGAGGATCCTTAGAACTACCTGAATGCACGATAATTAGGGTAATTGCCAAAGCAAGCTACGAATTGCGCCTGTATAGGCCTCAAGTCAGGTCGAGTATATGCCTACTTGGGGCCCATTCTGAAATCGAGCTGGTTGTCCACCCCCAAATAGGTCATTCTCCATTCAGAAAGAGAGAGAGAGTGAGAGACTAAAAGACGAACGAGAAACCGACTAATACACAAATTTGGGGAGAAAGAGAGAGAGAGTGAGAGACTAAAAGACGAACGAGAAACCGACTAATACACAAATTTGCGGAGAAAGAAAGAGAGAGAGACTAAAAGACGAACGAGAAACCGACTAATACACAAATTTGCATATCGAGGCAAGCGGGTTAAATTTACCCAAGAAAACTCAGGAAACGTGACAAGCTGACAACGCGATGGGTATTTAGAGACGAGTCAGCAACTAATCAAATATGGTTAAACCGCTCTCTGCATCATCGAGTACTTGTCGTCAGTCATTTACGTAACGTCGCCTATACAGATCACTACGTTCACATCATAATACTCGTGTCATTTTGTGTAAACTGTCAAATTGGTTGCCTTTACGCTAGAACGCTAGATCATTGTCCTTTACATGTAAATGCGACCGACCAACTCTCCATGTAAATGTCAGCTGGTAGTGTTGCCGACGGCTGACGATCAGTTACAGATAAGAAAAGTCAAATTTTGCACGTGAGCGTCTCACGGTGAGTTAGTAGTTACTACGCTATCGAGGTAACGCAGTTTTACAGCATTAAGGCGACAATCATCGACTCTGGCCTGAAATTACATTTTACGTAATTGCATTGCATTACACAATTGAAAAACAGTGGAGCCGCTGGCGGACGATTCAAATAGTACTAAATATAATAAGTCACCACAGATTATTACATAATCTGATTTACATATTACATAATCTGGTGACTGTGACTGTGGTGTCAATTATGTAATGATATAGTATATACCAATAAACTGGACTGGACGTTAAATCTGTGGTGACTTATTATATTTATTATGACATAATTGACAACTATTATGTAGGTCTAATTGGACCAAAAAGGGTTTCTAGATAAAAACCGATTGAGGATGATCACAATAAATAAGAATTAAAACCGTCACAGTGAAAGTATAATTAGCATGTTTCCAGGCCTAATGGATATACTGCCATATGGCAGACATCGCATATATCAAATTTTGCGGGGAGGTTAGCATACTATAGGTCAACGAAAGTTCGTGACCTTGCAACGTGATGATTCATGAAATGCCCTTGTGTGCTTACGCAGATATTATAGATGTCTCAAATAGGTGGATGGCACCGCTTGAGCCAGTCTCCCTTCGCTTCGCTCAGCACGGGTCGCGCTACCTTTCAATTCATACATCCCGCCTCCGTGCATTCATCAGGCCACGTGCCCTGGGTTGTGGATGGCCTTGACCGCACCCAACCCGCCTGCGACACGCCCCCTCCTCAGTCCGAGAGCGTCTTTACTAACCAAATACAGCGACACGCAATCAATGAATTAAGCCTATAGTCGTGTATAGTAGTCACCGGATAATAATAATTTAGCGGTCACGTTTCCCGAAATACAGAGTGATGCGTAAAACGGTAGCTGGCGACTAGTAGTCGACATGATGATGCGACGCTATTTCTATAACCTTCAGGCACCTTAAACTCATCAACAGAAAGCTGGGAATGCCGTTGCGTCGACACACTCAATGTAGTCCTACCCTATTTAGCATGTATTCATCAAGTCACTACACAAATATCAAAACGGTCATCGCATCTACTGTATATTAATCCCACCGATTGCGTCACATATTCCAGCCACGCATAGCATGCAAACTCTGCCATAAATGCGACGCATGGCCTACCGAATTTATAGTTATTCAGATTCGTGGTGATATCAAGAGCAAAATGTTACGTATCTAAAATCTTAAAATAAACCAACCTCGAAAATCGGGCGCTGGTTCCGTCACTCTCGCCGAGTGCAGTGTCTCAGTCGTCGTGAACAAGCGATTAAGCGAAGGCGCTGCAACCTGAAAATAATAAGGCTTATGCATTTCTACTATCTATCCACGAAGCTTATTTCAAAATTATATACTTTCACATTAGAATAATTCAAAAGTCGTCTTGAAGCAGACACAAGTCTTCTTACTGCAGCCATTCTCGAAAATCACCAAATCAACCACAATGCCTAGAACTATAATAAGGAACTAATGTGCAAACCTGCAAAAGTCCAACACAATGAAATGCAATATCCGACTACAGACATAAAGCGTAACCATGGCCTACTTTAGTATAGTAGCCCATGGCCATGGACATGACCAATAATCATGATTGTAACATTAAACGTGTTAAAATTACGAACTATTCATTCTAAACCAACTACTCTTGAGCCTAGAAATATCAATTGCAGAGACATTACGCAACAAAACAGAGACGTGATGTAATCTATTGCTGACAAGTAAAGTGACGGCGTATTAATCGATAATTATCGCACAATTTAGTCCCGAACGAACGCTGCAAAATTACTGCAGGCCTGAGTTATAACCCGCGTCATTCCCGACATATTGCACTTACGGCAAACACTTGTTGCAGGCAGAGGTCGGCCTCACGCGGCGATTTTGTCCGCATTGTGATGAAAATGGGGGGCAGAAGGCAGGTGAATGTGCACAGTTCATGAAAATGGTATAGACAACACAACATTACAGTATTACTCGGTGAAGTTGATGTACCCTCGCAACACATATAGGCCTATCTCCATTGCAGTAATGTTATTGCAATAAAATATTTCTCCTTTAAGGACAGCATCAGCGATTTCACCGTCTGTTTCGCATCAGAACCTCATTTCATCGATTCTGTGATATCGAGGAAGTTTCTGACTGCCTAGCATTAGACTTAATGTAATGACGCATTTGCACGATTGTTAAAATGCTGATCAATGTTGCTCCCACATTTCATGACACGATAAAATGAATTATTCAATTTTTTCAAAATACTCTTTTGATCCGTCCACAGTTGGTTTGATCTGAAAATACACGTATACTAGTATTTAAATTGATTTGGAAAATGTTTCTCTAGTACCGAATCTGCTCCTGGCTTCCATGAAGACGGACATAATTGGCCATGTTCATCAGAAAACTGGAAGGCTTGAACCAGCCTCAAAATTTCATCCACAGATCTTCCAACAGCAAAGTCATTGACACTCATATGACGTACAATACCATTGGTATCAATGATGTAAGTTCCACTGAGAAATAAGATATGGAATAGCTGCATGTAAAGCAATGGGAACATTCACTTTCATAAGTATTTTCTCTTACCGTAAGGCAACACCTGCTTGCTCTACTAATATCCCATAATCCTTTGATATGGTCTTATTGAAATCTGATAGCAATGGGATTTTAGTGTTACCAAATCCAAATTTACTTTTTGGGGTATTGATCGAGGCAAGGTGACTGAAACGTGAATCAGTGGAAACTGCAACAACAGATGCATTGATCGCGTCAAATTCCGCCAATCTATCATCCAAGTCAAATATTTCAGTTGGACAAAGAAATGAGCTGAAAACAAAATCACAATGCATAAAGCTACATAAAAATTGAACTTGGACTAGAACAATAAAGGCATCTTACAAGTCCAAAGGATAGAAAAACAAGACAAGATATTTTCCTGCAAAATCGACCAACGATATATCCTTGAATTGACCTTTAATGACCGCAGTTCCTGAACAAAAGCATGATAAATATAGCAATGTGAAAAAAGTTATACCAAGAAGTAGAATTTTGAAAAACACATGGGTATAATCACCTATTTTTTAAATCTACGCTGTAGTCAATATGGTATGGGAACTAGTCAACACGCCACAACTAACCTTGAAAGTCGGGAGCAGGCTGTGTAACATGTGCAAGAAGACTTGGGCTACTTGATGAGAACGGCCTGAATAGGCGGGTCGCCTGCCAAATATAAAACAATCGTAAGCAAAAAAATCGAATTAACTGGTGCACTTTTTATAAGACAAAGATTATGCATGGAAAATACTTGTCTACGGTCTATTTCTTGTGATCTCAAACTGCGATAAAATTTTCCTAAGTCGACAATCAACACTTACCGGTATTAGTCGGTTGGAAAGGGGTATTGACTTCGTAATCCATCCGCAACATGCTCTAAGTGCAGCCATCATGAATAACAAGCTGTGAGTACCGTACGCAGACGGCCGTACAGGTGTACACAAGCCGTAAACCCGGAACTTGATAGGTCGGTCGTCAATGACCCGTGACGGCGCTTTTGTGCCGGATCCGTATCCAACTCCGGCACTGACCGGTTGGACGCTAGGCTAAACAGGCTTGACTAGACCGGTACAGGACAGGTGTCAGATTAGCCGGGCTTGGAATTCATGTTTAAATGATCGGATTCCTATCAGGAGCCGCCTTGAGGAACCAAGGACTCCTTCCACCTGTGGTGTTCGGTGGTGGTGGTGGTCGGTGGACCGGTGGTGGTCGGTCGGATTATGTCGTGGAAAAGTTGTCGAAAACCGCCTCGCACGGCGGCCGGTTCAGGTTCAGGTCGATTTCGTAGCTGTTTTCTTTGCGTTTACAAGTATCTTGAATATGAGAGGTAGTGACGGGGGTCTGAGGAATGGCGGCTCTAGCAACTGCCTATAATAATCTTGTATCATCGTCGCGGTGATGGAAAGCCCGAGGTGCGGTTATCATTAGGAATAATAGGAAAGCCGGTACCGCTACCGGCACGCGATACCGTACACGGCCCCGACATTATTCCAATAATATGGGAATGGATGCTGGGCTCCACTCTGTTGCACCCAATACTGATATGTAGATAGCTTATTTGCAACTCTTGTTTTATTTCAGAAAAACAAATAGAGAAACAATATTAAGCAAAACAAGCATAATACTTGTGTGTAGTGTATAGCCTGGCATGTAGCAATGGTTCGACACTCGAAAGTAAAACGTAATGGCAATAAGAAGCCTGTGAAAGATTCGAAACTTAAAATCGACCGCAATCAAGTTGAAAAAACATCAAAACTGGTGGACGACAATGGTAGAAATATATGATTATTATTTGTCACTTGATCAAGAAATCAAAACACTTGAGTTTTCAGACCACCCGTCTCAGGAGGATGAAAGTGTTGAATCCACGTCGAAAGTACTCAATCAAGGCAAAAACCAAAGGGGAAGGCCTAAGACAAACTGTATGTAAATCTATTGCATAAATTATTGTAGTGTAGCGACTCAAATTCGTAACCGTTCACTTCACCCTCATCCAGTAAAAAGACTCCAAGACGCAAGTCAAAGTGAAGAGGAGCCACATGAAAAAAGGAAGAAAACATCAAAATGTGAGAGTTTTTAGTTTCATATTGTAATGTCCCTTGTGATTGACTAGTTGAAGGTGCTTTCCCAATGTGGAAACATTGGCAATTTTCTCCAAGTATGGTACCAAACGTACCTTTCTGCCAAAGATGACAGCAAGCAGTGTATCTATAATATATATACTGTAGTCTTCTACGTCCATAAGCAACGTGCATTAATAGGCCTATTATGCTGTTCCTCACTCTTGGACTGCCATTGGAGATATCGATAATTCTAAGGAATTTTAGTCAATACATTTTTCTTCAGTGAAAGAAGTCTTTCATTCAATGCCTTGTGGCATTGTGCTTTGCTTGGGGACAGGGGAATTTGGCCAACTCGGATTAGGTGAAACTACTACAACACGAAAGAAGCCAGCAATAGTCAAAAGTAATATTGAAGGAAAGAATATAAAAAAAATCGTTGCTGGTGGTGTGCACACAGTTTGCCTCACAGATGACTATCAGGTATCTTACAGTCACATGAAACTCTCTCTCTCTCTCCATGCTGTGTACCGGTATTTATAATAGGCCTATTCATTTCAAGGTGTATACATTTGGATGCAATGATGAAGGATCTCTTGGGCGGGTGATATCAGATGACTCGGAGGAGTTTGAACCTGGCTTGGTGACTGGTGCATTGGAGAATGTCAAAATCGTTGATATATCTGCTGGAGACAGCCATACAGCCGCTCTATCAGAAGATGGTTCAGTCTACTTATGGGGTTCATTTAGGGTAAGTTTACCGTTAGATGGATGCTTTGCCTGATCATGAAGCAGCCTGATGTTGTATTCGACTTTGTCCATTGACATTCATGAGCAAAATTAAGCTGGTCACCTTTCAATTTTTTCTGCCTCTGAAATATTTGAAGCAGAACTGTGTTTTTCATGAGGATTTTTACTCTCACTTCTTTTTACAGGATAGTCACGGAAAGCTTGGTCTTATAAAACAATTTCACGGGAGTGGAACTCCTGTGAAAATTGAATCAATAGGACAGCCTATCATCAAGTTCGCATCAGGCACTGATCATATCGCCATGATTGCTAACGATGGAAAGGTGGCGATTCATGACTCAGCCATATTTTTATAAATTTTCAATTAGATATCATTTTATGTTGTAGGTATACACATTAGGTTCTGCGGAACAAGGCCAGCTTGGGAGAATAGCACGATATTTCACAGATCGTGGTGGACGAAGAACAGCTAGTAAGATTATACGGTTTACTACTGGTATTTGTGGTGATTTACCCAGACCTTGAATTGATGACACAAACTGTTACTTGTATCTCCATACACAATACACATCCATTGGCATTTAATTTTTTAATAGGTCTCTGTCTGCGCCCAGCAACAGTCCATTTACCACGAATCGAACAAACCAGGCAGATTGCTACAGATGTATTTTGTGGTGCATACAGCACATACGTATTGTCACAATCAGGCAATGTATTTGCATTTGGCCTGAACAACTACAATCAGCTCGGTTGGTACCTTGGCAATTACCTAGTAGGCCTACATCACAGTCGTTACTCATAATCATCTTTCTGTTTTATTCTTGAAAAGGAGTTCCAGATCAGGATGACAAGTTTCAACCGGTTCATGTTCCAGAATTGTCAAGAAAGAGCTGGATTATGTTTGCGAGCGGCATGCATCACTTGATTTTACTGGATGAAAAAGGTATCTATTTGAATTGCTGCCTGTTGCACCTGCACATTTGATTTGCTAAAAATAAATCTTTTCGATCTTAGGTGAAGTGTATGGACTAGGACGTGGGCAATATGGAAGGTTGGGCCTTGGTGACGATGCAGATGTTGACGTTCCTACCAAAATACCAGGTCTTGCTGATATAAGTCGAGTCTCAGCAGGATCCTCAGTATCGTTTGCTGTCAGCAAGTCTGGCAAAGCATATGGATGGGGTGAAGGAACAAACCTACAGCTAACGACTGGTATTTTGCATAGTTATACATTCAAGATTTGGGTGCTTCTTGTCGAATGAACCTAAGGGTATTCCAGCTACGGAATTGACTCAAAATAAGAGTTATAAAGCCCAATTCATAAAAATGCAACCTGCAATCAATGCACAGAGTTTTGTGTACAAAGTCGCTTGTGTCTTAGTTTGTCGTGTCGAGTCAAGCCATAGCAAAAATAGGACTCGCGTGTTTAACTCATTCCAATGCTTGTTCTAGCTTGTAAATCGACTCATTTGCTTTAGGGGAAGAAGATGATGAGATGCAACCAGTCGAGCTGAGCGGAAAAAATCTTGAAGAAAGACTCGTACTCGACGTCGACGCGGGCGGACTACACACAGTCGTCTTAGCATGCGACAAATCTGATTTTATGAACGGTCACGCCTCCTGATGAAACCGAAATGATGGGAAGCATCTCTGCATCGTTTTATCAAGAATATATTTCCGTATAGAGCGAGAATGCCAACCTCATGCTGAGAGGAATCTTCAGTGACTATGTACGATCAATTGTCGACTGATTCACCAATACACACGAGAACACAGGCTCGGCCCCGTTCAGTCCTACGAAATATAGTATCATTTCCATGGACAGATTGTTTCAACGATGGTGAATTTTTCTCAAAATAACTCCTCATATCGAGGAAATGTAAACGGGATTTGCATTTGATGGTCTCGCTGTGGATGGGAATGAGAGGGAGATTTGATGGAATTCTAACTTTAATGGTTCGACCTTGCACGGTAGCTTCGACTGAGGTTTTATTTCACGATTACAGCGAGAGCTTCACTAGCGGTCCATTTGCGACAGTAAACACGGTTGATTTTATCATGATGAATCTTGCGAAGTTAGCCACGGGATCGGGTTGAGTTGTATTTTGTGCGAGAGCACAGAGCGTTTTAGCTCAGGCTGATTAAGCTTAATCGAAGATTAGGAGTGAAGTCGCTGTAAGCTGGAACTCGTTTAATCTGACGTAGATAATTGGATATTAACTTTAATCACCGCCTATGTGTTCGAGGGGAAATCACGACGGGTCGTCGTCCGCGGTAATTTATAACCGCTAGTAGACGCTAAGGGGGAAACCTAGTGGCCCGCCGTTTCAGACACTGACGAAATGATTATTACTCTCATTTTGCCACAAAACTTGTAGGCTACATGACCAAGCGAGAAAATGAAAAGGATAGGCCTACTGCTAGTCTCTACTTCCTTAGTAATCAAGATTCCACCCATCTGCGTTTACTGTGAGTGTGGATGTATATTATTCTGTAAGTTAGGTCGCAACACCCTATCCGTATGCAAAATGATGTCACAACTTGTATAAGATGCGGAATTCCGATAAGAAGCATAGGCCTACTAGATTCCTCCTGTATAGAAGATGATTTTTTGGAAAATAGGCAAGGGAGAATTTCGTGATGTAAGCGTAGAGCTAAGCTAAGTGGTAATCGCCACCGGGGTTACTTGGCTGCCGTGAAACTGCCAATAAGACTGTGCGAGTGTGCGTGCTGTAGTATTATTATATTATTAGGCTATATACTGTAGAAGATTTCAGTGGCACTTATCACCGGGCGGCGTTTTGCACCACTAGCAAGACAGTCTGGAGCAGATATAGGCATGCCTACATGTAGTAGCCTACCTAAGTAAGTTGCGGTGATTTGAGTCCGATAATATGACCTGTTTTCCTAGTGGCTTTTTGCTAGTCGCTTTCATTACGATCTCGTACGTATGTTTGCTTTTCTCTGTCGTCACGATAAAGACCTCGCGCTCGCTATCGATATCAAACTTTGGTCGCCCATTTGGTAAACATTCATTTTTGAGGGAACGGGGATCAGGAATGCCGGAGTGCTTGTGATGCTGTATTAGGATTATTTATATGCTTTTACAGGATTAGTTGATAGATTCTACATTTTGTACTAGTTATTAGCCTATAGCCTACCGTTGATTCGAAAGGAAATACCATGGGAGCCTGCGCGAAATTTTCGAAATTCATGTTGTTCCTGTTCAACATACTATTCTGGGTGAGAAAGCTGACTTAAAGACGACAGTAATTTATTTTGACCGCCATGAATGTTCCGTTAACTGCGATATACTTCTCTGTAGGCTGGTGGTGGAGCTTTGCTAGGTCTTGGAATATACTTTCGAGTAAGCAACGATGCAAACGCAATCGTGGAAATTGCCGGTGTGACATTTTACTATGCAGGTATAGGCCATCATACCTTCTGTTCCCGCTTCGATCATGCTTGTCTTAACCTGTAGGCTGTATATTTCAGGGTGTTACCTCTTGATCTCAATTGGCTCAATCATGTTTGTCATGGGATTCTTGGGTTGTTGCGGTGCGATCAAAGAAAACAGATGTTTGTTGGGATTGGTCAGTAAAAGCTATATTATATTTAATCCTCGTTCTTGTTTTATGAGTGAATATATAGTGAGATTTATATCATTGATATTGGTTTAAACCTTCATTTCAGTACGTGATCTTCCTCATCGTAATTATCATCATGCAATTAGTTGTTGGAATTTGGGGATTTGCCAACAGAGATACGGTGAGTCCAGCTGCGAATAACGTGGTAGCATAATAGCTTATCACAGTTGGATATAGGCTACTCCTCTCTTCAGCATTGGCGAACGTGTGTGGTGATTAGGGGGGCAGTGGGAACAGCAAACTAATCAGGCTCTGTTATGTCTCGCCAAACTTGTGGAAAGCCCGGAATTTCAGGCCAAAAACGCTGTCAAACCACCCCCAACGCACCAGAAAATTTTAACCAGGGAATTTGCAGCACCCACCTGCCCACTTAGAATAACCGTGAACAAGAACCTACAGGTTCTACGTTATCGTGGAAAAGGTGCCGATGTCATTTAACCGTGAGAATCGTACAGACACAGATTAGCTCGGGCGACTCGTGCACATTGTATGGTAGGCCTACATTAATATATATATGCCACGCATAATTAACATTCTATTTCTAGATCGAGCAAGACATCAAGAAATCTCTACAAAGCTCCATACCTTTGACTTACGACCGAAACGATGCCACTGTGCAAAGCGTGATCTCCCTTCAAAACTCGGTAAGCATCTTGCATTTCCAACTATAGGGACTTTGCACAGTCTTGCCGTATGGAGTTGGTTATATAATGTTAAATTTCAACAGTTTAAATGCTGTGGTTTGGTTGATGGATGCACTGATTGGACTGGAAACGATGCCCATGGATGTAGCTGCGATAGTGACTCCTCAACTTGTGTCTTGCCGGTGACAAAGGGATGTACGAACGCCGACCCTGGTGGTACCAAAATTTATTCAGAGGTATAAATTTTCTATCAAACTAAAAGGCAACTTAATACTCAATGAGAAATAATGATAAATTTTCTTTCGACGCTGCAGGACTGTTACGATGCAATGTACGATGCTATTATGAGCAACATCGGTTTAGTGGCTGGGTTAGCCATTGGAATTGCAGTTATGGAGGTAGGATACACATTAGGCCTAGAGTATATCGGAATTTGGATTCGTAAGTCAACATCATATTATGTGAACCAATCCGCGTTAATTAATATTCATGTCGGTAGCCCATTAACGATCGGAGCATATATAAGTACACTAGCATGGATTAGTTGGCGAATGCAAGCGCCGACCGCTAACTGCCTTGGGTCGACTCATGGCCAACTTTAGAGTAGAGTAGGCCATGGTCGACTAGTCAAGCTATACGATATTGCGCTGCCTCGGGTATATCCTGAGTAGCCTATACATTACGAGTTCATTTGATGCATTTTTGACGAAAATTGACGCAACTCATCTTTTTTGTCAAGATCTTCGGAATTATATTCGCAATTGTAATATGCAGAGACAGAAAGAAGAGCTATGACTCCTACTAGACTGGCGGACACTTTGCAGCACAATTCATTTTTACAGTAGCCTCACATGTTGGTACCCCACAAGCTGTCCTTTGATGTTTAACTTTCTATACTATAGTTCAACTATTGTCCTGTAGTATTTCAACTTTTGTGGGTGATTCATATGCTTTAATTCATTTAATAGCCCGCGATGCCGGGACCGACTTCGGTACGCACCGCAACTAATGCACTGTACATATTTGTGGTATAATTTAGAAATGAATATAGCCTACATATTACAATTAAGAGATACTGCTGAATGAGAAGTTGTAAAAATGAGGTGGATTATTGACGCAAAAGCCGCAGAAAAACATTTTTGTTGACCGCCCAGTTTACTCAAACGACCGCGCTGTGATGTTCTTCGGTAACGTGGCGACTGCAGCCCATGCGCTGCGGATCAAGCTTTTATCACGTACGCAACCCCTCCCTCTGACGTCAACACCAATAGAGGTTTTCGCTGCGTCATGCAGTACTCTTCGGTTTAATTAAGGCCCAAAATTATCATTTAATCCGGTACCATCACGACCTGCACCTGACAACAGCGCAAAATTTCTAGGGAGGTTAATTATCGTCTCAAATTTTTATCTGCCGAACAGCCCATCCTCAAAATACTATCCACGGGAGTTCGAGCAAATTGCCGGATTGAAGAGTAAAAACCTATTACAAGATGTTGATACATTTTACCAACACCGGTGTCAGTGAACGTCAAAGTGCAAAACATAACTTATTATGTGGATTGCATACAACACCTTCTACGACTTCGTAATAAACGCACCAGTATCATAAATAGTTCTTTCTCAAGTATAATGGAGCAATACATCCAATGTCCGACGTCGGTAACAGAAGATTCGCAGGTTTATGCAGTTTGAACTGTCTTAAATCCCGATAGATTCGCGATAACCCGGGAGTCTATGGCGGGCTGACACCACGTAGGTTGTTTTATTCCTCCATTTCTTTACATTGTGGTCAACAAAAGAAGGAATAACATTTCTTTTCTTGCACAAAAGCGTATATCATGAACGCTACGTACATGAGTACGAACAAAACGGTAACTTGTTTGTTCAGCCTAGAATAAGAAAGGGTAGTATGATAGAAATATCCTCTATCAAAAGTTGCCTCTGGCATTAAAGGCTACGCCTAATAAGTCAGCAAACGTTAATTCAAAAGCCTGTCAAATAGCCGACGTAAGGACATCATAATCACCAAGTACACAGGATTAACAGGAACTCGATTCATTTTGGTCACGAAGATGCCCTCCAGCAATTTGCGCCGACTCATTTAGACTCTCATTCGGCGGAGTGCTGTCTTCGACTGTCCACATTCTGATCCGGAGGTCACGGGTCAGATTCAAGACTGAATCAAACCAAAGACTTTAAAATTGGTAGCCGTTTCTAGTCTGGTGGGATGTCGACATCCACTACAGAGGGGTTGCTGACAATTGTGGTTGTGGTATGGATCCGGGCTTGCAGGATATAACCTAGACGTATCGACACAAGTAGGCCTATATGACCTAGTTAGTTGAAATGGCCACAAACAGAAAATATAGTATCAAAAGAATATTCATACCTGAACTTGACGAATATGAAAACGGCGACAGCAATAACCAGCAGTACCAATAATATAATTCCGAACTTGACATGAGGTATGACACGGAAAGGTAGCGGCAAATTTTCAAACAGACACTAAACATAATTTACTTTGCTAAGTGACAAGCATGGTAAAAGGCTGCGACGAATACACGATGCAGTCTACTAATAATACAGACGGCTGCCTACCATTTGTGTCGCTGTCATCAGTTGGACTGGTGCTGAAGTTACGATGCTCCTGATAAAGAACGGTAGTCCTAACCCCAAATTGATATCAAACACGTTAGATCCGACAGCGTTGGATACAGCCATGTCACCGTGACCTTCTTTAGCAACCAAAACAGAACTAATGGCATCCTGTAAAATATGTCGGGCTGTCATGCAATGCGTCACAGAGTATCGCCCGTCATCGTATTTCAAATTCTTGCGTGTTGATGCATGGCCTACTCTATGTAGGAACTAAAGTAGGCCATGGTTGATGCCTGACATTTTTGTCGGGGTAACTTACAAGCTCGTTAACTGTCAGATTGGGAATTGCGATTAGAATATGCCGTTGTCCTCGCTGTTGAATACGGACGCACAGAGTGCGCTTGATTCCGTTCTACCGAATATCCCATTAGGTGCAAAGAACACCAGTGCCATGGTTTGCCGGACAATGGCGTTTCCCCAGTCCCATATGTGTCCACTTTGCCTTATTTTCCATAAAACTCACCGGTACACTCGTGCCAACTGCAACTACGATTAATCCCATCGTGTAGGAATCGATGTTCAGGAGGCATCCAATTTTTTCAATGATCACAGTCATGACCCAACTTAGAAACGCTATCCAGCCAATGCAAAGCAGGAACGATGGGAGATACCACTTTCTACGTGAAATAAAAGAAAATGAACCAATAAAGTATGTGGATTTGGCTGGACATTTAGACTATAGAGCCGCACTGACCTGTTTGTTGGAGAATCACATTTTGGAATAGTCCAAGTGAAAACGCAAACCCACGGATAAGACAGAACATATAAAATGAATAGAAATATATATTTCACCGCTGGGAAACAGTCGCTAGATTCTGGTCTGAAAATTATACAAATTGTTTCTGCAAGACAGTCCATACACCTTCCAATCAAAGGCAATAGTCTACTGAGCTTACTTCTCCGGCTGAGGATTTTTCACCGGCGGAAGACAGGGAACGACGACAACAAGCGGCTCTTGCTCATTTGCTGGGCTCTGAAACACGAAACATGATTTTAAACAAACAACACAATAAAAGCTTTGCCAAAACTAACTATACTAACACCCAGCCCACCAAATATCAATCACTACATACAACATAAGAGTTGTTGTTGTAATTCTATACGCTCCGGAGAGGGGAGGGGGGAGAAGTTTACCTCCCATATATGTACATGTAAGTCTGCTGATATCGATCATAACACCTCTGTGGTCATCAGCGTAGTGTCTCTACCAGTACACCGTAGCAATATCAACAATACAGTATATATTAGTGGGATCTCGTGGAACCAGGATGCTCATGCTCAAGCTTCATTCAGCATCGTGAGGATTAATAAATGTTACAAGATATCCCAAATTCCAACAGAAAAACCCAATAGAAACACACCTGAAGTTGCACTTCTCCCTCTTCGTGTACACTTTCTCTTTGATTTGGTGCAGCTTTTTCATCAATAGTCTCTTTTGATTCCCGGTTATTTGAAGCGTTGCAATTGATTAGTTTGGTAAATCCTCTACCCGACTGCATTGTTATCAACGAAGCTGATCGCCTTATTCCAAGTCCTAGCGAGTCTTGCATGCGTGTCTCATCTTCAGTCACTTGTAATCCAGATCCGTTAGGAGGTTGATTTGCTTGGCCACTAACTACGAATCGTTTCTCAAGTATGGACGTGCATGATGAGCAGCGGATGAGTGGAATCGATGGTGATGACCTGATGTTTGAGCAATATCGACATGGTTGACTGGAGATGTGGATAACGCAGCAAGTACACACTGGTTGATTGAACCCGGTCGATGATATGCACGTACACGATGCAACCGCATCCGAGCTATAAATGAAAAAAAACTATTACGAAATTTAAATTCGTTGGGTCATAGTCGTTCAACTCACGGTATGAAGTCTTTTGCTGGTGATGGTGTCGTAGAATCGCTTTTCTTTGGTGACTGTAAGTAGAGCATATATTATTTTTAGATTTAAGATATATGACAGAAAAATCACATTGAGATCGATAGCATAACTGAAACTGCAAATCGTATATATTACCAGAGGCCAGTAGCATGAATTTAAATTTGCGTTACTGAGATGATAGAGTATACAAAGATTAACCACTTCTGCTGTATCCGTACAAAAACTATAAGACGTTTATCACGTGCCGGGCCAATTACGTGCGGACCATAACGTCTACCAAGTAATCGGCTCTCACGTTCCCTTTTAGTTGTAATCCCCAGAGCTATGGGTTGGATTAAAAATGGCGACATAAGTCGACAAACATACGTGACACTTACTTGAAATGCAATTTTCGGCGTAACTGGAGGAGGAGAATTTTCAGTCGATGCACTACGATCAACCGTAGGGCACGGTGCTTCTGGTACTTTCACAGGAGTGTCAGCTTTACGTGAAGTCTCCGGGGATGCGTTTGAGGTCGAAATGTTAATTTCATTGCCGCCAGAAACAGCAGGCTGCGGTGTATTCATATCGGCGTTCCGCATTTCCTTCGTGGCAACACCGCCACTAGTCAAACCTGACATAGTGGGATTTCGCACCTTTTGTTCGTTGCTACCAGCAATCAAATTAGATGTCATATTGTCGGCATTTTTCATGTCTTTTGGTGGGATTGTCATGTTAGGTCGCACACAATCTACGGTCTCTTTAGCCTTACCACTTGACCCACTAGTAGCCAACGTTTGTTCTACGGAATCAGAACGTTTCGTGTCTTTCGTAGCATTGGAATTTACACTAAGAGCAGAATTAGTTCGCGGCGTCGTGGAGTTTGTAAACCCGACCGTCTTCTTTGGAGTGATAGCTGGGCTCCTTTCCTGATGCTCAATCAATTCAAGGGATTTCTGATTTCTTGCAGCTTCAGATCGATTTATGCTACTTGAATTCAGATCTTCTTGGGGAGAAACGCGAGACTCACAGTTGAAACTGGCACACAATAGGTAATTAGTACGCTTAATTATTACTCGTTACAATCAGGGAATTAAAGTTGGGGCGCAAATTCAAGTATCCAAGCTCATCTCGCTAACAATTTCAACAACATGCCAAGCCGTTATCAGCTCGACCAAGTCATTGAGGTCGAATAAGACGAGATGAATTCAGGTCCCGTACAGCCCGATTCCATCTCTGACATAGCCTACACAAATACATCGGCGGTCAATCATTTTGAAATATTGTGATTATGACCTTACCAGCAGTTCCAAGACGCCATGAATTCCATAAGCCGCACGTTGAACTTCATAATTACTATATACAGTGCGTACAGAAGTAGGAGAGCCAAGGATTCCCAGATTTTGAACGCGGCGTCGAGGGAAAATAGGATGAAAGCGACAATAGAAAACGCGTAGAAGACAGAATCGCGGATAAATGGTCTCCAGTCGAGGCAGAGTACCTAAAGGCAGGTGAATTTAATTTCAGAATATGCATCTGTGTAATTACACAGATCGCTAATTGCATCATACCTTCCCAGCAAGTGCAGCAGTCAATGCAATGATGATGAGAAGATTGAAAACCGCTGACCTGAATGTATTGAGACTTTAAATACGTTTAATCCACTTTTGGAAGCACAACAGTTTCAACTAACCCGACAATGGTTCCAACTCCAACGTCACTTCCTGTCCCGGCGCTGGCAATCGAAATGAACAGCTCAGGCGCTGATGATCCTGCTGCCATAAATGTCGCCCCGGCCACGTCTTCGCTTAAATTAAGCCTCTCGGATATCGCCTCCAATGACGCAATGAAGAAATCATCGCATACGACAGCTAAACCTGAAAGGAAAGCATCAACCAAATGCGCTCAGTGATGGTGATGGGTGACACAACACTATGATGATGTGTCAAAAGTTTGACTCAAAGCCTTCAACAAACGCGAATATTTCCGAAATTATCAATGGAGACTATGGCTATGTCCACACGCCTTCTTCCACGGCTGAGATGTGGCGGTATCACTTTTTACTAGGTCCTTTCGTGGGTCGCAACGAGTCGCACACCTTTTCCCTGAACACTCGTAGTGCGTATTTCGCTATGTGAGAACACCACGTGTAGGTTGATGTATGATTTCTAAACTCTGGTGACTCAGACCCGTGATGGCTCTACACGTAAATATCTTACCAATAAACAGAAAAAATACGATAAAGATGTACAATAAAACGTAAAGAGTTGAAACGCCACTTTCACGCTCTGTAGTACAAACACCATGCCCGATTTGATATAACTTGGTTGAATTATCGTCGACAGTAGAGTTCCTGAAGGAAACAAGCAGAGAATTACAAGAATCAACGTTGATTTATTAGAGAAAAATTTTTTTTCAGCTGATTTACCGAAAATGAGCAGCTTGTTTAGCGCCGTCCGAGCGAGAATTCGAAGGCGGATATACGACAACAAATATGTTGCATTGATATTCCATGTATATATTATCAAATTCAAAGCATCAGCTATGACATTAGCTATATATGATACCGGATGATTTGCATTGAGAATTGTATGAACCTTTGTAAATCTTCGTCGTGCGTTTGTTTTGACAGGAAACGTGTATAAATTTTTAATCAGCCCTTGTAATCTAATAATGCATACTTTTCACGTCGTCTGCGCGCGACGGCCGTAACGAAAATAGCCGGATCGAATCCCGTGTTCAACGCGGATACGTCCATTGTAATTGCGTGATCCTATAGGATATATTGCCATGATCGAAATAGGAACTGAGGACAAGTACAGTATTTGTTGTGTATGTCAGACGAATCGAAATATTACGAAATAGTATATTATATTCTTTTGGAAATGTAGTAGACTATTTTGGTAAAACTGTGCGTATGGGAGAGATAACATCTTCGACTTTGATCAATATTCAATTTTAAATCATCAATTTTGCAGTGTTATTTACAACTTTGTGGTCAGCTAGTAAATTTGTGTCTTAATCATCATCGAGTGCTCCATTTTCAATTTCCATTACATAAACTCGGTGTCGTTCTTGTGGAGACAAGGGAGCTCTGTTACGTAGATGATGGTTAATGGTAGAGTTTTAACATCCATGCGTTGTAATGAGATTGGACTCGCGTGAAACTATACGTTCAACGTTTGCGTGACGCAAGGATTCCAATTTTATCCCATTTGGGATTAATCAACCCCTCTTGTCTAATTAACAATGATTCGATTACCGCGAGAGGCCACCTAAGCGCAGAACCGATATCGACAACTACGTTATATCGGATAAGCGATAAAGACTCGAAACTTCCCTTTCGGGAAGTCTAATAATAAAATATTGGATCTGCACATGTTCAATTGGCCAACTCATGGCCTACTACTTAAAGTAGGCCATGTTCAACCACCCTCAAGGACTCAAGTAATTGCTCACGTTAATCAATCATTCCCAATGACCGGAGATGACGCATGCTATATGCACAAGTCATATAATGCGTGTCTGTGAGAATGCCCTGTGATATTGTGATGAAAATATACCTGCCCTACACGTACAACAAGCTCATATGCAACCGATTAAACCTGTACGACACGATTAGCTGTACAAGGCCTTGCAACATTTTGCGAGCGGACGAAGCCGGTTAAGTTCTGTTTAACCAGACATTGACTCAAGTCTCACTGGACTATAAGCCACCGATATTAAGTTTGGGACAGACGCATAAATTTGATACTAGAGAAATCGAGACGTTTGCAGCCTCACCAGGAAATGCAGTATACAGAACACGATAGCGTGCAACGGAAAGGATGGCATAGCCAATTGTAAAGCAGAAATACCGCACTCAGGCATATCTCATACATGTACGTTGTACACTTATGACCAGATCGAGTGCTGTTTTGATCGCCATATTGAAACAAACCGGAAAATAAATTTTTCAATCAATATACCAGCGTGGCTGATCGGCTGTATAGTATGTTGCCATAACATGTTGCTCGACAACGTAATGTCCACTGACTTATTTAAGAAATCACTAATCCTCTTACTTACGTTTGATTGGATACTAGTAAAGTTTCGCAAATCTCCAGAGTATTGGCATAAATAACATCCATATCCGTATTAGATTCCGTTGAAGATAGCAATCCTTCGTGACCATTGTCGTGCAAATCCTCTTGGGTGTTAGGTCGTTGGTTAACCTTGCCTTGGTCAATATCGTTATCAAGTTCAAAATCATCATCAGCTATTTTATTACTGCTAACTACAATAATCGTTTGTCGCTCGGAGCTTCTTGGTATTCTTAATTGAGACTCGACCGATTGACCCGCAACACTTTCGCTCAATAAATCCCGACGGATTCTACTCAATAAACTTGGCTGCTCATCTGGAGTCCGTTCATTATCGATATTTGCAGGTACCTTGAGGTATATATTCGATGTAAGTCCATTTTGGGGTATATAGAAAATTAGTGTAGGTACAATCAATAAAATGGTTATGAAAACGATTGCTTTTGTAGCGGACGATGTCGTGTTGTCTTTGAAACTGCTCTTCGTTAGCACTGGCCATAAGGTGTCCTGTGACACCAACTGTCTTATCTTCAGGCGAGGTTTCTTGTAACGCAGCATCGTCGTCACTCTTGACAGCTTTTATTAATCACTGCACCATTCGCACTATCTTATAACTTGTTATATCTATATGGAAGCAGAGCGACGCGTCTGCTTTAATATTTCATAAACCATCATTGCTTTTCATCCATCCCCTGCGACTGCATCCGTCACGCGCTTGACCGAAAAATGCCTTGTCAACAAGCAGCGAGCGTAGAGGCAAAACTCAAGCGTGAAGTAATCAAGCGCTATGAGCAATTAGTTCACGTGAGGTGATGCGTTGTCGTGTGGTCAACTTGAAGCGATTATTTATCGGCAGAGATTAATCAAGCATAGATCAAGGAATTGACCCATTCGGATAATCGCGCGCTTGCCGTTCTTCTACAACCATGCGGGCATATGTTCCAGGAAAAGGTATATCGGAATAATCGGATAAGCCACAATCCGTTTACTTGGCAATGGAAGCACAATATTAGTCAACGTCAGTGAGGGAAGTGAAGCTTGATATCTTACTGTTGATTTACCAGAAGGAAATAATCAACCTAACAAACAGCATGATAAATTCACTGGATGCAGGTGCGTGAGTACAAACCACGTACTGCCTGATACATACTGCTTTTCTGGTGCTAAAAGCAGAATTGTGCAATGAAGCTGACTGTATGTGCGGGAATACAGATATACAGCAACAAAGGTAATCGATAAGGACCGTCTCGAGGGAAATTTGCTTATTTGTGCGAGAAATTCTATCATAGTTTCATAGCATGACTGACCATAATTATTTTCACGCTATATGAGTGATAATTTCCACTTGGGAGATTAAGTAAATGCTGTGATATCCCTCATCAATCGTGATGATTCACCGAAGTCAATATTATCGGGATGCTACGAACTCGGTACTCTCGAGTTCGACTCAGGAACGAACTTCGCCTAATTCGTTCGGTTCGAGTTCGGATCAAACCCTCGCCAAATTCGGGCCTGTAAATTTCCCTCTAACGTAACATACTATCGGTTATGAATTGAATATGGATATCTGTTACGTCACAATCATTGCGAAAGATAATTTGTATGAAAATTATTTGCGGCGTCGTCTCTTCCAATGCCGCAAGTCATCTCAACGTCCTCAAGTTCAAAGACTTAGCATGATGAAATCGAGTACTGTTCTCAAGAACCGTCATCTTATAAAAAAGTTGTCTCAGAGAAGTCATAAACTTGACAAGTTGACGAAGAATCGCCATAAAGAAGTCGCAAAAGCTATGAATTTAGAACAAGAAATCGATCGGTGTCAAAAAAGTTTGAAGCACGTCGTCAACGATTTGGAACACTGGAGAACAGTGATCATCAAAGTAAGCGAAGAGTTACATCAGTTCCAAAGAGAACTTGCATATCTGAACTCAGGCAGTAGAACGAGAACAAATCTGCTATTTCCTCTGTGAGGTAGATACAGCTGTATAGTCAAGCACTATCGCATCGCCAATCTATTCTCTGCATATACATATCCTGGTATGGACGGTTTCAATCTTTGCGAAAAGCCTTTCAGCCAACCAGGCGTAAGTGCTTATATTACTTTTATATGCAATAAAACGCTGAGAATACCAAAATTTTGTGAATCAGTATATATATATATATACCTAACGTACTGTTGTACTGATATTTGGACTTTGACTGTCAGTCAAGTCAGTCACCTGTGATACTGCTGATCGCTGATTTCCTAGGCGACAAAAGTCACTTTGCATCACGTGACTAATTTTAAGGAAACAGCTGTTATCACCATTATTCTATCTATTGCAGTTACAGCGAGTCTCTTGCGACACCAGCGGATAGCGCTGCTTGTCAGACTTGTTGAAGGAGCATGAAATTCCTGTGTCGTCATTCAGATATAAGTGGCGACGCAAAAGTAATCAGCAGCAGGGATGTTAACGTTGGCGACCGATTAAGTGATGATAACCTGTGTGCTATCGTCCTCAATTTTCCCCAATCCCAGCTATTACTTACTCGTACTATTTCGGTTACTATTATACCCATGTAGCCTATCTGCCCCAGCCTGTCCTGTTCGTGGTGCAAAACGCTGTCCGGTGATAACCGCCACTAAAAATCTTTATAATAATAATAATAATAATAAGTGATGATAAGCCAATAGAACCAAGCGCTGCCAACGTAATTCACGGGAGATGTAGAACTGATCCTAAGATTAGGTTACACCATGGGTTACACCTGCTTCATCTGTCTGGAACATATTCTACAGTATCTAGAGTTGAAAATATCACGTCACGCTATCTCGCGGACAGAATTAAGAAGTAGTAAAACTTGTCTTCGTCTGGCGTAGGTGGAAATCGATATTTTCGTGATATTGGAGGTCAAACCTCTTTCGTTGCCTTTTCCATCATACATAGCCTATAGCTACAGTATACAGCAACCCCTTCCGGCTCTTGATTTCCCAGGATAGGAATTTGAACAATGCTAAATACAGTAGGTGTGTGGTTTGGACTTTTTCAGACCAGACTCCGGTTTTGACCTATCCAGAAACCCTTTCATCAATCAAGTATTCAGGATTAGTATTCTGGTAAGTTAGGCGACCGCAAGAACGGAAAAACGGAAAAACTTTTAATAAAGGACTGAAGAAAGAATATACTCGTAGAGACCTACCGCTAATGTGCTTTAAAATTCGAGTAAAACCTGCGATGAATAGCAAGGACATAATAGATATTGAAGAGTGTAGTGGAGCCGATGGCGGACGATCAATAGATATTTTCAAGAAGATCACCACAGATATAACGTCCAGCCTTAGTTTATTCAGAATTAGAACATTCACAAGCTTTCGAAGTTCCGCTCCATCAGGCAGGGATCGAAAGCTTGTGAATGTTCTAATTCTCAATAAACTAAGGTTGGACGTTAAATCTGTGGTGATATTCTTTACAATATAATATATATTGCAATACGAGGTACAAGATAACTCCCACATTCTAGCAATTCAACTCCTTCCAAATTGCTCCGCAAAAATGTATTCGAATCTTTTTGTGATGTTTTTAGTTCGCGTTGGTAATGAATGCAGGCTAAATTGTTGGCTCTGACTTTAACGCGTGCCTTGATACGAGGTAAACCGGCGTATCATCGGGTGGATTCACAGCCAGTCCGGTACGAGCCACATCATCGAATACCCACGGTCGTGCACAGCCAGGTTGCGGAATGGGAATGACGTCATAACGTTGCATGAGAGTAACAAAGAATATGAATGTTTTCATTTCTGCCAAAGGTCGTCCGATACATAGACGAGGACCTTGCAAAAGAGATGTCAAATTATAGACATGTACGCTGGCTAACTTCAACAATATATATGACACATGAACGTTATTTGATCTCAGTTTAACGTCGATTTATTAGACTGGGGGTGGGTCTGCTGGTACGGTCTAGTTAGGCTCTATAGGTACGTGGCGCTCGAGTGGATCTACATTTATAGCTCACTAACGTGGCAGACTCGCGTCTGGAAATTTTGCATGACACTGTGGTAAGCAGAATGCAATCAAATGATTGCTTACGGAAATTGCTCAGATTGAGAACAGATAGAAAGTTAATGAGCCGCTAAATGCATTTCGCAGTCTTTTTGAGCGCACAAGGCAATTCGAGTACCGTTTGACTATACAAGCTTCGAATGTTCTTACCTATTCCAAATGGCATGAAATACTTGTTTGTCTCAACTTTGCCATCCTTGTTGATAAACCGGTCAGGATTAAATTCTTCTGGGTTATCCCAGTACTTCTCGTTGAAATGCACTGCGTGAACATTAGCGAGTATAGTAGAACCCTAAAAGAAGGTTAGTATTGAGGTCAATCTTTATTTATCAAGCAGTTTCAGCGATTTCACTTTTGGTATCTCGTATCCCTTGAATTTGACGTTCTCGTGTACCGCGTGTGGAATAAGCAATGGTCCAACACTTCGGAATCTCATAACCTCTTTTAAAACCGCATGAGTGTAAGGCATCCTCTCTCTCAAGGCATAAAAAGCTGTTCCTGTCGGTCCGATTACAGCATCGATTTCCTGATGCACCTATAGAGACAGACAGATGGGTCAATTGTTTCAAAGGTGAGGATATTATAGCATTGGTCCATACCCTCTTTAACAAGTGCGGCCTGTTGGCAAGTATGAGAAAGCTAAATAGTAAAGTCATTTCTGTTGTTTCCAACCCACCACCGAATAAGTCTCTCACCATGCACTCAAGCATTTTATCTGTAGAAATATACTTGATGTTTTTAATTTTATGTACCGATCTAAATGCATTGCAAATCGTTGCCTGTGTATAGATCTTTCGTTCCACTTTGCTTTTGCTCAACCAAGAATGAATCTATGAAGTCACGCGGGTTATCTGGATCTAATGTTTCTCTGTGCTTCTTGATTTCATCCCGTATAACTTCTAGGTGCTGCAAAAATGATGATTTATCCAAGCATTTATTTTTGACCTAAAGGGTGAAAATACGATGAGGGTTTGAGTAGAAGGTAAAATCATCAGGATTATATTTCACAATAATTGGTTGCTACAGCGTTGGGGGTTTGAAATGTCCCTAATTTCCCGCGGAGTTAAGTTCTTACTATATTCGTGTCGGGACAGGAATTCACCTTCTAAACCTATACTGTTGTCAGCATATACCATCGCGTGAATCTCAACAGTTTCCCCGTATTTTTTTGTCTTCTGCGTGAAAGAAGATGACTGGAAAACAACCACAGCCAGAGTCCAAGATTCGTTATGAAATATCCACATTCATGTATTCTTAAGTCGACATCACATTTTGTCCGTAGACCGCTTTAAGGCATTCAAGTATTTTACCTTTCGCAATCCTACTGTGACTGACTTCGCAGATCGACGTAAAGAGGGTAGGTATAGCAGCAACGGACTGATCAAGGCAGCCTATAATAGATAACATGAGGTAAATTCAAAATAATTGGTAAAAACGGATAGCAGGTGAATCCAGCGTATAGCTAAATGAGTATTACGTTAAATGCTGGAGCTCCAGTATGAAAGAACGCTTTCCATCCGTTTATAATCGTCACAAATTCCGGGTTTTCGAAATCGTAAAAGCGTTTGCCAAGTGTCACTTGTGCTATTATGTTCGCGGATGCAAACTTGATCTTTCTCTGTTGATACAAGCAGATGTGTCATCATGTGGGTATGCGCCGATTGAGACATAAAGGGAAACTGTACAAACCTTCGCATCACTATCCAATTTGACTTTGCCGGTTCCCATTGAGTCAGCCAGACGGCGGGCTTCGTCCTGTTGCACAAAATTTATAGTTAGTTGCCATGCATTCATGAGATACGCATTGTGTCGTTGTCATTACGAGAATCGGGCCTTCCAACGCTGTTTTGCCAAAGCCAAGCTTTCCCAAAATTCCGTGTGCAAAGTTCCGCTGCGTCATATAATCAGCCGAGTAATCGCTCCCTGATATTCCTGTAATGTATGCATCGTAATGGATGGTAATCATCATTCGCTAGCATCGTTAATTATCTGACCCGCTTCGAGACATCCATTAAATGTTTAGGCGTCATTATCAACCACTCAGTATGGTCCCGCGGTGTTATTAACAAATCTCCTAGACCGATCGTGATTCATATTACTCTTTCGAGATAGATACGCATCAGGTAGTCATGAGGTAGCCTATATTACGATGAATTGAAAAAGATCATTCCAACGCACCCGACTTTTGAAGACCTTCAGTGAAGAGGATGTTGTTGGGACGATTCGCAAATGCAGCTCCATATTTCACTAACGCTTCATGTATTTTTTGGTATGAATTGAGAACAACCGTGTAGCTATTTCCAACCTTAAACCCGATAACATCACCGTACGTTTTTGCCCATTTCTTTAAAATAGAAAAAGATGTTAAATCAACTATGCTAATCCAGAGAGTATTAAATTAGATTTTCATACCCGAAATGTTACCTCTGGTCGTCGTCCGATATAAAGTGCGACACCCAAAACAGGAAGTCCGATCGGTCCAGGTGGAAAATTTTTAGGCTTTTTTGGGAGGTAGACGAAAAGAAACCAGCACGACACTAGAAATCCCGCGATAAGGCCGATGTGAGCAGATAAGAAATGGACTATGGTGTCCAAAGTCATAGCTAATTATTATCCATGCAGAGATTATGCTGCGTACAAGGTACAATATATCGCAGGATTTCATTCAAAGGATGCTTACTTTATAGATGCATTTCAGAGACACAGTGTATCGTTATGGGTGACTGATTTCACCCTAGCCGTCAGGGTTTCACAAAAGTAAGTGTAACAGCTCATGCGCTCATGACAGGAACCGACCTTGCGATTTTGTGAATCGTAAGTAACTCAGGTAAAATCGCGGCTAAGCATAGTGAAACCCAGTAGCCTACAGGTGTTCATCTCCGGCGACGGCAATGATCATGTCCGCTACAAGATCAGACAGAATACCTGACCAGCTAAGCATGGCCTAAAGTAGGCCATGGCTAAGCTATCCCAGTGTTCGATACTAGCAACTTCCTTTCTGCTACTAACCTACTAAAACATCAAGCTGTTATTCAATGAGCAAATTTGATTGATATCATACCAAACGCCAAGACGATACACCTGAGATATACATTCTAGTACACGCTGGTATCTGAACTTAGTTGTGTTATGTTTTCTAACTATAACTGATTTCGGCACTTGTCCTATACATTACTGACTTCCTTTGCTCACATAACTTCGCATAGTCTATATATTGCACGTCAGATCAATTGAAAATATAAAACGAAACAATACTCAGCCCGTCATTCACTAATACCGCGCCGTGTCGTGATAGGCATGTCGAAATTTTGCATGCTGTTTACATACAACGTATTATGAACTCCCCATGTACAGTAAACGTTACTTACTGTACAAATAAGTAAAGTAACTATACCGGCTTGGACATTTAAAAGCGTTGCAACGTGTTGCATTTGCGATAAAGAGTATTTCCGTCGCGTTTATCAAGCTGCATTTCCCCGGTCATCCAGTTGCGTATATTGCAAATAGTCAATGGAAGAAGCTATGTTTCCTACTGCATATGAACACCTACTGATGAGTCATTTGATTAAGAATGATAAGTGCTAAGGAACTTTCTAGATCACTAGGCGATCATGAGAGCACAGAATTCCAAATAAATACACTGTACAGTACAACACTAACGACGCTATACGGTGAAGGGTTATTCTTTTCCCTTAAGATGTCTGAATTCAACCGCCCTTACAACGCCGTCCGTTGTCTATCTAACAGATTCCTCTTATAGCTACTTCGCGCATTGAAGGATCACCGACGTAAAATCGTTCTCTAAAATTAAGTCAAACGTGTCGCATCGCAATCATTACTCGATGACGTCAACAAGAAGGAAATGCTGGGCGTTACAGTTTGTGGCGCAGATTTGGTACTATCTATACTAGAATACTGTATGTGATAATTTCTAGCGGCATTCGTCCGCTTCGATCAAGCAGTTTGCAGAAAGAAAATTAACTCAAATGAATCCAGCACTGCTTGTATAATACCGCTCCTTCGCGCATTTTCCTCGGTTATATGCGGCGAAGCGGATCGAGAAGAATTTACAGACGCGTATCCCTAGTTTACGACTTAACGATATCGTGAATCGCGGGCGTTTTCATTCAATAAAACTTGTGGCTTTGTTGATCTTGATCTCATAGGCAAATTTGAAAATTGTCACATCTTCTAATAAAAACTGCGTTTCTAGCCTGTGTAGAAATACGATCTACCTCTCGTGGGCTGTTCAAAAGTTACTTCCTCTTAAAAATCTCGGATGCAAAACGGCGCGAAAGCCACCCACCATACCTAAAAGCTTTGATTAAAAACGAGAAAGTGCCCGTATCAAATTGCATTTATACTAAATTTGAATTAATTCGCTTTTTTCGCATAATCCGAAAAATCAAAAAATCGTTGGTGTGATTCACCATCCACGTAATAATTATGATTACCGGTCAAACGTATCTGATTTTCAGAATGTCGATAAATTTTTTTCTAATATCGTATTGATAATATCGGCAATATGCTATAGCCAAACACGTTTACTGACTCAGATTGGTGATCGCGTCCATCGTGACACGGCACATAAACGCAATAACAAATCAACATTATTTTAAGATCCTATCAGCGTACGTTTGTTCTCGGTATAGTAGGCGTATATACATCATTGAAAGTTTCGTCTCAATTATTTTTTGAAATGAGCCAACTACTTCCGCTGTTAAAATAGATCCATCTTTGTCCTTAATGATGTTCAGCCTTCGCGCAGATTTGAACAAATAAACGCACTCACAATCATCGCAATTACAATCACGAGAAGAATCACTTGATATGAAAATAGTCCAATACCTTTAGTGCATATCTAGGGTTTAGGCTTTTATACTTGTTAAGACAGACCATACCTTTTGGCTATTCACCCTTTACCTAGCATGACATTAAAAGGAAATACAAGAAACGGGAGATTCGTAAGAGGCTCTATACCCCACTGAAAACTTAATTGGCCCGAAATACCAGATAATTGTTTATAGCAGATGTTTAACATCATGTCGCTATTTAGTGGAATCATCAGATTGTGAACAAGAACCCGGGAGATTCCAGTTTCGTCGCCTTGACTCCGAAAACCAAACGTAAGCAGCTATAACTTCCCCGTTGGTAACTTTTTGACCAGTCATCTTACTTGTGTAGGCCTATTGTATACACTCGAATTTCCGCACAGCACGAATTCATACGGACTATAGCTCCTTCATCGCGTCTAAACAAATATGCAGCGATACCCTACATTCTGTATGTATCCCACTACATATAGCGTCATGAGCGCAGACGGACGCGGGGGAACCACGATCATTTCCCGAATGTATACACAGTTGTAGACCTATCGCTTACATTGGCCGCAATACACTTTTTGTCGAAGTCAGTCTCTGACATACTACACGTCTATCATTTGAACATCAGGATGAACACCTCCGCCTGTTTTATAAAACGGGCTGAAAAACTTGGTAGTATATAGGCCTCTATCTTGATTGCCCGCCACCACGTATCAATATCAATAGTAATTCGATATATTTAACTGAATTATAAATACAAGCATAAAAATGGTTAACACCACATACCGAATATAAACACTTTGGATCTAGGCCTATACGCTTGGCTGTACTTTGTATAGACTAAATGATTATAATAGCAGTTGCATAGCCTTATGCTACATCACTGATTATCTGCATGCCGGGAAACTAAGTACACCGGTGTGTCACTTGGAGGACTCACAGTTAGTCCAGTACGAGCTGCGTCGTCATATACCCATGGCCGTTCGCATCCTGGTTTAGGAATAGGAATGACGTCGTAATGTTGTAATATGGTTGTGAAGAATATGAAAACTTCCATTTCCGCTAATTGACGTCCGATGCATAGCCGTGGCCCTATATAAAATGTTTAAGCAGTAGATCAGTTCGCGGTAAACCAGGCGTCGCACGAGTGGCTCGTGCTCGTGAGACCTCGACACGTGTATTTCACATTACTTTGATCTGTGTAAGTATAGTGCTATTACCGCTGTACGCTGTTACGAAAACGCAGCCAATTTCTGCTATATCAAGGCACGATGTGAAAAACGTATTTATTAGTTTCACGAAAAACGGGTTTCACAGTTGTGAATTAGACCGGGAATTGAACGGCTCATTCGCCATTACGATGCATAACCTATTGCAAATGGCCGACTCACCTAGTCCGAAAGGAATGTAATACTTTGGGGTGACTACTTTGCCTTCTTCGTTGAGAAATCGTTCCGGAATGAAGTCGTCTGGTTTATCCCAGTGCTCTTCGCTAAAATGCACTGCGTAAATATTGACCAGTACTGTAGTCTCCTGAAATGGTGATTCAGAAGGTTAGAGGCCACATCGTTTGATATTACCAAACCCTATTGTAGGCTATTTAGTGATCATTGTCAGTTACCTTTGGTATCTCGTATCCCTTGAATTTGACATTTTCATGTACTGCATGTGGCACCAACAGAGGAGCGATAGACCTGAATCTCATGAGTTCCTTGATGACCGCGACAGTGTAAGGCAACTTCTCCCGCAAAGCATACCGAGCTTTCCCGGTAGGTCCAAGGACGGTGTCGATCTCAGCGTGAATCTGAACGTGTTAAAAATATCAGATTTCAAGCAAGCCTTCGGATTGGAAGATATTAGAGGGAGTTTCACTCTAAGCGGTGGTCACATTTACAATCCAGCATCACATAGCAATGATATAGCATAATAACAGTTTACCTTCTTCAGAATATGAGGCCTGTTCGCAAGCACAAGAAGACCGAATACTAAAGTCAATTCTGTTGTTTCTAACCCACCACCAAAGACGTCTCGTACCATCCCTTCCAGCATCTTATCTACAGGAATAAAATATTTACAAGACACTTTGTCAATAAGGGTAGATTTGCGTGTTTTTTTTCTTGCCTGTGAACAGTTCTTCGGTACCGTTCTTTTTCTGTTCGATAAGAAGCTCGTCAATCAAATCTTTAGGATTATTCACGTCCAGTTCTTCTCTGTGTTTTTGAAATTTTTCTTTGACGACGTCCATATGCTTGTAAACAACGACAGGTTTTCAGGTTTAGTTAAATTTTATGTTAAATTTTCACTCGCGTAGCTTATTCTAAATTATATCGTCTGTTCCCTACGTGCGCATCCCACACGACACAACGCAGTGGAATGAAAATTGGCACAGTTGCTCATCTCTTAATTATGCAGCGTTGGTGTAAAATTGGATACCTACCTACCTTGAAAATATCGTTAAATACACTCTTTTCTAGTTATAATTGCGTTCCGAATGAGTACAAAATATCGCTGAAAACTTACGTTGTCTAGCCCAATTTTGACAGCCATAGCAGATTGATGTATGTACGGCAGATAGCACAGATAAGGGCTGATCATTGCAGCCTGTGAAATAGAACCAGTCGTATTTTGCACCACACACAAAAACATCTCAGCCTAAGAAAATGTATATTACTTGGAATGCCGGCACCGCAGTATTGAAGAATGCATTCCATCCGTTCAATATTGTAACAAAGTCAGGATTATCAGACGCACCGAAACGTTCACCAAACGCGACTTGTGCAATGATATTTCCAGACGCAAGTAATATCCTTTTCTGTAAAGGTGGCACGAAATCAAGAAATGCCGCGTAAGCGCTGAAGGGATCACCCCTACGAGAGAAATGGCCTACGCGCCTACTTCGGCATTTCCATTACCCGGTAGCCACCGGATTTACTTGCGGTCTTTTTACCATGTGTCGATTCTCGGCCAATTACTTGGAAATAAATTAGTGGCTTAAAGACGTACACACCTTATGGAGTTTGGAAATAAAAAATGTACCTTAATATCGTCATTAAATACATGTTTACCGTCCCCGATCGATTCAACAAGACGACGAGCTTCGTCCTGTTAAATTTGAAATAGTAAAAATAATGTTGAATGCAGACATGTAGAAACTATGCTATGCAGCAGTGTTTCCCAAACACTTCGGGTTCATGACCCATTTGAATGTTTTTATCCACGGCCCACTAGGGCGGCCCCATTTGAGGTCGCGACCGCAAGGTTGGGTAACACTGCTATATAGCCTATATATATTTTCGTTACGAGAATGGGATCTTCCATCGCTGTCTTTCCGAAACCTAGCTTTCCGAGAACTCCTCGAGCGAAATTGCGTTGAGTCATGTAATCTTGAGAGTAGTCACTTCCAGATATTCCTATAACGAGATCGCACCGGAACTTCGAGAACTATACTATATATACAGATGTTGCGCCGGGGTACCACATAGCATAGGCTACCCGCAGCCAGCATTTTACCTCAGGAGGGGGATTTTATCACGATCTGTGTCGTCACGATCCACCAATATCAAGGTAAGTATAGAATGACAATTTCAAATTGTGACGTCAATGTACGCTATTCGTAGACTTACCTGTCTTTCGAAGAGCCTGAGTGAAGATAATGTTGTTGGGACGACTTCCAAATGCAGATCCATATTTGACCAATGCTTCTTGGATTCTCTCGTAGGAGTTAAGGACAACTGTGTAGCTAGTCCCAACACTGAAACCTATAACGTCCCCATACTCTTTGGCCCATTTCTGCAAACCAGAGTTAAATGACATGAATTGAGGTTACTATCAGTATTTTAGTTGCCGCAGTGGGTCTAGGGCAGTTTTGAATAGTTGCTACAACGGGATCAATTTTCAGTCGACGGCTAGCGGTTTGATTCCATGTTTGCCGAGAACGTATTGTTGAATGTTGTCTCTACCTACCTTAAATGTGATCTCTGGTCTCGGTCCAATAGAAAGTCCAACTCCAACAATTGGAAGCCCCTTGGGGCCTGGAGGAAAACATTTTGGTTTTCTCGGAAGATAGACGAAAAGAAACCAGCAAGAGACAAGGAATGCGGCGATGAGGCAGCTGTTGATAGACAAAGTATCGAGAATCGAATCCAACAGAGACATAGGCCCTGTCGATATGTTATACTGATTTCTACTTAATCTTCTGCCGAATAAAATATTCAGCAATGCCGATTCATACAGAAATTTGCATAGGCACGATCTGGTTGATAGATAAAGTGCTTCGAAACCTCTCGACCGATAGGCTGTAGGTCTACTCATGGTAACGAATAATGAAATAACGGGAGGGAAATTGGAATGCTCCTGCCTGAGATTCGAAAGTCAATTGATGTCCTAGGTGGATCGGTCTTCGGGCCAAGTTTATGTAGTCTAATCCAAAACCGCAAAATCGACCCTAATGGCTAGCCTACCTCTAGCCTACAGCATAGGCCCGCTATAAAATTACCAGCTCGCTAATCCACGAAATTAATTGGCATCATCGCAATCGCAATTACTACCACACGGCTTTCGCAAATCATCCTAGGATACAATCAACTCTTGCTCACTTGCACACCTATCAGGAAGGCAAAATCTACTGCGGCATTAGCCGATATCTGTACTATTCGGTCATAATAGACCTGCATCCACGTACCGACCGTCTGAGTGATTCCCGGCTATGTGATTGAATTCATTTTAAGGCGTCGTAAATGATGGTGCTGACATGAGTCGTCACAACATATCAGTATATACATCCAGGAACTGCATTGTAGGTGCGTGAGTCACCGGAAGCGAGCACTATTAATTACGCAGAGCATATATCATTAACTGGGCCGACCTATGAATCGTTGCAGGGTAGGAGATGCGCCACACACCAGGAACGAGGAACGTATCACATATTTCATTTCCGAAAATAGGCCTATGCTAAATGTATTCACTTTTACCAGGAAGAAAAGTCGAACACAAGCCCCTAAGCTGGGCTTACTAGATAAAGTGATACGAGGGATAACGAATACGATGCCTGTTACACGAACACACGACCAGATATTCTGGTTATATAAATTTTTCGGAGTAGTTATAGAAATTTGACATATAGCCTGATTCGGGAGAGAGAACCTTGAACGTCTATTTGACTGCAGATAACTAACCCATCTATATAATTCGACGAATTGGGAGCAAGTTCGACGACGCCCACTCGTGGCGACATAAACAGGTGGTTATGATAATGGGAATTTTCAATAAAACTTTGACAATGCGCGCCAGCTCAATTCTTATAGTGCGCGATCTGAAAATTTCTAATTTATAACGCGGATCACTCTCACAACCGTCTGCGCAACCGTATCATAGGCTATTGATTGCCGGTTTGGGACGGAGCACAGTTCTATATATAGGTATCTCTATGGTCAATACATACCTATCCAACATCCGGTGTGCCTCTCCGTATAGACTAGAGCGAGGCTTTCATTCGGAACTGCGACGTCGCTAGCATACTAAACTCGAGTGATTGTCAAATTTATATGGGTGCATATCTGTAATCATTCATTAGAAAAATCATGCAAGTAATGATAAAGGAACGCCTCAAACCACGCGTTGGCGCTATGGCGTCAGACATTGACCACGCCCTCACGCAGACCGGCAATCATTCTACATCTACATGAAGGATTACGGTAAGTCGAAAACAAACTAATTCAACTGCAGTCGATTTGAATATAGAAGCGCTTGCATCCGCACTGCTTCAGCGTGACATATATCTAAACCATTACGTCATTAACGTGATACAGACAAATGAAGTGGGCAAATTGTTCGGAAATCCGTTGGGATAGGCGATCATTTACTCGGAAACGTGTCCTAGTCGCGAAAATGGTCGTATCGTCTGAATCCGAATGATATCCGCGGATACCGCGCCATTTTATGAGGTAAAATGTGGCAAATCTGCTTTTACCCAGACATTGGTAGCCCCAGATTTGCTTCATATCAGATTTACGAATGACTAAACGGGGCATTTTTAAAAACTTTCAAATTCACACAGTTTAGACATCGCTAGGGCGTTTTTTTACATGTCAAAATTGACTCGTCAGGTTAAAATTTTTGACCTAACTTCACCCATCCGGAGTTAACGTCGTAATAGCCGAGTGGCTACTTATTCAGAACTCCTACTGACATCGTGACTTTTTCTCTAGCGTCATGTCACGGTAAGGTTACCTTCATGGCACTCATGACCTCGGCCAAGACATTCTTCCGACATAGCGAGAATCATGATCATCATGATAGTTTTGTTGTACTTGTACGTGTTATTAAAATAAATTAGACTGCACATCATTAAATCCGTATCGATTAAACTGTCTGCTATAGCCTGGATCGTCTGCTGCCTTTTCTGGTGTGCTGAAATTTGTAGCGCAACAATAAACGCACAATTTTGTTGGGTCAAAATTCTAATTTGTTAGGTCAAAATTCACTGTTTTTTAGGTCAAAAAAAGACGCCTAGACATCGCCTTCAAGTTTTGGGCCAGCCAACTCGGCGTATGTTGGCAATAGTCTCCTAACTAGTGTTAAGAACAGCTTGATTAGGCATGATAAAGCAACGTAGAAAACAAGAGTAAATCAGTATGCAATAAATGGTAATCTTGCATAACTCCAAGTCAAGTGAACGACATTCACTTCCCTTCCGACCGTATCCAACAGGGGTGGAAATCTTGCATGCATGTAGTATCTGCATCACTCATGCAATGTAGAAAAGCAATATTCGCATGTCTTCCCGCTTTTCAAGGATCAGTCCATAGAATACAATTTTTGCCCTTATCTCCCGTAAGCAAACTGCCGCCGTTCCACGAACACGATAAGATCGGGTCGCTGTTAATGACTCAGAATAAGCATCATAAGAAAGACCTTTACAAAACGTACAACCATACTTATGTTCATGTATTGTAGTTTCAATATCTCCCGTCATCGCGTCCCAAACAAGCACAGTTCCGTCCGAGGAGCCTGCAGCTACGTAATCTGCATTTGGGCTATAAGCGCAGCGTGAGTGGTCGGTAGCAACCCGAAATAAATCATTCCTGAAGGAAGCACAGGCTTGTTAGATGTACAACACAAATTGAACGCAGACTGTCATACTGAAAAGTCTTCAATACTGTTCTTTTTCGCAGATCAACAATCTCCAGAGTGTGATCCTTCGTACAGCATAAAACAGTGTTTTTGTCAAGAGGAGTGTCCAACGACGTAATTCTACCGCCTACAGCGATTTCAAAATTAGCAGAAGATCCCGATCTAAATTAACGGAAATACAGAAAGCTAGACGGCCAATCAAAACGGAATTAGAAAATTAGCACAAGTACCGTTAGCAGACACCATACCGGCGCGGCAACAGAGGTTAATAAGTAGCAAAGTCGCACAAACTACAAAGAGTTCAACACGTTCAAACAGCATTTCACAAACCTTGTATCATAAAAACGTAGCTTTTTGTCAAAATGGCCACTAGCAACACATTCACCAGACTGGTCTGTCGTTACGACATCATTACATGAAGATCCAGCTAGGTAGGTTTTGATGCAGGATCCCAATCTCAAATCCCAAATCTTCACAGTGCGGTCATTGCTGCCAGATACCATTTTGCTTTCATAGCTGAGATATCTCGCAGCGAGAACTTTTCCGGCATGGCCAGTGAGGGTTATCTTTAAAAAGGCAGATAGACTGTAATAACAGTGTTACTAGATTTATGAATACATGTACTCTTACTGGAAAGATTGAAATATCAAAATGAAATGAAATATCTCACTTTTAATCTCTGTATAGCAAGGGCAAAAAGTCTGATGGCATAATCATTAGAACAAGCTATCAAGAGTTGTTCGTTTGCATCAAAATCAATACAAGTTATTCCACCGTTACTGCCTCGCAGCGTATGCTCCAAGATACATTTGTCTGAAATTTAATATTCGAGAATAAGTCACCACAGATTTAACGTCTAGCACAGTTAATTTCAATATAATTCACAAGCTTTTGGAGCTCCGATCCTTCATCAGGTGACGATGGAAAAAATAGGAAATCAGTAAAAGTTATACAACAATGCAATACCAATGTGATCCTTGTTCCAGCTTCAAGCAGCAAGTCAATGCGCATACTTGCAAAGACTTTCAATAAAAATACAAAGATCTTACCTCCGACAACATTCCATATCTTTATTAACTTGTCAGAACCTCCTGTTGCTAGCACTTCCCCAGACAAAGAAAACTTCACTGATGTTACTTCACCCTCATGGGCTTTCTGCAAGAAATGGCAGACAAGTGAAACTAACAAATAAAGATGAGAGTGTATAAAGACGAATTGGACAATGTTCAAGCATAGCATAAATATATAAGATTGTTTAGTTTGAACTTACCCATTTACATCTTGCACGGTGTGGCAATCTAACATACAGGCAGCCTTGATGTTGAGTGGTACGATCAGGAGTCGATTCTGCAGAAGGACTTTGGACAGGCGGTTTAATTCTGTTTGAAAGATAAAAAATTTGGCTCTTACAACTATTCCACAATTGATATCGGGTCTGACACGATTGAAACATTATTAAGTAATGTATTCTGCAATGCTGTCGCCTAAAACTTATTACTTGACACAGTGACACGACATGTGAAGATTTTAAAGAATTTGGATTAACTGAGAGTGACAGTGAAAATTCTGAAACGAGATTGGGTTCAAACAAAATATGACATACCCAAATATTTGTGACGCTCGCTGAGATGCGCGTTGAAAAAATGACCTGCAAAAACAAAACAGTGGCCTTTATATCACTACTAATAATAAATTGAGTATTACAAAGCAAGCACCTTTCACCAGTTGTTTTCTGGGGACTTTCTACAATGTGTGGTGGCGATCCATTGCTGCGAAAGAATGACCAAAGTTTTGAAACATATGAGTACAATATCAACTTTTCTTGCAAGCCATTAAAGATTTACAGACCATGATTTGATTAGATGCCTGTCATGTCGACGAACCGGGTAATCAAAATAAAAAAGTGACTCAACGATATCACCAACATATATTACATGATAGACTTGTATAAAAAGGCATACCAACCAATAGAGATTGGCCTAGGGCAAGTCCTGTTGCCTGTTTCAGAAAAATTTCCTGTCATGCAAGGAGCAGGCCTATCGCTTCGTATCTATATGTTTTCTTCATTACATTTTCACAGCAAAGTATGAATATTTATTTGTGCAAACGTCAAGTGGTAGACAATTTGATGTCACATTTGGTGATCAGGTTTGGTAATGACCAGATTACCAGTGTAGACTAGTCTAAATCATACATCCAACAATCAAGACCTTTTACACAAAGGAATCAAAGGCAAGGAGAAAACTGTTTTGTATATTTCTGGTTGTACCTGGAGAGTAGACAAATTAGATGCCAATGAGCCATAGCCGCCTTTTTGTTTTACAAACTATCCCCCTCAGCATCGATCGCCCAGCTAAGCGTCTGCAGAAGCACGGGTTTGTCTGATACAACATCGGATCGCACGCGAGATTTCTTGATCGTGAAGATGATGCTGCAACCCAACACTACCTTGTCTCGTGAGAAGGCAAATGATGACAGAAATTCAAATGTTGCAGACTCCCAATTACTCACAAAGTACCAACCAAACCCAAAATTCCACCCCATGACATTCTGCACAAGCCAACTCAGATTGACGATAATTACATGACGGGTACAATAGTACAAGTTATATCAATTTCATGCTCCATGTTGTCAGGATAGATCCTGCAATTATACCGATTGCACTCAGAAAGAATGCTCAACACTTGAGCAAGAGATTATCAAACATTTTTGTACTTACAAGCTTAAATCGGAAGTGTTTGAGATCTGAATTGGACGAACTGCTTCCATTGTTCTGTAAAAGTGTCAAGTAAATGATAAGCATTTTCATAGTCATCATAGGGCGTAACTGCAGAAACTGCTATATCAACAGATAACACAATCATCAAATTAAGCCCTTACTATACTTTAATGCAATTATATATAATTGATTGGTACTTGCATGGAAGATAACCATAGCTATCGACCATAGAATTTCACTTTTTGCAATTAGCTTGCATAGAGATCAGCAGTACGGCTACTTACTTATTATGAGATGTTCTTTCCTTTTCAATTTGTTCTGCCTGGAATCGTTTGAGATCCAACAGCTGCTTTTCCATTTCGTTGTTTTCTAATTGACAATCTCGGAGTTTGAACTCTGTCTGATTACACAACAGAAGAAGGGCATCATGTTCGTCTTTAATCACTTGATTATTCTGCAGAAACATATTGTAATTGTTACTTCTGGCAGATGCATGCCTACGAGAGATCTATGAAAAGCATTTTGGAATGAAGTTCACACAGCAGCACACAATGTGTCTCTATATAGGCGTCGTGTCGCACCCTTTAGCTAACTAATATAGATTGCTAAGCTGACTAGATACTGCAAACGGGTCTATAAATCGATTCCCAGGAAGTCTTAAAATGCAGTAGGCTACTAGAGGGTCTATTTTAAGAAAAAGGAAATAAATCATACTTGTCTACGAAAGGTAGTTACAGGTTACGGCATATACAATCTACACTTTACATTGTAACATCTCTACTTCCTTTATATCGGTTGAAACTGCAGTCATTGTATAAGCTTGAAAACCCAGTACGAACTGAAGTTAGTGCCCAATGTGAGTTGCTAGGTAGCCAAAACGAACATAAAGTAGGCAAAAATAAAATAAAATGCCTCTGCCTATTTCCTAGATATAGGCGTACACTACCTTCTTCATAATATGCGGCTACCATCTAATACTTCCAAGCAATACCGTGGGGTAATATTTTAAAATCTTATTATTAGCCACTATACTCATTTACTCACCTTTTGACTGTCGGCGTATTTCTCTTTAATATCTTCCAATTCCTCTCGAACACTTTCCAACTCTTTGACCTTTTTCTCAATTCTGTGACACAATTTCAGTGAATGCAATGACATAGACCTACTATTATTAACGACAAGAAAACGTCTCACATGTCATTAGCATTATTCTTCTCCTTCTCGGTTTCTTGCAGGGCCAAGTTTAAATTGATAAGTTGTTGAGCATTTGCACCTTTTGTCCGATGAACCTCAGTCAGTTCTTCCTGAGCACGGAAAAGCTTTTGTTCTAAAATCGAAAATCGTTCACTCTTCTCTCCACCCCTGTTACAAGATGTTGGAAGTTTAGTTTATTTAAAATAGACAGTAGCTGCAAATTCCTCAATGCGGTAATTTGAAAGGAATGATCCTATATGCATTCAGCTTACACAAGCACAGGACAACAGTAAAAATGCTGACTTCGGGAATCCTCTGGAAGTGACATAAACATGAATCAGGTCCAGCTACAATTACTCACACTCCAATGCTATCAAAAGATCGCTTGAAAAGTTGCCTCACATTAACACTACTCGGCAATATTTCAGTGACTTTCTATTGCATGCAAGGTGTGCTGAATTCAACCTTGATCACTCAATTGATTTCACCTGGGCAATGATGAATTCGATCACTTTACACACACTGCAAAAGGCTCACTTCAGAAATGTAGCATTGAATTCTAGGGCCATCTAGCATATATACTGCAAAAGCTGTTCCGGGAAGTAAATAAGCCTATGAAAACACCAAAACACCCAAATGCAAGAGCAGGAATCCATAGTTCCAATGACAAAAATTTACCCTGACTCCAACTTTATCTTCATATCATCATTTTCTCTTCGAAGTTTATTCAAATCATAGGTCATTTCATTACTCTGTTTGCGCAGTGATATCAGTTCATCTGTCTGACGGACATCTGTAAGGCGTGAACAAGATAAATTATCGACAGAGAGTTACGACAACTATTTGCAATTGAAAATTTGTCACAAAGTGCCTTAAGCATTAGCGCTAGTGCACTTTTATGTAAAATTCATCAATAGTAAATAACAGAAGGCTATAAATAATATCCACGACAAAAAATTAACATTTAAGCGGATAAAAAGCTATGCAGTTTTCATTTGGAGATTCAACCTCAAAACAGTCATGAATTCACAATTTATGTCGTTTTGATTCACATAGGCAAATCAAGAAATTAGATATGACACGGAATAAATAAAAAAATGATTATTCGCAGGATGAAGGTAAAGTTTAAACCAGTTGCAAATGGTCTGCAGATACAACACATCACCACAGAATATTTTAAGCAAATATCGACAATATAGTATAAGCTTACTTGTCTGGATAAGTTCGACATAGAGTCCAGCTGCCAAGTCTCTTTTCGTTAGTCTTTCAAATATGATATTGCGGTACTCTTCATCCATGTTGTAGCCAGGAATAATGAGAGAGGTTCTTAACTTGTAATACGATTATTGATGAATTCATCAAGATGATGAAGGCAAAACACCAAGGGATTTTTAGTTTTCGATTTCGCTTCACGTATACCAACGTTCTATTCTAATGAATGGACTTGAAAAATATAAAATATCAACAAGAAAATTCATAAGGCAGTGCACTAAAAAGACTTGGGTTTGTCCGTTGTGGAGGCCTACCGTAACCATATACCGTCAAAAGAAAGGAAGACTTGTCACACTTATGTAGTAGTAGTTTATTCAAGAAATTAAATATCCTCTCTCTCCCATCTGAATCACGCTCTATTTTTCAACAGCCGTTGGGGCAATCTCATGCAATGGGGCTGGCTGACACGAACTGAGGCAAATAATTGCGGAACAGCGGAAGGAAATTTTGATAATTTTTCTACTCTGATAATGACAGGCGAATTGCAACGTATTTTGACAAAATCAACGCTCAGTCCAACGTATAGGGCTACTGTATAAAATCTTGCTGCTGAATGGAGACTGACTGCTGCGGTTGCGGCATAGCTTCTCGAGATTTCGAGCCCGGCCCCGTCAATAAATATATGACCTTTGCCTCGATGCCTCTAAAAAATTCGTGGTGGGTATTACACACTCCTGACCGTTGAACCGACTATAGATGTATGTTTATAGTTGAAATAAAGTGAAATTCTAGGCTTTTCAGCTTGTCTTTGAACTACGACCGTCCAATAAACATCCACATAATTACATACATTCTTTGGCGTAGTTCATTATGTAAACCAAGAATATTTTGAGGAAACCCAAGCACAACAAAACGTAGAGGTTCCGTCAGTCACTCGCTTGTGAGACTGCAGCTATACCGTACCGATATATTTCATTTCAAAGGGGTCGTTCAGAATCCGAACTTCGGATTCGCACGAATCTAACAGACTTTTATATAGTTCCTATAGCGTAGAATATTGACGCACATGCCCCGCTCTCGAAGCCCATCCCGGCGAAGCTACGGTAAGATTGGTTGAAGCAGCATTTTCTTCTTCCCCAACAAGGGTTTTACCATATGTCTTTACAACAACTAGACCGCCACCGTCGAAAGAGAAGCCGCTCACCATATCAACAAAGCAGAAGACGTAGGTCAAGATCTCGGTCACCTAGGAGGAGACGTTCTAAGTCGAGGTCTCCTATTTCCAGAAGACCAAGATCGCCTTACGGACGTCAACACCAGTAAGTGTCATTTTCTCATGTGCAATGCAGCATTTTGTAAGCAGTAGACAGTGCCAATGACGTAGTAGCCAAAATATACATTTATACTGTAACTGTGACACTATGAAATATCTTTAATGACATTTCAAAGCAGTCGCAATGAGAGAGAAGAAACATGGAAGCCCACAACCAACCCCATGGACATGACACTTGGTGGAAGTCTTGGAGTTACTGGTAAAAAGAAACAAAAGAAGAAGAAGCTCCAAAACACACAACTAGGTAAGCGTTGACACTGCAATGCAGAGAATGCTTTTTATTGATCGACATTATCTATTCTTAATTAGTAATGGCTGATATGACTGAAATGACTGACGAAGACAAAATGATGCAACAAATAATGGGATTTCAGACATTCGACACAACAAAGGTGAGTGCTATTGATCACCTTTAGAAAATATACAGGCGTATGAGATAAATTATTATCGAAACTTGTGTGATAGGGTAAAAAGGTTGAAGGAAACAATGTCCATGCAATAAATAAAAAGGTGGAACGAAAATACAGGTATATGATTTGCATTTCACAAAGTAAGACTTCAATTGAGACGTAACTCCTTTCTCATACAGGCAGTACATGAACAGAAAGGGCGGTTTCAATAGGCCACTTGACTTCATGCCATGAAAATTCAAGCACAGACCATCACCGAATCGGAGTTGTGCATCCTGCATGCCTCTGGTCTGGATGACTGGTGATGTCTCCATTATGCTTCTTCTTCAGGGATTCCATTTGCATAGAACCTTGTTAACACTTTTGTGTGGAGAAGGACATTCTTAAGCATTTGTGGCATATAGGTTGCTTCAATGCTGCGGCAAACAAAAAAGTCGAGGCCTGTGTTAACATGAAACGTAACATTCAAGTAATCTCTTTTATCAACTGGTTTTGTGCTACAACATTTTGTTTGCTTTGATCGATTGCATTTTTTTGTTCTTCGTGACTCCTGCGCCAGTTCATCTTAGACTTGAATATATTCAGTACGGCTGTGGCTATGATAGGGAGTTGCAAAGCATACTGATCTACCCACGAATACAAAAATTCCAGTTTTTTCAGTGTTTTCTTGACTGTTGTTCGCTCAATGTGAGAATCTTTGTTGCGGGATTGCTTCAACGATTTGCAATAGCCATGTGCTTCAGCGATTGATGCCTTGGCATATAGTGCTATATCATCCCTTCGTGGACCCACTAAAATGTGATAAATGTCCAGTAGGATCTCAATAACTTCTCTAGATGCGGTTGTGTTCCTGTTCTGTGACTCACATCTTTCCATCGTTATTTGAGCTGCTTCAAGAAGTGTCGGCCTAGTTATGCCGTCTACTAGAAAAGTTGATGAGAAAACCATGTTATAACAAAATTCGGATGCAAAATCATTGGGGCTTCCATTGTACTTGCGGGTGTAGAATGCATATACGTACAGCACTTCAACCAAGTTATTGGCAACCAATGGTGAAGGTACCTTGCCACTCAGCAATTTAGAAAGTTTCGGAACGTCTAGTTTCACTGAGGGAACCGTCGAGGGGATGCAGTCATCGAGCATATCAGCTGATTCATCTGTAAAACACCGGAAGTAAGCATGTATATATTTACGAATCCAATTCTCAAGAACAGGAAATGGGTTACCTAGTTCTCTGATTAAACTTTTATCGTGGTAGTACCACCATGGTGTCCATTCATCTATGAGGCAGCCCGCTTCCATGCTCCTTTTAAAATCGGCTTTTTCATCATCAGTCAGTACTGTCCATAAATGATCTTCATTGTCAACGTCTACACCCTCTAAGCGTCTTTGCAAAGATTCCACTTCATCTTCTTCGTCATCTTCGCAACTTCTCTCATGCTCTTGAATCATTTTCATAACCTTCAACTTTTCGGATTTTGTGAACGTTTGTGATTTCATCTCTTGCATCATACAATCTTGATAAAATGATTCGGCGCAGCCAGCATGATTTGACGATTTGAAACAGTTGACGGAACAATACGGGAAATTACATCTTGGGCATGTATATTTGCTGTCTGCTTTGTAGCAAAATTGGCACTTTGCTCTTGTTCCTGAAATGCATCCCGATTTGTACTATTACAATATGTGACAACCTGGGAGTCAATCGGCCTCTTGGCTCCCATGTCATTCGGCGCCCAGCAAGCGAGACAATTTGCAATCTTGAAATCGCAGGTTTAGGCATGGCGGTATCAGACAGAAATAAAGTTAAAGTAACATGGAAACCGTGACTACAAATATGACAGTTAACTTACCAATGTTTGTTTCATGAAAAACCTCGTCGGAACTGTGGTGATGGAGTTTCACAGAAGAATCCACGCCGCCGCTGGTCGCGGATGATGGGGTGCTATGAAGCATGTTTGTCCGATAGCAAATGAGTCGAAGATATAACCTGAGAAAATCCTTATCATCAGTTGACCGAAGCTAGACCAGAAGCACTAAATAGTAAAGCTAAGAGCGACGTACGCGTATGCCAGACGTCTCCCAATATCGCAATCGGGATCGACAGTTCTGCATTCACTTCCACAAGACTACATACTCAAAACATGCCAATGACTGACGTATGCATGATTGAGCACAGATGGGCGTGTCGATCCCACGCCTTCGTCTTTTATTGTTGTGTGTGACTTCGTTTGTTTCCTCGGCTCGTGCTTTGATTTTGATTGACTTTCATAAGATGGAGGCTGCAGAGTATAATCCCATTTCCGGAAACGTTTTTACTAGCACAAACTACCAGGAATATTTTCTACAGGGAAGCATACTTGATTCAGAGATACAAAAGCTACTTGATCGACTTCAAGGTATGGAAAGGCACGCCTTACAGACAGGCATTGTTCATTAGGTGTAGCTACGAATGCCAGCCAGTCATTTTCCCAATCACATGCAATTTGCACAATCAGTCAAATATATGTGATTGGCAGGTCTTTGCGATAATGTCTCAAGGGAGCAATTCACAGATCAAGAAAGGACCTTCATACTCCGAGCTCCTAATGCCCAGCCAGTTATGGTGAAATCATGCAAAGCCTTGAGCAAGAAGGCCGACTGGCCATGGTTTGTGAATATTTTTAGATTCCTCTCATATTACGATGTACTCTTGAGGTATCATCACGTTAGTAATCTTGTGTATACATTTTGTCAACAGGCAGATTAAATATATCGGAACCACTGAAACTGGCGACAGGGCCAAAAGTTCATTGATCAGAAGTTGTGTGACTGTCGCGTCTTCAAAAGATCCAAGTAAATTTTTGGATGAATTAGGATTCAAGTGAGCTAGAAAAATATATTTGCATATCGTATAAAATACTCGGTTGCTCTGTCATGTGTTTGTTTCTGTTGTTCCAGGATCCAGAATGAAATTGTCACAAAAGGGTTCTTTTTTCGTAAAGGCCGAGTCAAAATTACTGTGACAAAACTACACAAAGTAGAATGATCCTGATTAGGGCTGTAAATCAACACAGCTATATTGAATGTCAATTCTTTTTCAGCATATAGTAACTCCGGAGCCTAGCAAAGTTGATCCAATTTCTCAGAGTCACCTTGTAGAAGTCAGTGTCTTCGCTCCAGCAAGTCAAGACAAAGCTGGAGATGAGGTTCGACAATTTTGCGAGCAATTGAAACCACTTGTAGCATTTGATGTGGACCATCGAAAGCTGCAATACCAGCAATTAGAACAATGACCGCCTTTTTTATATTCTATTATCATGCCATATGATATTTTGATGTATATGCATTGATACCACGCGTTGGCTTGCATCATTATAGCGCTCCAGCGAGGGTATGTGACAGACGGGACTGGGGTAGATTCAGTGACATCGGACTGTGGACTGAATGCTTGTTGGCGGCGAGATTGTGTGGAATCAGTGCGCCACCTGGCGTTGCTTGGAATGACATTATTTTTCCGCTGGAGGTCGCAGCAGGTTTACGTAATTGCTGCTCGTTAGTTATTTCTGTTAGATCGATAGATGCTATATGCTAAGAATGGAAGTGTGCTCACCTCCATACTTCTGTACGATACATGATCACATCAGCTGGTCATTGGGCACGCACCGTGGTACATTTGTTTATATCCCAGGACGAACTCGCTATAGCCAGTTCAATATAGGGGCAGTGACTGTGACGAGTAGTTACCTTGGATAAGTGACGCTAGTCCTCTTTCCAGCGGTGGGGTTTGTTGGCTCGAATTGATCTCTTATGTCTCGATTTAGCGAGCGTTTCTAGGTAATAGGTTCTTCAGAATGTCAGGATATAAAAACATAAATGATATTGCTCATGACCTGAAGACTTTAGGATTCGAAAGTGGCCTCTCAGCAGAAGAAATCAAGTATTTACCGCTTCGTACACGATCGCATGCATTCACGGTCTGTATATGCGCCAATGCAGCATATTTAATCGCCAAACTAAATGAAATCAGGTTGGAATAACACCTATGTGTTATAATTTTCTTATGAAACCTTGGCTACAGACTCTTTAATCATAAATTAAGTCTATATATTAATCCTCATAACGAAGTAGCCTATAATTATTTTTATCATCAAGTCAAATAGACCTATTGGTTCATTTGCAGGGAGATTTTATCTGAAATCCGTCATCCAGTCAATAGAAAAACATTGAGGTTTGTGAAGCACCTTAGCCACCGGAATGCAGTCAAAGTGGGGCTAATTGGCTGCGGACGACTTGGTTCACAAATAATGAACACTATTATGACATTTTCTGACGTACGACCTGAAGAAATAATAATTTCAACCAGAAAACCACACGAACTGAGTAAGATATTGTTGTTTGTCTCATGTTCCGCAGTTCGTATTGTATTCACGAGAAATAGGCATGGAATGGACGTAGCATGCTTAATTGCTCATCGACATAGTTGTAACTTGTGCATAGATTACCATCTCTTCGATTCCAGCTTCATTTCGAGAATTAGGAGTGGATTGTGTGTACAACAATAGGAAAGTTGTCCAAAATTGCCATGTGGTTTTCCTCGCCTGTTTGCCTTGTCAAGTGCAAACTGTTGCAGAAGAAATACGGAATCATATCCCAAGAGATTGCATTATTTACAGTGTAGTGACAGCCGTCTCTTTACCAAGGTTTGCAATGTGCTAGTGAATAGTGTTGCCATCTAATGCATACCATGCCTTTCCTCTAGGTTGAGACAGCTCTTTGATCATAACAATTTGGTAAAGACGGAATTCACTTGGCCCACACCGTCAGAAGATATGTCATGGGCAATAGGTTGTAATGTTGTAGATACTCTTAAGAATGAACAGTATGCCGAAGCGACATGTCCCGTCAGCAATACAGCATCATCAGGCAAGTCACAGCTACAGTATTACCAGTCGTGCCCCCTATTTAAACATGCTGGCATAAGTCTAAAGTGGGCTATGTTTTGGTATCTGCGTTTTGAGTGTGTTACATCAAGCCTCTGGTGAGTTGCGAAACAGGGTATTTCTGATTTCCAAAACACAATACCATAGCCATATTTCCAGGGTTCTGAAATTTGAATTTGCAACGCCAACAGAAACTATGTAGTATCTCATAACAAAATGGATTGTTTCCATTACTCTTCAGATGGGATTGTATGGCCCAATACAAAGTTGTGTGAGTTGGCTTTATACATTGCTTCGAACATGTGTCCTATGCTCAACGTTACGGCAGAGGAAGCAATCTACCTCGTCAACCTCGCATTTGTGGGACCAAAACGAGCCGATTTAACATGGAATACATTCCTGGATGAAAACTCAAGCGAAGTGATTAAAAATGGGTATGTTTTCTTCATTAATAGCAACAACACAGTGACATCATTATTCTCAATGTACAGGAATCTACCAGTCTTTGACCTATTTCACGTGGGAATGAATGACACCCCTCTTACAGAAGCTTTCAAAAGTAACGAAGAATTACGAAATGCAATCACCCAAAGATACTGCATCATTTTTGACCGTTTCAAGTCAGCCGATTAAACAAAATGCATTTACCTTTGAACGTCTTAGGTCAGAGGATTGTGCAGTTCAAGTCAGATATTATGGCCATTTCGTGTTACAGCACACACAGAAATTTATTTCTTTACATACATAAACTGAAAACATGTCAAAATTAACATCAAATGAGAAAAAAGACAGAAATTCATACAATACGATACATCAAAAACATAACAATAAATTCAAAGCAGTTCTCCATTTCTATTCACTCAACAAGAGAATCACACAGCTACCAAAAAAATCATGAGTGCGAGAATTGTGCACAATACGCCACCATGTTCATCAGCATCAGCGGCCACTGATAGCAATAATTTTGAAGAGCTTTCTAAGCAAATTCGTTGCACTCAGGACGTGCAAAGTCATATCAGTTCAATTACAGGGATCAATTTCACTTTTTAGTCAGCAGAATCTAGTACATGTTAGTCTTACAGTTGCTGTATACCGTGAGGTAGGAAAATCTACAGGAGTACGGACGATCAACTTTATAGGACATGTGTAATGGCCAGACAGGCAACTTGTCGGTACACATCCCGATCACAAACAGCTGGAACATTGGCAAAATGAGACATTCGGGTAAAGGGGAAAACGAAAACAACATTTACGTAGAACAAAGCAAAAAAAAAGCAACTCGTATGAGGTATCCGTTAACAGCGATGCAAGTAGTGCAGCAACACCGACCGACACCCACTATCAAAAGACTAGTCTAGTCCTCATTCGAGCACCGGTATGTGGCTTAATTACGAGTAAGAAGATATTGGTGGACAATACATAAGTAGAAACTAAAAAATGTCACGGAGAGGCATTTAGAAAAACATAATCGATAAAAAAGGAAGAAAATGAAAGAGTAATTTCCCTGAGATCTCAAAAAATTCAATAAAGCAAGATTCGAACGCTACAATGAAAATAGCACTCAGCTCAAGTGATAATAACTAGCAACAAAGGTGAACGTTATTTACACAAGGAACGAAATTACTAAGCTGGCTGCAGCTTTCGAAATGTCCGAGTAAAATAGGAGAACGCTACAAAATCTCTGCTGACGCAACAAAGAATGTCTCAAACCACACCACCAAGTGTTGTTATCAAGTCAGATGAAATGCCGCCGGTTTACAAAGACATACAGGATGTTATAAGCGAATATTCAAGTACAAGTTTGTGAACATAATGTAGTGTTTGAAAACTTTCAGTTGAAAGAATAACAAAACACAATATAGTCTGAGGTATTCGTTTTTGACTTATTCATTAATTTCGGTTGACAGAAGGAACAGGTGGGTTACAGACCGCGCAGCAGGACTATCCGAGATATTGCAAAAATACTAATGAAATGCTTGAATTAAATCCACCAGGAACAACAATTAAATAAATTGGCAACTGATATAAAATAACAAAATCAATATATCAGATTTGTGGGACTGCAAATTCAGGTGCGATTTGCACATCACTGGGAAACAATGATATTAACAGCCATGGAAATCTCGACCCAGAAAAAGAATGTATTTTGATAAATTAATGACATAATGACAAAAGGAGATAAAACAACACGATTAATTGTGATTGGCCACCGGTACCAGTTGACTGATATATCACACGACACGGCCATTAATGCTATAAGGTATAGGAACTGAACAAATTTATCTCCATTGTGGAAAAAAATAGCCTACCATTGCAGATGGCAATTTTTGATTTTGCATGTTCATTCTTTGGTATGTTATGAAAAAGTGACATAAAGAATGGAACAAGGCTATCATGAACTTGTTCCACGTATCACTCGGATACAAAAGCATTACCACGAATCCATTATGGAACCTTTATGGAGTGCATTTTGGTCAAATACCACATAAATTAGCACTGGAACAGTTTTGCTGTTCAAAATTGTATAACATCGTTTTGGCATAACAGTAATTTGCATAAAGTAAAATGACAACAGTTTGCTCATCTTGATGACCGTGACACCCCTGTTAGGTAAAACAAAGGTTTTCTATAACTGGGATTGTTTGCAGTTTGATACTCATCTGTCAATCGAAAATGCCAGTTGTTCTCGAGATGTAGATTGACGACGGTTTGACGTAACGAGCTGCGGTCGCCACCCACGATGCATACTGTGGCACCTTTAAAATAAGATTAAGCCACTCAACATTCAAATAAGTCATTTGTCAAATAGACAGCTACGGCAAAACAGGCGTGTTAAAGATATCTGAGCAATTGCTTGTTTTGAATAAGCCAAAATAAAACACTTCGAAAGGTACAGTATATTTCAATGCCTACCTTCTGTGAACTTGAATTGTTGCAAGAAGCTTAAAGTAATCTCACTCGACTGACAATGCAGAAGCAAGCCAGAGTAGGTTTTCTCTGTATCAACAGCCCACGGTAGTGCACCAGGCTTGCTGCATGCATACTCCACATATACCTTCAAAAACCGGCTCATTTATTTTCATGTTTCCAATTCATTGAGAAGAAATTGTTGGTAGTAATACATACCTTTGTGCCAAGAGAGATGTATCGATCAATAACGAGTATAGGATGTTTTGCGTTCCCCTTTGCACAAGGAAATACATGGTGACCGAGGTGACACAAGAAGGTCTCTAGTAATTGGTGCGGATGCTTTTGTATAGGATTGTATTTTGCATCGGCTAGATTGATGAATGCTTCAGGGCTGAAATTGAATCAGTAAGAGGTTGGCAATTATGACAGACAAACACCTACTTTTCATGGCATACAAAAACTAGCCATACCGCTAAATCCACAGCTTCTAAGATGTTCAAGGTTACTTACTTGATGCAGGATATTGCACTAGATTGGGGTTCCGACACAGGCAACACCTTTGAGGCAAAAGCCACATCATTAAATCTAAGTAAGACCATGTCGGCTGCTGCGATCCTGATGCACCAGTCAATGTCTTCATGCAAGAATCTATAGAAAAAAAGTATTCGTTAGCGACTAACAAGACGAATGACAATCCATGATTCAAAACATGCATACTTTGTATCATCAAACATTTCGTCTTTGGTCGATCCAGCATTGATAACATAGGATGAAGACAAAAGGCATTTGGAGAATCTTGAGCTCACTAAGTCACCCGTAAAGCTCTCTTCGGAGCAAGGTTCGTGCATCTGTGACGACCAATTTCTGAATCCTATGGCAGCGTATCTTTCGACACATGGAAGCGATTCAATTCGCTCCAAGATTTCCAACAGAGACACACTTTGCCATTTCCCAGGGGCATTGTTTTCACTACAAATAATCAAAACACACCAAAAAATAAAAAAAAACTTGGTATTACGGGGGGATGTACAAACATCATACCTAACTGATGGTGATGGCATTCTGAATGTGCTTGTCCACATAAAGACAGAATCGTCAAGAAGCAGAGCGAAAGGCCAGACCTCATTGCTGGAAAAACCACTCTGCAATCGATTTTCACCTCTCAGGACCGTCAGAGAATGGCTCATCGCAAGTTGAACCGCATATTTCATTGCTCCTGTACAATAAAGGATGCAAATTTATCACAGATCAACATAAAAACATGAGATTAATAAAACCAAGCACCTGTGGCAAGGTCATCAAAATCTTCTGGAAGTACCATTAAAATTTTATTTGGCCATGTGCTCAAGTATTCATCCAAATCTTTGTGTTTTACTACTAAGATATGAACAGGTCTTTTAGAGTCATTAGAGATCTCATCACGGTGATTTCGCAAGCTTCTCCGCAGCATATGATCCAAATTGTAGAGCCCGTTATGTGCACCATGAATACCAAGACTAAACACCGGAGTCTTGATCCCAGTTTCGTCCTAAAACACAAGAACCATTGACATAGACCATAGTCCACATAGAAAAACAAATAACACAACAGAAATGGTACCTTTCGAGTAAGCATGATTGCCTCAATGTTATTTCCACCTTCATCGTCACAGTCAAATATGAAACAATGTTTTTCCGAAGATGGGATCACAAATTTTAATGTTAAAACACGTTCATGATCTATACCAAAGCCATCATCAGTGCCACCATTAGGCAACACAAATAGATGAGTGGTAGCCTGCATAGACAATGACAAAATCCAGACATCTGTCTGTGGACAACTTAAAAATGCAAGCAACCTACTTGAATGGAGCTTTCATACCGGCCGCATGAATTGCATTGTCGATGCTCGATATTATGAGCGGGATATCGACCAATCATACACAACGATTTTGTCGGCGGTGATTCCATGTCTAAAAACAAACAAACAAACATGCTACATATCGTATTACCAAATCTAATATCAGGAATAAAGTACCTGTTTTTAGATCAATCGGTTTTACTCCATTAGTTATACGACTGGCATTGACCGCAGTTCCGCAACCTATTGAAGTATCGTAGTCCATATCTAGAATCGTTGTATAAACCGGCCATTGTAATGGTGCATTGTCGTTGAGAAGAGGATAACTAGGCTGAAATTATGAAAAACATTTTTTACCGATGCTCGGTATTTGAGATATTTGGTGATATGTACCTTAACAATGGCCGATGAGATGTAGTCATAGGCTTCGACTTGGAGCAAGTTTTTCAGAGTTCTAAAGAAAATCTTACCATTAGCCCATCTCTTATGTATCATTGCGCAAGATGCACAATGCGAGTAAGCTCTGTCACATCATCAAAGGCTATTATCCACTGATAATATCCAGTCTTCAAGCTCACACCATATACTACTTCATATAAGCTTAGCAGTGAGCACGGCTAAGCGTGAATTTCCTGAACACAGAATTAAAATTCAAACCTGTTCAATCTCTTCACAAAGAGGCAACATCCATAAGCAACTCTGACAGCTGTAGAAGTGACAAGTAGAATAGACCTCTCCTCATGGTTATGTGACGCTTCCTTCCCGATGCCGTTTTTCTTATAATCGTGATGATCTTGAAGAGGCTGTGTCCACTTTCTAAATATCAAAACACATACTTGTGGATGTGAAAGTGTGGATTTTGATGCGTAATTATTTACCGAAAGTAGACAGGACTTTCTTCAATATTGGAAGTTGGGCGCCCATGACACCATTGAGTGAGAGGATGTGGAGCAAGGTCTCTGAATTTCTCTGATTGCTACAAGAAACGAAGAACTGATGAAATCAACAGAAGCTCGTGACGATTTTGGACTATATAGAATCATATTGACGACACGTACAATAATTTGACTTCCCTAAAGGTAGGTTTTTAAGCCATATTGTCCAACACTTTATCGGACATTTTCTCTGATATTATTTGATAATTTTAATATCGATTGAATTACATGATAATAAACTCGACTGGACGTTAAATCTGTGGTGACTCATTGTTCCATGTACTAGTACGCAAAATTTTTCCTCAAATGAGTTGTTGAAACGCACATATTCACTCAATCTCGAAGGCCTAGATTTCACTCTCCCTAGCGTTACATAACCTACCTTGAGATAAGCCATTGCAAACGGATAAAGATCTTCACAAACGATCACAGTGGGCTGCCTTCGAATCACGACCTGCTCGGGAACCTCATCTGCTTGATCTGAATGAAAATTGGGAGAATATTGATAACATATGCTGTAATTGGTTGAAATATTATTCACATTAAAATTCCAAGGAACAGTTTTATTAATCAGAGCCAGAAAAACAAACAGACCTATTTTTGGAGTCCTTATTTTGAAAATCACGCAATCCACCAAACGAATCAAATTTTACCTCTTTTCCTTTTCCTAGAAGACACACAGCTCTCGTCTTTCTCCACGGCAAGCTGATGCTCGGGTGTTTTTTGATCAAGACTTTTCCACTGAAGTCGATGATCCTCTTGATCTAACGATTCATCGGAAAAGGTATCCATACACAGAGCACCGTCTGTAAAACAACACAATATTGCACATAGATGATAGCCAACAAAACCTAATAACGCAAATGACAATTCACCATACCATCACTATCGATACTCTTGCTTCTTTTAACTTCAAGCTCATCATACTGTTTCGTAGACTTCTCAAGCACAAACCGTGATCCAGATCGCACGAGTGACATTTCAGATTGTAACGCAGACTGTGTCAAAACAGATGATGACATACCCAACAGTCGAAGATCAACATGACTTAAATTACTGAAAGTAAAAAATTTAGCCAAATGACAATACTGTTAAATTTTCAATAACAAAAAAACTCAAAGGGACTCACCAAGGCAGGTTTTGCGTGATAACAGTCTTTCCGGTATAAATCAATACCAAAGGGATACAATCGATCTCCGATAACGTTTCTGGTTGCCAATTCTCAGACTTTTTTTTGAACCTCTGAACAAAACCACAGCAACTATTAAATTAAATCAAGTTCTCAATAAACTAAGTTGTTGTTGTTGATCTAATGATCGTCCGCAATCGGCTCTACTATATTCTTCAATTATAATGAATTGCAAACAGAATAAAAATTCAAACCTTGATCACTTTGAGGAAATGATCGGAGAGGTAAGGCTTCTGGTTACTCGAATACAGCATAACCTACAGAAAATGTTTATATTACTAGAGAACATGAAAGACTGGAGTAAATCAATCAAATTACTTACCAACAATTACAGACTCAATGAGTACACTACACATTTTGTTCACTTCGCTATCGTCCATTTGACAAAAGATAGGCTAGGAAACAGAAATTACCTCAAACATGTTCTGTAGTCTCATTTTCTCTCTCATATCAATCAAGTCATCGGCTATTTTTTCAGCAATAGCTTCATGTGGAATCCGTAGCAGTATACTGGTTCCTCTTCTTGTAGACAACAAATTCTAGATAAAATAAAGTAATCATAAGATTAATAGTAAACATTTATAACAAACATAAACAATTACAAAACCAAACTAACCCTGACACTGGAATAGGTTATCGTTGAAGAGGAGTGTCGCAACATCTCCATATCTGTCTCTTCAGAATAGTTCGTCTTATGCAAACTCGACATATACATCTTGATACAAGAGATGTAATCCGACAACACTAGATGGGCTTTAATCATCAAGGAAGGGATTGATGGAAGACTGTTCAAATACACGTATAAAATGAAGGATTTGTCTATAGGTAAACAAACAAATAGGCATCCATACCTTTCTGATAATTTTGTATTCCTTGACTCCAAATTCATATCGCTTGAAACACTTGGGGGACAGTGATTGTCAGAAGACTGCAAGTCAGTCTGTTAAAAACAAAAGGTGCGACTAGTCGGTCAGATGGCAAGACTGTAGAATGTGTAGACAGAGTGAGTGTATTTCTAAAGTGGATGAAGTCTCTGTGTCTACGTAAGAAGGCTAATATGACAGATGTGATGCACAGATATCTGTTGCCAGGCCCAGATCACTTCACAGTCGGTAGATCAACTCCCTATTGTCTGGAAAGTGATGTCTCGTGCCACCTTAAACTCCAGGTAGCTGGAGGTGCAAAGAGTTACTTGAAATAGGAAGGGCAAAGGGTAACTGTCACAAAAATACAGGTAAATAAAATCACCTGCCATGCATACCATATGCAGTGACTACAGTGATTGGGATGAACTTACGTATATTTAGAATATGACGTATTTACCTCACAAAGCACTACATGTTCTTTTCGAATTGAGGTATTGCGGTTAAGCAATGCTTGTGGAATATAGGTGCTGTATACAACAAATACATTTTGATGCTGTGTCAACTTCATGAGCCATTCTGCCCCCAAACTAAAAGTAATATGATCAATTTATTTCATTGATTGTGCGATAAAAACACAAAAACGTGAAATTCTTCACCTCGTCTTATCACAGTGAACATGCGAGTCTGTGCAGAATAATAGAAACAATGTAGAAGAATCTTGTGTGATTTGCTCACTGAGAGCTCCGACTCTAATTAAAAATTTTGAACAAGATAACAACAGTGTAGTATCTCTATTTCAGGCCCATCAGCGGGGGTCAGTCATTGTGATTCCCCTAGGCTCATGCTATCCAGGGGTCCAAAAATCTTCATGAAATATTCAACGAAGCTCAATGTTATATCGATAGAGGATGGCGGCACAAAATCCATAAATGCCCCAGGGCCAAGGCCCAAAATCCATTTGTGCACCGGAGCTTAAAATTTCTGTGGAGTGCCGCTACCATCGATCAATGTATGATTCAATATGCTGCTTAGTGCATTCATATAACCCGATTAAACCTAGGTTCTTAAGTCTAGATCAATGTCAGCCGTTTTCGAACTGCCTCTGTAAAATCAGTGGATTACTAACCTTTCATTGGAACTAACTTCCATCGTTATGACCAAGTCACGTGCATCAGCTGACTCCAAAATCGTTGATAAGGATGCCATTTCAGGAATGAGTTCTATAAGAAACCAACAAGATTGAAACATACCGGTACCTACGTAAAACTTTTCACAACGCTTACTTGAGGTTGTAATGTCGGTCACAGCCTCAGCAACACCAACAATAGACGGAGGTAGAAAAAAATAACATTGTATTGAAGAGAAATGAGATAAAGCCAGCTCAGTGCTACTATTAATGAAGATTGACGACGCCTGGTAAACAAATCGAAATTTTGACACTCCATAACCAGATATTAAGTCTCTTGATCTCACATGTGAAAATAGTTCATCACACAATCTGTTAGCAATCGTTTCTTCATCAGATGATCTTTTACTTGCTATATTATCAATTTCTGACAGTTGATTATCGATGAGTGTTGAGGTAGAATCTTGCGAGATCCTAATTTCAGTATGACCGTAGGAAATAGGAACGTTTGAGGTAGAAGGGAAAAACTGTCTTAGTGTGTCGACGGGTGGTGGGGCAGACATCTTCAGATGTCCAGTACCATGATCAACCCCTCTGGACGAACCTTCAAATGTTCCCGCGTGACCAAAAATAGCTAAAATAACAAAATTTTTAGTATCGGTATAAAATTAAGACAAACGAAAAAAATCTCCCACCAGTTAATTTCTGATCAATCTGATGAAAAACTTCAGTCGTGCATAAACGATCGATAAGTTTAGATTCTTCATCATCGCTCAACAAATATTCGCGAGCGAGGCGGGAAGTTTTTCCTGAAGTAAACCTGCAGTGTAAAACGCTTACTGGTATGCTACAGTACAACAGTTCCATTACCTGTCAACAATAGAGACAAATCCAACACAGAATTTCCATTTACGTGAGCGATAATGTGGCACGTAGGTCCACCCTGCCTTAATTTACAAATGCATTCATTAATAGCGTGAGCTTGAGATTTCTGAAATAATACAAAAGTCATTGACGGACATATTTAATCAAAAGCCAAATTTGTTATCATCACCTGTGATGTCACCAGTCCAATTCTATCCCTAGCATTAGTGAGCATAACTTTGGCGAGATTAACAAAACTATTTCCGTCCGATAATACTTGATGCATAGAATCCAACAGTTTCTGTGCTCTCGTGAACCATGACGATAAAATGGATGGGATAGGAAATTCATGAACACCTGTAAAAACAACACATAACAGTAGCATATATTACAAGTAAATAGCAACAAATAACAACAGCAAGGGTGCAAAGGGTGCGCCTTACCTAACGAGACTAGATACTGTGTCACAATGAAGAAACACATTTCCTTGGAAAGGGGAATGGCGGATGAGTTATTCTGAAAGACATTAAATTATTAATACAAATATGGATATTATTACAGTAGAATCACAATATCATTAAGCTCTTACACTTGAACAGTGTTTCAAGAGACAAAAGCACAAGATACACTCAGCACATTCAACACAAAATCTGCAACTGCAACACTTACTTCAGAAGAGAACACCTCTTGAAAGCACTTTGCAAAAGAGCGTGTTATGTGAATATTGTTGATGTTACTTTGCAACAGCTGCCACTCCCAACATATCAATATCAAAGGTAAACCAACAAATTCGGGAAAACATTCAGGTAATTTGACGGTCGGATTCCACGCAAGACTCCTGGCATTCTCGGACGAGGTTAGGTTTTGTGAAGTGACGTGATCTGAGTTATCTAAATGATCAAATTGAAAATACCGTTGATACCATTAGTGAACGATTTAGTCAAAAAAAAAAAACAGCACCAATATACCAATCTCAAACTGATTGATAAATGCAGGGTTATTTTGCTAGTCGTGAGAGAAGCTCACCACAAGAAATAAAAGTATTTCCAGACCATGAACCATGGGCGTATATACATGCGCAACTGCACTGTGTGGTATAGCGCGAGCACAGAAAAGAAAACATATTGCATAGCATCAAAAAAAAAACAAAGAGAAGGCAGTAAATGAAACCCATTTCGTGCCATGACATGGGAGTAGCATAGAAAAAATAATATGGCAGAATTGTTTAAAACAGTTAACACTTAAGCGATCAGATCAGACAATCACCATGATTGTGCGAATGTGTCGAGACAAGCATCTTAGACACACTACAGGGCATTATCAATCTATTGGGACAAATGATCTTGTGATGTAATGAATCAAACTGAAAACGGAATGACTTTCACAAGTTGACATGCCATGCAAACAGATCAAGTGCTGGCCAAGTTACCGGGCCACAATATACCTGAGCTAATAGGCGACCAATCCATCCGAAACTTGAATTCGGGCACGCCATTTGCTTGAAAATAAGAAATTACAATTACAAACCAGCTTTCATATCGGTTTCAAGCAACATTTACGTCATTTCAAATTGACATCACAATACGAACAAATTTGTGAGACGATTTGTGAGCGCTCTTATGTATCGTAACGACCTTGAGAGAGGAATGGCTCAAAGGAATAGGTGAATAATACTGATATACAGTAATTACCTGTTATGCAACTCTGTAAGAACTCAGTATCAGACTGTGAAGGCATAGCTGCTTCAAGGTGAGGATGAGAGACTCCTGATAATGACGTGTGTGTGGACAAAGGTGGTCGCAAGAGTTCCTGCTTCTCAATCTGTACATCATTTCTCGACGGAATAACAAAGGAAGTCCCTGATTTCAAAAGCTGTGGCGTCCTAGGTGTTTGCATTGATGATCTTCCTGTTGACGAGGTCGTGGGTTGCGTTGCATCTGCTATAGGCCACGGTATGATGGCACCTCTCACACAGGCATGCGGTGGGCTTGTTTCGCGAAGCACAAAATGCCTTGCATGCCGTTGAAGCAATGAGATTTCAGATTGGTTAACGTTGCTCGGCGCGGTACTTCTGAGATTCACGTGAGATGCCAACGAGGCAAAAGTAACCAGAGTAGCATCACCGCAACCGATGCATTGAGCTGTTACAAAAAACACATACAAGTCCATTGAACAGATCAAAAAATTATTCTACACTTACCAAGTACAGGCCTCATAGAGTCATTCTGTTGTGGAGAAAGGCAGATTGAGTTGATAGCAACCACCACCATTCCTTCAGCAGGAATATCAGGAGGCTGGTAACCACCTGATGGTTTAACAACTTGAGGTACAGACGGTGATATCGACAACGCAACAAGGCTGTACTCGACAGGATAGGAAATGAGACTGCCATCTTGTTGAAGTGTAGACAATCGGATATCTTTACCACCTTTGCAATAACCTGAACAGAAGAACCTTTGATGTCGAAAATTCTGCGACTATTAACATAGAATGAGAAAGTTGACTAATTCTCACACAACAAAACAAGAGGCAGACAAAAGCGCAACACCATTTGGTAGTAGATATATGAATTGCTACTGACCACGGTCGCATGATATGCATATGCACCAGTAGTGTGTGTCTGTATATCACGTGAGTCTGTGTAAATGCAGCAAAAAGAACAAAGGACAAAATATGTCTTCTTATTCTTATCCTACTGAACACTATGAAATCATTTTAGCAAATGTTTACCCTTCCACCAACCAAAGTATGCAAAATTTACTTAAGTACAATAACTTTACTTGCAAGTCAAAAGGTGTCACATCAGCTCCTGCACAAAGTAGGTTAGCATGAGCTTGAAAAACCAAATTAGAATACGATTCGAAAACATAGAATAGAAATATAACCGTCCTGAACCATCAGCATTCCATGAGAAAAATCAACATACCTTTTCTGAACATGGGTGACCCTGGAGAGGGTTGACTCACAGATGTGATGCTTTCTGGAACACCGTTGATGCTGCTAACATGTTTAGGGAATGCATTTCTGAAATAATACACCAAATTTATGAGCATTTGATTTCACCAATATTGTGTTGCCATTCATTTCAATGCAAACAGAAGAAACTCCGATGTGGTTTAGTAGTAGCTCATCAACAAAATGCCGAATCACGACCGAACCCATTTTTCATTGTTATCCACTTTGGCAGAGCGTGGCCATTAATTTCCTCGATATGCAATACAATCGTGCACAAAGGAAGCAACCTAAGCCTTGCACTAACAAAAAACCATGTGTGCTTGTTGGTTCAATCACGAACTAGTAATCAGAGTACTTGAAGTGACAAGGCAAAGAGGAAACATGCAGGCTACAAGGTTGAAACCAAACAAGCGGTAATTTCCTCAGTGAAATTAACTAATTGTGACTTACTAGGTTGCTACGTATAACCAGGAGGATACAGACAAATTGCGTTTGGAAGGTAGCCCTGACAGGTATGTGTATTCAAAGCAAAATGTGGCGGCACGTGATAAACATCAGGAACCCGAGTGATTCCACAAACTGACTCAGCCCTTGGAATTTAGACATGATTATGAGCGCTATTATTAAGAAAGTATGATATCATCCAAGTCAAACATCGTTCATGTTGATCAAAATCTTTTTTATCTAAACCTCAATATTCTTTTAATCTCTCAACCAGTTCGGTCAGAGGTGAAAAGAGTTTGTAGCTTAACATCATCGTTTATGATTAGAAATGGCAGTAAATATCTAGAATGTGGGATGACGGTCAGATTAAAAAGTTTCAAAATATCGGTCAAGATGCTGACTCAACCGTTGACTCAAGTGGAGCAGATACAACATAATTTTTGTGGAAATCATGTTCATTTAATATCACCGAGCAAGTCAAGTATATCTCTATGACTGATGAAAGGGGACACTTTAGAATAAGCATTGAAATAATTCATCAAGAACTCGCCATGTGTTGTTCAACTAATTGACAACGTGTGAGCATCTGAGCAATCCGTTTCTTGGGATTTTACTGGTTTTTATAGGAACAGCAAGGCTTTATCAGTACGGGGTGTTTGAAGAGTCTTGAAAATACGCAATGTTCAAAGCCAACATTGGGTGAGTGTGAATTTCAACTATGGACATGTTACACTTTTAATTATCACCCAATCAAAGTGCGGATATTTAAAGAATACGCCTACTTTATAATTATGTCAGTGTAATGTTGACTGAAGGGTGCGTGAGAGTCAGAGAGATCAACTGGCTTTCCTAGCATGAAATGATACAAGGTTCATTGAGAACGCAAGGTCATGAGAGAAGTGGAACGCAAATCATTGACAGAATGAACTATACCTAGCCCATAGACTTGTCAATATTTTTACACATTATACCCATCTCAACCTACCTGTTCAAACCAGATGAAGGAATGAGTGGATTGAAGAATGGCAGTCTTGGAATTTGCTGGATAAAAAAATCCCAAAGTCATTAATATTGCTATGGTACAAGACTATACCACGAAACTTGAGTGGTTATTTCCATTAAAGAGGATGTTGCGTCAAATATGTTACAAGCTAAGCATCCTACGCTAACCTACAAAACATTCATTAGTAGTTCCCTTGTAGTCGTTTTCGTAAGTACACAGCCCACAACAGACCTAACCACAATAATGTACCATACATTATATATTTATATATTGTATGTAAAGATGCAATATTTACCGACAACGAACTAGCTACGGCGGCGCGGGCCTGATGTTGATGCAACAATCGCCACTTTTGTAACTGCTGCAGTTGTTTCACTTGCTCTTGCGCCTTCTGCAATTGCTGCGGCACAAATTTTACAGTGATATGAAATTGTTTTAAAAACAACATATATCAGAGCTAATGTAATGACCGGTTACCTCAAGTTGTTGGATGTTACCAGGAAGAATGGACGAGAGTCTTGGCATCATTTGCCTGTTACTACTATTTCTCATCGCCGATGGTTCGCTGTTGTTTGAAGTAACTGCTGAAGGTTGTGTGAAGGTGTTTGGCATCAGTAATGGTGGAGGGCCACGTGAAGACATTGAGAAATTTCCAGGTGCTAAAACAATTGAGAAAAGCATTGTTGGACTACGCCTTCCAGTTAGTCATTGATAAACACACAGGCAATGTTCATTTAAGACATCCGAGGAAAGACTATTACTAAAGGCATTCGCTATAATATTACACACTGCCTACTTCATGTGAATTTCACTACAACACCTTCATTCTGACTATCTTTAGGACTCAAGCTTGAATGAGCTGAGTGAGCGTTACGTGATGCCTCCGATGGTTCACCGACACTGCCTGGATCTTCAGCAGGACGACTTTGCATAGCAATTTCTCTGTTCAAATCACTGATATCCGGCTTCACATCTAGTAAAAAACAAAGATTTAATTATGCTTAAATTCTAATACAGCAGTGCAGTTCAGTTGGCAAAACTGGCATCAGTGGGAAGGAGTTATTTCAAGTGCTGCATAATGAGAATGCTCTTGTTCATGAGAGGGCTTGGCTTGTTCAAACCAAATTGTTCTTTTTATCCATTTACTCAGCACGTTGGACTGTCACCTCTTTACAATTGCTTAAAAAACAATAATCAACCACGACCAGACGGGAACACCGCATTGATGTTGACTCAAGCAATCCATAATCTCTTTTGGGTATTGTGGAATGGGGCTATCATGATAAAATCAAAGTCATTGATGGCAAAGTAATAGGAAAATAGCTTATGAATCATGCATGACGTAACAAAAGCAAGATTACAACAGGGTCATTGGCGGTACATACCTAAATGTGGTTTCCTACATGAAAAGATGAAAACGACAAATAGAATGTCACTTATGTTCTAGTCATTAAGTACTGTGTAAATGTAAATTATCCGCGAAAGTGAGACCCCGAAAATTCAGGTATTTCAGAATATATGAATTCAGTGTCATAACCCGTAAATAAGTAGACCCCAAACCTTATTAACCATACATTAACAAAAAATATATTACCGACAATAGCATCCCCGTTATCAGTTTGGTTAAGGCTACTTTGGAACAAACTGCTTGAAGATCCCGTTGCATCGCCTGTCCGTTGTGGTTTTGATTGATGATACAACAACGAGAAAATATGTAATGATGGAGCAGTGCCATTAGTTCGTAATGATGCCTCGATGGAAGATTGTAATGCCTCCTCAAATCCAGTTCTGGGACTAGAGTGATTCTCACTCATTTGAGATTCCGGCAATATAACCTGTATTAATACATTAACAAATGTTAACAGGGCAAAACTCGTCTGTACGAAGTACAAAAATGCACTCCATTTAATGCATTTAACATGTTATGTAGACATAAAGGTATGGTGGGTGTGGAGGAAGCATAATATGGCCTAATATTGACAAAACCAAGCTCTTTTGGCTGATTAATACAGATGACCTCAAGGCACTGCAATTGACATTGGTTGATTGAATAGATGTATCGGCAGGTTGTATGGATTAGAAGATTATAATATACCTGAACGGGAACTTGGTTCTTGGAACGCATTTGTCCCTGCACTTCCCCCCTTGTTTAGACTTGCAGTCCAATATCTCTACTTCAAACAATATGTGTATCACGTTATCGACTTGGTATGCCGTAGAAGCATTTTTACTTCCAATAAGCTACTCATATACTACAACATGACGTTTCAATCACAGCTACCAGAAACAATGTCTGTGTAAAAATAGAAATTTGAATTCATTTTGAGCATTCGATTTCTCAGCGACCGCATGATGACAGGCCCAACTGTGAAATGAGAGAAGGAATTTCCATGAAACACAATAATGATGCAGAGCATCGCTACTGTCCAGGCATGACAAAGGAATTCTGAGAAGGCAGGTACAACGCTTCTGCTTGCACAAGCAATGGGCATACATTTCTTTATGGATGCGCCAACATTATGTGTAGACTCTCCAAGTTTCCGAATTCCCTGAAGAAAACTATTCTGCAAGGTCACAAGCTCTCACTAATTACTGTTCTAGATAGCGTGCGCAAAATCATGATCTTCAGAGTAGAGACTGATAAAATTGGCTTAGCTTCAACAACTCCTAGTTACTAGCCAAATTGATTCAAAGCTTCCTCCTGACCTGCTGTACATGGGCATACAATGCAGAAGACTTGATTACGCGGTGACAAAAACAACTTTCAGTATATGCGACGATTGGGTAACAGAGCAAGTATGAGATGCAAAATACATCCGCTCAATCGCACAAGTTGAATCGCACAACGTGTATTGTAAGACAGATGGACCGATAGCGACAATATTGATCAGGCAATGGTATCCAAAATAGTTAAAACGTAGACACGCGAAATGGCTTTCAACAACCTACGGTAACTGCTGTCATGACCGAAACAAAAATATAATTGTAGCAACTTCCAATTCGAAGCACACTGCATCGCTGACGCAGCGCGCCCCGGCGTCGGCGAGGAAGCTAGATAATTGGATCACGCAAACGCGTTAACGCGATAAACCATCAACACTAAAATTCCCGACAACACATGAATGATAGACCTAACTTGGTAGGATATGAAATTTTTTTTCCTAGCCGATGAATCAAACTTCCGCCGCATTTTCACTTCTCCAGTAAACTCCAATAGCGTAATAGCGTAAGATGACACCAAAGCGATGGTGGATTTTTTTTTCGTAGAGCACGAAAATGAAATGCAAGCGTGTCTGCCTGAGATTGCAATGTCCTAACTCAGCTCAAGCTTACTCATAACTCGTATCTTAGTTGCAACTAGCAGTCGCCCAAAAAAATCGCTTCAACTGCGTTCCCGTACGGACAATGAATGACATCGCATCGGCGTGTCAATGACAAAAAGCGCTTGGTTTTGACAAGCATTGCTGCAAAACTAGGACATCAGCTTTATTTCAATAAAACAAAACAGATCGTGAGGTGACAATAGCCTTACTCGTGAGGAAATTCATTCATCGGTCATGGCCTCACGTTAATAGTATAATGGAAGCGGCATCAAAAGAAGGAGGAGTCCAGCAACGACACTACTGCAACTCCACAACACCACTGAATATATTTACTCCACGATGTTGACGTATCTGCCTCTGAACAAGGAAACTGCACAAATTGCCGCGAAAGAAAAGTTACAACTTCAAGTTTGTGCTGTACGTGACAAGTTCTTGAGGACACGCGTCAATAACTCAATACCCGACTCTGCGGCTGGCTGCCTCCACCCAGGGATGTATATCAATATCTAAACAAAGTCATATTCCATACCTATGGGCTATTGCAACGCGAATTTCAGGATTGGCAAAGCCTCTATTGAAAATAATAGAAGTACAAACGACTCGCAACAACGGAAACGTTGAATAACGTCTATGTAAGGCTACACCTCCTAAAGCAAGTGCAAAGTACCGACCACAAAAAAGACGATGGACACTTTCATCGATAAGAAGAATGAACGAGTGATATCTGAGCCGACCTATTGAACGTACCTAATTATCTGCTTTAGAATTGGAAGTTCGAATTCATTTCAAACAATGAAAGTTGCCAGACAAACGGAATCTGAAAAAAAAAACGGATTCGTACCGTGGGACGCAGCAGCCACATGCGGTTCTCAATTTCACAATTACGGCCCTTCGATTGATCCAAGCGTGCGGTATCTGGTCAGTCCGCCGTGTTACTGTCGCCGAGATTTAGAATCCTCACAACCTCCCCAAGCCAAACCAAATGCTAAACTGCTATCAGTCCCCTATCTGCTTGGCAGTCAGTATCCGGCGGGTGCCGACGGTTGCGACCGTAACGATGATCTTGGCTATAAACCAGAAATATCGATATCGCATAGCTGACGAACATGACCTGAATAGTTGAAAACGGCAAAAATTCAAAACAAGAACCTCCTAGGTTCCTGTCGGCTACAAACGCGCTACGTGGTTACACAGGACTGAAAACAACGGAGATCGAAGGAATCTGCACAACTAGGCAGGCCTATAAGTTGCAAACGTGACGGTGGAGCAAGAAGCAACGCCAAATCCATTTCGAAAGTGCGGAAATTCGATCGCTAGTTGTCACGATGTGTCAGCCCTTCACGACGACGACGTGTAACATCGTGGATCGTACCTTCAACCAACCATGGGAACTTCCAATCTGGCGTATATGCAAAATACACATGTTACAACGGCAACCAGCCCCCCACTGATAAACTCTCTCTAAGCGATCTTTCGAGGTACCATAGAGCAGGTCAACAATGTTAGCGTCCAGTTCAAGGTAAATTACCGACTGACTGCGTGAACCTGATACCACCACACTTCACATGAACCAAAACTGACTACAACACTGCAGAATTCGAGATGGGCATTCAATAGAATCAAAGGCTGATTGGGCGCGAATTAACCGAAACGATTATTACTCTATGCGAGGCTCTCTGTAGTCGGCTCATCCGGGTGTTTTCGGCAATAGACAGATTATTTCGCCTAGTCCTCTGATCTTTTTTTCTTTATTTACACATCTTCGATGACGTCACTAACGCGAGATTTCCCCACCTCCGCTCATATTATCACGTTCACGAAGATTTACGAGATGCTTGCGTTTCAATTTCCAATTTCATTGCTTTTGTAACGTACTAACTAGAGAATGAAATATAAAGCCCGGCTCAAATCACGGATACCGCCCTTACTTCGTCAAAGCTAGTTCCGACCAACATTGCTGTCAACAATATGATGATACACCCACCAAAACATACCCAAACTTCCTGAAAACCATATATATCATTGCATCCTGTTCCCATTTTTCTAATTCTTCTCTTTCCTAATGAGTTATTTCATTTCCAATGCGAATGGCGGTATCTGCCATAAGGACGATTATACCGACCGAATAGCGGATATCCGCGAACCGCGGGCGTTTTATTAAGGACTCCTGTTAAACATATTGCTTCAAGGAATTCGCAATACAACAACTTTTAACCTCCAGAAGTTCCACAAAAATTTACATAAACTCGGAAGTCCTAGCTCCTAGCAATTTGGTGGAAAGTTATGACCTCTGATAAAGAGAGAATTGCTGGCGGTCAGGCAAATGAATTGTTATTTGGTGCTTCATGAGAAAAGAAGGCTAGCCGTGACCCGCGAGATACAGTGGCCCACGTATTGTTAATATTAAGCATCGATAGGAGATAGTTGCGTAAATCTCTGCCACGGACTATTGCATTTCCAGGCTTCCGGTTGATTGATGAGTTCATCGAACGGATCATATTATACGATAGCAAGGATGTGGGTCATTTCCCATAGATATAGCCTTTGCTCAGTGAAGGTTCCATTGTAGGAGGCCAAGCGCGATCGACCGAAAACACGACGCCAAAATTTGCATCAATATCGAGGTGAGCGAAAGAGCACTTGCTTGATGTATGCCGGCCATATGGCAAGTCGTCTGATTTCATATAATCACATAAGCGAGATATACCCAAAAAGCATGATTCATGGGAAATAACCCAGGCGGCGATTTACGATTTCATCCCGCAAATATCACTCGATTTCTTTGTAGACGACATAACTAATTCAGTTAGGAAGACGAGAGCTCGACTCAATGTCTGGCAAAGTCTTTACCAAATGCTCCAGCACGTGAGTCACAAGAAAAGTAGTACAAACATCTGTGTGATTCTAACGCGCCCTCGCTTGGAAAGGGCCAATGAAATCGCCAACATTCAGGGCGTTCTCCACTTTCCATGGAGCAAAAACTGGCAACAAAGGCATTTTCAGTCATTACGCATCCAGCAAAAGAAACTGACTTCGACATTGTACTTAGCTAAGGAAATCTCGACTCATTAATATGTTGCTAGTTGCTAGATCATCCTGATAAGTAATAAGTATGTCACGTGGGCGTGAACGTAGGGCTAAGTCATTACCATGGATCCATGAAAACTAACCGCAAACCACCACCAAGATAATAAAGAAAATCGTGCGATTCGACACTACTATATAGTAAACACTCTAAACAGTTCGAAATCACTGATCACGCCAAAATCGATAAATCTCGGTATCGCCTCTTCAAAAACCGGGCCGGACTTGCGCTACAGTCAGAAGATAGAGAAAATATAGTCACACAGAAATGAGAATGGACATGCTGTACTTACTAACTAACGCTCTCTACTCTACTCTACTCAAACGCTACCAGGCAAGGGCATGCAGTGGGCCTATGCTAACTGGCAAGCCAAATTCGCGCTGCACTATACAACGAAATTTCACCTGATTAGTCAGTGTCAACCGAGCAGTACTAGGCTAGCACGAATCGTCTCTATACGATATAAGACCATTGAAATAATAGTATAGCATCTAACTGCCGAATGCTCAGGAAAATATGACCAATGACAGTGACTAAATAAGAGCGATACACAATGCTGCGTGGTGACTATCAACAATGACTCTTACCATAACGCAGGAACCATGATATCCAGTTTTACGATACATAATTATACGTGCCGCGCTGCTGACCGATAAAATAGCAGAATATAAGAAATACGACAGCTCGCGAATGGTAATAACGTACATATACCTCTTTGCCAAAACGCAGCATGGTCAAATATTAATAACGGACTTGGCGTCACTATGCAAACACCGCGTTGGACATGAAAACTTCGCATATGACCAATCGCGGTGTTGATCATTAGCAGCATTATGGTACGGCCCATCGTTGCGATAATAATAAATGTTGAATATCCCACACTGCAACCGTAATTCACAGCTTACATAGCTGGGCTCATTCATCCGGCGAAAGTACAGAAATTTACATTGGAAATTCGGTACATTATTGCCATTCTGATATCAATTCATTCAGATTTTATTCTGGATTTAAAGCAATTTGGAAATAGAAATATATTTGAAAAGACTGAGCATATGTTCTACAGACCCATAGGCGTCAATCGTGCGCTGCATAGCAGGGTTGTGGCAAAGATCACATTGATTCGCAGGGCCATGAGCTCCTGGTTCTCCGTTTCAACGATAAATAATGTGACTGCGATCGAAATTAAAATGCAATGGAGACGAAGAAGAATTCAGTTTGGAACAGTACACCATCGAAAGTTTGATGAGAAAGATGTGCCACCAGCACAAAATTATACTCTACCATTTAGCTATAATATGTATCAAGAGCTGGGACAGATGGAGATAAACGATGATCATCGGCTAGATGACTCAAAATCGTGAGCTTATCGTTGCGCGTAATTAGTGAAGGCGGCGATCGGGTGATTGCGATAGCTTCACTTATCACGGAATCTAAATTAAAGGCATGGCCGCTTTAATCGATCATTTGAGAGAAAAATCAAGCGAGTTCCGCCGTTTCAAGTAGCTGTCCCAGAACGTAAATTGCACTGAGCGACAGCAAAAAATACACTTCCCACATGATAAGAAGTAACTGAAGAACTTTGGTTTAGAATTCGCGTTTGACAAGCAACACAATAACAAGAACCTAACCCTTGATATTATGACCAAAAAGTCGCGTTCTGCGTTTCATAACGCAAAATTTAGCACTTGAAGAAGGTGAATGGCAACGAACTTATCACCATACCAAATGCGTGATTATTTCCGGCTATGATTATGCAAAACCGACAGATAACCTTGGCTAAATCTAATCCACTGAATATTACTATATACTGTACAAATTCTGTTGGTCTTCATGATGTATTTATGAGAATCGAATCATATAATTCTACTATTCCCACCCCGCCCTTAACGATGCGGATCGTAATGGTCAACCAGATTCCAAGTATAGGAGTCTCTTGCAACAATCGAAGCGTATGGTACTGATATATCGAAACGTGCTGTAAGTAACACTATAGGACTGATTAATCGCCAATTCGTCGACCAATGATACCCGATACATTCGCTCTCACACAACGCGTACGGTGAATAAGTATACTACATACGGCGTTTGCTAATGCTAAAATTGCTAAAGCGGTTGTCAATTATACACAGGAAAGAAATTAGGTCGGCATTTCACCAATACACGAGAGCGTTTTGGCATCACCTATCCTATACAATAAACTTGGTCCAAACTCCTCCGCGCTCGGAAGAAACTAGGGACGCAAGTGACCACTAACGCCAAGAAGTACATAAAATGCAACACATTTCGGTGCCTGTACCCGGGATCTTGAAAGTGCTTTTCATAGCAAAATGCCTGGCCAATAAAATCGTTTTCCTCATCCTCAGCAGTCATGCCCCGCTCTAATATGTTCATGCTGCACCTACCGACCTCTATTATTACCGTTTATCACGCAACGGAATTCATGGAAGGTGGGCGTTAGATGCACTGAACTGCACGAGCCACATCGACCTGTCTCTGGAGGTTCACAAAGCTTGCATACGAACATGCCCTATCTCAGACAAAGACGCGGATTTGACGCATTGACGGAGCGCGATCATCTGTATACACTATTTCACGGCCAGAAACTACTTTCCAAGTTTAGCGAGGAATACATATAAAAAAAAGACGACAGTGATTTGTCAGTGAACTCCGCTGCCGCAATTACTCGAGCATCATGGTTAGCCCTCTCGCCTACACGACATTACACGTGACAGATAACTTTACTACTCCTGATGATGCGTCTTGGCCAGATTCAAATCCTTCCTGTTTCACGGTTCAAGCAGGTACACGAACGATTGCTATTTATCCGAGGCTTTTTTCGTGTTAAGCGTTCTAATATCGCTGAGCATGATGGCTACTGGCAACAATCATTGATTTATTGCTGCATCTCGATGCGATTGACACGACTTTAATCGACTGGGCGTTAGAAAGCATTCGCTTCCAATATGCTGCAAACGTTTAATCTGTATACATTTGAATTCATACGATTCCACGTGGAAGATGGCGCGCGAGTCACCAAATTTCCAATTTCGTAATTACCGCAGGACTATAGCGATGTATTCAAACTTTCCAACTTTCTAATTTTTGCGGAAGCGCGAATACAACGAGAAGTCGAATATCTGACCAACTGAAACTGCGGTTGCTGAACAGAAATCTGTGACTTAGTCCGTAGTCCCGGGCTTGGCTAATGCGGATTATGACAACCGATGAAAATGGTGACTTTTACCACTATGAGAGGCAGAATTTGGTAAGCCCTCGATTAATAGCCACGGCCACGTCACGCCGGTGGTCCTTCTTCTACCAAAAACATCTACATCTTAGAATCGCGAGCGGCTACTGACGGAGACTGTGGGATGGCACGACATTTTGAAGGCTCTGAGAGAGATAAATTTACAAGTAAGTGGTCATCGGACGTTCTCAATCTTTCAAGATGGTCCATTGGTCAACGATATGCACGACCTGGTTCTAGCGACGACGCATACTTCAAAACACTGACCGTCATTCTATCTGGCCAATAGCTACCGTATTTCGTGGGAAAACAATGTTCGGATTTTCGCAAATTTGGTAACGCACAAAAGCAACATGAAATTGTAACGAATTTTAACAGTACGCAGCACAGTACAATGCAAAATCACAAACCCCAGCCATTAATTCAATGCCGAATGCCGCGTAGTGGTGGACAAATGAAATGGACAGGTCGTATCATGCTGACCACTCCATCAATCTATATGCAATTTATCATGATGGTCAACCGTGCGATTACAACATTTCATGCAGTACGTATGCATGGTCACGGCACGATTCCTTCGCTTTTTAAGTCGTGCGGCATAGGCCTACAACGTAAAAAACGGCGAAAATGCGCTGCGCCGCAAATTGCGATCAAGAAAAGTTCTTGTGAGAAAAGTTCGGCGGATTTATCCAGAATATAAGAATAAGACAAACATTGGCGCTCCAGCGAAGTGCTGATTGACGATTCGACTGACGAAAATGGTGCGAGAATGCAACTAACAAACAATTTCGACAGAATACCGTATACATAAATGTGACGTAAGAAATTACAAAGTAACAAGTTCTAGTTCAACGATTTTGTGGAGAGCGCGGAGAACGCGCGCGAATTCTCGTCTCGTTCGATCCACAGACGAACTCGTTAGACGCCAGACAAGACCAAGCATCCAAGCTTGAAAGATGACCTATGAAACGGTTTCCGTCTGGCCAAGCCCGCGCTATTGCACGAAAGTGTTATTAACCGGTCAAATGGAGACAAAGTCTAGAATCGAATGACCGACTTTCCTGCATTATTATTGTCGACAAAAACAGATAAACAATGTCACAGAGTTCTAGTAACAAAATTGACCAATTGAAAATGTCGGTCGGGTCGCGAGGGTGGAAGTCGATGTTTTTGCTTACGGAAACTGGGTCGCGTTGAACTCGCGTCAACTTCGAATTCTCTCTATTCTCTCAATTTTAAGACTATTGCGAAAAAAAGTCGGCAATTTTTCCTGGGAAGATACACAAGTCTTCAAATGTAACTCCAGTGCGAATAGGCTGCTTCTAGAGCATATCTGCTAAATTCAATTCACAATGTACAAAATCATATATATAAATGATGTGTCTTCCCTACATTAGGTTAGAAATAACATGGGACAACACCAATCAGTGTTTATATAATTCCTTCACATCCCACAACAAACAGTTGAATTGGAGGTAGAGCTACAGTATCTATGTATTTGAGTTATGAAATGAGGCAAGCTGTGATGTGGAGCATGTTTTCCACGAGAATCACAGTCAAACCATGCAGATCAACCACAAAAGCAGATAAGATCTACAACTCTCAGAACTTCATTGGAGAGATTTTCAAAAGCTTAGGCTCGAAACAAGTTAAAAAGTGCCAATAACAGTATATGTTTCCCAAAAATAATTTGCTTGTAGTTTTAACAAGTCATATTCTGTCTGGGCTGACCTTGATGCTTTGTTTATCACTCAAGAGCTATTTTAGTGCAAGTTACAAACAACAGCAACAACAGTTTAATCAGTGATCAGGGAATTTAGTATTGGCTCATCGTGAAACTGACCTATTCCAGAATAGCCTATTTACCATTACTATACTGAAGCCATCATACAATTCAACATGCTGCTCAGCCCGATCAACTAGAGTAAATCATTGACATAAAACTGCTACCTAATAAAGTACGCCTACCCCTATGATAAATGACCAATTAGGTTAGGCCTATGACACAAACAGCAAAATTTAGCCCATGCGTTACCAGGTAATACCAGCCCCTGTCATGAGTAGCCTAGTATGCCTGATACACGAAGTGCCAAGTCCGATTCAAGTGAAGGCAGGGGGAGCTAATAGTAGTATAAGTGTATAATAAATTTTCAAAATTCAATTATAAATTTTCAAAGCTTTAAATGGTCAAGCTTGATATTTTCCCATATTGGTAACGAACTAAATACCCTCTAGTTTCTTACCCCATACAAGGGCCTGAAAATCCGTCTACACTACGGTATAGCCCTTACGCATAATATAATGCACACAGCAGACAGCAATACTGCTGATGTCTTATGTACAACATCCATATAAATCCCTGATTCATATTTGCAAGACTAATAGGTCTACGCCTTCCTATATGAAGAGACAAAAGAACAAATCTTCTGCTAGTCCCATATCAACATTGTCCAATCCCCAGTTCAGCGGTCACTAACCTGCAAGTTTGAAACTTTACACAGACTGTTTCTTCATTTTTGGGGGGATTGAATCATATTCAAAATATAGCTTTTGGATCTCATAATACCAAGTATAATCTATCGTTAACCTTAAATTCTGTTGCTGTCTCGAGCTTTTCTCGCGCCGTAGGCATCCACATTAAACACTCCACGGCAGACAGCGCGGCAACTATCCCATCCTATTCCATAAGCTAAGATAGCTATGGCCATCTGACACCTGACCAAGACCAAGGCCTTGTGCTTAGCGATGTGCGTTGAAGCGCAACATAACAAATTTCCGCCGTTGGGAAACCCAGATTTCGGGGAAACAGACAAGAGGAAATAGCGACATCTACCGATCATAAGTTCGACTGGTGGTGGCTGCTAGAGGACGCCTTGGGGCTGCTAGAGTGAATAAACACCGCTCGAGCATCGATGATGCGATGACTGATGAATTGATGATCGAGTACGAGAGCATAGAATATTAGACGGGAAGTAGGCCTACCGGCGTAATGTATCCGGATATGAGATTGAAGGACTTTGCGTATATACTGAAATTATTGTGTCGCAGAGTCTGTTTGCGACCCCTGGGAAAGTAACATATGTTGCTGGGCTATATGGGACTAGGCCTACACAGAAAACGGCGATTATGAAATTTGCTGAGACGCTGGGCCACAACCATTGTCTTTCGAAGGGCTCTTTATAATTATCTCGAGGGATCCATCGACCCTACGATTGCATCTAATGCTCGGAACGGTCGGAAGGGTTGAGTTTTTATCAGTTTCCGTAGAGGTATCCTCGGTCTCATCCTGCTTTCCTTTTATCATTAAGCTTTTACTCTTCCCCATCTCACATAAAGCAATTAACGTGCCCAAAATCATGCCGCCGATGAGTATACCAAATATCCCAGAGAAGCGATTCAGATCCAAATGACTGGAATTCAATAAAATATTTTTAGTTGATATAGGCCTACTTATAAGGTTTGTCATATGTAGCCTAGCCTACCTGTCGCATACGGCCAATGTTTTTAGATATGCCAGGTAGACTGAGTTGGCCCTACATATTGCCTTGGCTGACAGAGCGTGTATAGATAGCCTATACGTCGGGATAATTTTCTGTAAATTATGGTACGTTTTAAGGTTTCGGGCCCGCTCATCTTGCATTAATGTTCTCCATTTGTATATATATGTGTTAGTTATTAAGCCTATAGGCTAATATCACAATACACGTGTCTACTAAGTATAGGCTACTCAGTACTCACTCTTCTGCATTATGCGATGATGCGTCATTTGCGCAAACTGATTTCCCCCACCATTGTTTCTTAATATCATCGATTTTTCCCGTGTCTTGGAGCCTAAGAATTCTATATCGCAAAACAACCCAGGTTAGGTGCTTTTACGCCTATTGTGAATCTTCATCTTACCCGAGATTAAGCGAGTCTGTGATGACACTTCCTTGACGCACAGCAATACCGTAGCCCTTTTCAAACACGAAGTCGGGAACCATTGACAATAAACACGACGGGTCATTTTCAATGACGTATTCAACGATAGGAATATCCCATAGAAACGCATAGTTTCCTGTTCCGAATATACAACCTTCCTGATGACTGAAACCTAATGTTGTCCTGCAGACGCCCCAGCATTTTGCCAACTTACCGTTGCTACTTTTAACCTTTTCAACACCGTCTTGTACAGAATCCACTAAATTTTCTCTGCTGCTGACGGTATTCAACATGGATTTCCAGAATGCGTTACCAGAATGTGGATCGGAGCCTGAAAGTATAATTCGCGAAGTCATTGCCCAGCACGTAATAATTTCAGCTTTCGAACTTCATCAAACAATATTGGAAAAGTGAAGGAGGTAAGTTTTCGATTTCAGCATATATGAAAGTATTTCCCTTTATATCTTCTTCTAAGCGACATGCACACGTCACCTTTCATAGTGAGGAACGTATGTATCGTGCTATCTTTTACTGTGCCATATACGACTTCTCTTTGTTTCACTAATTCTGAAATCGAGTGAATTCCTGGTTGCATCCTGAATAGATATTGTAGCTTTCATGAGTTTCATAGATACACTGAGCTAATCGTTTAACTGTATTGTAAGGCTCAGTATCTCTCATCATAGGCAATATAAAATACTAACCTTGCCCATGTGAGATGGGCTGCTAAATTAGCCGTATAGGATGAGACGATAATTAGTATCGTAAACCACCATGCGGCTGTGACTAACTGGGTCGAAATAGAAGGCAAACGATTTTCTGCGCCTAGAAAGAATCATATAGCTGTAGGCCGTATCAATATATATATATATATATATACAGTATATATATAATCAAAATGGCTGAAAACTTACTGCTACTACCTTGCTGTACCAGAGTGCTGTAAGTCGACCAGAACGATTCGCGCAGGCTAGTGACTCGACTTTTTGAGGTTTGTCGCGGTAGTGATGATGCTCTGTTCAGTATGTACATCAGTACTGACACTCCAAACCACGCTGCGACAATGGCAATCCATACACTATCTTCGAATGGATCGAGAAACGGAAAGAATGTGCGATATTTCTGAAGAATGATAACAATATTTGGCCGTTGACGTGCCGCATAGAGCTTAGGATGTGGAAGGGCGGAGGGTTGTGGTGAGATCGTGACCCGCAAGCTTTAAATCGGAAATATCGACATCACGCAGGCAATATATTAGCATAGACCTGGCGTATATAACGAAGTAAGCAGTTGAAAACGCCATAAATTCAAAACAACAAGAGCAACAAAATGTATGGATTACGTAGCGTAGAGGCACTCGGATATACTATTTTATAAACACTTATAGCTCGTATCGTCGTTTATACTACCGATCTAAAATGACCCGTTGAATTCTCACATTGGTTTTCTTCATCAGAACCCCAACTGAATAATCCATATATCGTACAGTGAAGTCGATGTATTGTTCTCGTAGATGAGTTATCGTCATAGCAGAAATCGCTATATCGGCGTTCTAAATAACCAAGCAGTCAGCGTTTAGGACGATAGAGCGGTGTTGGCCGAGTGGGTTAGACTGTCCAGCTTCTGATCGGGAGGTTGCGGGTTCACGACCGAGTCAAATCGAAGACTTTAAAATTGGTATCCGTTACTTCCCTGCTTGGCAGTCGATATCGGGGAAGTGCAGAGATTCGTGATTGTAATAGTGATCCATGCTATAAACCGCGGCTGTATTGACGCGTATAACCGTGAGCATCGACCTGGCGTACATGGCCTTAGTAGGAGAAAAACGCCAAAAATTAAAAAAAAAAGATCCAGAATTAACCTCTGAAATCAAGTCGCCGACTATACCATTCCAAGAGCCGTTGATGTAAGATCCATAAGTCTTATCTTCCACCTCATAAATCACGTATTTCATGTTGAGCTGTTTAGTCAACGCATCTAACAAGTCTATGGAAAAGCCATAAAACTTCTTCTTTCCTTCTACCATCCTTACCATAACAAAAGGTGGTTCCTGCAATAGATAACTGTAGACGATAGAGACTTACAGAAAAAGTGATTACCGGTTGTTTCAAATTGTAAGAGAGGGTGAAATTTCTGTGAATGGGTCGAACAGCTATAATTCTAAACATCCTGTATAGCGAGGCGTGCGGGGGTTCAAGTCGCAAGTCTGGCCTGGTTTCGTACCCGCGGTTCTACCCCCAATACCTTGGCTTCAACGGGCTCATTAGCAGTAATTATATTGTGCTAATCCGACGGAAATTATTGAATTCCCGAGGACTTACCTGAATTGTGACAACACGCAAAATGCTGCTGTTAGAATTCTGAAGACGTGATGATCTTGTGCTCAACGAATCGTTTTTATTCTCAACGAGACTGCCGGTGCAAACTCTAGTATCGTAAGCATCGTCCGTTTCTGATATTTCATGAGTACCGCCCAAGATCCCACATTTCCACTGAATAAACGACTTTACCAAGCGTTTGCATTGATTAAGAAGAATGGCATATAGCCGATCAGTTCCATGTGTCTTGAGGAAACAACTGACCTTGCCCGTGTCGTCCTGAACACACGATTGCACTTCGTTTGTATCACCGGTTCCAGTGGATTTAGATGCGATCATATCCAGATCCAACACGAAATTGTTTAATAACTCGGTGGAAATTTCATCACGACGCTCAAGAGTATCTGAATTGAATTGTATGGACTTTTATCTCTACTATCTCAAACGAATTGGTAAGGTTTGGTTTAAATATTGTTCACCATCGAGGATTAGGCCTGGGAAGGGTGCTGATAAATCGATACCTAATAAATGCCTTTGAATCCGACGGACGAAACCTTCTGCGAGATTCTTCGGATATGATCTTGCTGGTTTAAAGCAGCTTGTGCGACGGGGCATTATCTGAAGTGGCTCTGCTCTCGACGCGTTAGCAACCGCATTTATTCCCCAAAGTAAACGTCCTTCAAATGCCTGGAAATAGATGATACAGAATCTTGTTGCGCGGCAGCATCTCATCTACTTTCAAGTTTACGTTCACGGCAGCGTTTCGTCTTCTAGCGTGCGTGCTGCCGCCGTATATATACAGTATAGGTCTGTATCGTCTAGGCTACTTGCGTGATGTCATTGGGCAAGGGATTTCGACGAGAGTTCGGAGCTTGGTTTTTTGTAATCCATATCCACTTTGCATACGGCAATATGTTAGCAACAGTTTCCTTCCAGCCCTTCAAAACAATAATTGCAAGCATTTGTAAAACATGTACTGATTTGAAGAGAAATTTTCAAACTCACTGTATCAATGAAGTAAAAGTATATGGAGCGGGACACTGAAAACTTAGGAAGCTGTAAAATTTAGCAGAAAATATTATAATAAATTATAATGTCTGGAATCTGTTATATAGGCTACCAAATCTATATACTATATGCTTTACCACATGCAACGCAAGTCTCATAACCACATTTCTCTTCGCGAAAAATGCGAAAATCACGGCCCTCTCTGGGGATCTATTCTGAAATTGATCATCGCACTGAAATAAAAAGCACTAGTGACAAGATTAAGATCGCTTCGAACACAAATTCAGTCAATAAAGAGTCCTACATAAAATCTTTGGATTATGCCATCTATGACTTGAGACGCCGCGCTTGACTGCAGTATATCTGTCTTCGCATCCACCGGGAGATTTTGAATAACGACCGAAGTCATTCTGTTTTCCAACCTCTCAATCATTCTTTGCAACATATTCAATTCTGGCAATGTGACAAAACAACCAGTCAAACTGTAGGCCTAAACGCGACTCGTGTATCGTTGACAGGCAAACACTCGATTACCGATGCTATCGTCATAGAAAACAATCAAAGTCCTCCATCTCAAATTTTGGAAATATTCTCCGAGTTGATTCTGGTAGGATGCGTCTAGATATTCCCTGTGTAATGAAATTCAATTTAAAGATTTTAACATAGGCTGTGAATGCACCTATATTTATTACCTGCTTCGTTCGTTCCAACTTGATACGACACAAGTGGATGAAGGCATGCTTGAAAAAAATCAATTTCGAAATGAAAATGTCAATTGTCAAGATGATAATCGTCAAGGAATAGGAGTAACATTTGCTGTGCACTATTAAATTCCACGGTCATTCAAAGAGGAATTGCCCTAATCCGGACAAAGCATGAAATCTATTTGTTGATTTTCAGCGGTCATATTGGCTGCTGCATATCGATCTATTTTCAACCCCCCTCAAAAGTCTTTGGTTTGACTCGGTCGGGAATCGAACCCGGGACCTCTCATTCATACCTTTATTGAACCATATGTGAAGAATCGTTTAATATTCCGTCCATACCGATATCAGGACATTGGGTGTGCCAATATGTAGTGACGGGAGTCACGCGAAAAGCGAAACCCACGACACACCAATCTTCAACGGCCAGCAGCATACTCACCTTATTTGGCATGACGACTTGATTCCGGTCTTAATTAGTAGCGCCGGGATTCTTAACGCTTCAATGATGGAGTACAAGTTTTGATTAAGCGGACAATCAGTAATCACCAGAAAGAAGAGCGGGCCATTATTCTCGATAGCCCGACAGACTAAAAATGGGAAATATTTGTAATAAAGCCATGATGTGCATTGACAAGCCTAAACTTTCTACCACAAGAATGTAGCGGCTCGCGCTAGACAGAAAGGCATATGACTCACGATGCCATAAAAGTTGTGTCGAATTGCCAACGAAATTCGCGTTATCATTCGATACGATTTCCCAGCGAACGTTTGTTGATTCCAAATTTACCAACGTTGTTCTATCATTTTGAAGCACAGAGGATCGTAACACCTTTCGTAGACTACGCGATATCGCTGTCTGAATCGTAGTGTCCATCAAGATCCCTGAAATGTGAAGTTGTGTAATTTATCTTGGCTTCGTGACGGAAATTTCTCTTGTTATGAATATAGCCTCCTCAGGTTACCAAAGTTCTGTCACTAGGCCTACTGTACTTCAAAGCTTGCTAAAAGTTTGGAGGGTGGTCAGACTGCATATCACCGTTGTCGTCCTGACTGTGTAATCTACATTTGTATTACGTCTTTTTATTAGGCTACTTGCCTAATTTCGCGTTCTCCTGCGCCATTGCATAGGGCTTTGCAGGTAACATAATTGGATAAGAAATGATGAGTATCATCAGAATAAGTAGCGTCATTTCGGTCACTGATTGCGAAGAGTTCTAGGTTGTAACCTGTAACTTGATACGATAGAAATTTAGAAATTCTCTTGGGCAGCTACGTAGAACTGAGGTAACTACTCTGTCTCAGACTGTCTTTTTGGCGAACATTGATAAACCTAATCAGACCATCAGTAGGCTATATATGAAGACCCAGTATTCCCAGAGGCCGCGCAATCGAGACGGATTTCAGATTCAGGTTCAATAAACTCTTGTCAGTTTCTATCCAATTTTGTATATCAGACCAAAATTCTGTCACCTCATGTCAAACTTCTAAGCACCACGAGCTGAGATAGCACGAACGGATCGCAGCTTGACAAGTTGGCGATTACTCATGAACTACAACTAAATCCAACCTGCCGTTACCAAGCTCAAGAAGGCGATCCACGCAAAGCTGTTGCTAAGGAGAACAAGGTAATCAATCAGTCATTCCGTTTCCATCGAAAGCTGTTGTTAAATTGCCTATCCGCGGAAAGGCTCATCGCTTGAGATGGTAATCACATTGGGGGAAATGCGTGACAAATCGTTTGGTAAGCTTCGAAACGACACACTTAATCGATTTAGTATTGAGCGAAACGTGAATATATCGGAACGGAGAAATGATTCTGTGTTCCATCGAGCAACATCGGTCTTCACATGCCGGCTTGAAAGCGAATTCGACGTATATGGATTATTTTGTCCTTGATTGTGTACCTGCTATCTGCATCAAACCCGAGAGGTAAAATACGTATTCGAGCTTCTTGGCGAGGCTTCTGAAGACATGAGATAATGCGGATCGGTCATGCAGCACAGCAACATCCAGCTTTCCTTTGGCTAGGTCTGAGCCCGCGCTAGGCTAGGCCTACGGTACGCACGGAAATGTATAGCAACCGTAAACACTGCGCATTGCCCGCCCGCCAGGTCCGGACGAATCGGGAGGCTTTCGACGGGAAGAACATCAGTGGCGTAGAAATCGATCAGAAATCACGACAGCGCGAATCGCCACCCCACTGATGAAAGAGCATAGTCGAAGCATGTGCTGAGAATTGTGTTCCAGTAATTTTTTAACTTATCTACTATAAGTTATTCATTTTTGCACTGGCCTACACTGGCAACCAAGGCCCTCTGAGGAGGGTATGAATTACAGGTTGGCGCTTTTCACCTATATAGTTAATCTTTCTTAGAACTGCGGGCGTGGATATTTTTGCAAAATCGTGGATTTGAGTGAGATACTCGCTCACCTATAGTCGTGATATATTCAGAATACAGATCGCACCACAATCATAAACCAATCGAAACATGTACACCTGCAATTTATATAGCCAATCATTTCAATAAGAATAAGTTACATTATTGCATATGCTAAGCTTGATATAAGTTCTTGGAATCGACTTATGAAGCCCACGTTATTCGGGCCCGTACTCACTATTCAGTCGAAGTAGGTAGGTTTTTCATTTCATTCAGGCCGCTTTGAAAATATTATAAATATATCCCACGTGACAATAAGCTTGATATACGTGTCTTCAGAGTCTTTACGTTGGTACAAAACCTTGAGCTTGTCCAAGTAACTTCTCAAGATGTCCGGGCTCGGGTCGTCTGGTTGCCTTTCTCGAAGGTACGTCTGATACCCAGACCACGTTGAGAAGTATTTTCCCAAGTCAGAAAGCGTCCAATGGCGCTCTATTTTCAAGGAATCGTCTCGGTGCTTGCCTTTGGATTTCACCATGTCAAAAATTTCAACGTATTTATCGTTTACATGTTTGATTCGCTCATGGAATTTGCATCCATGGTCAAGCGCCACTGTCAAACTTCTAGCGCGCTGTTTGAGGTCGTCAGTGCTGTTAAAACAACCATCTGGCACAACGTGAGGCATATCGTAGCCGTACAAAACCAGGCTTCCATCTGGTTTCAGCACACGCTTACATTCGGCAAAGAATTTTGGGAAATCAGCCCAGTGAATAGCTTGACCAGAACAAATCAGATCTACCGAATTGTCGTCCGCTACTGGTAATTTTTCTGCCGTGCCGACAACATATCTGATGTTGTCATTTTTACTTGCGTTATTTGCTTGCTCGATCTGACTGGCACTAATATCTATTGCTGTAATTTTCTCCACGTGAGTTGCGTATATCTCCGTTGATTGACCACTCCCACAACCAACATCCACCATATGCGACAACGCACCGCCGTTTTTGTTGCTGCGAGCGTATTGAATAATCTTTGTGACGACTTCTGCTGGATAGACTGGTCTATACTTGGCGTATAGTTCAGCATGGACAGCCTTTTCAAATCCCCTCAACATCGTCGGTAAGTTCAAGGTCTTTCTGCGCAGCGGACGCGAGTTCCAATCAAGAATTAAGTGAGCGCCGGAAATGTAATTCTGTGCTATAGCAAGGGTATGTATATGGGCTAGCAATGAGTAGTTCGAGCGCTAAAAATTAAACGGCAAACGTGTTGTGGTCTCTAGCGTTGTAGGCATACAATATCAATATCAAACAAGATTGCGTTTACCACGCTTGTCTTGGTTGCCATTTCCTTTAGCCTTGAAAACATGTCGGTTCCGAGAAATCTGAATGGTTGAGCAACCGAGTCAGCTTGGTTGTCGCCGAATTTGGGCGAAATCTCATCCGGGTTCAGCTCGATTTTTACCATAGCCCGTAGTCATACTATCTCCATATTCGCCTACCCTACTTGCCTCTGTTCTAACATGACATAAAAATGTGCCAGGTGGGAAACTGTCCGTTAAGAATTTTAATAGCCGGGATTGAAGCCCTTAAGAATGCTGCAACATCACATAAATGATATCTACACCGTTTCCAGAACCAGATAGGCTCTCTTGAATACAAAAACTGCTGTGTTTACTGATACGGTTACATCGATAATAATGCAGGGTTAAAAATCGAAAATATTCTGCATCTTGGAGAACTCCATGTTCTGCATTCACGTCGTCGGTGATGCGGCAAATCAGGGTTTCGCAACATAATTACTTTCGGGACTGAGCCGTCTGTGGGTCTGTTGTTATTATTATTATTATTATTATTGCTTAAAAGAGAGAGTGGCGCTTATAACCGATAAGGTCTCGCTATTGCATTCAACAGGGACATGGTTGTCTGCAGACAACTATTGGGTTTCCACTTCAATTAGGTCCCTTTGCAAACAATATATATACGTCCCACGACACGACGAATTTGATATCCCCATCGTCTGAATCACCACGCCCAAAGAAACTTTTTAAATTATTCAAGTAATTTCTCAGGATATCGGGGCCATTTTCATCCGGCTTTCTTTCTTGAAGATGGGTCTGGTACCCGGACCACGTCGACAAGTATTTTCCATAGTTTGCAAGCGTGCAATGGCGCTCCATTTTCAATGAGTCGTCTCGGAATTTCTCTTTGAATGGTAAAGTTTCGAATATTTCGGCGTATTTATCCAGTACGTGCTTAACATTCTCATGGAATTTACATGCATGAAAAAATTGCATGGTCAAATCACTGGCGAGTTGTTTCAGATCATCAATGTTGTCAGAATAGCCATCTGGTACTACATGAGGCAAGTCGTATCCATGCAATACCAAACATCCATCTAGCTTCATCACTCGTTTGCATTCGGGCCAAAATCTTGGTAGGTCAAACCAGTGAATAGCTTCGCCAGAAGTTACCAAATCCGCTGAATTGTCCTCAACCGGTAATTCTTCTGCCGGGCCAATTAGATACTTAATATTGTCGTTTTTGTTTGCTATGTTAGCTTGCTCAATCTGACTTACACTTACGTCGACCGCAGTAATTCGTTTGACATAGGGCGCAAATATCTCGGTGGATTGACCGCTTCCGCAACCGACATCTACCATATGGTCCAGAGTACCGTCGGCTTTGTTCTCACGTGCATATTGGAGTATTTTAGTAACCACCTCTTCTGTATAGACTGGTCTGTACGATGCGTAGAGTTCAGCATGCCGGGCCTTTTCAAATCCTCGTAGCATTGTCAGAGTAACTTTCTGTGGCGCGATGTATAAGTGTTCCACCCTAGAATTAGTAGCTTTGCGTACGATTTTACTAACACCACCAATAAATCTTCGCAATTTGTTAATCAACCAATCCCTGAAAAATACCGCACCGGAATGTTGTTTTCATTGTGCATTGGAAATCAAAACTGGCAGGATGGCAGGGTATTATCTCCACCCATCATTGGTTCCCCTGCTCTCGTATAGTCGTATTTTATCAACCGACTATACCCACCCATTCATCTACTGATTGATAAACATGCCTACGTTCTAGCATGACATCAATATTTGTGCCCTGTGGCACAATGCTATTCGATGCCTTGGTATGGAAAACAGTCGGAACGGAAGGCGATGAGAACGCTGCTATTCATCACTGATATCTATACCGTTTCCAGAACTGATGGCTTCTCTTCATAAACTGTGTTTACTGATGTCGATAATAATGCAGAGCCAAAAATCGGAAATATTCCACGTTTGCGTCGTCAGTGATGCAGCAAATCATCGCAAAATTTTGCAACATCTACAAACTATTGCGACATCTTAATCAATCAACCCTGAAAGATACCACACCTAAAATTTTGTTTGTATATTGAGGTTTCCGTACGCTTTGCCTACGCACAAGCACACGTCCCATGTTTTGAATAGGACTTTCGGGCTATTTTCACATCTCCATACCATCGATTCTGGTCAGCTGCATCAAAAGCATCAACGATAAGAAACGTGAAAAGTTTTATATGTAATAGTTCAGGAAAATTTAAATATAAAAAGTAGAGCGCCCTTCGAGCGTCAAGCAAATTCTCTTAGGCCTATGGCCAATATATACGACAAATAGAGTTAACAATATTTCTCAACATTTCGATGGTACAGAATGTGAGTTCTGCATTACGTCGATTTCTCGGAAATGCATTTTTGAGCTGCCCTGTAGGCAGCGTAACGAAGAACAGTTCGGTGCTGATTGATACGGGGAACTCCTTTAAACACGGCGACGACGACAGCGTGTGCGATTCCTGGCTCCACCGAATTTTTAAGTCTTTTTTGCTGGAGTCGACTGGCGATTACATACAAATATGCAGTCATATAGTCAGTCGCTACCGCGCTGTACTTGAATATGTTGTGTCGGCGGAGGTAGAATCCGCTGCGATAGCTCTTGTAGACGAAAGATGCACGATTCACTTGTTTGCCCGTCTCACAAAATTTGCGGAAGATCGGGGAAAGCAAATATTCGCGCTGCATTGTATTCATCCTAATTGGGCAACGAAATGCGATCTTCAGTTGATTCCTGCGATTTGACATTGGTGTTTAGTCCTTGCGCCGTGTCTTGTTCCGATACGCTGGTAGACGAGTCGTTCAACTTTGGTGCTTTAGCTTTGGGCGCGCAAAGCACTGAAAATACTTTGAAGCATCCTCTGAATGTTCCAAATATGCAAAGCACGCTTACGAAAACTCCCAAATCGTAAACGATGTTATGCAATGACCTGGGTATATCAGACGGAATAGCAAGGGTAGCGATTATCATCGTTGCAAGATCAGACACCATCGATATCGCTGCGCAAATAACAGTCCGACGAATCGTTCTTTGTATCGTACACTTGCGGCGAGGGCTACATGATGTTTTCCGACCTATTTGTCTGATGTAGGTTAAAGCTGGGTTTGATTTTTTATTCGTGACTACAGTTTCGTTGTTTTTTGTCACAAACATCATGACATTCTTATGTTTTGACGAGCGTCTTAAGCTTTGGCTTTGAATAGCACTACTCCGAACCATGGGATATATAAATAGCCCCAACAGAGAAACTTGAGCTATTATTAACAAGCCCAACAACACTATATAATCCAACATGCTGTAGGATGAGTTCTCGGCTGTAGAATTTATCGAGACAGGTATGACAACACAGCCATTTTTAGAATGAGTGTAGTCGTCTGGAATGACAAACCAGAGCAAGACAGCGATTCCCGCGCCTGTTAAAATCACCAATGTGGCCCAGCTGATGTAATTCACGTATTTGCCAGCCAATCTCCTCATAGCTGGATGAGCGTACAACGCCCTCTGGCGTATCCATAAGAAAATATACACCGCAGTCATGGAGGTGAAATAGCAAACGTTTCCAATATCTAATAAAGTTTCACAGTACTGAAGTCCATTAGGTATGTTGTGGGCGTTGAACAGCAACTGATTCGCAACGTATCGAGGTATCGTTAACGCTATAGCAATAAACGCTGCGGTATACACCGTTCCTCGATTCACGTCTGATTTCTTCCTCGATGATTTCCATCGTCCGCTTTTGTTACCGAAAACCAACAAGCAAACTAATATATACATGGTGGCGATCAAGAGAAAACATCCAGCAATTTCACATGCGATGTACATAGCTTGTACATAGGAATCTTGTTCTTTGTCGTTCGCATTATTGACGCTGTTGTTTCCGGGTTTCATTGCAGTTGACGAAATATTTATGTTAGACATGACGTTGAACACGATGTTACTACTGAGCTAGGCAACTAGTATGACTATAAAAAGAATAGGTAAAATTAGGACGTCCCACAGACAACACATCGCAGTCGAATAGCTACCATCGATGTATAGGCCTAATCGGTAATCGCGCCACCCTAAAGGTCAAAACAAATCGTCTCCATATACCCTCAGTTTGCGGCTCTCAACTCGCACCAACGCTTTTAAAATTGTAACATTAGGCTACAGCAAAGTCTAAGACCGATTGACCAGAAATTTATGCAAAGTATATGGCAACAATCTTCTAATCGATCATCTGCCAAATGCTGACAAATCAACGGGTGCTCTGCAATTTTCCTTCATGCTATACCTATCGATCTATAACTGTAAAAGCTACTAACAAGTCGTTAGCGGAACTATCCTTGCGTGAGATGAAAAATCAGAGTTACTAGACTAGACACACTCGATGAAATGTGATCCAGGTAACATAAAGTAAGCGGCGGTGTAGAACGCTGACGTATACTTGTTATTGTATTTTTTGTATTACGTCATCGGTTGGGACTAAGACAGCGTCCATGATATATATACCTCAATGTCATTAGAGGTGTGAACTGGACGGCTTGGCAATCAATAAATCTATAAAAAAAATCTATTAACGTGCGAAACTAAATTCTACCAGTCAGATCATGAACTAATTCACACGGGTCTCATCATCAGGTCAATTATAATCTTATGCGAAAGTTACGCTCCATAATATAACATGACGTATTGCGTATATGAAATGTTCGTAAAATCCCTATATTAGTCTAAAGTAAAATATCCCATATATGTCCTGCTTATTTTGCTGTTGCGAGGCGCAGTTCATAAACTCTCCACAACAGCTACAGTACTGCGAAATCGGATTTTCTCGCTGGGAATGGGCTGTCTGAAGATTGTACTCACTATAGAAAACTGTACTTTTAATTTACTTGCCATATACATTCTGTTTGCTCAGAACGTGGTTGATTTTGTTCTTTTCTCACTTGGTAAAGGCGACTTTGCGTCTTCACAAAAACAACGCTTATCGCTACTGCTGTAAACCTCCATTCCACGAGAGTAGTTGGAACGATCAGGCGCGACGCCTCACCGTTGATGGATTAAACTATAGCTTTCCCTTTCAGCAACAGTGATTTCCGCAGATGTACCCTAATTCCCAAATATCCTTCCCCGCAGTTCGGTAACAGGTAATGATTACGGCATGCGGGATCGGACGGCTCTATTCTCCATAATCTATATGCACTGTTTTGAATGTATTAATTTCCCATTGACAGGATGCGCAGATTAAATAGTCGCGGTAACAAGTCCTTGTGCTAAAATCACATTTGATGTTGAACTTTGGACATATCCCCTTCATGATTCGAGATTGAAAACCATTGCAAAACAACGGATATTTTCTTTAAGATTCAAAGCTCGTGCTGTCGTGCGTTTTTGGATGGATCGATAATGGGTTGAAATGCGAACGAGTTACGAAATATTGCCAAGACCTAAAGGATTGGAATTGTTAACCTGTATAAGACCTTGGATAGCGTTTATCACGGCATGACTATACGCTAATATTAAAAGTAACAATTGTGGGTCGATCCTTTAGCACCATTGGTAGATAGGAGACTATATTACTATCCACTAACTGAGATAAGCATTGAATGGAGGAGGTGTGTCTACGTAATTTTTCTCCAATGCAGAATAATCTGTGCAATCAAAACATTCTAATAACAAGTACAAACACGTTGAGCTGTAACGTGTACGTTATCTTTTACAATAAATATTGCTTGCTTTTGTCTTTGCGTAACGATCATGTTTTCTTGCATGACCATGGCTAATTCGCGGAAGTAAATTACCAAACACAAAAATGAGGATTGGTTCGACTATTTCAGCAACTGCAATATTGCTTCTTCGCACCTTGACTGGATGGCCTAGCGACACGTTCTGGCAGTTCCCTGTCTCTTCTACCACTTGAGTCACGTGTCTCTCGAAGGTTTAACTTTACAACTGCATGGGGAACAATTACTTCGAAACCCTAAAACTTTATCCTATAGCCGTGAAATTTCGGTCGCTCTGTCTACTCGAGCTAGCTGGCCTAGAACTAACTATCAACTGAACTGCAGGTTCTCTATCCCGTAACGAGGCAAAGGGAGTCACATCGAAGACGTCTTTATAACCATAACCAATCAGAGAATCTGTAACAACATCAACACCTATCGGGCTATCGGGCACTTTCGTTCAACGGTCGGCTATTTGGTCATATTTGGCCATATTTGGTCCGAATAATATTCTTGAGTACGGGCCAAATTCTATATTCCAAAACAATAATACCTTATCTCGATGATGTAAATGTTGCATTTCAATCCCGACACAATTTGACCATTCTGAAATTTTTATTTACTAAAAAAGGGAATAGACTTCTCACATCTCTTACTTAAATTCCAAGTCTTTCTGCCAAGTCACGGACGTATGCAAACCGATTGGAATTTAGGCTGAATAACTAACTGCAGAATCACGAGTTTGAAATGATGCTGGAAACGCATAGCTGATACTGTTATACCAGTAGGCGAATGTAGATATTATGTAGTGGGTGGGCGAGAATAAGCCCAAGCAGTCATATTTGCAACAGAAATAATTAGAGGACACTTTGGTAAAAGCAGTCACTCACTGATATAACTAATATAACTCAACCAATTTGCTGCAAAAATGCACATAGCATTATTTCCTTGTACGAAAACGCGTGTCACTCACGAATGATACCATTTTAAATACGGCTTACTTACATCGTGCAAATCCAAAGTAATCGGGAAATGTGCAGATGAAAGCACCCTGGATACCTTTGAATCGGCCGACCATTGCCTTGCAACGACACGAGAGCGGCGCAAGTACAGAATTCGGTCATGCGTGCTCTTAAACACGGCTCGCGACTTTCCTGGCCGTCAACAAAACGACACTGGTAACGTTGCAGACGTAGGTTGCAGTGAATGTTATTCAGATGCAGAACTATACGGACATTTCCTGGAAATATACTGTATACCTGGTTTGACGATTATCCTCGAGGAATTCGAAGATGTTTTAGCACTCAACGTTAACTCGTATATTTTTCTAAAGTCTGAATATCATAAGCCAAAGTAATTAGCGCTTCTTAGCCTGACCTTATCGAATCATTAAAATTACTAAAATTTGTTTATTATGTTACTTCCATATTCAATGCCCTGGTTTACTATAGTTGAAATGTCAATGCATAGCATGCTATCTCGTATTGCCAGGATGTCCGACGTGGACATAGCAACAACATCGGGAGATGTGTGCCAACGGTAGATCACGAAATCGTGTCTTGTATGGCGAATCAGATCACAGACGGGCTACGTACACAATAATGTGGGATATTGTCATCACGATTTCTAAGCATACACGCAAACGGTACGTAGACCGAAGTATGCTAGGTATAGACTGCAGGCTTACGTGGAAAACATGCGTGTTTAGCGATGGAGATGTGACATTTCGTGGGTCGGCCCGCCGACGCAATTCAGTAGGTCATTTTCTCGTGGGACGCTATGAGCCGCGCTACCTTATATGACTGAATACTTAGGAATACTTTTGAGATATGACAAGCAAACGGAGTGTGAGTCATGAATGTACAACTCACAATTGCTTTATTCTCCTCAGTGGCGGCGAATGAGTGCATATTAACGTAAGACAATTAAATGTGTATTGCGTTGGCAACACGCACATCAATTAAAACGCTAACTGATGATAATTATGTGTTGCTACTGCGTGCGAGGACGAAGGCAACGTCGAATAAAGCGACGCCACATTACGTACCGTGATTTTTGCGTTATTTATAATCGATGATAATAAATACAACTGCGTTATCGAAAATCGGAAAATAATATCCGGTTGTGAACCGAAAGCATCAAACTCGAAATATGTATACGCATCGGCCTATAGTGTTAATGATCTAACAATAGAAAGCGCCATAAATCAATCAATCAAATTAAGAACGCGGGCTAAACCTACACGACATCGAGAACGGTCCTAGAGTAGGGCTTATTGCAATTCTTCGCAGTGTAGTATATACATATACACAGTGCCGTGGGAAGGCAGCCCAAACCCTCCGACCGGGGAGCAGGGGCGACCACTCATACGAGACCCAAATTCATTCGTAAATCACAGGACGTCTCTTATTTGTGTGTAGTCTGAGCTCAGAGGGATACACTGGAGAAATTTCGCGCTACGCGCGCTTTACCTTCAATTTTAATGCCTTTAGGCTCATGCGTTTACGAATCTAAAAAAGCGTCAACGAATGCATAAGCGAATGCCCGATAACGTTAATTGTTCTGATATCCTGTGACGTCACTGGTCACGTGACCCAAACTAGTGAGTGTTGATAAGGGTGCCCCGTCAGGACTAGTCAGAGGGGGGAGCGGAGCAACACCCTTTACACGGCACTGCATATACAGGTCACCCGGACGAATCCTGACGCGTCATGGAATGGAAGCGACCACCGTTGGCATTCGGGCGGTCTACGCTCAATGGTCTGCTTACGCACATACCATTTGCAGCATACAGCCGCTTCTGGCCGCACAAAGTGGTCAGGATCCCTGCGTAGCGTTCAAATGTTCCTACTACACAGAAAACACTCACAAATATTGCTATATCATAAACGGTTATAACAGCGATCCTCGGTCCAGTTTTTGGCAAGACGAAGGAAACAGTACACATGGCTATGATATCGGAAACCATTGAAATTACGCTGCATGCGATAGAACGACGAATAGTCTTTTGTAGAATAGATGTCTTTCTATTGGAAGATCGTGCTGTGTGACTTCGACGTGTCAGAGTTTGGCCTCTATTAACTTCACACCGCTTTTCGGTACTAAATAAATGGGCCTCTTCCAAATTATTTGATGATAGAATCAAATTGGAGGTTTGCCTTGACATTTTACCTTCCTTTTGAATTGCCCGAGTGCGAAGCATTGGATAGATGAACAAGCCTAGAAGAGCGAATTGGGCTACTACTAGCAGAGCAACCAGGGCATAGTAGCTTCCGAAGAAGGAAAGTTCGCCAGAGCGTGATGAGTTCACTGCATCTCCTTGGAGAATGCATCCATCAGAATCACTAGTGTAGTGACGCGGAGCAATGAACAGCAGAGTTACGCCGATAGAAGCAGCAGATATCGCTACGATGGTCATCCAGCTGAAGACAACCACATATTTCCCTACAAATTTCCGCATCGCTGGATGAGCGTAGATTGTCTTCTGGCGTAACCAGAGAAAGAAGTAAAATGAATACATGGCAACAAAATAAAACACATTTCCTATATCCATGAGCAGTTCGCACGACTCTGAAAGTCCAGCAACACTCGTAATATTGAATATGATCTGATTTACTATGAACCTTGGAATGGGGAGAGCTACCACAACAACGGCAACACTGTAAATACGGCGACCGCTTTCATCGGACCTGTTCTGGTGTTTTCGCCATTTCTTTGTCTTGAGTCCGTGTATGATCATACAACTGAAAATGTAGACGATGAGCAGCAACATAAGCGACGTGATTATTTTGCAACCGAGGTAGATTGCCGAAACAATATGATCCTCCGGCTCAGGAGTTGTCAGCACAGTAGGAGTCCCCATTGACAAGGTCGCCACGATCTTGACTACTGATCTAAGAGACTGAACTCATACAAGCTATCTTACCGGCGTATTATAATAAGCTAAGTTTGCAGCTGATTAAAATCGGAGATCTACGTTGTGCACTCTGTTAAAAACCAACGATGTCGCCTAGCAATAAAGAAACATTACAAGTAGCCTATACTGCTTTCATGTGAAACGAAGAGAGGCGATAAACACTTGATGCAAAGGAAGTCATCAGCGCAGTTCTATCCAGAGTAAACCGTCGCAATGACAACCATAGAAGAGATTTGTGCTCACTGCAAACAACCGTTCCTGCGTTCCTGGTAACCGGTCGCGTTGTCGTGTTTTATATATAGGCCTGTAGAAGGACTGTTTCAGTGAAGTGAATGGACGTAATCTGGTCAAATGCATGGCATGCAGTTTTATCAGCGTTATAGATGACATTGGTGTGGTTCATGGCAATTTTGTAAGCGGCTTTGTGACTCCATTGCTATAGAATAGATTCTTCCGATCGAGTGCTTTGCCTAAGAATAAGTTTGTTCCTTTTTTCAAGAGCTCTCTCGAATGTTGCTTCGGTCAAAGAAGCTCCGAGTCGACACCTTGAACCTTTAAATCCCGTTTCCACTCGTGAGCCATACGAATTGTTGCACATTACCATTGCGATAAATTTTATACAGTTATGTCGTTTGACGAATCATTCAAACAATGGACTGTTGTTGTACCAAAACATCAGCAATATTTATGCCTAACCCACCCTGATTCTGTAGTATCCGTACATCCGCATTTGAAGATGGCACTCGTGGCACGGTATCAGCATTTGCATATCGATCATAGTCACAGCTACTGTGCGATCGACAGCAAATCTAGGCTACTCTTTCACGATGGATTTTCACAAAATGTTGTTGCACTGATTGCTACATCTGTCAACGACATCGACATAATTGTGGCCTGTTTGCTTGATGTCGCTGCCGCTATTTATAAATGAACAAATAGCCAATTACCCGTATTCAATGAATATTTGGATTATAGAGGTTTGTGGTTAAGTTTTTCATTTCTATGTCACAACTAAAACTGCTCCACATGCACACCTAAAGGATCAGAAAAGTCACAAGGTAACGGGCACATCTACTTTCGAAGAAATCGGAGCGCATAATTGAGATTTCACAGCTAAACTCAACGAAATTGACTCGGCAGTTGAGACGATCACGCTGCCACTGAGGTCGCTTTCAAAACATGTGATGTTTTTGCGCCTACGCAAAACTTTATTCTAAAATCTTTTCTGCTGCCATGTTTTTGTTGCGTAAATATAAGAGTCATACCGAGTTACTTTGCGGCTCGGTAAGAAGTTGTACGGGCGCACCAAAAGGAAATTTATAAAAAAATTTATATGAGTAATAGACATTACCGAATATAACTGTGTAATATAAGTCTTGTGCTTATTATATAATTGTCACAAATGAAATACGTGTGCCTTAAAATTTCGCAAAGACAAATGGTATTGATTAAACCGCGTGCGGAATGGAAACTGATACTCGCCCATCGACCTACAATTTTTATCACAGCCGTGTTGTCCGCATGTTCCTATATTGGAATAACGAAATTTGTGAAGTCGGCAAAAATCAATCAGCTATTGTTTTTCTGATTAATCGTGCATTCAACATCTATGATCATTGAATATGGTATATTCTACATGTAATCGCGGGCGATTTTGGAATTCAGCGCTATTTATGGATTATTTGTAGCAGCCTCGCTCACCGTAGGTCACAATCATTCCCTCCCTCTCCTCCCGCACGAATCCATTGACATTCGATTCCTATCACCAGTAGACTACCACGCTTTCGTCGACCCCCAGTAGAGCTATATTATAAGAACCTAACACACGACCGTTGTCAGACAATAAGTGATATCAATGAGACCCGTATGGTATATAGATTTTGCATCAGAGTAATTTAGGTCGTTTCATTTGCAAAAAGTTGCGACATCGCGTTTCCTCATCAGAAGTAGTGTAAATATCTGGTAGAAGTATCAGTTACACGATTCCTGCCGTGTTATCGAATGGAAGCGATCACTGTTACTGTTCTTATTTGCTCCGTCCTCACTCATACTGGAACTGACGTCGGAAGGAATACGCTTACGGTTGCAGAATATTGTCAAAATCCTTGGGTAGCTTTCAAATGTTCCCAATACGCAGAACACACTGACAAATGTTCCGATGTCGTAGACAGTATTAGAAGCAGCTCTTGGTCCTGTTTTAGGCAGGACGAAAGAAACGATACCCATGGCGATGATATCGGAGGCCATAGAAATTATGCTGCATACGATGGAACGACGTATGGTCTTTTGTATGGTTGATATCTTCCGGTCTGACGACGAAGAAAGACGTCGACTCAGCTGGCGTATGCCTGCGGAAAATTTCCATAACATATTCTCCTTGATTGCAACTTGAGACACGTTGTCTGGAATTGACGTTAGACTGAAATTGGATGTCTGCCTGGATGTGTGGTGTACTTTCCGTATTGCATTGCTTCGAAGCATAGGATAGATAAATAGACTGAGCAGAGAGACTTGAGCTACAACCAGCAGAGATACCAAGGCATAATAGCTTCCGAAAAATGACAGTTCACCAGATCGTGAAGAGTTCACTACTGACTGTTTGAGAATGCATCCCTCAGAATCACTAGCATAGTGAAGCGGGGCAATAAACAACAGAGCAACTCCGATAGCCGCAGCAGAAAGCACTACAATCGTCGTCCAGCTGAACCCAGCCACAAATCTTCCCGCTAAATTTTGCATTGCTGGATGAGCGTAGATCGTCTTCTGGCGCAACCAGAGAAAAAAATATATGGAATATATTCCAATGAAATAAAACACATTCCCGATGTCCATGATCAATTCACACGATTCCGAAAGTCCGGGAACGGCCGCGATATTGAATATGATCTGATTTACTACGAATCTTGGGATTGTGAGGGCTACAGAAACAACGGCGGCACTGTAAATCAAACGGCCGTTGACATCGGACCTATAGTGGTGGTAACGTCGCCATTTTTTTGCCTTCAGTCCATGTATTACCATACAGGTGAGGATGTAGATGAGGAGAAGCAGCAAAATCGATGATACTATTTCGCAAATTAAATATATCGTCCAATCCATGTCTTCTTTTTCGAGTGTTTTCATCATTGTCATCTGCAATAGCTACCGCCGTTAACTCTTCGGCCACGCGCTTTTAAAAACTATATATAGGGAGATTAATTATCGCTATAAACAACTATAGGCTACTATCTACTATGCTTGCGATAAATTTGAAAAATATAATTTAGAGCGTTTTTATGTGTCTTCCCAATTTTGACAAGTTGGATTTTGTATTTTAGCTGAAGCTCTATAGCAAAGCTGTCCCGCAATCATCATCTAACGCGACATTCTAGTCTGAAGTCGATGGACAATTCAATAGCCTTTCGATCTAGGATTGCTGAGCGAAATCTGTATCTGATTCTACGCGTCCGCGCCGCACCGTGTTGACTTGAAAGTACAGTAATAAGCTTTGAGCGCATGATAACAGCATTTTGCAATGACGACGACAGAGCTCGCTCTCAAACACGCGGTCCACGTGGTAGAGCATTGTACTCTCACACAATAAAACCTTATTCGAGTGCGTTCCTTTTGTGGCATTTATTTTATAGATATATTTAATAGATATAAATTAGTCCTGTATATAGGCTATAGCCTACCATCTATTAAATATTTGGCTTATTGTCTACGTATTACATTGCAGGCGCACCTGGAAGAAAGTCATATTTGTGTAAGAAACATTTGTCTTGTGAGTGTTTTAATGTCATGAATATCTTAAACTTTGTTGAAGATGTAGCCTAATAAAAGATATTGATCATATCGCACATAGAATCGAAACCATTATAGCTACCTACGACACGCCGTTGTTCGCATTGGAGTTGGGAAATATGGCTCACAGACTACGATGATCATCTAACCGACATTTCATGAGACTGCGAATTGATCATGGGTTAGGCCTACATTAGATTAGAAACAATCCCCGCAGTTGGTTTTATAACCACTGAGCACAACTTGAACGACAGGATGGAGTGGGTAATCTGTGGCGCCCTCTCGCGGGCACCAGCTTAAAAGTAGGAACTGCACTGGAGGACAGTACAGTGAACCAAAGTCTCGGGAGTAAACAGTGGTCACCGGTCAGTCTCCAGTGAATGTAGTGGTGTCTGAACTTCCTGATTACGGGGGATGTAATTGTAATTGTAATTATAATTGTCGATCCGCAAGCCGGATGCTGCTGCAATAATGGTACCGGTGCTTTTCATTTTGAGGACGTACCGGTGGTACCGTTACAGCAGCTTAAATTTACTACCACTACCGCCAGTAGGCCTACATGTTACAGTTACACACCACCACTGGCAACTGGCATTGCAGTGAATAGCTATTCTATTACAATTTTAACAGGTCTATGCTATATCTTGTAGCCTACAAATATCAATATTAGACCATCTATGTGTAAAGTAAAGTAATGGAGAACAGACGACGAGGCGTCAGCTCTTACTTGAATGTTCCTGATGACACGTTGGATGACTTATGCAGTCGGTTTTTATTGAACATTCCTGCTACAGAGAAGCACGACATGATAAGATTATGCTTTCAAATTGAACTTGCACATTGGTTTTATTTAGACTTCTACAGACAAGAGCAACCTTCTCTCCCTGACTGCAAAGTGAGAGATTTCGCTAAGCTCGTTTTTGAAAAATATCCGTTCTTGTTGAAGCCATCCACAGCAAATGTAGATGATGTTATTGAAAAATGGAGGGAATACAAGAAGAGCGTACCAACGTTTGGGGCTGTTATCTTGGATGAGACAACGGAGCATGTACTCCTTGTTCAAGGCTTTCTTGTCCGTTCAAGCTGGGGATTTCCCAAAGGCAAAGTAAATAAAGACGAAACTCCTATGGATTGCGCAGCAAGAGAAGTTCTAGAAGAGACAGGTTTTGACATCAAACCATATATGAAATCGACCGAATATATTGAACTTAGAATTATGGAACAATTGACAAGATTGTATTATGTTGTCGGAGTGCCGAGCTTGACAGAATTCGCACCTAAAACACGTGGCGAGATAAAAAGTGTCGAGTGGTTCAACTTGGACGATTTGCCGTGCCACAAGAGGGATCAAACACCAAAAAAGAATCTATCACTCGGCCCAAACTGTTTCTTCATGGTGATTCCATTCGTCAAAAGCATACGGAAGTGGATTAGTGACAGGAAAAACAGGCTTCATACAGGCACAAGACCGCAAAAAGGTGCACTCAACAACAAGTCAAAAGCACCAGATAAGAGTACAGAAGTTACAATTTCAACGAAGGCACCTGATGTTCCATCCAATCGTGAGATAACTAAAGGAATTTTGCAAATGTCTAAAGAAGAAGTATTGAGACAACGACAGAGTTTCGCTCAAGCAAACAACCAAGAACTGCAAAAAATCCTGAGCTTGAAATCAGGTCAGGATTATCATGTAAACGAGAAGTATTCACAAAACCCATATTATCATCTCGACTCCCCTGCTAACCACAGTTACAGCGCATCACGAGGAAGGGGTAGGTTGCTTTACGAACCGCTCTCAGAACACTGGAAAAACTTTAAAGTTGATCGTGCTGCACTGGAGAATATGATCGATCAGTTCCATCTATTGTAAATCCTGTTTATTCACAGAACTATGATAAATTGCACTATAGTTTATGGTCTTCACCAGATGAAGGAGCAGAGCTCCGAAAGCTTGTGCATTATATTCTAATAAACTGGACTGGACGTTAAATCTGTGGTGACTTATTATATTTATTACTATTTGAATCGTCCGCCATCGGCTCCACTATTTTTCGTAATATAGTTTATGGTAACACGCACTGTGTGTTAGAATCTATACCTGACTCTAATATCTGACGCAGGTCAGCAGTAGATTTCCAAATTTTTCGTTTCGTTGATCCCAATTGCTTGTCAGGATTTTCCACACTGGCTTAACCTGACATCTGCATGGATTATAAGTAGAGTGTTTTTTGACCTAAAAAAAATTAATTTTGACAAAACTATGTGGAACTACAAACTATTGTAATACACGGTTTTGTAACTCTGGGGACGAAGTCCAAAGTTTTTCGAGAAGGGAAAAATGCATGTTCTACAGAGCAAGACGTTGGCTGGCAGCACTGTATCTTGGCATACAGGACAGGTGTTAGTATAGGTTCTGAGTCGTCAGATGAAAGATATTTTTGACGTCACGGTTTTTCAACTGAAGGTGTAACCACAGCGTGACCTGACGCTAGAGCAAACGTCACGGGTCAGGAGTTCTGAATAAGTAGCCAACTCGGCAATTTCTATGAAATTCCAGAGGAAAGTATTAGGCCAAAATTTTGCTTTGATCAAAAGTCATCAAATTGTTTATGTATGCCTACCTCGGTTCTTATGTGCTGCCCAGCGCTTGTCTACTCTGATAAACTAACTGGGCAGAAGATGATTTAATGTCATCTCTAAGACAAAGGGGTCCATCCCAAGTTGGACTTATGTAATGTGCATTTTCAGTATAGAGTATACCCAACCTACCACACAAGTTTTAAGCTTCCAATTACCGTAGTGCGAGTCTTTGTGTCTGTGATGATTGATCAGTACCGGTAATACAAAACTGTAATCTTTTGTACGTTATTAAACATCTTCAATATATCTGGCAAGTCTCTCTATTGTTGCGATCAGCCTCAGTCAGTGGTGGTAATCTGATAATGGTGTGTGACAAATGCTCTGGTCCAATTTAAGTTGGGCGAATCCAAGACTCCCAAGAATAAGGCAACCGAAGAGAAAAGCAGCAAGCCAACAAATCAATTTGCGAAATGTTGATAAAATTGAAAATGAATGACATTTTCGACGATAGTTAGGAAAGAAATTGATATGCGATACCCTGCACTACTGTCACGTATTGGACACGCCTGCCCAGGGTTTATATGCAGTACATATTACAAGTTTACAAAAATTACACCAGCAGTCCGTAGATGTCACTTCATAACATGCAAACAAAGTCATTGGAAATTGCTTTTTTCTGTCTAACTTGAACCTGGCTTAAAAATATCGAGTAAATTGATGGAGAATAAGTTTATTGGCTGTGTCATCTCATTTGCAGCTAAATAAGAACACAGTGTTGTGACATACCGCTTCAAATCACAAGTGAACTGGTGATACATTATCACTTCAGCAGACTGTTGCAATACCGTCAAATTTCACCATCGTCAGCTAGGCTACAGTTGATATATTAATCCGTTAATTAATAAAGAACATATTCAGACTATTGTTCCATACAAGGATAAATCAATGATAAATGGAACTTACACATAACTCAACGAACACAAGTAATCAAAGTACTTGTGTACATCCTACAGCGGTAGCCTTTTGAGGTAATTCATCAGATAAAGGATAATTGGCACAAGGAACTCATACAGGAACACATCCGATTCAATGAACTCAGTGAAGAATATTTTAAAAGAAAGTTGAAATAGTTTCATCACACAAAAGGTTTTTCATGCCTGCGAAAACATTAAACGCATGAGTGTTTAGTTTGAATAATTATGAAATAATATCATCTTACGCATATAATCCATGGATTCCACCTTCCACTCGGGCAGAAATCGTCCTCCGTTCAAATTTCAATTCACCGCTGTACATCATCGCCCTAACAAATAATGGCTAAGTGGCTAAACAGGATTTTCAACCCATGTTACATTTCATACCTCAATCTAGACAGACTATTACTGCCCATGTTTTGACAACCGTGTTGAATTCCTGCTATTAAATAAGGCAGGAAGGTTTGAACTGATCCTTTGTCTTGTAAGGTACTAGCTACGATACCACGACCAGATGCTGGAGGCAAGTTATTTCTATGAAATAGCGGGATAATAAAAAGGTTAATGAAAAAAAGTTTAATAGATTGGCGATGCAATTTACCCAGACCCAGGTTGATATCCAGTCATTGTTACATTGTGACCTGTTGCTTGGTGAGCTACTGTGCTCTTGTATTTTTTTAATCTGATGCCATCGGAGTAGAAATATTCCCCAGGAGATTCCGTGGTTGTCTCAAGTAATGAGTCCAGCATTACTGAAAAATATAGACACTCAGTTGCTCACAACATACGAAAGTTGTGTTACAAACACTAATAACAAGCAAATCTTCATGTAACTACAATTTTGAAGCACCACTGTCAACCTATTACATCTTTGGCAAGGTAGGAGAAAAGTTAGAGTTACACGTATTGATTGTCAATTAAATAATACTGATATCCAATGAAATTTATCTTTCGATATACCTGTTGAGGCTCCAAGTGCCAGTGCCTTAGTAATATGGCCGACACTATCGACTCCTCCATCAGCAAGTACTGGTACACCAAACCTTCTTGCATACTCAGCTACCTTGTACACGGCAGTAGCTTGAGCTCTTCCTACGGCCATTGCTGTAACAAAATGAGAGCAACTTTCTATTATTAAAGGTCGCGCCAATGCTAAGAACGCAAAACTGCCCATTACGTTGATTCTTGCAGCTCAAGTCACAACAAATCAAATAATGCACTCAAAGAGCCCAACGTTAGTAGTATTGATAAATTAGTGCAAATAGGCATACATTAACACTGCAGCTATAAAACTATAAGATCATCACAAAATACCAAAGCGTGGATGAGTCTACCGTGAATTTTCATGGTTCTAACAATTCTACATGGATTAGACATATACATACCAATTGATTATTATATATATTATTCTCCACACGCTTGTAACTAACATTCTCACTCATTGCTGAATCGACTTCTGAGTTACAAGTTAATCAACCCTCAAATGCTACGCGATTGAGGCTTCACGAAGTGCGGGCACAGTCGGGATCTACACTTTGACACCCTAGGGGAAGTCCCGGTGAGTCAGCTTTTGCCTAATACGATATGTACGGGAGTCTGCGACTATAAAGCCAGTGGTTTATGCAGGTAGTAGTTGTAATCTCCATGCATTGATTTTTTTTGATTAATTTATGTCGGTTATAACCTAGTCGGCGGTGGTGAACGATTATTGCAGTGCGTAATGTCTATGAGACATGCATACCAAGTTTCCTGAGAAAATAAGTCATTTAGTCTGACACTAATGGAGAAATTCCTACTGAGAGGAATCAGACTGATGTACATTTGCATAAAGAATACATCTCAAGTAAATGATACGTGTTTGTATAGGACAGTGTGTAACAATTGTACTGAACACATGGAACAACCCAACACTTGTACACAATGCGAAGATACAAAAGTTTTGAATTGATGCATGCAGCCCTGATACATTAGAAATTGAAAACATGCAGAACCAAGAATATGAAAATTTATCATGATACCGGTAAACTGTTGGTTTCTAATTTAGGTCTTTTAAGCAAACTCCATGATTTCTACAAGTGGCATCAGTAAAACCATAGTTTTGTGAGCATGATGAGTATGTAGACCAAATGTATTAGAAGCCGGCCAGCAGTAGCTATAATTTAATGAAAACATCCAAGATTGATGCAGCCCCTCAATAGCTTACTATTGATATTGACCATGCCATCTTGCCCAACAACTACACCCGAACCTTCGTATTATTTCAAAACAGGCTCAGTCAAGTGCTGTTACACTGTGCCAAATTTAGTTAATATTATATCAATCCATTCAGTGACACTGCCTAGGTATTGCCTACTCAAAATTTGGTACCGGTACCGTAACAGCTTGAATCTTGTCAAACGGTCTGCTAACTATAAAGTCACCACTTACTATCATTGCGGGTCAGAATCAACACAATTCTCTTTATAAGACGAGGAATGCTACAAATTATCGTAAGTATCAAATGGAAGATGCTCTAATACTACATCAATTGAATGAAACATCCACTTCATGAATCACACGCTAACATAGACTGATATCAGGGAAGGAATGAGGAAAATTTGGAATTGCCTCTCCAGTATTCTTTATCTCGTGGTCAATTTTTGCCAGAGCAAGCAACACGAGAAGGCTTATATTCATTTCAACCCTGATAATGATGTGTCCGATAAATTTTGAAGACGATTATAGCAATATGTGGCAAAGCAAATCACAAATCTCGAGTGACGACTTACTGAAAGAACCGTTCACTCTTGAATCATAAGAACCTGGATGAAAATCATAAAAGTAAAATACTGGTACCCTCTTCGATAAGAATCTCTTCATAAAACAATCCAACTTGTAGTAACAGAGAGTATATAGGTATGTACTATGTAGGCCTATTCCTGATTTATCATTTTCATTGGCACTTTTCGTGCGGTTCACCACAAAGAAAAAAATTATCAAATAAATCCTTCAAAAAAGTATAGTCACTTGTGATTTGTGTGTCATGTTATGTCGAACTTATTATCAGTTATCAAAGTTATCGGTAGGCTTAAAGTACCGGTATTAATTGATTGTTCGTAACCCAATATATATAAATATATATATAAATATAAATATAGATTTAGAATCTATCTTAACAGTAAAAAATGCTTGAAGCTTAGAATATGATATGGTATACCATATACCAGCAAATATTAAAATGGTCGTTAGGGAACTGACATAGGAATATATGGTACATTATATCACTCACCTTCATTATTGATGCTGATTGAACCTGTTGCAGTCCCGACTCTAAGGCCGTCAACTCCGGCATCAATAAGGCTTTTTGCTTGTGCCGCAGTTACGACTGAAAACAGGACAAGAATGAACGTTGTTTCAAATTTTATAAGCCTGGTATGGAAGCCATTTCCTGTGGTGAAATCTGGGATTCATGAAGTTAACTCTTGGCTTCGTTCCTATGTGTGAGGCGTCTGTTCAAGATGTATTTTCACATACCATTTCCACCAATAACTTGTAAATCGGGGTATTTCTCTTTGATGAGTTTAATCATGTTGACTTGAAATACCGAATTTCCTTGCGATGAGTCCTGAATGTTAAGCAAATACCGGTACTCAAATTTCAAAAATTCAAATCATTGCCTGATGCTAGAATGTTAATTAGATGAATTGTGTCATGTCCAGACAGACTTCCAAAAGGAACAATAGGTCAATAGCACTTGATGACAATGAAGGACTCCTCATTGATACATACAAAGGGTATACTTAACACTTAATAGTACGCTCAATGTCAAGTGTCTTCAGTAAGAAGCGCAAGGACATGCCTACAGAGTCACAGAATATTATTCAAATTACTCACCATAATAACTACATCAACGCCAGCTTCCGCTAACAAATCTAGCCTGTGTTCATCTTCTACACTACATGATATCGCAGCCCCACAAAAGAGTTGCTTCTTGCCGTCTTTGGATGCCAAAGGAAAGTGGCGATTCTTCTTTAAATCAGTCCTAGCGATCAGAGACACCAATTCATTCTTCTCATTCACAATTGGCAGTTTCCCTGTGATCATAAAATTGAAATTTATCATACAATAGATATTCAATGCTGCATCCTATCACAGATAAACAAGCTACTGTAGAGAGCTTTACAAAATTTACTAATGGGGTATTTATTATCCAGTGGCTTAATCCCAAGAGTAATCAACTAACCATTAACCTTTACGAGGTTGCAGAGATTGTGACAGAAGCAAAGCAAATACCAATGCGATTTAGACGATCAGTTGGATGGTGAATATCATTTCACAATCAGGTGAAAAAAGGCATTTAAATGGTCAGCAAACTTCAAAAATCATATATGAAAGTCACTTGTTCAGATGTGAAGCCACAAAGCATCTGAGTGGATGTGGTTGGAAACTAGGCATGTGCTTTATTAGTTAGCTTATGAAAGTAAGTCTGGAAAACTCCTGATTTGTGGCGGATGACTATGAGCATTTCTTACTACCATACATAAGCCACTTTCGTAATCAGAGATTAATCAATCAGTGACTAGTAACTCAAAACATTCTACTAAAGAATTTGGATTTATACAAACCTTTTTTGCTCTTAGAGACAATGTCGTTTGCCTCTTGCAGAGTAACCGAGATATTGGCAGTGATTAATTCAGATAATGGAGTCATGACTTGTAATAAATTGGTAGAATAATCGTCAGGTTTCAAAAAGTCCACATCTCTAGAGGACACCAGTCCAAGGAGTCTTCCAGTTGGGCTTCCGTCATGAGTGACCGGAATACCAGAGAAACCGTGTGCAGCTTTTACGGAGAAGACGTCGAATACTGTCGAATTGGGTCCTAATGTTACGGGACATTGGATGAAACCTTGCTCGTATTTCTGCAAAAATTTAAATTTAATGGCAAGTAGATCTGTTGGGAGTAGAACCGATGCTTAGTGAATCCAAGCATTCATGGATACAGTGGGCCTAGGCCTAATAGCGACAGCACAGCACTCAACAGAATAGCAATAATTAGTGTGCATCAGCTTTCTACATAAAAACAACAAAACATTTATACATAAAAACAGGCGTTGTGTCATCCTAATCTGCTATTAATTGATTTGTGCTAGTACAGCAATACACCACCAACACCAAGTGACAAGGTACACAACAGAACGTGATATTTTACCATTTGCTGTGAGACTCACCAAGGCAAACTCCTATTGAAAAATGGATGCAAAATTACGACTTGTGAATGCACATCCTGCAGGCTCAGACAATGTCAGGCTATAGGCAAAGTCAAAATGCGCATTTCAATGTAAGATGACTAGTGAAAATATCTTCTTACATTTATAATTGTAAGTTGCATGGTTTACAAAGCTGGTATGAGTAAATGGATGCAATTACTAAATTGATAGAATTAGTAAGAAAGTGCTGGATAATATCTGACGAGGGCTATTAACCAATGGTATGGTACCTTCACTCTTTTGACTTGAGCTGCTTGGTATTCAGGGGTACAGTTGCAATGAATAAAGCCTATTCCTCCCATCAGCTAGAGAAAAAAATAAAATAGATAAATTCAAATACGGCCAGTAAAACATGTCCTAAACACAAGGACAGACCGCTAGTCCTATTGCCATGTCAGCTTCTGTCACTGTATCAGTTGGCGATGAAACAAGCGGAGTCTTTAAAGTCATTCTTTTTGTCAGCGCAGACGACAGATCCTTCAAGGGAATAGATTTTAGAGTGGTATAGTATCATAATTATAAAAATGAGAGAGACTTACGACTTGGTCCGCAGTGAAATCTATCGATCCAGGAAGGAGGAGAAAATCACTGAAATGGAGAATTTATACGGTCAGCGACACAATAATAATTGAAACTAGTGGTTTGTCGGCCGTAAGGCACAACATTGACAGTAAGTCAGCCAAAGTGCAAGACTTGATTAGGAAACCGATTGCATCAAATTAAAAATTAGCTTACTTGTAGGACAAACCGTCTCCACTTCTCAGTAGTTGACAGGCTGTTAGACCATCCACTGGTACATAGCTGGTTTCGCCACTTATCAGATACTCAGCCATCATCTTTACTCATGCATTGGAGTATATACGCAAATTCTAATCTTATCAAACTTTAAACTGTCCATGTTGCGTACAATTTTAACCAAGCTACAAAAATAGAAAAATTTTGACATAAATGCCTTGTGAAAAATGTACACATTGCCAAAAAACAATGATACCAGGTACCCAAGATTTTGCAACTCAATGAAGACAGACACGTACCTCGACTAGACATCCGTACACGCTTAGTCTATAGTGTAGCATTCACGGGGGATACACTGAAGACTGAATAGAGCTACACAGCACATCACCCTCCCATCAATATATGTATGAAGCAATAATAGGGCTGATCGCTGATAACCTTGTACACTTTCAGATTGCAAAAGAGATGTACTCTAGCATACAATTAAGCCTACATAACAATCAATAGGTCAGAAAATAGTCGAGCATGTGGCGGATGATCCAGATAGTAATATTCCAATCGATAAGTCAAAAGAGAGAGAATGGAACCATTTCAACAAATGTCTAGCCCATTACACATTATCTATAAGACACTGGCCTTTATATCAAAAATAGCTCTTTTCATTAAAATCATTTTGCAGATCTTTTCTAACTAGTCAATAATCCACTAATGACTGAGATTACAGAATCTCATGAACTAGTTATTGCAAATTTCTTCTGCAAAATTGCCAATAATTCCTTCTCTGCGTTCAAATTTTCATTATCATTCAAAGCACTGCTACATGACTTGAATATGCTTTCCAGGATGCTTCGTTCGTCCTTTTCAAGAAAATCTAAATTTAACGAGAATCTTTTTGATGAAGAAATGCTTTCAAATATGCTCAATACAATATGGATGTGCTCAGGATAAACAGACTCTGAGCTTACACACTTAATGATTTCACCAAGAGGACAGTCAGTTGAAAATATTTGTTTGAGATTATCTGAACCAATTGCAATTAAGAGCTCCCAACGATCTGTTGAAGAAGTACAAACTCTTTTCCACATTCTATCAAATTCAGATGATGTTTTTGGAATACGGCCATTTTTTGTTGGTGGAATATTTGAATTGACTTCATCGTCGCCGCTTGTTTTTGCCATCATCCTGTTCCATAGTTGATACGTCATTCCACCGCTTTTATCTTTCTTATCCAATGGCTTCAAATGTGATGCAAGAACAATATCTCTGAACTCATCGTAGTTGGCTACCTTTTGCCGAATCGCACGGAATTTTGCATCGTTTTCTCTTTGATACTTTTCGTCTTTTGCAATGGCATTCGCCAACTCATTTTCAAGCTTTCCGAAGTCGATCATGTCATCATTTTGAGAAGTCATTTCTTATGCACAATTTCACTAGGCTTGTATTAAGCTATGAAAAAATATTGCATCATATTACTATTTAAATTTATATTATGAGACCAACTAGCGCAAGACAATTGAAGTTAGGTCTTACCAAGAACCAAGGAATTAAATGGAGTTCTATGTAAATTAAAATCGTATAGGGCTATGCAAAAGCAAAGTATGTTGGTACCTTCCACAGTCCAATCTCTATTAAATCTGTGATGTACGATCAGAAAATGTTTCTCCTAAGTCGACACTATCGTAATGATATCATAGGCTATGTCCTCCAGATGCTGCTTTCATTCCATTTGTTATTTCACAAATCGTTCCCATGAACAGAATCAATATGTGACCTATGTGAGGAAAGTGGCAATGATAGGATGTTCCCAACTGCCATATTGAAAGATGATGAAATGATTCATCGAACCAGCGGGCGTTCTTTACACTCGGCGAAACACTCTCAAGATTTGCCATCAACCGCTAAGACATACGAACAACGCAAGAAGCTGCCTCAAGGTGAATGACAGACTGGTCTCGACAAGTATGAAAGAAAGTGAAAGGGTTAAAATACATTCCAGGTCGGCTTATCTTTCCTATCAATCCTAATCTTCAAGATACTATGAAGATGAACGTTTACAATTTAGATACCGAGGCTTTAGTAACGCAATGAAAATCAATAAAGCTATTATACTCAGTACCTACTGGACCCGACACCATGGATTCATGGAAAGTAAGCTACTGTCCATGGTGGATCAGTAATGTTGTTTCCCAATTTAAATGTCCTTAATATTAACCCTCTCTTATCTTTTCTAAAGATAGCTATCGGTATATGTCAAGTTTAGGCTGATATTGAAAGCCACAGAAAAAAAACCGTTGTAAGTTAAATTGTTAAAACTGTTTGACATGCCTTGCCGAATACAACATAAACGTGTGCAGTGCCGACTTTGTTTGACAATAATCACGAGAAATGTACACCCTTAAAATTTCGAACTGCGGTAGCCAAACACCACAAGCCGTCGACCACAGCAACTGAAGCGATGAAGAACGCGGGGCTGAAGTAGGCGAAGTCACAAATTGGTTAGCGACAGATACGGTAGCGCGTAGCGAGCGAGAAGCGACAGTCAGGTAACGAGCGAGAGTTGCTCGCTGTTCTATATTTTATATATGCTGAAGAAACCGGTCACTTTTGCATATAACTGGCCTACTTGTTGATCAGATTGATCGTCAGTTCTTTACATGAAAGTCTGTTTACAAACCCTCAAGTGGCATATGACGAGATTAGTACAGCACTCCAGCGTCAATATTGTGAACGCTGGCCTACGGATAAGAAAAATTCCAGTTCATCAGTTATTATGTGGTTTGTATATTGCTTCCATGTTTTGTAACTGCCTTTCTATATTGTTTCAACTGCCGCAGAAAAATCGAATCGCCTTCCACCGGAAATTTTTCAGTCAGGGCGGTTGCTGTAAAAGTTAGCGTGATCACAGTGTGTTTTATCACGATTCTTGTATGAAATTGGCCTCATTGACATTATAATGAAATCGAGTGATTGAAATTCGAATTCTAAAGCAAATTATGTTTTTTAATTATTTTACGTGAAATTCAAAATCCTAATGAGGCAGGTCTATGGCTCTGTGGTATTTGTTTTTCTCCTATGTATTGTTGTTACCGGTACTAAAGTTGTATTAGTTTTGGTACTGGTATTGTTCGATCAAACAAGGATATATACATTCTCCCAAGTCTCAAGCATGTGTCTGGCCAATGGGAAAGTTTCATTTTGTGTATTCTGCTACATTGCCTATCATATATGCATAAGCATACCGAATCATGAGCTGTTCATTTGCTTTGCCGTTATCCAAACATAAGAGTAAATTGCAACCTCACCCAGGTCCTTAGACGGAGGTACTTTCAACTTCCATATTATTCTAAATATATACTTAACCTACCTGCACAAATATAAAAGAGTAGGCCTGATTTATTGAAAAGGAGGTGTGGTGCTGAAGCCAATAGGGGAAGGCATCTAGAATAGTAGTCTACTAATATATCCACACTCATTGCTGTAGGTATGGAATGCTGCACTAGTCGATAATATTGGGGCGTCATTAGCCAATGAGAATAATTTTTTGTGTTGTTTTTCTTTTAAAGCAATTATTTTCAAGTAAATAGTTAATTACTGTTTGGTTATCAAAAAAAGGACAATGGAGCTAATTAAGTCAAATTGAAAGTGACCTTGACGCTGATAAGTTTTTCATGTATTAAAGAAATGACTGATATTGTTACTGAACAGATTCCTGACTTCTCCAATGATGGACAAATATTAGATGATGGCATTGTTCCAGTGTCAGATGACACTGAAAAGCTAAATGACGGTATAAATAAATACGTATTTCATAAAAACAACTCTTTTCCACAATTTCACAAGAATGATGATCCGTACAGAAAGAATCCTATTATTTTGGAAGCTGGTTTGCCCATAATAAGCAAAAGATTGCTCCCTCCCCTCAATATAAATAATGCGAAACGTTCGCGAGCATTTTCTGGATCGTCTTCATATGGGGTTGATGACACGGAATCTCCTGCATCAGAATCACTGATTGCTAAAGACCCTTCGTCATCATCATCTGATATTAGTGATTCTGATTTGAGGATATCTATTAATGAGCAATGCCAGTCGACATCGAGTAGTAACTCTACACAAGAATTGACGGAGTCGACTGGGTCTGATATGTACGACAGCCTGCATGGACAGTTTTCTCAATCGTTAAGGTTACGAAAGCTGTTTAGAACAAATTCTACTCATTCCACCTCTTCTCTACCGGTACCGCGTAAAGCTTTAGAATTATCTTCAAATGATGATGATGCCAAGAGTTGTGCATCTGACTCTGATACAATAAGGTACATCAGCTCATCAAAATTTTTGCGCAACGACCCAGTTCTAGAGCCAAAGCATGAAGAATCACAGAATTTAAAAGATAGCTGTTCTTCAAAAGAAGATAGCAGTTGCGAAACTAACGATGATGGGCTCCAGTTTTTCAGCATTCCGAGAAATCTCGAAGAGAAATCCGATGAATGTCTGGACTCCGAGTCACCTCAAGAAACACAAGTTGAAGAAAAATCTAGCTCCGATGATGAAGTCTCGAAGTTACCTCATACACAATCATCCGGAATATTGCCTGCTATACCTTCAGACAAAACGAGGGAAAGAAGCTATCTTGTAGGGCATTTAACAAAGCATGGATCGCTTTTAGGGATTGAAGAATTGCATCGATATTTTCCTAACAGAATGTTGAAGATTTTTATTGGGACTTGGAACATGCAAAAGAAGACGGTGCCGAAAAATCTTAACGACTTCATCCTACCTAAGCACAAACACTATTTGCAAGATATTTACGTCATCGGTGTGCAAGAATCAACATTAGACCAAAAAATGTGGGAAATAAAATTGCAAGAAACTTTAGGTGTCAATCATGTCCTCATCCATTCAGTCTCACATGGGGTTTTACACTTATCTGTATTTGTAAGGCGTGATTTGATTTGGTTTTGCTCATCCGTTGAAGATGATAAAGTCACAACAAGGATGGTTTCTCAAGTCAAGACAAAGGGAGCTGTTGCAATAGGATTTCAATTTTTTGGTACTTCGTTATTGTTTGTCAACGCACATTTTCATTCTGGACAAAGCAAAGTGAAAGAGAGAGTCGAAGATTATAGTAAAATCAAAGAGAAGCTGAAACTGCCGAGAACAGCCACTTACAAAAGTTCTGATGTTACGTCGCGATACGATTGCGTTTTCTGGTTCGGAGATTTGAACTTCCGTGTCGACGTGCCTTCGTCAATCATGCGTGAAGAAATCCACGCTCTTGGCAGTACAAATCTGAAAGAGTCATTGAAATGGGATCAGCTACGTGCAGTTATGAAGCGGAATTTGGCATTCCATGGATTTACTGAACCACGTATCAAGTTTCGACCGACATATAAATTCCTACCTGGCTCAGAGTCATATGCCGTTACGTCTAAGCCAAGAACTCCGTCATATACGGATCGAATTCTATTCAAGAGTAAAGAAATTGATTCTATTTGCTGCAGTGAATACCATAGCGTGCCTAGTCTAAAGCACTCGGATCATCGGCCAGTACATGGTTTCTTTGAAGTATCTTTGAAACCGGGCCGGGACAATATTTCTGCTGGAGTGTGTAATTACCGCAGTGATGTGTATGAGAAAGCAGCCAGATTACGAGCACATGGTACCGACTACCAGAACAACAGCTCTGTGTGCAACATTCTGTAGTTCGTTAAACCGATAGATTCTATATTTTGTCTTGTCTTACAAAAGCTTTTATACGCTGACAGCAAATTTGTTACTGTATCAATAAAATGAAGCTAAGTCGTAGAAATCATTTCTTATCGTAAAGATTCATGACAGGTTTAACGACTACAGCATTCACAAGCTTTCGAACTCCACTCCTTCCGCCAGCAATAAGTAGGTAGTTATATTTGTCAGGGGCAAACCCATACAATAGGGGAGCCAGCATATATTGAGGCATAACCAAACTCGATGTTAGTGACAGAAACATCAGGACATGTTTTATAAGACATATGCAGTGCATTCCTTTTACTCCCACCATGTTATCACTTCGGCTACATTCCTTGTCAACTAAAATGAAACTAATAGAGAGTTGACTTTTGTATGTTACGCTGCTTGAAATAACATTCCAACGTTGCTGCAGCCACCGCCTAATGGTAGTCAATTTTGTCATAAACCTTCAGGATTGCACCCTTTTTTGTATTGCTTATTCTTTTTATTAAATGTAATCAGTAGGTCATGACTGAGGGACAAGGAAACAAGAATATATGGCAAATGTTATTAGCTGAAGAACAGACAGATGCTACAGAACAATATATGCAAAATGACAACATTGCAACTTCAGTACAAAATTTTAACAAAAGCGGTCTGAAGCAATTAAACATCTAAAAGCAGTTCCTGATTAATCTGTGTTGGCCTAATTAGAGTGCTTACACCTGGATTGCTTATGCAAAAATTATGAACTTAAGTTTAGCGTTTAAAAAAGTGAAACTGAAAACACTACTTGAGTTTAAAATATGATGCCGTATCGGATAGAACACTCGGTACAAAGCAATTAAAATAGTACACAAGCTGTTTAAGAAATTTTGCATTGTGGCATGTGTTTTAACGAACTTATCTATTTAAGTGTCCACGCTAGTATTTAATATTTTATTGAAATAGCTAATTTGCCACTACGGTATGCAATTTTGCAATTAGAATTCATGAGTTGATTGTACAAAAAACTTACAGTAAGCACAATGCACAACTATGTCAATATTTACAGCAACGTATTGAACCACTCTTCGTTCACCAACCAAGTGGCAACTATCTGCTTAATCAGATTAGCATGCCACGTTGCCAGCGGCTAAGCGTTCCAAATTTTCTGAGACTGAACTTGGCAAGAAGGGCTCTATCACACTGTTAGGGTGAATTGGCTAAATTGCAGTTATAAAATTATAATCGTGAGGCTATTGAAACTAAAAAATGGATGCACCTATTACCAATCTGACGGCGCAGATGGCCGTGATGATTTCAATGGTCATTCTACAAATATGAAATACAGTAAAACTTGAGGAAAAGATCAGACAAATTGATGTCACCTCACAATTACGAGTAACGCCGGAACCATTCGGTAAGCCTTACAAGATAATATAACACAATATACTTCGGATAGAGATCAGGTAGGAGCACAAACTCAAAGGAGTTTTTCTAAACCCTTCTATAAATTAGTTTCCATGCATTCCAACACTTCGTCGGCATTGAGTGTGTAGCTTGGACCACAGAAGGCTTGGTTCGTGAACCTGCTGTCGGACGAGAAACCATACTTGCCCTCAACCAAGCATGACATCGATGCACTGTAGCCTCTACGGCGTGCTTTTTTCGGCAGTGAGGCAGAACGTTTATGATGATACTGCCTCGAAGCCGGTAGATTCGAGTTGTTGTTAGTCTGGCTCCCAACCTGTCCTGCGGTAGTATGAGGCTGTGATGACTTAGAAACAGGTGAAGGAGAAGCATTTTTTGACATTGAAGCAGTCTTATCCGATGGGCACGAGTGTCTGTCTTTATTTCGGAAGCTAGCTTCTCGCTTTGGAAAGGATTTCATTGAAATTGTTTCTGCGTCAGCATGTTGATCAGTGGCCTTTGTATGAATTGAGGTTGTCTCGTGGCTTTCGAGGCGCTTCTCTTTTGAATATTGCCGTGTGTATAAGTCCTCAGCTCTCTTAACCCGACTAAAAATATCCGTTAAGTTTTTATGCGATGAAGGAGTTGTTGGCGCATGAACAGTTCCATTTCCATAATGCGAGCTTTGCAAGACTTGCCTCCTTCCCATTTCTTCCCCACCAGCTTGGGATTCGATTGGGACGGTTTTGGAACATGGTTTCTGTGCCATGACGTTTGGTTCCGAATCAAACTGTGACACACTACCAGTGTCTTCACCCGCATCACTGATAGAAGCAGATCGTTTTCTCCGGGAACAAGGACATTTTGAGGAGTTATTTTTAGGGTGGCAGAGAGCATAATAAAGCAACAAAAACGCCATGCCAAAGAAAAACAACACATGGACCATTACAACGAGAGCTAGCGCCTCTGGTTCCGGGAATATCCTGTCCGATTCCGATGGTAGAGACGTAGTAGTGCTGTTTTCGTTACGCCTGACTGCATTGTCTTCTGGGTCGTCCGAGGTGAAAAACACCACAGCATTTTCTCGAAAGAAAAACCATATGATTGATAAGGTTGAGTTTTCAACCAAGCTGATGATGTAAAAGGCTAGCATCCGATATCTTGCACGGGGAGGTTGTCCTTGCTCTTCTTCGTGTACGTTAAAGAAGCAGAAGGTATAAACAAACCTGTTTTACAGAAATAAATTGCCATCAATAACAATGTCAAACAGCTCCACATGAATAGATATTCAACGCATACCCAATAACAAAGTCAAAAAATATCTCGGCAGCCCTTTTGCTACAAAAATTTGTTCCTTTCCAAGCAATCCATACAGCAGCAGCGATCCAATGAAGTACAACAACGATGAGGAGCACGAGTGGCTGAATGGTCAATAACAACGAAAATGCAAGAACCTGAACATACAATGTTTAAATACTGTAATCTTGACATCACTCAACATGTAAAAGCTCACTCTTGAAGAAACAGTGCAGGCTCTCCAAAGGAACATGACGATAGAAGCCGGGATAGTCAATTGCGTCTTGCTTGGGTTAGTGTTTCTGATAGCTCGTTGAATTGACACCATCGCAGTGGACAAACCAATAAGAGACCCCACGAATGACACAACTGCAAATATACATAGGCCTACATTAACTGCATTTGCATACCATTTTTTACATTGGGACAGTCGGGGATGGTTTTCAAATATAGGTGAGAACATGACTAAACAGATGAACATAGTCATGATCCATAGTTCATCAACACATATCCGACACAATCATTCATCATCCTTCTATTTGCAATATCTTCAACTTGTGGATAGCTGAGCTTAGGAAAGACTACTAATACTAATAACAGAATTTGTTTGATATATCTTGTCAATTTTTTCAATGAAAAAATGGATTTTATTGCAATCTCACCGTTGATGATTTCAACAGTTTTAGTCAGCATGATATAAAATTGAAGTACAAGTTGCGGTGCAGACTCCAGAAAAGACTCGATAAGACGAAGTAAACTAACGTCATGGTTTTCACACTTCCACTATGAAAAAAGGAGTCAACAATTAGACTACCGTATCGGTACTCAAATTTTGACATGAATATGGTTATTGATTACAGACTAGGGAAGCGCACTAATGCTATAAGGAATGGAACCTAAAGGAACAGTGGTGGATATTGAGTCAGTATTTCTTACCAGGGATTCTTTCAGATGTGATGGTTATTTTGAACTCTATCTATTATAGCTGTCATAGCTCACATATAAAATAGGCATAATGAGCAATTGAGTATTCATCGCTAATTCGATTCACGGAGGTGATATCTAAGCGGTAGTGACCTGCCGAGTTACACTTGCAACTTGACCTCGTAGTTGACTGTTGAACTTTGACCTGTGCGCTGTCGAAATGTTACAAACTAGGCCTGTTAATTGGTCAAACAAAGATGTTAATCTCCACACCAGTGAATCAAAGTGCTTTTGATGTGCCTTCATCTTTTTCACTTCATAATATCGCGATTTGAAGCCGTAAATGAGAGCTCGTAGATATCTATAAATTATTATTGTAACAATTTTTAGAGTAAACACAACTCAATAATTTCTATACCGGGTACCGGTAGCATACCTGAACAATGTTGCTAACTGGAAAATGTGTAATAGAGCAAAGAACGACAGCATGAATATCTCCTTCACTGTGATCTCGGAAGTTTTTTCCTCACCTTCAGCGACAGATTTTTGACGAGCTTTCTTGCATCGGTAGTCATCATAAACCCATTTACCTGAGAAAATCTACATACAAATATGATTTACAGTAAGTTGCAATCTCATCTCAATAGTTCACATGAAGATGATTGGCAGAAATATTAAATGAGATCGGGTCTGACAGAAACTCTAGAGGTTTGTAACAATTCATCCATTTCACATATAGGCCTACATGGTCTTCTGGTTTATGAATACCATTATGTCACTGAAAAAAATTGAAACCTTCAGGCTGAACTTGTTTGACCAAGAGTGGACATTCCTTTCCTAGAGCAGACAACACTGTAGGACATAGGCCATAGGCTTAACCATTAGGATGAGATCTAGAAATGAATTAAATAGGCCTGATGAATGAGTGCTGCTTAAAGCTCGTATTACTGTATCTAGACCTAAGTATCATCATTTATTGATGCAAATTATGCAAGATGCAAGCACAATATGCCTCTAGTCTTTACTCTTTAATGCCAGCTGCATTGCCAATTCAATTGCATCAATCCCTCATGTGGGTCAATAACTTCGTATTCACTTCAGTTTAATCCAATGTACATTATGTAACTGTTCAGCCTGACTCATTGAAATGCATTTGGCTTTCTATTAACCGGAGGTAACTGCACACGTTAATTCCATTAGAATTTAAACAATGATGTGCGCACATATCAATAAAATACGTCACACTTTTTCAGTCATCACAGTTTCAAAAGTGACTTCAAAATGATTTTAAAAGCTTAGTTAAAGTGCCAAGAAAATGACAATCATATTGACTTCTTTATCCATATTACACATTATATACCGGTGGGCTACTGTACTATTATAGGGGCATATATATAAACATCATCACCTGATAAAGGAGTAGAGCTCCGAAAGCTTCTTAAATCTGTGGTGATTTATTAGATTTATTACTATTATAAACACTAAAATAGCCATACTTGTACAATGAGTGAAGGTCCAAGGACAAAAGCCAGAGTGAGTCGGAAGAAAAGTAAGTACGCCGGATCCTGATCCCGATAATAATAGTACCATAACACAAGAATTAAATCGGAGACAACATCAAATACATAAACGCAGAATGAGACTGAAATATAAAGAAGGTGTGTTATATCACACTGATAATGAAATAGCGATGTGAAGTCAGAATGCCAACTTACAAAGAGATAAGCAGCAATCCCATGCAGAAAACCGACTGAACATGTATTTCCACTTAAACATTGCACAACAAGTCCGGCATCCAATACTGCAACAGCATTGATTCTGAAATATGACAAATTTTCATCGAGATTATATGGATGCCAAATTAAATGTTAAAATATGAAATTATGAATTACAGCCAACCTTAGTCCCATTTTTGACGATTATATCTTATATAATTATGTGTATGACAAAGCTGATTGTTGTTGTTTCTTCATAAGACTTACTTCATTTTGAACATCGGTTGAAACTTTTTCAGCAGATGATACAATCTGTGCATCTAAATGTATATAGGCCGTTAATTTCTGACCTTTCTGGAAGTTGGTAATAATTATGCCTAGCCCAAAGTGAAACACTTTGCCTGCCAGACTAGCAATATGATTCTACCGTACCTTTCAAAGAAGGCCTTGCTTGACGGCTAGGTCCCAAGTCTGTTTCAACAATGCTCAATTCAGTAGCTTGTTGTGAATTTTCAATAACGTTTTCTTGGCCAGCATGTTGCTTAGAACCACCATTGAGGTTATGCGTGCAAGTTGGAATTGCCTTCGTATTATTTCCACTATAGCAGATAAATCCGGCACCCGTCTCATGATCACCAGAGCTGAGAGAGGCTTTTGGGTGTTGATTCTGTGATGTTGGAACATAATATTTTCCGTCGTATGTTCTTTTCAATCTTGGCATGGAATCGTATGGTCGTCTGCTAGGAATGAGATATTCAACAGATGCCTGTCTACGCTTGATATAATCTTCTCCTTCGCAAATCAACGGCATTCTCTGTGGCACTGCATCAACAGTATCCCGTCCATCAAAACCTGATTCCGATGAAGACATTGATGGGAACGATTGTAACCTCTGACCATCCTTTGATGTTGATGCTGGATTGTCATGCTTGAATTTTTGTGATGACACGCTTCTTGAATGGTCAATGTTATCCGTCATTATTTCATTGTACATATGCTATCTCTCAATTTCTCAAACAACCAATCGGAATCCTATAGTCAATCTATTTGCTACAGTACTTTAAAATGCTGGGTCTAAAGTGAGACATAATTTTTAGGAAGGTGGAACAGAAACTTCCTGGGGCTGATGAAAGAGAGAGCAGGGATAGTGTCTGTATCCCTTTGACACGCTCACTAACCTATTTGTCAAAATGAAAACCTGTTTTATTGGGAATCCCGATCCCTGGGAAATCCCCATGTCAGATAAATAAGAAATCCTTTCACAGCAAAATATATTCAAACGATTTTCTGCACGTGCGTTTACGTGTACAACGTAAACTTCAACGACGTTTGATGTGGCAATTAACGCATTAGTTCCTTTCCCTTTTCTCTGGTGTAAACCTCTGCCGAATTTCCATTTTACTCAGCCTCGGTACCGTATAGTTTCGTTGTAGGTTGGTACTGGTGCTTGGGTATCATCGCTTCTGTAGTTTACTGGTACCCGGCATATATTATCTCATATACTAGAACAAAAATGCTTCGATGTCAAAATTCTCCGATGCCAATCGCCTTAATGCCTCATGACTACCCCACTAGACAGTATCCATTCCCAACCCCCTGCCCCGGTCCTCCAAATCCCTCGCCCCAGCTGTCCTGAACCGGAGCCATTCGATGTTGAAGTCAAATTACCGGTTATAGTTGGCTACCATAGAGATCGTCGCTGACATCTTTACTGCATTTTCAAACATGTGTATGTAGCGGTGGTAGCGCAGATGAATACAGTTAGGACGAATAAATCATATCGGATAGGCATATTATTCGGTATAAAATGCTTTAAGACACATTCCACAAGTTTATCACGTCGAATAGGGCTATATATTTAATTTCTTTGTAAGTGGGCTACGTTCGGTTCGGACTTGGAGGCAGAAAACATTATAGGCTACGCTTATCCCATAGGCTGCTGAACAATTTGCCAGTTGAAGGTTAAAAAAAATAATTAAATAACTCTCCCTCCGTCTCTCTAGGTATACAAGAAATCAAAGTGAAGGCTTCACGAAAGGTGAGTTGCGTCGTCGATCACAGGAGGAGACTTGGCACCGATGGGCAATGGCTTGAAATGACTCGTCGGCGTGTATTTGAAGTCGAGAGGAACTAAAAATAGAGAAAATTTGGTATCGGTATGGGATTGCCTCAACCTTAGATTAGTGCAACTCCCCTTCCTCAACAGTCATCAATAGATCTAGACTACAGAACCCAGAAACAAGCCTGCTGAATAATCTTTCTGCAAGTCGCTGTTCTTACCAAAATTTGCAGATGCGTAAGATTTGTTGTAGCTTGTTCTGGGTCCACGATTGAATGTCTTTTGAACAACAGGCAACTCTAGGTGACCAGATATTCCTTGGTAGTAGCGATGTATTACCGATCTGCCAAAAATATTCACGTAGGGTATAAGACCAGCAGCTGATGGCATCCTATCCGCGGCAGTAAATCGATTGATTATTATTTTTATCCTAACTCACTGCATATTCATTTATACTCACATTTTATTGGGATCTTCGACATGCCTCCGGCCAACTTCTCCCACGTATAAACCATGCAGAGTTCTTCCTCTTCGTGGCGCCCTGGAACAGGAAGATGCACCAATGAGGCCTAAAGACCAGGCGCAGCCTAGGGCCTGTCTTTTCTCTACTCTAGTCTTAGATAGCCTATGCAGACGGTCTTGGCTTACATTCCAGGATGGACATCTTCGATACGAAGTTGCGGATTGTGATCCGTAAATTCCCGCAGTTTTATCGGTTCAGCTAATCCAGCCATCTTTCCCCCTTGATCAACCAACGTGAATTTCAACGTAGCCTACTTCTGCGTAAAATGCATACAGGCCTACAAAGCCGTTTATAGGTCCTACATGGCCTACTCTAAAGTAGGCCATGGGTCTTATTAGACCGAAGTGACTCTCCGATGCTAAACTGCTGCTATTCGTCCCTCTCCGACGTAAGGCATGCCTAAAGTTTTTCGATCAGTCAAATGGGGGTCAAAGGTCAACCGCCTATTCGACCAAAGAGTGTAGCTATTGGAACCAAGTTGTTGTAAGGAATTGTTTCACTCACCCTCCAACAATTGGCTTCAATCCAATCTGAGTTTATTGTTAGATAGGCTTGGCCCGCAGCCTCAGCGTAAACTGAGGCATCTCCTACAATGGCATGTTTCTGCAATATAGACCGCGGCGATTACAATTAGGCCTGTGTCGGTCGAAGCGACTATGCACAGAGGCCTGTGATGATGCTCGGCTGAAGTAGGTCAAGGACCTTACTCTTTCCGTGACCACTGGATTGCTCAAACTAATCAAAGCAAACCAATAAATAGGCTAACACTCCGCTAAAAGCCTTTACATATTTTCAATGACAAGCGATGTCGAGTATTCGCATACGATCGTGTTGAAGTATCCCGAACCAAGCGATGATTGTTCGACAATGAATAGTCAATAGGTGGTGTTGATTAGTTTCGGAAGAAATCAACAAAAGACCTATATCATATCGATGTCTAGTCTCCTCACAAACGCAGTGGTAGAAAGAAGATAAGAAATAAGCCATCGCTGTTGTCAGTGTTACCATCCTCATATGTTGAGCAGAAACATGTGTTAGTACCGTATGTCTAAAATGGCTTATACCCATGCATTCCCAGCAGCTTGCTAAACCCTGTTTGCCTTCCGCCAAAAGCTCGCGATTCAAGGCCTAAGTAAAGAGGTTAACTTCCTTTCATTTGAAATAGTGAATATTTACTGGTATATTACACATATATATCGTTCTATTGTACAGCGTATAATATATAAATCGTTACTATTGTGAAATTGAAGAGGCATATTAATATAGCTACGACCATGGCCTACTTTAGAGTATATACTTTAGAGTAGGCCATGCTATGACGATTTTACAGTCATTTCAGATAATCAGTGATTGATTAGTCATTGCTAATAGTGATTAGTGTGGTTCATTGTCACGCATTAATGAGTGTCAAATTCAAAGCTTCGGGGAGCCAATAAATCTTGTGCTATTCTAAACAGCTACCATTTCCCTCGTTTTCCGAGGACGAATCATCGCTTGAATCACGGGCTGCAGGATTCATTCTTTCTGATAAAGATGATGATGATGACGAATTGATGTCACCGACGTTGAACTCACGAGTTGTCGCTTCGTCTTCATTCGACGATCTGCCGTCGCTTTGTGCATATTCTTGGCGTTTTTCTTCCTGTTCTACATGCTCACGCTGCTTGTGATCTTCTTCGTACGAATTGAATGTTGATAATTTCGACCGCGATTGCTCTTTACGTACTTTGCAAATTTTTGCGCACGTCGGTTCACCCAAATCGCTATCATTTTTGGTCTCACTCTTTAGCGCGGGCGAAGAGTTAGCAGATGAACTGCTAGTGGTTGCGCTATCAACCTGGCCATCTTCCTCTTGAACTAATGTTATTTCTTCAAACTGATTTCTCTCAATTGTTACGTTTCCTGAATCTCGAAACGTAGCGAGCGAATGATTTTCGGTCTGCCGGAATCCTTTCAAACCCAACTTTCCGCCAGTTAAAACGTAATCAGTTTGAGCTACAGAATCGCTAGCTCTCCACCGCTTCACCTTGAGTCCAGTCCCCGGAAGATCCTCTCTGATACCAGTTCGTATTGACGGTCGAGGTTGACTTGTTGCCTGGACTGTAGTACCCAATGGCAGGGTGATTGTCGGCACAGAATCTTGAGCAGGTCCGCGTTCATAGGTATGATTATGACCTTCATGATCAAGATAATACGAACCTTCCGATAATGACAATCCTCGAACTCCTACCTTTCCGAGAATTTGACGGACGTGACGGGGCCTCAAGGTCAGCAGCATCGCCATAACGATTGACTAAAATTAGATATAAAAATTCGGTTACCACGGCGTAAATCTCAGCTTCAATGCAAGTGGTCACCAATAGTCCACATTTGCGGAATATATGCAGACATTTTGGCGGCTTCCATTTTTCCTGCTATATTGACCACTCGGACAAATATAGCTTTAGTGGTGGATGAGAAATATTGTGGATGGATGCGTAAGCCTAATCACATAATGCTATTTAAATTGCATTTCCAAACTGCAGTCGGTTAAGTTCAACATTTACCCTGAACCCTGGGCCTACCCCGTCGCAAGTCAGTCCGTGTATCGTTCTTGTTTACCAACTTAACTTACGCAAATAATAGCCAGCGATCCAAAGGTGACGTCCAGTACGTTATACATATTCGGCGTGAAATCATCAACCGACACTCTGATGAACTGAATTAACCACGGCATGGACATGATCACGGGTATGATCACAGATCGCTCCGCCAACTCGATGGCAATGCTGTATTGAGTGTAGTATCCATGAAATGATGCCTGTGGGAAATAAATAAGAAATGTGAACGTATTGGCTGTAAACCATAAGGCCATAAGTGATCCTCGCATTCCTTGCTTAACAGAATACCGTCATGCTGGATGCCTTGGCGCACGGCCGCGTTCTAGGATCTACCGGACTGTGGTTTGCAGTAGAACTTTGCGTTAGGAAAATACTCGACACTATAGTCGGACTTGCGCTAATGTATAGGCTTACTAATAGATTTTAATACCTTTACCTCTAGTTTGCTGTCCCGGCGAAATCTTGCACGAATTATTGCTATTTGTACGAGAATTGAAAGTAATAGGACCAAAGCAGAAGGAATACCAAGACCGCTCACAAGCGCCCAGTCCTTGACGAAGCAGAAGTTGGCTTCCGAATAGGCATAACCACTAACGATAGTGATGCCATCAACTGAAAATACATGCAGATGCAGTATATACCAATCAATCAATCAATCAATCAATCTATCAATCTACAGTACAGATGGAAACCTTCTGTGGTGATGCTCTCATATAGTGACATCCAAATGGCACTTGTTACTCCCCATATTATGATGGCTAATCCATACGCAACAATACAGAATCTGATAAAAAAAGGTTTTTTAAAAATCGCTATTGATATTAGTAACATTGCAAGTATTACTTCCAAATCAATTTCACGGTGAAGCGCTCATCAGCTAACGCAATCCACATGATCCATTTTTTCGGATCAAACAGGCATTTGTAAGCGGCGAATGCCATGACACCCATCCAAATGTATGAGCTCAGAAGGAAGAAGTGCTGAATCGTACTTAGCACTAAGCAATGTGTTCTTGGTAAAATTCCCCACAAAACAACGGAACAAAAATGTATGAGAAACGCTGCACACATTGTTAAAGAAATGTTCAACGTGATAACGTCGATCGGATCTTGACGAAGTCGCCTGTGAATTACAAGAATCGCCGAACTTCATATCGAAACTAGAACATAAGGATTTCACATTAACTGATTGTGGGTCTAACAAGGAGAGCTACTCGTGACTTCTGATTGGCCTTGTCACAGCCTATACGAGTCTGGCGATCTAAAAAATGTATTTCATTTCAGAGCAACGACTTGAGTATTAACCCTTTGACTTGAGTAGGTAGTACTTGGACTTGAGTAATTTACAATATACAAACGCACCAGAATGTGAGGTAGACAATGACAACAATGAGCAGAACAATCATGGAGACAGCGCTGCCGATCAACGAGACGATTTCAGGCTTTTGCGTCTCAAAAACGGGCTGTAATAGATAGAATAGAACCAAGTATGGCAATGATACTCTATTCAAATATTCAAAAGATATCGATTACCGTAACAAACACTGAGAAACTAGTAGCATGGCTCCAATTGCACCGTACGCAGTCAGAAAGAGAAGACTCCGATACTCCACCATCGGTCGACCACAACTTCGTGGAATAATCGTAGAACACACACTCTCCATTCAGAATCAATGGTTTGTTATCCTATACAAAAGCAATTTGAAATCGCTGTGTGATTTTTATTAAATTTTAATATTCTTTCCAAAATCAAATTCGTTGATAAAGGTTAGCCGACCTGTTGATATCGTTCCCTTTGAGACTTGGAAAAAATTTGCATGTCGATATCGATTTGCATGCTGTCTCCGACTAAGTTTGAGATATCAGCAGCTCCGTTGCTATCTCCGATAACAACACTTAGAATCCGATTTGATGGATTCTTTGCGGCAGGAAATAACGCATCATCGGTGTAGGTAATGAAAGCAACTTTAGAATCGCCTCCACCGCCTTGAATATCCAAAGCATTTTTTGGAATTCTAACCGACAGCAGTGATGTATTGAAGGTTAGACCTCTGTCAGTAGTGCTAGGTACAGGCAATATTTCTATCTTGAATCGGTCCTTGGAGACTTCGTACGGCTCTAGATGATGAAATCCGAGTCATTAAAACTTCTACGACTTTCTCGCTACGGGTCGCTAGCCACGCTCACCGTAAGTTTTAAGGTGTGAACGTTCTCATGCATTTCTATAGCGTTTTGGTACAACAGTTGAACAAGGTTCTATTACGACCGGTCATCATGAACATTAGCTGGTCGGCCTCCGGATCTCCATAGTTTGGTACAGTTTATGGTTCTACCAGTCGTATTGGTATCTCTAGTAAAGGCTTACTTACTTTCAGTAACGTCTTGCTTAAGTACGAATCTTGCAATCGTTTTACCAAGAGTTCGTAGACCGTCGATCTTGTCGCGGACATTCGAGATCGTTTCCAGCATATAAATCGCTTTATTTGCGTTGTCCGCAAACACATCAGTAACATCCGCTTCCACCTGCAACATTCATGGACACAAATATGCGCGCTAATACTCCCTATATACTGTTGTTGAATTCGAACTAACCTTTCCAGAAGAATTGGCAGCCTCCTCTAACAGGCCTGAATACGCTACTATGTCTTTTGAAGTTAAAGTCGAATCATGAGCAAGTATGTTCAGCAAAAGAAGAGTCTCCTCTTCTGATGTGGATGGCTCGATCTATAAATTGTATAATTTATGTCACCACAACTTGCCGCACCATACATCAAAATTTATAATGGGTTTCAATATCCAAAAATTCAAAAAGGGAACAACCTGCAAAGATGAAAGCGTTTCGGTCGCCGTGAGCGAACAATTTCGATACAGTAATTCACCCCATTTTCCATCACGCGAACAGTATCGAACTGCCTTCGGACTTCTCACAGTGCTTCCGCCTGGAAAAATTGAAAAACACATTACTTTGGTGAAAATAGTTTGGTGAGAAAAGAGTAATTGTACTTGTCTGTAGGCAATTTTCTTCTGATGGGGATAATTTACCCGACGCGACTCTGGGGAAGGTGAGATTACCTGCAGTTGTTGCTGTCTCGACGATTTCGGGACAAGAGGCATCTTAACAAAGAGGCACAAAACTCGTCACTAGGAGCAAAAGCGGTAATACGCAATACAGTACAGCAGTACACGCACCTACTTAGGTATTTCGGTAGAAGTAAGAAAAATTCTGCCGAAGTAATACTGAAGTGCCAATAACGCTAAATATGTAATTGCACGTTGGAGTAGAAGTAGGTAGGCTATATAGGACAAGTGGTTTCTCTATACTTAGGTACAATTTTAACCATTTAATACATCAGATATAAGTAGAATTCTATCTCTGACTAAGAGCAGAATATATCGGTGTCTTACTCAATGAAAATATCTTTGACGGAGATTGCGGTGAACTAACATCCATTCCAGCCCTTGTACTGTTGGTCGTTAAAGCGATCGAGCTGGGTGCTTGCAAAGTCGTTGTTTCAGTCGATCCTTCTTGCGTTGGTCCTGCAGCTGCTGATGTGATGAGAATAGTTTCCGTAGTGTTGTCAACACCACCTAGCGTATCATTCGTACTGCTGCTTGTTGACATTGTTTCGTTTGATATTGTGTGTGTGATTGATTCCGTTGCTTGAGTTAGTTGGGATGTGGATGCTCCGGTTGATGACTCGGATGATGATTGTAATGGTTGCGTTGGACTTATATCAGGTTGCACAGACTGTGTTGAAATTGCAGTCGATGTTGTTGAAGGCATAGTAGTCAATTCCGTAACCACAGTTGTTTGCGTGATGTTAACAACGTTGGACGGTTCTGATGTTTCTGCTGCAGTATTTTCCATTCCGATTTGGGTTGCCATACTTAACGATTCTGAATCAGAGGACTCAGTATATGTAGTGTTGGATGTCACGGATGCTGCTGTAGAAGCAATCGTTGATGCTTGTGAAAGACTGGTGGACTGACTTGGTTGCGAACCGATGGTAGAGTTTACCGAGGGTGAACTAGAAGTCTGTGATTCAGTGGACGTTGCTGCTGCGGGGGTCGAGAAGACAACTGTACTGATCGTTGGCATTGTTGGAACTTTAGTGGACACTTGTGTACTGCTGACGGTGCCGTTTTCGTCGGTTGGTGCATATTCCGAGGAAGTCACCAATGGCAATCCAGTAGGAGTTGTCGATTCGCTTGATTGCGAAGAGACGGTGGAGTCTACCGAGGGTGAACTGGAAGTCTGTGATTCAGTGGACGTTGGTGCTGTGGTGGTCGGGAAGACAACTGTACTGATCGTTGGTGATCTATCACTGCTTCCGTTATAGGTAATTGCCGGATCAGTAATCGCTATATCCCGGACACTATTGGTAGCATTCAAGGAATCTGTGGTACTTGCTATGTCATGGGAAGTTAGAATTCCTGTAGTGTTGATATCATGTTCGCTCGTGGTCTCGAAAATTATCGTTTGAAGATTGGTTGATGTCTGATGCTCTGTTGTAGTCGTTGTCATGACATTATCCGTACCATTTTGTTGCTCAAAGGCGGTGCTGACCAAATTCGGTCCACTCATAGACGTATTTGTTTCCTGCGCATGCGCTGTTACCATAGCGGTAGTTGAAATATTTGTCACGAATGAAGATGATGAAGACCCCTCGAGAATATCAGTTGTTAGTTCCGGTACATCACTTGTGACTTGATGGATATCGTTGGTAGTAATACCTGTCGCTGTCATATCCATACCGTTTGCTCCGGGGGCAGTTGAAATGTCGCCACCGTCAGTTTCCGCTGATGTAGTCGCTGCGGTACTTGCGGATGTTTGATTTTGTGATGATTCAGTCAGGATATCACCTGTTGTATTCCGTTCTGATTTCACGGCTGAGGAATTTATGACTTGAGCAGTGGTTACAGTGCTCGGTGGTAACGTTGATTGGGACCCTATTTCCGATGACGTTTCAGCTAGAAGAGACATTTCTGTACTTTCCATAGTCGGGATGCCATTTGTTGTATATAATTCCGATTGTGTATCCATGGAATTGAAAATATCAATGGTTGTCTCAGTACTTTGTGGGGCTGTTGTTTCGGCATCCATTCCGGATCCAGAATTAAGCATCGCCCACGTGGAATCGGTGTGATTTGATAAGGTATGAGCCGTTGATGTTTCGAGATGAGTATAGAACGCCTGTGTTGGACTTTTCGTATCCGAAGAAGGAGATAGAACTTGGGTACTTGTATTTGCCTCTTCAGTTGTTGCCGCGCTGTCATTCGATGGGATGGAGCTAATGGCGGTTTCTGTCAAGTGTGACCATTCACATATCGCAGTCTGGTCATTTATGATGGGATCTCTCTCGTTTTCGACCCATTGCTTCGTTGAGTAATCATAGTACACGCAAGCGAGAGTGCTGGAGTCTTTCGTCATATTCTGCAATTATTGCATTGGTTTTCACCAAATAACATAACATGGCGAGTACCTAGAGCGCAAGGATATCTAGTCTAGATATCCCAGCCCTAATCGGCGATTAAATTAACCTTATTAATGAAATTCGTCATATCGTTAAATATAACGTGTCTCATCACATCGCAAGCCGCGATTCAAGTAACTTACCCCTAAACGAAAATTTCCCGGGTCATTTTAAATTGCAAACCTGGATTAATCACATATTATCTAATTACTAATCTGAGATTAACTTCACGCTAAATTCGTGTTAGCATATGCAATGGAAATAGAATTTCTTACCGGTAATTTAAATTCGATTCTTATTGGATCAGTTAAGTCGGATATTTCATACGGTCCACTTGAATCACCGATGACCACAGAAACTATTGGCCCTTCGATCGAAACTTCTTCATCAACGGGAAACATCATTGGATCACTGAATATTTGGATCACAACTTTCGCTCCGTGCTGAAATTGACTGGTTTGAATCACAGATCCTGGGATATTCAGCGAAACTGTCTCTATTGACGACGACAGTTGCTGATCATTGTCAGATTCCCCGAATTGAATACCGGCTGACGCATTCTCCGGAATCGCCATTACTTTAGCTGACAATAAGTCTCCTTTTGTGACGTAGCCTGTCGTAAGGGTATACACAAACGATCAATAAGCCAAAACTGGAAGAACTATTTTTGCTACCTTCGTCAATAGCCGACACGTTTTGCCTGAGTAATATATTCGTTGTTGCATTTCGGAGACTTGAATACTCCAGGCGTTGGCCGTCGATTGGCTGATTCTTGCTCACAGCTACTAACAAATTTCGAGCAGTTGACAGCAACACGTCTGTTGTCTCAGACTGAATCTGAATTGAAGAAGTCATTAGAACCCATTTAGGGCTTGGGAAAGAGAGCGAGAGAGACACAGAGAGATAGTAAACAAAGGTTTTGGTATGTTACCTCCGATTCTTTCCCAGCAATGTTTCTGAGTTTTGTTATCGCCATCTCCATGTCATCTTCGCTTAAGTTGGTACTACGTGACACAGTGTATAGTGTAGATGCAACCTCATTTTCGGGAGACGCAGTTACCTGTATTGCAATTTGAATATGCGTTACTAATACATTAACTTATAATTAACACGGTTGCAAATCATATATACTAACATTTATCGATGACAGGGCGACAGCGTTAGATTGATCACAGTCGGTATGGTGGATATTTCCCCACTGCGAATTTCTCATGCAAAGCCTTGTTGATTTCGGTCTTTTGTCTGAATTTTATGCAAAGTGTGTTTGAGTTTACTTTGTGAAAGATCTGCGCGATCTCACTCAAGCATAATTCTCATATACTCACGGGCTTGAGAGCATCGTTGAGTAGAGGATGCAGTTTGGCCCACAACAGTTGCGTTGAAAGTCACGTATGCCTCATTCACTTCATCGCACGTTTCTGGCTCGACAGAAATTTCGCTCAGTGGCACTGTCTCTTGCGTACCGGCTGAAATAATTAGGGATGGGTGAATTATTCAACATTTTCATCACATTTGCAAGTTTAATCAATGACTATTGTGGCAATACTTGTATTTTCTGATAAGTCTGGTATGCTTGTAATAGAGTCGGGAATAGCCGTTGCTGTTTCATTTCCATTATCGATAACGTTGAGACGAAGCATTACGCGTGCCATCTGTTGGGAGGATACACCGCTCTTTTCAGCTAAAAATCAAATCCAGTTTCAGAGACTGCAAATTCCGTATAGGCTACAATAGCTCCTGTCCTCCAGCACAGTAGCCACCTTGGACTAACCAAATAACACAACACAGAGAATGATCATCCCACGGTATGCACTATGCGGCATCATTGATTTGACAGCTGGCACTTCTTATTCCGTGATCATCTTAAAATCCTACTCCTCTTCCTTCTATTTCACAAAAATATCCTATCCATTAGACCCGGCGTCACCTATAGTACAATGGATATGATTTTTCCAGTCTGGATTCACCATTAAAATTATATCATTAGCTTCCTTGAATGACTTGCAGACCTAATGAAATTATATAAAGGTATATGTTCAATATTACACACGGCCTAGTCGGAATCAGTCATGGCACTCATGGGTAATTTTGATTTGATAGTATAATCTAAACAACGTCTTAGAGTCGGTTTAAAAGAACACGGCAGTCGCACAGCAGTTTCTATATATGGCCTACCAAAACCGAGACAATCCCGAATAAATACATATTACATAATTATCAAAATTGGCGATATATGAGTAGGACTATTTTTCTCGCCCAATCCTAATATAAATATTTCTGCTGTTAATATTGCCTGAGTACAGCATTTGTCTTCACCACTACCAATAATACCTCTCATGTGCAATAAGTGAATCCGGTGCGCATTGCGACGGATGTATGAGATCACTTCGTTGACACGATATACTGTGTTTTCATTTCTTGCAATGATAACACAACTCGAATAATTTTTTTTGTGTAACACTTTCCGGTTCGGTATGCAGGTGTTATCGACATATACATGCGATTATAGGCTACATTGTTTTCCGAAAATAAATCGGCTGTCTCCTAAGCTTTTGAAGGTATACGCCTTGCAACAAAACGCGAGCGTTGCTCATCCTAACCTTCGTCAATCAACAGAGCAGTAGTGTACATACGTAGCCTACGCAAGATATTGGAACCATTGCCAAGAGTGTAGCCTCTACAGTACTTAACTTCTTTCCACGAGGTAGTTATTCGGCCTTCACAGAACTACGCGACGGACGTGCTGCGAAACGTGAGCGCCATGTCCCTCCGATTCCTATACTTGATAACTTCTGGGGGTTGCTATTATTATGTTTTATACATTGAGAGGCGCGTATCCGGCCAAATGGTCAGCTGCTAATAAACCGATAGGCTACAGTAAACGCTAGCGTCGTCAGGAGCGAAATTGAGAATTTTCGTCTACTCGAAAGCAAGCGTTGGGCCTAGCACATGGCTGGGAATCTACAACATATCGTACGGGAAACCCAAGCTTAACCCATGCGTTCTCGCAAAAAAGACAAGTATATACAGCCTACTTTAGTTTACCTAGAGTTAGGCCATGGCTGAGGAAACAGTGACAATATTTTATTCATCGCGTAATGGTACCTGTGCACAGGAAATGAGAAACCACATGGCGAAGATGATTTCTCCGTCACAAATGATCGAAATAGTGCAAAAAATAACTTATCAAGACTAAAGAAACTATCCTGAATTAGTATAAACGGCTCTGGACGACCGCGGTGTCGATCGTAACCTTTGATCATCACGAGAATGGCTGCTACCTATTGCTCGACTAACGTCTTCAAAATTGAGTTCTTGCGTCCATCGAAACAGATCCTTCACCTCCTGGTCTTCTATTTCGCTATCACGCCCAGCCGCAGAAGGAAAAATCACGCGGCTGTCGTTCCGCGGCTGTAGGTGTTCGTCTGAGAATTCTTTCACGTCGTAATCAAGCGCGGTATCATTATTAAAATGTCTCTGCGCTTGATCAGTCTTTGTCGTAATTCCATCACCAAATTGCTGTTGTCCAGCTTCGAGAAATGACTCACTTGTGGCTGAATCCAGACCGTATATTTTTCGCATTTGCGAGACTCGCCGCTTAGCTTGGACGGAACGACGCTTTGACTGTGATGAGTCAGTTACGAGTCGTCGAGAGCTTGTCACTTGTGGCGCACTGATTGAATCTCGAGGTGTTCTGCAATGCGAAGAGGCTCGCTTAGTATTCCGACATTGGGTTCATTAGAGGATGAGAATTTCCCGCCAATTACATCTTTTCCTTTTGGTCCATTTTTGGGAGGCCACAGCGGTTTATACCCCGTGTGATTTGACTTACCTTTATGTGTCTGATGCATTTGAATAATGTCGCAATGGAAAAAAATGGCCTTCCATTATGAAAGGATAGGCCTATATATGTAGAAATATAGGCTACAATTCACGGGATCCACGATCATCAAAATGGCCTTGTTATTCGAAGCAAATATGTTTGCACTATACATCCGAACAGGCATATATGCCTCGAACAAGTCCAGCAGTTCACATAAACTGCGTTACATACACGATCTTTTAGCCATCAAGTCCTTGATCACTTTCACTATTTCGCCACACACATATAGACAAGCACTTACTGAAGTCTTGATATTGCACGAATATGTTGAAGTTGAATATCTTGTGTGATAGGTCTTGACATAATGGTGGGCATTTCACTCCGCAATCGATCGCTAGGAGATCTTGTTTGGAGATATTCAACAATGTCATACATGATGTTTTGCCTTGGCAGTGCTTCCAATGTTAGTTGTCGCCAATAATTTTCTCTTCCTCCAAGATATGAAGGTGTCTCGTCAACATTGCTTAGATACTGAATATACCACCCAAAAACCGAATGTCATATGAAAAGCGCTAATTCAGCATATGGTCTTATATAGACGATCAAAGTCGATGCTTCTTCAGAATGGTGATCAAAACCATAACTTTGCTAATGTTATCACCATATAACAGATATTGGCCACAAGTAAAAATCAGTATAAAGTGCATCCACACTACCTGCATATAATCTTGCATTGTGGTTACATCAACTTCATCAGTTATCTTGTATTTTTCATGCTGGCATGCATCAATGATCATTTGATCATAAAATTTTCTATGGCCCATGAGTTGGCAGGCGTCTGAAGCAGCCTACAATTGGTCAAACATATAACCGATCAGGTTTTAAGTTTATATGAAAATGACAATCGGCCTACTGAATTTTATATACAACCCTGTTGCATCATTGATGCATTATGACTATATCTCGGAGTTGAAAAACTGTACAGCACGAACAGTTAAGATGCTCACATTAACTGGTGGAAATCTTTTGACCATATAGCTAGCAATTCACCGAGATTAAATTTGTAAATACCTCAGTGGCTGGTTGGATAGTTCGCCTTCCAGAAATATACTTCGTTCCAACTCCGACGAGATAGATTTTGAAAACAATTACAGGAGGAAATTCAGTTCCGGCAAAACGAAGACGCACTCTTGCTTTAATGGTAGGATCTTTCAGCAAATCAGCCTCAAGTGGGCATATTTTTCTCAGGAACTCGTAAGTCCATGACTTTTCCTAAAGATTTTAATACCGTTACATATATAGGCTATCAACAATTGAAAAATTCATATAAGCCTAATACTGTAGAGCAATAATCACAGAGTAAGGAACTTACAGCAGCGCATATTGCATGCTTTAGTAGCGTAAACATCTGCCGATCCCGATATGCAAGATAAACTTTTTCGATCAACGACACCGCGACGATTTTCTTCACCCTTAATGTATCAATTATTGAAGCAATGTGTTTGTAAACAATCTTTTAGACATCGACAATAAGAAACTCTTTACCGGAACACTACGGGGCTTACTAAATACTGCGTAATATTAGAGCTTACCGTCATCGTCATGCAAACTCTTGAAATTTCCAGCAATAGGCTAGTCATAAACAATGAAGGCGATGGTGCAGTAGGCTACTTACTCATCGTCTGACGGTGCTTCTTGGGCTCCTGTACTTGTACCCATTGATGAATACACTGGAAGGTTTCTCGACTGCTCCATTTCGCGCCAAAGCCCACCCGAGGCCTACAATATTACTGTAGAAGAGGCACCGGTGTAGTCGACTGTTATCGCCCGAGATAGTGTTTACCAGTGCGCATTGATTCGAGACTGTTGCTACGTAGGCCGTCACGAGTCATTGCTCACGATTCTACTGTTGCTTTCATATGATCTCTATGGTTGTAATGTAGTCTAATCAACAGAACGACAACAGCGACGGCAACGGCTACTACACGAACCGCAACTCAGAGTATGTTCTATATACAAGGTTTATATATGCTAATCTTCCAAAATTTGCCATTGGCCGTTTTCCTGTGCTATGCTGTGCTGTGAAAGCGGCCTATATCTGATAAGAGCGGACATCAACTTTTTGTACTATATACAGTACGCCTATATACACAGAATGTTAGGTCTATGTACGCGAGCAGAAAAATCCATGACAAATCGATAAATCGCATACAACTTTACCAGTCACTGCATTCCCTACCCACATATGCAGTAGCGTAGGGTAAAAGTCGGTAGTTCGGTTGTTATGCTTACACCTTCAATAGTCCTGCCATTTAGGCTACAACATATAGGCCTATACAGTAGATCACACGGCATCTTCCTTAAAGTCGACAATGGAATTCGATCGATGTTCACGGGACAGACTATTAGTACCACCGCTTTCTGGAGATGAAAGTCTGCTTTCTGAACGCTGGTCTAACCCATATTGGTCAATGAAGGATCCGTCTTCGTCATAATCACGAGTTGTACCCGCACCGAACGCTTCGATCGAGTTTCCACTGACGCTATCTCCGCGCAAGCGATGAGGCCCAACCTCGCGTTTCTCTTCCTCTACGTCAGCAGTCTTATTCTCAATACCGTCAGCGGCAGAAGTACTGAAATTCAAAACAAATTTTATTTTACAATGTTGATGTAGGCTATGGCGAGTATCCGAGTATGAAGTGTCAAGCGTTGAAGCATCCGGTGAACGCAATCGGGCTTTGAGGACGGATGACCTTTCTGCCACAACACGACCCATTAGTCCAGGCTTGGGACCGAGTGACGCCGCTGCTCAGAGGAGGAGGATTTTGTGCGCAGACCGGTATACGAACCGGGGTCCCTTGCGTATGGTCATGCATGGCCTACTGAAATTTTATTAGGCCATGGCTCATGCAAGTTTACAGTGGGTTCAGAGAGCAGCAGCACAGATATTTTCGTAAGATTTCAGCATTCTGCATGGGAGGCAGATAGTCTTAGTGCTAGGGTTCAGTGCAGCAATAATCCCTCACCTGTATCTCAAGCATTCCGGGTTTGTGGATGGCTGCGCTTCTTGCTGTTTTACGAGTTGTTCTTCCTTTTCTGATACTTAAAACAACCAAGAGTCTCTGTAGGCCTATATTGAACACGTGTGTGTGTGTGTGACGAAGGCACATTAGTAGTGCAAGAAAATAATCTATTACATTCGGCCTCTCCACGGCAACGTATCCATGTTTGCAGTATTTTGGCCATTTGCGGTATTGTGAATGCAGCAACGCAATCTGTCCATTTTTACATCACTAATATTTGGCCCCTGTCGGCACGGCAGGCTTAGAAGACTGCTGTTTAATATTTTACGATTCGGAGAATGAGATTATGTGCTACACTCATAATTCAGTTTGTCCATAATGTGATCGTAAAATAGCTAACTCATCTCAATATAGGATGTATTTAACACTTGATAATCTGGTTGTGATATACTTTATTGCGTCCATAGCGCGAAAAATTCCGCTTTCTTCCCTCTAAGTACCGATTCACGATAAAAATGACTCAACTACTGTAGGTTACAGTATTTGCTATTCATTGAATCCCGACACCTTGACGTGACATATAGTGATGGCTGCTTCAAATCAAATGTAGTTGTTCAAAATATAAGTATGTTTAGTATCATCAAAATATAAATCACCTAATTCATAAATCTATCTAGTGAGCCCGATGATCAGAAATGTTGTAGGGTTTAGTATATACAATATGGGCTGGATTCGTGGAGGGTCAGAGTTGTCAATTGAGTCTGAAAATGTCTGTCGGAGACTGGGGACTAGACGGAGTGACAAAGAGTCTGATTGACCGACTTTGCGGATTCTTTGAGACGAACAACCAGCGTGCATTCTGTTATACGTCCAATCTCCACTTAATCAGATTTAGTTACAAAGGTATATACAGTGACACTGTTCCTGACTTGAATAGAATTAGAACTTTTGTGAGCTTCCGATCGCGACAGTGATTATTATAATAGAGTTCCTTATCGCGCTAAAAGGATTTCCAGCGTAGCCTGCGCAATTAAGATTTAGCAATATCGCATTGTTAACCGCAGGATGTGTGTGGATTGTGGGGTATAGATTTTACCAATCTAGCGACAATCAATGAAAAGGCAGAAGCAATAACATTGCTTTTTCAATCAATTTGTTCAACGCGCCTATTGACCCTTTCAGTTGTAACGCTAAGCGCACACAGTACGCAAAAAACAAATATAGTGAGGCCCCTTTAGTGAATTTGAACAATGGCAAAACGTGTCTGCTTCGTTGGTCTGTTAAACATTGAAAACATCCGGTAAAAACTGAAGTGATGGTGGTAATTAACAAGTTTTAACGCGATGGTTACGACCATAACGAGCCATTCGTCATCCCAAGAAACACACTTAGATCCAAAAAGTACACAACGAATTATTAAAGATGAAGACCTGCCGTTTTCTGGCAAGCGCTGGATATTTTGTTACCGGTATTTCAAACGATCATTATTTGCGTTCTTTTTGTGGGATCACGGAAGATTTGACAAAAAAGTAGATATGCGACAAAATTTTACGGTAAACCTAGCTGAAGCAGTAAAACTGGTCAGTGCAAATATTGGGACACTTAACGAACAGAAATGGTCGACTGAAAAAGGCGATAAGACTCTTTCTATGAGTCGATTTGCACGTATTATGAGACTACACAAATCCGATTCTAATCACAACGCTAATGGGCGTAAATACGGGATTAAAATCGTAAACTGTAACTTTCAGGGCGTAGAGTCTTTAAGACTCAGGTCCCCCCCGCACTGACACTTGGAATTATCCCTCACGCAACGTCACGCGTCGTATAGACTTTAGGTATAAGCTTTAGAGTAGGGATCTTGAACATGTCGTAACGTCAAAAGTCACCGCATAGAGGGTAAAGAATAATCGAGACTCAGCCTATAACTACTTCAAGTAATACCTGGATATTTACCAACACGTCGTTTACGAATGAGGCAAGCTATTACGATCACCAGCACCACCAACGCTGCGATACACAAGACGATGATGAACCAAAGTTGGCCTCCAACTGCACCCGATGACAATGACTCTGAATGGAAAATTGTTAAAATTACAATTCGACCTCGACGCCATCCTGTAATTTCCTGAACTGATGAAATAGTAAACCCAAATGAATTTTTGTCCTACGTACTATAGACCCCGGCCTTCACTAGTGGTAGTAGGCCATGCAAATAGATCTATCAATACGCAATACATATCTGGCACACAGAACATTCGACACAATCATTTGAATGATTATCCCGCAACCAAGGTTTAAGAGACAATGCATTCTACACGGTATACATTGTCAAATCAACCGCAAAAATCCGTCGTAAACCGAAACCAATATTGACATTGTAAAGATCACGAAATCCATATGCCGTAGCGACACTCATACGTTTTGTTGAGCCGAATTCAAGTCTAACGGAAAGGTCTGTAGTCAGAATTAGAGAGTTTGTGATAACATCACGTTTTACAGATGTAAGAAGAATTGATGAGATATAGACGTGCTTTCTAAGCTTCTTCTCGCTTTGAACTGCTGTCGTAACAAATGTGATTGATGAAATTTGTTCCAATGCATTAGCGTGAGAATAGATTTAGGCTCGGGCGATCGTAGTGACTCAGCGCCTTTCCATTACGGAATATTTTGGTGCACTTGTTGATGTGTGCATAGGCCTACGTGCTTTTTCTCATTCGTAGCAGGCAACATCGCAATATTCGAGGCCACGTTACCCCGCAAAACAAGATCTTGACACTTTCACTCTGAACTGATATATCTTTGAGCTAAAATTCTTCAACTTTTGTCTAGTCAGATGCTTAGCTGATATACACAGAGCGTTATACTGTACATAGCGATAGATTTTAAAAAGTCTTTATCACTATGGACGCAGTTTAGGCAGGCCTATTACTCTATATGTTTTTGAAAGGAGTTCCCGCACTGGATATATTTTGACTCATCAATCTGTGTAATTGTGTGAAAATACTCAAAATATTTGGATAAAACCGGATAATTTTAGTAAGTGTTGAAAGAATAGGATGGTTTGAAAACAGCGTAAGAGTTCATTTTAGTTTGTTACGGGGGCTTGCAAATCGAGGATTCAAGTTTATTTTATACACCAAAACAGGAATTTGAGTGTGTCGCGTTTGACATCGAAATCGTACGATTTCACTCTGATTGGACCTTCTTCGATTACATACCACGACGAAGGCTCCTACCGCCATAGAGATAACTAATAAATTCGTCCCAATGACGCGACGCTAGGAATGTTGGCAATGCATGTTAATAAATCACCGCATGGTTTTGTATGAAATCATTGATTAGTAATTTCAAATGTATGCTCAGCAATGTGTTCATTCCCGGATTAGCTCAGTATACATTACGACAGGTCAACGCGTGGTGAAGTTACGTCACTAAATCCGTACATCACAGCCAATGATGATGAAATCACACCAACCCGGTTGAAAGGTTCTTTCCGTTTTTACAATCACCTTTTTGACAGATGAGCGATTCTCGTAAAAGCGACTAGACTTTGATTTTCTTTCGGAATTTATTGCTACATAAAGATGCATTTAACGGTTCAGCTACAAAAAGATTGATTTCCTGCCCCGCCCGTGGCGCTGTAGGGTGCAAGAATGCGTTCTCTTATTTTGGCTACGGATTATGATTTATATCTACCGTTCTAATAAGACTTTAAGTATCTACACTCTCGTATTTATTTAGCCTGTTATTTTATCCCCAAAGTATTTCGAATATTGCCTACTCTTAGTACATACAAATAAAAATCCTGCCACGAAACTGTATATATGCATACAAAGGTACAGCTGGGAGATCAAAGAGGCACGGAAAGCCGTACGAGAAAGACATCAATCTGAAATGCTGCATCATGAGCGGATGATACAAGTTGAATAGGTTGAAGTCAACTCAAAATGAATTTGGTTTTGTGGGGAAAGGATGCCAGATATTTCAACGCAACCTTCTAATTGCATTCACCGCGATAATCAGAAGAATAGTGCATATAACGTCGCAAAGTCTGCGGGCATATTTGTAAGAAAGGCGACGCATTCATATCTCATTGTAGCTGTCATTATCGCAGTTATGTCTCCAACTTTCATCACCGGCCAAAGTACACTTCACCATGCAAGAACACAACAGTTGCACGATAGAGCAAATTTGGACAGTAATATAATGCAGAGTGTCAGATCTTTAACGACGAGGGCTACCATTACCGTGAAAGGTCGTGACCAAGGAAGATTTTTGACAGTATTTACCACTCAAGTTCATGGATACGTCGAATTCGGATTCCCAACACCGCAAAGAAGACCTTTCGGTGAGTTCGTATATTATCACCTGCATGCACCGACTTAACGATTCGTCAGGATGAAAACATTCATGGTCAATGTCATATTGTCGTTTTCCCAAATCCAACGGCACCTTGATCGAGCTAACAGGCTAAATCCAATTATGATTGTTTAGCGCAAATCGTCTTGTTATCATGAATGTTCCAAAAAGAAACCTTATCGCTAAGCAAGTTATAATTATCTTGACAGATGACATCATCCTTTAGGTGTTCGCTTGAAAAAGTCTTACATTATATTTTGACATATGAATATGTATCGGTACGACTTGTCTTACAAATTATAGTGTCACTTAACAACTGTGGTGGCAGAAAACATGATGTTTAAGTGAATACTTTGAATTCCACTTACAAGAATTTTTATGCTTTCGATAACTGTTGAAACCGCGTTATTGAATGTGGGTTATGTATTGCTGTGAGCTTATCCATGACTTACACGGAATCTGCAATAACTATTTCGGGTTCATCGTGCTTGTTTCTATTTCGCGGTTGAAGTAGTTTGATTCATGGCTCCCTTAAAAGCATCGGATTATGTATTATCACGGTCTGTTCCCGCGAATATATCGCCAAAGTTCAAGACTTTGCGGTCATTGACTTGCCGGCTTCAGCTGTAACTTACTATGATGAAGCGCCGTGCCATCCGCGACGAACGTGCTGTTCATATGGTCTCATGTTCCGCGGCGCGTAAACATATTCGCTCTATACGCCAATAAATCTTTCCGCATGATCATCACTCATCACCTAAATCTCGACCCATCAGACGTTAATCTTAGTGAGGGATTGCGGGAAACACAAGTTAAAAGGTGACTTTGTTGGTATACCGATATTGGTTGGAAACCCGTTAAACGCGAACAGTCGTATAAGCTTGCGTCTTATACAAAACGCGGCCCGCGATCAAAATACGATCACAGTGTAAGAGTTTCTTTCAAGTACCCATGTTCCCACCGAAATGTAAATTTATCGACTTATGACATCAGTTTCAAAATTTTTCCCTGATAGATGTAGGCCTACTGTATACAACCGCCCCTTTCCGAGGCTTAGTTTCATTTAAGTATTCGTTCGAACGACGAGGCTCAATATTACTGTATGTTCGTCCGGGATCCGGGTATCGTGCATTGTGGTACGTTGTGCTTGAAACGTAACCTCGATGCGAACGCGGCAACCACAATCAGCAGCGAAATCAATTTCTTCTTCGATCATTAAAAATGTATCTCGGGGCGTTCTAATAAATATAATCATTGGTGACAGGGCGAGGGGAAACACTTCACCAGTGATGAAAATCACTTACTACAGTATCTAGTCGCTACCTTACGTATCTTGGGTAGCCTATATATGACTTTCCGCGTTTACGGCAGACAACGTGACACGTTATTCGATGCACCATATTTTAACACCATGTGCATTATATATACTGTTCTATCTCGCCTCTAGATCTAGATAGCATACACTGATTACGGCACTTTTCGTTGATAAATTATATTTTTCACCTGTCATAAACGCGCGCATACATTACCAGAACAGAGTTTTGTTGTTTCACATAATCTCTCTAAATCTAATTTGGTGTTACCGATACAACAGAACGTGTGTGACATTATTACTATGAAGTTTCACGGGGAACAGAACGGTAATTGATATCTACCGTATAGCCTACACTTCGGATCCTTTACTCAGTTAACTGTCTCGTTATGCTTCACGCCGATCACGGCCGATCCAAAGGCTAGCTACACGGGATGTGTTGCGGCAATAACGGGATCCGTCGAAAGATCACAGATAAAGCATTCCGCTGTATTCACATCCGACAAGAGCGCGAAACAACAGGAAGAATGTGCCCGTTACATGAAACTCATTATTCTTATTCGTTACAGGATCGTTGGAACTTTTCGACGCCACTTCCTTGACAAAAAGGCACTACCCATCAGGAGTTCGAAAGGTGGCGATATCGCACAGTTGCTCAAATTTACACCTGACTGTAGACAAGTACGGCCAAGCACGAGCTTGTCAAGTGACTGGTGGAAAAACTCCGGTTTTCCCTCTCAACAGGAACACTCATTGCGTTGACGGGCGGAAATTTCATGTCTGCACTGACACACCGCACATTTACCTAGACTCGCAATCAATATATTGGCCAAACTCAACGGACTCGACGGACGCAAATAGAACCTACAAAATCCGTTTTGTAAAACCAAGCACTAAAACAAGGTACGGCAAGGTATTGTACGCAGTCGTGACACGCAGCACTTGGGAATTGAAGCTTCGTGCACAAAATGGCATCATGAAGAGAGCAGTTATTGCAGCATGTCTTCAGTTGTGGCAGAAATCCATACATTTACTGTTTCAACATGCAATCGAATCGCGCAGTGAAAGAAATTTCAATCTTGCCAAAGTCTGTGACATTGATCCAGACTTAGTCGTGGAAGAAATAATCCAAAGTTTGGACGCAAATGACTTAACTCAAGCGATACATCAAGCGTGGCGACACCATGCGCTTCTTGATCTTATCGGAACATCAAAGGCATGGAGTCATATGAACGATAGGGATAAAGAAGTAATTGCGGTTATAGCTTATCGGACGTTGAAAAAATATTTAGTGGATGCATTCCTTGACGCGGCAAACATGAAGTGCATTCGTGATTCAAGGTGGGGTAGAATGGCAGCAAATGATAGACTAATTCTTCTGGAAAGAACGTTGACATGGACGTGGTTTAAACGACGAGTTAAATTCTATGAAACGATTGTTCAGTTTATAGAGAAATACCTAGACGCACGGACTACCTCCTTCGTTATAAACCAAAATGGTTGAGACAGTATCAGCATTTTTCGCGACCCAGATTCCTTACACATTTAACCGGAATTGGCGTTTCGGCGCAATGCGCAATTACGCCAGATGCCTTCATTCCCTGTCGCACCTACTCCTCCCCTCATGTGTCCGGCGTGGGAAAGGCCGTGGCTGGGGTATATGACATTATTGAAAATAATAGACTGGATCTTGTCATGTTCCAATGCACCGAGGCCGATGCAAATCGTTTTCACTGCATAATCTTTACTACGAACAAAGGAATATTTCAGGCATGACACGTTATCTTGTGAAACTGCAAGCGGAATCGTAATAAAGCGTTACAATGCTATAAATATTTTGTAGCGATTGGCGACTAACTATACTAACAATGGCAAAGATGATTTTGTGTACTGAAAGGATTATTTTTTACAATTTGGTAAATCCTGATCTTACATTGGTTACGAGTTGATTTACGTCATTGTATGTTTGATTTACTTTATAGTGTTCTAGTGTTTGAATTTGATCGATCAGCAGAATTGATAACGACTTTGAATGCCCTAGTTAATATGAACTGCCACCGGATCCGAATATCAAACTCGGTACAGAAAATATGGTGTGTTACATTACAATCATTTTGCATCACAGTCTGCATTGAATGAAATAAGGAAGCAAAAATCGTGCTCAGTGCTGGGTAAGAGGACTGATTTACCTTTCTTAGACGTCTTCGCAACTGTAGAGGTTGAAGATCTATTCCCGTATCGGTTTGTCGCTACTATTCGCAATTCATAAAGACAATTTGGAGTCAGCTTGCTCAATGTGTAAAGATATTTTCCCACACTTGACGCAGGAATAAACTCAGACGATGTCCAATTTCGGACACCTGTCAGATTAAATTTACAGGAAGATCAGATTTCATCCTGACCATTCTGTATTCTATATCATTTCGAATGCATTTTGAGAAAGGATAAAGGTGAAACATCGAAGTTAAACATATGGAGGTTGACTTTAGCCCCCAAACAAAAGTTCCAAAATAGGCCTCAATTGATTTACTTCAGCCTGGCGTTTATGGAGATGTAAGGTGCAAAGGCTGTTAGTACTTCTTGATATTTTCTGCACGCGGACTCATGGTGCACTACAGTCTAAGTAATAACTTGAGTTTATTACCATTCTCTTTTCTGCGATGTTGCACAACATAGCCATCTAGTGGAATTCCATCGTTTTGATCTCTCGCCGAGTTAGTCCAAGTCACATTAAATGATACTTGACTTGTGATAACCAAAAATTCTGTTATTTCGGGCGCTTAAAAGTATATAACAGTTAGTTCGAACGTCGTGGATAAGTCTGTGTGCATTAAGGAAACGCTTTCTCACTTCGTGGAGCAATCGTTGCGGCTGTCAGTGTCGAGCAATTCGTTCCTACACCGGCTGCAGTCTCAGCGCATAGGGTCATTACAAAAGAAGTGTTCGGCGATAGAGCATTAATCTTGTCACTAGAATCCTTCAGACTCTGCTTCGTTGATATGCTAGTTTAATAACAGGGGGTTAGATTTCAAGAAATAAACTATGCGGTAGGTCCTACGTTTTGCCGTTTTCTTCCCACTTATACTCCAGTACATATCCAATGATTTTTCCATTTGGCTTTGTTGGTTTTTTCCACTTCAGTTGGATCTCATTCAACATTTCTCTGACCACTTCAAATCGCTCTGGTGCTTCCGGAACTGGATAGAAGGATATGCAGTTCAGATCAATATTATATACAACTGTATAGGTGTGCATGACGTGCAATGTCACGAGGTGCGCCGAATTTCACTTTCGGGACTTGTAATGCCTCCCATCCTACCGAAATTCAAACCCCGCACCTGCACGGGCAACATTCCAACAAGGGGGTATGAATACGATAAATGGTACTATACTGAACCCATAATAACATTTGGAGTTTCTGCATCCGGACTATATATTAACTGTGATTTCAAATTTTGACTGACGTGAAGAATAAACTGTACCATCCACTCACTACTTTCTTTCGTCCTGAGAGCTATGAAATTCTTATCTGCGCTTTCGCCAGCTCCATTTTCCAGAGTAACGCTGATCTCGTACTCCGTGTAAGGCGACAGCTTGATGGTGGCACTAGTTGCATCACGAGAAACGAATTTCTTCTTAACTAAATGTATATAATGCGCGTATATGGATCGACTATGGAGTTGTAAATCACGGATATAGCGAGCAATGTTTGCATGCGCGTACGGAGTACACTGCACACACACATACTCCAACTTCTGACAAAATTGTTTATTTGTGCTAAGAGTACCTTTATTAGTGGCGACGTCCTTGCATCTGATGATGTATCTAGTGGGTATTCCTCGAATGGCCTCAGTCGGAATAGGCTGCCATTTAATCAACGTTGCTCCTTTGTCGACTTCACGAGTGCTTATGATGGTTGGTGAAGCGAGCGGAACTATCGAAAGAAGTAACATCGAAGATTACACAATTACTTAAACTTAAGTCGAAATCCATGCGTGAGTAGCTGAACAGGGAAATTTAATTATTTCAATTCGTAGACTCTATACATGTTCCCTCGAAAGTTCCGGCGCGAGCACGCATCAAAAATATCAATAAATTCTTACATAAAATCAGGCATGAAACTCACTATCTTGGCCGGAGAGAGTCGTAATTGTTTCGGGTTCTGGTCCAGGTCCTTCGTTATTAGAGCTTTGCACTTTTATTTCATACTCAGTAAACGTTTCGGTATTAGGTATCACGTACAAGTCTGATTCGCCAGACTCCACAAATTTTTCTTTCCAATTTCCTGTACCTGCGAGTCGCCAGCTGAAAGGCAGGTGTGTGTAGGGTATATATCTTATACGGGTACATTATCAACCGCAGTTGCGATGCGTACATTCCAAATGCCGAGGTACAGAAATTCTTGTTTTGAATATTTTGATCGATCCTCACAGTCACATCACAGCCTCCATAATCCAGAAAAAAAATCGATAGCGATATATAGCGAATCACGAGAAACATTCGATTTATCCCAAATGGCATTTTAAAGTAAGTTCCCCATTAGGCTTCGATTAAATCGTAATTACCACAACGGTGGCGCCCCCGCCGCGTTGATTCAGCAGATACTTTTACACAGGATGCCCGTGTTGCCATAATGGTCCTCAGCCGACGCTGTAGATAACTAAAAGGCGTATGAATGGGCATTCTATGCGTTGACCGGATCTTCGTGGTTACATATGCGACATACTGTAGCAGTACCCCGCACGTTTTCCTTGCGGATAGCAGATAGACTACCAACCGCGCATTGCACCTGTAAGTTACATTTACTGCTTAAAAATATACTATAGGCTGAAAAAAACATACCTGACGTCGTATCCAAATCCTGGCCCTGCATGTTGGAAGGAATCAACTGAATTCCAACGTACCAGAATTGTATCAGGTGACGTTCCTTCTGCGACAACATCAGTTGGATTAATCTTTGGCGCTACAAAAGTAAGAGACAGTTTGGCAGCCATCACGAATTACCAGAGATATCTCGTCAGTTGCGCATCAAACCTTGCGGTGGTGTTTCATACGTTTTCCATGATTCAGTCGGCTCCAAACTCATACCGATGCCGTTTTCTGCCCATACTCGGAAGTTGTACCGCACCCACGGCTGCAAATCCCCGATCAAAAACATTTTCGCTTGATTCGTTGTACTGCCGAGACGTTCCCATTCACCCTTAGACAGATTAGTAGATGCAAGCACGTCAACGTGGTAAGCTGAAATGATATACGCATAAAATGGGCATACGCAGTCCGATTTTAAGAAAACTTACCTTTTAGCGGCGAGAAATTTATATTGACTGGAGGATTCCATGACAACACACCGGAGTAACTGTTCTTCGGATCTCTCCCAAACGTTACATTTCGAGGAAATTCAGGACGATCTAAACAATTGCGAGGTTTAGTCCTCTGAACCACGGTCATGGATATTTATATATTTGCATATTTATCCTTGACCAGGGCGCCCTCTTATACGAAAGTGTTTGTGTATGAACGGTGGGGCATATTTTCAAACGCTATATCAAAGCTTGAACGAAGAATATAATAGTGGAGCTGATGGCAGCCGATGAACTTATATCGTAAAGAATAATCACCAAGGATTTAACATCCGGCGTTATGGTTTACTGAGATTACATTAATAAACTGTCGTAGTCGCGCTCCTTGATACAACCAAATACTCCACACCTTGTACGGTAAGATATACGAAGGTCACATTTCGATCCAATTCGGTTTCAACTTCGACTGTGTACTTTCCAGAGTCCGATGCCTTGGCGTCAAAAATTGTCAAAGTTGTATCGACGCCTTTTGTAATGGCATTTGCAGTTCTCCATGAAGTTCGAACATTCCTCATTAGCGGGTCATGATCCACCTGCGTATTTCAGAACACTGTTATTGGTCAATGTAAATAGCTTTACCCTCTGAAACAGTATTAAGCTGGTACGTATACCTTTACCACCATTGTCACATCATCCCCCGCCTTGACGATGTAGCGTGAATTATCGGGCGATATAGTTGTTCTGAACAACACCGTTACGTTCATGTTGATTGTTGTTGAGCCATACTTGTTGGAGGCATTGCATCGGTAGATGTCGCTGTCGTCCACATTGATGTTTTTGATTACTAGCCTGTGGTCCGTTCGTTGACGAATTCTGCCAAAACGCAACTCAAATTATCACAACGCTATGGAATTTCCTCATACAACCCCAGTATATAGACCTGTAGCATTGTAGGCTAAGCTCATTTGGAGACACGTCTTATACTTACAGTCTAAAAAGGCAGTTCAGTGTTCAGTCCTACCTTCTATCGCGTAATATATTGGCCTGAGGTTGGTTGTCCCTGGTCCAAATTACGTTATATTTTTGGGTCGCAGAGAACATGACACACGGTAGCTCTAATAAAGTTCCCTCCAGTTTTCGAAAAGTATCTTGAAAGTTTGGCCAGGGCTTTGGTGGTATCGCTGAATACAAAAGTGAGTGAGTGAACGGGCGAGTTTGAGTGGTTTGGAAAAAGTGCACATACTGTAGGAACGAACTATAGTCACCATTGCAAAAACTGACTGGTAAGGTCAACGAAATTGAGTTGGTAATAGGGCTAAGGAGGGAAAATCCAGACTTACGAAGGCTTTTAGCTGGCACACGGTCACTGAGGATATTTCGTAAATATTTATGAACCAAATTTCACTTCGTGATCTACCTATAAGATAGGCCTGATCCAGCAAAACCTATATCAAGGGTGTGACATAGAGGGCGTTGGCGATCGAGGAGATATAATAAGTTGATGTGGGCCGCTATTGACTATATGTAATCAATTTTATCGGCTGCTGACGGGCGACTCGCATGCGTGCACCACAATTATAGGCCTAGTCGACGCAATAGGTGTTTCACCGACCAAGTACATTCACGAATCCTTGTCCTATAATAGTTCCGTGTTTGTTTTTTCCAACGCACTGATAAACTGCTGTGTCACCTGACGTCACGTTTCGTAAATGCATGTTCACGCCGTGCCGACCTGCAAAAGATACCTGCAGTTACAGTTATGTAAATATATGTCTAAAGACAGAGAGTAAAGAGGGAACAAAGCGGAACAGAGAATGGTGCGCAAGTAGCGCAACACGCTCAGCACAGACCACGGACAAATCATTACCATGACTTTCCCAATCTACTGACCCGGTAAAACTTTGCCATTCTTCATCCATGTGATTGCGGGAGTCGGTCGTCCTGCGATTTCGCATTTCATCTTAACATTCACGTCCGGCTTAACCGAAATGTCGGTTGGCTTCGTGGATTCATTTGTAAAATACGGCTTTGACTCCACAATCACACTTACATTTCGTTTCATTGAACCAAGTTCGTTTTCTGCCGTGCAACTGTAATCATCAGCATGGTGATAGTTCTGAGTTTTGTCATTCTGGTTAGCGTATATGTGGCAATTTATATGGCCTATTGCAATACCCAGTTTTGCTACATAGCCTACCAATGAACAGGCTTGCCACTTATGATATAGAAAGAGACAGCACCCTAAACAAAGACCGTTGACTTCTCGGACAAGAGATGCACGCTTTTCAAAGGTGCTTTCTGTTATAATCTGTAGCCTACTTCCATCTGCTGCTTCAACGAGCCTACTGCGTACCAACCACTAGGGACAATAGATTAGAGTTTAGAGTATGCGTAAACCGTGTATGGTTTATATAAGGTCATTATCGATTGGGAGTAAGCTCAGTTGTGCTATATGCTCATAGTAAAACCAAGCAATCGGTCATATAACAACACTACAAGTGTAAAGTAAACTAATCAGGACCATGCACTCACGTATATATCCCAGCATCTGAATATTTCACTGCAGCAATTCGTAAGGTTCTGTTGTAATCGTGCAGCTCGAATCGATTTGAAGAAGTCCAACGAGTTGAAGGTGATGGGCTTCGAAAAGTGGCGTGAATAATTCATCATGAGCTCAGCAAAAGGATACTATTCATATATACCACAATGGTGTGGAGCCTAAGTTTAAAAAAAACTTACTTTCCAGTAGCTATGCACGAAAGGGACAGCTCTTCGCCTTTTAAGACGACGATTTCTTGCTCAGCTGGTGGAAAAACAATTTTTGCCGAATGTTTTGCAGGTTGTGCATCTCTAGTTGCTGAAATATTAAACGGCATGCCCGATAAAATGATATATATTGCGCGCTACAATTGAGCACAAGTTTATAGAATAAGGCATTAGCCAATAGCTTTTGAGGTTGGGCAAAGATATGACAAAAATTAAAAAATGGAAGGGACCCAAAAAATGCATTTAAAATACATTAAACATAAATTGGATTTAGTCGCTGCGTCCTACTACACAAAAGTACGGATGGCGGGGATGTACATTGCAAGAAAAAACGCTCCGCTATGACGGCACCTTCATTTTCGCAGTCCAAGAGTCTATATGGCTAAGGCCAAATTGACGGGGAATCGGCATCATTGGTTTACGGAAATAGAGGCCTACATGGCCACAATCGTTGAATCCGTAGAAATCATTTGGCCTATAGTTACTTACCATTTAGCACCGTCAACATGTAGTGCGTTGATTCGATTGTGAATCGAGTCGGAAGATCTTTTGACGAGCAATAAAATTTTAACCCATCGTCTATTGCAGCGACATTAGAGAAGACAATATTTCTGTTTGGTGCCTTAAAATATTTGGTGAATAGTTTTCGGTACGTATATATTATTATAATAAGTAAACCTGCGTACTATGTACATACCTGGGCGATTCTGTCTGAATTTTGAATCGTAGGATAAAATATCCATTTCAATTCCTCCTTATCGGAGCGTGTATATTTCAGGTCAACACACGGCTTCATCAGTGAGTCACCTTCGCGAACTTCAATAATTTCATCTTCAACCGATGGGACCAAGTCTGTCGCTAAATACAGAATATTTTGTTTGCCATGACTAAAATCTGTGTAAGTGTCTGTTAGTGTCTACCACTGTTCACTATCTTCACAACCGCTGCAGTAGATAGCGCTGTTCCCAGCGAGTTTTCCGCGAAACATTGGTACGTTCCGTGATAGGCAAGACGAGTTACGGTAGTGGTATTTCGACTTCTGCAAAAATGATATGCTCTGATTGACAACTTTAGCGTTGCTTGGAGGCTGGATTAGAGTTCTATAGCTGGACATTTCGAACAGGTTTCGTGTCACTAACCTGAAAGTCAATGCTCCGTGAGGTCCTGGTAGTATTAAATCGTGTGTTCCAATACTTTGGCTTTCTTGCTTTGTGTCCAACACCTTCCCATCCTTCTTCCAAAAGTACCTGCGTATATCCGCGGGGATGTGGAATTATGGCAACGGTACAAGCCTGATTTTAACAGCAAACGATAAAGATACGCATCCAACGAGTATCATGGTTTACTGTTTTCTCGCCTGCCCTGCAGTCTGTCAGTCTACCCTCGTTCGGCTGCTCTGGCGAGTGGCAACAAAGGGTTGTGATGATCGGTGATGACTCATGTATGACCAGAATTCTCACGAACAGTCGAACAGCAGGCGTAGACTTGATGAAATCATCGGAGAAGCGAGCATGGTTCCTCGATTGATGTGTCACGGCAGGGTTGTGGAGCATGAAAAAGGCTAATCAGTAGTGGCTAATTCATAGGATTACGATTCACTTACAGTCGGTGTTTCATATGACTGAAAGACTGTGTGGTGTAGGAATAAATGAAACATGTTACCGTCCGGAATCGTTTACTGCTGGATTAGCTTCAGCTTCGCAAGGAATGTGTTTGTCCCCACCAGATGGAAAGTAATATACCTCAAGAGGCTGCTTTATGATTCGTGGCGGTCTTTGGACTAGAATATATAAAAATGTTTAGAAAAATCAAGCTACGAGGCATGTTCAGCGGCTCGGATCGCCACAACAACAGCTACAGGTGACGTGTTGCGATGTGCTATTGTTGTACTTTGTAATAGACCTACCTTATGCAATGTAGTGCCGGCTACCATATCAACAGTGGGGCCCATGAATGAAATGTTTAGACTACCGGCGCGTAGTACTTTTTCGTCCTTTTTTACTACAGGCTACTGGTCTTATCTTACAGCTATACGTCTACTTTACGGTTATGATAAGCCTGCTAATTTTGCAACGCAAGGCCATCAAAGTCAACAGTTAGAGCCGTGGGAATAAATCTTTCAATTTGTGGAAATGTCGCAGTTTTTGCTGTGATCGATCCGTAGCCCAATTTTAGATCGAATTTCCTTGAGTATCGACAATTTGAGTGAGACCAGTCGGAATCGTCATACACTGTATATGAACCATTCTGACCCGAAAGTTTCGCTTCAACCTACTTCCTCCCGAATAGTTCGAATAGTTGAATGCGGCCTCTAATGGAAGGGATGCATAAAATTAAAAAATCTTACTGAACGGTGGTGGATCCAGATCCAGACTGAAAGATAGTTGAATGTAATAGAGTAACATCCATAAAATTTGCCCATAGAAGCAATTCATTTCTCTTGATTGGTTGATTACGTGAAATTATTCCATAGCTGTTAGATTGGGTGATGCGTGATTAGCAATCTCATCCATGACCATCAGCAGATCTGGGAATTCGGGTCAGAATTCAGTAAAAATATATGAGCTCGGATAAAACGCATCGTGAAGGCTCTATCTGGACTATCGAGTATCGAGTATGGGTTGTGGAGCTCGTGATGTATAGTCGTACTAGATATCCTATAGAGATGAGGGAACCCAGCGTTGAAGTTGCACCAATGGCTCATTCCCCGCTACCATATAATGCAGAACACCTTCTGGTTACAGCATGCACTGCACTCAGTATTACTCTCACTGTTCATAAACTAAACATCTAGAATTTCTCCAGCAATAGAATATCACTACATCTTAAATTCTAATCGCTTCAACCCGTGCGCGACGAAGCATCATCAACAAGCAGGCAACCTAACAAGCGGCAGATGTTATATCTTCATAAATTTCTGATCCAAATGTCAGTAACCTTCTGCTCTTGGTTTTCTAGATGATTTATAATAGGCTGACGTACGGATGCACACATTGCACAAGTCGCATAAGAAAGTTTTATGCGCTATCGATCGAGAGTTTGAACTCTGATAAATAACTACTGGGGCGTCATACTGAAGGCGGTGACGTAAATAGAATGTAATTGAGCCTGCAGATTTGGCACAATATTATAGAACGGCCTTAAAAAACGGCTGACTTCGGGGGCCTTTTGCTAGTCTCCATTCGTTGATAGAAGCGACGATCCGCTCAGCGACCGAAATCTGGCGTAACCGCGGAACATGATTTGAGAATTTTGGGAGATATGCAAATTATGCCTGCTGCCCCCTTTTCGCTACCTGTCTCTAATTCTTTGCACACCGTGCTTAATTGAACCAATAGGACAAACCTTCGTAGCAATTTGACAGAATAGTTGAAATACATCGCCTTATTTTATTACTACAACGAGATGATAAGAGAATCGATTCTTTTGAGGATTGCGCGAACAGCGCACAAGATTGAATAATTCATGCAGGGTGGGAATAAAATATATTGATTAACATCCCGAGTGCCTATTTCGCATCGTGCAAGGTATTCGGTGCTCAGAACGACCGTTTTGAGAAATCCGATAAATCCGGTGACCATCCTCTATAGTCCATAGATACAGATTTGGTGAGCTGTGTCAAAAGTAGCCATGGAAAGTATGCCTATCTACCTATCCATACCCAATTGGAAACCAAATTTATTCACACTCATTGTGTAGTGTTACCGCATCTTGATTGCGTTTGGCCGTGGCACCGTAAGGTCATTAGCGGATGTCTTATCCCGTGGGGTTAATTAAATCTCACATCACATTTCTGTATTCATCACTATCGGTCAGGGACTCAGGGTACCACTTTAATCGATGGACATAATCACAAACCGCTATTTTCTCCGTGTTCCTCAATGATCATAGTTCATTTCGACGGATCTAATCTTGCGATGGAGAGAAGACGGCACATTCGAAAATATTTTTAGGGCCTCTTGGTCCGTAACGTAACACGTCCTAAATTCCATAGAGGCCTTGTTCTGACCGTTGGCGCACGTATACGTTCAATTCGTCATCAAACTATCCTCTTTGTAGTCAATCACTGTTGGAACGGCCACGATAATGTCCTAAGCGTGCATATTTTCGCAAGTATTGGCGCCTATGAACTAGTACATCTATTTGTACGTGTTTCACCACAAGCGTCCAACGGCAGACATCACCAAAAAAATTCTATTCTATAGTGAGGTTATCCTACCCGCAGCACTACTACGGGATATGATATATCTATAAATCCGGCAACTACAAACTGACTGGGTATGCTTAACTTATGCTGTAGTGATTTTTACAGATGTATGCAGCAGCTCGATTAAAAACAAAGCCTCGGCTATGCAATATCACAACCTTGGTAGCCAGGCCTTCTGTGAATGTGTATTGGAAAACCCATACACGAGACAAACACGGCAAACATGTACCGTGCAGTAAGACCACTCGCCTAAAAAGTTCGATCGATGACGAAAAGATCATGAATTTACGATTTTTTATTCTTTATTCGCAATCGCAAGCAATACTTTTCGGTCACAACCAGATCACCGTTTTACTAATATATGGTTCTGAATAAAATTTACAACTTGAATACATTAACCTGGCCGATTATTAATGTGGATTGTACAGAAAGCATAGTTCGGTAGACGGGCCGGTTAACTCACTTAGTAGCGTGGCGTGATTGACATTACTATTTCCCATTTGTAGCATTGAAAAGCACATAAAAACCGATTGGCCTGTTTTATCGTCCAGGTCGGTATTCGTATTTTTTGATTATCGGAGTCGGTCGTCAGCGATATTAAATCAACACCGGTCTAACTCTAATAAAAACACAAGCCATAGAGAAGTGAATTTGTAGTCACCCACACCTTGCAATGTCAATCTAGCTGGACGCAGGGAGAGAGGAGATAACTTCAACCTTATCGCTTACGTTGAGCTGCAATTTTATCGCCTGAAGGGAAGTTGTACCTTTACCGACTACTTCAAAACGAGTTTTAGTTTGAATGCCTGCTAAAGACAAGCGTCGCGCCATCGCTATGCTATAATCGCTAAACGCAATGCGTACCATAGCGAGTATTGAACTGATTTGCACGACGCTTTCCTTCTTCGCAGCCTATTTCTTAACGAACAACATAATTGAGAAGTTATGTGCAAGGTAAGCCTGCACAGCTATATTATTGCTTCCAGGATCGATAGGATTTTATGCAGTTCGTAATCTTTTAGAGCAGAAAAGGGCCGAGACTGATATTCTAACTGACGTTGATTGGCGTTCTTTCTTCCGTGCTCGTAAGTTTATTTGATCTGTTTCAGAAAGCGATTGACTCTCGAGGCAGAGCAAGTGACCATGCGACCGTTTATTGAGTTGATTGATGTTGATTCGAAACTAATCAGTCGGGAAAACCCGCGAGAAGAATTTGTGTTTTCTATGGAACCGTGGGCGGTGATGAGTCGCATGGCAAGCAAAGACTTCGTGTGTCCCCGGACATCTCAAGCAAGTATGACAATAGTCGCTATGAGTTGGTGCCTTTACTGAATGCTGAGCAGTGACAATGCACTGCCTTTGGAGCCCTTGACGCTCAATAGTATTAGAGAGCCTTATATATGAAATCAATGTTACATATGTCGCTTTTCATTTAGAGAGTATATTGATTAAGTGTACTTTGTTTTCTTCAGACCCAATAAAGGTTATTGTGATCATCAAATCTGCTCCTTCGTACAGCCATCGTCGTGACGCTGTGAGGAAATCATGGGGCATGATCTCGCATCTGGAAAATATGGTGGTGCACTGCGTGTTTATTGTAGGAAAAGCCAGCGCCAATATTCAGATTGAACTAGACAAGGAGAATGCGGCGTATGGAGACATACTTCAGTACGTCGGTGTAGATGACTACAGGTGATGTATGATAAGATAAAAACCGGTATTACAAATAGTATAGCTCTAATATGCTCATGCTGAGCGAACCTGCCGGTTAGATACACGCTGACGTGCTCTTATTTCCAAGAATATCGACATATTGCACTTGCAGAGCGCGACAAAGCTCTTTTTATAGATTGGTTTGCTGTGACGTTGCTGCGACGTCTCTTTCAGGAACGTTGCTCGTAAAGTTTTGGCAGGAATGCAATGGACCATGACCACGGTAGCAGACGATTACTTTTACGTCACTTCGGACGATGACATGATCGTGAACATGACTAGTATACCGAAGCTTCTTCGTCTACACATAAAACTAGCAAACACGAAGGATCCGAATAAGCCGCGGTCAAGTTTAATATCACGAACACCAATACTATGCATTTATGCATATTTCGATCGCGATATGCCCGATCGGGATCCGAATTCGAAATACTATTTGGATATGAAGGAGTATCCTAGTGAAAGGTTGCCTCCATATTGTAGAGGCGGATTTTACATGATGCCAGTTGCCACAGTTGCAAAGCTATACAAAATATCACGATCCCACAAGGCTTTACCTATGGATGATGTTTGGATCACTGGAATTTTACGCAATCTGTTACCAATAAGCGAACGTTCCATCGATGCCATAGACATATCGGCAAGCAATAATTTCATACAACATTCTGATCATATTATACACTTAATGGGGGATTTGAAACTGCGGCATGACCGTCCAACAATGAGACCTGCGGACGAGCTCCTGGCCAACTGGACAAAAATTTATCAAGTGCTGAGAAAGAAGAAACATTGCATTTTAAGCGAGCTGAAACATATATCGTGAACTGGATGGAAAAGTTAAAATTAAATAAATTTTTTTGGCATAGGTTATTTCGCACAAAGACCCAACTATTCGCTATCTTCGCTAGTCAAGTTTCGTGATGAGACGAATTCAGGGGATACCCCATGTTTGCATAACCCAAAGACAAAAGTTAAGGGGCTCTAGGGGACTCGCCAACTTTATATGTCGGGCATCTATCGCAAGTCGCGTTTGGCTTTGAGAAAGATCGGTCGGTAGGCTTGTAAGCGGGGGGGTTTGGTCGTTTTTCGCGTAATCTAATGTTAGTGCGGTTCGGAGCCGTGTTTGCGAGACTGTATACGTAAGAGCTGGCTCTACCAACCATAGCCTACTAAAAGCAAGAGCAGGCCATCTACCTACCCTAACCTAAAAGGTTATGTGAACTCTTAACCTCTTTTGAAGAATGACTCAAAGTCACTTTAATGTGAGGTTAGGATCCGCTGACGATGAGAATATCAATGAAATTATTATCAAATTCTTTGTTTCTATGATATTGATTTTATCACGTCACAAGTTCAGACTTGAACAAATGCCATATAGAAAATTTGAAAATATTTGTAAGGATATAGTTGTCGTGACTAAACATTGCCTAGTTACAGAAATTGTACACTCTCGAAATAATGGAGGGTGGAAATAATAACGACTGAATGACCACAAATTTAACGTCCGGCCTACTTTATTGGAATGTAATTCACAAGCTCACGGAGATCCACTCTTTCATCAGCCTAAGCTATTATAATAGCGCCTATAACATAGCGCCCAATAAAGTAGGCCGGACGTTAAACTTGTGGTGATTCAGTCTTCTCTATTACGATCTGGGTCGTCTACAACCGTCGCCACATTTCTCTACTCGGAATGCTGATGTATTTTACCTTGGAAGGTATCTGAAGGTGCACAAGTATTGTTATTCCATCCAATAGCTTTAGCTGTCTGCGTTTGTATGCCAAGTATTAGTTGCAAATGACGTTCAGTCATCGATATGTAGTTTGAGAAATTACTTTGCATTTCACATCGCATTCACAAAAATCTTGAAATCGTATTGCGTTGAAATTATTTTCTGTACAAGACCGCAAGAATGATTGCCTCAATCTGGAGTTTTTAAGAGCCAAAAACCGATTGAAAGCCACAGAGTTTGCTAAAAAGAGACATGTTTTTATTTGCGAAGAGAGTAGTAGTCTCACAACAAGAAGATTACGACGCTTTGTCTTCATCGGTAACGTAATTTATAATTTTTCGACATCTCAAAAGCACTTCATCAAGAGAGTTCGTTTTTGAGATATTACGTGATGTTAACCCAAGCATGAAGGCTAAGTTCTAGTAATTCGATAAATAACACACATGGTGGTAGATGAATATAGTAGACCAAAGGTTACACCATCCGGGAAATGTTATAGACTGTCTTGTAGTTTATTTCGAGTGTTTCAAGGGAGATATAAAAGTACGGTCGAGTTGTGGTTGTCCGTGGCATGAGATTATGGTTATACCGAGAAAAGTGTATTGTAATATCTGGCATATACAGGCATACAGCTTCATTATTGTCTATTGTGTAATCATCAGTTAGCCTACTTTTGATTTTCGAATTGGCCAATGTGATGGGTCGGGGTTGATCCGTAGACTAGTCAGTGCAGAATTGGTCTGAGTATTGCCGTTTATGTATTGCATGGAATCATCCACGCACATACTCTAGAGACTAGACGCTGTACGTTGTATTAGACTGCAGATTTATGATATTTGTGATGTCGCTGTAACGCTGACATCAAACACCATGGAAAATTTACGTGATGGTGAAATTTGCATTGCTGGTTAGAAGAAAAACACGTTTCCATGTATGGCAATTCAACAGAAACGAGAATATGGAAAATGTAATATCTGTTATTTTTCCCCCGAATTTATAAGGTAGATGTGTCACGTTATCAGAATCTGATCTAACTACTTCAATAATCTTACGTGGCTAATTTTGCATTCATTCATGACACTTCCAGCTAGCTGGCTCGATGGGCCATGTAACTGTGGCGAGGTGGCTTAGCAGTACAACTGAAGTCATTCATGAGCTCAATGTCTGATGCTATAGCGTAACACGATAAGATCTACGAACCTGATACAGTTGCCTTTTCTATCGCATGGCATCAAATGTGTGTGAATGATGCGATAATCATCACGCTAATACGACCACCCGTAGACGCATATGGTGCGTGGGAACCCGAATAAGCGCATAATGGGTTGCCGTAAATTACAATAAATTCTTACAAGGTTTTGAGCATTATGTTTTACGTTTGCGGTTTATGAACTCTTACTGATAGCTAGGAATTTGAGATGAGTTTATAGTCCAACTACGTATGACTTTAGTGATAATAAATCGCTACTGCGTAAGAGGTCAAGAATGCTAATCGTCTTCACAATGTGTAGGGTGCGCGTACGGTCGAAATAAGATTTCAAAGTCGGGGTAATGATAGCTCTCGACACTATCCATACTCGTTATCTCAATCTGTAATGATTGCTTCAGCGTTTTCTGCCCAGGTTGGGTGATAACTGCGTTAGTTGTTGCGATTGTGCAGAGTGTATACTAGCAGTCAGAGGTATACTACTGTATTACTGATGGTAATGACACAGACATATGTACAGATGGGTTTATTCAGTCCTCACATACAGATAATATGAGAAATAGATGGACATTGCGAAGTTAAGTGCCAGTATAGGCGTCAGCAAGGTGATGATCAGTCATTAGACAGCCACAGCCTAAGAATATTTGGTTTACAGGGAGATGAAATATGATGGGAGAAAGACTGCAGTTGTTTGAGTCTTTTGTAAGATTTCTCCTTTACTACAGCTATAGATTGAAAGTCAAGCCTGAATAGATTTGGGCTATTGGACAAGTAGACCTGTGAATTTTCGCTTCCAATTTCTTACACGGTGGCCAAGCCAGTCCCAGGGCCGGAAAAATCACGAATTTCGCGACAGGAAAGGGCATTCTGGATAAACCCTACGTCAAATCACTGTGTGGATCACCATTCTCTGTAGCGACCCAAATTATGGTATCTGGAGGGTGAATTTTGTGTTTGTAGGTGACGCGAAATGATGATAGAATAAAAAAATAGGAAAAGCGAATAGTAAGGATAGCAAATTTAACGGTATGTTCCCAGTAGGCCATGCGTAGCGATTTCTTGACATAATCTGACGAATTGCATATAGATAATGACGTGAATATCCTCCTGTGATACATTATCAAGACTTTGGAAATGATGGGCGAATTGAAGCGTCACGTTTTCTGAGTTGGGCAGTACGTCAACGAATCATCGTTTTAACTTTAGTACTAGCTATAGGCTGCATAAATTCTATGCCAGGAAACGCTTAAACGATGTTGAACGTATATCATTGTACTGCTGTGTCATGGAATACGATCGAGTAATGTTATCCATCAAACGGTAAGCTGCCGTAGTGTAGAGATTTATTATGGGAACGTAGGTATCGTAAAGAATTGAGAATGTCTCTTCAAATACCCGTAGGCATCGAGTATTCAACCGCAATTCATGTGATATGTTTCATTTAGTCCGTAATTACATTCGGGCTGAACGTTGTTTTCTTTCTATTTTTTGTTACGTCACGTGCTCAGGTCGTTCCTCACTGACGACTTTCCTCTCGTTATAGTTGATTTGCCATCCAATATCCCTGCTATACTTCATCAAGGCTCATTGAAATACGATGGTTATATAGTCTATTCTAATGATTTATAGAGATATCGAGTTAAAAGTATTCATATCGATTATCGAATTATATTGAATCAAACGCCAAAGCAACAAGCAACAGTAGCTGATGGTGGCTTCATGCTGACCATCGTTATTTAGTAGAAATACGGGCTGTATCCATAAAGATTTAGTCTATGAAGAAATCTATAGGCGATTATTTGCATTGTAGAAATCAAATAATAGAAATGATGCATCGTCCGTTATGTTCGTTGTCATGGAAACCATTTTCAGTAGGACATAACGCGAGCGCATCCGTCACAAGGGAAGCTTACCGTGAGCCATATCGGTGAAAATCAACAATGAAGCGTATAGCGATGTGCGTTAGTCGTCGATACGTTTTGACTACTCATCAGTACATGAATGTATGAGTAGGGCTATGGTGTCAATAAGTCATCACTGCGGACGATGTACATGTTCAATCACATGAAGCAGCAGTATAATTGTGATACACTCAACTACTACACAATGTGTTATTACATTGAAGAAAACACAACAGATTACGGTCAATTTTACGAAATGTTTGCCTGAGGGTGGTGACGCAACATGTGTAAGTTTAATCTATTTAGCTTGAGTGGCGCTAATCCAAATTTTATTTTTGTACTGTATTTGCTAAATGTCACAAAGAGTTCCCTAGAAAATCGTCCTACTCATTTTTTGATGTAAACAAGTTTTGAGTATGTCGAGGCTACGTTGGTAATTGATGCGCTAGGATAACAATTGAAAATCTACGTAATGAAACGCTGACCGCAATCGCCGGGTTTACCATCGTAAGTGCATGTTATAGTAGGTTGTAGCTTCGTGGTTTCGCAGCGTCGAGACGAGTTTTTGGAATGAATATGCAGAGGGTAGAAATGTACGGCTATTGCTCCGAAGTTTTTCATTTTCTGTATCACTGACGTACACTAATTCAAAAACGCTGGCGCCAGGTGAAGACAGAATGGCGTTTGAAAGCTGTACGCCTAGAGAGCCAGCTGTTTACAACTAATTGACTGCAAGGCGCGAATAGTCGATTTCGAGACGGTTCAGAAAGGTGTGTAATGTACTGTAGGTCTACAGAGAGTAGAGCAGTGCGTGGCAATACCGTAAGTGTTTTAAAATTGAGTTATCCATGGAGTGTTTCTGTTCTGGTAGATAAGGAAAGGCGTTTAGCAATTTACTACTAGAGGTGAACGGGGATCATCTCCGGCTCTCCGCCATTCTCAAGGGATAGATATGTCTTGAACGTCATCGTTCGCGGTCACACTTCGTTTCCCAAACTGCGACAGCTGCGATGAGCTAAACCCTGGGCTGCTGCAGCTAGCGCCTCTTACCCAGCAGAAGGGTAGACCATGGCCTACTTTAGTTACCTAGAATAGGCCCTGGGTAGACACTAGACTGACAATGGCGAGCTAGCATTTATCGCCTACCTACTGGTCCATGGCTATAGAGAGATGGTGAATTTATTAATCTTTTACAAATTGATAAGTGGCATGTACAGAATCATCATGCGAGGAAGAACCCACAGTATGAGGCTATGGCATGTTTCGCGTAGCCACACCAGTCTCAGGGCTGAGCTCATAAAAATGCGCTGGACAGAGTTCATTATGGAATATGACTACAAATGTAGTACTCCGAGGAAAGGGATTTTTTTGTGTACACTGAATTAACGCATTACGCTCTTGCGAATGCACGAATATATCTGCCTTGGCAATCCAGCAGTTGGACGCCAAGGTTGACGTGTGGTGAGAAAATTATTTTTCAATTACTGAGCTTGAAGCCCATGTTGCCTGGTTCTTGAGTTCGTAATCCGTATACGCATCGGTTCCGTTGTGATAAGTTTAGTGATAAGATGAAGTTAAATTGTGATAAGGGGAACGAGAGTATAGAGAATTTGAAGCCCTCAAAAGTGCAAGTAGTGTTGTTGTGTTTTTCACACCGGGCTGTTCTAAGCTATTGTTAAGCTCTCAGTATAATTCAACCACATGTTTCATAGGCGACAAGCCTACCTTTTAATAACACTAGGTTTCATGTTTTTACAGTTGAGTATCGTAACTATCATTGAAAATTGCGTGGCAAAGAAAAACAGGCTGCTTTTAATTGATCATGACAGCGGATACGTCACCTCGCACGCAAAACATCGGACACGGCTTGCTCAAGCAGAGAAGCCGACGATTGTTGGGCAATGTCATACGGAGAAAAATGCTGGTTGATAATAAGAATGGCTACAATGACGAACTGCAATACAACATCGCGCTTCGAGGGCCTAACTATAATGGTAAAGAAGAAGACATTGCTGACGCGCTGGAAAAGTTGAAGGCTATGCAGCAAAAGATACTGCGGGCTAACGCTCATGTGACAAAAACGAAACCAGCCTTTATTCCGTCTGTTGTATTCACATCTACGAAGCGAATTGGCGAGAAAGACGGCAACGCCAATTTTATTTCCGCTACAAAGTCAGACAAGTCCAAAATGGTCAACGGGAGAACATCAACCCACCAGTCTTTTAAGGTCAGGAGTGATTGTCCTAAGACAACAGCTCGAAGCGCAATATCTAATGCCTTATTTCAATCCATAAACTTCAAACAGTTTATGGAAAAGAGTGATCCCCGTTCTGACAAAGAAATAGTCAACGTACCACAGAGAGCAAAACCATCAAAAGCAAAAGTACAATCTGTACCGGTTCCTGCAATAGCTGAGAAAACCATTCGACTGAACACACGCGCCGATAGAAATAGGAATTTGAGCAATCACAATCACGTCTCCACGACTAACCCAGCTGATACTAGAAACGGGCGGCAAAAGAAAGATTATCACCCTCCACATTCAGTATCAGAACCGGTGCAACGAAACGGTGTGAAACGGTCTTACCAAAAACAGCCGGAGATGAAACAGTTTAAAACCGGACAACATAACCGGAAAGAGCTGTCATTGGTAAAAGTAAAACAGCCCGATTTGATGACTACGCGTCCGTCAGCGTCACAATTCCGAATAAAGGCAATCTCAATCTCAGGTCACCATAAAGAACCAGTTTCTGAACCAAAGCGATCACAGAACTTTGTGAGTGGGCTGTCTGTGTATCGACAATCCCCGATCGCGACTTTAACAGTAAACCTTGCCTCACAATCTGGACAAAAGATACAGAAATCGGCTAAGGACGAACATAAAATCAGTGGGGAGAAGCAAAAAGTAGAAGTTGGTTCTTCTAATACACAAAAACCCACTGTTAGTAGGAAGAGCCATGTCATATCATTCACCACCACTATCAACAATTTAAACGGAATAGATTCAGCGCCAAACCGCCCTGTCGACAGCAGTAATTTGGCACCTGGAGTCTCAAATTACATCCATCATCCTCCAGCACCAAGTTCTAAGCCTAAAAAGGTATGTGCTTCTTTGTCAATAGAGAAAATTTTGTATAGAAGGAGATTCAATATAGTGAATCACCGCACACACACACACACACACACACACACACACAGTAGTCATTTACTCATTCCTCGCCCCATACAAGGCCGTTGTAGCCAAAGTCAATAGGTTACGCTTTGCGCTACTGTCATGGAGCAATCATTCAGTGTTTTGTGGAAGTGACGGCCAGCGCGTTTGCACTCTCGGCATTGTCCCGCAATCAGGCTGATGCTCTGCGCAAGTCTTGTGGCGACGCCGGGTGGTAGGCTACTCGTTCATCGGAATGGATTCTAGAAATTCTAGAAACATTTTTCACTGCGCAAACGCAAATCTGCCATATGGGAATAGCGAATAGGTGTCTGCAAGCATGCAAAACTCTGTTGCACAACTCCGTATAACTCTTGCAAGTCTCGCTAGAAATCCGACCGTCGTTGTTTTCGACGTCATTTCCGCTTGCATTGAAATGGCGTACGCTTATCATTCTCTGTCAACATGGCTATCCTGGAGTTGTCATTGGACTTACAGTGTTGTCATGATGGATATATCTGCCGGTATATGTTCTTAGTATCCTAGATAATCTAATGAAGGCTGTATTAAATGTTTAGGGAATATAGCAAGCTGATCGTTTCCACAGGCAGAGAAGTCATAGTTTATGCTGCACTTGGAGATTGGAGATATTGTAAGATACTGCAAGACTATTTTGGTTTATGACTATAGTGCCAATAGATCAGATAAAACAGTACATACTACCTCACCATTGCAACCAACCAACCAATGTATTTTGAATAATGAGCAATTTAGGCAACTTCGGCACAAGTAATGAATACGCATTGTTGTGAATTCCCGTGAAACTGCTGCAATAATCGCTATGTACAGTATATCGCTATAACGCCCTTAGGCTGATATCTTTTTAATGTTTGCGTCCAATATCCACGCCAGTCGTACGATAAGCATCAACAGCAGTTGCTATAGCCACTCTAATGCGGAGGAAATTCCATTCCCTACCGGCTATTGCAAAAACCTACTGATTTCGTTTCACTGTGCACGTCTTCCGTGTAGATTTCATGACACCGCACTCGTAACCACGAGACGTCATGATCCGTTTCCTTCCGGGAGGTGCATTCATTGCAAGCTAACCAGTAGCTAACTCTTTTTGACGCTAAACACGGGCTACCCGTAACGCTAACGCTATTATCGCTCTATTCATAAACGTCGTTGGTATCATAGTCTAGCCCTAGCGTTTACCACTCATAGGCATGCATTGCCTATTGTGAATTATTATTCAACATCAAAGCACTGTGACTAATGAGGTGTCTAGCGAGATGATTTAGTATAAACTCAGCACATTGCGTCAATGCATGACAGAGCTCATCCTGTTACCATGTAGCCTATGTTTCATCACTCGCTTTCGGAGCAGAAGACAGGGAGTAGAATTATGAAGCGTTCGGTATTTTTAAACATATAAACACACGAGAGGAACGAATAGACAGATTACAAATGAACGTCAAGCGGTGATCTAGGATAGATATGCGGTATAGCAGATGTGCTTCTTCGGTTAATCGAAACAACAAACGCTTGGAAATTGTGATCGGAGAGCACTTCTTTAGGACGTCATGTATCGTGAATGAAGCAATCCAGGACGATATTGTATCAACAAATGAGGCAAGCGATGCCTGCTGTTCAGTTCACCTGTTGCCTTGTCGATGAGTGTAGTAATACATTGTAGTATGTAGGCCTATTTAACACCCTCTAATCGGAATATTACGGATTGTTAGATGCATGTGTGGTATTTATATATTCCTGCCAAAAGCCTATGCGAGTATTGATGAATCTGTTAGATATAATTAATATTAATAGCAGTAGGCCTACGCTGCGGAAGGAATATTAGAGATACCGGGCTACTACATGTAGGCATACAAGCTTCATCGAAATACTCCGTTAGCATAATTGTATCAAGGTGGTGAAGTCACACGTTGCAGATATTTCTCAATGTACCATTATCTAAGATCTAACACTTTGCAAAGCAGACGTCTAGATGCACTGCCTAGTGCAACATAATGAAGTTAGTTATATTTAATATGGAAGCCAGTACGGAGAAGAAACTGTCGAAAAAGGTACAGTAGATAAGTATATGTCATAGGGAGTATAGACTATACTGCATATGCTTCACATGAAACGGTGATATCTTTGTGTAGTTGGTACATTGATAACAAGTCGTGACGTTGTGAATCTATGACGGACGTTCTGAAAATTGCTACCGCAGCAAATACGTGTGTGCCGTGGCCTATGGCGCTGAGGAGCGGCAGATTTTTAGAAGTTTGGTTGATTGCATCTTGTTTGCATGTCATCACGATGTGTATTCCACGCTGTGGCTAATTGATGGATTAGTTGGCGTATTACTGTATGTGCTAATTGTTAATTCGGTATATATAGAAGGATTCTATGCTGGTTTTGATTACGCTGCCGAGTGTCCACGCACCCGTAGTTTGTGTTAAAGCTTTATCCATGGTCTACCTGTACGGCGTACGTCAGATCGTCCGACGCCGTCTGAATCGACGCTTTGTGGCATGCAGCGTGAAAGAGGCTAATTGCTTTCCAAGGTTGCGTGCAACGATAAATCCTACTCCTTAGCTCGATAACAGACTGTTACAGTGTGAAATCGAAACTGTACATCCCACTAAGCTATTCGTTTTGCTTCCTGTGTTGTATGAAGCGCTTTTTGTCTATTGAGCTAAGTACCGATACCATGCGGTGCTATTTATTTTAGCGAACGTGTGCTCACTGTCGCCCACCGTAAACCCCATATGCTTCGATTTAATGGATACATAATGAAACATTTCAGGAACTTGAAAAGGTGACTTCTCCAAATAAGGAAAAAGCCCCGTCACTGAAAAAGTGTGAAATACCAAGATTTTATTTCCCGAAGGGAAAACCAAGGCCGAAAGGTAACATTGGATTATTTCTACACAGTCGTAGGTTACATCGTAGCGGTAACGATAAGTCAATATTCTTGGCGAAAAGCTCGCCACTGTATATGATTTGACAATAAGTTTTGGTTAAGAGACTTGGTTTAAGTCTCTTGGGTATTGGAGGATAGCGGATATTTTCTGAGACTGATTAGAGTGAAAAGTAGGGATTAAGGAAATTATTGATCTTCATCTAGACATTCTAGAGTCTAATCGCTTTTATTGAGTTCCTTATCTTGCCGCATAAGGCGCGTCTCATGTCTGAATTATTTGATCAAACGAAGTATTAGAGCTGTATAGGTAGTAGTAATGGTAATATGGTAATATAATAATATGATAAGTGAAAGTTTCCCAGTCTTTTGTTCTTAACCGAGTGTGTGACTGACTGGTTGAACAAGATGAGATTGCATGCATGATTCAACGCCCACAACTTGATCCTACTGACTGTGTGAGTGTATTCGTGGGCGTTGAATCATGCAAGCACACAGTAAGTAGGATCAAGTTGTACTTATTGAAATGATATCGATTCACTGAATGGGTACTGCACTTTTCATTTGAAACAAGGTCGTTCCTACACCATAGGCATGCCGGTGCGCCGCAGCCTGTATACAGCATATGAAACACTAGGCGATTGGGTACGCATATATGTAGTAGGTCTGACGAATGCTTTAGGCGTTGATATCCCACACCAATGGTGAAATTCACCAGGTTTGGCTCTAAAATCACATTGGTTTCGAACTATGTGTTATTGGTTGGGTATCACTGTGGAGACCGATTCCCGCGAAGTCACACTATGCAAAATGTAACAGGCTTTGGCGCTATGCACTGTGCAGATATCTGCGATTGGTCAAGTTGCGGCATAGCGTATACAAAATCAAATGAAATCGTATGAGGAAACAAAAGGTTAGTCTCTCGAGACGATACAGATCGCAAATTTGAATTCTGAAATGGGGATCATGACTGACGTCAGAGCAAAAAGCAATTGACTTGCCAACCGGCTCTTATAAAATGCCCAATGCATGAACTACCGATATAGAACAACTAAGCAAGTGTCATCAGCCCGGTTTTGATATGTACCGCATCATTACAGACGAACTGGAAAAAACTTTAGCGAGGATATCTGAAGTCTGCTCACAATTTAAAGACAGGATGGTTCCAATTAATGAAATGGGTCATATAGCAAAGGTAATCTTAGAAGAGCATAGGATATAAGTTCCGATCATAAAATAGTCATGTATAACAATGCATATGTAGGCTACAAGTCTACCGATTCCACATGCATGATGTACGTAAGCCTAATTACAAGCGTGGTGCATTTTGGTTGTGCATAATCACTCGCTGTCGTTTACTATGACATTATCGGAGCATCGTATATTGCATTTCGCAAATTTACGTTTGATGGCCATCGAGGTTGTGCTTATTTCCTGATTCGCATCCTTCACGCACTTTACTGCCCTAATAATTTCGCAGAAGTTGGTGAAAATGGATCTTTCATGTCAGTCATTATCTCAGGTCATATTGAATTGAATTTACCACCATAGAGCTCGCGCCGCTCGTAATACGCTCAACCCAGAATAATGGCTTCAATTCGACGTGAATTCCATACTCGCACAGTTTAACAGTTGATGCAAGAATTGACAATAGATTCAATCTTACAGGCATGCAATGTTTCTACGTATTGGAAAGGTCCAATATTTCACGTAGCAGTCGGAAAACCGAATGCCACACTGGCATCCGAGGAAAACATAAAACGCGAATGGAAAAGGTTAGTCTGAGCTCAACAGATATCAGTTAAAAGGTTACTACGACCTTATGAAATCATCCGTGTTTTGATCCAGCGTACGTTTCATGCATGGACGTAGCCGACATGTGACATGATCATTAGTTGCGAATGCGTAGTGGCTGACGCAAACTAACGCCCTGATATGTGCTAGAGTTATTATTGATCGTTTCTAATTGCCCATTCTTGTCGCAACACGCTACATTTGGTAGACTTTTAGTGATCGTTTTGGATTTGTAGCGTTCAAGGTCATATTATACGCCTGGTCAATGCATATACACATTATACAGTATGCATAGTACGCGCGGTTTTTATATATCGCCGACCACTATAACAACTACAACGCCCTATACTCTCCCGGGACTGACTACCACGTGAGGTGTAACGTATACCGATTGTAAGGTTGGCTTTTTCGGGAATCGAACCGGCGACCTCCCGATCAAGAATTGGAATTGTCTGTTAGTGGGGGAATTCTCCATTCGGATTACCTGCGTCCATCTCGAATTGAAATGACTCAGATGAACCTGGTTGATTGCTAGTATTGACTTACACCATTAGCGACTATAGGGGTTTTAAAATCGATTTATTAACTTGACTAAGTAGTTACTTTAAAAACTGACTCGCACTTTTGAATGTATTTCAGAATCGCTACCGCAAGTAACGATCCATCTTCAAGATTTGTGTCGTTACTAGCAAAACCAGGGAAAAATTGTTTGGATTTTGAAGATTTTCTGCCACTTTTAAAGGTTTGTATTTGCAGATTACAGCTCTAAGCCATAAAATTACACTCCGGTATCCATTGTGTTGCGTTTACGCCCCTGTTATGTTTAACGATGACGTTTCTTAGTTAGTTCAACAGAAGGCCATTTGTGTCATATTGCCATTCATATCACACGATTGTTAAGTTTTATGTCACCATTAGCGCCGTTTCTATAAGATTCTTTGTTGAGGCCTGATTGTAATACAACGAATAATCTAATTTCATGCTTTAGACATGAGCTACCATTGACATTCCTAAACCCATAAGCGGCTGATAAAAACCAGTCCATGTAAAGGTCGGCAGGCTTGAAAATTTTACAACGCAATAGCCGTACTACGAGTGTTTGGTCATGTGGTTAAATGTAGTAACGACGAAACGTCACATAGCCTGCTTCTGCTGCTGCTTCAGCCATCCATCAAGCCTAATTGGCTAGTGGTCAAAGCGGATTAAGAAGCGCATAGGACTTCATGACTGTGTTTTTTATGCTTAATGCTCTACCCGACCATGGCCTACTTTAGTGCCTATAGAGTTGCCCATGGCCCGACACATTTTTCTTGTTTGGTGCTTTTACATTGAACCTTGCACACTGAACGCTTTTCGAATAACGCATTTGTGCTCAGAAAGCTAGGGATACCTATTCGCACTTCCTTGAAGGAATAGTTGGTCATTGGTATGACGGGATGTGCGTGTCGTCAGCTGCCCGTGCATAATCACCTTCATAGCATCTCACGGGCTACCCTTTCCCCACACATCTTCATCTGCGCCTTTGGTCAATCATTACAGCCTATAGAAATATCGCCATAATTTTTTGCGTGCTATCATACTCTGGCAAGTGTACTTCTGGTGCTTCTAATTCATGACTTTGTTTAGGATATCGTCGATTCTCATCCTGGATTGATATTCTTGAAAGACGCGCCAGAATTTCATACAAGATACATGAACACAGTGAGTAGAAATGTGTTTCTTGGTACGACGCGAATTATGTACATGACAAGACAAATCTTTTTGTTTAGGTTATAGCGAGAATATTTTACGCAGTGAATCGATCGTGGTCCGGTCAAATTACCGCTTCAGAGCTGCGAAAGAGCAATTTTCTCACAGTAAGCGCGCGATTTACCATTGCCTAGCTCAATCTGCTGAAGCGTGACTCAATGTGTAGTCTATGCTTTAGGTGCGGGAAATCATAAGCAGTGTCACAGTTTGCATTTTTGCATACGATTATGCGATGTAGGCGGCGTGGTGTAGAATAGAAAGTAGGCTATTAAACAAAACAATTACCGCGGGTCCGACGCTTATATTGCGATTAGCGTTTGCGCATGAAGGCTGGGGCTAGAAGAAAGCCCAACCCCTTATAATTGATAAGAGGAGATTCGATTCCCAAATTTCTTTTTAATGCTCTCGAAATAAATACTGCTTCGTGCAACTCGCTCACGCGCATTTTCATTTTCCCACTGTGATTATCGAGTTTTACCAAAGGCTATTCCCCTCTTGAAAATTTGCTATAGGCAAAATGTGGCATCTAGCTAGCATATTATCGATTTCAAGTGCAGAAGAAACGAAACTCCGAAACCTGGTGAATTTGATTCTGATATCTGCCGACGTGCTTCGAACGCCTTGTGACCAGTGATCATCCGTTATTCTATGTAACAGATTTTCAAAACAATTCTGTCAGATGGCGCTATTGTAAGAAGAATGTCTTTCCGATGACATATCTCAGCTCTTGCGTTTTCGTTGACGCATCTGCGCGCATAGGCCAACTCGAATGCCAGTAGGAAAAACCCGGAAATTCCGCATCTTTCATATTGTTGCAGGTACTTTCCTTACTTGAAGAAGAAGACGATATCAATGCCATCACAGATTATTTTTCATACGAGCATTTTTATGTAATTTATTGTAAATTTTGGGAACTCGACTCAGACCATGATCTCGTTATCGACCAACACGATTTAGTCAGCTATGGAGATGGTGGTAAGTGTTGGATTATGCCCCTTCAAACATGTTAGGTCGTACCCACGCCGCGGCGGGGCGGTGTAGAAGTATAATAACTCAACTCTGGCGGTATTGTGGCCGGTAACACATCTGTTATGGAACATAAGCCAATATCTGTAATTCCTTGATTTCCGCTTCACTGGGTTCGCGCTTACAGCGGGCGTCGTCGTACGCTCCTCACTGGCGACTGCTGTACGGGAATGTAAATACCTACCTGCTGGCAAGGTCACAGTACAGTACGTATAGAGACAGACTATGCAGCTCTACTTTGTGTTGTGAACTCTAACGGTAGAAATGATTCACATTTATAATGCTGACGAATACTTCGTATAGTCTATGATACAATATATATATATATATATTAATAACGTGTGATGCACAGATAACGTGTACGGATCAATGACCGTTATCCTTTGTTAATTCCAGTCCTATCAAGTCGATTAATCGATCGAGTTTTGTCCGGAGCTGTCACAAGATGGGACACGTCTGATCATCATCTTGAAAAAATGTCGTATGTCGACTTTGTTTGGTTCATATTATCGGAAGAAGATAAAAAAACGCAGACGAGGTATGAAGGCGACGACTTTTGCACGACTAGAGTAATATTTACGCATTTTATGTGAACAGCTGTATAGCTAAAGACATAAGAAAACGGTGAGCGCGGCTTCTCCGCTATATTTCCGAAGCAATCTGAATACTATGGAATTAGATCACCTACCCAATCTTCATTTTCACACCTTACGCAAATGCATGATCAAGGGTATAAGTCCCCCAAGCCCTAGGCGAGTTGTGACGGGAAGGGGAATTCGGAAACCTGCATGTTATCGTGCTATCATCGTTTGTAACCACCCGATTAATGAGGTGTTAACGAAGACAACGGATTCGAAGTCTTAAAGATCAGCGATATTTTTAGCATCGAGTATTGGTTCCGATGCATGGATCTTGATGGAGACGGCTACATCTCAATGTACGAAATGGAATATTTTTACGAAGAACAATCTCAGAAGTTAGAACAACTGGATATAGAACCTCTTCCATTTGAAGACTGTGTATGTCAGGTAAAAAGTCTAAAATATATTCTCCGCTTCTACACTATGGTGATCTCATCTAAAGCACATATACAGAGGCCTTTCATGCGATCGGCTATATTATTTACACCTTACTCAAAATATAGGTATTAAAGTCGTTCAAATATAATGAAGCTGTGTTTGTCCATGTCCACTGTGCAGGCATTCGATATTGTAAATCCAAAAGAATCAGGAAAGGTGAGCCTCGGTGATTTGAAAAAGTGCAAAATGGCGCATGTGTTTTATGATACATTTTTCAACGTCGCAAAATACCTCAACAACGAACAAAAAGACCCATTTGTGGTGAGTAATTCGTCAGGGAATCATTTTAATCGAACTGTCAACATGTATTCTATATATTTCAAGGCGACTGATGGAACGACCCCCGTTGAGAGCGATTGGGATAGCTTTGCCGCTGAAGAATACGAACTTCTCGTCGCTGAAGAACAGACTAGTAAAGTACCAGATGTTAGCAAGTACGTCAACTGCATTCGAATCGTTCGTCAAAGAGAATATTCTCCATCTTTCCTTGTAATCCATGCATCAAAAATTTTGGCGAAATGACCCACGTGTTTGTTATCCTATACTTTTGAGTCTCGGTTTGCGGAAGTCAGCTGAAAGAATTCGCAGCTATATTGGCGATCGCGACTAATTGGCCCTGACATTCGTATTATAGATTTCGTCTGCAATACAATGAATAGCGGTTGAATTTCGATTTACGGACCCTGCTGGATTGGTGAATTCATGAAAAACCTTTAATACCTAACGCCAAACCCACCAAAACGGTTGATGTCAAGGTGGGTCGTACCTACCAGACGTCTACAATTTGAACTCCTGCCAACAAAAACCCCACCCCAAGGATTCAGGCTTCGGCTTAGAGACTCGTTAACAACTCAGAGGTGAGGCGATCACTTCCAATCACAATTACAGCGGGTAATCACATACCCGTTAATTAGCTACGCACTGGCACGTAGCACGGGTGATTTGTGTAAATCTGCCTAAACATTGCCATCTGCAGTGACACATTAGTACATTGTGTGAATTTCCGTTATGCTCAATTGCATGCCATCATTGCCTATTGCTTCATTTTCAGCTCAATTTTGGAAGAAGAGCGGGTTGATTTTCTGGACGATCACCAACCCACAGCCACGTACAACTCATTGGTGCAATCCATATCAAAATCGCCGGAAGAAGGCATCCCGTCAGAATCGCAAGCTTTGATATCTCTTTCAAAGGCATGACCACATCACGAACGATGATTGAGATTCACTGTGAGAAAAGGGCACGGGAGAAGTTCTGTCCTGTAGCAAACCTGCCGAAGACGCTGGATGTCACGGTCCACTGGAATGATTAGGAGGGAGGTCGAAGCCAACGTTTGGCGGTTTCGTGTACTGTAAGGCTGTGAGATGTAGCATGATTTAACTCGACGATAGATGGAAACTTTTAGAGCTCTACCGGTGCAACTGCGAATAGTGTAGTCTGGCCCCAAGCTCATATGTTCTGTAATTCAAGAGTAGAGGACTCATGCGAGATGCGATGACGCTTTAATACTACCGTAAACGAAAAAAAAATAATTGATCGGGATTTCTAGCTGTTAGGGTGTGCTGTACTTAAATCTGGCGAGCCAAAGATGAAAGGGTAAATGCTATTTGGAGCATGTATTAGCATGTACTGTAATTCACATTAAAGCTAACTCTGTTCGTTGAAAGACAATATCTGACTTGAAAATAGACTTCGCGGGCAAGATTATTCCTATGGACGCCGAAGATTGTTGTGTGTTTTTTTCGTCGCCACCCCGGCTTAAATCGTGACCCTTGCTTGGGCGGCCTGGTATACAGTATCGTGAAGGGTCGTACACGTACACGTTCACTGCTGAATATTTCTGTATGGTACAACACTGGGTGAAATATATTTTCAATTTTTAATGTTTTCCCGAATTTATAACATGAAAGCTCGTTTTAATTAATATTGTGTGTACTTGTATGATATGCTGCTGGTAAATTTTGCCTTGCAAACAATCGACATATACGTATATATATATATATATCGAAATAAAATTTTGCTATACTGTGCATCTGTGTAGCTTGGTGTATTCCATGATGTATATAAATTGGTCACCGATCGCAACGCTTACTCTCAATATGGCGTTTAAAGTATTGCGATGCAATTATTCGCGTTCGTGTGGCTTTTTGCATTCCTGTTTTCCACTAATTATGCCTAATCATGATTGCCGTAGCCCTCGCTGATTCCTCTCTCAGGAGGGTGGAGTCATTCTCTACGTTGTGGACTGCTGTCTAGTTGTGTGAATCGCGACTGAGTTTTTGTTCATAAAAGCCTACGTTTGGTTCTCAACAAGTACGTCGGTTGTGACTAATTCGAGGACCACCCAGAAGTGATGTAAAATTTCACAACAACATCATTCGGTGTTTATTATTGCAGAAAGATCAATACTACACATTATGATTGAAATGAACGTAAAAGAGAAACTGTTCTTTCAACACATGCGAACCATTCCCGGCAATACTTCTTTTCAAAAACCATTAACTAAAATATATGCAATTTAACCCCCCCAAATCGAAATTTACGTTGTGTACTTTAAATGCAGGACGGAACGATATACATTGCTTGGTATAATATAGAAACAGTTTTTTTAAGGTGTAATTGTGTCGTCAGCGCTTACAATGACGTCATAATCCGGGAACCTTGTTGTCCCCATGTCGCAAACAAATTGCGCTTCACCGTTGCCTCCCGCTCGTTCGATGTCATTCTGTGTTACAGTGAACACCCGCTTGGAAACTTCTGTGACGCTACCGAACCATGCCTGAAAAATGGATAACGATAAGCTCATACTCCCCAGTAGAATTCAATCAATACGTACGTTCAGGCTTTTCAGATTTTTCGGGAACTGAACTCGGACTTGAGTAGCGCCGTATGGGAAGTATATTTTTCCTTGAGCGCCGTTGGGCCATGTTCGGCTGAATACAACGAATCCGACGTCACGTGCTGTAGAAAATACATCAACGGTCACTATCATAACAAGTATTTCTGGTACATGTGTACTTACGGATTTCGCAAATCGGTATGAATTGGTCTGCACAAGATCTTGTGGCGAAAGTGAATGAGCCAGGAACAATGACCGCGCACTGACCGCTTCCTGAAAGCACAAAATTGAGTATAGCCTACTGTAGTCTCGCTTTCGAGAGATCTATCTCAGACTACTGGAAGCATTCTTTCTCGCACGAGAGCCGACAACCTTAATTATTATAGACATATAATTACCAGGCTGATCCTGTCCCCAGTATCGATCTAGAGTGAAGGGAGTTCCGTCGGAGTTAGTCCATGACCCGTCTCCATCGCTGTCATCTAGACCTAATGTAAAACGTCGTCATGCGTAAGGTATACGATATAATGCTAGTTGATCATGAACTTCTGAAAGCAATACTCACCAAAGTATAAGTCTGTCTGAATGTTTGAGAACAGTCTCCTGTACAAATTGTATATCCCCTCATTTGCAATAGTCGCCAACCGACCACCTACGTCGGCACACGCCGATTCGGCACCGGCATACGAATACGCTCTTTCCAGTACTTGAACACAGCTCCCGGCTATAGCCTGGAATCCAGCCTGGCAGTCAGCAGCTGTGGTTGAAAAGAGATTTTAGTGACGGTGGTGCGGTGTTTTCTCATTTACTGTCAAATATATCTCACGTCCTGGTCTTGGGACGCACGTGACAGAATCTTCACTCATTTCGTGATCTTCTGGGCATTCACAGAAATGTCCACCATCCGTATTGACGCAAGAATGAGAACAATTGTTGGAGTCTTCGGAAGCGCATTCATCGATTTCTTGATTTAAAATAACATATCCACATATTACAAAATATATAGACTCTGATTTAATGATATAGGCTTATTCACCTGCGCAAGTTGCACCATCATCACGGAGGTCGTACCCTGGTTTGCACCTACACTGGAAGCCGTCTCGCAAGTCGTCGCAAAATTGTTGACACCCGCCGTTGTTTGCAGCGCATTCGTTGAAAATCGGAGCGTCCACAAGAGGGGCCACTGTGACATGTAAACGAAATTCATTAGTGAATGAGAAAATGATATCATTTTTCTTTGAGCACGACATCACGCTCTCAAAATGCGAGAAGGGTATTCCACAATCGGCATCTAGCAGTGTAGCCTACACAAATATATTGTGTTTAATGTTCAAATATACGTCGAAAATAACTAGGATAGAACTATATGAATGCAAACAATAGCATGCTCAACGCACATTTCTCATAGCCATGGAGGAGTACAGGAGTATTAGCGGTATGATAAGAGATGAAATGGGTAAAACAAACAGTCCCAACAGTCGCAATGCTAGATCAACACCATACAACCTTCCTCGTCCGTCCGGTATCAACATACAACCACCCAATACCCTTCGGACTCTTAGGTCCTGCATAGGCCGCGATTTGGCTAAAGCTATTCCCCTTTACTTCACAAATTTACTTGTATTGAGGAATTGGCAATAAGATAAATGTATTTTTCTACCACCTAAAAGTTGTACAATCTACTTACCATCACTACATGAAACAGTGTCTTCTTGCAGGAACAGTCCTTCCGGGCATGTACAGTAATAGGATCCGGGTGTATTTTGACAACCGTCCGAACAACCGCCATTGTCAACGCTACATTCGTCGTTATCTACACGAAGAGATGTCAAATGAATAGTGTCGGATACGCATAACGTGAGAATCCATCCCATTCAATATGATGACGTGAATCCAGCATATTCGGTGTGATGATGTCATAGGTTTAATTTGCGATTGCGCACAACCATTCCGATACCTCTCAGCGTATAGATTACGTTTCTGAGCCATGAAATAACCCGGCTCGAACTTGTACTCATTCGAAACTAGTTTGAGATAAGCCTCGTTTCCGACTTACAGAATCCACAGAGTCTAACGCGTATAGCGTTTTTACCATTCCCATGTACCTCATCAGACAGGCACTGATATAGTCATCACCCAGTTGATCAGTATCCGCTCTCTCAGGCTGATTCGATAATTATAATCGGACAGCCATCAACTCTCAGCTAACAAAGAATTGGATCATCCCGCAGGAGGCACAAGAATTGAATCATACATACCCCGACAAATTTCAAGCCTGATAGTTTCAAGCTGAGTAAAGATATCTTTGAAATTTTCTGATATAATCGTGTTTTCTGGCGATCCACCGATTATTTCAATTTCATCTCTAGCGATGCCGGATCCAATACCAACACCAATCGTCTTAACACCGCGACTGCGCAATTCTATGGAAGGTGCTGCAACGTCGTCCTACAAACAAGAAAATATATGCTCAAAACGCGCTGTATGACCTGACGGGTATAAATTTTACTTGTGATTTTCCGTCAGTTACTGTAATGACGATCTTTGGAACACCAGGCCTTGCGCCATTCACTTCCAACAATTCCACATCCAGAACGTGTTGTAAGGCTTGTCCAGTACGTGTGCCGCTGCCTTTGTGTACGGTGTTGTCGATAGCATCAAGAACATCCTCCAAATTTGAAAAGCTATTCAAACTGAATCTGGGATCAACTCCTCTGTTGTAACGAACGAGCGCAGCACGAACACCGGTATCACTGATATCATAATTGGAGAATATCTCTTGAGCAAAATTCTTCATCAATTGGAAATCATCATATTTCACTGAGCTGGAGGAATCCAAAATGACAATCACATCGGCCTGTAAATATGCAAGGTGTGGAAAGTTTAGGCTACATATTGCCCAATAAATCGATATTTAATCCTAGTGGGTAATTTTAGCGGAAAAAAGATCGTCGCTCTGCGTTTCGTGAAGGGCAATAAATGCCTGTGTATAAAACGAGGTCTGGTTGCTTTGCCAGTATATGTAATATTCACGTCTCATTGCAGGGCAAATTCTACGGGCAATTTGAAATTATCATACTTTAAAGCTCCATTATAAACCGTACCAACCTGTTGAAGTGCACAATCCGCTCCTTTAGCCGCACACGGCCTTTCGTTGAAATTGCACAAGTGTCCAGTGCAACAACATCGGCAAACGTCGTTAGCATCATTGTTATTACATTGAGAAGGCAACCACGCAAGTCTTGGATTCTGGTAACGATACAAACGTGCTCTCAGAGAGATGATCATTAGGTTATTTCCTATCCCTAAAGTGTTTACCTGGGCACGGTTGTTATTGCATGCGTGGGCTTGCTTGCATCGCTTGAATATTTGTTTGCGCCCACCGTGAACTCGCACTTCGTTTTCGCACGCATCGGCGTCCATCGGGCAGACTTCGATGTTCACGTTACATTCCTCATTCGTGGCGGCCCCATTGCACAAATAGCATGCACGTCCTAAACGGGAAGATATGGGTTTTGGATTTGCACTCATCGCTTTTTATCCTCGATCGAGTGTATAGTTAGGCCTAGCTAGTAGCTACTGTCAAAAATTTACAGCAATGTGCCAACACATGAGTGAGTAGACCACTAGTAGTTGCTGACTCGATGCTGATTGTAGCTAATTCTACCTACACATACCATATAGGCCTAGGCCCTAGACACTAGTGCTATACTATACAGTACTACTGTACAGTCGTCCCCCCGAACCCGAAACATGGCGGAATTGCATACGCGCGACTTGGATAAGCGGAATGAGAATTTGTCCTAACGTTTAAAACCAAGCCCATACTTACCACAAGTGCGGCCATCGTTTCGAAGCGCCTCGCCAGTAGGGCATTCGCATGTGTACCCGCCGTCGAAATTGGTGCAGTTGTATTGGCAATTCGCTTGTCCATCTTCACATTCATCGATATCGACGCAAGTCCCATCATCAAGAAGTTCAAATCCTGGGTTACAAGAGCAACTGACGGCTTCACCGTCGGCACTACAAATTTGTGTACAGCCTCCGTTGTTGTCGAAACATGGGTCGGGGCGACATTGCAGACCATCGGCCTGCAGTACATATCCCTCATCACATGAACACTCAAATCCTGGTGACTGATTAGTGCATGTATCGGAACATCCGCCATTGTCGGTAAGACATTCGTCAATATCTGAATAAAAAGTTGATATTTATATACAGTATTCATATACTTATGGATACGCAAATTCTGTATGGCCTTACCAACACAACTCTGTCCATCGTCACCGATAACGAAGCCATCAGTATGACAGACACATTCGTGGCCGCCGAGTAGATTCCGACAAAGTTGATGACATCCACCATTAGCGTCCATACATTCATCGGGATCTGAAGCGATGTTAATTCAAAAAGATGGTTAATCGACTAATTAAAACCGTTAATTACGCAGTATAGGCCTATAAGGTCTCATTTACCGCATTGCAGTCCATCTTCTCCGACGATTGACAATCCAGGAGGACAAGAGCAGAAATAGCCACCGATAGTATTTGTACAATTATCGCTGCAGCCTCCCTGATCTAGATCAGCACATTCATCTCTGTAATATAAGGATTTGAAAATGAGCATCGTAATTGCGCAAACTGATCCACTATCTATATAAATATGAGTATTTCATATTAACACCACGGTCCACGTCTTTATCACCCAGCCATAGTAGAATATGTTCGGAAATTGAGTGCAAGGCATCCCAGCGCCGCTCATTACAAAATACTCCAATCTATCCATTATATACCAATCTGACGTTCTTACAAAGGTTAGGCAACTGCAGATGAACAGAAATTTCCGAGTACCGTAAGTAGCTTATTAGCAATTTGTCAGTTGGGGTGTAATTTGTTGCTGCTACAGCCTACAGCTCCGTTTATAGTCGACAAGTGCAGGTGCCACTCAACAAACCTTTCGCAAACAATGCCCTCTACCAACACATAGTCTCCTGGCTCTTCTGGACATCTGCACTCAAAGCCGCCTGGCGTGTTCACGCAAAAAGCAGGCGCTTGACATCCGCCGTCGTTCAATTCACATTCGTCAATGTCTGCAATGGATGTCATTAGAAAAATTATGAATTGGAATAGTTACTCATAGCATATAGAGAAAGATATGATAAGTAAACCAGAATATATAGCCAATTCGATTTTATTTTCTATCTTGCATATCGAAAATGTGGCAAGCACAGAACCCATATGCGAGTAAAATATATACCCGTAAATCGAAAGCATTTCGTGTCGTGAGTCAGCGGCCACATGTAGCCACTAATTGCAAATAAGGCGGAGCGATTAGTTCATAAACCGAACGAATTCAACCGTTCAGTTGGCCGAGTGGTTTAGATTATCCGCCTTCTGATCGGGAGGTTCCGGGTTAGATCCCCGAACGAGTCAAATCGAAGACTTTAAAATTGGTATCCGTTCCTCTCTGTTTGGCAGTCGGTATCGAAGAAGTGCGGAGATCCGTGATTGTAATAGTAATCCGGGCTATAAGCCGGAAGTATTGACACGTATACCGTGAGTATCAACCTGGCGTAAATGACCTTAGTAGGTGAAAAACGCCATAAATTTAACAAAAACGAATTTAAATCTTCTTCCCCTCCCCCAGCTAATCTATTGTTATCGAATGGCCGCAGCTGGATAAACAGCATATGATCAGGCCGTAAATCGTTACGCCAGGTATCCTTCCTGCCCCAACCATTTCTATTGAATCGCACTTGGGACTAACTGTGGTACGATTGCATCTTTCCCTGTGATCATATACAGACAGTTTGCCGCACCAGCATGATGAGCATGCAGGCTGGGCCGGGAAGTGGTATAACAGTGGGGGAAGCGATGCGGTATCTATCTTCTCTTATGTATGTAGTAAAGTCCTGTAATATTCGCAAGTCATTTATCTACCAACCTATACACGTGTCCAAATCGGCGGCCACATTATCCCATTCCGCGGATGCATTGACGAAGTTGTATGCGCACTGCATTTGTACCAAAGCTCCCTCAGTTTGTGCTAGAACATAACCCTCGCCGCATTGGACTAGCGCCATTCCACCAGCAAGCACGGAACCGTCATCTTGCAGCCCAGTGAAGACAGTGAAAGGCTTCTGGAAGCTTGGACACGAAGGAACTGAAAACGAAAAAGGGGTAATAAAAGGTGAACGGGATATTAATATCTGATTAGATACATACGAGTTAGGTTGTCGTACGGGCAGTCTCCTTCGTTGCAGAGTGACGTCATACAGCAGCATTCGCATTTTGAGTTTTGCAAGTTCAGATTACATTGACTTGGTCCTTCGCCTGCAGATCCTGGGTTCTACATGTACAAGCAAGCTTGATAGAATATCTCAACAGCTACATCACGATATGTCCAGTCCACTTGTTCACAAGTAATCCCTAGCTATCAGTTACCAGATATTCACCCGAATAATAGCTTGTAAATATATTTGCAAGTGGGCGCAACACAACATCCGAGAGGGAAACGTTGTGGACAGCTTTTTCAAGTCTTGTTAGGACTAATTAACCATAATGGCAGCGGGATGTTTTCCCTTGCTTTATTGCCAGAGATAATTTATCAACATACCTGTATCATATTGTTTATGCACGCCATGGTTTGTTTGCACCCTTTCGTAGTCATGGTAACGTTATCTCTCGTTCTGTGTGTGGTGAAACAAGCATCCGCCGATGGATCACACACAACCGCGTCGCATTCAAGGTCAGGATTCATGACATTGACGCATTGGTAGCATTGAATGCCGCATGTTTTTCCATCTGCTCTGAGATCCATGTCTTGCGGGCACTCACATCTGTACGAGCCATCCGTGTTGACGCAAGTGTGTTCACAGCCACCGTTACCGAAATCGCACTCATTGATTTCTATGTTAATATGAGACGTAAGTTGAATGATTCGGCGATACTTTTCAACAAGATCACTTCACCGACCTGTGCAGTTGTGTCCATCGTCTTCCATCAAATAGCCTTCATCACACTTGCATTGGTAGGACCCTCCCGGTATGTTTTCGCAAACTTGTGAGCACACAAAAGGCCATTCTTGGTTTTGGCAACTGTCGATTTCTGCAAAAAGAAGAAAAAATTAAGAAAAAGTTGCGCGATTCTAACCGTACATGGATTTCTTGTGCACGTGAAAATGGACAGTTAAGCGGAAAAGTATAAATACTGGTTTGGCAAGTTAGACGAGATGTGTGACAGACAAGTAGAGCAGGAAGTTTCTCTCGTTCTGTAAGGCCTACTACTCCCACTGCGTTTGTCTCGCATGGTACGGCATAGCCTTAAGCAATGTCACTACTTTGATAACCGTCAATGTGAAGCGATTTTATCTCAAAAACAAGACTATTTGGGACTTCTGAGAGCCAGTATTGTTATTAAACACTATATACCAAGAACTGTATGCGCGACTCGCCGTTCTACAGATTGTGCTGTAGTCAGCAGCCCCGCATGATAAGCAAGAACCCGTTTTGACAGTAATCAAGTAATAATGGATTCGGGGTGTCTGGATGGCATTCAGGTCTATAATCTATATTTGAAATCGCGAATAATATGCAGCATATCTGTTTACTTATCCGGTTTGATTTTTAAATCCCTGCTTTCTGGAGTGTCTTCATGGATAGTAAATACGTCAAACTATTATGGACTAAGGCAATCTCCCTGATTGAATATTCAATTCGGAGTTTATTTAAAAGTAGATTGTCTGATTACGATAACTAAAATGGAGTGTGGCTGTCGGACTCCGTTACAAACAACAAATGTCTGAAAATTTTGCTAGCCCGTGGATTCGTTTGTTCGTCGTCTCTCAATTGCGTAGTTGTACGGTTACGCCTGCTTACCGCAGTTCTGTCCATCGCCTATCAAAGTGAATCCTACTGGGCAAGCGCATCGATAACCGTCCTCCAAATCCTCGCAAATGTCAGAGCATCCTCCGTTTGCGTCTTCGCATTCGTTATAATTGATGCATCCTCCTTCGTCTACGAACTGCAAAAAACAATAATAAACAATAAATAAACCATAAAAAAACAATAAAAAACAATAAATAATAAACAATAAAAAACAATAAAAAAACAATAATAATAATAATAACTGCAAAAAAATATCCTTCTTATCTACAGTAGGCTCTAAATGTATCGTGGTGGTATGCTTACCGTTTTAGAATTTGGGCACATGCATCTACGTCCACTGAAGAACTGGACACATTGGAATTCGCATCCACCGTTATCCAAGAGGCAATCATTGACCACTGAAAATTAAGCGGATAGAGATATGCCAACACTGTAACATGTATAAAACATTTTTCGTACCGCATGTTCTGCCGTCCTCTGCCACGGTCTGTCCTGGGGGACAGGAGCAGAAGAAAGAACCAATTGTATTGTTGCAAGCGTGAGAACAACCTCCGTTATCAATGGCGCATTCGTTAATGTCGCAATTCTTGCCATCAACCTGTAGTGAAAGCATTGGTTTAGCCTCGAGTTCGCGTTGAAGAGAAATAACTCGGAATAGGTGTTGAAGTATAAAAAACTACCATATCATTAGATGGTGTAGGCTACTGCATGGACAGGATCAAGAGGGCCAAGGCTTGATGGCAGCTTGAAGGACTAAAACGACTGTTTTCGATGTAATCCCCCTTCGGACTTACCAAATTTGGGAATACCGAGCTCCGGTATATAAACCAGATAGGGGTAAACCAAATCCGGGAAACAAATCAAGAATTTAAATATTTTCAGGAATTATCGATCAGTTGCTTTCGCGTGTATTTGACGATTATACCTTGATTGTATTGAGGCAAAATTTTTCCAAACTCAAATTACGTATGAAATCGCGCTAACCAGCTAGTTATAAAGGCCTGGCAGTGTAGTACGCCGACATACCATCAGTAAATGAATACCATCCGTTTCAGTGCAGAGTTGATCGGCTACGAGATCCACAAGATCATCATTAAGGTCTTGAAACGACTCAATTATTCGATAGTTTTGAGTTTTGCCGTCGGCAATAGTCAACAGTTCCTGTTCGTTTACTCTGTTTGCTGGATATCAAGACGTATTTCATCAGAGGAGTGTGTTATGTCACTTAATTGACTTGATTTGACTTACATATACCAATAGCGAACACTTGATCTGCCGTTTCATGGAGTCTCTGCGAAGCGATTTCCAAATCTTTGTCGTCATATGACCTTCCATCAGTAATTATAATGGCAATTAATGGAACGGATGGTCGTCGACCGGAATCTGGGTCTAAAACCATTGTGGAAATAGCGTACTGTATCGCGCCCGCGGTTCTGGTTCCCCTACCGTTGTATTCAATTGCCTGCAAATCATAGAGCGCTTATTGTAGTCGATTCGGTTCGTATCTGCAGAATATAACACGAAATTTCCTACCGCGATCTTAGCTGCGAGGTCTGTGTTGTTTGCGACATCAGCAAAGTCAAACTCTTTAATCTGAAACCTGTTGTATCTCATGAGTGCAACACGAACACCGTCTTGTCGAACATCGAGCGGGTTGACGATTCTTGCTACGAAGGCCTTCATCAATTCAAAGTTTGGGCTCCTGACCGATGACGAGGAATCGAGAATAAACAGGACGTCAACTACAGCGTCTGCGCATACGAAGGGATTGTAGCACGAACACGAGAATGATCCGTTCGAGTTTGTGCAGAAGTGAGAACATCCGCCGTTGTTCACTGCGCATTCATCGATGTCTGAAAAGCAACAGGAGAGCTTTGAAACTGTTTGCTCAATAACGCCCTCGTTGATGTAATCGTACCGACGCAAGCACCGATCTCGCCAAGCCAATATCCTTCTGTTGTGCGAGGCCTGTGGGTACAAACCAATTCAGTGCTTCCAGTTTCTGGTGCAAATCCATCCGGACATATAAGCTGACAGCGGTGCCCTAGCTTATTTCCTTCACAATCGACTTGAAGACCTTCAGGAATTTCAAAGGTTGAAGGATCAGGACATTGGATATCAATTTCCTTCGCCTTATCACAGTCCGCCAGTGAATTGCAAAGAGAGCGATGGCAACAACATCGACAGACTGATGTTGAGAGGCCTTCGTCATTGCACTGAAAGACAAATACGAAGTGAATGCAATGCGTAGCAGTTAGCGAAGCATCAGCTATATTTTGCCCTTTGGCAAATTTCACTATGAGGTTTTTCCGGCTGAACCCCTCGCTTACTTAGAATTTACCCAGCAGTTTTGAGACCGACGCTGACCAAATGAACGTCTCATATACGGCAAGGTAACAAGCCCTATCTCTCGGGGTTAGATGACAAAGAAACAGAGAGCAAAGAGAGAGAGAATGTAGAGAGATTTTATTGTTTTGGGTTAATCATACGGACCAACAGAGATTAGCTATATGCTCTTATGCAGAGTGGATGTGTTTTTTATCTTTCTTTTGAAGAGCAATGAAGGCTTACTTGAGTAGGAGACCATGCCGTTCTGGGATTCTGGATATAGTTATTTACACACGCCTCAGTTTGCTTGCACATCTTGCTGATATAACTCACTCCTTGCTCATATCTCACATGGGTTTGACAGGAGAGCTGTGAGAAAAGTACCATGCTGCATCACATATTGGATATACAACGAAAATATAGGATGGTACCGCGTTAGGTGGGCAGACTTCGATTTGATCACAGTCGTCGTTCGACGTTGCTCTGTCGCAAACGTAGCATTGAATGCCGCATGTGCGACCATCCACTCGAAGAGCAAATCCTTCATCACAAAGACATTCATATGATCCAACGGTGTTGTTACATTCGAATTCACAGCTTCCCTTATCGACCAAGCACTCATCGATATCTGATATATTGAAGAGACAGTAGTGAGATGCAGGCTACACGATGCAAGGTTTTGAGCAAGTGGTCTGGAGTAAATACCTGAGCATGTGAATCCATCTTCGTTTAGAACGAACCCTGGGAAGCAGGTGCATGTGAATCCGCCACCCACGATATTTGTACATTCGTGTTCGCATTCGTTATTTAAATAGCAGCTGTCGTCGGCTGTTTGAAAAAAGACCACCCTCAAATCACGCGCTATGGAATTTTTTGATGACAATATTTGTCTTACCGCACGTTTTTCCATCATCGGTCAACACCTCGCCGACGGGACAGGAACAGAAATATGAGCCTGGTGTGTTTTCACATGAACTACCACATCCTGTATCGCCAAGGCATTCATTGATATCTAAATTGGAATTGAAACACGTTAAGACCCTAATAATACTGGATATGGTTATATATACTGATCTATGCAGAAGGCCGGTCACGTTATAATTCACTGTAACTTGAAAATGCCTCAGCGTCAACCAGAAGACAAATTACTCAGCCTTGGACTCAAAAACCTTGCCGACTAATTGGGGTTGATCAATCACTGCTCGCTTATTGCCATTCTGTTGATTGTTGATGTTCGTAGGCGAATGTAGTGCAGTGCACGTTTAGTTTGTCTTTTAGTTGTCAGTTTGTGTTGTGAAAGGCGTCAGTTACTTTTCAGCTGTATGTAAATCACTATGTAAAGCAGTTCAGCATCCTAGTCTTTGGACGTTGCGATAAGATTTTAGTCAGGGCAAGCTTGTCAAGTAAATTCTCAAGGTCGCTGATTTGGACACACTTTGATCGGAAATGTATCATAAAAAGGTCGACATAAGTCTGGTAAGTGATCGCTCAATTGTCTTTCACTGTCGAGAGGTATAGGCTAGTGTGTATTGTGAGTATTCTTGAATGGTCGTAGTCACAGGTGAATATTAATCAAATCTATTCTAACCTTCGCACGCGAGACCATCGGCGCCAACTTGAAATCCTTCATTGCATTCGCAGTAAAATGCATCGGCAGTGTTGATGCAGAAAGCTTCGCAGCCGCCATTGTTCGCTGAGCATTCATTGACATCGTTACGAACATCGCATGCCTGCAAATACGGATATGTCACTGTTACGGGCTGATTCGAGTTTCCTCCCGTCACCGATTCTAATATCGAGTGGAGACGTCAGCGAATCGAACAGTGGGGTGTGCGGATGTTATAATGTATGACACCCTTCCCACCACAAATCTCCTCGTTTTATCTGCCGTGTTAGTGGTTGTGGCATGGAAATTCTTCATTACCGGAAACGTATATCGTATTACGCATACAATGGGAATCTAATCTAATAATTAAGAAGACGCCAACCAATCAATCACTGCTACCATGCGGGTGCGGCAGGCTTGCGGTAGGGTTCGCCACCAGCCCGATTGTTGCAACTAGTAACTCCAAGTTCTTTCGAAGATTAAACAATGCACTGCACATTCAGATATACCCGCCAGGTGCTAGTTGGGGATGACGTTAGCATACTTGACGTAGCGGGCTTCCCTGCTGTCTATTGACATGAGACAATTTGCGGTGCAATTTCACATGGCAAAGTACTTACGCTGGTAGCAAGTTGAAGCACCAAATTGAGAAGATTGCTGAATTCGCCGATGTAGATCACGTTTTCATCGAAAGGTCTAGTTGCGATGAGCTCAAGTTCTGCTTGATCAGCTTTGCCGATACCCACTGCTATGACTTTTGTAACCTTAGATCGCAACAAGCGTGCTACCGCTGGAATGCGTTCTGCGTCTTGCGCTTTTCCATCGGTAAGGATTATCACAACTGTAGGGACTTCGTTTTTCCTCCATCCATTGTATTCCTGTAATGTAACTCAGTGAGATTCTCGTTCACTCTAAGCAATAACGGGGCACTGCGATCAATGATGCTAACTCTAAAATATAAAAAAAAAATTACAAAATAAAGTGGTCATAAAAAGTTAACGGTATTCGTGATTTCGCTGAAATAAATTAGCTGCGTTTTTGCTCGCCACCTCTAAAATCACACCTCGGACTTGTGGCTGGCAGTGGATGCCTCATAAACAAAAAAATGCGCTCCCGCCACGCCACAGTTCCCAAGCGAACTCGCACGGCTGGCTGCACGGCATGAGAGGAAACGTTTCCGGAATCCACCAGATTAAGGAATGGAGCTACGAAAGGACAAATTTTCGCAAAATTTGGCCGGACGTTAGAACTGGGTTGAAGGTACTGTAAGCTGGTGACACTTTCTATATACCTATATCGTAAACGATCGTCCGCCATCGGCTAATATTTAAGTTATTTTTAATTGAGTGATATTGGACAGAAAATACAACCCAAGGTATTAGAAGCTACTAGCTTTAAGCAGAAACATACCCGAATGTGTTGATTTTCCATCACAGTCAAAGCATTGGCCGTTTTAGTTCCTTGTCCGTAATATGGAGTTTTTCTGATTGCCTCGATAACTTCAGCTTTGGTGGTATACTTATTGAAATGGAAGATCGAGTCTACCCAGCTGTTGTACCTAGCCAGCGAAATCATGGTTTTGTCGACACCGATGTCTAGCTGTTGAACTATCTGTAAGAAAATAGCTGCTTTAGATCTGGATCACGGATAATGGAGAAATATCTAATGCTTACGTTTACAACGAACTGGCGAATTAGCTCAAAATTTTCTTCTCCTACGGAGCTTGAAGAATCAAGTAAAAACGCGAGATCCATTTTGAGAGAGCATGATAGTACTGAAAAATTGCGTCAGATTACGCTCGTGACTGTTCTGTGCGTAGGCCTACCCACCATTCTCCAAAACTTTACACACATAGAATTACTGCTCAGCAAGGGCTCAAGTTTTTAAGTATGCGACTGATACAAACAACGGTCGTATTCAAGAACGCTACCCATAGACTTGAGTTTAGTTCAAATGAAGATTTTGAAAAGTTTGAGTAAATCTGTTGCATTTGCAGGCATCAGCGCAAGACGGCGGCTTGCTTGATGGATATTTATTGTATCGCAAGCGATCGATATACCGACTTAAGTACGTGAGGTATTCTAGATTATACGGACCAAACTTTATCCAGATGTATCAGCTAGTTATGTATACGTCGTGTCAGGTTCGTTCTATCCGAATTTAGCTCGCTAAAATTACGACAGCTTTCGAATTAAGTAAGAGTAAACGGACCAAACGTTAGCCAGATCCCCAAATGTATCCCGCAGATATGGAAGTCGGACCGAATTGGTCGTGCGTAAACTATATGGAAGGTTTCGAATTTAAGGAGAAGGGTCTGCGTGTCGTTCTTGAGTATGCACCAAACGTTATCCACGTCTCCAAATTGATCCCACGGATATACATATATATATATATATATATCAAGAGGTCTACCCTCGTTACATCCGAATCTGTCGGACTGAAACTACGACGAGTTACCTTTAAAAGTGTTACAATGCACACTGCAGGGTGGAAAAATTCTACTTTGCGGACCTTGCGGTCGCTGGGGAGACCTTATAAGATCAAGGTATTGGTGTTTTCAGATTACTTCTTTTATCAATGGCAAATTATATTTTCTTATTATCGGAATTGGAACATTGAAGTATAGTCCTAGAAGTCTTTGACTTACAAGGATCTACGTTACGTCGATTTCACAATGAGAAAGACTTGCGCGTAACATATTTCCCGTCGGATACTCTCTCGCGAATTCCCGTCGGATACTCTCTCGCGAATTCCCGTCGTACCAAACTGGTTTAGTAATGCCCGAGGCCAATTCTGAGGCTATATCAGTGTTGTAGGCTAAACACGGATTTGAAAATTATAGTCTAATCCGGTAAAACCGGTATTCATGTTATGCGAATTTTACTATCAAGAGTCGAAATCTTATGCGGAAGTGAAACTGCATCAGATTTGGTTCTTGGAATTACCCGTAGTTTGGTGAGTGAATGGATCGGCTCACAATAGGCAGACGTTTAATTGCCGACGAAGGTAATCGTGAGATTTTAGCTGCGTTCCTCGTTGCCAGTTCTCATGCTAGGACAATGAGCGCACGAGGATGGTCTGTGTCTGGGGGGTATCCTTACATGTGAATAATCGTCTACACCGGTATACCGGTATACAAACTAGCATGATGTAACTGATCAGAATGTGATTCTGAAATTGCTAAGCACTAATCAGTAAGACTATCGGAATGGCAAAACGTGATAAAACCTGGGACCAACAGATGGTAGTATCATCTTCTTCCCTATTTTAGTAAGGGATGTATGACCAACCAAATATATAGGATTATATGACCAGAAGATGAAATTTACCTGGACCTCCTGACTGGACTCCGGCGCAAAATACAGCCAGTAACGTCACCTTCAACACGAACATTCTGCAATACATTACATAATTACAGAAAATCAATATTTGAAATAATCAGATAGAGCATGGCGTGGGTCAGTCTTAGGAGAAATGCCACTTTCGATGAAGCACCTTACAATCTCGCACCGAGCTTAATTAGCAATAAATTGCAATTATACGATTTATTGTGCCTCGGACAGAATAGTATTGCATTCGATAATGTTTCGAAGTTGCAACTGCAACTATGCCAGTCTTCCCTTCTAGTTCTCGAGCTTCGGCGGAGAATCGATGGTGCCACAGAATGAAATGTGGAGGCTATATATATCAAATTCGTTCAGCATAGAACGAGGGAGGTGGTTTATCAGATTGAGTAACCGTCACAATACCCTTGATTTATAAACACGTGGCTGGAGCCGTATTTATTGCTCTAACTGGTATGATTGTCCTGACGTTTTGTCATATTCTCGGCTATATACCTCTTTGTGAAATCGCAGATCTCCGGCAAAGCTGACTTCTTTTATCCTTCTAAAATCGCGCTTCTGCTATCAATGGCGCTGTACGATCCCACCTGCCCTGATAGATTGCAATGATCAGAAGAAAAGACTGTCCTGGCGTTAAAAATATGCAAAAATGCCGAGGGGCATGTCAGAAACGCTAGCGTATTGTCGCAGGAATTTGAAATCGAGTGAGACAGCTTCAACTATATGCGTACGCTTTTGAAATGGTAACTAATCGAATGGAAATAGGCAACGGGCATTTGCGTCGCCCGGCTCATGATAAACCTGATATCTTCCTGATAATTTTCACATCGAACATTTATGTCAGGGGTCCCCATATTATTTCCTGTGCGTTATGCAGAGCCCGAAAGCGCAATGACGTCATAAATTTGCACATCTGCACTCATAACATTGATTCCCCACCTTTTATTGAGACAAGAAGGGATAATAAGAGGGAACGTGGTCCAAGGGTGTTATGTAATTATCAGTTTAGAGGGGAAGAGGGGTTTTCGCACCACCAGCCTTGCGCACTAGCGACACTAACCAGTGTTAGTAGGCCTTCGAGAAGTAATGGCGATGGTTGTCGAATTACGAGATAACAATGTGATGCAGTCTGCAAGTATACACTGCACGAAAACAATTTTATCGTTCCCAGGTAGCCTTTGTTTAACGGGCTGGGCCACATGTGGAGGCAAGATGTGTTCGTCCCGCGTTCAGTGGGGATCCATGGTTTAGGTAAAAAATTGTGAACTAATTCGATCGTTCTTTGTTGAATAGAGCATGTCATCACGCTTTCAATATTCTACGGAACTCCGAAAGACTGAATTTTGGTGGTTAAAGCTGTTGCGAAACTCTGTATTCCTTCGAGATAGTCTGACATATATGACATTTGTTGAGAAACTTGCTCTGCCACGAAATATTTCGAAAGTCTGATGAGACGTTTTAGCATCAGATTGATAGATGGGTTGGATATAGATGAAAACTCGCCGAATTAGTTCAAGATCAAGATCAACACGACAACATCACGCGGGATATGCGTGATCATTTTTAGGCCTGTCTACATTAGTTGATAGGCAGGTTTATTGATAGATAAAGAGGATGTCGCGAACTACTTTGGTACATGACGACGATGAGTCTAACATGCTGTTTGTTCGTGTTCAAGCAAAGAGATGATTCGAAGAAGATCAGACACTCCCTGCCTTACTTGGTAAAGAAATTTAAAGTTTAGCCTAAAACAAAAGGGTGTGTGAACGCTGATTGAAAGTTTTGCCCACAGTAACGTGTCTCCTTTCATGGAATCCTGTCCACACCGCTTCACACCATTCTTGTTTTTCAAGCTTGGCCAACTGACGTTAAACTTATCGTAACGGAATCACGTTCACAGCTCATCGTGATGCAAGGTCTGCGTCGCCACCTGATCGACCTATCTCTTGCTGGCTGTGCTACGTAGTATTAATCGGAACGGAAAGGATACATCGATGCGTTAAAATCTTACAGACTTTTAAAGTTCACAAGCGAGGACAATCACGCAAATCGGATATTATCCGGATTCATTCCAGTTTTGGTTACCCGCAAATCGCTTAAAGCCAATGTCTGTGAAATATAATCAATTGGACCGATTCTCTTGTTCGTCTTGTAACAGCAAACGATTTGTAACAGTTGTTTATGGAATAATATTTGTGGTGATGCCGATATTTTTACCCGTACAAGCCGCTTACTAGCGTAACCATAGGACACACAAAACACAAAATATTAATTTTGCAAAAGAAAGATTTCAGGTCAAGCTGATAAAACAGGTCTTTCTGATTGCTATTGAGGTAACAAAACCTGTAAGTGCCTGAAATTTATCTTTCAGCTACAAATAATATAAAAATTTTTTTTTTTCGGTAAATTACGCCTACGTTTCTACTAAATCTATCGTTTGCCTCCGGCTAGATTCAGGTATGAACAAGAAACTAAAATTATATCTGGTTAGCAAGACAGGTTTCTACTCACCAAACAACTTTTACGCCTAGCTTATAGTTGCATATAAAAGCATTTGAAGTACAACGTTGATACTAGATTTCGGTACGACCTAAGATGTACCCACACATCTCCACATACAATTATACATATGAACGCTATTCATAAAAAGGTTGTATGTAATAGGCCCACAGCATATTCCATTAATAGGGCTGGTAAAACGATCGTAAGGCAAATGAATGAAAAGAGTTGCAAAAGCCTGCACATTTGTATATGCTCACTGATGAGAGTGCACGCTTTGAGGAGTCATGTGTTACGATCGAGTGGGATACAATCTGACTGATTCCATTATCCATTGTTACTTCCACCGGGGAACTATCAGTCGTCTACGCACACAATTGCCTGCCATGGTATTACTCTAGAATTAAACAGCGAAACCCGACATAACACGTCCGACTGGGTGATCGTTTTGTTGTTCAAGGAACACATTTCGCGAACTTGCCTCTTTGGATGAACAATTGGACATACAAACGCGCACTGCACTGTGAAACATGAACCTGTACTCTTCGCTCTCTTCTGTCATCTAGTGAACAAAAAGACAAGCGAGCTGAGCTTTACTACGCGGTTGTTCGCAAATACATTCCAACGACGGAGAAGTTCTGTCTGAGTACCTTCTTCACAGATTGAAGTGATAAACACCGGAACCGAGCCGACGACTCAATTGACATACAAGCAAGCACCCTACGCGAAATAATCAAGCGAAATTGCACGGAGTGGGCGCGTTGCACTTTCCTGAAACACTGTATATACTTATCCTCAACGGTTCGCCGCTTGAAATTACGCAATCCGGCAAGCCGCGAATAATTTACGACGAGCCATGTCTTTAAAAACCAATCGTGGAAGATTTAAAATAACGCTCAAGTTTTGCTATGAAAACACGAACTTATACTCTGTATGTGTCCAAAAGTTCAGTATTTAACAGTCACAAGTCAAAAATATTATTTAGTCGGGAAGACATCAATTTATATATGGAAATACGGTATCATGTAAGACGCTAATTGCCAAATTCGTACGATTAGACGAACCTGCCATGAGGCTACTCAACCCGCTGAGCTATACCAGCGGGTTCACAAATAACTTGCCGATTTGTATTCGCAGCTGATGCACATAAGTCGCAACTATTTGTCAGTTGTGTCTTATCATCTTTGACTCAAGTGTTGTTTAGGTAGTGCGCTTAGTGGGCCTAGCAGTGTGATGAGAAACACATTTATTGTATCCACAATATTTATACCCTATATTCTCTTAGATTTCAAGACATCGATGTTGCAATCATAGCGACAGCAAAAATTCATGACGCATGCTTAGTCGACTTCTTGATGATTGAGTCATACTGGACTATTCTACTTTACGCCATACGTGGCGTCGCATTCGCGCTGAAATCGCCTCATTCCAAAGAATTATTGGGCGGGGATAATGTTTATGCATTCCATCACGGAACTATAACTAATGAAACACTTATGCCAACCTCATTGCCACAATCAAATTTAAAGTATGAGACGTGGAAATAATTTCATACCATGAAATTTGTAATGATTATAAATTAACACTGTCAATATCAATTGAATGATTTATTGTTTGAAATGGTCCCATCAGCCGATTCCGTCTCCTTATACAAAACGTTGGTTTTGGTGGTACCAGTTCCAATCGCCACTGCAGTCGCATCTTCTGCACCTCTAGCATTCCACAAGCTTACCTCATGGGCGTAGATGCAGTTTGCCTGTGATACTGATAAAATTTCTACAGTTGGTCGTTTGAGTATGTCTGTTTCGTTATACTGCTGGAGTAACATCCCGAACGATTGGTGCTGGTTCGTCGAATTCTTTTACGCCGATTACCGCGACAAAATACAGTGGCAATCTTTTTGTTTAGTCCCAACATCGATATGACGCAGCACACATTGGTAAATGCTGCCACGTTGTAAATAACATCACCGACAAGCACACAATATCCATCAGGCATTACTTCAGTCACTATTAACGCGACTGCGATGTCAGAAAATATGGCGAGACAGGTGAACAAGAATGAACGCCGCACAACTCTAGATATGCTATCTTTCGCACGATTACGACTGCCTGAAAATCTTTGGATTTTGACCATCGGTACGATGAATAACGCCAAAAGCATTAATTGCGCAGTCATGAGTCCTCCTCCAACAATGTAATTCCGTAATTGATCCCAATTATTCGCATAATTTTCACGGTGTATTTCCACGCAGCCATATTCAACTCTTTTAACCGCTGGAGGGATGGCGTAAATGCTGACGGCTGTGATCGTTCCTCCAGTAATCAGGAAAAACACAAGCCAACTGCATGCGGTCAACCCCACTCCGTTCAATGCTTTAAGGCAAGGACTGGCATATATCATCCTTTGTCTCATCCAAAGTGAAAAATACGAAGCATACAACGCAATGCCGTAGGAAACGTCGCTCACATCACTCATGAACTCGCACTCTGCGATACGACCGCCCAAGAAAAGATCATCAAATCTCAATTGATCAACGATAAGCCTTGGTAGCACTAATATAACAGCCATTAAGGTGAATATGTATAATTTCCCCTCTTCTTTCTTCAATCTCCATTTATTCGCTACCTTTCCGTAAATAATCAAATTGAACAAAAGCCATCCCGTTAGACTAACCATAACGAAATTGACGACACGAAACGCGGGAAGAAATTCGTGCATGTCGCTGAATATGCCCGAATCAACAGAACGATTTCCAGCAGTCTTTGTGATATTGGTACTTCTCTCCATGTTAGACTCCGTGATGCAAATGGCTACGGTCCTTACTGATCGATTTTCAAGATCTCGTTGCAACGCAATAAGCAAAACTGATATGAGCCGTTACGGTGGTTATAATTTATACTGCCAGCAACCAGTATGAGTCAAATCTCTATCGTTTGGTATCGTATGTAAAACTTCTGCAATGTTGCAGACTATGTGACTCTTTGGATTATTGCCGACTACAGATAGTTTCTGTACTATACATGCATTGCTTTGACAGGTGTAGGATAACCTGTGACTATCCTCTCATACTCGGTAAAGTTTGCGTGTATTGATGCATCGGACTATAAACCAACTGATACACATCAGAACATTGTCAACCTTGGTTGGAAATAACCATTTCAGCGGGATTTTCTGCATGCATTTGTCCTTTTTGAATTTTCATTGAAGAAAGTACCATGCAGGCCGGAAGTTTTTTGCATAATTCGTCACCAAGTACAACACAGAGTAAAACAGCTGACCCTACCCACGCACGATCAAATATTTGAAATCCTCCGAGGGAACACCATCGATACGTTTTATCACTTTAATTTATTTGTAACATATGTACAGTATATACAAACATTCATATTACAGTTGAGAAATCGTTGAGAAATTCTGTGCTAGAATGTTAGCCATTTCCATCCATTTCAACCCTGAGTAGGATAGTAATATCCATGAGTTGCACCGGGACCTGAAATATATGTGCATACGTGACGTCATGAAATTGTTAATCAGTCAATCGATTTTTTAATTTTATTATTATTTTGCAAATTGAAAATGTCACATGCACAAAGTCAATATGGGTGGAAAGTGCAGACAATAGGAATCTAGAGTATCTTGTGTCTTGCCACACAAACACACAATGACACAAATGCGTGGGGTTGGTACAAACACTTGAATGCTGGAGTTTCTTGGGAAGGAGTATTCATTGACGCAATTTGCGAATTGAAATTTTCGTAAATCGTTGATTCTAACTTTATTATGTCCCAGCATTTCATGACGAACATTATCGAATGCAACATTTTTTCGCATAAAATAAATAGAAGTATGGGAGCAATGAGATATCAGAGAATCTCAATAAACCAAGACTGGACGTTACATCTGTGGTAAATCAACTTTACGATACCTATTGACCGTCCTCCATTGGTCCCAATATATTGTTCGATATTATTATTTACTTCAGTTACAACAGTATTGAAAAATCTTATTATTTCACTTACAATTGGCTCTATAATCGACGCAACAATTTCCGTATTGCCGGCAAGTCCTTTTGCATGAACAACGTCTCGCGTAATCGTATTTACCGCACTGGTAGCGGCACGATTTCGGAGTAGAACTGTACTGGCTTCGGTATCCTGCGAGGGTCAATGCAACAAAAGCCATATTTCAAATTATTAGTTCCTTTCTTACAAGGATCAGTAGATTTTAGAAGGCAGTTTTGAATCGAAAATGCAATCACGGAACTCATTCAGAAACTGGTGTGTGGATGCAGGCTGGCGAATATTTGTATGATTGCACAACTAAACCGCCACAAAGTGAACTACCGGTAGCTTTGTTAATATGCCACGCAATATACATAGGCCTACAGTCTCGAAGTCTATTCCCGGGAGGGATGGAATGCCCTGTCGGTGGACAAAATCATATCTTACCATTTTGCGACCCTGTGATTGTAAATTCGCAACTAGTCCTTCCGTTACGGGTCACACATCTGCCGTGTGGGCCGCAATTCAGACGCGTGCAACTGTTACTTCCGATTCCTGAAAATACGCCAGATGTTTTGACTCTATCAATAGTGAACGGTAATCAAGCGCGAAAAAATATTAGTAGCCCATTACTTATGCATTTCTTGTTGGAGCTGATGTATCCTGACTTGCAATAGCATTTGTCCATACGGCATTGTGAATTTTCTGGACATTTCATATTCGCACAGACTTTAGGTGTTTTAACAGCTGTAAATAGTACAAAGAGAAACTGTAGACCCATAAGTTAACAAGGAAGGATGTATGTCCAGGATGGCTGTATATTACAATTTTTATGAAATAGTGAAAGGAGGGTAGGCGTACTGCTCGGAATGAGGCCTGAATTACCTAAATTACTCAAGCCATGAACTGGGGCGTAGTGTCCCAGTGTCGGAGGGCCAACGACCATGCACAAATCTCACCAAAAGCATCTAACCTGCTTGGAGACCCCTTTCACTTCGCCGTGACAAGCTTCAATTCAAACTCAGTCAGGGATACGTTCCATGAATATATAGGAACCCCGAGTTTTCAGTGGGAGAAGATACTCACCTACGCATTTTCCAGATTTCTGAACATAGCCAAATTTGCAAAAGCAGAATCCACCTTTACATACTGCATTACCAGGGCATTTTATGCGTTGACACTTGTTTGCTGGTGGCGGAAGTGCAGGAGCTGTCAGAAACGAATGAAAACATATAGCACTGATATAATGAATAGGGCAGTGAGTATAGATTCTTGGAGTCTATTCCCATCCACGCTGTACGGTATCGGTATGACTTCGACTTGTCTTTGCAACAGTACTTCTTTCTGTTACGTTGACTTATAGCACATATAAAGATCTATTAGATTAGATTTTTTGGCGTATTAGCTTGGCGTATATTGTTCGAATTTCGAATCGATTACGGGCCAGGATATCCGTTCCATCCCTTCTTGGCAGTCGGTATCGGGGAAGTGCGGAGAGCCGTGATTGCAATAGTGATCCGGGCTGTAAGCTGGAGGTATTTACACGTATACCGTGAGCATCGACTTAGCGTATATGACCCTAGTATGTGAAAAACGTCATAAATTCCAAATTAAAAAATAAAAAAAGTTCCTACTTTGAATTCAGCTTACCTGTACAGCTGCCATCTTTTTGCTTCGTATAGCCCTTCTTGCAAACACAAACTCCGTTTACGCATATAGAATTGGTAGCACATTTTACCGTTGTACATGGATTTATAGCTGTACATAAAATCAGTGTTTTATTTAACAAATTCCACCCTTAATCGGATAAAATCATTGAGCATACCGTTACATTTTCTGTTAGCGTATGTGTAACCAGGTTTGCAAAAACAGTACCCTTTTGTACAGTCGGCATTTTCAATGCATTTGATGTCGGCGCATTTATCTTTGGTTGGTTCTAGAATACAGGATCAATATCATATGGATTAATCGGCCGTGATTTTACCCACACGAGTGGTCTATATTATAGTGTATTTACTTTTACAGGAGCCGCCTTTTTGGCGCACATAGCCAGACTTGCAAGAACATTGGCCGTTATTGCATGCTTCGTTTTCGGAACACTTCACGTTTGCACAGTTGTCAAGGAAAACTGTGATGAATACGCATTATATTAAATATAGCGGTTAATATAAAAGATATATATCAGAAAACTGCGAATCAGCACTTGTGTGATATGTTTTGTACAAATATTGTTATCTGCGTCTTGGCTCGTCCGGTCCAATCTTTTTCAAGCGAAGTATATCAACAGAACAAAGTGCAAACCAACCTTTTCGACATTTCCCGTCAATTGTCCTAGAATAGCCCGAAGTACACTGACAGCGACCTTTCAGGCAAAAGGCTTTGTCGGAGCATTTCACGTTATCGCACGGGTTCTTTTCAGCGGATGTCTCTGAATACGTAACAAAATGCTGACTTATGAAATTATGATCGTAACTTTGCTCATTGCAAACTATACACAGGAAATTGAAGACGTGTTGACAGATTATGACTCGCCTTCCTTTGAGATGTTCATTGCCGGGTATAGCAACAACAGATTGAGCCATAAGATTTGGCTGTGGTTATACACTGGATGTCATCGCACAGTGACACGTTACCCATTTGACCGAGATTCGGGCCATCAGGGGTTGGTAATAACTCGTCTGTCATTGTTCATACGTCTCATATCAGCATACCACACACATGGGCATGCTATCTCCATAATCATGCTGTACTGAGCAGTATTACACTCACTTCGACATTCCCCTTTGAAATTGAAGTATTGAGATTTGCAAAAGCAATATCCACGCTTGCAATCAGCGTTCATTGGACATTTTACGTCTAAGCACTTGTCATCTGATGGCTTGGTACCTTCAAATAAAGAGTATGTGCATACACTCTTGTGCAATTTTGCTGAATATAGCGGAAATGCGCTCGCTAACTTACCAACGCACTTTCCATTTTCGTATTTAGACCCACTTTTGCACACACAGTATCCGTTTACACATCTCGAGTTTTCGTCACATTTCACTCCGGTGCATACATTTCTCCCTTGTGTAGAAGCTGAAACAGAACGAGATGGAAATTTTGCGAATGACGTACAGTATACTTATGCTCTGACGCGACTCATTGTAGAATAAGCCCAATATAGCAGACTGACAAGGATCACGATAATTACCAACAGAATGACAAGGCTAAGTAGACGACTCGACGCAGACTTTCAGGAGTAGAGTCCAGAATCTCGTGGCTATATACAAAGGGCGCTATATCACTGTTCCGTGTAACGACATTTCGTAGTAGTCCATATTGTAAGGTCATTTCGCTATCGCTATTGTACTGGCCTACTTCCATTGGTGTACAGCCCTATGAACATGACGATATCATTTGGCTGTGTATTAGACTGGTGATGATTTACAGAAAATATTTTTAATATCTAAGACAGTTCAATTTCATGATTTTAGTTTGTGTTGGATAACAATCCATAGGCTAATCTTACCAATACATCTTTGTGATGACATTACATATCCTAATTGACACATGCAGACGCCATCTTTGCAAAATGCATACTTCGGACACTTGAGTTGACCGCACACGTTCGGCCTTTGTGTTGAAGTCCCTGCGAAAATATGCTTATCATTTACAGCTACAACAATCACGGCACGTTGTAAATAGGAACCGATACAGCATTGAGACGCCTTCGTCGTGGGTAAGGTGGCGTAAAGCTATCTATTATCCTATCTACTAGATCACTCTATCTACTGCAGTGAACCTGATAATGATAATCCGATAAGTGAGCAGAACAATAATTAACTGTGGGCTAAGGCTGATGAGCAAAACAAAACAAATCTGATTATGGTTTACCGATGCAATTCCCGTTTTTATCCAAGGTGAATGTAGTATCGCAGTAGCATCTCGCAATTCCGTGTTCCACGACGCAATGACTGTTTGGCGGACATTTCTTTCCGATACATGTCTTATCAAGTACAACTGAATACAAATGTAGAAAATATAAAGCCCAATTTCATCCATCGTGATAGCAATAACTAGAATGCTTAATTAGACTTGATTTAGAAAACATATTTATGTTCATTATGTCCATAACCAAATGATGGGCCTGCTGTATTACAGTCACCGTAAATGGTAATAAAGATACTCCAGTACTTAGCGATGTCTGCCCAACTTTTGTCGTGCTGCATAGGCCAATCTCAATAACAGAAAATTAATGCAAGGTTGTAGTTTCGAGACATAGTTGACTATACGGTTCATACAGTGTCAGGTCAAATTTTCAGTTCGTCTAATGATAGTTCAGGATGCAATTATGCATCAGTTATGACGCCGATGATATATTTTCAACGCCATATGTGCACAAATCTGGCAAAAGACGTGACCGAAAAGGCCATTAAGTTGTCGCGAATCGATGCTAACCTACTTCATGTTCCGTGAAAGCAACATATTGTCAAGTACTAAGGCTTTTTCATCTCGACAGAGCAAATGTCAGAATCTTCAGTGAATGTTTTGATACCATCTATTCTTTTATAAATGCAGGGTTAAAGAGTTTTGTGTTCAAATGGTGACACTTTAATGTAACCACCTTTGCAGATGATTATGGTAATAGTAGGGTTCACCTGGAGTAGCCTGTGCTGCTAGTTTCGTACTTATTTGCCAAACATTGTCGAAATACAGATTGTTTAGTATCGTATGGAAGCGAAACTTGTTACCATCAGAAACTCACATTTGGTGGCTTGGGTAGACGATGTAACAGTGGTCGTAGGCGCTGTAAAAGAATCGTATAACGTAACTAATAAGAAGAATTGTTTCACGCTAAACGTGCAACATCTCCGAAAGCTCTAAAATTTAGTCCGCCGAGAGACAATAATTTAGACTGGAGGTTCCGACAGGTAGCGCGAGTCGCAATTAGAGGTTTGTTCACAAGTAGGCCTATTTAACGCCCTATACTCATCTCAATGTCACGAGTCACGGATTTGCCTGGTTACGACGAGAATAGCTAAAATAGCTAAAAGCCAAAGGAGGAACAATCCCCTACCCTATATGATTTGATACAACATAACCAAGTTTGCGTAAATCGTAATGCCCACAGCAAATATGTACGCACTCTAAGAATTATATGGTCCGACTTGAGAATTACGTCAACGAACGTGGTGTTGGTTGCATATAAAATATCTTGACTGTGATTAATTGATTGCGAGGCCAATTTCACAGAATCTTCACTCTTACGAAGGTGCTTTTGCATGAGCAAATAGCCAAGGTTGTTTCATGATCGACCTTTGCATCACATCACCTTCGTCACGATTGCTATTGTAACGCAATGAGCTTATTTATATCTTTATTCGTGTACTCAAATATCAAATCAATCAACGTCTAATCCTGTATTTACATTTTGCTGACCTCACGGAGATATAATTATGTAGTGCCCAGCGTTGTGTATCGCTTTATCGTAAGACACTGACACTAGGAAAGTACAATTTGTATTTACCTCACCACAGAAAGGTAACCCATTTCCGCGACCGTACATTCAAGAAAGTGTAAGCCTTTACATGCATACAGCAATCGCTAAAGTTATGATTTGCCGACGCCACAAATCAAGCAACTCACTAGCGAGAAGTCTTGCTGTCGCATATTTGTTGAGTCATTCATTAGTTATCGATCCACAGATTAGCCAAAGGCCGTTTTGCATTGAAACATACGCCTTATCTAACTTGGCTACGATCCGATTTAGGCCTACTTATAGTCAGCCCTACACGTTAGGAAGCGGCAAATTTGTATCATGCCAATTTGTCACCAGACAATTTGCACTTTGGGATTTCACGTGTCCAACCAATGCGTCGAAAGCGCTGGAAAATATCGCCAGTTTGTCCCCAGAATGGGATGTCTACGCCGTGCTGTATTCCTTGAAATGTATGGCTCCTAGAGACAGTACGGACGAAATGATTTGAGCAATCTCTTTATCCATACGACAACTTATTGAAATGCTTTACTTGCAGGTATTTGGTTTCTAATGCATAAAGCAAAACTCACTTGTTGGTGGATTCGTTTGCGTAGACGCCATGGTCTCGGGTGCGGTAGCTGGAATAAAAGTTGTCAAATTGAGTATCTCGCAGTGCTACTTTGCAAGTAATAGTTACACAACATCACAATCACATGCCCGCATACTCAGCAGCTGATTGTGATAATTTTAGCCTTGCGTGATTGCGCTGATTACGGTTAGTATAATTTAAATGAGGTGATTAATTCCACGCGTTCTTAATGCTGAAAGTCACAACGTCTTACTTCGTAAATCCGGGATGGTTCGACGGTTTTCGATAGGTCCTGAAATGTAAAGGGCGTAGTGAGACAAGCAACAAATACAGCCACACAATCATCAGCTTAGTTAACTACATATATTATTATTATTATTATGTAGAAGATTTTCAGTGGCGCTTTTCACCGGGCGGCGTTTGCACCACGAACAAGACAGAGGCTGGAGCAGATAAATGGATATAGTAATCGTGATACATGACACATGAATGCAGTAATCGTGAATATAGTAATCGTGTCAATACCTCCGGCTTATAGCCCGGATCACTATTACAATCACGGCTCTCCGCACTTCCCCGATACCGACTTCCAGGCAGGGAAGGAACGGATACCAATTTTAAAGTCTTCGATTTCACTCGGTCGGGAATCGAACCAGGAACCTCCCGATCAGAAAGCGGACAGTCTATATACCACTCGGCCAACTAACTACATATAGTGTAGCCCGGAGTCTGCAGAAAGTTGATGCAGGAAACGCACCGATATCTCAGAGACTCTTAGGCTACCTCGGCAGAGTTGATTATATTCTCGAATGTTAAAGTCGAATAAGTTAGCATCCATTCATTCTAAGTTATGTTTTTTAAAACCCTACCGAGTCCAGACTACCCTGAATCTCAGGAATGATCACACAATTTAGATACCGCTATATATCGTAGCAAAGCATACCTTCTTCAATGTTAATGAGATCTTCGATTCCTGTTTCTTCTTTGTCCGTTACAAGTACGCGCTGGTTCACAGTGGCGGTGACTTGGATTGCATCCATAGGCGTGCTCTTCATAATGTCACTCACTGTCGCTTCGGTGACCGGTGGCATTAATGACATTGTTGTCCTTATTGTTGTCGAAGCTAGAAAGAGCGAAGATATCAAAAGTTAATTAACTGCTATAGTGGCCTATCGGGGCGTACGGGAGAGATCAGACATACGCGGGATGCTTTCGGGCTGAAGTTTGTGTCCGATCCCGACATATCGATATTCTAACAAATTTGAAGAGAATGCCGCACCATGGTAACTTTCATCTCTGTTCCATTCCACTTTACTCGTTTCAAGTGGCGATGACATATTCCTTAATTTGGACTATTGATATTAGCCTACCTGTTGTAGGGATCTCTGCGGTTGTAGTTGTTCCAGGAGGTGTCTGTGAGGTAACCGTTGACGGCACAGGCATGACCATAGCGGTTGAAAACGTTGACGGTTCCGGTGAATTTCCTACTCAAAATAATTGGATATATCAATAGGTGAATTAAAACTCAACTTACGCTATATAGTTCGTGCATGTATATTCTATATACGCATATGCGGTAGAGTATATGCACCGTGAAAGAATCTCACCGAGAGTAATCATGTTTGGGACAATTCCACGCGTTGTGTGCTTAGTAATAAAATTGCCATCACTTCCACCATTTCCTCCATATGCATATAATAGGTAAAATGGCTCGTCGAGATCCAGGTCTTCAGAGTCCTATAGAACATCACAAAATAAGCAATCCAGGAGATGATACCCATGTGGAATTTCAACATTTAGGATTGAACTGGGAAAGTTTGATATCGAGTATAGAATACTCAAGACGTCTATATATATAGGCCTAATAAGTGCTGATCGTAAAAGACACTTACTCCAGTTACTATATCTCTAGTGAATGAAAAAGTTAAATTCTTTTCAGTCTGAGAAAAGCTGGTGACTTCAAGGTTGTTCGTCTCATCTACGGGCACTGCTTTCGGCGATTTCCCAAACAGAAATCTATCAGTCACGGCCATTAAACCCGCCGGTGTCATCCAAGCTACAACAGCATCAGAACCTGTCTATAGATAAAGAAAAACAGTAGTATCTTATCAAATTATATGATAACTGATGTAATGTATACTGACATGGAAGCAGGCAGACTTACCATCATTTGATCTCTTGAGAAACCAATTCCAGCCCAGATTCCTCTTTCCACTGCGGCGAATACGTCAAACTCTACCTGATCACCCTTAGACGCCCATGCAACTCGAAAGGAACAGGTTTGATCACAGTTATCCGGGATGGAGAAACTTTCCGCTGAAACAGAAAATGCGAAAGTTCAACCAAACAGGATATAGGCCTACTAGAAAGTAAGAGTGCGATTTTTTCTTACCGTGACAACACGCGATCACCGTAGTGAGAATCAACAAAGCAGACAGAAGACGCATCATACTAAGCTACACAGGCTCTGTCAACGACGTGTACCTAAAATAAGATGATCCTTTTTAGAGCCATTGTGCTTACACGCCAGTCACGTATTATGCTGTTTAGCACAGCGCCAACAGCGTATCGTGTTGTTGTAGGCCTGCCGTATACCCTGTGCCTGCGTACACGTGTACAGTCACCGCATGACCTGCTTGAGAAAATGTTATGCAACTTGTGCGGCTCCTCATTGATAACTGATAGTCGGAAATTTCCCTTGATATCAAAAGATGGAGAAGGCATCGTTCTAAGAACTTCGCCAGCAGACAACATTATCATTTATTTCCTCACGTTCCGCTCATTTTAACACCAGTTTCGTTTAACACGAAAATAGAAAATTTCCTAATTAGTCCATGTATTACTGTGGCGGCCCTTCGAATTTCGTTATCGTAATCATTATTAATTTGTTTAAAACCATCAGACGGTATTGCGTAGATCTTTAATAGAATCATTAAATGATAGACTAAAAATACTGAATGTGATAGAAATTCTCGACTTATCAAATCCAATCAAATTATTAAGGCAATCATTAAAACCACCAACGGACACCTTTCTTGTAATCGACGTAGGATAATGATCTTGAAATAATTCCGCTCACAATTTCTTATAATGCTACATGAACTTAACAAATTCTGATAGTTAGCCAACATAGCTTTGTATGTATTCCACTATCTATCACGTGTATTGCATTAAATTTTGACAGTGTCATCGTTATTCATAACACAAGCTTTATTCAGTCTTGCAGTCAACTTCAGTCCTACGCTTTGCCGTTGCCCAAATCTTGCTTGAAATAAATATATATCAGAATAGGGAATTTGTATCAGTAGGTCTACTTATTATTGGACCATGTGATATGTGATATGGTATTCGTGCTAACGCTCGATAAACTTTATATATTTGAAAGTATACCGTCGTGACGTATTACTCAGTGACGGGACACATGGGTGAACCGAAAGTGCCCACCATAAACTCGTGGTAGGATTTTCTGACCGTAATTACGCGATGCTGCAGAATCGCCCCGCGAGAAAGATTCCGCTTTACGGGCGGAGTATCTGCCTGCTCTGTTGAATGAAACATTGGATATTCGATCACAAATCACAGCTTTCTCTGCGTAATAAGGCTATAGTAGAGCGGTGTGCAATACACGTCAGTAAGAAAACTGCTGCCTACCCAATTTGCATGTTCATGAAAGCGAATGACCGCGCGCGACCTAAAACCTAATCCTAAACCTAATTTATTCACGGGTAGGCTATAGCCCAAATCACGGTGGACAGTTAGTTAATTTTAGATTATCAGAATTTTCACTTTATTCGAGCACGAATATATTATTCTAATATAGCGACTATAACCGAGACAGTGATGACAAAAATTATACAAGTCTTTTATTTTTAATTCCAGACATATTTAATTATTTACATTCTGTTCGCAGCAACTGTTAACGAGCACATCTTTATTAAAACAAACGATGTAGGCGGCCTACAAAGAAAGCTTCCCACTACTTCGATTTACATAAATCTGTAGGCTACTAAGCACGATCAGCTGAAATATTGAAGATTATTTATAAGTAGGCTACTGCAGGAAAACGTTTGTACGTTTTTAGCTTTCGATTGCACGTAGGCTACCCCACGTCACTTCTAATAAGAATGAGCTGTTGCTTTTTCTTACCTGTATACGTAACATAGGCCTATGCATCAAAACAGATGTGATCAGTCACGGGCTGTGTTATTTCGAGAACATAGATGATTGTCAATAGCTGGAAACTAACACTTATAATTACCTACTTTAACATATTGTGCATATTTAGACATTTTAATTTAAAGATAGGCGTATTCATGCCTTAAAATAAGACAAATCTGTTTTGTCCAAAAGAACAATTCCTTTCCAAGACAATATTTAAAGATATAAATCAAAGGGCATTGGAATGGGATGATAGCAAATATCGATTAGATCTTTCATAAATTTGACTGAAATCCGTTTTTAGTGCCGTGACCCAACGACATATATGTCGTTGCGTGACCTCAGTATAGTCAGTATGCCTATAGTATTTTCAGAGTAGACCCAGATTGGGAATTCATCGAAATTGTACAATAACGATTCATTCAATAACTTTTCCTCGTCCATACTATAATCCTGATGCACGCTATGGTGCCGTCGAATATACTTCTATCAAGGAGTAAGAGATCGCTCCGAGATTTCACGCTCCAAAATCCAATGCGCAACTCCGATACAAAAATATATTCGGGTACTTCCCCTTCAGAAATGCGAGCGTGCGTTTAGTTCAGCTATAGAGACGTCTCTATAGTTCAGCGTACCTGCAGACAGACAGACAGATTCGTTGCTTCCGCGGGGTTTTGTGGTTCTTTGCGGACGTCGATGCGGTGTAGGGAACTCTGCTCTCTCAAAGGCGACAAAACTGATGCAGACTAGTTTCAAAAAGAAACCGAAAGGTACCAGTGGGACCGTCGGAGTCCAACCTATAAGTGGCACACAGCGTTCTCTGCATAATGGACAATTACTTTGCTCTAGCGGAGTGCCTTCGTTAGATTCCGTTCTCGGAGGTGGAATTCCAGTAAGAAGTGTTTTGATGATTGAGGAAGATTCTAATGACCAATATGCTGGCCTACTAACAAGGTAAGAATCCTCTGTTATTAGCTTACATTATCAGCGCATTTTTCAGGATAACATGTATTGTGTGTGATCACGCCATGTGCATTTATAATTCTCCTATGCTGTAAGGCACCGTATCATACTTTTTTGATCGATATTGTAAATGAGATCACCACAGATTTAGCGTCCAGCTTTAGTTTATTGAGAATTGAAACATTCACTAGCTTTCGGAGCTCCGCTGCTTTATCAGGTGATAGAGGCAGATGGGGACAACGGAATCAAGCACAAATCATCAAACTTGGCATTCCGTCTATATTTAGACCGTTGATTTGATGACAGCATCCGTTGGTGCCCTACAATATCCATAGAGCATTTCAACAACTTTTTGTTTAGATATTTTGCTGCTGAAGGAATTTTGGCTGGAAATGGAATTTTCACAATTTCACACGAGACTGTAGAAACTCAAGTACACCGTTTACCAGAACCGGTATTTCCAAACAAAGCCTCCACAAATATAAATCAAGAACGTATGAAGATAGCATGGAGATATCAACGATTGCCTCAGATGAACTCATCGTTTGGCCAGCCATCAGATTATGGTCACCATTATGATATTAGCAAGCCTATGAACGTAGCCAGGCTGAGAAAATGTGACTACATAACACTAAATATAAAGGAAGTATATATTGAACATAGATCTGGCGATTTGAGTATGCTGCAGTACATTCTGAAGAAAATACAGCAATATACACTTGATAACAACTTTGGTATCAAGGATGATAATCATCCTACAAAGCTTCTTAGAGTATTGATCCCAAACTTTGGATCACCCCTATGGGGCAATTTATCCAATTCTGAAATTGTGCAATTTCTCATATGCTTACGGGCAATCATTCGAAACTCGTCGGCAGTGTGTGTACTGTCATCTCCTACCCATGTTTATACTGAAGACGTTGTGCAATTGATGAGGCATCATGTTGATACTGTAATTGGGCTAAAGGATTTTGGCAAGGATGACAGCAACGCACTCTTCAAAGAATATCATGGTGAGTCAAATGCTTGGTTGCCGCTAAAAATAAGCAGCTAGTTGAATATCCGTTTCAAACATTGAATGTAAAATATCATCGAGAATTAAGGCCCTCATCCCCATTGTTCACTGCACTTGGTCACAACAGTTTTTCGTATTCTTCCAGGTCTTCTGAAGATACACAAACTGCCAACTCTTAATACTCTGTTGCCATTTATGCCTGACACTCTGGATTTGGCTTTCAAACTGAGGCGCACGAAATTCTCCATTGAAAGGCTCCATCTCCCACCAGACATTACTGAAACCGCCAAGGATGACAGAGAAGGACGTACAAATGTGGCAACGTGTTCCTCAAGTCATGGCCCAACTTTGGATTTTTAGATATAAAGACACATATAGCCAACAAAAATCAGAATAGGCTATTTTGAGATACATTGCAGCTACAGAAATACTGTGTATTACATAAAAAATAATCAAATCAGTGCAAGGGCAATTGAAATTACATGTTTGGGTAGTTCTCAGATTCATAGGGCTTAGCTTGATCCAAATATTCCTCTATTGGCTTGCTGAATGCTGTGTTCTTTTTGAATGGTGTGTCCCTAGTTTTTACTTGCGATACTCCCTGGATGTAATAGAATGAGTAGTAGTCTTCAATAATTCAAGTGCCATTCAGTTGTACTTACCGTAACCTTGTGTGTGTGTTCAGACCAGAAAGTAATTCCTTGTTCGGTATTGACATTATGGTCCTGAATTCAAATATTGTGATTTCAACGATGTTCTTGCAATTGTTCAGAATTCCAAAAAAAAGAGCGAAAACACATCGACACTAGACAGTTTTTGAATAGCTGCCCAGTTGCAGAAAATTAATCACTTTTCCCATTTCTATTACTATCGATTAGGCTACTATGTTCGTGTAACTGCTCCAGACTATATGTATTTAATTTATGGATTACCCATTCATGTCGAAAAAGCGGATCTCTGAAACTTAAGAACTGAGTTTCCAATCTTGGCATGATGCTGCAACTGCGGCACCTTCTAGCGACAGTATTGTATCAAACATATTCTCATACACGGCTGCACATGTTACTGATACTGATAGTCACAGCTTTGACCGCAAGTGTACCAGAGTATTAATTCACCTTAGTTGGAGGAGGTCTTATTGAGCAGAAGTCTGGTTTATCGTAATCTTGTTGTTTTATGGAAATGAATTCTGGTGGCGGAGGTGGTGGATTGAATTCTTCGTTGGTCTTCCGCCTAGAAGAGACATATTATAGATTGCTTGGGACAGCCAGTCACTCCGTCGAGTGTAAACTTACCCAATTTCATTATACAACATATGCTCAATCAACTGCGCCTTCTTCCCTTTAAGTAATACCCCGGGAAATCTGGGAACCTGATATGATTCTCTAACGGTTGTGGCCATTTCTGCTTTGGCGTCGAAATCCAAAGTCAATAATCCTGGATGACCATGCCGATGTAGTTGGGCGCTGCTTGTGTATTCAGCATCGGCATCGGTCGGATCAAGTTTAGCTGTGGCTCTCTGTGAGAATATGACATTTATTAGTTCCTTAGGTATATGAACATATGAAGATCAGTTGTTGTGATATTCGTCGACGACTCGGGGCCCGACGGAGAGAATAGCCTACATTCACGAATGGGTACAAGCTACTCAACAAGGGTCTCGTTCCATCATACGCCGCGCTTTCTCCTTACCTCCTCGACCCAGTTTTCCAGAAGACATCTTCCCTTCGAATTATTGCACCGTATCTCGTTCCTACCGTCAAATCTCGAACTCATATTACTTTCTAGCGATACCAAAGCGCCAGCATACTAATTAGACGAGCACTTACTACCGAACGTACTGCATCATAAACACAAGGGATTGCTACTGCGTCACCAAGACTACGAGACTCAGCCGTGCGTGACAGTAGTCACAACGAGCTCTATGGGTTGACCCGATCAAATCAGTTTGTACCTGTGACCTGGAGTTTGCTTACTAAGTTTGGGGCTTGCCTATCTAAAATTGGCCTACAGCCTTTGCTCTTACACTTTGCACTAGCTATGCCCATGTCCTTACAGAGGTAATTTGACTGACTGCGCCCTTTTTCAAGTCACCAACATGATCGGCCAGGTAGATATCAAAATCAGTATGTCTTGGTTCTTCATAGATGTTAAAAAGTCGCGATTTCCAGAAATTGATCGTGTAGAATAGATTACAACGTGGATATAGTATTGTAAGCTCGGGAAACTTTGAATCTCAGTATGAACAGTAAATTTCAATCACAGTAGGCTACATTTTCAACACACACACACAGCGAATTGTCAGATAGTCAGTAGCCTGCAGTTATAATTAGAGATTGACAGATATTGTTTTTTTTTCAAGGCCGATACGATAACCGGCCTTTCACAGACTGATGGCCGATATCAATAATCAAAAAATAATGAATAGCGGCCTCGATAATCGACCATAAGTCGATATAAAATATTGACTTTCTTGACTAACTGCTGATACCGATTATTGCAAAAGTACAAAGCCTTGATATAATCGGTTGACCCCTAGCAATAATATTCGGCATATCCAGCTACAATATTATTGCTTGTCATTATCTTGATTGGCGTCCTTTTCCACTTGAATATCGGCTCTGGTGTGCTCACAGCAATTGATTCCGTCGTCAATACTGTTTTCAATAGTCGGTGGCTGTTTTCTGACAACTGGGAATTTCGCTATCCGCTTGTGTCATGCAGTTTGCCGACCAACCTACGTCTTTGTACTTAATAATGGGACTTCTGCCACATATTCATTGATGGTTTGTTGGTTGCTTTTGCTGTCTATAAAAGTTTAGGAGAGTCAGAATTTCCAAACGTCATCGGTGAGTCCATGTGTGAGCTAGCAGGCGATGACCAGTCACCCTCCCTGTGTCTGTGTTTGTGCTTATGCCTGTGTTTCTTCTTCTTTCTCTTTTCCTTGGAGAATCCAAACCCTGATTCACTTGCATGTAGTCTGCCTGAAATTACTGCCGAGTCCTGGCTGCTAACGTTGCCTTGATGTGAGGAATCTCCTTGCCAAACGCTGCTGTCCATTCCAGGAGTTGCAGGTCTACTTGGAATCTCACTGTTGCTCAATGATAAGAGACTCTGTGCTGCGATGACATCTGCGTTATCCAGACTACCGGCAGTCCCCGATTCACTGACTGAAGTATTCTCAAATTTGATTTTCATTTTCAATTTATCTTGGGAAGTTCCTGACATAGTTGTTGAAGCTGTCCTTTTTAACCTATTTTGTTGTGATGGGCTTTTGCCACCGGTTAATTGTGAACTTATGCCATAGGTCTTTCTCTCTTTTGGAGGAAGGCATCTTGGCCGGCTAATGCCAAACAGTATGCTGAATAGATTGATGGCTTCACACCTCATGCGAGAATCGTAAAATGTGGTTTTGGAGACGAGAGTCCATAGCTTCTCTACAAAAAAGGCAGTGTTCAAAGGTGAATGCATATCAGATTTTGTAAATGGCGGGTTGGCAACCAGTCCTTTCAGGATGCACCACTTGATTTGGGGCATAGGATCGTTTTCACATAGGTCTAACAACCATTCAAACTCCTCAGGCATGTTCGTAGCACACAACATGTCAATAAGGGCATCAATAGCAGCAACACGAATATCAACAAAGAAACCATAAACCGCATAACTTCTCAACAAGTCTGGGTCTGGGGGTAAATGTCCATTCTTTTGCAATGTACGTAAAGCCTTGATGGAGCTAACGGTCACTGTAAAGCGGTATGAAGGCAATAGTTTTTCCAGATTCAAAAACCTCGTTAGTTCTTCCAGCAAAAGTCTTGTGTCTGGGGATAAACTTTCCATAGTCACTTTTTGGCCAGACGCTGTCACTGCTGGAGTAATTGAATTGCAAAGAGCATCCAGTAATGAAGATCTGTAGTAATTATCAGAAACATTATTCCTACTGTTGTCATTGAACTTTATAAGGTCTATGATGAAATGTAAGACGTCTTTTGGACAAGCACCACTGCCATCTCGTAGTTTTGACATAGCTATCGGCAAAGTCTTTTGAATGAAATATTGTTGTAAATTTGAAAAGTTGTTCATCCGAACAATTGGTGGAGTAGACTCACAGAAAAATAGCCTTGTGAAAAGATTCAACATAGCTGGAGGTCCAGCCCAAGAACTCACCATAGAATTTGCAATTTTAGTCATGGAATATGCTGCCTCCATTCTTACTCTATAGAAATATTTTCCCTGCTCCAATACATCAGTAACAGCTTTCCTAGTGGCTGGGGAAGGATAATGAGGAAGAATGGACAAGGCTTCTGACTGTCCAAGAATATCTCTTTCGAATTTGACTTGATATTGCCACATATAGTCAGGCTGTTCAAAGTTCACGGTTCTAATTATGGAAACCTCTGGATCAACACGCAACCATAAAACAGGTGAATCAGGATCCATCGCTGTGAGATCAATGTCGGCTTCTTCCCCATTCAATAGTGGGATTTTTTTCTTTTTGTTTCTTCTAGCTTTTGAATGACACTGTATATCGTGTTTGGTATTATTTTCTTCAATTTGAATTGTATGCTGAAATGCTCCATCAAGCTCTTGTATACGGATGGTTAGTGGGCCTACATATCTTCTTATGCCTTTTCCATCGACGTCCTGTTTTACCTCCAACTCCACAGTATTTCTCTTTCTATTAAATGTAAATCTGCCAAAAAAGTTGATCACTCCACTTTGATAGACCCATTGATCCATGAGATGATCAATATTCTTGCCAGAAACAGTGTTAATCGATTTTAGAAAACTTTCGGTAGATAGAAGCATTGGGACCCAGGTGGAGTTTGGAACTTTCTGTTGAGCAGAAGCATTTGCCAAGCACAACAGCTTGTTGAAAGCTTGCAGAAGCAAACTAGGACCTATGCATTGCTCAATGATTCGCATTACAAGATGAGATTTACATTCTATCATTTCATAATATTTCGGAGACATAGTATGCGGATTTCTCTGGGATCTATTAGCAGCATCACTGAAGTCGGCATCAACACTGAAGCACAAGGTCACAGGTTGAATGGTTGTTTCATATTGGCACAATTTTTTCGTCTCATTAAATATCCAGTGCTTGTATTCATTGTTACCAAATGTGTGCTTTATCCATAGGCCATGCAAGTAGGATGAAATGCCTAACGGCAACCACAGATCATTCCATGATTCTCTTGCCATGAAGCAACCAAAAAATTGATCAGATATCATCCTAGCCATCAGCTTTCTAGTCTCCGGAGTTTGATCTAAAATGGCATCGCTATGAAGAAGATTAGTACTAAATATCCCCAAAGAAGCATACTGGGAAATATCTGTATACGCTTCATCGACAAATATTTGCTTGTAGCAAGTGTAAGGAAAAGGGAAACTGAGGATCTCTTCATAAAATTCAAACATCTCATAACATGTTCGTGTGGCATGATCAAGGAGTGGCTGCAACTGGGGAAGACAGAAGTGGGTTACCTCGTGCATGTGTTTATCAACTAGTATATTGAAAGGCCCAACAGCCAGACCAATATTCGGTGCGGAAGTCGGTACTGTCAGAATATAGTGAAAAGTCTTTCTCTTCTTATCATGGGTGAAAACTGTTTCCACCAGTTCCCCAACAGATACAGCAGTCATTGATTCATCAACAGTAAACTCCAACTTCCATGTGCATAGTTCGGAATATGTATCAATACATGGGAACCAAAGCCTCGCTGAGTTTTCATATCCATAAGTGAAAAGATGCATTGGTTTTTCCGAAGCAGTCCCCTCAACGTCAGGTACGACAAACTGGACTCCACCTTTCGGATCTTCTAATGTAAAATCCATACTCACTCTTAGAGGTTTTTGTTCTTTAACGAATTTCTGAACTTCTGGAGGCAATTTGATGGTAACTTCCCCATGATAACCCGTATCAGGATCAACGATGTCAACTGCAGCTGAATGACAGTTACGTAAAAAATCAAGATTTCTTGCTTTTGGATCACGCTGTGTTAGATCAAGTGAGGGGTCGTGATACTGAAAAGTGGCTTCAATATCATTTACACACACTTTGCAAATTCTGGATTGCTTACTGTTTACTTTGATTGTCTTCAAATCCGATCTTCTTGGCTGAATAAGCAGTTCTACATACCCCATCAATGCCTTCCTAGCAAAATTTATTGAAGTGACGCAAAGAACTTGGTGGCTCAGCTTGAACGGTCTCTGGAAAGCATGGAGCTTAGATTTGTGCTTGTCCATGTTTCTGAACTAGCCGAACTGAACTGTGGGAAAGCTGAGTACGCTGTCAATTATGGATTACTACGTGTGAGTGGAAGCACTGCAGGTACGACCAGTGAAGCGGGCAAGTACCGTACAGGGTACACTTTCGATTTTTATGCGCCGCCTTTTGCTGTTTCAGACAGTTTTTTTCAAAGCGGTAATAATACGGACCAGTTGATTGAGGTTACTCGTTACAATGTTCCAGCATAGAATGCAATCATTACATTCTATGGTTCCAGTATGTACTGTAATAAAGTATTATAAGGTATAAAAATATTGTGAAATAATTCATTTTATCCAATGAAACCCCTTTTCGCCACATTTATAACTAAACACATTTGTTAGTTAGTTGCTACGTACGCTCGTAACCCACACCCATCGAACCGTAACAAACAACATTCCATCTCCACCTGCGGTCCCGAGCCAGTCGGAGCTGCTTGAGGGTGAGGTGGTGGAAACTTGATCAGAATGTCGACGACTGGTAAATAATGCTGTGATTTCCACGTCAAGTTCTAAACTTCATACAGCTAACATTTTTTTCAGATGAGACAAAAGGCGGGTTGTCTCGTTCCAAGCTTCTAGCCGCCGCCGGGGAATTCGATATCCAGAGTATCCACTTCCTCAGGTTGCCTGATAGAGGGATAGAAGACTTACAAGCACTTCAACCTTGCACCGGGTTAATTAGGCTGGATCTCAGGCAAAATGAGCTCTCGGTCTTGACTCCATTGAAGAATCTAAAAGCTTTGACAGCACTGAATCTGTCAGCAAACAGAATTACTAACATTGGTAAGCAATCCGACTGAGCTTTCGTCACTGCATGCCCACAGGATCCTCAATAACCACAGTCGAACTTGCAGACCCTTTGGCTGAACTGGAAAGTCTTGTTGATCTAAATCTTTCTGGGAATTTAATTGGGAGCTTTGAGCGATTACAATGCTTGCAACGACTGGAACGATTGGAAAAGTTGCGGCTGTTCGATTCTGTGAAGAAGCTTAGCAACCCTGTTTGCCACGACCTGTCATATGACGAAAAATTGAAAGGCATGTTTCCTAATCTGGTGACTCTAGATGGTATGTTCAAACTAGGCTGTCATTTGAATGAAGCATTGCCACACAATGTTTTCTATTTGCATAGGCATGAGGCTAAAGGGTTTTGGCAGTCGGTTGACAAACATCTGCAGAGACCTCGATGAACAAATCAAAAGTAAGTTAAGTTCTCCCCTGCAAACTGGCAAGCGGTCACGAGTTTCAATAGGCCATTCTTTAAGCGGCAACTGGAAATAACCAGTTGTGTTTCAAGCACAGTGTAGCAGTACATCACAGAATTTTTTGGCTCAGCTCTAGCATGATGAAATTTTTTAGCTCAAGCCAGATACCAGTAATTGCGGGCATAACTAGCAGTTAGGCCTACTCAACAATGTCTTTGACATAACAGGTCTGCGAACCTGTGAGCATGATGAATACTGCCCATGCAGTAAATGTACAGAGCTTTGCAGTGGTAAGGTTTGGTGTGAAGTGTTTTACCACTAGGCCTACTGTTCCCCGTTAAAGATATTTTTGATACTAACCTTAGACTAGGCATACAAAGCTCAGGCCGATTCACTTTTGTAAAAATTGAAATTGCCTAATAAATAGGCACAATATATATATTTGTGGTCAGCTCAACAAACTTGCAACTGCTTCGAAGCACCAATACCAATTTAACTCCGTTTAGATGGGGATACTAGGCTCTTGCATTGCGCTGTACAAACCCAGTGAGGTAGAGCAACACTTCTAGAAAATATTGGCGATCACATATACTTTACGTAGTAGGCCCATATCATCACGACTCAAAACTAATCAAGATATTAAACTCCTCAGTAGTCAATCTAGGTCCTCTGATCTAGCAATGCAACCCTTTGTAGTCCCAAATGGTTTGGTATATAAGTTACTAATATAAGTTTGAAGAGTGTAGTAGTGTAATATCAGTTTAGAATGCTTTTTGTAGAGTGTGCGAGTTACGTCTCAGTCCAAATCACATACATTCAAGTTCTTTTCATCTTTTACAGATGAAAGAACATTTGGGCCTGTTGGAGAATATCCAATACCCGGTGCTTGGTTAAGACCCGGTTACTTTTCATTACCATTACATTCCAATACCGAAAGTTATGCCATCACCGAATTCAAACAAACAGTTGAAGATTGCAAAAAAATCAATGACTCAGCAAAGACGCATATTGATTCACTCGGCAAATGAAATTTTCATATTGTAGCAATTTATGAAATTAAGGTGTCCCTATTTAGTTACCTTTTTCTAACGTGTTACCATCTTCCATCCTTTCAAGCTTCCGTTTACGTTTATTTTCCATATGTTCTATTCTTTCTTCCAAGCTACTGGCCGTTTGTCTGGTCATTATTTTCTTATATTGCTTCATAGACCAATTTTCGCTTAATAAAAATCCACTCATGTTTTTCCCAGCACCGTTGTCATAAAATTCCTTCAGTTGAGTTCCCTGTGAAGTGTCAGCTTTTAGCTGGATGTCGTTGGAGAATTTTTCTAGCATCGAACGAGCTAAAGCAGCTTTCACCGTTAAATTCATCCAATATTGCCTATAGTCGTTATATAAGCGAATCTCTGCATTTTGACTTATGTTCCAACTGAGATTTTCGAAGTTGCAGTCATAAAGAACCAACGGATATTCTACACTTAACCCATACTGTGGGCGCCGCGGAGTGTTTTCTACATCAAGCAAGTGATCTATGACACTACTATCCTCTAGGCTCATGCCAATCAGAATGAGTATGGACATCATATAGCGAACTTGGTGATATAGAAAGCCCGTGCCATCGATCGTGGCAACACACATTTGATACTCGCCATTGTAATCCATGTCAAGCTCAGGGAGCGTAACCTGGCCAATTCTGAAGTCTCGCAGCTCCCTGACATAGACCAATCTCTCTCCAACGTTAATCTTACAAAAATTCCTAAAGTCATGGGTCCCAACCAATTTTTTAGCAGCAGCGGTCATTGCTTGGATGTCTAGGTTACCTCTGGGAAAATAATATTTATAAGTTCTTCCAGCACATCGATGCCTTGCACTGAAGTGTGGATCATTTACATAAGCCCACCCAATAACTTTAATCTCTTTGGGGAGTACTCTGTTCAAAATTTGACAGTAGTCAAATTCTATGTCCGATTCATCTTCGGCAATTGAACATGCATTAGTGTTATCATGTTGCATTTCATGCGATGTGTTTGGTAGAGTAGGTGCAGTTTCATTAACATTTTGAATCGGCTCTTCACTGCCTGGTGCAGCATCCAGTTTACTTCCGTCAAGCGGAATTTTACTTCTCAAGTTCAAGCAAAACACTTGGGAGAATGCACTAACGCCTTTATCAGTTCGTCCACATTTCGAATAGTTAGCATCTCCTACATCTGACACTAGAAGTTTTGTGTGACTCAAGGCAAGGAAGAATATTTTTTCTATGGTGTCAGTAATTCCAAGATTGTCTTGCAGACCATCGTAATCCCACCCAAAGTACGACACCTTCAAGGCAATCCTCCTTTGATGAGTCGTTTCAGGATCGAAGACTTTGAGCTTTTTTCGCTTTGAAAATTTTATCCGTTCAAATTTCTGTGCCATGGATTCATACTTAGACGATTTGGCCTGCAAGGATTTGCACTTTCTTTTTAAGTCATTGACAGTATCAATTAGTTCCTCCTTGGTCAAGTTGTCAAGTGGTTTGTCCGGGTCCATGGCCGTAGAATTTGCTTTAAGGTAAAACGAGGATACCCACAGATGTCGCTGACTAGTAATCCTAACACTTGATAGTACAGCCCTAATCATTAGACCAGAACTCTGACAATGCTTCAACATAACAGTTGACCATTAATAGAATGAGAATGCTTGAACGCACAGGCAAGGCAGACAGACAGACCGATTAATTGATTCAGTCATTCATGAATAAATTAGTAAAACATGAGAGGAAAAACGATTGGGCTGCAGCGAAGCGATCGGGTGATCATCTAGTCAGCTGCAGCCCATAGAGCAACGGAATAAGAATAATTAACTTGAAATGATATATGAATGGCAAGATAGGAAAGCTGTCATAATAGGTATTTTAATAATGAAAAAAGCGAAAATAGGGTAAAATGTACTGAACTAAAGTGTATAAATAAAGAAGCATGAAGGAAAAACAGGCTAAGAATAATAAGATAAATAATGTTGTAACAATTTCTTTTTAAACAAGGGAAAACTCGACTGCCTAATACTGTTGGGGATGTTATTCCAATGGTAGGGGCCCTGGTAATAAATGGATTTTTTGGATGTATTGCAATGGATTGGGGGAATAAATAGGTCAATGGAGGATCGTCTGGTATTGTGGGAGAGGCCACAGTCCAGTAGTCTCCACTCTTTGCTTTGACTACTGCAACCTTTCCTAATAACCAGATCATCACCACATAGCAAAACCATTTTCGTGTGACTGGACCACAGTGGCAGTTAAAGGTGTATCAATCCGTGCGCTGCCGTTCGTCACTTTTCCGATCCAAGCTCGTTGACGCTACGGAACGCAATGCAAGAAAGCAACCCCAGCCCACGTGGGTTGCGGGATGTCTGGCGCGATGTGTTTACTGGATGGAACTCAGAGTGAGTAGTATAGTCACACGCGCTATTTCGGTACTAACGAGATCGTCAAGCAATATATCTATACAATTTTTTAGCGAAAGATATACCGTTGCGCAACACATTTTAATGTGTGATATCATCGTTAATGCGTTACGAGCATATATAAACGCGCCCCATTCACACGATCTATTACACAGTGAGAAACACCTTGATTCTCAAGAACTGGAAATATCGTCGGATTAGGATTCACACGGTGCTCGGCGGACTTGAGCAAATTTGGGATTCATAGTTTTAATTCGACGCCATAAATCGGAAGGTTGTCAATAGCTTGCCGTACCTTCGTCCACAGTGATTAACTAAGGGTAAGGGGAGAAGAGTATTGAGTTACGATCTGCATCGAGTTGACGCGTGTGAAGACGCAAGATGGTAAGTTGAATGAAACAATCTCAGACTCTGAAGCCTTCAAATGTGTGTAACATGTCTTTGTCCTTGTAGCCTCAAAATGATCACATAGCTTTGCATCGCAAAAGACATGGATATCGATTGGATTACCATGAGCGAAAGTAGGTTGATTGCTGACATAGACAGTCATTGCATAATACGCTTCCGTATTTAATACATAACTGTCCTAACTAATATTTAATTATCACTAATTAAACCAGACGTAAGCGTGAAGGAAGAGAGGCACACACGCGCGCACAGAAAGCCAAAAAATTAATCGGTCTGAAAGCAAAACTTTACAACAAGAAGAGGCGAAATGAAAAGATCCAAATGAAGAAGACTTTGAGGGTGAGATCATGAATTGCCAGCATTATTAGTGTATTCGATTCAGTATCTAACACCCAGCACTGCTTAGGGTTGCGTTATGACAAATATGTCCCGTCACTAAATCCAGCTGATACTAACTTCATCAATTCATATTTCTGCAGATGCACGAAAAGAAAGACACAAAGGAGAAGGAACCCAAAACTCCTGAGGGGGCGATACCAGCATACTTGCTTGACAGAGAAAATCAGACAAGAGGAAAGGTTCTGTCTAATATGATCAAGCAAAAAAGGAAAGAGAAAGCTGTAAGCATCAACCTTATTTTGCATCCTACGTTTGCTTCTAATATTGGTCACTACACAGCACGCAAGCCTTTCAAACTTTCCATCCAGGACCGGTACATATTCATTTCTATCCCATGATCATTGATGACCTTCCATAGATGTCTTCTGCCATACCAGGCATTACTCAACCTATTTTCATTTCACAGGGCAAATGGTCTGTGCCAATTCCAAAAGTTAAAGCTCAAAGCGATGCAGAAGTTTTCAGAACAATTGCAACAGGGAAAAGAAAAAGTAAGTTTTACCTCAGCGTTATCAACCTTGATTTCTGACAGCAGCATCTTAATATTTAGAAAAGGCATGGAAAAGGATGTGCACTAAAGTCTGTTTCGTTCCTGAGGATTTCACTCGAAAGCCACCCAAGTATGAAAGATTTATTAGGCCGATGGTAAGATTTTCTTTTATAGGACTTTGCCCCTCTCGCCACAGAAACTCTTTCCATGTCTTTCATTATTCTCAAAACTAATAACCTTGTTTGTTTCTCTAGGCACTAAGATTTAAGAAGGCGCACGTTACCCATCCGGAACTTAAAGCTACCTTCTGCTTGCCTGTCATTGGCGTGAAAAAGAATCCTTCATCTCCAATGTATACGTCACTTGGTGTCATTACAAAAGGAACAGTGATTGAAATCAACGTCAGTGAACTAGGACTTGTGACACAAGGAGGAAAAGTTATATGGGGTACGTATTTATTTAGGCATCAAAAACACCACCAATCAGCCTAAACGGAATTTTTTTTATTAGGGAAGTATGCTCAGGTTACGAACAATCCAGAAAATGATGGATGCATAAATGCAGTGCTACTGGTTTAACATCGGGTGGGCTTCATCCCTGTGTTCCGTTTGGATTTGGCACATTGCCTCAAGAGCAGCTAGCAGCACCTGTGATAAAACGTTGTAGCATCACGTTTTTTGGTCTTCGCAATAAATTATTTTCTTTTTGCCTTACCTTTGACAACTCAGAATTTTCCTCCCACAGGCTCAACACGATTGCCGCAGCTTCTAACGTGCTCAAGGAATGGGCATTAGGCTGCCGTCTAATAAGATAGCGGGAGATTGTATCACTGATTGAGACCTAGGGGATATTAATTTATTATATTATGGTGATTACTTTATGAAATACTTTGAAACTTGACCGTACCTTAACAAGTCCGTGAAGAAACTCGTTCTGTCTGTACATCTCCTTAGCCTGCTGCCAGGTTCCATCAATTAAAACAAAATTGCAGAAATGAATCCCTCCAGCAAGATAGTTGGTATCAAGTTCCAAGGCATCTGTAGATGGGTATAGGACAACTGTCTTCGCACTGGACAGAATATCGTGTAGATTCTTGTATTTAGTTCGAGAAAAGCGTCTACCCCGGTAGGTTATACATGATTCCTTAGCAACACTAGATTCTAGGATTGTCATGGTTCTCATGGGTCGATATATCTCATTAGGATGTTGTAGAACGATGAATCTTGTGTTTCGTAAAGTCCACGGCGTCTCGGGCAACCAAGGACAGAGGCAAACTTTCTCGGGTCTCCTGTAAAATTTTGTCAGATATATTCAATTGTGATTGAGGCATGAGCCAGGACATCACTAACATGCATCGACCACATTCCTTTCTTCTAGTATGTTCCAAGGCCTCATCGTCGAACAACGGCAAATTATCCATGAGCTTCTGAAAGTATCTCCACAGTGCTGTTCATACTTGCTATACTTTATGCAAGACCATTAGCAGTAATCAGTCGTATATATGTACTCTGAAATGGGCATAAAACATTCGACTAAATGGTTTTTTAATTGTTACGAACACTTATCAGAATCATCTACAGTAAAACAAGTGTAGCGAGCACAATATCTAAGCATTAATAACTTCAGAGAGACGTTGCATTTAAAGATAGCCATCGATCTTTGCCAACTAAGTGGAGGATGATGATGAAATGAGACGGTCAACATGACAATATCCAGCCAAGAAAACAATAATTTGACAATTGTCTTCATCAGGCCTCGGGTTTGATAGGTCATATTCTGTACAACCGCCACAACCATTTTGCACTTTCCCGCTGTCATTCGAATACAAAGACGTCCGTTGGTAGGATTATAAAATTTGCAATAGTGATTGCAAGTCATTGTCATCACTCTATGGCAGCACGGATGATACGTGCAAAACAGGCGCATCAAGAGGAAGCATCGGCAATGGGATTTGCATGGATTGTTGAACGTTGTACACGCACATCTGTCATTGGTCTATATGTTCGGTCTTCCACAGGCAATTTTTCAAGGTCATCAAGTACTTCCAGTCCATCGATAACTCGACCGATAATAGTGTACTTCATATCAAGGTGTGGTTGCTTGGCGTAGGTGATAAAGAATTGAGACCCATTAGTATTTGGTCCACTGTTCGCCATGGAAACTACGCCACGGGTATTATGTTTCAATATTTCACTGATTTCGTCTTCATATTTTCTGCTCCATATGCTCTTGCCCCCTTTTCCTGTACCAGATGGGTCACCTGTTTGCACCATGAATCCTTTAATGTTTCTGTGGAACAGGCAATTATCATAGTAGTTACTAGCACAGAGTGCTAGGAAGTTCTCGCAAGATTTTGGTGCCTGTTCGCAATGTAGCTCTAGCTTGATATCTCCTAGATCTGTGTGCAGCGTAACTGCCATCGTATTCAACTGTTGAAAAACATACAGCGAATGGGAAAGTGGCGTCACATATTATTCGAAGATTACGCTGCGATATTCCGTTTGGCCTATGCTATGGGCCCACTTATACCACAGCCCTGAGCCTGATCATGCACTAACCGAACAATCCGTACTGTACCCACAAAGCTACCACGACTGCGGTCCGACCGCGGCATTTCGTTTTGAAGTGTTCGCCCAAATGATCAACAGCACTGCTAGCGAGCATCTGGTTTACTGCGACTTCGCGTGTTGTCGTCGGATCGTAGCCTTTATATATACAGTAACAGGTAACATGCTATAATATAAATTCAAAACATAGACAGTATATATAAAGGCTATGGTCGGTTGACGGTACTTCTGCGGTAGGAAATACCATAGAATCCCTACAATATTGGATGAGATATATCCATCATCGTCGACTAGTGTGAGCCTTCTGAATACTGATCTGATTTATATTCCATTCTGTCCCCACTGCCCCATCGAAGAAAAGAGACCTTATCACTCATGAATTTTAACCTGTGTTAACAGAAAAAGATACATGTACATTTATTTTACAGTGCAATATATGCCGTCTTCAATGGTAGTTTGATGGGGCAGGATGAAGCCACAACTGATAGAAGATGACCCGCCTGTCATCTCACTGAAATACTATCAGATGAGCAATGAGAGAATATTGCTTCAACATGTAACAGGTCACATGCTATAATATAAATTCAAAACATGTACGTGTAGCTTATAGCTGTGTGTTATCAATATCAAAATATAAGATGGTATGGTAATAAACTGAGTTGAATGGGGTTTTAACTGACATTGCTGCTTTGTAATGATAAAGAATGAAGACTTCTTCCTGATTAATACAATGCATAAAAAATGGCAGGCTATAAGAAGGGATTAATCTTGAATCATTAACCAGGAAAATCAGGATATTTCAGTTAGGCAACAAGATTGGCAGCTTGATACTGCTACCAATGAAGCTTTCTGATCGAGCTACGAAAAACTGAATTACCCAAGAATGATATCAAGCTAAAGTAAACGAAATCATCATACTGCATGCAACCCTGCTCAAGAATACTGTTGGCAGAAAAAACACAGCATAAATGCAAAATATTCCTGATTTTTTTTTCAATATTTCAACAACGATTGTGCCGACACGTCAAAGAAGATGTACAGTAACTGTTGAAATTGTCAAATTCTCACACTTCTTTCTGCATATTAAATTAGGCCTACTATTGTGACTGGATTCGGAAGCTTTCGGGCATACACCTTCTGAGAAGTGACGAATTAAATAAAACAAACAAACTAAATCCAGAAACAATAGGACACAGCATAATTATGCACAACATCAACAAAGACATAAAACATCTCAAAGACTGTTTGGTATTAAAATTTCATGAAAATGGCCTATGAGCCGGCCTACAGTGTTTTCCGAGTCGGTGTCGTAAAGTTGAGTTGTTACTTTGTGGGATCACTGATTCAAGCTGTCTCAGGTAGCCCCCGAATCTTGCGTGGCTGCAGAGTCCGTTGTGGCAGTAGATGGTGGACGACTTTCTGTACTGCCCGGCTAAAATTGAATTGAAAAATTGAAGAACAAATTTTTTCAGTACATATTGCTTCAAAATATCTCGGTCTAACTGGTAGGAGTTTGTATCACTCATGTCGTTCAAACTATGGAAACGCCAGGCTCAACAAAACATTCAGTAAAAGACTTTAAGTCAAGCGACACAGAGGCAGAATTGGTATACGTATAATATGGTCGGACGGAAAACTTTCAGTGCCTGTTATCACAGACTTTGCAAACTCTAACTTACCACAAGTCTTCTTTGACGTCGTTGTCGGGGCTTGATTTTCAATGATAGCTCCCACAGAGCATCGTCAGTCAAGCAATGATTGAAATTGTCAAACATATCGACAATATTTTGGTCTTTCTCGTAAGGGTACGAGCTGCAAAAAATCACAACATCGGAACATGACAAAGTCACTTAAGCAGAGCCGCAAAAAGTATTACAAACCTCTGTTTGAATCGTCGCATGCTATCGAGTATTGCAAACTGTTGCCACCTTTTGCTGAAGTTTACCAAACCCTTATGAAGTTCATCTTGATTGCCAAGATGAATAAAAGTAAGATCTTGAAGAATGAGGCCCCTGTCATGGAGGAGCAAGATGTTACCGCAATGCATTAATAAATGAATCGTCATTCTGCATATATACAACTTACAGGTATGGAATGCAAGGCAATGGTGCAATTGACAAAGCCTCCCTGTATGTTCGAAATGAACTTGAGCTATCAATAAGCTGGCAATATTCTCGCAGTCCTTCGGTAGTTTGCTTCTGCCACTCCAAGCGCCGTACGGGAGCAGAATCCAAAGCTGATAAGATCGCCAAATACGAATTGAAGTTATTTAGACGGCGTAAATGCTGTAATAGTGCATTGTTTGAGGTTATTGGGTGTATTATTCGAAGAAGCACTATTAATACAACATACTCTCATAATTCTGATGAACTTGTTTAATAATTTTTCCCTTTCTTGAGGTTTGTCATTTTTGAGGATCATAGTCCTTGTCCAAAATGACATTCTGTTGAAATGATCGGTGAACGCAGTCAGATGCGGCGACAGTTCTTCTGATTGCTCTTTGGCCCATTGTAGAACTTCTGGAATCTGCAAAAAGTGCAGTTTTTTAGTACTGAACCTCCAGATCAGAGGGCAGACGTCTAACTACTCGGCCATCTAAGTGGAGAGTGGTATTTTTTTGGTCGTCCAGTCAAAATTATCCCCAATCCTACCCAATACCAAAAAACACCGACCTCAATTTTCTGAAATAATTCAAGATCAAGAAGAGTCATCTGCTCGGCGATTTTTTCACTGCCGAAGTCCATCACAGTCGATACTCTGTAATGAGAATTTGATATTGCATTATCAATCATCATTCATTCATTCAAGCATGCAGTTTTGTCAATCATGAAATGTAAGCGTACCTTGAGGAAACAGACAATTGTGAGAGTGGTGTCAAGATCGCTTCTGCGATGTTAGACATTCGATGTTGATGCTTTGCGAGAACTTTCGTACGCAAAAGTTTTGCGAGAGTCAAATTTCCGTCGCATAGCAATTGGAAGACAAGCTCCATAAGAATATTTAACACGTCATCTTTGATATCCACTAAACTGTAAATAAGAAAATGCAACGGATGAGTAAGCTGAATAAATATTTGTCTCCAGTCAAGTCGCCTAAAACAAATGAAAGTACAACAACACCAACTACACTTTGCATATTCCTGGGTGGCACCAGTTCTGGTGACTAATGTCATATTGAACCATCCAGAGCGGATTGGAAGTTACATTTGTTGAACTTGGCTACTTATTACATTTTTGTGTTTTGCTGGTGTACAAATGAAAAACCGGAATATCTCTCTTGGCCGACTCACTGAAATTAAATCCAATCATATAGGTACTAACCTTAATTCATCTACAACACGAAGTAACAAAAAAAAGGCATTCCTGCTCGCACGCTGATGATCGCGCTTGTCATCTGAAGAGTCTTTGCCAAATTTTTTATATCGAAACAAAAGTTTTTGGAGCAACTCCATGGGAGTTATGAAACTTCTATAAGTCGTAAGAAAAGCTTCATAGTATAAAAGATCTGTAAAACACAAATGTGAAGGCATCAGGTGAGCAATGAATTCCAAGAAACGCAACATTTTGATACCCCAAGCAAGAGAAATCTGCTCAAAACCTAGTACAAAACGGCCGTTATATCGCTAGGGTAGAAGGCTTTCAAGATTTAGGATAAAATTTTTCTGCGAGTCTCAAACCAGCTCAGCTCTTTCAAGATCCTCCTCTGACATATGAAACATGGAAAATTGTGCACTTGCACTGTGGCCTCTCAAGTTTAGGTTGTTTTGTAGAACTACTGGCTTACAAATGGTACCTGCTGAAAGTTGCACTTACTTTTTTTATTTGCTTCTGCTGCATATACTATAAGTGCTTCAATACATCCAGCTTTCACCTCTACTTCGTCTTTACCGGATGATTTGAAAACGAGCCAATCAAGTACGTCAGTTCTTTCGATAAGATCACCAGGATCAATTATTTTAGACAAGTCTATGTTCTTTCCTTTATCTTTTTCACGTGCGCTCCTTCGTGATTCGGACGATTTGAAGTTCTTTGTGTTGATTTTATCAGGCAATAACGTAGCTCTGATCTTGACAGGGAGAGAGGGAGGGTCTGGAGGGAATAAACAGAGTCTATTAAAGATTCAAACAAATAAGCTATTCCCACTGATAGCGATATTGGCTTGACTGGACTTAATGGTTGATCCAGGCTCAGGGATACAGTGTGGCAGCATAACCAACCAATGTTGCCTTATCTTCACCCGATGAAGGATTGGATTGCCGAAAGCTGGTAAATGTAGTAATTCACAATAAATCATATACTGGATGTTGAATCTGCGGTGAATCTTTTTTACAATTACAATCGATCGTTTGGCATCGGCGCGAATTAAGTCAGCTCTATAAAAAAAATTATTACCTTTCTCTGCTCTTTCAGCTTTTTCAGGTAGCTCTGGAGGGATTTGCTCTGACGATGTCGATAAGCTTGGTGAAGGTGGTAAACTTTCATTCTGAAAGATCCGCAATTAATTTTTACGTATAAAAGCAGCTCATATTACACAAGAATATGTCCCAGCAAATTACAAGGACTTCTCAAAGCAAAAAAAATTGCGTATATTTGGCACAAATAGGCTTGCATGACTTACAGTGTTTCGACGAATCTTTGGAGGCAATGCTGGTGGAGTCTGTACAGTATTTGGCATTGACACAGTAGAAATATCTGACGTGATGGAAGACAATGAATTCAACGAGTCACGTCGACGACCTAATGATCCACTGCTGTATTGAGACTGCAGAAATACAAATCAAGTAAATATTCGATATACGGTACAATTTAAACTCACAACGTAAGGTGTAATGACTACAAAGAGGCACAGAGTCGTTGTTGCAGATAACCCAGGGTAATTGGCAATGGGTCAAGGGATTATACTGACTTATTTGAGCCACACATTGCTGGTACAGTATAAGGCACGTACTCTTAACAAAGAGGGAGGGGTGTGTGATGACTGTGGTGTCTGCAATCTTGCTTAGGATATCTATCACGCCCACATGATGAACAATATGAAAATCTCCATACCTGAGTATCATATGAGAATTGATAGCTGGCTTTTAAAGGGCCATGCTGCGGTGTGACTTCATATAATCCGTTACTATTAACTGGGTATTGATAACGCCGCGCTGCCTGCCGTGAAATTTCAGCGATCGGCGGGGGTTGCGGGCCAGACAGAAACTGCATGTACGTTTGAACTGTAAAAGACAGAATTCAGATGTATGAGACGACTGGGTTTGCGTTAGAGTAATCCGATGACTGACTTGTTTTAAGCTTTGGTGGGAGAGGCGGGGCTTGCTCTTCATCATCGTCTTGTGAGCTTGAGGTAATTTCACCCGAGTCCATACTTCCCATACTAAATTGGCTCATTCCACTCAAATGTTTTAAGGCTGCAGATCGACTGAAAGTAGAGTAAAAATAAATATTAGCCCCTTAAGTGGTCGCGGACAATTACTGAATTCTGCATTATAATTATTTATGGACCAGCAGTTATCCAGTGATATGCGAAGCCGGGCAAACTTCGCCAGCAAAAATCTATAGATATACTGATTTTGTACAAAGATTTTAGGATGAGAATACATATGGATTTGTTATTGCACATACACTTAATATGTACACCTTGTGAATTGTGATTATATTTGATACTCAGCCTTATCACATTTGCATCAAAATTAATAGGAACTGGAAATGATAATAATATGCTATGAAAATGGCTTACCACAGAGCATTGTTTTGCAAAAACTGCAGACATGAGAAATACTACGCTGGCAATATCACTTATTGCCAACATGAAAATGCATGCAAACAACGATATATCGAACGATATATTGCAATATTATGACTCATGATATATCAGATAGCCAAAAAAATCAAAATGCCGCCAATTACCTTTGCTTTGCTGGCAGAGCGGGTGGTAAGCTCGAATCAGGCAAGTCATCGAGTCCCGTTGCACTTACTGAAGAACTGCAGTTGAATGAATATGATATTGAAATCAGTATACACAAAACAGTGACAAAGTATTTTGCGGTATGTTAATTCATAACAAAAATCGTTGTAAAATTAACGAGGCAATGAGCAAACGATGAAAGCCTAGCAGACTTCATAACATGCATATTTTGAGATGGGTGCAAAAAGCAATTCAACTTATCCCAAAATAATCAATGTGTCATCCCATAAGATAAAGACAGATTATGTGGCAATGTATCAGCATTACAGTGTGGTATTAGTCAGATAGATCTGCTTGATTGGCATGGATTAATTCGATAACCCTATTCCCTATTTAAAGGACTTTTCTTAAAACAACAAAAATAAGTTGCGTCATCGTGGTGGACAACCTGCATTTATCTTATCATCATATCAAGATTTCGAGACATGCGATTGGTAGATTGTTACAGAAATCACCACTATTCCCGATTCCAATGTATGTCAATCAATGGCACCTAGTAAATAACCGAGGTCACTGATGCGCACCGGACAAGTTATCTCATGTGATGGATAACTTAAATCCCCAAGATATATTATTGCTTTTACATACCGGTAACCTTGTAGCCCTAACTGGTTATTTATGTACATTTTCCAACATACACAACAGTTCCTACACAATCAATGAATTAACATTGAACCAACGCCATGATTTGAAAAATTAACTTCCTCCTAATCAATTCTACCAACCGTTGGCCTTGTAGTAATGATGACCAGCTATCCGTCGTTCCAACTATGTCGTTTTCGTCCGCCAAATTTAATCTGATGTTTCATAATCGCAGAATAAGGATGAGGTCAACAATGTATGATGAGAAAAAACATGCAAAAAGACAGATGAGCAATCACGGTAAAAGTACAACATGCAACGTGACAAATTAATCCGTCGGGCGTCGGTATAATGTTGCTTTTGCAACACACCGTGCTATTTATAATCAAGCGAAGATTTTCCATCTCAAACTATAGTCAAATTGTTTAATAAGAGATCAGCTGCGGATGATATAAGCATAGGCGTAGTTCATTATGCAATCAAAATGCAAATGTGTCGTAACTTTTTTCAAAACAATGACTCAGTGAATATTGCAGTGATTCCATTAATTAAGTCACCGTAGCAACTAGCAAGCAGATACAACAATCGATACACCTATCTATCAAGTTAAGCAAGATTTCACGCAATGACATCATAATGCTTGAGTACCGAAATATCAGTTTATCTCTTCTACTATGACACTTTACGAAAGCACATTGCATGCTGTCGCACTTATATGCATAGCAGAGATACAAGTAGACCATGTTTTGCTGGTCCTAGTAAGGCCAACCTGGCAACTAGGTAATGGTAGTTGAAAAATCATCTTTTGAAATTCAGAAGTTGAACTAGGTGTATATGGTATAAATATACTTTTATATTGTTCGTGGTGGGTAATTTGGTAACTGGTTAGGCTTGTAGCTATCTGAAATCCACACAAACCAGACCACACTTGCTTAGCCACAGTATAGGATAGCACTCGACGTGTGTAAAATATAAAATATCAGACTCAAACCTGGTCCAACCTATGGAGATCGAGGTCCTCACAGGTTCGGTACAAATAATTCATAAATTTTGACCCATTGCTCACATGCCCAACGGAATCGGCCCAAACGCAACCATAAGGTAATTATTAGCAGTATAGCAGACCATAAAAATCCCCACCATTGTCCATAGGCGACTAGGACACATCTCGAGAAATCACAAGACCATCAATGGTCTATAGGCCTACTTTAGATACTTCAGTTTCTCAGACTTACTATCCTACTGTACCTAAGTTGTATTCACTTTATGTGAGCTTTCATGATGCAAACACCATAATATAACATAGAATGCGCCTAGCATGATCACCAAGAGCAGGCAAAAATAAACTGTGCTATATTTTGCTTATGACAACAATGGCCACATTTTCCCATGACCTTCTATACTGTAAGTTATCTTTATCAAATATCCGCGGAATAACAATTCTACTATTAAAGGTCTTGCATATCGCGTATAATAGAAACAAAATAATTGCAATATGAGATCTAACCTTATAGGTAAAAAGACATTGGTGTCAGAGAGAGGCCTTGACCTCGCACCATTGGAAGTGCTGTCGGTTCGCAGTCTCTCATAGTCATCATCATCAACAGTACTTAGTCTGTCCTTTGGAAGTGAACGTCTCATTATACGCTCCACTTCCACCATAGCTTCTGAGTTGTTGTCATCTGCAAAGCAATGTCATCGATAAGAATAGTGAAACGTAACTTCAATGGTTTAGGCATATCCTTTATTCCAATGAGAGTTTTGTCATAATGAATGGTGTTCCTGCAGGGTCACAGGTGGTTTGACGATAAGTGCCATTCTGCCGCAACCGTGAATCACACAGGCTTCAAAACCCGTAGGCCTATGTCTGCATAGTGGCCCAATGCAGTAGCAGACTCTTGGACTGCAGGCACAAGATTTATCAGACCTAGTGCTTTCAGATTAGTCTATTATGAATCATAGAAGTGCACATTTATCCCTCACCAAAAGCAAAGTCAGAGCCAAAATTGCTGGAACATATGCTTGATCTGTCAGTTTCCGTTCTCGGCAGTGAATCTCCTCTCCTATCCATGCGCAACTTGTAATTTTGATCGAGCAGTGACTCTTCAGATTTGGTAAGACCTTGAACCCCAAAAATGTCTTCGCTACTCCGAAGATACTGCAAATATAATTAAACAATATAGGCGATCACGATAATTGCCGTAAGCAAACCCCCCTCATACTATAATATAGTAGGCTATATAGTAAGTGTATATTCTCAACTGCAATGATATCATTGAAATGAGAATTTGTATTGGATAGACCCAGTCAAGTAGTTATCAATGTATGGATGGAAACTCACATCTAAATTTACGTTGAAAGGAGCGACGATTCCGATTGGTTTTGACCCCAATGAATTTCTCGATTTAGGTGGTAGAGGAGGCGTTTTCTCATATTCCGTAGGTAAAATTGGCTTGGGTGCAGGTAACACACCGTCAGCTCGTACGATATCATTTGTCGGTATTGGCGGCCTGTATAACCAAAAATACAAAATTATATCAACAAGCCAACGAAATTGTGTAACACTCAAATATATATATATATTTGTAATATACAGTATATTCCAGGTATTCCTATTCATAGTCCAGACTGGTTTATGTGAGATACTAGGTCATTCAATCACTAGTCAATAAGGTTGGCCGTCGACACACTGCAAAGCAATACCATTGCTGGATGTAGGCACATCTTCTAGCACTTTATGCACTGAGGTCACTCTGGTAGTCAAGAAGGGTGGACAAGACATATTTTGCAAATATTGGACCTTTACTCTGTAGTTATTAAAGTTCATTTCAATGGTAACTCCAGGTTCACTCTTTAATCAGTCTGAAAAGTGGCGTTCTGCAGTACTGTACAGTCTGGACTCTGGAGCATGCCAAAGATTTCAATGCTATAGCCTACTAATGGTTAAATATCAGCATTCACACAGATTAACATTACATCTGATAATAATGATGATGATGAGATGGATTTATCAAGTTGCTAGAATAAAGCTTAACTGTTGGTTAATTCATGCATGAGACCGTCACACGAATGATACGATGACGTAAACATGGCTGCTATGTCAATTTAATTGACTAGGAAATAGCTCTGTAAACTTGAGTTAATAGCACAAGAAGGAAATAGTAGGCCTACACAAATGGCCAGGGTACGAGTCGTGACAACGGCCGATGATTTAATAATAATATTGGCATCGCAAGTTTCTGCGAGACAAAATCTTAAGCATGCGTTGGCGACACGTAGGGCCTACATACTGAGTTGGTTGGAATTGCAATCCATTATTAGAGTATTACAGTGACTAAGTAGAAAACTGGTGGCGACATGGATTACCCATGGAAGCACTATAGTCTATAAACATAGGATGCCGACTGTATAGTTTGCCCATATTGCTTGATTTATGCTCGTTTATGCTGGAACACAACAAGTGAATTCAAAATAGTAATTTGAGTTGACAGACTAGCTACATTAGGATGCTCAGTCCAAACCGGAAATAATGCTTATAGACTAGGTTACTGTGTACTAATTAGGCTTCTCCGAAGGGAAGTTTCAAATTTTTACCCGCGTAAAGTCGCGTAGGCCTACCTTATTATTATTATCTGATATTGATATTATCCGATAATTTCCATTATATTATCTAAGAATATAGTGGAGCCGATGACGGACTATCAATATTGACATCACAAACTTATTTTTGAATATTATTTAACATATAAAATTTGATTATGTACTTCAATAGTACCTGGTATTTTTTTATATTAATTGAATTACACGCTAATGAACTGGACTGGACGTTAAATCTGTGGTGACTCATTACTATGTCTCATCACTATGTTGTATTAGGTCTACTACTTGCCATTTGCCACCATCGGCTCCAATACTTTATCGGACATTTTCTCTGATAGGCCTATTACCGATAATATCTGAGAGGCAGATCCAATGATACATGATAGGCCTCCTCACGTATATATTTTGGTTGTCTTAAAATCAATACAATCACAAGCCGGGCTGTCTGTCATGTAGCATGTAGCATGTAGCGCAAGTAGTATTTCACAACGACAATCAGGAAACTCGGACGTCAGTAGTCAGTATCATCATGAAATGGCGTTTAAATTGACAGGGAACAACCAATCTCCAGTATCACTGCATCAGAAACTAGATGCGAATCATTAAGGCCGTTGCCATGAATCTAGACAGAAATTTGGTTCCAGTATCACAATGTAACGCTGCTAAGATCATCTAAATAGTATTGTTGCTATGGGATCGGAATACTAACTGCGTTTTACAGAGTAAAAAGAATACACAATATGTCTTAGTGCTGGTCGGTGGTAGGACTATGTCACAAATTTTATACACGGAACACACTCATCTGATTACTGACTTGAGTGCTTTCATGGGAGTGACGGGTGCGCTCTGATGTGCTTGAATCTGAATTTTCTTGATCGATTCTTCGACTAGATCTGCGACGGCGCTTTTCACTGCATCTAAATGTGTTGCATACATAGACACGGTTTGTGTAGAAGTGGAACACTGCAAGAACTTACTGATTGTGTCTTTGACGGGGGTTGCTTCACCCATTTTCTTAGTATACAATAGTGTTTTGTCAGACCAGTGAATAAGCTGAGCCAAGCTTTGAACCAGTCTACTACGGCATGACATAAGTACAGTGCTGTAATAAAACAATGAGTAATAACATGAAATGATGAATAGCACAGCTATATCAATAAACTTTATAATAATGCATACCTGACAACCTCAACATTATAGACATACAGTAGGTATCATGCAGTGACATACATACGTTATATACCACCCTACCTCTGTTCAGGGGAAAATGTCCCGTGTGATAATTGATCAAATATTGCCATGATTGTTTCTAATATTTTAGTCGCCGATCCAGCATATTGTTCTGTAATATTTTTGAAAACGATGGCCTCGAAATATAACAGTGACAGGTCAACCTCTTTGCCCAACTTTTTCAACTTTGTTTCCGTATCATCCTGTACAATAAAATAAGCTATTTCGATACCAAGGGATTAAACCTTGTATGTGGGTATTATACACTACGTAGAAACCCCATCGATAAATGATTATGCTAAAAAGTCTGGTGAATGTTTTTAGGGTGCCACCACCAACAATCTGATTGCTAGACTAATGATTCAACTCCCAGTTGTGTCGAAATGGCAGTGTTTAAAGAGTAGGCTGATTTCATGTCATGTTGCCTAGGTGAAGATTGATGTTAGACTTCGACAATAAGCTTACAGACCCCCCCTGATGTTCTGATCCCCAGATACAATTTCAAAGAGAAGTCGAGATAATGAAGCTATTGGCCTATGTGTCAAGAAAATGAAAGTGAGGCTGAAATTCGAAGGGAAAACCTTCACCTGTTTAGTGTTTGAAAATGGCTTGTTGACCGATCTATGTTTCCTGCTCAGAACAGGACTTGCATTGGCCGCATGGCCAACTACATTTGGATAATATCATTTGGCAAATAAGCCACATTAATACCGAATTTCTTTCAAGACCGCATGCTATAGAATTCCATCTATTTTTTTCTCTATAAAGCAATTGTAGCTTCTGTGTTACTACAATTATCATACATATATATATATTATATTATTTGAAATGTATTGAACCGCGAGTCTACGCCATAAGGAAGTGTCACGCAATGCTTGAGTTGTAAAAAATGGATGATGCTGTAAACTATAAGGTCAAGCAACATATATCATGGTGTCAAATGCGGAATGTGAAGACACATGTCAACTCTCAGATGTTTATGAAAATGCCATCCAACCTCCCCAAAGTAAAATGGTAGTTCATGCTCACAGGTCTACAGAACGAGCTAGTCTGAGATTCTGTATTTGAATCGACTACAGAGCTGCATAGAAAGCTGAATCAATTCTAGATAAATACATCCTCCTGTTGAAGGTGAAGATTATTAATATAGGCCTAACACCTAAATCCTGCATGAAATAGCCCTAACAATTACAGACATTACAACAAATAAAGTAGGGCGATCAGTACCTAGACATATTACTGGAAACTCAATCGAATGCTATAACTGCCAATTTCCAGTTGTGTGTTCACTGTATTCGTATTGTATAGGCTATAATAAGCAAAACGTATGCCATAATATAAAACGAGGATTGAAGCATATGGAAAGTGGTTGGGCTGTCTCTCATGGAAGCAACAGAGGTTTGCATGGAAGATGGAAGGCCTTATTAAATATTCACACACTTGTTGAGAATTGATGAAATCAATATCAAAATCTCCTGGGAAAGAATGGCAGCAAAACACAGAAACCAACAGAAGCACATAGGCCCTAAGCTACATCAATAAATCATGCTACATTGTACTAGGCTACAGCCCTGTATATTTTCCTTTGTCAAAAAACTTGCTCTAGCATACAATAGATAACCTACATGCTACATTGTACTAGGCTACCCATGAAAAATTAAATATATAGTGTAAATAAATATATTTAGGATCGAAACGGTACCTCTATCTTAGCAAACGGTGAAGATTTAGAACGATCTTGTTTTCTCCGTCCCATTTTCGTGGATAGGTGACTAGATGATCATTGCACTAATCTAATGCAGTGATAACAACACTATTCTCAATTTCTCAAGCAACACCTAACACAATTTTCACAAAATGCATGTAGAAAGTGGGCCACTACCTGTGCCACAAAGTCTCAAAATTTCTTATCTAAATTGGATCTTACAGCACTTGTCAGAACAGCTTTCTACTAAGATCTAACAATAAGCAATAGACAATCTTTGAAGAGTTGCCATAGCTTTATCGTTATGCTTGGACTGAACTGTTTCTCTGTCAACACACTTCTCACCAATAGCAAACAACAATGTTACACACTTGGCGCTCAGTCTCGAATAACACAAGGGTAGTAAAATAATTTCCCCCAGTTCACCCACCAAACATCATCTAGAGAACAGATCAAGTTTCAGTGACTGGCATGTAAACCATTCAAGAATGTTCATTAGAATAAACAATGTTGTCTATGTAATTGAGGTGAAACTTGAGCTATAACAGCATTAATGACAGAACACAAAATATGCAGGTTAGACCTATACATACATTAGGCTAGACTACAATACCAAAAGTAGGGGGGGGGGAATGTGGTACGTATCCTACCGGTAATAGCCTAGTAAAATCTTATGTGGAATGTTAAAAAATATTTATTTAGACTTCACCGAGTCAAAGAATTATGTTCCTGCCACCATGTCAGACGGACAAGCTACATTTACGTTTGCCATTCAACGACAACCATAAATAATGCACAATGCTCATTAGTAATGCCCAATAAGGCAACGCCATGGGGAAGGAATCTGCAAATCACTGGCCTAGCCTACAAAGGGTCTATAATGCAACTACCACGCAATAGACATAGCTTAACCCAAGGTATGATGAGTTGTGATAAATGCTAGTATAGTAGGCTACACACAAAGAAAACAAGCCCATAATGGGATTTCCCTTCAATACATTCAATATTACTTCCAGTCACGTTTTTTCAGTAGCCTCAGCCTATTGGACCTTCTATATCACAAGATTCATGTTTCAAAAACACCAGGCCTAACAGTAAGTAAATAGATACCACAAAAGTTTGATTGTAAGTTACCTGAATGGGTCAACCTCTAAACTATTTACACACACCTTTGAATCTGTTGGATCATCATTAGATGGTCGAAAGAGATCTTCAAGGCTGCTGGCAACTGGGCTAGGTCGTCTTCTGGGGTTCGATTTCCTGCCTAAGCCTGTGAAATTGCACAATAGTTATAAAAAGTAGCCTATTGAGGTAATGACTGCTTGGATGCCGTACAATCAAAGCATAATATTTTGAACATCATTGACTATAAAAAACAAATACAAGGTCACTCAAATTCGACTACAAATTGGTATGTCAACATCATAAATCCGAGTTACCAAAGTCCACACTAAGACAGTGAACTGCAAGTAAGAACCTCTGAACCAAAATACTTCGAGTAAAAAAACAAACTTTTTTGAGGTAAAGATATGTCAAGCTGCTTGACCAATTTCTGGAGTTTTCCTCGATCCTTTATATAGTTCATGATTCGAATAAGCGACTTGAAATTTTATTCCTTCTCAATACCTTATGCCATAAACCATGACACCCAGTAGCATCAGTGGGTTTGTCAAGCATTTGATGTCTGACAGAATCAAAATTAGCATACCGTTTGTCTGTTTCACATTCAAATGACTAAGATATTGATGTGTCAGTTAGACTACCATACGTTACACATTTTATTATGCTCTGCCTACGGAAGAACTAGGCCTAACCTTAGGCTTTACAGCAAAAATATTGCGCAACATATGTATATATTACAATATACCGGTACCGGTAATCAATTTCTGCAATAGGCCTAGACCATAATCCATTTATAAATCACCTATAGCATTAAACAGATTGGTCATTCATGTGTGACCAACATCATTAGAATTGGAAGGAAGGGCACCAGGCTTATACAACTCTGCAAAATTTAGCTGCATCTAGACAAGGAAGTCGTAGACAAAATCTCTATGCTATCTTTTCAGCCTCAGCAATGATTGCGCAAGGTCAGCGACACACACCAATTCACCAATCATGCATTAATGAAAGTCACAAGATAAGAATAAACCACTTGCTTTTATTAATTCTTCTATTGTTCTTGTACTTTTCTCTGTAAAATTCCTTCAGAGCAGCAGATCGAAATGACTCCGTTAACTTTTGTTTGGCAGTTTTCAGCTTTTTGGCTACCCGCCGCGTGGTGTCTTGCCCTCCTGACGCTTCTGTAACAAATGACCCACCAATGATTTCAAGCGACCGAATCTGTGACTGCATAGCTCATTGGTCAGGACATCTGTAGGTCGTTGGTGCAAATTCCAATTAAGTGATTTAAAAGCATAGTAACCACATGTTCTTAGCTAGGATGATTAACTTTGAGTCCACAGAAATATCACAAAAAACACCAACTTGTAAGTGAAATGAACATCTTACCTCTCTTCTCTTTTCCATCCGACATATCCAATTGCCTGCCAATCAACCAAAAGCTTTCATAATTGTCAACGTAAAGAACTGAATCATTTAAAAATTGAATCTGTGAGTTTCTAAAAAAACGCAAGCTCATTAGGAATAGAAAACAGTGACTTCCAAGGGACTGGTACACATGGAAAGGTCGTAAACGTACAAATTGACAATAGCAGCAATGTCAGACATACCGGTATTACAAGATCCAGAATTCTTCACGTGGTTACACTCAAACTACATTATGGAATGCTCAAGTAGCATTTGCGATAGCAGATTATGACTGCAGTAAATCAAATGAAATTTGCAGGTAACAAAACTGCATTAACTACAAAACTAACGACACAAAAGTCAATAGTGATATCTCAAGCTGTTCAATGAATAGACACTAGACAGGGTTGAGTAATGTAATTTAGCTTAGTCCATAGGATGACCACAGAAGCTGCTACTTCGGCTTCATTATTCAACAGTCAAAAAACGCCTTGTGCGATAGGTTGCGCAATATCAGCAGCATCACATTTCCAAAAAAGCTTGACAAATTTAGTACCACACTCTAGCACTCGAACAATATCATCACGACGTTTCCATAGGTGGTGCATCACCTGTCGCATCCGACATCTCATTGAACATGAACTCTTGCTGAAATTCACGCAAGAACGTGGTTGAACGAGACTCATCGATAAAAAGAGAATATACCCTTTTAATATCGCTGACGGAAACTTCAGTGCCTTTCCGCTTTCTGCAAACCAAATTAGAAGCGGTTATCAGCTGGATTGCATAACGTAATGATGTTTCCATGCCAATTCTTGTCAACACAGCTAAAGCTTGCTCCTCCATTTCAACATCTTCCTCTTCACAGCGAATCTGAAGGATCTGCTTTGTTTCTTTTTCCGTGTAAGGAGAAGTAGATATGATCAAAAGTCGGTCAAGAAGATCGATTGGAATGCCGTGCGGACTTTTGTAATTGGTCCCACGAATACGGGTGATACCTCGATTCGTAGCCATGATGAAAATGGGAGACATATCACTCTCTAAAGCACGGTTCAGATATGAGAAACACTCAATATCAAGCATATGGACTTCGTCAATGAAGAGAACTCCAGGAATGATTTCCGCCTTCCCTTCTTCTCGCCATTCCGCTACTTTTGCATTGATCTGTTCTCGAACTTCAGATTTGATCTCACCAGTATCGCCTGAAAATAAGGCAAGAAACCCTTGTGTACGACTGTTGATGACGTCAATTTCATGCAATGAAACGGTGTGCACAACTTCTTTGCGCTTTTGTAGTTCACCTTCTGGACATTGTACAAATCTTGTGTTAGCGTCAAGAGCATCGTAATCACGTGCACGGGTGAATGATCTCCCCAACTTTGTTATTTTGCCGCTAGCTTTATCAATGGTAATAATGTCGCCAGCTTGAACTTTTTCTTTGTTTAATTGTTCAATCATTTTCTGTCCTAGATCATATATAGTCTCCATGTCAGTAGTTTTCAAAGTAAGTTTACCAATCTTGGCACCAGTTCCGGTTGCAGGTCGTTCTACACTCACTTCGACGACCTCACCTTCGATCATTTCAGTTTCTTCCTTAATCCTCACGCCAATGGACTTTCGAAATGCTTGAGTCAATGCCTCGGTTTTACTCATTTCCAAAGAAAATATTTCACTGCCAGCAATAGCCGTGAAAGGTGTATCCTTGCCAAGCGCTTGTGCCATTCCCATCGCAATTGCGGTTTTTCCTGTTCCAGGTAGTCCAGCTATAAGAACTGCACGCCCTGCGATTTTTCCTTCTTTTATAATCGCTAAGATTATACCTGCGGCCCTCCTAGCAGCCAGCTGCCCAACCATACCTTGCGAAACATTTTTTGCTTCCAGATCATCGTTTAGCCCAAGACCTCTAATGTGAGAATGAGCGCCGATTCTTTCGATCCTTGTTACCTCTCGTACCTCCTGGACTTTTGTAGACGTAGACATTGTAGAATAGCTCAGAATATCAAGATGTTTCGTGGAAAACTAGCGACTCAGCGAAGGTAGCCCAGCAACAACTCAGAAGATAAAACCGAAGGACCCGAAACTGAAGAGTAACGGCAGGAGTAGCAAGTGAAATCATGCGTAACGGCTTATCGAATGTGGCGTCGTCTTGGACTCTGTGGTTTCGCGTCTGCAAGTGTCTGTCTTCAGTACATTACGTAGATAGGCCCAGAGTGGATATATTTATTGACTTTTGATAGTCCTACTGATAGTAACCTATATCTGCAGTCTGGTGCCTAAAATCAAGGCTCTAAATGCCCGGTGCTCACTTTTATAATATCCTGTTTCTAAAGGAAACTAATGGTGTAGTGAGTCTTTTGTGTTCACTCTGATCAACGACATAAACGACATATGTTGTTGCTCTGATGAAGGAGCAAATTGTGCGCGGGACAACATAGACATGATTACCGGTACCGCAACTTTGTTGTATTGATCTTCTCGCGGCGAGATTGTGCATACCGCTGTCGTTGCAATGACGACCCCTGTTGAACCACAAGCACGAGACGAACTTTTGCCTCTGAGCAAAACTGCATAGAAAGTACCAGCATAAGACGCCAGTAGGCCTATACAGTTTACGCACATGTTCTGTAAACAAGACGAGTTCAACCAGTTGACGATTGCCGCCTTCTCCGAATATAGTAGTGGCCTTGCATCGTCTGTAGTCTTTGGTAATGTAGAGGCCTGAGTAGCATAAATATTCAGCAATATCGCGATCCGCCGTATAACGTCACTGTACCTTTTCAGAGCCATAGACCTAAAGAAATACTGTATATATATATTTGTAGTAAGTAGTCAAACATTTTCTAATGGCTTCGTCAAAACAGAAGATTGTTTCTGAGGGAAAAGTTATCACAGAAGTTCCCCACATAGTAAACAAAGATGGACATCATCTTTTTTGCAAATACTGGGAGCCTGAAGCAACTCCAACTGCTCTCGTGTTCTTAACACATGGATACGGTGCCTATTGTGCACGTTTCGAACAATTTGCAAAGAAGTTAAACGAAACTGGAGCCTACGTATTTAGCCATGATCATATTGGACATGGGGATAGTGAAGGTGACGGATGGTATATTGACGACTACAAGATATTGATACGTGACATTCTGGATCACATTGATATTATCCAAAAGAAATATCCTGCTCTGCCATTGTTTCTATTCGGTCACTCAATGGGTGGATCATTAGCGGTATGCATTGCTGCGGAGAAACCTGATATGTTTCGTGGTGTAATCGTATCTGGAGGAAGCATGGTTCTGGATTCCAATACCGTATCTCCATTCAAGTTATTCCTGTTAAGAAATGTCACAAAGGTGCTGCCTCGTATGAAACTGATGAAGTTAACTGCAGATCATCTAACCAGAGACAAAGAAGACTTAGAATTTTGTAAAGTTGACCCAATGCAAGTCCAACATGGTCTTATATGCCGCACTGCCCAATCAATGATTGATCTGAGTCTGTACTCCCAATCAGTTATGGAACAAATTACGTCGCCACTGTTGATCCTGCATGGCGGAGATGATAGAGTGACTTGCGTCGAAGGGTCTAAAATGTTGCATGAAAAAGCTAAAAGCACTGACAAAACTTTAAAAGTCTTTCCTGAAATGTACCATAACCTGCTACATGAGTTGATGGATGACCGCATGATTGTAATGCAGACTATCACCAACTGGATTGAAGAAAGAAATTCATGAGATAATGTCGGCTAAACTTGTATGTTGATTGCAGTCGATTATAGTGCTGTCTTTTAATAATAATATTATGTAAAAATTGTGCAACTTGTGCTGTGACTATTTTTCATGCATTTCTGTGATTTTTAGGAGTCTCGAAATTTATTGTTTTACCTACTTTCATGATCACTAGGTAACCTGCGCGATTTCAGTTGCCTGTCACCTCAGTTTGTTTTCGAGAATAAGTATGTACTACATGTAGGCTACGCAGTTTGATATTTGTGTTCTGTACTGTAAAGCATTCATTCTAAGGGACTGAAACATAATTTGCCTGTTTTGATTAGTTAAATGATCCTAACATTGCACTTTGTCCATACAGAATATTTCTCTACTCTTTAAATGCGTAGGACCATGCACAGCTGTGCATTTGAAGCCGTAATCATTGTTTGTGTGATTCTGGTCACGAGTGCCGTTGATGCTGCATCAAAACCAAACGTGGTGTTTATACTGGCGGATGACTATGGTTACAATGATGTGGGATATCACGCAAGACAACATCACTCTGACATGAAAACACCGTTCTTGGATAAGCTTGCGTCTGAAGGCATAAAACTGGAAAATTACTATGTTCAGCCAATCTGCACACCGACCAGAAGTCAATTGATGAGTGGTAGATATCAAATACACACAGGGTTACAACATAGCTATATCCACCCGAATCAGGCATATGGATTACCACTGGATAACATCATACTTCCGCAGCAACTGCGATCATGTGGTTATGATACGCACATGATTGGCAAGTGGCACCTTGGTGATTTTAAAACAGAATATGTTCCATGGAAGAGAGGTTTCAACTCCTATTATGGTTATTTAACCGGAGGTGAGGACTATTACACAAAAGCCTATTGCTATGGCTCAGATGGCTGTGGTGTAGACTTCTGGAGTGATCAAGGTCCAGATAATTCAACATGGGGTGAATACTCAGCACACGTTTACGCGAAACGAGTAAAACACGTGCTGAATACAAGAGATAAAACCAAACCGATGTTTCTGTATCTTGCATTTCAATCTGTCCACGCACCTATGCAAGCTCCGGCTTCATATATTGAACCTTTTGCCTATATTAAAGATTCATATAGACGCATTTATGGGGGAATGGTTGCTGCAATGGATGAAGCCGTGATGAACGTAACAAAACACTTGGAGGAAGCTGGTATCTTGAACAACACGATTATAGTTTTCTCTACTGATAATGGCGGTCAGACGCTCGGAGGTGGTAACAATTGGCCGCTGCGAGGTAGAAAACGAACCTTGTGGGAAGGAGGAGTGAAAGGTGTTGGGTTCGTCTACGGCAAGCCTATAAAAAGGCAAGGAGTTACTCATAATGGTCTGTTACATGTGTCTGATTGGCTTCCAACACTTCTATCAGCCACTGAATGCCCAGTCGTTGCTGGAACCCCAACACTTGATGGTTTTAATCAATGGAAAGCAATCACACAAGAAGAACCGTCCCCTCGTACAGAAATTCTTCATAACATAGACCCGCTATTCTTCCGTGGTCAGCAAGTAAATGAAGACTTATCTGGTGCAAGCATTTTCAACACTAGCATCCATGCCGCCATACGCTGCGGAAGTTGGAAGCTTATTACAGGAGACCCTGGATTTGATCAGTGGGTGATACCTCCAGAATATAAGCAGAAACTACTCCAAACTGGTGCTCCAGCTCCACCTAAAAAGGAGTCTCTGTCGACTGCTTCGATTCGACTTTACCATATCGAAACTGACCCATATGAAGAGAACGAAATTTCAAAGTTTTTCCCCTCAATAGTAAGTGACATGCTTGATCGCTTGGCTGCTTACAACAGAACGGCCGTCCCTGTCAATTTTCCAAAAGGCGACCCGAAATCCAACCCATCACACTTGGGTGGCTTTTGGGGACCATGGATGGACAGTTTAGGACCTTATTAAATGCGACATGTAGTATTAACAGTGATAATTCTTCATTTACGATTCTATTGGTCGCGCCACCAAATTCTATGCAAACTTCAAAGCAAATGACAGCTAATAGCATGAATGTTATAACTTATAACCATCGCGGGGTTAGCATCAAATGCCCAGTGTTGCAATGTGCATTGCCCGTTGATATGACAGAAGTTGGGAAAATGTCATAGATCTACACTACCGATACGACTTTGTAAAGTAACCGGAAACTATTGTTCTAACGTAATAACAGCAGTCATTGCAAATGTAGCCTTTATTAATCAAGAAATGTTAGCTTATATATATGCATGAGGTTCCTTGTGTCTGGTGTTATTACATCACTGAAAGACTAGTAATGTATGTGCTCAGATCATATTACAGCAAATTCACTACATTGATGAACTATTGCAAATGCTACTGTAACCTTTTACTTTATTCCATTCCATCTTCACCTGATTCCGAAAGCTAGTGAATGTTCTAATTCTCAATAAACTAAGGCTGGACGTTAAATTAGCTGTCATTCGAACGCGAGACTTATTTAACCGAGCTATTTTTTGGCATACCAGTACAACATTGATTTTTTTCTGGATACCACATACTGTAATATCAGGGTAACATAAACAGCAAATCTACGTCACTATGGAAAATCTGTTCTGAAGTGATAGGTTGCTGTTGCTCCACATTCAAAAATGAAGATCACCTATGATGGTGAGAGGAAACCTAGTGGGCGTTTCTCCCAGAAAACGGTGAAATCAAACGACAGTAGCAACGTGATGCCTAAAATTATATTGCAGTAGAGGATAGCATATTCGCTACTTATAAGAATTGATAGAAAAATATACACATATGATTACAGTTTTGAACTTGAAACCAGTAACTCGACACTGCTTACTGTAGCATAGCTGGGTAAAGAGCACAAATACTTCATATGATTTCCATCGAGGTATGTTAAAGAACTTTGATTACACGTTCATCCTCCTCATGCCACACTCGCAGCAGAATTTTGCCGTACTGACCGGAAAACGTGTGCCACATTCGTGACAGAAATTTGAGCCAGTACCCACAGAAGGTCGTGTGGCTGATGTTGTTTGTTGTGCACGGGATGGGTCACCTGTAAAATCAAAGATTTTGAGTTTACATTTCTGTAGACCCACAAGGCGGTGCCTGCAGCGATTCGAGCAAGTCATATATATACTGTAGCTGCCTTTTCACAGGTATTTTTACGTTGACCAGCAGAAGATACGTCCAATGCTTGGGTTTTCTCATTACTCGCGTAAAGTGTATTTTACCATGTGCGGCTTCAAAAAAGAGGGGGTTCTGGCTATATCCCTCAGTAGACATTCTATTATACTCACCAGATACAAGAAAATGACTTTCATCTATTTCAAAAGTTTGTCTTCCAATCTGTTGTCCTCTAGTTTCCCACAAAGTCCAGTAATCACTGGCGTCATTAGCACCATTCGAAGTGGCACTATTTGACAAGGCTTGCTTAGCACCTGTTCTTTTACGTCCCTGTAGGTTTGACACTTTACGAGACATGTAATGTTTATCATTTTCTTCTAACCCAAGTTGTTTATGGGAGGTGGCGGAATTTATTGGGTTACGTGCATTTGTTGAAGGGGCAGATGGGTTAGATCGCTCCATAGCTCTATTCCTACTGCTATACTTATTAAAATCACTGTCGTCAAGTCCGTTAGAAGAGTGTTTACTAGGTAACCGTGCCTTGAGTCCGGTTTTCGTTGTGGCAACCAAACTGGGAGATAAACTAGTATCAAAAGGCCTGTCTTCATTGAAACGAGCTGTGGGTCTACTGCGACCATGCGTACCGTTGGCATTGTTTAATTTCCCAGAAAACTGCCGAGGCTGGGTGAAACCAGTTCTAGTTGAACGTGGATCGCTAACTCTTCTAGTACCAGAGGACGGTAAAGGTGGTCGGTACAATGTACGTCTATCTTGTTTCTCTGCTGCTTTCAAGTTTGCTGCAGCTTTTGCTTTGTTACGTGTTTCGAGTCGTTTGTGCTGGTCAGCGCAGAAGTCGATGTGTCGTTCAGCGGCACCCTTATTAAATCGTCTTGAACAATGAGGGCATTGGATATAGTCGGGATTTATCGTTGGAGGTGGCGGAGGTGGTAACTCCTTTCCTGATCTCAATGCTGCGGTCACACCTCTTGCAGCTCTGTAAGATCAAGAATTGTTAATTGAAATTAATCCCTAGAGCATGCAATTATGCAAATGATTGCTGGTTATGGATAAACTTAACACTTGTGAAATTGTGCATTGCCTACATGCCTATGCCTACATTAATTTCCTATCCATTTCATTGCTTTGAATAACACATTCAGCTTTTATGAAACTTTATTATAAGTTTATAGCACCCGGAATCTTTTCAATAGACCCTCTTCAATGGCGTAATTAATATGCTTATTACCAGGAAGATAACGCAAATTCAGGTAAATTCCACCTTAACCCGATGAAGGAGCGAAGCTCCGAAAGCTTGTGAATGTATAATTCTCAATAAACTAAGGCTGGACGTTTAAATCTGTGGTGATCTTCTTTATAACATTTATAAACAAATTTCGCAGCGACATAAATAAATATACGAGAATATAGTATAGCCGATGTTTTAATTCTCAATAAGCCAAGGCTCGACATTAAATCTGTGGTGATTTTCTTTACGAAATATATAAGGAAAATACATAATGTTAGTGAAGCAGCTGCATCGTATCCAGAGCACTTACTTAACAGTCTGAAGGAAATCTTCATGTTTTTGCCTCCAATTACTGTTTTTGGGTGGCTTCGGCTGGGATTGCTTAGATTGTCGACTTTTAACACCTGCTACTGGTACTGCACCCGTTGAGCGCTATAGATGGAGAGATACGTAGGTCTACTTCAGTTTATGTAACGTACGAGGTTTTCGAGCACCCACCCTTGACTTACCTGCTTACTGGAGTCAAAAACTTTGCGACGACTGACTGCTGTCTTTTTACATATCTTCTCATGCTTCAGAAGCGTCTGCGGGTTGAATGTTCTTCCGCAATTTCTGCACGGTGCCAGATCTTGGAAATTCTGGACGTATTCAACATCATCAATCATTGCACTGACCCTGACTTCAGTGAGGCAAGAGTGTATATCAAGGGAAAAACACCAACGATGTTTTTAAATGAATAGCATTCGTAATACAACTGCGCGTAAGCGTCCACCTGCACAACATTTGCTCTGCCTTGTCAGATGTCAAAAACTTCACTAGCACTCGGTCGTTGGTGATAGGATGGAACCAAAGGTCACAAGTCGCCATAGTGATCGATTTCATGCGTTAAATCCACTGACCTCAGTGATCATCACGGACAATCAATAAATTTGACATTTCCCTCTGTGATCTTAAGATCGCCTTGCTTGCTAGTTGCTACTAATATTACGAATAGCTTACTAATACCACTGCTACAACTACTACTGCAGTAGGTACTTCCAATCAAAATGTCCTACATATATCTCTTCTTCTCACCGCACGAAGGCGCTATCTAGTACGACTTTTACGGATCTTCGAACTATAGATAATGTAGCATTTACATTATATATTTATTTTCGAACACGAATCTGAATGGCAACATTTGAAAAAGTCGATTTTACACGATGAAATTGAAATTTTAACTTGGCGCACAGTAAAACAGTGAACTGACTATATGAAGTGGCAGGCGTCGGTATAGGCCTATCCCTAAGTTAAAAGTTGTTATTAGATGTGTCATGACGATGGTAGTGATATCTTAGTCAATCAATCAATTTAGCCTATTTCGAAGTTTAAAATGCTGAGGATGAGGAATCATTTCGCGGGTATACAGCATCGTTTTTCCAAGAGACGCCGAAATTTAGTGTATAACAACAGCCAAATACCCTACTTCAACAAATATTCGCTATCAACGCTCATTCTCACTATTCGAGGAATACACATATTGTGCAAATATATGCGATGGATATATTCACATATGCTTTACTCTGGCTGGCGAATAATTAACTCATTGGTCGTCGTATATACTACAACGTAAAGGGGTGCAGTGCGTATGCGACAATAAGAGAAGGATTGTATAACCGCGATTTACTGACAAGTAACCTACGACTACGTCTGTTTCAGTTTTAGGCTACTTCAGTTGCGATCAACGTACGAATGACAGCCGAAGTGAGGCATAGGAGTATGCTATGGTATTCCTTTTACCCACTTTATTGCAGGTCTATAGGCCTATTCGACTACAGATTTAAACTAGAAGCTGACTCAAACGCGTGTGTGCAATAATAATGTAGGCTATAAATGCATATAGGCCTATCGGGCCGCCATCTTAGCCTACTTGTAAAACTTGCATCGCCTCTGCCTGAAATCTCCGTATGAGGCAATATTTTTGTGATATCGATGACAAGAAACTTTTGCCTCGAAATGACGATTCACAATGAAGATGGGAGTCATCTTCCGCGATGCATCGCAGACATCATATCCATTTGCCAGCTGAACAATAGCCGAACAATAGCTATCACGCTACTATGTGACTTCCGCAATATATGCCGAGTATCGCGTAAAACGGTAAAATTTTCTGAATCGGGAAGGGCAACAACCTTGTTTCTTAGCATAATCAATTATTTCAAAACATCAGTGCAGACAGGCTACAGGGTGATTGTACCCGGATAGCAAGGCTGTGCGTTTATGCATGGCCACGATATCTCAGTTACGGGAAGATTCCTTGTCAAAACAGGACATTTATATACATTCAGACCTTTTTTAGCATAGCCTACTAGGTTGTATATTGCGATGCGTTGAGATGCAGATAAACAGAGTCGATGTGAATGTGGTTGGAGAGACCGATGAGTTTTTGTACGAACGACCGGCGCTACAAATTAGACGATGGAATCGATGTCTATGGATTCTCATAGTGACGGGTGCGTGGACACTTTTGATGCTCGGATTTACTATACCAGGTGAATTTCGATATACTGTATGCCTGTAAAGCTATATATTCGTAGTAGGCTACACTGTTGATGCCATTTGGGCCCTATATTTTTTGAAAGCGACCCTAACTAGCATCGTTAGTGTTGTACACGTCATTTCCGCAATTCATTAAAAACTTAGTCGGGCGCATGAAATAACACATGGAGGAGAAACCAATGCCTTTCTCTAGTGACGTAATATGTAAACATCACGCGTTACTCAATATTTTTGACAATTAAGTCATCCTACCTAATAAAAGAATTAATTATCGGCAAGTGATTTGTTTTACGACAGGTATAATCGGTCTTGCTAATGGTGAATACTGGGACGACATTTTGCTATACGTTGGACTAATATCATTAATATTCGCGGGTCTCTTCTTCACACTTTGGTACATATGCCAATACGAAACCAGTGACGTAACACAATTCGAAAGGCGCGTCACAAGACGGTATGATGGATGGATTGAGTATTTAGATATATATTTATCCGTATGGTAGGCCTACAGCGGAAAATTTACGTCTAGAAGACAGAGTTGTTGCAATACATCATAGATATCACGCACAAACTGTGGAAGTCTGTAATATAAGCAGTTGCGACATAACGAACAAACTATAAAGGAATTATGTTGTGTATATGCACCGAGGTAGACCTATATAAGCCTTGTCGGGCTCTATCCTGGCACAGCATTAATAAATGCCTCCCCGGAAGGTTTGGTAGGCAATAATAAGGCATCTGAACCGACGTTTTGTTACAGAACGAAAAGGCTTGATGATGGTCCGCGGCATACGAGGCCGAAATCTATACGGTCTCAGTTAACCAAGAGTGATTCGAAAAAAGACAAGACCGGCAAAACATCGTTCGCAGAGGAGACATCCTAGTGGTTCAGGGGAAGGGGCCCAGTTGTCGAAGACGCCGCTGTGTAGCAATTTTCAATTGACTCATTGTCCTTGTGCCACTTAATGTGAACTTATACAAACAAATGGGATAGTGATAGGCCTATAGCCAATATACTTGATCTATCTACATCGCCTACCTAACCTAGGCTTAAAAGTAGTAATTTACGATTTATTTCACCATCGAATTATTTTCTATACTTTCACTGTATACCCTCTGAGGATATCACATTTCTTGCAAATTAATAGATGAGCTTTCGTGTTGTATATCTCCGTCGTACGCACTCTGTAGGTTATGACGGTTCCATTGTCTTTCGGTATGCCGCGGAGACCGGAGTATAGCCTACCGATGGCAATATCCCAGTACCCGCATTTAACGTGATGTCATATATTGACCCATTCGCATACTAGCGCGTAGTAGTGGAGATTTGAAAGTCATTACTATCATGTATCACGTGACATGATAATGATCGACAAGTGTCTTGCCCCTCAAACACCATCAGCGCCCTGCAAATCGCTTAGCAGGAATTCAATTGAAAATAGTCGCAATCTGCCGCCTTGCCACACCGGAAAATTGCTACAATGTCCGTTGCCACACGGTACCATTCTTCGAGAATATTTGACAGATTAAAAAGCTTGATTGCACAGGTTATCAATGAGGAAATGATGTTAGAGAAATCAGTCCATGATGCATATAATAATAAGTCATTACAGATTAATTAATAGCATTGCCAGGAACTCTGATACAGATATCTCTTTACAAATTACTCCTGGTAGATCTTTGACGAAACGCAGTGGACGATTGCATCCAAACTGACATATCTGGGTTTCCATGTTCCCGTACTAATCGCACTAGCATATCACTCGGTTGCCAATTGGGGTCTCTATCACCGAATCTCTCATATAATGAACGAATACGTTGCAGAACTTTGGGAAGGCCAATGGTATGGGCATAGAACATCGGTCCACCAGTATGCTTCGGATAAGCATAACCATGTATCCATACCATGTCAACATCCACAGGGGATGACGCTATTCCATCATCAAGAAGACGAAATCCTTCGTTAACTAAAGGCAACAACATCCGATCCAGTATCTCTTGGTGATCAATGCGTTTTTTAGCACAGCCGACGCGCTTACGGTAATTCTCGACGAGTTTCATGACTTTTGGTGAATCTTGTGGAGTTCGCCCGTGTGGATAATCATACCAGCCAGTTTTCGTTTTCAATCCATACCGCCCCTTCTCACAAAGATAATCTTCTAACGGGCAATATCGTAAACCGCCTCGCTCGTTCTCCTTTGTACCAGGCGGTTGCTGCTTTGAAGTAATACCCATTGCCATACGCAACCGGTAACCAACATCAATACCAGAAAGATCTCGAACTTGAAACACGCCCATTGCAAAGCCGTAATCAGTAAGTGCATCGTCGACTTCGTTCGGAGACGCTCCTTCCTCTATAAGATACTGGGCCTCATTTGTATAATGGAAGTACATTCTATTCCCAACGAAACCGTAGCAGTTTCCGACAAGCACCGTGACCTTACCCATGGCTTTTCCCATCTTCATGCAGGTTGCAATGGTTTCTCCAGAAGTTTTGGACCCGTAGACATTTTCAAGCAGTCGCATCAAGTTAGCTGGAGCAAAAAAATGCATTCCCATTACTTTATCAGGTCGTTTGGTTACAGATGCAATGTCGTCTATGTCTTGAGCACTAGTATTTGTTGCTAATATTGCATCTGGCTTACAAGCTTTATCTAATGCCTGAAATACTTTCCTTTTCAATGTGATATCTTCAAATACCGCTTCAATTACAAGGTCCACATCTTTTAGGTCAGAATAGTCCAAAGTTCCTGAAAGAGCACCATTCATGTCGGCATTCTGTGCTTCTGAAATCATGCCTCTGCGTTGCATATCGTCAATGATTGTTCTAATCGCTTTAAGGCCAGATTCGAGAAATTTCGCATTCATCTCCGTTACGATGACAGGGATTCCTGCCGTCAGAAAGTTGATCGCGATGCCTCTACCCATCGTGCCAAGGCCAATGACCGCTCCCAGCTTAACAGGTTTGGGGTGAGAATTTTTCCAGGAGACATTGGTTCCAGGCACTTCCCATTTTTGAACATTTCTTTCCGAGAAGAAAGCATAGGTCATTGCCTTCCTTTGCCCAGAAGTCATTAAAAACTCTAATATCTGGCGCTCTTTTTTCATCCCTTCGTCAAAGTTATGATATGCTGCATTTTTTACTGCCTGGATACAGTCTGCAAGACAATGCAGGCCTCGTGACTTTTGCCAAGCAATCTTCAAGTGTTTTGCTGCTATCTCCTCCGCCCTATTAGCATCCGATGGCACTTTCTCACGGACCCTTCGACTCGCGACAGGCTTCAGAAGAATTGTGTGCGAATATGAAATTGCTTCTGCAACGACATCACTACCGTTAGGCACAATACGATCAAACACACCAAGCTCGGCCGCATCGTCTGCAGTGTAATGTTTCCCATAAGTAATCCACTCCATTGCAGTGTCTAATCCCACCAGCCGTGGTAACCTTTGAGTTCCACCAGCCCCAGGAAGCATTCCTAATTTCACTTCCGGGAATCCAACGGTCGCACTGGTACTAGCCAACCGGTAATGACAAGCGAGCGCTAGTTCTAATCCCCCACCCAGTGCATATCCCTGAATTGCAGCCACAACCGGTATCTCGCTACTTTCGACGTAGTTCAACAATTCAGACAGAGGTTCTTTCATGGTCTGATTATCAAACTCCATTATATCAGCTCCAGCCGAAAAATTTCCCTTAGCGCCGCAAATTACAATGGCTTTCACTCTGTCTGATTTTGCCTTCTCAAATTTACTGCGAATACCCATTCGGGTAGCCTCTCCAAGCACATTAAGCGCACCATATTTCAATGTGATTATTGCAATACCATCTTGAACAGTATAGTCCACCATTATCGAACGACGTTGCTGATATATTACTGGACAAGTTTTCACAGATTCACATTCACACTCTTGCTAATGTCTGAACAATCTCGCCCCACCTGGGCTAAAGACTAATTCAATATTTGGTCAAGCGGCACTTCTGCTTCTACTCCGGTATGAGTACTGACTTTGCTGCGTACGACTCGTACGAGCGACTAAACAAGCAATAGCAAGTAGAGGGGAACGCAGAGCACCTAACATACGTCAGAATGCACGCTTGGCTGCACATTGCTGCAATGTGAATGTGAACCATAGAGTGTAATGGAATAATGGAATAACTGTTCCTTCGGAAGTTGCGCGACCTCCAACAGGCTATATGCTGTGCATATGCATGAATCTAAAATTAGAAAAAATTAATTAACGATCAGCAGCGTCTGTATCTCGAAAAGTTACGCGCAAATGCAACTCCACGTCAACGCTTTGCACATGCCGTTATAGATAACTATACTGTTATCTATACTGCCATACCACGTACCCGACGCCGATAAATGGACGACGACGGAAACCAAAATAGTCACACTTGAAACTACAATACGTGATCAGCCGAGGAGCACAAAACAGAAAGCTTTTAACTAGAAGCCGCAGCGGTACCCGCAGATAGCCATCTTCGGAAACAAGGCATGGCCATGGACATGGAGTTCTTAATCATTGGAGCGTGACGATCACGTTCGCTGATTACAGCGCCTAGTGCCTACTTTCTAACAATGGTGTAATATAGAATGTAATCATTATTATCATTATCATGATTAGCGACTTTTATAATAATATTGCTTTCTTATTTGAGCGGTACTTTATTCCATAGCTCTACCTGACAGTGAGTCAACGCAAAGCTGTTGCGTTGCACTACTAAATATCAATGGCGAGCATAAGGCAAATATCACTATAACTTTCTATGATTACTTTCTATGGTGTAAATATAGAGACTCTCCGATGGTAAGAGAATTCTATGGTAAGACAGTCGAATATAATCGTGGAAGGGCAACTCTCGAAACTACGCTCTTTCCATGGTAAGACAATGCAATTTTTAAACGCGCATGCACACCCACGTCATTCGATTTTCAAAATTCACACACCCGAGCAACATATTTTTTCTAAATTTTGGCATATTTTCGATAGGCTACTCTAGTGTAAATTCAAGTGTAGGCTATAGTTTGATCGAGGACATTCTCAATAAATATGCAATTATGAGAAGAATTGGAGGGCGCGAAGCGGTCCAATTTGGCGATAATTTGTCGCCTCGACCAAAAACGTCGTCGGAAAGACTTTCACTGCGCTGCCTGAAAAGGCCGCGCGATAACAACGGACCAGTTTCCTGGTGAAGGGTTCTGGAAGATCCTAAAAGGTTGAATTCTCTCAACAAAGGCGTCATGTACAGGTCAGCCGATTATGGTATCGACCCGGGCGATATTTCTGATTTTTCGATAACGATCGATATAATTATATTCCAATCGTCGGTAGACGGTAGGCCTACTTTCCTCGAATATTTATTGATTCTGAGCATGCCACATTTTCAGTGATATTGTATCGGCCGTCAAACCAAAAGAAGGTTGATATTGTAGTAACGAAGTTGTGATGCTCAGGACTTATTGACTCAATAAGCCTATCTTCTTCGTGCGCAGCCTGAGTCACTAGCCTCGGAGACATAGGCGCACTGGATCCGGCTACTGTTCAGAGAGTTCTTCCAGTAGGCTACTGACACTCGAAGTCCGATACTGAAACAGGCGCAGTAATAACAGATCTCGTTTGGTGCACGTACCGAATTATATTTCGATGATGAATAACTTGACTTTGATTATCAACGAATGAATAGTAGAATCAATTGAAGTATTGAATGATATGTAGATCGTCAATATAACCTTCCGATATATAACAGTTTCAAAGAGCGTGTGCTTTCTAATCACGCTTCATGCGATATAGTATACAATAAGTAAATCTCAACTCCTCACGGCAGTCGATAATATGGTATGCCTCCTATTGGTTTCTATGGACCGAAGTGCTGTATCGCTAAGAGGTCTGTTGTTATCGACATTGGGCTTTAATTGTTCTATTAAATGCAATGGTGATAAGTGTGAGAGAATGATAGAAAATATGCTATAATCTCGAACTTTCCTAGTAGCCCGACCGAGCTGAACTAGCATGGTCGGTAGGTCGGTAGGTCTTATTCCCATGATAGTGTGTGTGAGAATACTACCCATATTCTGGAAATTGTTGATTACGAATTGACGGTAAGTCTAAGGTGATACGGGCGTGGTAATGATGTGAGTTCGATTGCCGAGTTGAGAGTTACATGCAAGCTAACTTTATACATATTGACACGTCACGGTAAAGTTCCGTTATTACGATGTATATATTTGATATGGGCCTCAATGAAGCTGATGACATTTCCGAAAAGTCGTATAGACCAACTTTGAAGCCGAAAACCAGGATTTTCAATAATCGGTAGGACTACCGGACTACCATAGATATCCGGTCGATCTCAAAAAAGTCGCTCCACTCCAATGCTAGCACATTCAGTCTGATTAGTTTAAAACACATAATACGCTACGTATACCTTAAGTAAATATATATTTAAAAATCGGGCATAACATAGAGCATGAGCAATATGCTTATTTTGCACGAAAAGTATAGGGCCGCCTCTATATAGTCTCGTTCGCGGTTACTGATGCAGTCGTGAGAAAATTATCCCGATGAATAGGCCTATAGCAATCTTGATGAATGGCTTCGAAAGTGATGATGACGAGCCGCCGCCGCTTGTAGTTGTGGCCGGATGTACAGTCGGAAACATCACAGATTCCTGTTGATTATTGCAACCATCTAAAGCAAAAAGCCGGTTTGGTTCAATAAAATGTTGTACACTGTGGGGCCTACACGTCGATCGAGCCATAACATAGTCCTACGCCATCTGTCGCGGAAATGGAGAATCATTTTTCAGACTTATAGAGGGTTTACGGAAGTAGGTTATCTATACGATCGGATGCTTTCTATACCGTAATTAGGCCTATACCTTATCCAAATGAGATGGCACTCTGTAGGCTATACAAACGTTGCTACTGATGCAGATTTTAGCGCATAATTATACCTGTGTCGCATATGCATATCGAGACTTCACCAAGTTTGGTGCATGAATTCATGCCTCTACCCTGGTGATTAGATAGTTTGTCGCAAGAACGAGATATGGTTGTCCCGTCGTTTTCTGCAAAATACACGTCGAAACAACGTTGAAAGAAGCAGGGGACCTTCGTTCGATGCATCACAGAAAGTGCCTTACTGATGTCAGCAGTGAATGTAGATGCGCAAATGTTAAAAGAGTTTGAGCTGCAATTTTGAAAGTCACTTCTATTCAGGTTAGCAGCATCACACGTTGTTGTTGTGGGAGTAGTCGCCAAGCAAGCGTAACATTTTAACGAGTAGCCTGTAATAATTGAAAAGATTCGATTCTATACCCAATGGCGATCCCTGCTGTCATTTCAGCTGACCTTCGAGTGCGAACCAGCCAGGGATATCCCTGCAACTAGCTGTAGGCAAAAAACACTACATATAATCCACCACTTTTGTAGGCCTTTATATATGCGCTGTAATTGCTCTACGGCGAAATAGTGCCAATATATAGGTCTATATAGGCTATATACTCATTACTCACCAGGTGCTGCAAGCAAGGTAGCCAAGGCGATGATCAGAGGTAGCATGGCACTCATGAGCAAGATGCTATTATTATTTACGAAGCGTACTTACCATACGAAAAACTGTAGAGATCGGCCAATATTAATTTTTCAATGCCGATGATACGACAATGATCGATGATCGGTAAGCCGACAGATTTATCGAAAAATCATGAATATCGGTCTTGCAGTCGCAGGCAGACTACCAAGGCCTACATTAGGCTATCTAATCGATCTGTCCTGTTTGGCTTACGGTAACGATTATTTTCGAAAAATCGTGACGATACCGTGGCCTCCCAGAAATCCTATAGCCTAGTACAGATATCCCCACGCAAGCATATCCCCTACCACAATATCTCTAATGAACCTCGCTCATGTCTACTACGCTAAAAAAAATCCATGGGGTATTTGCAGTTTATTTATACTGCTGATCTGCTCTACTTTCCTCTTGCCTAATTCAGCTGGAATGGTGCCTAAATCAACAATTAAATTCACCCTAGTGATCTGCCTAGGCCATATTGCCTATTTGTATCATCTAGATCGGGAATAGAAGTGGTCAACTGATCATTCGACGCATCCATTAGCCAACCATGCAACAGTACTCAGCTCCGTACGTAACGCTGTGGCAGCATGCCGTCAAGCTTCTGGTAGCAACAAGCCAACTCTAAGTTTGCGACTTCATGACTGCTTCGAATGTTTATGTCATGGCACGAAGTGTCAGTGTGAATGAGATATATAGCATAGCAGGCCTACGTAAGAGGAAGAGCAAGCTCATGACGCTACACACGAAGGCCGAAGGGAGATTTCGGTGTCGAGAGTGTGATTGCTATATACTGTATATATTGTCAGACCCGACCGAGTCGAACTGGTATCCAGCCGACTCTGATTGGCAGCCAGCATTAGGGATCGACCGATTTATCGGTATTTATTTGCGACCAGTCAATAAGGAAGCCAATATTAGATATCAGACTAGATTTTTACGAATTTTCGGTAGTCCGCATCGGTCATGCGAGGAGGCCGATAATCGAATCGGCATTGAAAAATCATAATTTCGGGGTGGGAGAGAGTGGACTTCGGAGGGTAGTGGGAGTGATCCAAGCTATAAACAGGATCGGGATCGAGTAATATACGCATTCGTGTGGCGCAGTTGACGCAGATGCTGGAAACGATGTAAATTCAGCAGGTCGAATTGATTAATTCGCAATCGCAAAGAATGAACGCAAATGAATAAGACCTGTATCAAGTGTCCCCTCCACAATGACCTCTACGACCCAACGAACATTGCGCAGGTAGATCTCGCGACAATAGAATTTAGAGCACTAGCGTAACCACTACGTCACGACGTCAACTTTATTAACTAGGATCCTCGCTGGCTCCGAGACAACGTCAATGATAACGGAAGACTCAAATGCAGCAATGACAAATTTAATGAAGCAGTTAAATTAATTAGAAAAAAAATGTGTGAAAAAAATTCAAACAAAAAACAACATAAGCTCATCAATGGCTACTGGCCCCTTGAACTCCAACGCATGTGTTTGTGAAGTGAGGTGATTTAGAGCCAACAGTCCTACCACTAAGTGACAGGTCTAAGGGTGTTATCCAGACAAGCATAAAGGCTCAAGGTGCAAGTACAAATATGCCATGATATAATCGGAAAAGCTACCAAGATATTATACTACGTCTACAAACTACAACTACGGTATTGCACAGCAAATTGCATACATACAGTAGATACCAAAATTTAGAATTGGTTATATGAACGTCGTGATCACGCACTATTTGCGGCAGTACTTCTTTCGCAATTTCACTGGGAAAATACCTGAACCAAAGTCTTCACTTCTACAGCAAGGATATCGGCATTTGTCTAAATTAGAAAAAACATTACACCACTAATCTCGATCACACAACAATTTATACTGTACCTGAGTGTCAGCTTCAGCATATACCCTAACCACATCTTCAGTTCCAGATGGCCGAACAAATGATCTTGCATTGCTATAGCGAGAAACCGCCTCATCAATCCTTTTCTGCAGTCCAACTGGATACGTGAGCTTCTGCTCCGCATCGGTGGTTCGGAACAGTGATCGGTCATCAACCTGGACACACAAAATAAATACCCATTGATTAGCAGTAAGCATCTCAAGTAGAAATTAGACAAGTCACCTTCACTTTCAATTGCCTGTTTGGCAATTCCGTATAAATCGCCGACCAATCACCGATTGACCATTTCTTTGAACATAAAATTGCCTCAACAACGAGCATGTCGCTCATCGCATCACCTACACACTGGAACAAAACGTTCAACATTGTGTCACGGTCAGCCAAGAGCCTGTAAACGTACAAGTCTTACCTGGTTTATCATATCCATAAAATATAGCAACTTATGAATGGCTGGGTTGTCAGAATTTTTGGAGAGATCGCGAATTTTCCCCTCTGCTTCTGTTTTGAAGATAACCTTGAGTAAACAATGGATTTTAGGGCAGTCATTGAATATACACCACAACAAAAGTGTTTCTATTTTATGTAGTATCAAAGTTTCCACAGCCATAAGCGATCGGCTTTTTAATAGAACAATAGACCAGTTGAGCAAAATTTGGCAAGGACAATCAAGACTCTACGACCGGTAAAAAACAACTGCACACTTACTGTGCCATGTCCGTTAGCTTCAAAGTATACACCGATATCAAAGTTCTTTGCTCGGTGATGTAGATGTTTCACTCCAGTTTTTGTACAGGTTACAGGAATTCGCAGCACTTCAGTAAGATACTTGGTCGAGCTTCCATTGGCATACGCTGTTTGTACCACTCCAATGTCTAACACAATTCCAGCCTGCAAACATTTCATTGCACAATGATGTAAGTGAGGTTGGAAAACTGTGAAAATGTAGGCCTATCATTACAGCCAGTAGCAGATGAAATTTCATATTACGGCTCATTCTCAGCTTACTTGCTCAAGCAACTCTTTCAACATAGATGCCATTAGAGCGGCGATCTTGTCTCCATCCAACATCACAAATTTTTCTTTCTCAGTGAAATACATCAGTCTGTCAGCATCGCCATCAAAAGAAGCATACCTTGCATTTGTGCGAAGTTTCATTCCTATAAATGAACATAGTCACAGCACTCGGCACCAAATCACAATCGACAAAACGAAAGCAATGTCGACATGATGAAAATTTTCACTATACCATCAGGCGCCTTTTGATGAATCTTCACAAAGTCGGCACCACAATTTTCATTGAGTCGCCCCGTTGTACCATCGTTGACGATATTAATTTTGAGTTTGCTTGCTACATATTTGGCGAGCTCCCTTAACTTAGCTGCCCCAACACCATTGGCACAGTCAACCGTAAGATCTCCAATGCATTCGTCCTGGAATAATCAGACAAATGCCATAACCAAATACATCTACGGTAAAACTAAAACAAACCGCACCTCGGAAATAAAGTTTAGGAAAGCCTTGCTGATTTTCCTGTAATATCCGGATTCTGAAACACTGCCGTAATTACCATCGGTATTTTTGCATACGACCAGATAGTGCAACTGTGGAGTTGTCAATAAGCCGAAATCGGTAAAGGGCGAATCAAGCGCTAACACACCATCCCTCGCAGCATTGAGTAAACAGTCACTGCTTGGCCTGAACACAAGTTTGAGCTTGAAACCATGATCGTTTAAATCAACAAACAACACAGAAATCAGCCGTTTTCAGCTGTTACAATCGTTACACCACCACTGGAGCACCAATATAATGGTCGATCTCTCTGTCATTGCAGCCAATAAGAAAATACTGTCAACTGAAGCACAATAAAATGCTACCTCACCTTGTGTCTTTGGCGGCAAACACACGCGATGGAGCATCGATTTTTATTTTGTAGATATGGCATATATCTTTGAAAACATGCACCAATTCATCGTTAGAGACATTGGCGAGATGAGTCGCCAGAGGTTCCCACGACTCTTCTAACATTTCTCCCATCGGATCAACCAATTTAACACCGTTGTCACACTATCACATCACAAAAAGTATAATGATCAGTTTTAGGTGTATATACATGAAACAGGGTCAGAGACAGACCTCTGGATTATGTGATGCTGTTATCATTATCCCAATAGTAGCTCTTTTGAATTTTGATCGCAATACAGCAAGAAGTCCCATCCTGAAGAAGACGTGTTGCAAGGTATCAGCTTTTCCACGGAAACCAGCAGTTCCATAAGTGACTTTTAAAGTCCCTGGATTTCCATGCACTTCTGATAGCTTAATTATATTATCAAAAACATCCATGTCCAAACTCCTAAGGTACCGTAACTTCTAGGAGAAAAAAATTGTTGCAACAAAATTGAAAATACGGGTAGGTCTACTATATGTATGAGTGGCAGACACCACGAAAAGCCAGAGTGACAATGACCATGTTTCAAAAGAAAATTTGCTCGGTTGAATACGTAGGTCTAACAGAAACAGCACGTGAATAAGCTACACTAATCAGCTGTAAATATGGTCTGGCCTGGAATATCAAATTAATACAATGCTGATTGAAAACATTTAACGACTGAGTAATGTAGTCAAGGATACCAGATACTACAGTGGGCTAGAGCAGCTCGTCCTACTTCCTATTTTCATCACGGTGCAATAAACCGACTTCACGCTATATGTGAATGGGAGCACACCAGTACAGTGGTGTCTCTTGTGAATCAGAGTATCACAAATTTACTAGTGGCCTCTGTTTCCCTACTTTGGCACAGTAGTTTCACTTAACACCTCTGCGAGTTGAGGCCCGATTTGATTTGATTCTCGCAAGCGGTCCCTGATTAATTCAGCTATAGCCCTTTGAGTCCTTCTCTCTAATTTATCTAATTTCGCTTTGATGTCTCTTTTAAGGTCCCAGTCTGGTTTTCTCGGAGCCAAATTCAACAGATCAACTTCATCTTTGACAGTCAATGTTGGTTCCGCTTTTGCCAGTTGTTCTTGAACATGTTCCTCTACATGTATCGGTTTTGGTTTATTCAATTTTTCTGCACTTAATTTTTCATCCGAAGGCGTATAGTTACGTAATACAATCTCAGGCTTGCCATCTTCTTTGATTTGCTTTGCATCTTTTTTTCCTGCTTCTCCAGTAGCTGCACGTTTTCGCATCGCTAAAAGTTTCTCACGCCTTTGTCTTGCTTGGGACTCCATCGTTCCAACATTTTTGTCAGACATTTGACAGTGTCAAATACACCAATTTATGGCTAAAGTAAAGAGGAAAGTTCTGAAAATGTATGAAAAGATAACTGTAAGAAAACAGTTCATCAAACCGCTTAAAATGTTTGTTTATCCCTTGCAAGAAAACGATAATGTGAAAACGCAATTTCTAATCAAAATTCTAATTACTCTGGGGCATCTGAGCTGTGTCAGACTTTTTCACGATGGCCAACAAACAACAAGTGTCCAATACTTTACTACGCATTGTTGTGGTATATGGAAAGTCATCTATAAAAAACCAGAATTTATTTGTAGTGGCTACTTCTTAGATTCAGTCTCCATAGCCTGATCTTTCTCCACCTTGGCTGCGAATGATCCATCATTAGAGAATGCGTATTCCTTTCCTTTAGTTCTTCTAGCCCAAATCTGTATGTACGCTTCAGACAATGTGATCATCTGCGGCAGAATATCGTTCACATGCAGATCTTGCATTTCATACCATTGATTAGAACCTTTATGTAAGATATACACTCGATATGTGCCTTTGCCGATGTTAGGGTCACCATCGTGGACTATGTTTGCAACAAGGTCATAGCAGGTATCTTTAATGTTGGCATCTGCTGCTACAAACTCCGCCAAATCAATGTTTTTAACAGGAAAATTTACGATTGTTGGGTTCTTTTCGATGAAAAATAGATTTTTGGTGAATCGCTTTATGTAGAAAATCAGGTATGGTGGAAGTCTAGTCAACTCGAAACGTTTCATAGTGGAATCCCTTTTGCCTTTATACTCCTTCTCTGTCACTCCATTGAATTTAGCCAGAAGATTAAATAGAGGAACTTGAGGAATGATGTTTTGCTCGTGTTCGTCCTTATACAGCGGTGCAGCAAGGAGGTCAAGGGTTAAATACAGAAAAGGAGATTTCTGCACGGTCTCTTGGTATTCTGGCAAATCAAGCAACTTCAACTTATCTTCTTCAGGAAGTTCTGGATTCGGCATTTTACGAGTGTAGATTTTCATCTCTCCTTGGAAAGTCTTGGTGATGATACTGCTCGTGCGTTTTTTTGTTCCGTTCAACGCAATGTGTAGTGAGTTTAAAAACCATGCCAATAATTCCAAGGGGTCACCTTGTACAGTAATTTGAAAACGTTTACGAGAACACAGAACTATGCTTTGCAACATTTCATGCGGCGATACATGTGCTTTGAAGTTTCTGGGATTCCATAATTTCCGAATCAATTCGCCAAATCGCTGAGTCAGCAAAAGCATGATGTCACCAGGAGGACGTTTAATATGAGTATAATTGTCTTCCTGTAAGAAGTAGTCACGTAGTGGCGGAATGTTTGATAATGCTTGCAAAACAACATTGCAGTAATCATTAGCTTTAATATTGTTTAATCCAACAATTCCTGGCAAATATGTTGTACCGTCTTTGGCACGGCTCATTTTTGCATTGCAGCCAAAGTCCAATATTTGTTGATTATTGAAAGTGGGATTCAAAACATAAGTGATGTCTTCTAAGGACGAGTCAATGACTTCGTAATTATCAGGCAGGCAATAGAATTTCAAAGTGTGAAGGTTCAAAAACACATGATGATTGATTTCTACACTGTGTGTATAAGCATGAGACTTTCTCCCACGTCCTTGAAAATATTTTCCACAGACTAAGCAAGCATACACATTCAGATGAGATAATGATACAGAGCATAGTTTTTCAAAGTCAAAATCAAGCACACTACGATTTATCGTGTCCAAATAAGGGCAGCTTCTGCTTCTGTCAACGAAAGGTCCGTCATCATATTTGTACTCGTCCTCAGATGAGTATTCTTCTACGATTGATGTCGCATGGTTTTCTACAAGCTCTACTTTGTCAGAGAGCTTCATTTTCTTTGCTACAGGTACTGAATCAGCAACTTGATTTAATGGAGTATTTTCTGCTACATCCACTTTTGAATCACCTGGCGTCGTCATTATTATTATTTTTGGATGACACTGGTTTGGTCTCTGGCGGATTTCTTTGAATATGGGACTTTGGTGCTGATCCTATGGTAGAAAATATTCATGTTAGATTGGAAGTATCGTATACATACATAGCACTGGTTGCATCTCTCTGATCTGACATGACCTGGCCTTATGTCCTGACAGCATGACGCCGATAACTGTCAACTACACCTAATAAAAATCAGCGCTCTTCTCCAACCAGTCCAACCTGACACCACTTGCGGCTTGGTCGGATTTGGATGACTGCGTCTGCAAATGTGGAGGATAGTTGCCGCCTCTAGCGGCGAACATCTTTACATTGAAGTATAAGCATTTAATTACACCTATTCTTTAAAAGAATACGCTTTTAAAAGCGTTAAAATGTCTTCTTAGATGTTTAGCAATGACATTTCAACTAATTGAACTTCAAGTTAAATTCTTGTTCTTGTGCTGACGACACGAAGCCACACACCAAAGGCGGGAGAACATTTATATTGGGAAATCCCCTTAGTAAACGTGAATCCATAAAAATCGTTTGCGTATGCAGGATGCAAAATGCGGATGCATATGCAATTTTGACTAGTAAAACGCCTTGTAGCGTGCGAACAAACAAAGATTAGATTGGTAGACGTCATAAAAGGATGCTTTTGGCTTTTCTCGCAGAAATTCTGTGTTTTTAGATATGGAATCTTGGATTTATAATATTTCCTGAGTGCGGAGTGTAAAGAGTGGCGGGCTAGTCAGTAGAAATACGGAAATAGTGGGGTTTACAACGGTAATTAACTCTCTTCAAAAATTTCAAAATATTCACTCTACATGGAATTTTCACAGTAATATATTCGTAGTCTACGAATCATTGATATAAATACTCGATATGCTGTTCTACTCGTTTTTCAAATCACTTGTCGGAAAGGATGTCGTTGTCGAACTGAAGAATGACCTCAGCATATGTGGAACACTTCATTCTGTCGACCAATACCTCAATATCAAGTTAACAGACATCAGTGTTACCGATCCAGAGAAATATCCTCACATGCTATCAGTTAAAAACTGCTTTATAAGAGGATCAGTCGTTCGATATGTGCAACTTCCAGCTGATGAAGTAGATACGGCTTTACTACAAGATGCTGCTCGCAAAGAGGCCACGCAAAGCAAGCAATAATAATAAAGACCGCATGATCTGTTATTTTCATGACCTGCAGGACTATTGGCATTCGATTCAATTGAAGGCGACATGATCAATTCAAGTTCATGCGATATGCGTATGTTGTCCAAATCCAAACAAAATCGACTAGGAATTGGTTCTCAATTTGTTTTTTTCATTTGTTTCGTGCTATTGAATTTGTTTCCGATTGTGGCAAGTACGAGCTTGCAAATTTTGAAATCTTTCAGCACCACCCCAGTCGGACAATGACCAGCGTCGTTGCCGGGCACCTTGCTTTCATTTTGCATCACAGTGCGGAATGCATTGCACATGCGATTCACGTAAGAAAATGTGCCATAAATTATGGAATTGTCCAATGCATCGCGTCAACAAGCGGACAATAACTGATAGTCTCCAGTAAAAATAGGTTGCAAGAATTGGAACTGACTTTCTGGCGTGTAACATAGTATAGCATTTTCTCTGTGGTGGAATTTATTCATGCGAGGCAGTATTTTGCTTCATACTGATTTAAACTTGAGTAAGGCATTAGGGTAAACATTGTTATTTATCTAATGCTTCTTTTCATAGATCTTGGCATCACTTCAATATGTTATGTATAATTCTGGTTGCTGGACACGGTGCAAGACTTGAAGAGGATATAAAAAATGACACGTCCGGCACGTACAGCTCACTCATCGGAATTCCGAAAGCTCTTCTCCCTGGAGTTGACGGAAGAAAGATAATGGATTATTGGTGGAAAGTAATGAACGTGCGACAAGTATTCAGCGATGTCTACCTTGTAACTAACGCTGCGAAATACAAGCATTTTGAACGATGGGCGACAGCAAATGATTTTCCTGTTGAGAATATTATTAACGACGGTTCGACAACAAAAGAAACAATGCTCGGGGCTGTTGGAGATTTTGATCTTGCCTTGCGAAATAAAAGTGTTAAAGATGACGTGGTTGTTGTTGCCGGTGATATGCTATTTGAAGATGGTAATTTTGATATTTCTCAAATCGTCAGTTATTTTAGGCACAAAACCGGCGACCTTGCGATATATTACGAAATGGAAAGTTCGGAACCATCGTCGTCTCGTGGTATTGTTGAAGTCGATATCACCACGAATAAAATATTGAAATTTCATGAAAAACCTGGACCTGGTGTTACGGAATCTAGGTTGGCAAGTGTTGTTTTCTATTGCTTTAGAAAAACAACGTTAGACACAGTTCGATTGTATTTAGAAAAATGTGTCCGTGGTCAAAATAACTTTGGACGATACATGGAATGGCTTATTAATGAGAAGAAAATTGACGTTTATGGTATGAAGTTGCCTACAAGGTTTCAGCTAATTGGGGAAGTCACATTGTCTGATTATCAAATGAGATTGGACTATTTTAGTGAAATGAAAGATCTAAGCGCAAGGCAGAAGTTGATCACCAGCCGTGCATATGCCAGGATTGGACTCATGGGTAATCCCAGTGATGGGTTTTATGGGAAAACCATTTCTCTATCAATTTCAAATTTCTGGGCTGACGTTACCATCATGGAGAGTGAAAGATTGGTATTGACTCCTCACCCCCTTAACGATCCCACCACTTTTGGCAGTTTACATGATCTTCATGGCATTAGCCGAAAGGAAGGATACCTTGGAGGATTACGTCTTCTGCAAGCCACCTGCAAAAAATTTTATGAGTATTGCAACAATAAAGGGATTGCATTATACAAAAAAAATTTCACTTTGAGTTATGATACTAATATTCCTCGTCAAGTTGGTTTGGCTGGTAGTAGTGCGATAGTTTCTGCAACTTTGGACTGCTTAGTGCAGTTTTATAACTTAAATGATTCTGACTTGCCAAAACCGCTTCGTGCAAGTTTTATCCTCAACGTGGAAACAGACGAACTATTTATCAATGCGGGATTGCAAGATCGTGTCATACAAGTGTATGAAGGTCTCATGTATATGGATTTCAGGAAAGATTTACTCATTGATAGAGGGTATGGGGAATATGAACGTCTGCCCACAAAGGATCTTCCTCCGATTTGGTTGTCGTACCTCGCTGATCCAAGCGATTCTGGACGGATACATAGTAACATCAGGCAAAAGTTTGATGCAGGTGACACAAAAGTTCATGAGGCTATGGAGAAATTTGCGCAGTATGCAGAAGATGCCAAAAAAGCTATCCAAGAATCTAATTGGGAAGAATTTGCTTCACTCATGAACGCCAATTTTGATCTCAGAAAAGGTATTTATTCAGAGGAATGCATAGGGGAATTGAATATGGAAATGATCAACCTTGGCCGACAATATGGTTCTAGTACCAAATTTCCAGGGAGTGGTGGAGCCGTCATAGGGATTTGCTTTGACAAGGAAAAGTTGTCGGCATTGAAGCTTGCAATGCAGTCGCACGGCTTTGTTATTTGTGAGGTAGTCCCTAATTTACCAAAACATTAGCCGCTCCCATTTTTTATATTCTGGAATTAATAATTCTCTAGCTTTGTAGTATTTTGTACCGTTGTATTATCAATTATGTCTATGTAGCAATATTTTTATACATTCTGCTGTCTATTATTTCCCAATGATTTTGTTTACATGCACAGTTGCGCACCTTTCATGTATTTGTAGTCTATTTCCTCCGGTAATCATTGCAATTTTCAATTTGCGTCGTTCTTGTGTATTATTGTAATCATGTTTAATAACGTTGCCAAATACAGTAGACTATTTTTCGCACTTCATATTTTGTCAATTTTCACCACAGTCTTCCATTCGTTATTATATTAATTCTACCTTATTGATTAGCCTACCCACACTCTTTTGCGTAGCTATTCGATTCTCTGAAATCAGCAGAGTGATTTTTTCATAGATAGATCTTATTGATGAATTATATGAGTTATTACATTTTCATGATGATGAAATCATAACCAACGTCGCAAGCACCATCATCTCATTCAATGAATTCAAACTTGAGTTTGGAAAGATGGAATTTGCCACAAGTTGTAGTAGATGCATACTCCAAAAAGGGACTGAAAAGCACTTTTCCATGGCAGGCTGAATGCCTTAGCTTAGACGGAGTCCTAGGTGGTAATTGATTTGATTTTTGATTGTTGAAAATACTGATTACCTGAATTTTTATAGATGGCAGGAATCTCGTGTACGCAGCTCCTACTAGTGCTGGAAAGACCCTTGTCGCCGAGATACTAATGTTGAAACGCGTGTTGGAAACTGGCAAAAAGGTTCTTGTAATTCTACCGTTCATTTCACTCGCAAGGTATTTCCGCACATGCTGATATGTTATTAAGTGAAGCACTTTGTGAACGCTATCTAGCTAGTGATCTTTTTTTCCATCTTCTTTTACCAGAGAGAAATTATTTTCATTGAGAGAATTGTTTGAAGAGGCTGGAGTTCGAGTAGATGGATACATGGGTGGATATGCACCTACCAATGGATTTACTTCAATTGATATTGCTGTTTGCACTATAGAGAAAGCCAATGGACTGATAAATAAACTGATTGAAGAAAAAAACATCAATCAAATCGGTATGTGTGTGATATCAAGCCCATAGAAAAGGTCTTTTTCTAAATTCTTGACAATTCATTGCTGATTTAGGGATGCTTGTCGTCGATGAATTACATATGGTGGGTGATGAAGGGAGAGGATATATAATTGAGCTTCTGCTTACAAAAATCAGGTGCCATGCTAAATTTTAAGTCAAATGTAAACCGAAGTGCCTTTGAACAGTAATTTGTTGCTTCCTAGATTTATGTATCTCAACACCAAGGATTCGCCGGAAAATCTTTGCAAAATTCAAATCATAGGAATGAGTGCAACGCTTCCAAATCTTAATCTATTAGCAAATTGGCTAGACGCTGCTTTGTATGTAACAGACTTCAGGTAAGGTAAGTTTTGTGCTGTTTGCTTTTATAGACTTAAGTATTTCTTGGGCTTTTGCAGGCCGGTACCCTTGAAAAGATGTTTAAAAGTAGGAAACACTGTCTATGATGAAAGTCTAACCAAGATACGAGATTTTGCACCACCTTTCAATTGCAAGGTAAACTACAGAGCACTGTAGCGGTTCAGAGATTTCCTCTGGATTCAAGTAGTCATGCTTTTGTTAATGTTTATGCCAATAGCCTTGTATTCAGGCAGCTTTGTGTAGAATCTATATGCTAGATGCCTAGCCCACCTCGTACTACATGTAAGAATATAGGGTTTACGCTTCTGTAGAAATTTATCAAATATTTTAGGGTGATGATGACAACATACCTGGGTTATGTTATGAGACGTTGACGGAAGGACATTCTGTTTTGGTATTTTGTCCAACCAAGAATTGGTGTGAGAAATTAGCAAAGACCATCGCCCATCAGTTTTATGACCTCAACAAGTAAGTCTTCCTTGACGGTATTCCTATAGCTTTAGCGCTGTGTACGCCTACTCTGAAAGAATGATTTGATTCTAAATTTGTACTACAGGGAGCAACAGAAGAATAAATCACTGCCGTTTGTGAAATTGGAATTGGACAGTTTAAAGGAGATTTACAATCAACTGGCTCGTTGTCACGTCGGTGTGGATGCAATTTTAAATGTGACACTTCCTCTTGGTGTTGCATATCATCATGCAGGTAACAACAGTTTGTATTATTATGCTTGTCATATTTTTTTTCAACATTGATAAATTGTGTTAATGCAGGATTAACTACCGAAGAAAGAGATATCGTAGAAGCTGGATTTAGGACTGGGGTTATTCGGGTCTTGGTGGCAACTTCCACGTTATCATCAGGTACTATATCTATTTATGAGATATCATCGGCCTACTTAGGGATATGTATTTAAGGCAAGCTATTTTGTTACAGGTGTAAATTTACCGGCAAGACGGGTCATCATACGCACTCCTATGTTTAATAGGAAAGTTCTCGATGTACGGACGTACCTGCAAATGACCGGCAGAGCAGGACGAAAGGGAGTCGACAATAGAGGTTCGCCATTGCACTGCATTCATTCGATCATAGTCAAATTAATACTAGGGCCTTGCCATTTGATAGCTATTTACCTAACTACGGTGAAGTCATAAATATAGATTGCACTTTAGCTGTGGCCTTTACTTATGTAATTCCATTTTATTTTACGTTTGGACCATAGGCCTACTTTACATACTTCGTGTTGCCCTTTTTCATTGGATGATCCTTGTGACGAATAAATCAAATTAGGTTTTACAAACTTGCTAAACATACAATCTAACGTTTTCATTTGTATTTCTATTCTCTACAGGAGAGAGCATCCTCGTTTGTCGCCCAACTGAGCAATCTAGAGGAAAATCTTTGATCACGTCAAAACCGTTGCCAGTTAAAAGTTGTTTGATAGACGCCAAAAATGAAGAGCTAACTGTTAGCATGAAAAGAGCCATTTTAGAGGTTTGACCAGAATCGCCTAAGCTCTCATAACTTTATTTGAACGAACGTATTGTGCAGATTATCGTCAATGGAATTGCGTCAACATACTCATCCGTCATGGACTACACCAACTGCACTCTTCTGTCAGCTCAACTAAGATGTAAAGTAGAACAAGTAACATGCCAATCTTTGTGTCTGCGTAACCTACAATGAAGTCAACTTGTGTTATTTTTGCAAGAACATGAAAGGGCCTTTGACTCGTAGAAGGTTATCTTCGATCTCTCCTGTACGAAGAAACAACGGTTTCAATGAGGGTGTCATCAAAAGTTGTATACAATGGTTGCAAGAACACGAGTTCATTTATCTTCAAGATGATGGGCCAGCACAAGGTGTTGTAGACCAATTGAGCAGGTAGAGATTTCATAGATGACTATAATTTACCGTTTCCGTCACCTCGCATGGGGCATTCAAGTCCTGAAATCTTAGATTCAGTTATATATATCTTGAATCTCTAATCTGGGTGTGATCAGTGAATCATTACTTGCAGGTCGTTTAGCAAAAAGATAGCGGCTACACAGCTTGGTAGAGCTGCCCTTCTGTCGTCTTTACCAACCGCTGATGCTCTCACCGTCTTGGCAGATTTGCATCAAGCAATGAAAGCACTTGCTTTAGACACCGAGCTTCATCTCATATACTTGGTGAGATTAAATTTTTGATAGTGCTACAATGTTTTATCAATTTAAACAATCAATTTCTACCAGGTCACTCCAATATTTTGCTACAATGATTGGACCGGACTTGACTGGTATCAATATCTCAACGTTTTTGAAAACCTGCCCAACTCTCATAAAAATGCTGCCAATCTTATCGGCGTGACGGGCCAGTTTCTTGTCACTATGGCATCCGGTGTGCCTGTACCTAAGAAAGGAAAGCATGCTGAAAGAGTTGAAAGACTTCTCGGCACTCATCGGAGGTATTATGAAATTTCAAATATACACAACTTTTTAACCACACTATTTGTACATGTGACTTAAATTATTGCAATCATGGCATGATGTTTCAGGTTTTATGCTGCTTTGGCTCTCCATGATCTAGTTCAAGAAGTTCCGCTGTCCAAAGTGTGTGAAAAGTATTCCTGTAATCGAGGCATGTTGCAACAACTACAACAGTCGGCGGCTTCTTTCGCCGGGATGGTTACAACCTTTTGTGAAGAATTAGGATGGTGGAGCTTGGAGGTGTTGTTGAGAGAATTTCAAACCAGGTTGGCTTTCGGTGTGCAAAGGGAACTGATGGATTTGATGCAGGTATTCTCTCTTTCTCAGCCCATCAGAGATGCAAATGAGTCTTATGCATATACAAGATGTCTAGTTCACTCAGTAGAATCAGTTGTTTGAGAGGTCTGTACTTGAAGTCCTGTAAACAATTCATAGTATTTGCAGAAATGTCCTCTACGAGTTCAATTTCCACTCTTGACCCTCCACTTCTGTCGTATTCCATCGTCCAGTAATGCAATCCTTTCTATTTGTGGTTCTACTAAAATTTGCTCATACCACGAGTGTGATCATGCATATACCTTCTTTTAGATCTCATTGCTCAATAGTCAGCGGGCAAGAGCACTTCACTCAGCTGGCATAACTTCCTGTAAAATCTTATCGAAATCGACATCATCACAGATTGAGTGTATTCTCAGAAATTCATCGCAGTTTCAGTCGTATGTGAATGTGATTAATAATCCTGGTTCGTGGTTGGATTACCATTTCTTAGATGTTCATTATGTCTGCAGGGAACGGAAAGCTGGGAATGAGTCACAGTGGGAAGTAGAGGAAAGGCGAAAGCAAAGAAATATTCACATTACCGGACACAGAGGACTGACTGAATATGAAGCTGCGGAATTGATGATAAGAGAGTCTGAACGTATTTGCAGTACAGGTAGATATTCCATACGTTTTGATGGCTTATGAGGCTACGTTGCACTTCATTTATCTTAGGTGTTCTAGAAAGCAAAGTGTTGGACGTATCACAACCTGGTAAGACTTCTGCTCCTAATGGTAGCTTATATGGTCAACGATCTCCAGTGGGTGATGCTGGGAAAACAAGTGATGAAAAAATTTCTGCTACGGGAACGAAATTGCCACCAGACTGCTTGTCTGACATTAGCGTGAAATCTTCGACCAGTGGAACAAATCAAGATAAAAATATTAAGTCCAGTAACTCTGATATGACACAAAATGATTCCTTTCCATCGGCTGAGAGGACGAAGGCAAGCAAATCCTCCTCGTCACAAAATAACTCTGGAAACAATTCAAAAATATTGGACACTTCTGCTGAAAAGGAATTGGACAACTTAATATCGGATGTGCGTGAGTCGCAGTTTGGCATGCTCATGAAAAATAACAACTCCAATTTAAGTGATAACTTAGAGAATTCTGATATGGAACTAATGAATGTGTGCAATGAAAGAAATCTTTCAGGCAGCAAGCCACCTGCTGGCAATAATGAACAGCTTTCTGAAATTTCAATTTCCGAGCAAACTGACATTTTTGAGCTTGGTGATAAGTATGAATCTGAGCACGACTGTTTGAATATGTCGTCTGGTTCTACTCAGGAGCCGATCACTTTGCATTTACCGTCTGACTTGGACGACTCGTCCGAAGAACTATCGTTACCTGAGCCAAGTTTTCCGTTTGCCACAAAGACGTGCAACACTCTGCCATTTAACCAAAGAAATGACAATGTCAGTAACGGCAGGTTAAAATCGTTCAACGTAGGTGCCAAAAATAACTCAATTGAAAATGATCCAGCGATACAAGAATTGCATGATGCATCCACGAAAATTTCAGTAGAAGAAGATTTAAGGCAAAGTTCGGCTGTAACATCTCTCTCTGATTCGCAACTCTGTGCCGTCTTTGATAACAGTGATTTCCGCAACTTAGACTATGTGCTAGAGACAGCTTCATCAAAAAACGGTGTCAGTCAAAGCTCACAAAAACAAGCACGGAATTCATTGGGTCATCATTATCAAGAAAACTCATCCTGTGGGTTGTCTCCTGGATGCATTGATGCAATGGACGTCACATTTTCACCACAAGTCAAACAACTACTAGGCCCTTACTCTGCTAAAAAAAGCACGTTTTCTATTGATCCAGCAGTTAGCAAGGTTCAAGTTTCAACTCCCAAAGATGTTCGAACTGTCCAGTCCTCGATACCTAATAAGAAAGGAAAAGCATTAATTGGAGGTAGTATTGCGAAACATCAACCCTACAATATGCGGAAATCGAATAGCGAAGTGTGCGTGACGTCCCAGACAGACACTGACCACGACCTTGTGGATAACAGCCTTGAAGATTTATTTGAATGCACGTCTGGTCTGTTGACCCGACCCCATGTCACCGAGCAAGTAAAATCAGAAAGGATTTCGACGCTTCCCGATCGCACGTTCAAAATCAATTTAGATACGGAGTCACGAACCGTGCACTTGGCAAATAACAGAACCAATGAAAATTTGTTATTAGTCAGCATGACACAAACATCAGATAACGCATCGCCTTCAATATGGAATAAAACTTTTGAATTTCCGGAAGCAATGTCACCTACGCAGCTGGACGATGATCATCTAATTCTGTCGTCGCAAAAAGATCGGAAGAAAGCCTCAAAAACTAGCTACTGTAAAAAAACAAAAGCTAGAAAGACAATTTTAAGGGATAGCAATAACCTGACTAAACTATCAGCTGTTAAATCAGATGACGATCTCCTTGTTCCAATCCCTGCATATGTGGATAGCGAATTGAGTGATTCATCCTTCGGTCATGATATTCTATCAAAGCAAGATTCTCACACACTATCATCTTCTGCTATGTCGTCTGAATGTATCAATTCTCAACGCGGACTGAACATTATTGATGTTTGCTCACATCTGGACCTCTTCAATACATTCCTACAAGAGTGGTCTACCAAAACGAAATTCTCAATTGCGATTGCTACAAGAAGAGAAATGGTAGGTAGGACTTATTGCCTTGTAGCCTTTTGAATGTGATCTGCAGCGCAGTTGCAATTTTTAGGTCAAAAAGGGCAAGTCATCAACTACAAGTTCAAACAGCGGAAGCAGTCTGCCGGCCGATGGCTGTTCTCAGGTAACGAAAATGAAAGGGTTTCGCATACTCGGGATTGCTGTATGCTGGGGAAAGCAAGATGCATATTACGTATCACTAGAAAAGGAGGTAAGCAGATTAATTCGAATCGAGTCGATTTCCATTCCTGAATTTAATAAGTGAAGAATAGTACAACATTTAGTGCCTGACGGGAGACGGCACATCATACGTATGAGCAGTTTGATACAACTTATGAGTGACTGAGTGAGATTATTTTAATTTGTGACTGTGTGCTTAATGCATTCTCAATGTCATGAGCTCTACACAATGAACTGTCTGACCGTAATCATAGTGATTTTGTTAGTACCGTATGACTAACAAGACAATATTCCACTCCAGATAACATCAGAACAAAGTCTATACACTGAAAGGCATGGGTTTGTACAACTTTCTCCACCGCCTATCGCTAAATTGCTGAATGTAGATTCACGAAAAAAGAGTCTCCGGTCCTCTCTGTCACCTTTATTAAAGAAAAATTCAACTTTAATCTCATTAGATGTGAAAACGCAAATGAAAGTATTGAGAAAAGTTGTGGAGCCGAATGTTGTGTTTTTGCAGGTGACTGAGTTGCTTGTGGTTACATTTTCAATTTTCCATTTGGCTTTTGCTCAATTTAGGATCCTTCTGTCGCAGCTTGGTTGCTTGATCCATCGGCTGAACCACAAACATTGAGTGGTTTGGTCAGGAAATTCATTCCAGATAAAATGTATTTTCTGAGAGATCTTGGTGAGTGTTTTGACAATAATGAGTATTCCTTGGGCAAATCTCAACCCTTTTCCGACGTTTCAACTTTTTGGGGTCAAACTCTAATATTACAATAGGCTATCGACTGATGATATGGAACAGTTCAGTGTCAGTTTCAACTTATCACCAACTATTTTCATACCATTGGATTACGTTTCAGGGTTAGACAAATGGGAGAAGCTTGGAAGTATATCGTGTAACACAGAAAGCAATGAATACGTGCCATCTAGATTGCGAGCCTGCGCAGAGGCTGCATGTTCCTATCATCTCATCACAAAGTTGAAAGTGGAATTGGATGATGTTAATATGTGGGGAGTATATACAGGAGTCGAAATGCCACATATTTTAAGGTAAGATGGATACATTATATGGTGTCTTATGGTCGCTCTTGTTTTAACGTATCTTTTGTTTGATGACTTCAGTTTGATCGCCATGGAGGTTAATGGTATTGGCTTTGACAAAGAGAAGTGCAAGAATAAACTTACCGATCTTCATGGTATCGCCAGAAATCTTGAAAAACAAGCATATTCCCACGCAAAGAAGAAATTCAACCTAGGAAGCCCCATTGAAGTGGCAAAGGTGATATATTACGGTTGAGAGTTTTCTAGTACTATTGTCATCGTTATCTGCACTTTCAGGTTTTGTATGGGGACCTTGGGCTTCCTTCTGTTAATGAGGAGCAATCTGTTGATGCACGCCTTGCTAGACCGGGGTCGTGGCGGAAGGGCTTAAAGAAACGAAAGAAAGGATCTTGGAGTACCAAAAAAGAATTTTTGGAAAAACTGAAAACTCTCCATCCTTTGCCTGGAATTATTTTAAACTGGAGACAAATCTCGTTTGCTCTAAGCAATGTAGGTTTGAATTGCGATTTTGATTCTTACCAATGCTCTATGCACTTGCCCCCTTGATGTATTAGCCAGTAGATATCACTTGCAATGCATGGTCATTATATTCATTTGATGCTGAGCAACCATTTGAAATCTTCAGCTTTCACCCAAGTCATGAACCTCCTGGAACCGATGTGGTGTCCACTGTTGATTCGTCCACAGCCCAATTCAAGTGTTGACGTAATAGTGACTGTGCCACTGAAACAACAGTGTGTCTGGTTTATTATGGAGAATTTCTAAAAGGCTCATATGCTGGAAATATAACGTGTATCAATATCCTTTTTAGTCATTGCACCCGTTATCTCGAGTAGCGATGCCTTCAAGAGAGCTGGGGATGTTCCGGATTCATCCAGAATGTATCATTCATTCTGTAACCGGTCGAGTTAGTATCGCAGAACCCAATATTCAGAACGTTCCGAAATCATTTGAGGTTTGTTCGGAAGACGGGAAGGTGAGATTTGAGTCCTTGTCATTTCTAAATGCTGTAAATTATAAAAGTCTTTACTATCTAGACGGATATCAAGGTTAACATCAGAGAACTTTTTCTACCTTCAAAAGGTGCAGTGACGCGTCCGTTTTACTTTTTTTTTGGATTATTCATTTGATTTTGTGTTTTTCAAGGTTGTGTGTTTCTTACTGCCGACTACTCGCAACTGGAAATTCGTATTTTTGCTCACCTGTCTGGCGATCAAAAACTTTTGAAAATTTTAAATACCGACTCTGGTGATGTCTTCAAGATGATTGCGGCTCAGTGGAAGTCCATCAGTATCGCCAGTGTAACTGCTGATGACAGGCAAAGGGCGAAACAGATTTGTTATGGTAAGTATTAATTGGGTCTGCTGTAGATGAGGCTGAAACTTTCTCCAGTCTGACAATTCCAACCCTGACCCTCTTTGAAAAACTGTAACAAGCCTGGCATTAAATCTGTCAACATACCACATTGCCTACTCGTTTGCAGGTATGCTGTATGGCATTGGAGCAAAGGCACTCTCACAGCAGCTGAGTATTGATGAACGAAATGCTGAGCAGTTCATGGAATCCTTTCTTCGTTCTTTCCCGACAATGAAAGGCTACATCAGAACTCTGGTTAAACAATGCAAGGAAAAGGTAGGTGACTTGACGTACCGGTGTAATTGATCAAACAGGGTTCTCTAAAATACAAGCGCTGTATTCATAGTTTTTTCTTGTTAATGGTCTTGGTGATTGCCTGTACAGGAACCCTTTGGCTGACTAATGTTGAAGTTGAGACGCCAAATACCATTGACTTCTGTCACAGCCACAAATATTCTGGAACCTGGTCATTTGGATTCATCTGACCAATTTCGTCTTACTCTTCAGGGTTATGTAGAAACATTGTTAGGGAGGAGACGTTACTTACCTGCCATTCAAGATGCCAATATGTCATTACGGTCCCAAGCAGAACGACAAGCTGTGAATACAACAGTTCAAGGGTCGGCTGCTGACGTCGTCAAATCCTCCACTATCCAGATACACAAGATAATAAAGAAAAAATATGAAATCGTTGCAAGGTAAGACAGTTTTCGCAGTTTTTCACTGTTTCAATGAGCGTGTGGTGTGCATGCGGGACATCGGATTTCTTGATGAGAAGCCAGTCTCATACTCATGTCAAAGTCTGACCCCAACCTGTCGCAATTTATTTCACTATCAAAAAATCATTAATATCGACGTTCCTTGTTTGACTGGTGGCCGATACCGATTAATGATCACAAAAATACAAATATTGGTCTCCATAATCGGTTGACTGATATTTTTGATATCAGCCACTGACATAAGACCTATTATTTCAAGTACGGTTACGGTAATCTCAAAATTTTTTCAGCCAAAGCAAAAGAGCTGATAGCTCCACAAGACAGAACTCTACCGGTCAAATATGTCACCTCGTGCTTCACCTTCATGATGAATTGATTTTTGAAGTTCAAAAGGAAATCATGGATGAGGTCGCAAGTATGTTACGTTCTTGTATGGAAAACGCGATGAAACTTAAAGTGAAATTACCTATTAGACTTTCTGTTGGCCCATCGTGGGGAAATTTAGAGGAATATAATCGTTTTTGAAGTCGTTTGAATAGTATGTCTAAGTTGGTATGGTTAAAACTTATTTTTTGAAATTGATGGTCGTTCAAAATGTGTTTTATCAATTATCATGCGAGTATCTATGGGGGTGGTTACATGTTTTGAGGTATAGAGAGTAAGCATCTTGCTCATATTATTCTGCCCAACTAGTAAAACAGTCGACACTGTGTTTATTATGCGATTTTGTATTCATAATATATTTAATTACATGCTTACTACTATTGTTTCGTCTGCTAATTTGCTGTTTGGTACGACTTAGTATTCAGTTCCGAACGAATCTGTTAGTCAGCTCGTGTTTAGATTGGAGTTTGGATGCAAACACGCCAGAGCGCCAGCGATTAGCATCAAATCAAACTTGTATGAATCTCCACTTATAAATTTTAGCGGTGGTATGCGGCTTTATGGGTGTCTGTTCTGGTGATTTTGTGACGTGATTAAATGTCAATTTGTCAAGTTTAAGCTACGATATTCGCGTCATCGTGAAGTAAATATTCTGATTGTGCTATGCCTGGTATGTAGGTTGGTTGTACAGTTCGGTGGTATTTGTTATTTCTTTTGTAGCTTGGGACCTCAGTTGTATGGCTGATCTCGTGTATGAACCTTGGTGCGATCTGGCTCCAAATCAAATATACGGTATCGGTAGCTGTTTAGTAGATTTTCTCTCCAGAAGCGGCACATTTGCCAGCCCTCCTTCATTGCCAACACTATGAGGGTCAGGGAAGGCAGTTGCTTGTATAACTTCCCATTCTAATACCAAATTGCAGAACTAATGGCGGACGGAATAGCAGGACAAAATAAGTTGAAAAGCAGGAATCTTCTCGCACAAAATCGATCAGTATTCCAGGACTGTAGCCTACGTGGTCCTATGAATCACAAATTTAAACCGGCTGAAAACCTTGACAAATTAACAGACTTCTCAGAATAGACACATTGTAGGCGTGATGGCGAACGGTCGGATACAGGTATAACGTGTTTATTAGACGTTCTTAGATATTTTCTGTCTCCTTGCGCGCGTTCTATGCTGAAATGCACATATGCCTGACCGATGATTTAAAGTTCAAAGTAGTTTTATTCGCGATTTACCGCTGAACTCCGCCCATAAGCCACGCCCACAAAAATTTCAAAATTTGAATTTACCCGGGAAAACGAAATTTTTAATTAGAAAGGAAACAGTAGACTCTTTATTTAACCGAATAATCAATTTAATTTATTATTATAATGAATATCCGACGGTAAACTGCGAAGTCTAAATTTTGTCCATTTCAAGACGGGAGGGGGTTAGAGTCATCCTTGGGATTCGAACTAAACTCGCTAAATACTTGCAAACGCTTACTGGCACTAAGCATCTCTCATTTTCTGCAACAAAGAACAGATTTTGAGAGTAGCGAGATTATCTACGCATGAGCACCCACATGACTCACCCCCTAAAAAAACTCTCGAAAATCTGCAACAGACAAATTACGAAGAATGTTTATAGCTATCTTCTGCCAACTTGCGGTATTGAAATCGGCAGCGGATCATATTAATTAATATAACGAAGACGCCTATCTTCGAATTATATGTAGCCGGAAATCGTCGCGTAGTTGCTGTCGATTTTGTTTCGAAGATGATGCACAGAGGACGTCAGGATGTGACAATAAGGACTATGCTTGGATAGGCAGAGATGTTATAGGCTACTGCGTATGCCCGCGTAGCAACACGCAACATGCTGTTGATTCCCATCGTACATACCTTCATCACATATTGATTCCTCGCATGCCACGTTGCAATTTGAGAAACATCCATAATTTTTCCACTACATTAGGCCGGTTAAGGTCTTTGAGACTGTTCGCCTTCTCATCAGGAGGTTGCGGGTTCGATTTCCGACCGAGTCAAATCGAAGACTTTAAAATTGGTATCCGTTCCTTCCCTGCTTGGCAGGCGGTTTCGGGGAAGTGTGGAGAGTCGTGGTTGTAATAGTGATCCGGGCTATAAATTCGAAGTATTGACACATATACCATAAGCATTGACCTGGCGTAAATGACCTTAGTAGTTGAAAATGCCATAAATTCCATGTAAACAAACCAGGTTACTCGATAATTCCGGTTTAAGCAGGTTTCACAATCACAAGCCTCCGTACTCTCCCGATAATGACTGATTGGTAATCATCAAATTATTCGCTGATTGAGTCTCCGCAGGGAACAGGCAAAGCAGGACGAGTCTTTAGCGAAGCGTCGCTCTCAGCGAACGTTGTAGTTACTGAGGAGAAGCGAAGAATTAGCGAAAGCTCAGGAAGTCTCAGCGAATAGACGTTTATTGGCTACAGAGTGGAGTAGTCATGGATAGCAACACCACCTCGCCACCCATAGAATTTGACCCTTCTCCCAGTCTACATGACCTGGTCTTAGGTGTGGCGGAGTGAAATCAATTTTGTTATTTACAGATAGCGCTATAATCACAATCTCGGGACTTATCTCAGCAAAGTTATGGGCCTAAATGAAATCGGAACCCCGCCATCAACAGGTATGCTACGTTAACGGATACCTATAGACTCAGGGTGTGGGTGTGACACTCGCCGCCGTAATATGTCTTGCTAATATACTTGTAGTATTCTATAGTACCGACGGGAGGGGAGAATTGATTAAAATTCCTTTCTTAAGATTTCTGATAAATGAGATGTATAAATTTGTTCACGCAAAGCTAATTTATCGTAATATTGCGCCATAAACGCGCTCAGCATTGTATAGCACGGCCTATAATAGTTTAACTATAGAGACTGCGCAGTCTCTATAGTTTAACTGCCATTTGCTACTTCGAATTGAGTATCGCTATCGGTCTGGACTTGCTGGCGTGTTTGGATGAATTTTGAAAAATCAAGGACTCCTAAGGCTACAATACTTGAAGGAACCTAGTTGAAAACATCGGTATATACGTTCCAATGGTAATGTTTATTCTTTACTCTTAAGGATGAGTGCTCTCCAAACACGGCAGAAGGGATATCATGACTTTAGCTTGTGCTCTTGCCGCTGTTCAAGTAGCCTATTCTATCGCACTCAATGATTTGTGCTGTAATGACTCTATGGGTAGAGGTTATTTTGTACTTGCCCAAAAGAACACAGAAATAGATATTTCCTGATGATTCATGCAATGCTATATCGAGTCCAAGATCATCATGTAAGCGCATGAAGTGGCTACGATGATTTGACAGCTGTCGAAAACCAATCATGTGGTGCAGTGCATTGACAAATAACACACGGAGCGACTAAGTAAATCAAGAGTGCCACGATTTAACTGCGGAATTATGTGCTCCGTGACAGTTCATGAACAGCTCATGAAGTAGACATAAAGTGAGATGTCATATGAAGATTGAAAACATTGCGCACGCAGACCAACAGAGTAGAGTGGGGTGTTTCTGATTACTTAGGGAAACGTTCCCATCTATCTACCTACCTACCTGATTTGGAGCTTATGATTATGACGGCTATGAATCAATACGCATCGCGATATTGTCCGGTTGGCCTCTGTATGTGTTCGTGTCCATCATACTATTGTTATATATTAAGGCGCCCGCGTCTTTGTTAGTGTTATTTATATTACAAATATGAATTGATTGTTCGGACGCACGCTTTTGGTATATGATGCGGTGCGGCGTCAGCATCAGAGGTCAACCAGTTGTGATTGCGCATAAATAACCATACAGTGGTCTAGGCAATAGGTCACGGGGCTGCGTTTTAGACTTTTTGGCCTTCGGAAGGACCCTTCCTCCATGATTAGAAATGAAGAGGATGAAATTCCACTGTAGGAGTTACTAACTACACATACCATAGCACGATTGCAATCACAGCAGACCCATTTCTTTGTCATAGCCCGTATCGGCCCGGCCGATTTTTGTGGAGGCCGATATTCGTACAGTTATTTCTGCGATTTATCGGTATCGATTGTGAGTAAGGAGGTATGCTGAATATTAGATAAATCAATCGGTAATCTGCCAAAAGCTGACAATATGCCTATAATCGTGAGCGATATTCATAATTTTTCGATAAATTGGCATCGACCATCAATAGGTGAGAAGACCGATTTACCGGTGTTTTTTTGTTGTTGGGTTTTGGGGGTTGGGTGTTGTGGGTGGTGGTTGGGGGGTTTGTGTTTGATCTTGCGAAGGCCTTCGATACCGTTTCTCACCCAAAACTCAAACAAGTGCTGGCAAATTTCGGACTTCCTGCGGGTCTGGTTGCTTGGTTGGACGCATATCTGTCGAACCGGAAGCAAGTGGTTGAGATTGGCGTGGAGTCATCCGAGTTGATCGATGTCTTATCTGGGGTGCCTCAGGGCAGTAAGTTGGGTCCCGTCTTATTTCTGATGTTCATTAACAGCATGACAAGGGTAATCAACTTCGGAAGGATCAAGCTATTTGCCGATGATGCTAAGATTTATCTCGGCTTGCGAGATTCGAACCAAGCTAGCATGTTAGCTACAGATCTTGCCTCGGTATTGTCATGGATAGAAGTGATGCAATTGAGGCTTTCTGCCAGCAAATGTGCCGTTCTCCATCTCGGCCATACGAACCCTAAATGTCAGTACTATATTAATGGCATGCTGTTCCAGTTGTTAACGAATTTTCTGATTTGGGCATTACGGTGACCTCAGACTGTAAGTTCTCGAAACACGTTGACAAAATATCTTCGTCCGGCCACCGGACATCTAATTTGATTCTTAGATGTTTTACCTCAAGAAAGCCCAATTTTTTGATAAAGTTGTTTAAAGCATATGTGCGCCCTAAACTTGAATATGGCACTGAAGTCTGGAACCCTTATCTACTCAAGGACATCCAGAAAGTAGAGCGTGTTCAACGGGCCTTCACCAAACGTATACCCGGACTGGGTCATTTGCCTTATGAACAGCGTTTAGCAGCTCTATCAATACCTTCCCTAGAGTTACGTCGCCTGCGACGGGATATGATCATGGTATATAAAATCCTCCACGGTCTCTCATGTATACCATTCGATTCGTTTTTTTCCTGGGCCTTGTACGGTGGCACTAGGTCCAACATGTACAAGCTTCGATTACCTCTAGCCCGACGTGACTGCCATAAGTATTCCCTTGCTGTTAGAGTCATAATGACTTGGAATTCTTTGCCTCATAGTGTTGTTGACTCGAACACTCTCTCGACCTTTAAATTCCGACTATTACATACCGACCTGTCAAATTTTATTAAGGGGGGGTATTAGCGACCGCATTCGGTCCATCCTCTTCTTACTGGCCTTTTTGTTCTTTTTTCTTTCTGTATGCTTAAATGTGCGAGCCGCTCGGCTGGTGAATAAATATACAATACAATACAATACCTTGTCGGCTGATCGCTGGTTTAGTTCTGTGGCCATAGCCTCATTCCATTTGCTAGGTATGACTGACGTCAGCGTGTTTCGGAAAAGCCACAATGATGTAAAATTGAAGTGAAAACATAGTTAAACAAATATTTCCCCAAAACAAGGTGAGAACAACTTAGCTACGGAAAGTATAAACGAGAGCTCTCATCGCCATTCAGTCAGCGCAGTTGCCTTTTTCTTACCGTCGATACGCCTTCTTGGTTTTGTTGATTTCTGTATTTACGATCGTCGTCACGCTAATCAGCTGGGTGAATAAAACTCCCTGTCGAACAATATTACGACGCCAGTGTAGCGTTCACGAGAGCTGGGGAGACGCTGACGTGAAACTGCATACGTGTGAGCTGAAAGAGACTAGGCCTACCGGTAAGACTGAACTATTTTGAAATGTTCTATCAGAATTTGTATGATTTATCAGAGTGAAAGGTGAAATGTTGCTCTAGCTATATATCAAAGTACCGTAACCGATTTGAGTGTAGGCCTACACAGCATTTTCAAATCGCTTGTAACCGAGATATGATGATATGAAATTCTTTTTGGGTTACTCCCTAGTAAGCTGCGATGAGTTTAGTTTTGCATTCTGAATAGGTAAAGAGTAGGCAATATGCAATGAACGCTTTGAATTTTTGCGAGTACCGTACCTCTGCCCTTCATTTTGTGTTGGTAAATTTGATTAATTTGCGGCGATTGTTGTCGAATGGCGCTGAACCCCACGTTCGACATACCGCTCAAGGCACAAGAACGCTGCAAGTGGATACGGTACACGCGGTAACGCTGTCGAATTGTCATCTGCCATGCCCGGACCATGCGGCGCTTTTCACCACGGTCAGTTGGTGACTGCGGGTAGAGACTGAACGTGAAGGCGTGGACCTACAGGGTATAATATCCAGGAGTGATTACAGAAGCGCCAATCAGCCATGGGCAGTGTTGGCTGCTTACTTGCTTTCTAACTTATAGTACCGATGTAGTAAGGACAGACTGACAAAATGATCAAGGCAAATAATGGCTAGCTTATGCAAAGCTTTATGACGCTCCGTTTATCGGCGAGTTTTGTCGTGTAACAATCCGGTCGCCCTGGCTGTTAGTGTTTGAATTTCTCAATCAAAATAGTAAATTGGCGACCGTGTTTGTGCCTATACCAGACCGCCTAACGCCACCAGATATTCGCAATTGAATTCGATATTGATGCATCACGATGGATGTGATGCTTCAACAGCAGGTAATTTTAAAATCAATTTGAGTTGATACACTGCTGAATGTAGCAGAGTTGTGCTCGACACGTACCGGTATCATTACCTGTTGTTTACGTCAATCAATTTTGTCGCAGCAATTTGCGAAAGACTCTCTGTCGTCCCGTTTGCACTCACGATTGTCCGGGATGTCGTCGTCTAGGCTGACAACGTTACAGCTGCAAGAACGTTTCAAGCAAAATGGCAACGGTTTTTGCACCAAACCTATGGTAAGAAAATATGGAGTGTGAAGGAACCGTGACATAAATCACGATAAGTAACTGGATAGCGTTTACATTTATTGACTCAAGGCGTCCATTTCGTTGAATGAAAGTTTGTATTGGCATTAGAAGCACGTCACCGACTAACCTTCCGTGACTACATTGCTTGAAAAATGTACTAGTCTCATAGCATACAATCTTACAGATTCCGAAAGAAGAACTGTTTGATGACAGCCTGACAAACTTGCAATGGCTTCAAAACCTGAACGTTAACATTGGATGTCCATCTGTAGCCTCTATTATGCCAGCAGGCCTCGACACCGTATCAAGACCGAACGGAACTTGCCGCAGAATGAGAGGAAATGGCAACATCGGACTCAATAATAGACTATCAAAGCCGAAAAACACTGTGCAAAATTTTAAAGGGGATCCTGCAGGTCACGGCGGTGAAAGGCGAAACGCGAAGTTGCAATCAAATTTATTAAACGGGAGATCAAAAGGGTTGAAAAAGCAGCCGCTTCCGCCGTTAATTCCACAAAGTCGAACTCCAGTACCAGGTCAATATCGGTCAAGGGTGGCGGCGCCAATCAGAGATTCGCAAAACGACTCTTTACCGCGCCTTAGTGGAAGCAATGATAGCTTGAAGTTAAACACAAAACTTTGCGAAAACGCAATCATCCTGAATGCATCCCCGGAGTTAGCGCTGCTTTCGGACGCAACCAACAATCAATATGTGCTCTCTCCCCGCCAAATGGACCCTGATTTGTTACCCGGACAAGTAGACTACAAAAATAATCCTTATATCAAGCCACCATATTCACATCTCACCTTGATCTGCATGGCTTTGAGACGGAGCAGATCGGACAAAATGACTATACAAAAGATTTGTGAATGGATAAAAGCGAACTTCATTTATTATAGAGTCATTGGATCAGATTGGCAGGTGAGAAGGATTTTTGTTTTCAAACTAGTCTATGCCTCACTAAATGGTCAAAAGTAGGCCACCAGGTAAAGCGTAAAATGATGGCCTAGTGTTGGAACACGCGCCATTGATTTCGTTGGGAATTAAGCCGCCGCGTAAGCGCATATAGCGTCATGATATATATCGAAATGTTTGTCTAATCTCGGTAACGAAATAAAGGACATAAATCTTAGGTTGCCTCGTGGTTGATGCTTCCTTCGCAAATGTTTATCGTCAATTTACATTGTCTTCCGTTGAGGGACCAAGTGGTAAAGAATATTATGAGCTGCTATTACCCGCATACACAATGCGCTTTTTAAGTAAATAACCCTCTTCAACTTTCACTATGTATAGTATATAACAAACGATGTAGGCAACGTTAAACGTTTGAAGTTATCCACGGTAAGTAATCGGAATCACATATTGCGAATGAAAGGCTTACAGATCCTTGGTGGAACGCTAGACAGAAGCATAGAAAGTGGAAAGTCGTCACCTCGCAATTGCATCATCTAACACCTGCGCTGTGCAAAGGCTCGCTTATTTGTTCTGTTCCAAGTTATTGCCGGTAGAGGCAACTATAAAAGCCACGAGATTAACGTGTTATTGTAAGCGTTAGCTCTTGCTTTGTAGTCGCTGCTATTACAATTGTACGAACAGTGTCGTTGAATAATATCAATCAACTTGCTTCCGTGCTATTAGAGACGGCCAGCACAATGAGTAGTCGTCTAATTAACTTGCCCACTGTCTATTCTCACACCGTAATGTTCTCGCATTAGGTTCAGAGCGGAAATTCACCTACCACGGCCTGTCCCAACCTCTGATAAATAGGAGGGTTGTGGTATTAGCCTAATAACTCCAGCTTTGTTTTCAACGAAAAACACGGATTTGGGAACGTACTAAGCCGATTCGTTGGTGTATTCTTCTGGAAACACTTCTCCTACCTACTCGCCGCACGAAATGTCAGTCAACGTGACCGGCTAGTTTGCTCGCATTAGCCGCAAGGTGGGAAACACGTGGGAGAAAGTGCCACAAAGTTTGTCCGGTATAACCTTATTCTCAAAAGAAAATATTCTCTATGGAATTCAGTTGAATCAATCAAGCGTGACGCCACGTCATTGCATTCAACCGGTGTCAGTATAATCATCCTTGCGCTCTTATGGCCGGCAAAACGGTTTATGAACTTGCGAATGCGCTGTTAGATCCGGTTTACTGGGAGAAGCTAACAAATCCTAACATTTACGACCCAACAACATGATACCGCCTCAGACCGGTACAGTAAACGTGTCAATATCTCGTCTGCCAGCGCCTGTCGCGCCTTGAAAACTCGCTAGCCTGTATAAAAATTGTGAGTTTTGAAAAAAATGTGGTGTTCACTGTTCATAGGTGTGATTCTATTTTTGTACTAATGAAATACCGTACCCGCATAAATTACAAAAGGCTTATCCTCACAGCTCTAACAGGCATCGTGTACAGGTATCTAAGTAAAACGTGATGTGCGACGCCTCCTCGCAACGTCACGAGTAGCGAAAAGAAAATTATTACTCTTATGATATACGACTTTGTCTAGAGTTTGTGTCCAAATCAATATCTTGTATTAATATGATTGATATGCCACGGTGGTTGCCACGTATTAATAGATTGTCGAATTTATCCTCGGTATGAGGTATGCTCTGTGCTGCGCCGTTCTGATAACTCTGCGGTTACCCCACGCGGCGAATCCTTGTCTTTCAAACGATCGGTACTTGTTTCAGCGAATTATTTAACAAGCCGTCCACTATATATAGATAAAATATACCTGATGTTTGCTCAGACAGATCTTGATAAACCCAAGCATTGACACAAGCACGCTTTACTTTTGATAAAGAGCTCATCAAGAACGTATAGAATACGGTGTTCGTTTCGGGAACATGTCGAATTTTCGTGTTTCGGGGCGCCGGACGAGAGCAAATATGTCAATAATGCGCGGTACGTGTGAGAGCAATGTCACTGATTCGGCCTGCGATGAAAGTATATTGATGGCTTGCGAATATATAAAAATGTTGAAAGTAATTTGGAAATGAATTTTCTTCAAAAAGCTTCAGTATGCGCGCTTTCCTGTTTTAAATTGCCAATGAGTCTTGAAATTTGGATTCACCTATTCCTAACGAGGGGTGTCAGCAAACCCTCCCGCGAGCACTTCATATTTTGTCCTTGTGCTTGTGTGGTGATAAATCAATTACCCAATCTATGATTCCTCGCGTATTGTTAGTCTGTTGATTGTTGCTCTCTATAGGTCTATGTTTGAACGTACAGTAGTTAGGCTTTTGGTTGTCAGTGTGTGTTTGTGAAGCGCGCCAGTTACGTTCGACTTGTATATATGTCAATTAATATTAAGTAGATTGGTCCCGGCACAGGTACTACCGGGCGAATTAATCTACGCCTCGGAAAGATTAAAATAGTGATACATACATGTCACAAAAGCACATAGGGTCGCCTTCTATAACCTGTTTGTATTGTTTCATCCCATCGTTGTGGTTGTATTCGAAGATAGTTTTGTGGAATTGACACAAGTCCCAATAATATAACTCTTCCTATTGCGTGCGACTTGTGTAATACAACAAACTGTATTTGTGTTCTTTTCGACCGCTGGTGGGGGTGCGCAGCTGGCGAATCATGTTACATCGTCGAAATGCTCGTAGGCGTAATATGTCCCGGACGGAATGCGATTCTGACCGGCATGGCAGGGCGAAAGTATCACGTTGCAAGCCGTCTTTTGTTCCGTCCGTTACGGTTAACAATACGAGCATATGTTCTGCTGCGAATGCCGGCAAGTCGCTGTTGCCTTGTATATGTCTTCCATTGGGTTTTGAGCGAAGCGGATATACGTAACAATGTAGTAGTAAAATGATCTTCTGTCTTTGTGCAACTTGCTATCTGTAACATAAGGCTCGGTTATATGATACCTTCACCCGTGAAGGACACATTGTATAGGAATTATATTATATCAACCAATCCTCTCCTACAGGCAGTAAATCAGGACTTCGCCTTTAAATGAGGGCGAATTATACACCAATGAAAAGCGACCGTACACAATGACATGGTCGGAAATAACTCTACGTCAGTAACAATCGCCTATTGTATTTTGTGCGTCCATGTAGCTTGTCTCGTTTGTTCTGCTCTACCATCTTGAATTCCACGAGAGCCACTTGAAGCGCTGTCAACGAGTTAACCGTTGGGTTTACCATTTAAAGTTTATTAGTCACAACAAAATGAAAACAATTTCGATGTGATTCATTTTTATATTGGTTCATATTTGGCCATGGGAAATTTTCCACGGTGTGGACATAACACGCCACAGTAAGATCTCGATCCTTATTAAAATTGCCCGAATCCGATCACAGGGATTAACTTTTGGTGTAGAGTGGTAGGCCCGGATGCTTTGTTACTGACAGCGTGATAAGGTGGTAAGGAATCATTTTCCACTAGAATGCACTTGATCCTAAATATCTAACCGTGGGCGGCGTTATCGTTGTCGGTATGTGTAATGTGCGTGTTGTCAAAAACAAACCCTTGAGCGTAGGTATTACGTTGATGTCTGGCGCCGTAAGGAATCGTTGCTAACGTCCCCTGTAAGCCGTAATCTCTTCGCGGCGTAATTTTGTACGTTCATTTCGTATTCCGCTACGGATACCATAGATCACAATTGCTTAAAAAATAACAAACGCAGGTTCAAATAACCGCGGTCTTCGATTATGTTGCATGTTTTATTGGAGTGGCGCTTATAAGTATTGAGTTACTGATAAAACTATTGTTAGTTCGAGAGGCTATTGTTAGGCACGGAACAAAAAGCATGGAGCGAGTGCTCTGTTCGAGGAAAACTCGCGTAGCCGAGCGTACGATGGAGAAATCAAAGTAGTTTTCCAGAAACATACTATGACTCACTTACTAAATTAGAATCGAGCTACCATAGAGCATATTGAAGAAAGCTGGTATATTGCATAATTTGCGAAAATAACCATACAGAGGTCACCTAAGCTGTGTGTCCAGGCAATCCTTCAAACCACTAACATCTTTGAAGGTCATAGTTTATTGTTTTCTTTGGATATTGATACGCGAAATTCGGTAACCGCGTTATAGAAAAGCGTTCGCAAAAGCCTGTCGAGATTTATGACGTGTTATGTTGATTTAGAGAATACAAAAGACGGTTACTTCAACACCGATTTTTATCCTGCCTTCGAATCGCCTCGCAGGCCAGACGTGACTTGCCAAAGAAAGAATAGCCCCAAAATACACAAACCTTGCCTCTTAATGCCAATTAATTACAATAACAAATATGTCCTCGTCAAACAAAGGTGGAGTCGACAGCTCCCTCCCTTAAGCCTTCCGTAAATTTCTTGATTAAGTGCTTGATCAGTTTGCTGGAATCCAATTATTACTCTTCAGTTGATATCGAGTTGTCATGTTAACTTTGATAAACGGACTGACTATAGTAACTGCCAGTCATTAGTACGTATTCATCATCACAAGTCGGTTCACTAGAGAACAATTGAGGCCGCTGCAATGAAAATATGATGATGACTTGAATATGAGTGAAGGCATGGAAAACATTTTGGTGACATTATTTTTTAGCCTCATGACCCCTTTGACGTTCAGAGCTTTTATAGCACGTACTGTATCTATTATAATAACTTGCTCTACGCGAAATTTCAACAACGTGTATTTCATTGCGTCTTTTGCTTTAGAATTCAATCCGTGACAATCTCGCCAGGCATAAATGCTTTGAAAGAGTGGGCAGAAGCGCTGGGAAAGCTGCATTCTGGCGGATTCATCCCAAATACGAAGAAAAACTGTCGGAGGATGTACTGCGTAAACGAAGGCTCGCGTCAGCAGGCGAGGAAAAGGGTCAACCTCCAGTTACATCAGGTATGCGTTTGCTGATCGAAAATAAATTCGTAGCAAAGACATTACATGGATTCTCATAAATGTATCAAAAACTAAAATAGCACATCTGTTTAATTTAACGTCGATGCTGATTGAGACGAATTTCTGCCCGTTATAAGGTGAAAATTTTCACGAACACACACCGTGACTTACATTAGCTATATACCCCGCAATCGCAGTTTTCCGGCATCTGGACATCCTAAAATGAAGGCGCTAAAAAGGAAGAAGTGATCCAACCGACCCATTAGCGTTTCGTGCACATATGTAATCAGTAAACAATAAACATTTACTCTTGGGGTATATCAAAGCATCATATCTCCCGGCTTATTGCGGTATTTCTACTTCCCAAAGCACCAGTTGCATTAGTTCAGTAGTCACCTATCGTTTTTCGAATTGTTGGCAACGAAATTTCGGAACGCTTCTCCTATTCTTGCATGAATCGGCCTACTTAGCTACGTTGGACAAATAAGACCGCGTCACTTTGTACGCATATTAATACTATAGTCCCTGCATTTGCTTATTTCAAATTTGTGGATTATGTGACCTAACACAACAGTGTATCGACACCTTCTGTCACGTCTTAATTGCCCATTAAATTGTCATTTCAGACAAGCCATCTAGTAGAGGGTGTAGTCCTGCTGTCGAACCAGTCAACGACTACGACTTTTTCCTTTCGGAAGACTTTGCCGACGCTGCCTTTTTGGATAATGAAAAGCTTGCAGGGAACAGTAAGACTTCCTCCGCGGGATCATCCAACAATGGATCAGCCGGACACAAAAGAAAACAGGCTACCCCTAATAAAAGATCGAATAACAAGAAAAGCAAACGTAATTTAAACCACGCAGCTCAACGATTTGCTAACATCAACCCACTCGCAGATCAAGCTCCTGAGTTGGGATCACTCAAAGGCGAATTCACATTCCCAAACATTTTTGAAGACATGCGTCTCAACGGAAGCCTTGGTGGCAGTTCGGTCAATTCCTCACTGTCATTACCAGCCACTCCCGTGCATGCATCAAACCGTAAATCTCTGAACCACCATATGATCGGAAATCTTGGAGTTTCAGCGCCTATTGTACCACCTATTGCTTCCGCCAGCGAGAGTATGCTCACCGATGTGATGCTGCCAATTGATCCTAGTCTCATGATCAATTCAAGCGGCGGTGGGGCTGTTATCAATGAGCTATGCGATGCTCAATTAACGGCAGAGTTAGATGCGAACAGCCGTGATATTTTGGAAGAGTTTTTGAACACTGAAAAGTTGACACGATCGTCGTTAGAGTCGTTGGGCAAACGGCGTAGTGGCGCCACATTGAACACCCCGACTTTTGAGTTAGAGGCTAACGAAGAAGAGATCTCAAAAAGCGTGGAAGCCCTTGACCTTACTGTACGGGGAAGCAAAATCAAGAAACCGGTTGGTTGGAACCCGGAAGATTCTTTGGAGCTGCTTTTAGGCGAGCAAGTCGGTCATTTCACTCTTGACGAAAACGATTTAGGCGTCGGGGCTCTTGATTTTTTGGAAGTTTGTGGCCTCAACGATGAAAATTCCCCTCGCGGTTTGCGCCGAAACGGGAGACGACGACCAGGATCTGGATCATCCGGACCAGCTTCTAGATCGTCAAACCGCCAATACACTCCAACAAATCATCTCTCGTTGACACCACAACTACAAAATCAATTGAGAAATTCAAGGTCGTCTGCATCCAATTTATGGCAAGAGACGAGGATGGCTACTGATAGCATACAGTCTATCTTGGGTGATGACTTCGCGTGATTCGCTTCAATCGTACCAATTTGCACTTCACTTCCATTGAGATTCCTCTTGACTTTTAACCCATGAAGTATCCTCACTGTAAATGACTTTGATATTTTGCGTTTTCCTATTTTCTATCTCACTTTAGTGTCGTCATTATTTAATATAATAATGTAGGGATTTATCCAACAAATATGAAATCAAGCTTTGATGAATTGATGGACGTAATATGAAGATAAAAACCACCTAGTGTTCCTTTTGCCCTGATGGGTTCTACCTTGTTGCAAGGTCTATCATTGCCTGCTTTCGTCGTGTTTCTCATCTTTGTGACTGTTTTGTGGTGGAAGCCAGAGTGTTTCTACGTTGCTGGCTATTCTAGTCTTTGCGGGATGGTGTGTAGGATCATTGCCGGCAAACGGGAATTGCTATGAATCCGGTATGGAATTTCTGATTTAGATTCAGGTTAAGTATACTCATAATACTGGTTTGGTCAAACCTTTGATTATATCAGAATTTTGTCTGCAAAATTGAAGCGTATGTGTTTTATCTGGTCCTTGCTTTGAAGAGGCTAGCACTATGTACAGATTGTACGTATACTAAATTTTACTGCTATCCTCGTGCATGGTGGATAAAGGCTATTTGCTAGAACGTGTGAATTGCGTCGCTTTCCTTGTATCAGCTGCATTATTCTAGGCTTTTGCCCGTTTCTATGTATATTGTGATGAAATCTTAGAATCTTATAAAAACTTTAAACGATATATCGTACTTGTTCCTAACGCTATGTGTGAAGATATGTGCATTGTGACCCCCGGCGAAGTATTTGTAAATTTTTTTAATGAATTTTCAATAAATATATTTTTCAAAACACAACTTCGTTTGGCATATTGATCTATATGTTGGTTAAACTTGTATTAAAGCACGATGACGTTTAGTATACTATGCGATTAGGATACGGTCATAGTTGTATCCAGGAACTTAGGGGAGGTATGTGTGGCATCCGAAGAAAAACCTGGAAGTTGCGTGACGATATGTTTTGATAGAACGCTTGCTTTTCGGTGCGATGCCACACGGCGTTATTGTCGTCAACTGTTACCCTGCCACCAAAATGAATGTCTGGAGGTGTTTGACCTCGGCTATTGGCTAGAGGGTACTTGACTACTTACTGTATATAGGGTATTTCGGGACATTGTGTTTAAGGACTAGTGTACAGTGGTATAGATCTTGGGTACACCTATATTCTCCTACAGTTAAAACATAACTAGGTCACGTTTTGAGCATGAGTTATGTTGCTTCCTGATATCTGGCACACCGGCAACTTGAGTCAATCCTACTAATGGCTAGCGTAATCCGGAAAATTGTCCTATAGGTACTTTTATGAATAGAATCGCAAATCCAATTTGTCTTCGAAATCATCGAATCGTTTTCTCATATCCTTTGAGGCACTCATAAAATGGGAAGAGTTTCCTTGGAAAGTTCAATCAGGTTCGTTTTCATTCTAGGTCAACATTGTGCATCTTCGTTGAAAAATGCCAGTAGGCTACGCTAAGCTACGCAGAACAAAGTCTATTTCAGTTATGGGCTAAAACAAGTCAACCGGAGCTGCATAAGGCCACTAAATCTTTCATTGAAGAATGATTTAATATCATCGCGATTCCGGATTTTGTTGTCATCACGGTATTGTTCAATATCAATTCTATTCAGTATTTTCTGTGAGATCCGGGCTACCTTTAGTTATTACTCCAACGATGCCTTTTATCCCGAACTATCCTATGTGTTATGACAAGGGCATTTGCGAGACAAAAATTCCCTATTGTAGGCCCATGTGACGTTGGCAAAATACGGATGACCCTTTTTAGTCGTGTACTAGTCAACCATGGTCTACTCTAGGTAAACTAAAGTAGGTCATAAGTCAACCCTGAAACGATTTTACGAGCCCTCCGCTCAAGGCTACTAATTGGCAGGCTGATTCTGACAAAAGATAATTTCGAAGCGATATTCCTTTATTGTTCCGACGGCATTGTTATCGTCATTCATATATGATGGGCCCATAATCTCATCTTCGATAAAAGGCTGGTTCAGTGTCTCGCCACCCTACCTGTAAAAAAATATTATGAATATGTAAACAGTGGCGCCAATGACTTCTCCTGGTCAATGTTCTGGCTTGTTGAATTATCTGGTCAAACAAGTTCGAGATAGATAGTTGGTTAATGCTATGTGGTAGACCCACAGTCCACAATGTTCGTGCAGCGCACCCGAACTAATAAGCCTGCGTGTAAGTAAACTAAAGAATCAACATAGCACTTATATGTTGCTGAAGGAATTCATTTCAAATGAATAAGACGGAAGGGCGTGTAAAATACTTCGGTTAGGCCTATTGTTCTGTGCGAGACGTTGTTAGCCTGGACAAGCTCGGCCGGCGTCTTCGTAAATCGCATCCAATTTCTTTTAAATAATGCTCCCTATTCCAAGGTGTCCGTGCTAGTGGGATGGGATAGATAGCTCAATCCATGAATACGACAGCTGGATTTAGTTACATAAGTGTTGCATTATTGCATCGAATAATGTAGCTAATTTGCTGAATACAATGTTTAATCAGAGTTTGTGCTGGCTGTACGCTATACAGTGCTGAAGAACATTAATTCTGAAGATGATGCGGTAGCGTTATCTAGTGGTGGAAATTCAACTCATATACAGTCCCTAGGTGATGCCCTATTGGACGGACCCGGTTAGAAGAGGTCGCATTCACGCCATAACCCAAAGCCCCGGGGACTGTTTACAAAAAATGCTCTTCAAAAGCGGGAATATCGGCACAGTTGCGAAAAGTTACTGTAGGATGTAGCTACGGCAACTCAGAGTTCGCACTTCTTTGCACTGTGTCACGCTGAACATGTCCCGGCGTGTAGGCCTAAGTAGGGAGATCTACATTAGGCTGCGCTACATGGCTACTGTTTCTTAATTGATCGCTTCTATTTGCATTATACGATATCCTACAGTATATATGTTTGCTAGTAAGTTGTTTAGCAACGCTACCGTTGGAAAATTTACACACTCATCCTCGTTAGAAGTCGATAGCGTACGCAGGCTAGCTCAATCTCAACACTAGTATTGAAAATATAATTGATGCTGCTATAATGGTACGAAATTAGAACTCTGTGCTAGCAAGACTGCATGATAGATATGAGATTTTATGCTTTGTCGCAATCTCATTGCAACGATAGTGGAAGATAAAATATTCTATAAATGCGAAGAAGAAATGACGGGTTCCCCGAAAGTCATATTTTGGCGATTGGAGATTTCGGAAGAATAAATTGTCGTCAAATGTCACTAGGAATGAGTTCTGACGAAACAATCGGCAATGACGTAATATTTAGCTGGAGAATGGACAAAATAGAAGAAGCATATACTAGGCTGGCCTTCCGGCAAAAACAAAGCGACGAACTTTAACATACAGCTGGACGTGTTATGTCATGTTTTATCATCAGGTGTGAGATATTTCTAAATATCCTAAAGTTATGCGTTCGTATTTGCACAAACTACACTATTCATATCAATGTTGGGCCTAACAATAAAGATACACTGAGATAAAAACAATTCTGTAGACGATTCCTTTTTGGTCAAGAGACTAAATTAGTCTACAAAGAATCCTGTTACCTCATTTCGATGTATCGGTTGTTTGCAGTAAACATTGTTTCATAAAAGATTCCAAGGTTGTTGGAGATATCGATAGAAAGGTCCTCTCTATAAACAGCAGACAATTGTACAGTTGTTTTAGGTTATCTACTCCAAGAAGAGTAGGTCGTGGAATTATGATTGATATATATTCTCAGGCTTTTGTTAGTTAATAGAATTCTACTTCGGGGAGTAGTATTAGCATCAAGTAGGCCTTGAAAGGTTGAAATATAAAAAAACAAACTATATGCAATGCCATCTACCCTTCCCAGAAATTTAACAGTAAAATTCAAGTCAACGCGTTAGATTTCTCAACTGGAGTTGTTGAAAAAGTCTAGATAGTTATACGAAAGTCAAAGACAGATACAAACATATGATGGCACATAAAGTAGAGGTTTCTTATTTGCATTTTCAAGTTTGCCTATCTGTACGCATGTACAAATCTTAGAAGACTAAACGACCAGGAAGAAAGGCGAGATATTGAAAGAGAGAGGAAACAACGAGCTGAGTGCAACCTGTATAAGCCTACATACTTGACTCTTGACTGATAGCATATGAATCTCGGGCATAACGCCTGTTGCTCATGCAGCATGGCAGCGAAGTTTCGAACGGGTAGACTAATGCAACCGTAGTTTATAGTCATACTTTTGAATGCAATGGATCGAAATTCCTTTTGCATAGGCTATGGTAGGAATGCCTTGGAATATTTGGTACGTTAATAAGAGTTGTGTCAGAGAACATGAAGAATGGCTTGCTTGTTTAGCACTATCCATTACTGCAACCGCATGTGGTGTCTTCTATATACACCATTACAGGTCAGGCGAGTCACGCCGTCACCTCTCCTTTCCAAAACTACCGGAATTATAATTTTTATGACAGACTGCAGATACGGTGTGTGTAGCCATAAGTATAGGCCTAGGCATAGAATTATCATATTGCGGTGAACACGACTTAGAAGTATCTCCATGTATAAGTCACTGAGTCGTAGAGTATCGCAAACAAAAAATGGGACCTACAGACGAAACGATTGGTATTTGGATTTTGAAAGATTACCGTGGATGGAATGGATGGATATGCGTGAGTTCACTTTCATGATGATTAGAATCAATCGGCATATACATTTAGCCCCAAAACATTGCTTGTACACAGTATATAGGGAATCCTCTAGAGTCTAGACATATCTAACATTTAGGAACAATATAGACATCTATAGGCCTATTCGTCCAATTCAAGGACGCTACATAACTATGTCGAACCGACTTTGAGTGAGCGGAGTAGCTGACCCGGTCTGCATTTAACGTTGAACTGAGTCGCTTAGGGTTTGGCGTGTTTAGTATTTACCAAGACGGCTAGAAGACTATTTCTAAGTCGTTCTTTAGTGAGAGTAACCTTTTTGAACGTATAGGCGTATTCATAACATATTGACGTTGTACGAAAACACGTGAGGTTGTCTTTTAGAGCCGATGAGAAAGGGACAGGTCATTTCACTGCACCTACTGTATCCCATATTGTTGCAAGAAATCAACATCGCAAAACCATCCAAGCTTCTACACTTCCTACTGGGAAAAGGAATTCTTCACTGGCAGGATGTCATCGTCATTGAGCATCATCGCCAAACTGATTTGGAAATGAACCCGTAAGGAATATACCATCGGTTGTAGACTTTGAGATTGTTTTGTAGGTGTCTCATATTCAGGGCTTTTCTCCGCATTATAATGACGCGTGGCGAGGAAGGCTTCTACGCGTTTATGGATGCTTTGCGTTCACGACACGGTGGGTGGCAAGGATATTTGGCTGATATGATCGAAATGCATTTCAATCCGGCCATTGTCAGAGGTTTGAAAATACTTGAATGTTGCGAATATTCACTCGAAACTCAACTTTTGTGTGCTCATAGATCTTTTAGACATTTTCAAGATCGTCTGCCATGACCTAACCAGAATTACGCCAGCGGGTTGGTCAGCTCTCCCGCGAGTTCTGGGATTGCCGATAGAAAAGATTGAGAGGGTGAGTAGTCGGTAAGGCCTCAGGTTAACGGCTTACAGTGAGCGATGCGCATTTTATGGCTTCAATGGTAAAATTTTGATTTCGAGACAAATTTGCTCACGTCAGAGAATGTAGGATATATAGTGGATGTATACAACCGGTGTTGTCGTCATGATTAGTAGGTTCTATCTGAGATGAGACTTATTAGGGAGGCGATGTATGCTACTCCCACACTCCATAGCCGATAAACAATATGATCTCGCAGGCTAGAAGACAGAATAGACTGATGGTCAATCAAGCGCTCCACTCACTATTGCTTTGGAGCGGGCATCGCGACGATAAGGAGGGCGTACTAAACGATTTACTAGTCGGATTGACGAAAATCAATCGGCTAGAGATAGCTGGTATGATTATCATTTAATTGGCAATCAATAATTTCGTCCCTAATTTATTTGCATTTGTAGAAAGCCTTATACGATTGGTCGATATGGTACATTGCTTGCAAGGTTGGAAACAGGCCAGAAGTCAAGATTCCGATCCTGTCTTTGACGATGATAAAGAACAGGACGGTACTAACGTTGGCAAGAAAGATGAATTACAAGGAACTGTAGAGCTTGGTAGCGGGTTATCTCTGCCATGCGACGAAGTACGCAAATTTGCCGACACATAAGCAATAAAGTCGCGAGTTCGTCGATCGTGTCCGTATAGCAAAATAGAGACTAAGTTTTAACAGAGATTCTAGGCCTTTAGAGGGCGTGGGACACCCTACGCTCGCTGGATCAGTCGCTCAAAAATTCACAGTGTATTTATTTAAGTACCCGAGATGCACACTATACCCTGGCCATCGAAAAGTCGATAAAATCTTACTACAATTGTGTCCTCCTACGCGGACAAATATGAATGCTACTAGGATACACGGTAAAATTTAACCAACTTCTCTAATCGACCGACCGTCACTTTCATCTGTTTTCAGGATTTGGAAATCGCCGCCGTATTTAATCGTGCGCCAAGACGGAACAGTCGTTCGCAATCAAAAGGTGGGTAGGCAGCCTATAACCATTACCTATATTGCAAAGCTGAACCAAACCCTAGTGTCAAGTTCAAGATAATAAGTCACACCGCATGCGTGCCAAAATTATCAAATTGTAAATTGAAATCGTGTAGCTAAAGTCCTTGAGATAACTGCGAATACTCACAGCTAATCGGCTATCCCTCGCTATTGTTTGCATTTTAGGGAAACGACGGAGAATGTTTCAAAGCGTAGATTCTGGAATAACTTCACCAACACCTCCGCCAAGTTCTGCTCGAAGAAGCATGGCAACTCCTGACAAACAGTCACGGCGCTTGCGTTCCCGAAGTCAACAAAGCATGACGCCAAGAGGAAGAGCCAACTCTTTATCAAGTCATTCAAGATTAAGGAGCCTGACGCCACTTTCAGCCACAGACCCACAATCAATGTGAGATTCACTCTGTACTGTTCTTCTAGCTTCATAATATCCATCACGGCCGTATTGTCTAAAAAACCTTCCGTTTTCCAGAATTCAAGAGGGTCACGTATACACCTACGGGCTCAGTCCCAGACGCAAAAGTAGTGCATGGGAGGGGAGGACGCCCACCATATTACAGAGAGACTACACAGTTCACCCTAACCATGACAACCTCTTCATGGATTATCTAGTATACCAGTAGTCTTTTATCACCAATGTCATGAAATATTTCACGAACGATGAGTTGTTATTATGACGTTTACATTAATTGTTATCTTCAACGCAACTTCAATTACTCCGACTTGAATTTGCATCTTCAGCTATCGCTACTTAAGACATTTCAACTGAGACGCGGTCAGCTGAGTTGCTAAATGGACTCGCAGAGAATAGCAATATAGTAACGGACGCCGATCTATTCAGTTGTACCAGTGGAATGGGTTTTAAATTCTTTTTGAAAGACATTCAGTTCAGAAAAATTGAATCACCGCCAAAAGAGGGGAACAGATACTCTTTGCAGGAGAGACTTTCGCCCTTGTTCCCAGGGAGTGAATCCACCATGATTCGAAGTGTGGCCCAGCATCACATACTAAGGTAGCGTTGTAGCATATATATATATGTGTTCAGCGACTAGAAGAATCAGCACGAATGCGACAACCCGACAACCCACTCTCCTTTCAACGATAAGCTCAACAATGGATGATGCAGTGACTGACATCTTGCAACCGGCATAATGTCAAACTTTTGTAATGTTTGGTTCCTCCACTTTACCACTTGTGTCTTCCAAGTTTTTCATATAGATATCCAGTTCGTCCTCAGACTCTTCGGCACTCTGTGGAGTGTCCTTCACTGCATCAGCGCCAGGTTCCTCTTCATCAAAGTAGTGATCTTGTGCATCACTTTCCATCATTGCCATATCATCATACTCTGGATTAGAGTCAACCGACCTGAATTAGAACGTTACTGTGGTGTGCCATATCTGTATCTTTGTGGTGGACAGAGTTCGATGAAATCATTGTTGCACTTACTCATACTCAAAATTTTTGTCTAAGCCGTCCAGAAATCTTTGATACATTCTTGACTTGAATTCCTCGGCCAGATAAGCCTTTTCAAGCGTCGGAATATCTGCGTCAAATTTGATCAGCATGAATGCCTATTCACAGCACAAAATCACAGGTTACAGACTAATCTAGGAAGGACTGATGATGCTATAGGCCTATGTTCAATCGAGAGGAGTCGTAGCCATTACAAAAATATTACAATTTTTAGATGCCTGTAGTAGGCCTACACAGCACTGCATTCCACAATATCTATAGCCGCGATGCACTTCAAGGCCACCACCTTTGGACGTGAGGCGCCACCATAATTTCCCATGTTAAATAACCTATTCACCTACACAACATGGCCTACTAAATTCAGTATGTCATGGACACAAGTACGCCCAAGTGAGTAGAATCAAGGAAACTACAAGAAAGCATGAGTCCAGTTCCATGATTAATCAAAGCCTACTTGAATTAGGATTATCTTCTTCTTCCTCCTCCTCCTCCTCCTCGTCGTCATCATCATACTCGACTTCGTCGTCACTCTCTTCGCATTCAAGTTTTTTTTCAATAACGTTCATGAAAAACTCGGACAAACTTGAAGGGTGTGCCGATGCTTGTTCCCTCAACTTTTCTTCCTTCTCGTTATTTGTGAGATACCTGAAGTAAAACACAACACCTGAACTGATGAGCATTGTCTGATACCGGATTGCTGTCGCATCTCCATCCAAATGCGAAAAAAACTAGCAACACACTGATACGTGCGGTACGGCGTGAAAACTCGAAATAGCTACACCCCAATAATAGCGTTCCGGTCTATTGATCACTGCGGCTACGATTTCGGCCTAGTCGATTCCGGCCCTTTTTCAGCCGGCGTGGGCTGTCATTAACATAGAAGAGTTATTTTTGTAGTTAGGAGAGCCATTCTATTGATTTGACACCATAAATTTGAAAGTCGTAGCAAGGTCAATAACTTAACGCAGGCCTACGGTAAAGTCGTATCTTACCTTCCAATGTAATAATCGTAAAGATCTGGGCAACGCTTCTTCGTGGCATCTTCACTAAAATATTCACCAGACGCAACCAATTTCTGAAGCGCCCGATACCTTCTATTTTTAACTTGCTGAGATATTTCCGACGAACTCATGTCTTTACAATTTTCGTTTTCGCTACCCCCTCCCTGATTGTGGAGCGCTGAGGCGGACTGGCGAAGTGCTTGTTCTTTATGCGATGAGGGTATCACTAAAATGCGGGGTAGCGCATGTCGTAGCTGGGGAATTAAGGGTAGCCTGGATCACAAAACATGGAATTACGCAGGATCTTTGTCTTGCCGTCCCGATAGAGACACGCAGCAGAGCTATATAGACCCTGCCTATCGTAGACATGGCTATCCAGAACACACGAGCTAAATAGTTGACTGCGGCTACAGATCCTCGCATAAAGCCCGTTAAAAAAGCAGGCGTATGGCTATCAACAGCTTTACACAAGTTATTTCTCTGAATACATTCCTATGTGGGCCTAACCCAATATATTTCGATCATAGAGAATGAATTAATCAATCCTATGGAACAAGTTAATTAGAGGTCCTTCTTCGATTCACTATCGTCACCATCAACGGTACTAACAGAATTTCTTTGTGTGTTTGGCCCAGTAATGTCAACCTCAGTCTGGTGTTCAAGCGATTCATGGCAGTCTTCTGCTACATTATTGAGCACTTTGTCATCTTCGGGGCGGTTACCATCGCACCACCCATTCTCAAATGGATTATCGTGAGTGTACGAAAGTGGTTGTTCGCTTTGGATGTCCTGTTTGAAAATGTTTTCCGTTTCGTCTGAACCTGTCCTACTATTGTGGCGGCTCAATTCGTGCTCAATGACTTCTTCTGGGAAGATGTGTGTTCTGATGGAACCAAATGGATCCTCTTCGGTGTTACCTTGCTCAGATAACACGAGTTCATCAGTGCGTCGAGTAGGCCTCAGCAACGATGACGCGTAAACGAGAAGAGTGGTGATGGTGACCACGATTAGAGACATTGCAATCTGATGATAGGAACATTAGATATCAAAATAGATATTGGGTGGGCCTAAGAGGATCTTACGTAGCCTATTGGTGAAATGCTGGCGTGAACGGCAACTGACTTACTTTCAATGTAACGGGGGTGTACTTCCATAAAATAATTAGCTTCATTCGCAAATATCCCATATAGCAAGGCATAGAATTGGCCTCCGTGTTGATACTGCTGCACCTGCAAGTTTCATTGAAATTTTCTTACGCTATAGGCAGAGGCATAGGCCATTAGAAAGCATTTCGATGCCTCATACTTTTGGTAAAGTTCCAAAATTGTGTCTTCCCGTCGTCCTAGTGACTTTTGTGAAATGCGGAGTGCTTCAAAGGTCTCATTTTTTATAACATCACCATGCTCCTCCAATATAAACGCCAGATTAAACAGAGCCTGGACAATGCGATAGGCATTATAAACTATTTTATTTTAGTTTCAGCGTTTGCAGTACGCCTGCGTGAGTTCCTTTCACCTGTGCTTCATTCTTTTTGGCTGCCTCTGAATAGTAGAACACTGCCTTCTCGATGTCAGTCGTTCCGTTGATACCGTAGTAGAAGTAGTCTCCCATTTTATTTTGAGCTGGAAATATAATATACTTGAATGATAGAGAAGCTCTACCCAAATATGCTACGCGATATACGCTACTGCAGCAGCCAACACGGACAACATGCCTGGCGGCTATTATCGTACCGTAAGCCGGGGTTTGGAAGTGGTGGTGGGCGCTTTCATTCCAAAATCGCCATACGCAGTCTTTCTTGATATTGGTTCGGATCTCGTTCTCCTGTAAATACGTACAGTTTTCATTAGCTTCGCACGGTAATTCAGGAAATTTTGTATGTAAGTAGGCTATACCTTCACATCATCACATAAATATGCAATATTGAAAACAGCTGGCTCAAATCCCGATTCGGCGACAGATAGATATAGTAAAGCAGATTTCGCCCTGCCAAAAGTTTCAATAAATTCTCTGCAGGCACACAATCAGATATGGGTTACGTTTCATTACCAAGATTTCGCTCTGTATGCCTGGAGAGCTTCCCTTAGTATTTCCCCCATATGAGGACTCAAATCTGAAACTGGTCTGGCCCACCTAAAGAAAAGCCAATTTCACCAATATATCAATTGTGAATATGATCAAACAGCACCAATATTTGACTCACATGCTGGCGTATTGTATGTTTCTCAGAAGAAAGTTCTCTATTCCTGTAGCAAACATGTAGCTTACACGGGTACACGAATGTACGTGGCCTTTACCTGCTGCTTTGTAGAAATACTGAAACGCTTTGGTCTGTAATCAACATGACATATCGAGTCTGCTTAGGGCATGTACGAACTTCGGCCACGAACCATATCGCGATCTTGGCCAGGATAATCTCCAGCAAAATGCATATGTCCCAAGTTATAGGTTGCATCAATGTTGTTTAATGCACTTGCTTTCTCGAAGTATTCCACAGCCTTCTCTTTCATACCTTCTTTTTTTATGTAATACCTACAAGGGTTAAAAGATCGATGCTTCGCAAGTTCGCTTGCATGAGATGCAAATTACATGGGATTGATGCAGATATATATAGTCGTGTATATCCTGCTATTACTGCGTTACAACTTTGTCCAACGACCAACATGCCTATTGCTGTGCTACTACTGCTATTCTACAGATTTCGTGTCTTCATCTACGCTATTACCATCCTAAGGTATTAAATGCGTTAGGAGACTCTTTAGCGGCCGCCTGCTCAAGAGCTTCCAAGCCCTTTTCTTCATTAACCTCCGTACCATGCCCCTGTGAAGAGTCACCATTTTTAATTTACATTGGTAAAAATCATCGGTTTAGGACTCCAACACCTGCTAGGGTTACTGTGTCTGGATGACGAAATATACGAGCCCAAGCTTGTTTACAGAAACCCGCCTGAATCCAACATTGACGTAACCTGACAGTGACTGGTGCTTGATGGCCATGCAGAAATATTTACGGACTGATGCTAAAAGATGAGTCGTGATAGGAAAACGTCTATGGATAAGGCGGGATCATTTTTGCATTATCGAGCGCACGCTGGATATCACGAGTAAGTTAGTGGTCCAACCTTTATCAGCGTAATGCCGTAATCATACAACGCGTCTGGGTCGTCAGCATTCTCAACAGCGGCTTTTTCGTAGTATTCAAAAGCAGCTTTCAAATTCCTCTTCAGTCCTTGTTTACCCCAATATAAAAATTGAGCGAAATTCCTCTGAAATTGTATTAGAAATGACATCAAACGCAGGATATCAGACATCGACTCAGATGTGAAATCCACATACCTTAGCCTGCTTGACGCCCGTGTTTGCTTGATGCTTCAGCCACTCGAATAGATCTTCATCTTCTGCCGTTTGACTCTTCATTCGTCTTTCGTCGGTAAGACGAACTCGGTTGACTTCTGTCTGTTGATACAAGTTGAGTTGAGCAAGGGTACTTTAACGCAATCCGATTTTAATTTTAATCGTCTCTCACTTACCATTTGTTCTTCGTGAGAAATTCTATCTGCTTGAGCCCTGTTCGCAGCATTTACAAAGTACCCTGAAAGTAGAAGATTGAGAAGCTTATCAAGACAATTTTAACGAAGTCCTGCGGAGATACAGCCCACTATCTCTAGGTGCTGTAGCGCATGAGCTGGTTGGACTACTACGCATCATCAAATGCACTCACAATATGCCACTTCCATATCCTCAGGAAAGCCATCGGTTCCCAAAAAGTGCTTGTAAGCAATTGTCTTCACAGACATTCTATCTGCCAACATTGCTCCAAGCCTGATGTAAGTTTGAGCCTGGAGAAAAAAAGGGATCGCTACGTCAATAACTACGACGGGAATTAACTCTGAATCAACCATTCTGTCGGCCGAGTGGTTTAAACTGTCCGCCTTCTGATCGGGAGGTTCCTAGTTCGATTCCCGACCGAGTCAAATCAAAGGCTTTAAAATTGGTATTCGTTCCGTCCTTGCTTGGCAGTCAGTATCGGGGAAGTGCGGAGAGTCGTGGTTGTAATAGTGATCCGGGCTATAAACTGAAAGTATTGACACGTATACCGTAAGCATTGACCCGGCGTAAATGACCATAAATTCCAAATAAACAAACAAACTCTGAAACAGCGCTCCGTGGTCGTTACCTTTTCTCTGTCCATATTCACACCGAATCCGTTTTCGTATATGGTGTACAACAAATATATCGATGGACCATGAAAGAGTATTGATGCATTTTCTAGCACATCGATTACAGGTGCCATATTCTTCATACGACCATCATTTCCCTGGAAATACACCGAGAGTTAATATCGTGACTGCCTTATAGGCTACTTACACTAACACACTAAAGAAGTCAGTCCCCTTGGATCAGTATTATTGAGTGAATCTGAAAGAGTTCGCCAATGCAATTCTACTTACGAGTAATTTCATAGCACGCTTATAAAGCCTCTTGCCGACTACTTCGTGCATGTTGATATTCTTCTTTCTTCGTTTTTTGCTGCATTTAATCAATTGCGACTCGATAGCTTTGAGTCTGAAATAGTAGGTTAGCTTGCAAGTACAACTCCGTATTCATGACTTGCAATGGATCTGACCTTTTTGGTAAAGGTTGTGATGATGCAGGCGTCTGATTTTGAGCTTCTTTTCGTGGAGGCTGGATGATTTCAAGGAAATACGGCAGACAAATATCTGGAAGAATGGGAATTTGGAACATTTCGATTTTATCCTGTTCTCGCCGTGAATTGCAAATTCATGCTAAACCACTTCATGGCGAGGATCACGAATTGTCCAAGGTAAAAAAGAAAAGGGCATACCGAGCCTATATACCTTCTCTCACGTCCTTTGTATCATTACATCCTTTCAAATATTTCCATCGCCTGTCCACTATTTCATGTACTTCGTCCGCGTCATCTAACATCGCTTCTATACCCAACGAAAACATCGGATGGTCTGGTGGTGGAGGACTTATCTGAAACAACAGTAAACAAAGCATATAGTTATTAACCTAATTCGATAATATTTGATTAAAAATATATTATCAACGGTCAGGAGCATGCACTAGCCAAATGTGAAGTCATGTCTACGACTTCATGGCGTGCTGTCAGGGTATAGCAAAATGCACAAAAAGCCGATTTAAAACAGTGGCACTAGAGAAAAGGAGTGCATCAAGCTATAAACCTCTTTTGGCTACGTCCACGTTGAAACGCGTATAGAGCTTTCTCAAGTTGTTGTAATATTCAAATTTCGAAAAGAGAACGAATTGCTATTCGATTCGGTCCGAATATCTTGTTATTCGATTCGATTCGAAGTATTCGAATTCGAGTGCACAGCCCTACTCACGACTCAGTCACTAGATTAGATGGATTACGAATATTGTTGATATCGCGTTTATTAACGTCCAGTTCGGGGCTTTGGGCAAGGAATCAGTATCACATCTCACCTGGTCAGAGGTCTTTATCATATTTCTCCACATGTACATACTACCAAATATTCCTCGAAATGAGCGTGCGTGTAAGCTTGGTCCCGCTGTGAAATATCCTTTCTTGTAATCCAATGTCACAGGGAACATATATCTGTGAGTAGACGGAACATTTTCAAATCAATGTAAGGTAACTTATTATCGGGTTTGAACTCACGTCCGCGCGGTGGATTTCGCTTGTGAGAAATTTTCACCGTACCTCATCGTTATATTCACCTGTATTAAAATATATCTATTGAATTCGAACATATTTTGAATGCGCGGCCGGAGTACCAACCAAAGCGCCAAACTGTTGCACATCAATGCGAACCCATTCTCGCACAGGGACTTGCCACTCCGATTTTACAACGTATGAATTATTGTTGGAGACCAATGATTGAACCATAACGCGACCTGCAAAAAATATTTGTGCTGGGTGAACGTTTTTACTGCACAAATTGCGCTGTTGGGACCTTTGCAATATGCCGTCAACTACAAATATTTGTCTGCCCACGAGATCCGAGCTAAGATAACGAGCTATGTAGAAGAGGGTCGGTAGCCATGGAAATGAAGCGGCATTGTGCCAGCACTAGAGTCAAGCTGAGCGCCGTCACCTACCTTCTTGGCTGATGAATATGACAGGTGAGCCATACCGCTCATTTTCATCGATATGTTGAAAGACACCACAGAGATGCTCACACGGAGATGCCATGTAGAAGGTAGCAGATATTGTCAGCCTAAAGACAACAGTTTATACTCATTAACATCCTACATTTGGCCACACATTTTGATGCAAGGTTAAATATTACCTTGGTTTTTTCGCGGCATTAATTTGATTGGTCTCAGGATTGCTAGTTCCTCGGAAATTTCTCGGCACTCCTGCTGTTTCGTCGGACTGCATAACTGGATATGGGAGAAGGTTGATAGCCACTGCAAAAAGAACAGATTTCATTTCATCGTAACGTTCACCGCGGCTTTCACATGAAAACTCACTGTCGTCCGGAATGGATTGAGGTGGTGTCTCTTGAAATAACGAGTTTAATATTTGATATGGCCAAGTGTAGCATTTTTCCAAAGATTTTTCGGACCGGCAGTACGGGTTCTCCGATTTCAGTTGAGCCATTAAAGAACGTTGTGAGCTAAATGTTTACATAAATGAAAATCGTGCAACTTGTAACATGAGAAACGCAGCTCATTGGCAAGAGCAGCGTATATATTTATCCTAGCCCTTGACCACTTGGCTTATGACGCCACTTGACATTTTAGTGCAAAGGACGAATGATACTAACTTTTCATAACCAAGCTCGTAGATGTCTCTCAAAGCGTTTGGTGCGTTGGTAAGATATTGCCACATGTCCTGTCCTACCAAGGCAATCTGTCAATAAATCAGTTGAGACGTGACAACGAATTGATGATCGGGCATTAAACTCACACATACCTTGAGTTTGACATCTTCCAGAGTCCATACTTTCGGATGAAGAATACTTGGCCTTTGTAACATCTCTTGTGGAAATACTAGTGGCACAGACGCTTTTGCCTCATATGGTGATGGCGAACAGTCCCATTGTTTTCGAAAGAATATGACATCAGAGTCATTGAATAGCGAGATAGTACTATTCAAACGCTCTTTCGACAGCTTGCGATGATTCGCTCCCATGAATAAGATGATTTTCACAGGCTTCTTACATTGATACCTCATCTTTGCAAAGAAAGACAAGACAGTGAAGCCAAGCGCGAATTGGATGAGAGAAGCGTCGCGACCAACCCCCCTCCCCCCCGCACAACAAATATTACGACACGGTTTCTGCGTTCGTCAGCGGCTACAGAGTAAAAGATTTTGGCCTTGCCAAATTTCGTTGGGAATGAATTGTCCCTTTTGTAAGAAGCATGATTTATGCAAGATGTATCCAGACATTTGACGATCGATTGCGCATACGTACCGCCAAAGGCCTATCACGCCGCCACGTGTAGGTCCAGGTCAAACGCATACACCCTGAATATAGGTGAGTATTGAAGCAGATGCGGCAAGCTGGACGATGACCAATGACTAAATGAGACCGAAGTCACCGCTAGATCTGCCAGTCGTCCATTATTCACATTGTAGCCTACCCTTTGACAAACAGCAATCAAAAAATGTTTACCCTCAAGATATGATTGTTCTTGACTTTCGTGGGTGGATTCTCCAAGGTTATGAAATCTTTATATCTAGGAAGCTGTTGCTGCCTTCTAAGCATGGAATCGTCACCGAATGGACCTGGATCCATTCCAGCTCCATGACCTGGGTGCTGAAATAACGCTTGATGATCTTGCAATGCCAAGTACGGGTCGAGGTCGTCCCATTGCTGAAAGGTTTTATGCATTACTATATTTATCAACTCACCGTAAACCGTAGCCGATATAAAGCACGTCATCTACGGATGAAAGATATTGCGGACCTCGCAATTAGCTCTACTCGCGATATGTTAATCAGCAGACCGTGTCAATCACAATATTTATAGTTTCATCGATTTTTTGTATCCGGGTTCTCGATTATGTTTATATCCAAAAGGCTGATAGCGTCAATGGAATGTACGTTGGTATCACCGAAGACAGCTTTCATTGCCATATAGCCCATACTATAGCGTGTGATTAAAACACACTAGTTTATTTTCGTTGATTGACTATCGCATTAACGCATCATCCACCGGGCAACGTTTCGGAGTTTATTCTCTCTATCGAACAGCGAACAACGAACAACGAACGCTATCAGGACACGACACTAATCACGCTAATACTAATTTATATACTTTACTTTATCCTGATCCTATATTACCCTCATACTTACCGCTAATACGTCACCGCAACAAATGATCAAAATAGTTGACAACAAATAATATATCCCGCCTCTCATATCTCCCGAACAAATCCGTCAATCGATAGTCACAGCGTACGTCCAAAGTCACCAACTCTATGCATTAGGAATATGAGCTGTAATTCTAACTTCCAAAGCGCGATATCGATCACACGCGCATTGAAACGCACTTCGTGGATAGCCTGCGCTGTTTGATGTCGGCGTGTCGTAGATAAGTGATGCGTTGTCCTTTTCTAATATAGCGACACCTATTGACCACTGATATCTACAGTATATACGATAGCATACTGTTCGGTTCCAGAGTCTGAAAGTGAAACTATGCCTAATGTAGTGCAAAATAATACAATTTAATGGTAACAGCAAAAGTAGAAAGGTTTCACGAAAGGCATTAAAATCCTAGACTCCGGAGTTTCGACCTGTGATAGTTTTGTAAGAGTTGCGTGATCCGCATAGGTAATTACTAGTTAGGTATCAGCTATCCACTCCACAAATTTTGTCTTGCACAGTCTCCCCTCAATTCAACGACAGCAGATCGCCCTGCCAAACGTTGGAGATATAGCATGGCCTGTCGTAAAGAGGATAGGGAGTTCTCGGGAGAAACCCGTGATCCGACCCCGGAAATTAGCTTAATGGAATGCGGCGATAATCAGCTGTGAAACTGCGTAGCGAAACATTTGAGAGTGAGTGGTTGACAGTATAGCGTTTACATGGGCCATTATGAATATTTGCAACGGAATGATCACTTAATTTTAGCTGGTCGCGTACATAATATTAAGCTTACATCCCAAGTTACATTCAAATAAATTTCCTCGTTGGACAAGTCTTCCACGCACCACATATATTTCAAGTCTCGTAGAAGATCGTCTAGCGGGTCATGATCTAACTTCAGTCTCTTTAAAGCCAGCATCGCGCATTTATATCCAGCATATGCTCGCAGCGTTTCGCTAAACTCCGCCAGCGTCATGAAACGTTTGCGTATGGCTAAGGATTTGTCATCAATGATGATAAACTTGCTCCCGTTCTTCTTACGGTTATCAACTGATATGGCTTCAAATATCCGCCGGTAACGATCGCCCACCGCCAATTTACATCTAGGATGCATTTCACAAGCATTGCGTAAAAAGTTATCAAGCATTTCATTCGCTCTTTTACTGCTTTCTGATGCAGATCTGCCCCCAATTAACGCCAACTCCTCATATGAGATTTGTCTTTCGATTTTTGGGAAGCTTGTACAGTACATCGCGATGCATCCCGTTGGTTTTAACACTCGCCTTGCTTCGCTCAATGCGTCTGACATGAGATCCATCCAATGAAAGGATCTTGAGAAACAGACCAAGTCGTGACTTTCATCAGGAAAAGGCATTTTCTCCCCGTTGGCGACATGGAATGATATTGCTGATTTAGATACTGGAGGTTGCTTTTTTATTGCTTCTCTTGCTTTAGCAACCTGGTAAAAACAATTAGCGGTGATTATGAAATTGGATTTTGTGAGCACCCAACGAAAGCGAACGCGCAGTCGCGCAGTCAACGTGACGTAGGTCGCTCGATCTTCTTCTCCATTGATTGGCAATGGCGACCTGCATTGATAGGTTGCCTCAGCGAAAGATGCTTTTACCCACGCCTGGGATTGCCATGACTGATGGGACATTGTCCGACGGTAATCATATCCCCACAGACCGTATAGTGCACAATGTGAGCATACAGACCGGGCAAGGAGGTTAACCCAGAGAAACTGGCCCGAAACTTCCGATAGTGATTTTCACATCTTGTGTTTTATGACATTGACGTGATGCGAACTAACCTTGCGGACGACTAACGGAGCCAGCACTACCGATTATGCCGCTAGTGCGAAAAATTAGGGTTATCAGTGCGAACAGAGCATATAGGATATGCAGCTAATGGCATGAAGTCCGTTACCTCTTACCTGTAATTCACTGCGGTCAATGCCGCTTACTTGTTTGAAGTACGGAGCAAAGAGTAGCGTGCTTTTACCATCTCCGCATCCAACATCGACCATACTCCCGAATAACTTTCTACCGCGTAGAACGCTACCGTTTTGTGACAGAGATATCGTTTCTAAAAATTCCAATATCCTCTTTGCGATTGCATTCCCTGGAGCTGTACCATCAACTGGCTTTCTGGGACCGCTACTTCCTTCCATACCGAAATAACAATGGCGAGCACTACTCAGTAAGAATTGCCAGCACGACGAAATGTTCATCAGGCAATCCAAGTATTCTGTATGCGCGCACGGACACTATAACCTAATTCTATGCGCGGGGTCGTGAGGATCAACCCTCGCGTGAAAGAGATAATCCAATCCTAGTGAGAAACGATGCCACATTAATTAAGTTGATTAGGGGTGGTTGATGAAAGTAATCAAACGTGACATATATAATGCGATTAAATTACTTTTGTTTGTCGTTTGATGAAATGCGCGCTGTTGTTTGGCTGATGTGTTTTGTTGTTTTTCGTAACGGGTTATCGCGATGCTTTGTATTATGAGTGAGCGTATTATACGTGGTTGTTGAGGACACATATTGTCGCAGTCGGGGTTGCCGCTGTGGATGAATATGTATAAATGAATCAACGCCGAACATTAATATCATGCCACTCCTATTGTCATATATTAACAAGCGCGCGGGGGATACCATAGCAGTTTATAACGCGGATAGTCTGACAGGCAAGCCATGGCCAACTCTAGGAACTAAAGTAGGCCATATGGGCAAGCTGTGAATGCGTATTTTCGTATTTTAGGTTAGACGACTGGTGGAATCGAGCTACCAACCTCTTGTCCGCTAGGAACGAGTCCGATGCTAACTCGGGAAATATTTTGGTACCCGTCGAAAGTAAACGCCCTGTTTAACAGGTTGAAACTAAATCGTGATGTACAGTATATCCGATATCGTTATATCCTATGTTCACGATACCAGGGTATAGTCAGCCTCTGAACTCTAGGTAGATGTATTTAACCAAAACGGTTACGATTCAACATGATGCAACACATGTGTAATCAATTCTTCTCGAAATCTACACAAAAATTGAAATCAAAACTATTATTGTCATCGGAACGAAAATCAAGTACAGTCCAATGCTGAATATGACAGATCTCCACGGAGCTTTCCACGCCTTTATATACATGTACACATACATAATCCGCAAGATGGTGTACGAGCGCATCAACAGTTGATACCAAAATCTTGAGGGTCCGGTAAACAGATACAACAAGCCAACAAAAAGAAACATTGGGATATTCTCTGTTTGGTTGCGATGAATTCTAAATAGAAGAACATAACGAATTCGCAATCTGCTGGATAATGAGCAATACTGAGATAGACAAATGTTGTTGGCTAACCTCGGCAATATGGTCGATAACGATATTTAATTTGGACGTATGAGGTAAGAAACAGTAAAGTACTGTATCTTATTGAGACCCAAGGGGTTGCTCAAAGGTTGGTATAGACTATATTAGACTTGTTGCTTATTAGTGTTTTGACAATCAGATTTTCGTGACTTCGTAATAATGGGACATGACATTGAGCACTTGACATCTGCATTAACATTTAATATTGAGTGTCTGATGTCGGTAACACTGTAATTTATCGTCAGATAAAGAATTTCTGGATTGGTTTCAGTGGTGCTTTATACCGCATAATAACTGAATTTCTCGTAAATACAATTTTACAAGTCACGAATATACGGCACTTGCGAAGTTTTAAAAACCATAACGAATCTCTTCAAAACACCAAAAATGACGAATCAAACGACAACCCTTAGGCCTCTATCATGTCAGGTGTGTGTTGCAGGGAAATTTGATGTATATAGACTAAAACCTGCTGCTCGAACATAAAGCTCTTGACTCTCCACCTCGGTATCAATTTATCGTTCACTGGCTTGTTTGTTTACAGTTAATAATATGAACTTTTGAAGTCTTACCTCCTCAATCGTTCCACCTCTTCGTTTTTGCGGCGGAATTCTGGGTTTCCGTGTTTCAAGGCATCTTCGGGATTTGCAAATGCCTAATTGTGATGTTCAATGATAGAGTTTTGTTAAATGTTTAACCACGTGAGATGTGTAGCGGCACGTCACGATCTACCATAGTTGATTTCGAAATCTTACTAGTGGTGGCCGGTGGGGGAGGCGTGCAGGGAGAAGATGTGTGTCAGCGTGTGTCTCTGTCGCGAGATCCAGTATATAGTTAAAGTTACAGGCTACCCTGCTGTCAAACCCAATGCAAGAAATACGGAATTGAATTGTACGGGTGCGTAGACCACACATGTGTGACTGCAGTCATTAGAATGCGATGATAAGCAATATTATAGCGTTGTGAATTCCAGTTTGAATATCTTGCGGGTTCTGGCATCTGATATAACAAACAACAACTCGGCCTAATCACAGTGCCGAGCAGTATTCGTTGTGGCCACCCACAGGGAAAACAGGCAGAAAACAAGGTCTTATACAGTATTTTCAAAAGTTACCTTGTGATGGTATACCGCAAATGTGAATGTACAATTTTACATAGAACCCCAAGCAGGCAGTTCAATATTCTGCCATCGCTGAATAAGCTGCATTAAATATTTCTGCTTAGAAGCAGACGTTAACCCTGTCTCTCTTCGCGTGTTAAAAGCATATAATCTGCAACCGCAAAATGAAGGACTATGAAGGCATAATGTAATCACGTGTTTGGCAGGTGACGCGCAAAATTTACCGATGGAATCAGATTTGGCATTGACATGAACACAATTTTGTTAAATGAATTTTCGTTATCTGTAACAGAATCGATGATGGAGCGAAACCATTCGTAATATCTCATTCAATGAGGGAAAATGTCATTGACAAACGTTTCAAAATCCGCTTTCCGCAATTTGACGGATTAATCACATTGATGATCTAAACAAAAACTGCATCGCGTGGTCTCGTATTTTTGGAGGCAAAAGAACACCTACGAAGAAGAAGGTGTATGTAACTATTGTACCTGTATGCTCGAGGTTAATGATGTGCAGGTAACATTTCTATCACCAAGGCAAACAGTAAGGTGAAAAGACGGTAATAAGCCACTGCAAAATTCAATTTAGCATACCTTGTTCCTTAGGCGTGCCTGGCCGGTCTGGTAACTGATTAACACGTTCAAAAATACTAGAACCAACGCATAGAAAGCGTAGTCGTAGAGAAGTTCACTGTCGAGATACGTTGCAGAAAGCATCTTTTGACGCATCCACTGTAGACTGCAGGCTAAAATTCTGATTTTCCTCAATATGGGTGTGTACAACACAGAGAAGCTTTGATCCTTGCGAGATTTCGTTCACTGAATCCCTATTGTCAGCTGCTCAAGGGTGTCGAATAAGCCTACTCCGTATATATACAACTTTCTCAGACAGCGTAACGGGTAATATTGTAAAGTTTGTGAAAATTAGATGTATAGCTTTACAGTTGGAGGATTTTGTTCTGAAAACAAAGTTGCTTACATTAAGAACTTTTTCTGTACAAGACGCTAAGGTGCTAGGGTATTTCGAAGAGGTTCGCTTGCTTCGCAATCCTTCTGGCATACGGTTTATAGTTGAAATGAAGTTGAATACTGTTATTAGACAATTAAAAGCGACCTCGTATTTTCTCCGCGGCCTATTTCTTCATTCCCATTATAAAATTATTCAATATTACGTACACGGTGTCTGTAGCTTACCGACTCATTCTCGATGGCATAGCGAGAGGCGGATTAGGTGAAATTACGCGAATGCGTAGAGTCGCCCATGAACCGCTAAGATGATTTCGCTAATAATTTTCATGACTCGCTAAAAGGCCCGCACGGCCGTATGTATAGTAGAAAATCCTATACTGCTATGCCGGTTGATCCACTCATTAAATTATTCTCTTGGAGACAATATACCTCTGGTGTCTGGTGTTCGACGGACATGATATGGGAGTATGAACCAATGATACTTGACCATCGTGGTTCGAATCGATTTTGCGTGTGGAATTTCCGGCAATTTCAGATGATTTACATTTTATAAGAATATTCCTCTTATCTGCGGTTTGTGCAGAGACCGCTAATCAAGTCAAGCAAATTGTGTTCACGGTAGCATCGCGTGGTTGAACATGAACAATTTAATTAATTATCGATTCTACGCCATATTTATCCTATCATACTTCCAAACCAGCGCATCAAATTTATATCCCGTGGACAGAGAAACCCAAATCTGGCCGCAGGTCAGAGCGAAGGCAACGGGCTTTAGGTAGCGCAGCACACGTTAGCCTAATCACTCACTGTGGAGCACTTTCCCCTGTTGTAATATTGATTAGAATGTCATCGGGGAACTCGGAACTAATTATAAAATAGTATATATTTATCTAACAAGGAACAAAAACACAGTGAATACGAAGTATTAATAAATTTATAGCATAGGAAGGCCTCCTGATGATTTACGATTCTAAATTTCTATTATGAAAGAGATATGATGTAACCGTTCAATTTTAAAATTCAGAGAAACGTTTGCTGGTTGCATTCCAAGTTAAATGGAAATGCATTTTATCATTAGCCTTCCATGATTCGAAAGAAGCCGAAAGTGAAGCAAACGCTGTGTCAAGCAGCAATTCCGTTCCAACCAACGGGCCACGATATTTTGAACGCATGACCTGTAGATTCGGCGCGTGGCCAGTACGGAAACCCTATCAACTGAGCACATGACATATTTCTACTATTAGTACATTGACAATCAATCTGTTAACACCGATAATAATTAGTTTCACTTCATTTCTATATCCACGATGATTTTTTCTTTTCTTAAGCTAATCGTGCGCTGCGTACGTTACTTGCAAGATAAGTTATTTACAGCTTATCAGTTATATATTCTTCCTCGTCCTGTGGGTTGCTTGATCTCACTATCGCATTCGCATTTCATTGATTACCTTCAATTTAATTTGTAAGGTCTTCAGTTGTAACATAATACCTACCGATCAGTAATTACTGACGATGATGATACTCAATTACACCTTGAATCTCATCAGCCATAGTTATCTCAGAAATGTGTAACTGTGGTGTCGGGAGAAGTGGAACACCCCATCTTCTGCATTTACTATGCAAATTCATGCAGCACATTGTTATCTTACACACCTTCAGTGACAGTCTCTCTCCTGTATGATCAATTATCCTCCATTTCTGCTTCAGGACACCTAATGGTGCAATATATCACATAACTCCAATATTTCGAGTTTCGGCAAACGTTATTCGGCAATAAGTTTTCGATCTGTCAATTGCAATGGATTACGGCGAGTTCTCTGGCGCTTTCTGCTTTGCCGCACTGCTAAAAACGCAGCCCATGATAAGCGGCTCTTCCGAAAACGCGCATCGCGAGCAGTCACAGGCGCTATTGCGTCTGCGAGGTTCGGCTACCGAGAACATAGTTCGTAATACCAAATTTCTAGTTAATGAGCTCGCGCGTCAATAGCGAGCTCGTTATCGTTTGCGAGGAGTGTTCATAATGCCGACCCTGATTTCGTAAGCTGCTTGGGGAAATTTTTAGTGCAATTATAGTTTGACTTCATAAAACGATGTGCCCGTTTTTGGTGTTTTGAATTTGGGGCGTCATCATGTAGGCTACGCTCGGTCAATGCTTACCCGTGTCGATATTTACGACCCACAGCCACGGGCCCCCGCAGAGAGGAAAAGATACCGATTTTTAGTCGTGGCTTCAGTCGTTCGGTAATCTCACCCGGCACCTCAGATCAGACGCGGGATAATTATTATTTTCAAACTGAGTGGTCAATCCATTGGTCCATTTCCTCATTGCAAGATATTTTGCCCACCCGATCGGCTGTACTATGACCTAATTTTGTCCTAGCAGGCCAGGCCGTGCGTGAAGGTGCGGTGGAACGCCTGTGAGCGAATTTAGCCTGTTCGCCTGTGCATATAATTTAGACTTAGCCGACGTAATCACGTCACGTATTATAACTATATAGACTGCGAAGTCTCTACGCAGTCTCTATATTATAACGAAAAAAAAGCAACTTAGCCTACAACTGTTATGATGTTAACGGAGGTGGATGTTCTTCGTAACGTTCCGTTGTGCGAAAATACGGTTTAATAATTACATAAAGAATATAGACGTCCTGTTTTATTGTCATTCTAGAAATGACGTGACTATACAAGGTGCTTACGATTACACGAAAAAGTTATGTTGCCGTCGGCAAATAGTCTTTGTCGAATCTAAAGATTTTTTCCGATTTCATTATGTCGCAGATATATAAAAGATGATGAAACGTTGAATGTAGATGGCATCGAAAGGGGAGTGCTGAGCAACCAGAGTAAGACAATTCAAAGGAAGGCGTCTAGGTGTGAAATTAGCTGGATTTCAGAAACCAATCTGTCGGCCATCAATTGTGATTATTGCCAACGCTTATCAAGAGACATGTACAAAAGGATTTATGCTGCGGTACTGCTGCTTATGATCACTCGTGCGTGTTCCCAGAAACCACCCAATATTGTATTTATCCTCGCTGACGACCTTGGCTTCAATGACGTGGGGTACCACGGAAAGGATCACTTTTCTGGAATGAAAACGCCATACATAGACAAGTTAGCAAGCGAAGGTATAAAACTTCATAATTATTACGTCCAGCCCGTATGCACCCCTACCAGAGGGCAACTATTAACCGGCATGTATTCAATACGCACTGGTCTTAATAAGGGTGTTATCTGGCCGAATCAGCGCAAAGCATTGCCGTTAGATTTCAAGATATTACCTGAGCAACTCCGAGCGTGTGGCTACGAAACTCATATGGTCGGCAAATGGCATTTAGGATTCTACAAGAAAGAATTCATGCCGCATTACAGAGGATTTGACTCCTATTACGGGATGCTGTCTAGCATGCAAAATTACTTTACTCATCAAAGATGCTACAAGCGGTACTGCGGGTATGACATGTACAGCAGTGAGGCCGGTGGGCCGGTAAATAGTTCTTTCGGGGAATATTCTACCAATCTCTATACTCGAAAATCCATTGAAGCGATTCGAAATCGAGATCCAAAGAAACCGTTTTTCCTGTATCTGGCGCATTTAGCTGTGCATATACCAATCCATGTACCTGCAGAGTACTATAGACGATTTTCTCATATTAAAAACAGAAAGCGAAAACGATATGCGGGCATGGTTTATGCTCTCGACGAATCCGTACGAAATATCACGGAATATTTACGGAAGGAGAAGCTTCTTGACGACACAATAATAATATTTTCCACCGACAACGGAGGTATAAATGGTGGTGGAGGTAATAACTGGCCTTTGAGAGGGGAAAAGAGAACACTATGGGAAGGCGGCGTTCGAGCAACAGGATTTATGTATGGTAAACCGCTAGGTGTCGCTGGAACAACCTACAAGGGATTGCTCGATGTATCTGATTGGTTTCCAACCCTACTAAAGGCAGCACGATGCCCGACAATAAACGGTACTCAATCTCTGGATGGAATCGATCAATGGGACTCTATCCGTGGATTTACGCCACCGCCTAGAAATGAACTTTTACACACTATCGGACCTGGCAGAAGTTCTACCAAGTGGAGCGTTAAAGAGGGTTTCAATACCAAAGTGAAGGCCGCCATACGTCAAGGAAAATGGAAACTGATAACAGGAAATCCAGGGCCAGATGCTTGGGTGAAACCACCGGAATATGAAGGTGACGTCCCAAAATTTTCCCCTGGAAATGGAAGAAAGAAAATGTTTCAACTATACGATATCGAAAATGACAGAAGCGAACGATCAGACGTTGCGTCTGAAAATCCAGCAGTCGTTAAAACGATGTTGCGGGCATTAGTAAGGCATTCCGCTAAGATTCTCAATCCACCACGTGCAATATACGACCCAAAGGCAAATCCAAATTTTCATGGTGGATTTTGGCAGCCATGGGTAATATAAGATTCTAAGAAAAAAATAGTGAGTAAACCTAATGTGCTTTTATCAATTTGTCTGGAAATTGAGCAAACGGCTTCATTGCTCAGCCGTACCGACATTATTATGCACCATTTACTGTCCTACCGGAGCTAAAGTCGATATATATAGTTAGGCACAAATTAGCATTTCACTGATGTGCCTGGGAATATAATATATAGCCTATATCATATAGGCCTATCGATGTATTAGCATTTCTCATTTCTTTCTCTTGGTCTGGAGGTAAGTTTCAAAGCATATTTCTATCATTCGACTTTCCTGAGTTATTTTTTGCAATATAAATCAAAGCCATGATGTTTACAAAGGATTTACAAAGGCGTGTAGTCTAGTCGCTTTAGTCATAAACATAACCATCAATGGTGTTAAGATGGTATCTACAGCTTACTCTCTTTACGCCCATCGCATTGGGGTCAGTGCGGAGGATACGATTAACTTGGACCTCCCTGTCCAGCCCAAAATGTCACTCTGGTCCAGGTCCAGTCTATCCACGCCAGCCTACTAGTATCCGAGATACGAATGCCAAAGTTTACGAGCGACATCTGGCGGCCTATAATTAAGACGAGGGGCGGAACAACAGCCAACATAGGCTACTAAATAGCAAAGACCGTACCTACGGGGTACTATTTCATGTTCATGCGCATCACGCGCCGACATAGCAGTAGACTTTGTATCCCCTAGTTGCTAATATTGCTAGATTATACTCGCGGAGGCGGCATGGCATGTTGGTTAACAGACCCGTACACAGTATCTTATTTTCAAGGTATTTTTCACAACGTAATAAAACTCACACTGAGTTGACGTTTACTGCACTTTCTCTCTCAGCTCCCATCCTTCCCGCGGCTACCCAGAAAGAAAATTTCTGCCAACCAATTAAAAATATATATAATTTCCATGTAAAACTCTGAATATGAAAATCAGCCAATGTATGGGCTAGTGTCGTCATGCATTAAACGTGATGGGCTCTTTAGTAATGGAACGGCAAGAATTTGAAGATTTGGATATAGTGAAAAATTTTACAATGTTTAGAAGCATTTCCATCCTCGTAAGATTGCAAGATTTATGATTCGCATTTTTCAGCGTTCTGTACGTTGTAGTACCTCTCATGATCACAGAAAACTGGGCATAAACGAGGGTACTTTCCCATATGAAAGACAACACACAGAGAATTGTCAGAAAAAATATCCATGGATTTGTTTTATATACATAGATCAAATACGGCGACCAGGGATCACCAAGCCCTGATTCAACAATATTACTTCCGATAAGTCCCATGAAACTTGTAGAGCAAAAAAGAAATGATACCTGGAGTGCCATTACGCCAAGTATAAGAATGAGGAACTGTCTGTGATTGTTCAAAGCAATGCATGTGTTCAGAAATAAGCAATGGTGATCTAGTTTCAAAATAGGCTGTTCACACAATTTGCAGTATTTCGTCTCAAAGCTGTGAATCTTTTCAGTATCTGGGCAGAACTGAGCTTCGCTGACTCTGCCATTCGCAAGATCCAACATAGTCATAGGCCGGTGAAATGTTTCACAATACATTGGTTCCACATCTATACCAGGATCTCCAAATATCAGAAATCCCAACAGGTAAATACAGAATGCAGCCAGTATAGCTGTGATGAGTAGTGTCGCCATGCATGGCCGAATTGCTCGAAATAAAAATCCAAATTGTGCGATTGCACAATGTAAAATTCCCCCCACAAATAGACCAACAAAAGTAGGGTTAGACCACCTACACATATGTTCGATGCGGTGTGTCTGCTTACGTAGAATATTAATCAAGAATATGGAAAGCAAAACACAAAGATGACCTCCATAACCATTTACATAAAAACTTAAAATGAACATTACTGTACTGTACAAAAATGGTAGTGCAAGAAGAAAATACCATGTGAACAGTGGCCCAACTGGTGGGCCAGTGGTGTTTGCATATGGTGATAACATTTTATAGAACTGCATTTGTCCAGGTGAGGTTCCCTTTCTTGCTTCATCAAGTGGGGATTCACCATTTTGGTTACAAATTCTTAACAATTCACATCCTCCAGCACGTAACAGAATCCATACAAATTCACCATACCCCTTTTCCACAGCAATATGCAGAGGTGTGACACCTCTAAGATCCTGTAGACTAGGATCAACACGATTATGCTTTGCTAGATAGCGTAGTGCTGGAAACTGGCGCATTTCTACAGCAATATGTAAAATATTTTTACCGGTGATATCAGGGGTTTCAAGGTTTAAATCAGTAAATTCACCCAAGTAGTGCAACATAGTGACATTGCCATTCAATGCAGCAAAATGCATGCAGTTACGGCCCTTTTTGTCTATAGCGCCTGAGTCAGCACCATGATTTATCATGTAATGAACAACAGCTACAACACCACGCCGGCAAGCATAGTGTAATGGTGTCTCATCAAATGAATTGGAAGCGTTTGGATCAGCTCCACTTTCGATTAATAATCGCACCATCGGGATTTGTCCCGATAAACACGCATGATGAAGAGGTGTCAAATTGTTCCATCCTTTTCGATTCACCATCTCCGGATCTTTCAAAATGAATTCTTTGCATAAGTCAGGGTTACACATGCGTATCGCATTCAGAAATCCCTCTTCATTGTTAATATTGGCCTGAACACCCTGTCCTTGCGGAGGTTGCGGTACCGGGATGTAAACTTGCTTAGGATAAGACATGGCAAGGTCAATCTATACTACCACTAATATCAGCTGAAAGAGATGCCATATGGTGAGATCAGAGCTCTAACCAGCTAAACCTGACCCGCTGCTCCGCCATTCTGTCCCACCGGGCCGACCGTGTCCCACACCGCCCACGGAAGATCAAATCCGACGTCTGGGTTACAGTGATCATCAGACCGGAACGCATTTTATAAGTATTTTGAGCCAGCACACGTATCACTGGTATCAGCGCTGGTATCAGGAAATAACGATTCCCTTTTTATCAGTAGGTGCATAGCCTATACCATTTTAATCATATTTTGTATGACGCGGCCTTCCCTATAGTCGACCTTTGAGACTCATCTTAATTGCTATAAAATATGTTATATGAATTAATAAATAATTATAATAGCATAGAAAGTAATTATATTCGATGATAATAGCCTATAATTAGCTCTGTTTTAAGCTTGGCGACAGTTGGACTGCTGAATGATGCAGCTATTAGCGCTATATATTCTTGAACTAAGAATGTATTCAATATACAAATTTTATGTCAATCCCTTCCATTTTCTTGGCCATCATCTCGTCCATCATTTCTGACTGTGCGACTGTAAAGGTATTTTTCCACGATCCAACCTTACCTAATGAAACAGATAAAAAGTTGACAAAGTCATCTGGGCCTATAGACTGGGCTAAGCGTACAAGGTATATGGTAGGGTGGGCCCAATACATGCAGACTTTCCACCCGGGCATATGCACTCCCATTCTCTTATATCTATCGTCGTTAGAACAATCATCATCATCATCATCATCAAAATTTCCTAGGCCTACTACTAGCCGAACCTTCTCTGACAAGATTGATTTTTTTGTGCAGTTTACTAGCGGGATCAGTAGGCCTACTAGACTCTTGTCGGGCTTTCATTTGGTCAAATGAAGTATTCTCTTTGATGTGGGATATTTGTTCCTGTGTTAACTCCGTGTCTAGAAATTTTGCAATGCGTGCGATTTCCGCCGAAGTGTTCTAAAGCAAAGGATATCAATATAAAGATAGAACTTGAGTGGATAAGGTTTCGAGGTCATGGAAATAGGCCTACGGTTTAGAAGAGAATTAACTGTTTTACTTAGAGCACTCCAGCAAGCTGATTTTTCTTGTTTCTCGCACGAATATCTGGGGAGTTGCCTATCGTATGTCGTCAACAGCACCCAGTAAAAAGGTAGGGTTGCCCTTCCTACGAAGAGCGTACTATACTACTACTATACATATATTACAATCCGTGAGTAGGCAATTCCTTTCGAAAATAAAGTGCTTTTACTTCTAGTCACTCATTAAAACGATGTTAATCATTTACACCGACGCGATAGACGTAGCCTAATCAACTATTTCCAGCTGTTTGCAATTTTGCAAACCGAATACGATCGCCATATCACAAAATGTGAGAGCTTACTTTCTTGAGGTTTTCAAAATGTACGAAGAGTATGTTTGACTCTTGTTTATATTCATCCCATCCTCTTAAAAATTCCGCATATCCTTCTCCTGGTTTTGTTACTGGCACTGGATGCTTTCCTGCATTTGGGGGAAAAGTAACCTTCCGTAAATCTAACTCTGAATGAGCACATGATAAACATATATTAGGCCTTTTGGTTCCTACCCAATTTCCTCGGTAATCCCTCAATCGGTTATTCTGACCAAAGCCTTACCTTGCATGTAGTCTGAAAAGAATTGTGGCCAATCCGGACTCATGTATTCACGAAGTGGGTCGAAATGCGGCCCTTGAGCGAAATGATACCACGATATCACCTGGTCCTTAGGATTTCGGATGGGGATAATCACCTGTATATAGTGTATAAACAATAGTTGAGTAGGACAGTTAGAGGCGATTCCTTCGATAAAGCACCCCCTTTCACTTTTGATTGTTTTGAGTTTTTACAAACTTATTGTTGATTCTGTCAGCTGACAAACGTTGCGTTCTCTAACAGCTTAAAATCATGATTAATGTATTGTAAAACTTGAATGCTTTCAACGGGTTGGGCGATTGGGAAGGGGGTAATAATGCGCTTACCTTCGAATTGCTCTTTTTCACACTCTCCATATTGATTAGAGGTGCAGGAAGATGCGTCATAAAGAGTTTGCGTGGTAGAGGTATATACTTCCATAAATTCATTTTCTCTCCTGAAAGGTGTCACAGTAGTGAGAAGGTGCAAAGTCGCTATAATTGATTCTACGCCCATAGTTTTTTTGATGACAGGCGTAACAGTAATGACTCAACTGGAGGAATCGGGAAGTGGCTGATTATGGAGACATCCGATCCGTAACGAAATGACGATATGTTATTACACAAATATGTAGGCTATTTATGTACCTTTCCATCCTTCCATCAGAAATAATGGAGTAGATTTCGAAAACTCGTTTAATTTTTCATCATGGCCGTACAATATGAGACGAAGAATCGCAAGTAACCAATTTGTACCTATGTAGCAAAAAAGCAAAATGTATATATGGCTCTGAATAAGCCTGCTATACTGCAAAAATCGAGTGGAAAGAAGTCTGCTTGTCTCAAGTAATATACTAGGCACTTGAGTGTGAAACACGGAGCAGGAGCATGCAAATAGAAGAAGGCCTTAAGTGCAAAGATGTAAATCTGCGCTGGGTACACGTAGGTTAGAGGACCTATTGGATGCAGTCACCTGTTTTAGGAAATGATGATAAAATGACAGAGTTTTCTTCGAATTCATAATCTTCATAAACCATCTTAGTTGCTTCTGAATTGAACAGCATCGGATACCGATATCCTTTATAACCAGGTTCTGTATAACCTGGCATATTGGCCATTAGACTGGTTATATCTTTCATTTCGATCATCAAGTTTTTCAAATCTTCCGGCAAATTTTTTATTACTTCTTCCATGTTGCCTGATATTAGAATAACATTCAATTTATACCTGAACAATATTATTCGATATTAGAGCATGCGTCTGTAGACCACTGCGTGTTAGCACAGATATCTACGGTGGGATACACCATACCTAAGCGATTTCAATTCTGCAACGTACATACATGATAGCCTATGAGCAAGGTGATGATGATTTAGCAAAAGGACGATACTCGATGGCCCATTCAACCATGTCTAAGTAAACACGGGCTGAACTGCCGGATCCTGTTGACCGACGAGTCCGAAGTCGATCCTACCATCTAACTTCCATCTGGCATGTTTTGATGCATGGTATCGCCGTGGTAAGCTTTTCCTGGCCGATAAAATAGGCTACCGCTAATACCTCAGGTCCATGTTTATTGCGGAGAAGGTGGAATGAAAATGTCATGGATATCTAAATGTCTAGATATCCCTGGAAATGGGCTCGCCTAACAGTTGAGACGACTGGTGCAGAGGTAACTTCAATCTGACAAGAACTATACTGTAGATCTGCGACGCATTAAATTCTATAACAGGGATATCTAGTCTAGATATCCCTGTTCTATAGCTATGGAGCTGTTCGCGTAATCGCATCTGTAGGCTCATGCTGGTTGCCATTCCCTATAACAACTGGTCCTGACACCGAGATTATGCTGACAATAGATAGGACGAAATCAACGACTGAGGTTTGGCAAATCAATATAAGCCAAGCTGGCGCTTGATCAGAACTTTAATTCCCTAGCGCGTCGTTCACGAGGCTCGTGTTGTAGCACAGAAATTGTCATCAATATATAAACTTAATATCAGTCCCAGCCAACTTTTTTGACATCATTTCATCCATCATTTCGGATTGGGCGACGGTAAACGTATCTTTCCACGATCCAACTTTACCTGAAACACAAAGACAAGAAGAGTATATTTTATAAAGTTTTTAGATAATTAATATTTATAAGATTAACGAAGGCTTCTTCAATATACGTCATATACATTCTTGCGCGACCCGAATACAGCGAGCGCCCAGATCGTCAGCGCTGTCGTCTGGTTGTCAGGAGTCGTAAATGGCATATATATACCTTTTCTAATAAGATTCATTTCTTTTCGTAGTTTTGCTACGTCATCAGTTCCAGACTCTTGATTGGCTTTCATTGCACCAAATGAAGTTTCCTCCTTAATTTTGGATATCTGCTCGGCTGTTAATTCTATATCCAAGAATTTCGCAATACGAGCGATTTCCGTCGCTGGATCCTAGATGAAACATAGAACTCAAAGCGGGACGGGTCTTTAAATTGGAATCTAAGGTATATCGATTGAAACGGTGATGAAACTACAGTGGGCCTACGCGGCGTGATGCAATATCGGGCACTTAATAATGTTCGGAGATCTTCAAATATTCGCCGAATGTTACGAAAACGGATATCTATTACTGTAAGTCTACAGCGTGATTTAACAGATATTCGTGTGCCATTTCTGCATTCGACTCATCATTGCGTTTCGCTCAGATAAGGATATACGCTCTCTAATATGAAGGCAAATATTTATCGGATACATTACATATTCGGCTTTAAATTGACAACTTCTTTACCTTCATATCGCGACAAATCGAGGAGAGCTTACTTTTTTGAGTTTTTCAAAATGTACGAAGAGTATGTTTGGGTCTTGCTTATATTCATCCCATCCCTTTAAAAATTCCGCATAGCCTTCTCCGGGTTTTGTCACCGGTATTGGTTGCTTCCCTATATATTAGTGGAAAGCAACGTTCATTGAGACCAATGACTGGACACTTGGCTAACTTAATTCATATAAAATCAGGGTAACCTTGCTGGAAATGTCTACGGTTGTATGATACTCGGTGGAGATATGTAAAGAGACAGATTAGTAAGGTCACGTATGCCAGGTCAGTGCTTATAATGTACGCGTGTCGATGTCTTCGGTATGTATCCCGCATCACGTAATCAGTATCACACAACAACTTTCCCCACTCCTCCGATACTGGACTGCCTATAGCAGAGAAGGAAGAGACACCTATTTGATATGCTTTCGCTCTGAGTCCGGTCGGAAATCGAACACGGGAACTACCGATCGGAAGGCAGACAATTAAACCACTCGACTAATTGTGCGGTAATCTCCTTGCGTGTGACGAAAGGAATGTGTCTCTCAGTATTACATTCACATCTTGCATACCTTGAATGTAGTCTGAAAAGAATTGTGACCAATCCGGACTCAGGTATTCACGAATTGGCGCAAAGTTCTGTCCCTGAGAAAAGTGATACCACGATATAGCCTGATCTTTAGGATTTCTGATTGGAATGATAACCTGAAATATTAAAATATCATAAGCTGTATGAATAATGTGCTTATCTGTACAGGATGCGAGAAGGATATGGACGAGGATCCTTACTGATCAGGTCAAATGTCAGCCTATAGTTTTTCTACGCCTACCCTGTACCCCTGTACGTGCACACGATCAATCTCTACCTTATGCGAAGTAACAATCACGTCGTTCAGGTCACAACGAGCGACTAATGGACTCAATTGCAATAGCTTGCGTTTTAATTAACCCCTACAGTGACCGATCACAAAGCGGTTTGCATTTCAAGTCAGAGGTAATGGGTTCTATTCTGACCCGTGGCCTTTCCAAATACGCATTGACCTGATGTTTGTTTCTTCTCGGTCTGGTGCACACACGCGACATACGAGGAGACCAATGAAATGGGATGTAAACTGGAAGTATCAGGATTGAAGAAGTTTTTTGAATTCTATGAATTCATAAAGATTGTCCTTGGGCTCACCTTCGCATTGACTTTTTTCATTTTTTCCATATTTAACAGAGGTGCAGGAAGGTGAGTCATGAACAGTCTGTAAGGTAGCGGTACATACTTCCATATATTCATCTTCTCGCCTGAAACATATCATAGGCTACTCCATATACAGTGGGGTGAGATGAACTTCTCAGCCTTAACAACCTATCGAAACATGCCCTTATAACTCCATTTCGCGCACGTCTATTTTACGTCGAGGACCAAAAGTTTTTTACTAGTCCGAGAGTCTCCAATCATGAACTAAACCGGGTCATATCGCCTGCATTTGCCGTCTTCACCTCAGTTTTGGAACGTTATCAATCACGTACCTCGCGGATGTAATCATACTCAAATCTTGCACTGCTTGGGAGGGAATTCAATCTCAATATTTCTAATAGTCTCACAAACATTCTTACCTTTCCACCCCTCATACAAATATAATGGTGGCGGAATAGATCTGGCAATCGCATTCAATTTTTCGTCCTGCCCAAACATTATCTGACGCAGTATCTCGGTAAGCCAATTGGTTCCTGTGGGATACAAAATAGAGAAATCTAACAACGGGTAGTCGTAGCCTTTGTTTTGAAATTTATCGTGACATTTTTTATCCAGCACATCATTGCTCAATTTGAATGTTAAGGGACGCGCCTTGCGGTCTGCGCCACGCCGCGCTGAAGCCTGCTTAAGTTCCCAGCAGAAACCCACGGCAAAGGCATGCGGTTCAAATCGACGTTACGACTCAATAATGTAAGTGCCGTGTGGAGAGAGGAAGTCGAGATTCGATGCCATCCCTGTGAAACAATTTCTACTCGGGTTTGTAGAGAACAATAGGCCTACCCACACACCCAAATATTGTCGTTATATTGCGCACTATTGAGAATATGACTGCATAAATGCGGTATTTGGAATTACCTGTTTTCGGGAATGATGATAAAAAGACTGTATTTTCTTGGAATTCATAATCTTCGTAAAGCATTTTAGTAGCTTCCGAATTAAACATCAGCGGATATCTGTACCCTTTAAATCCAGGTTCGGAGTAGCCTGATGTCTTAACCAACCCATGAGCCATGAGCTCCTTCATTTCGGGTATCAATTTTTTCAAATCATCCGGCAGTTTCTTCATTATTTCTTCCATGGTCAGAATTTGATGATAATTCTGTCTATACCTCAACCTAATAAATCGATATATTGACTTACGACTGAGTGGACTGACTATTACAGAGACGAGGGTGATTCAAGTAGGTCTACGAAGAAGCACCCTATATATACTTATCAGACATATGATCTGCTATCAAGGCAAAGTATGACTTAGCAAATCGACCTTATTGTGAAAAACCAACGAACCACATCTAAGCAAACGCGAGCTAAACTTTTGGTCGAAGCTGGCCATATCGGCGTTTGCATGCCGATATTTTGTATAGTTGGCCGAGTAGAGTAGGTTTTTTTTATACTCGTAACAGTTGTACTCACTTGACAAGTTGTGTATAGGCCTACAGACCGATAAGTGTTATTTCAATGTTTCCTTTTCGGGGTTGTCCGAACTCAATACAGTCTATACACAGGCTCATTGTAAATGTGTGCTTTTCTAAAATCCCTACTCATCAAAAGCCCAACCGAGTAGGCTTATTTCAAGGTAAGGTGTATCTTACTATAATGCTAAGCGCACGCATCATCAACGAAATGGTCAGGCACACCGTGCATTCATCGCTGCGCCTGAGGCTGGTTTACACCTAGACTTCGCAGGCACCGATACTGTGTTTATTACCTCAACAATAAAAGATTTACTAGTAATGAATGATATTTGTAGCAAACGGTAACAGATGAAATTCGGCGATTCCATTGTGATCAAACATAATAAGAACTTTCGAGAATTAGTAAAACTTCAAGAAAAGATCAGTCAGTAATCATATCAAAACCGTCGATTCCGGTAATCAATCTGACACATAAGGTTGGCTACGTTGGAAATTTGAAAGTCTCTTTGATTTGAAATATTCGAATTCAAATTCGCCGCCTTAATATCGCAGCCCAATTTTCGATATCACAAGTACTAATATTGTCGTACATGCGAAAGCAGTTCATTTTCAAAATATTCGTTATTCGTCTGCGATTGGATATCGCAAATATGACGCCACTGATGATGAAACGCAGTGTTAACTTACTCGTTTGGCCGGAGGCAAATTCAAAAAATTTGACCCGACCTACATTCACAGCATTCACGAAATAGCGTATATCCGGCAAAAAGACGCAAGCTTGCCACGTCTTACATGTTGTCGATTTGATAGACGTGTGTCATATCAAATTTACTTACGTAATGTAAGTATATAGCGAAATGAGCAATCAAGCAACTAGCATTAAATTTCTGCCCGGTCGAGTTGGTGTCCGGCTGATAGATTCGTTGACGCTATATACCCATTCCTTTTGGATTTATTGCGTTGTGTCCGGGGGCACCTCCAATTTAAATTGGACCCCCGATTATACATGCTGAGTGAATTAGTGAATAGCATACTACGCAGACATTTTTACAAAAATGCTACATGAAATCGCCGTTGAAGCATGTTGAAACGCATAAAGGTGTAAACATTGTTCCCGCATCCAGTACTATATTTAGTTCTTACGGAGGGCATGCGGTGAAAATATATTATGATTGTGACCTGAATAAAAGATAAAAACAGAGAAAGAATTTTGTAATTGATTATATTTCACAAAGAGCTTTGGAACAAGTTGTTTACAATTTCTACCGAGACAGAAATAGGTGATTCACCTACGGTTTTCTTCCACAGTACGAGTTTCACCTTCGACCTACTTTGAAACGTGCGACGTCAATAGGCCAACATCATACCGGTTCTCCCGTTGCTGTTACTAAAGTGTAAAGTCCAACTTATTATTATATGAACTTTTACCTAGTTTTTGGTCTCGCTATCGATTCGCGTATATATAGATAAATAGGTGAAAGGGCAAAGCAATTCCTCGCATTAGCGTAATCAAATTTCCCTCACTGATGCCTGCTTGTCGTTTTAAACGCATAGCACGATTATTCTAAAAAGCCTCGCGGAAATTGGTATATATATAGCACGATGCACAATAATTTTGCTGACAGATATTCATAGTCGTGTAATCTATGTAAGTTCAAGATTGACAAAGGGATATCATTCATCATGTAATGCAACCACATTTGCTTTAGTATGTCCTGGGCGCTGCTCAGTGCCCACCATCGTGTATCTATTCCATCCCGACGTCGCTTGGATAGTATAGGGATTTTACTATCGCCTTTAGTCGGGCCAGTATTTAGAAATTACAACGTTTGACAAGGAAAGCAATGGAAAAGGTTCGGTTTTTCTTCGCCCTGGATATTTATGCAGAAGCCATTTTGCCGTCTCTTGAGCGTGATGCAATCAACGGAATCAGAACCCCCTTAATTGCGCATGCTTCGTGACTGATGATCCATGGCCTACTTTTGGTAACTAGAGTAGGCCATGGATGACCTTATCGTGATTACCGCCGGTGCGATAACACACCCCGAAGCTTAGAAGCTCTGGCTTGGTGTTTTGGTGTAAAGACCCAAAATTTTATATTGGTATAATATAACATATGTGGAATGTCGTAACTCATTCCAACGTGGTCGACAGAGTATAACATATTGTCTGACTCTGCGCCAAGCATAGACCTCGAATAAATGTAACGTTGCTCAGGCCGCCATTGTTGATTGCTAATTAGTGGCTGGAACTGCCCGATAAAGAGCGTGGACTATCGCCGATATACGCCTAACTATATCGATGAAGAGCCTCATTGCAAAGTGCACTAACCCGTTCTCTTACCAACAGATTGAAGAGAATTTAAATAATAATCATGATGGACATGATATTGTTCTCCGCGGCATTATCGCTGCTGATATTGGGGCTATTTCTTCTGATGAAAAATCGTCAATTTAGGCGAATGCCGCCTGGTCCAACCGGAGTTCCAATATTTGGATATTTACCCCTTGTGGGAAAACACCCAGCAAAAACCTATTTCAATTTGTCAAAGACGTATGGATCCGTTTTTTCAATGAACCTAGCTGGAACCAAGACGGTTACACTAAACGATTACGAATCTATTCAAGAGGTATGTAATCCAAATCTGCTATGTCCCAAAGGCAACAGCACTCCTTTGCTTACAAGACATGAGGTATAGGCTACCCAAACAAGACTATCAGTTTGTATATACGATGGCGTACTATAGGGATGATAGACGTGGTATACTTCTATATGATGCTTTTATTCAAATTTAGGCTTTGGTGAAAAACTCCAATGCTTTCTCTGGACGTCCCGTGTTGGCACCTGTCGCAGACAGTGGGACGACGGGGTTGGGGATCGTCACAAGAACGTATGACGAAAACTTCAAGAAATTGAGAAAGTTTACTCTCACATCTATGAGAAGGTAGGCCTATTAACGTTTTGGATTATACTTGGCAAACCTTGTAGATGATTTAGCCGGTTTTGCGCAGTTACGGATTCGGAAAGAAGAGCATGGAGGATAAGATTACAGAAGAAATTGATTGCTTCATGGGCTTACTGCGATCGAAAAATGGAACGAGATTTAATGATCATGTAAGTTGTTTCTAGATATTTCCAGTCCTTGTAATCTCACGTAAGAGATTGTATGTTAATTGTGTGGCGGAATTTCCTATAAGGGGCGACTCATCTGTTCTCGGGAAGTCATGACCAATCTGTTTGGGCTTGGCATTTGAATTGAACTCGGTCAACTGAGGGGCCATTCGGGAATTTCGGGGAATCCGCTGCTTCCGGCCCAGCTCCTGTAGATAGCGATATACACTCAAAGAGACGTTTTAATCGGCAACGGGATAAACACGTCATGAACTTTGCAGACTGATTTCGCGACATCAGTGTCCAACGTCCTGTGCAACATAACGTTGGGCAGGCGATTTCCATATGAAGATCGAGTGTTTCGAAAGATGGTTGATCTTGTAAATGACAGGTAAAGATAGTTGGCAACGCAGTTCAACTCCATAATTTCAAGCGATTCTACCTCTGTCTTGGCATTTGTTCAGTTTCTCTGATCGGGCTTTGGCGATAACCATTTCTCTCATCAACATATTTCCATCCGTTCGCTTCCTTCCAATTATTTCCTGGCAGTACGCACGTTTCCGCAAGGATTTGGAATACGTAAGAGGTTAGATCACAAAGCCTGAAGTTTCGTTGATGTTTGACTCAAATACTGAATACGCTTATCATTTATCTCCAATTTGTCTAGACTTCATAAGAGAGTCCATCAAAGAACATCAAGATACGTTCGACGAAAATCACAGTCGGGATTTCATTGACGATTTCATCAAAGAAATAGGTAAAGTCGGGAAAGACGATCCTTGTTTCAACGTAAGTGTGATACGCGCTAGGCAACGCGACGTTCATACCTCAATGACCGTGACCCTTTCTCGCAGGAGGATCAGTTGACCTTCGTATTGCATGATTTGTTTGTCGCCGGGACAGAAACGACGTCAAGCACCTTACGATGGTGCGTCCTCTTGCTCGCACATCGACCTGACATTCAGCAGAACTTATTCAAAGAAATAGTTAACGTCATCGGTAATTATCAAACACCAATTAACGCGTAGGCTAATGCAACGAACAAGTGATAACCGGAAGTTATTCAAAGGTGATTCTAAACCAAGCATGAAACATCGGGATAGCATGCCGTACACCCAAGCGTTTTTACACGAAATGACAAGGCATCGGACTCTTGCCATTCTCGCAGTGCCTCATATGACAACATCAGGTGTCAACTTTAGAAGCTTTTACATACCGGCGGGCACACTGGTAAGTTATGAGTCTTCGACAAAAATTAGGAAATTGTCGTAACCACAGTTCTCATGCATTGACAGGTCCTGCCTAACATTTGGGCTGTCCATCACGACCCGGAGAACTTCAAAAACCCGGACGATTTCGACCCGGAACGATTCATCGACAGCGAAAGCGGGAAATTCGTTCAGCACAAAAGAGTTATACCATTTTCTATCGGTCCGAGATACTGTCTGGGAGAGCAGCTCGCAAAAATGGAGCTGTTCCTGTTCCTAACTAACATAGTTCAAAACTTCAAAATCGTTGCTGATCCGGATTCGCCATTACCGGATTTCAACATCGGTGTCGTTGGAGCAGCTGAAGTACCTCAAGAATACGAAGTCAGCTACACGCTGCGATGATGGTCTTTGGCCACCAATAAATGTAACCAAGAAGAATAGTTTACATATCCCAAGAAAACACCTTGCCACTGCCAAGAATTTGAGAATAGACTACAGATTCCACCATCTACCGACGCGCGGTAGACCAATTTTATATTTACGCAGAATAGCATGCTGATTCGCAAGAATTTTTAAATATCCCAAGCATCGATATCGTGATACTTTATTACATCAACAATAGAAAAGGTTTAATAGTAATGAATGATATTGGTAGCAAACGGTAACAGACGGCATTTGGCGACTCCAAATGACATGTTCGGTATCTGAACCCGCCCCCTGTTGTGATCACAGCGCCAAAGAGTCTGCGTTTGGTATAGGTATCTGAACTTGTACTAGTCATACCCGCATATCATCGATATTATCTCCCAAGCGGCATTGAAAATATTCGCGCTAAGCCACGAACTGCGAAAATCGAGTGTGGGCTTAGCGTGTACGGCGGGTGAAAGAAGGCACTATGCATGAACATGGCAGTATATTCGATAGCATTACACCAAGCTCTACATTTAACAGGACTTGAATTATCTTGAAGCAGGATTGAGACACCTGTTCAGAGCACACCAATTTTATATTGTACTCAGGCGGCCCAACGCAAGGCGATGTGGATGTGAGTATAATGACAGTCTGCAGACAGTAACTGCGACTACACTATAACGTATAACAAGATTGTCGCAAATAAGATAATCAAGATAGCACACTGTTTTGACTGATTGATATTCCATGCTGTAGGGAGATTTATCTATCTTACTCTTGAAATAAAAAAAGAAGCACTTACGAGAATGAGCAACTCGGAAATGTGAATAATTAAAAAAAAAAAGGTTTGTAAAAAGTAGCGAAAGAAACTGTTCTCAAATCGAAACAATCACAATGCTATTGAATGGAGTCGCAGTCTCTATCTAAAGTGAATTTTTATCGAATGAAGAAACAGACTGCAAAGGATACTATTTGACGCTCAATTGGTTCTTAAGGTTTAGATCTAGATTTTCTAAGACAAGTACCATGCTTGAGCAGTTGTTTTCACAGCAAAACCTCGCCTTAGATGCATACTCAGTGATGCTCAATTAGTCAGAGGCAGGTTCCAGAAAGTTATCCAGATTGAGTAGAGTCCTGGTCTGATCCGGTTACGAACGATGACTACGTGGCCGCCCGGCATTTGTGCTTGCGGATTTCATTTGAATAGACAGGGGATCGATCCTACAGGGCCAGTCAGACTTCTACTCGGAATTTAGAAGGTGGCTTAAACGCCGGTCCAAGCCAGATCACGCTTAGTCGAAAAAGCGTTGTTGAATACGGACTTGAGCTACCAAGAACAAACGCCCGGACGTCAAGAGAGCAATTCACCCATCACTTGGATATTTGAGTGACACGCTAGAAGGATCACTACCACACCGGATCTTGGGCTAAGTGTTGTGGCTGAGAACCGAATTTGCCAATTACTTGAGTAGCAGAGCTAAGTCAAAGTTAAGGAGTTGCATGTGAAACTTGATCTAAATCAGTGACAAACCTATCTCAATCGTTAAGGCAACAACATAAGAATGATTGGTGCTCGCACATGTAAACATTTTTAAACAAGTCTTATTATGATTTGCCATTTCCATAATCACATTATCTACAACTGGATCACAGAAGAAGAAAAACGAACACGTCGATGTCGAGGCAAAAGAGAAATAGACGAGTACAACAAAAAGCAACATCGCAATTTGGCAATCGATTTTTCCACTCTACGAGAATACAAGTCTTGAATCACACTAAATCACCAGTATTTCATCTCACCGAACGCACACGATCGGACTCACCAGTCGCAAAGTCGCGTGATGACTTTTCGGTGTGTTATTCGGTGCCAGGAGCGAAACGACAGAGCACAAGGAGCATTATCGCACTTGTTACACAACTTTGAATAGACCGATACCAGGTCTATTAATTAGATAACTGCAAAATATATTGTATTTTTAATTCAGAGCTCGTTTTCCATCTCAAGCGTGACACACACTTTGACGCGCTCCACTGTTTTTCTTTCTTGATACCATCAACCTGGACTAACTACAAAAACAAGCATAAGTTCCAACAAACGTCGCTAAGTGTTTTGACAGGAACTGGCGCTGTTTATTTTTGTCGTTATTTTGATTTTTGCTGCATTTACACAGACTCACACGGCACACATACATCCAATACTGGTGCATATGCATATAATGACAGTAGATCGTGTTATACAGCAGGGTGTTCAACTTTGCGAAATTGTAAAAGTTTCACATTCTACGGTTGTAAGGTAGGTATCGATAGCTGCGAATCAATCGTAATGATACTCGTGCTTTTCCTCAATAGGTACGACACGCATTTCAAAATTTAACAAAACATTCAGTTTTGGTGTGGTCAAGTATGTTAGGGCAACAAAGAAAACAGCTCCAGCATTATACTGTATGTTCAAAATCTCGGATAGCGACGGCACACGTAGAGTATGCCACAATAGATATGCTGAGAATGGCGACATGTGACGTGTGAATTGAAAAAACAAGTACTAGATGGAAGAACAACAAATGGAATGCATCATATCAGCATGACATGTATCAGATCCACGGCTTCAAAGAGAAGAAAGAACTATTACGAACACTTTTCGTTCTATTCAGGCTACATTGAGTTTATCAAACAGGATATGGTGATATATCGGATCCTGGGAGGGCAGTAATAAAGAGCAGAAATGAGAATCGTAGCCTAGTTAGAACCAAATCGGCAAAACATCCACCGAGTTAATTAATAATTCAAAGCCTGCATCAAGTCTTTGACGTCTTGTTTTCATTGTTGGATGCGACTTCCTGCTCTTTTCGCTTCTGTACTTCAAACGCTGACGACGGCACCAACGACGTCGAAGCGCTGACAGGTCGACCGCTTTCCGACCGTTTCAAAATTCCTCCAAAGCTCCGTCTAGGTTTCACTTCTTCCATTGGACTCATTGATTTCCTGTATTCGTCATGATGGGACTTTCTGTACAGCTTTTTCTGCAGCTTATTTTTGTCCTTGTCTTTGTCTTTCCTTCGAAAAAGACCTGAATGATGGTGCTTCGCCTCTGCTGGATTGCTGGGTGATGCGTCAACTGGTAAGAGTTGCTTCTTGAAACGATCTGACGAGCTCCGTTTTACACTTGTCTTGGACCCGCTGCCTTGAGACAGTGACACATCACTTAGAGCAGATTTTCCCAACGTTTGCGCGACTTTCTCCAGCACTTCTCCGGTGAAATTGCCGACCGGAACGTCGAGTGAAGCCGAGCTACCAATAGAACTTTGACTTGGGCTGGCTTTGCCGCTGCATCAATACAATTAGAAGAGATTTGCTGTAGATGTCTGCTTGATCGAAAGTTCACGCACACGAGACACAATCCAACAGAAACCGTCCGAAAACCAAATAAAATAAAATGCATGCTAACAAATACGACATCACATGAAATAAGAACAAGAAATTCAGAGAGCAGCACAAAGTTTTCTTGATGCTCGGCTGAAATCATACGTAAATGAAACTGATGCTCACAGAAGTTTTAAGAGAGTACAGAGTAGGAGTGGATGCTGGAACAATTGCGTCAATCAGTGATATAGAAAAAGTGTTTATCATGACATCATAAGTACAACCTTCCATAGATGTCAGATTGTCAGCAGAAGAGCTCCTAACCGTATTCCTACTGGGAGCTCAGAGAGCGGTACTCTATACTTTTAAATCACGAAGCAAAGGATGGGAACTGGGAACAATATTTCACGTAATATGCATTACACATATTCAATTTTTATGGATGATCAAAACAACCGGTGAAGATCATTGGGAACACCTCCAACTAGTGGGGAACCTTGAGGGCTAGAAATACACTCCTGCAGAGTGCAGACCAGGTGACTAAGACAAACAAGAATCAAATAATTCAACACAATTAGTTCATTCAGTCGCCTGGCCAATAGGCCTAGCAATCTATCTTAGAATCTTACACAATCAGCACGCAGTCAATATGAGTGTTTGATTACATCAAGAACTAAAATTCACTCTCGTTCCAATAAAATACAGAACAGTCACAAGTTCAACATAACAAATAAAAATGGAGATAATGTGCGTTCCACCGTAAGTCTGTGATAACATAATCGTGAAGTAATATTTGCAATGTGAATAAATAAATGAATCCGATAACCAGCACCCGCATTAAAATAATAGTGTAAAGGTGTAAAGTCACTGTTCATGCCATGCTGATATGATTGTATTCCATAAAACAAAGTTGAATTCAATGCTTTTTTAAATAGTACTTCATACCATGAATCTCAATATTACAAGAAAAGCACTTACCTTTGAGATCTGTCTGCTGATCCTTTACTACTTTGTTTTCTAGCAGGTGCGTATCTCCCAGATTGAAGTCGAGGAGAATTTCTGCATTACCAAAAGTAATCAAATTAACTTTGCTAAAATAATGCAATTGGTGAGTCACTAACCTCCCACTAAACCCCGCTTCAGGTGCAGCTGGAGGATGCGAAGGTAGTCTTTTCGTGAGTGAAGCGACCCATAACTTTTGATTTTCGGGATTTTCTGCTTTAATTAGAAGATCTTTGGCAGAGTTGATGTCAAAATTAACTGAAAACAACAAAAGTCAAGTTAGCATAGAAAGTTGGTTCCTGATATGCCTCAGAATCCTTCGATGAATGTTGAAGGCAGTGTTTCTCTAACCAGAAATTTTTAGCGCCGATCTGGCAATGCCCCGTAACCGGTCAAGTATTGACAAAATGACGCAGATATTTCAATTCATTAAAGTTATCGAACCAGATTTGAAATTAATAACCCCCCAGCAAGGTACGGTCTCTAAATGATCAGAAAATGACAACAAAAACTTGAACATATAACATGTAGTGTTCCGAAAAACATTAAGTACTCACCCCGACAAGGAGATATTTGTCCTTGCTCCAAATGTTCTTTGTGGCATTTTGTTCTACAGCCTAAAATACATAGAATATAGATAAGTCGAATGACAGATAATTCACAAAGGTAACACAAACAGGTGCGGAAGGCCAACGAACCCCTACTCAGTAGCCACCCGTGCTGGTCACAATATCGTGGTTCTAGACCAGCATGCTCTCGTGCTGTATACCCACGGTCACAACACAGATTGGATTGCAAGACGATCGCACACCCTAATGGCTACAAAATTCCATAAAACAAAAACTTGTAGCATCCCACAGAACTAAATCACCACTTACGTTGGCACTCAATCGCTGGTGGCGGCTTGAACATATGCCATAATGGTCTGGCACAAACTTCACAATTTGTAGGTAGATGGTACATGATATTAACGAATTCATGTCCTTTAGCCTTCAGTAGATCCGCCTTGCCATCAGAGTCCACCATAATATTAGAGATATTGGCGCCATCGCGGCGATTTTCTCCTTCGTTTGCGTACAGTACCTGTACCATTGACAGAAACGATAAGACAGGAACAGTTTTCCTATCAGATATCGATTTACCTGAAAAGTACTCGGGATATCCTCTGGCTTTGCACGAATAGCCTCGGCTTGAGTAACAGGTCTAACATGGAATAACTTACTGCAAAAAAAGCAGATTGTTAATTGTACGCGGTACACCTGCTGTGTACATGGTGAGGCAGACCGTATAGCTTAGGCTGGAGTAACGGGTCTGACATGGAACAACATACCGCAAAAAAATCAAATTGCAAATATCAGATGGCAGAATTTTACGAGGTACAACTGTTGTGCATATGTTGGGCAGACAAACAAGAAATATAATGCCCAAAAAAGACAAATTTTCAACATCAAGCAGATGAGGCCTACAATAGCGGTTACACTAGAATGCTACAGCACAATAAAGTAAAACTTACTCGAGGTCTAAGACCATGTTCGGATTGGATTGATTTTTGTCTTGTTCTGAATCGTAAAATATGATTTTCTTCTTGCTCACGATAACGTACTGCTTTTTCCAATAGCCATGACGCTTGATATTGGATTTATTAGGAATTGATAACCAGCCTTGAAGACGATTATCTGAGAAACAGTACCGGTTAATTATGAGAAATTACATGAAAAATACAAGATCGTTTTGTTTCGAGTGAATTTACTCTCAACAGAATTGGTATGCTGTCAGCTTTGTATGTCTCGTCAGTGGTCAGAGGAGCATTACGGCGATGGCTAAATGCGCCTTAAGCATACTACTGATTTCTGAGTCAAATACAACAAGCATTTTGCCTCGTAAAATATGTTTAAATAAGGTTTGATTGAAATACAAAACACACAACAGACTCTGCTTCGCCTTGCATATATTCACATGCATCTGTGCTAGGTAGTGACTGATCGTAATGCGGTGTTTTCCTGTCCTTATCCAAATTTTTATTTTCATCAGTGGGACGAAATCGACTTGTCTGGCTGCCATTATCAAGTTAGAAACAATAGGCTTACAAACATACCCTGAACACCCTCTTCACTTTCTGTGATACTGGCTTGTCCAACGGTCATGTGATGTTGTTGCAATTGGTTCCGTAGCTCCTCGTTGTCAGATTCTTTACAAGCCAGAGCCATTTGAAGTTCGCTAACTTTGAGATTTTCATCTGCCAGCGTCTGTCAAAGAGCAATAACAAAGTTAGACGGGCTACTGATATTCTGACATTTCAATAGCAGCGGGTGGACGATGTCGTCAACAGAGATGAAAACATCGTCTAACACAAATAGTCCAGGTAACGAGATAGGGTTTCCAAGAGTCTAAACAAACAGAGCTTCATTGCTCCACTCATAACCTGCAACAAGTTCATCATTCATATTATACACTGCAACCTACTTTCTTCTGATGTAGAACGAAATCAAGAAGATCTTACCGCTTGCATTTCAGTAATATGCTGTTGAAATTTATACGAATCCCTGCCATATTTTTCTTTCTCTTGTTGTAGTTCGGCTTGCAACCGTCTGCATTCTTTCTCCTTTTTCTTGAGAGCGTCAGCTGAAACCTGAGAACAAAATATATCAAAAGTTTAGAAAAGAAGCGCTGCGTAAAAGCTTTAAACCGACTTTATTCTTCCTTTTATCCGGCATCATGTCTTTCCTGTTCATAACTTCGGCGAGTTTGTTGACCGCCTGCATCTTCTTCTGCTTTTCCAGATCGAGTTCCTTCTTCATAGCAGCTGCCGATTTCTTCAAGTCTTGCAGTTCCTTCTGTGACTTCTCCTTGTCTATAATAGAGCAGTGGCTTACTTTGACCAACCATTCATTCAAAAATGATAGCAGTACTGTATGATCAATATCATTCTCGTCCCCCGCTGCCACATAAACTCTGATTCTGCAAACAAAAGTGAGTACAAAAAACCAGCATACCATCGACGGATCTATTCAATTTCTTCTGAGCTTCCTCAAGTTCTCTGGCTTTCTTTTCCAGAATATCTTTTGTAGCTTGCAAATCTTCTTCCATCTGGAACAAGTATTTCAACATGAGCGAGATATTAGTCACGCCAGTAACGTAAATCATTTCTACACAGCTACAACTAATTTTTGTTATTTTCTACCAACAAGTCAGTAAGTTTCAATGCTATAGCTACAAGGCATACAAGCTTGGATTAGCGTTTAGCAAAATTCAAGTCAAAATAAAATGCAAGCAGCTAGAGACTCTTTCTCTATCCTACTATGCTAGTAAATGTGCAAGTTACTTCACCAAGGTGTGAAGTGACTTGTTAACACTAGCTCAATAAACATTGACTTTAAAAAACACACAGGGCAACTGGCAATTACTCTAGCATCAAATTAATGAATCTAGAAGCACATACCGACAACACGACACATTCTCAATATCCCCAAATATCATTTTGAGGTATTCCAAGCTGCCGTGACAATAAAATCAGTCTAAATTTGGTCACAGTTGTTGAAGTTTAACCAGCACCATAGCAGCCAATCACTAGCCTTTCCCAGATTATAGTCTAATGTGAGAATCTACTGTCGAGTTTCAGGCTTCCTTAAATTATTGCATTATTTGAGTAATCAATATGCAGTACGTGAGATACGACCGGTCAGTCATCGCAATTTGATATAAAAATAGTCCGCAGTAACGTTTTGACCGTTACAATGTGAAGCGTACTCGAAGAAGATTAATAATATTTTTTTATATGTAAGTTGGTTACAAGAGGTGTTTGCTAATGTTAAATCGGTTAGGCGAATTTCAAATTCAATCCAGTAATTGTGAAAGCTTGCACTCGTAAAAGAGCATTCCACAAAGTTAGAACACGTGCTTATGGGTTTTCTAGTATCGTCTACTGCATTCTAGTAAGTTACACTGCCCCACGACAATTCCATCACTCACGAATGCCATTTTATTTTTGACGCCAGTGAGTTCTTGCTTGAGAAGGGTCTCAGACTCCGCTTTGTCAAGCTGGAGCTGGACGATTTCCCTTTCATAATGCACTCGCCATTGATCTTGAATGGCTCGTGTCGCTTGAGCATTTTGCATTTGAATCATCAGACTTTCCCTGTGACATCACAATTGGCAAAACATAATTTTTCATGCATGATTCGTCAAGCTTGATTCAATTGTAAAGAAATTAAAGCGAATCGAAAAAACAATTGGGTTTGTATCCAAGCTTGTATGCCTCTGCAGCTTGAAGTAGCTCGCAAAAGCACTCACTGCGGCCATTTCTGCGGTCTGCATTTTTTCAACGTTCATTTGTTCCCTCGCGTGACGCAGCTCGTACTCCAGGTCCTGTTTTTCTTTTTCTATATTGGATATTTCGCTCTCGGCAACCTTCCTCGCGGCGTATTCAGTTTCGAGTTTCACAGACGACTCACTTACATGCATTTGCAGTAATTCCCTTCATAACAGACACGGTTTATATACCGAACAAGGTCAATCACTACTCAAAAGAGTGCCCCCCGTCCATACATCTTGTGCAAATTTCTGTTGCAACAGCGGATATAAATACCAGCAAGGCCTGAACAAGCAATGCTTGTACAACATCAACACCATCAGTGTGGGCACCTGGACTGTTGGGCATCCATTTTGCTGGCAAATGGCATCACTGCAGATGCAGAAGGATACTGGAACAGGTACGTTCAAACCTGCTGAATTCAAGCATTTTCAAATTATTTGAGACAAACAGAGATAGTGCTCTTGACTCTGCCAGATTCAATGCTCTGCTACCTTAATATCGTAGTCATAAAAGGAAGTATGAGTAGGCCTACTGGTGGGACTTTGTCACTTAATGAGAGTTGAAGGCCAAATCTCACAGAGTCAATACATAAGTACAGGTACCTTTCATCTTTGACTTGCGTATAGTCGTGACTAATATCTTGTATCTTCTTCTCTAAGTCTTCTTTTTCTTCCTTCAATTCCCTCACTTGAGTCTTATAAAGCGTCTAAAAATAATCCACACGCTGAAAATACTGATATCATTATAAAATTGTAACATAAGAAATTACCGAGAAATATTGTTCCGCTTCGAGTTGATCTTTCAGCTCCTGCATTTGTCCGTCGGTGTTTGTTTTCTGCTTTTTCATTTCTTGAATCTTCTTCTCTAATGATTGCTTATCGTCTTGCAAGCCCGCAAGATCCTGCGATTCAATATGTAAACAGGTACACACCAGGCAAAGTCAAACGTCAATTTCACAACATGGCTTTTATGTAGCAACTTGGCTCACACCCGACATATAATACACCATACTATTAGCCTACAGGATTAAAATTTGGCTGTTATTTTTACCTTTTCATGCCACAGCCCCCCACCCCCGAGTCACTCTTGGGACCAACTGTGGGTGGATAGTTCGATTTTTCGCATATTTTTTTTACCAAAAAAGCGTTCTATACCTTGCTTGACTGCTTTTCATTAGCACGAAGAGTTTTCAGTTCTGCGTTCATGGTAGACAATTCACTTTGGAGTGTACTCTTTTTGGCTGATTCTTGATTTTTCGAATTTCGCAACTCTTTCAACTAAATACGATCCAAAATAGGTAAAACGCTCTTTAAAACATTGACGATAATCACCATACCTCTTGCTCTGCCTGCTCTTTCAACTCAGTCATCCTTGTCAGGCTGGACAACGTTTTATCCAAATCGAATTTCAACAAGGCAGCTTGTTCTCCGAGTTCTACCGCATTCCTTTCAGACTTCACTCTCTCCTCTTTTTCTTGGGCAAGTTGTCGTTCAAGAGCTGTCAAATAGTCAGAAAAGTCAAAAATCAAGTAAAAGACTGAGATACACAAAACAACAGCACATCCAACGAGAGAGAGAGAGAGAGAGATCATCACATGTCAAAAAGCATACGGTGGGCAATGCATATTATGCAACTTGTTCTGCAACAGCAAGTGACGAGGTGGCTATGACACGAGGATTTCTTTGACGGTGCCATTGATTACTGAATATGTGGAAACCCAAGGAAGGGTGAATTTGGACCGATCAAATTATCCATTTACCTTTCATAGCTTCTGATTTAGCACCCTCGATGGAAGCGTATTTCTTGTTCCTGAGTTCGAGCGTTTTTCTTGACGTTTCATGCTCTTGTTTTTCCTTTTCAAGAGCATCTTTGGCAGTTTTCAAATCGAACTTCAGCTTTGTGTAGCTCTACAATACAAATAAAAATTAGGTTTTCTCATAATGTCACAGATAGAGATAGTCTACTTTGACATTACCCGATCTAGAGTTGATATTTTGTCATACGCGTTTCTTTTTTCGCCGTCAGCCTTTGACATTTGTTTTTTCAAGTTTTCCAATTCTTGTCTCAGTGATTTGACAGTGCCTACCATCGAAGGAATGGTTTTACATACAATCAAAATGAAAGGAAGTCGTTGCCGACCTCACCTTCAAGGTCACGTATCCTGTTTCCGCCGTGACTTTTCTCTTCCTCCAATTCGTTCTCAACTCGTAGCAGTTGCCTTTCCAAAGCTTTCTTCGAATCTTCTTGCTTACCTAATTTGTCTTTAAGTTCTGAGTTTTTATTTTCTGCAGCTCCAACAGTCTGTTGAAAAGTGACGGGTCAAATAAGAAACCAATGTACATTAAACGATAGTCAAATCTCTGCACCAGCAGCTTTCCATACAGTTGACCAATCATGACATGTCAGACAAACACCAGCACATTAGTAGTGTTAATGCTGAGCTGGGGAAGGTACCAGTGTAAATGTCAAAATTTCAAGAAAATCTACTATTAGCTTGGTAGTAACATGGCCAATTGAGCACCCCGCAATTCTACAGGTTGCAAGGAGATAGGGACTAAAAACATACATGTGACCATGGCATGACCTGAATGTTATTGTGGCCACCCTCGGCCAGTGAGTTTTCCAGTCTAAAGAAGCCAACGCAGGATTTGACGAGGATAGTACATCGTATTGAACTTGCCTTGTTGAGATGCTGCTGCGCTTTGCGCAGTTTGGCGACTGTGTCGCTTTCAGATTTCAGTTTCATTTGAAGTTCTTCGACTTGTTTGGACAACTGCTCCGTTTTATTTTCCGCTGCAATCCTCTTACCCGCTGTAGATAACGATTCTTCCAGCTGCTTCTTTACGTTATTCAATTCATGCTCCAGCTATACAAAAAATAAAAGCATTCTAATACCATGGACATATTCTAGTAAATATCAGCAGTGTTTCGTGTCACAAAATTGATAAGCAAAACTTGACCTTCCGTTTTTCTTCCGATTCCATATCCTTGGTATGCTGAAATTCTTGTTGCTTTGCTTGCAGCATTGTTTTAATTTGCCTCATTTCGCCTTCGAACTTCTTTTTACCCTCTTTTTCACCTTGCAGTTCCCGTGTCACTGCATCATATTTTGTGTTGAGTTGCCTAAAACATCACGAGACAATTGTGAGCTTTGAAAACAAACTTATAAAGTAGTTTAGACTCTCTACTAGACTTGAGAATATACCTCAAATCCATTATGAGTGACTGTCATAACATGGTTGGGGTAATGAGGTGATTCATATCTTTTTAGAGCTGGGAGCATGGGGAGTATGCGATTACAATAAGCGTAGGTTAATTTGCATTTAAAGCACGGCGTTGTTATCGTATCCAGATTTAATACTATGCAGCAATGAAAATAGTTTGATAAAGAATTTGATCATAATCATAGTCGTAGCTGAATAGTGATTTCAGGTAGCGTAAAGCACCGTGTTAAATTAGTAACCAAATATATTAAGAGCATGTGCTTGGCCACAGAAGCAGTGGCTTCTGGCTTCCCATCTTGTGAGCTTTGAGAGTTTGCTAACAGCAAAATACCTCTAAAACGCGTGGCGAGTTTAGTCAATGTATAATAGAAGGGTAGTACTTACTACCTAGTAGCCAATTTCCAACTCGTTCAAGATTAAATTTTTCAGCATTTCATAATTGTACTATATGCAATATTTGATGTGCTTACTTGAATTTGCTTTGGACATCATCCTTGATCTGGGCCTCTTGACGAAGATCGACCTCCAACTCTTTGATTTTCACCATTAACCTATCCAATTCCTATAAGACATTTGCGATGTTTTTGTCAGATCAGTACAAGTTATCACGACTACTGCAATTGTGCCAAACACACACACACACACGCACACACGATTCTCACCTCATTTGAAACTCCATTGGGGATTTCGCTTGTTTGTGGTGTAGGACCAGCACTATCACATAAAGGAGACTTTGAAAATCTGCCAGAAAGTCACAGAATCTCAAGAAATGCAGAATTTCACAAAGGACAAAGCACGTTAGTAAGTAGTATAAACAATTTCATATTCCGTTTCAACCAAAGACTTCATAACAGATAGGCCTACAAAATCAAGTTGTCACTAACGAAAAACATAATATGGAGCTTTATACACTTCCTGATTAGAGAGAGTGAATGAGTAATACAATGCATACCGGTGCTTATGCGGGAGGCCTGCTATCTATGGTATTCCAAACAAACTACACTGTTATTCATTACTGAAAGTGTCAATACATTTATACTAGTCAGGAAATTTTTGTACGCCTTGTTCAAAAAGACATTATATATAAACCCCGCGTCACTGCATATGTCGGCATCAATTAAAAAAAGGCGTAGGAATCCATTTCATTAAAAGCCTAACAAAAGGCAAAATGTAACTAAAATTAGGACTGACTTAATTAGCTTCTGGAAAAAAAACGGCAAACAGATTACAACTTACACAGAATCTGACGAGTAGGTGAAACCGATGAAAGGCAAATGATTCCCAGTGAATGCTTTTGGAGTCGGAAACATTTCTTGCTCCCCTTTGTCATCTTCGATTTCATCAAAGTTTCTTGTATCGGTATCGCAACTGAGCTCAGGGACAACAGGAGCAACAACTGAAAGAGATTATATTTTAGTCACAATTATGGAAAGGAATCACAAGCCATAAAGGTAGATCCCGTCTATTATACTCCACTGAATGATATGTAAGAAGCTTGACAACACAAGCAACAATCTAATAAAAGTATTCAAAAATGGCCGGGATGGTGGGCAAGATTATGGCCAAGCATTGTTGACATGACAAATTGGCAACTTGATATAAGATCCACATCGCCACCATAAAAAGTTGGAAAGTGCTTCAAAACTCATTGACAAAATCACAGACTAGCTGTCTGTGTTTGGGCGCATGAGAAATACCTAAAAAGCCGCTTTTAGCGTATCACCATATTTTGCAACAATCCATCATATGGAGGGGCACCGAAGCAGAACTGGAATGTCTTTTGATTATTCAGTTATACATCAAACTGCCAACTCTCGCGCAGTGAAACTCAATATTCAAAGTATATTACTATATATATATATAAATACTATATAGAGTCGTCTGACAATGCAATGTAAAAGTTGTCAAAATCTCGCACATGCAGCTCAGCATGCTACCTAATAACAGGAAATTACAGCAAATGAGTGAATCACACGATCCAAATTGGAAGTCCTACTCTTTGTAGTCGAGACAGAATTGCCACTCTGAACACTTCCATGACAAAGCGAAAGAGTCAGCAACTTTTGGAATTTACGATCAAGGACAGGATTAGCATTTTTGGTCGAAACCCACAAGCTACAACTTCTTTCCTCATCAAACAAAATCAACTAATGCCGCATCGGTACCATTTCAACACAATATGAATCAATTATTTTCAGGTGGTAGAGGTTAACTCTCAGTAAGTGACAGTTATGAAGTGAGGCCTTGATAAAAACTTTTCGAATTGTTCAAATATGAGGATTCCTACAGAAGTATCATGCAAATATATCAGAAAAAACTTCTTGTATATGTAAGTACTCTAGCCTGAATGGCAAATGGACCAATTGTTAACTAGGCCTAATGGCAACAAGTGTAAAAAAACATAGTGTATATGACATGTGGAAAATAATACTTCAAAATCAAAACCAGGCAGTCTAAACCCAACCCAACCACCCTTCATAGCAAAGGTTTCGGAAGACTGAACATGGATCATATATAGAGGGAGCAATATTTTATAGAAAAAAGGACCATTTGTACATACTTTGGCGGATATTTTGAAAACTCCAGTTGTCATTTTTGAAAAACGGATGTTTCTTGATTTCCGTAACGCCTTTTCTGCCCAGTCGTACTTTGCTGAAATAGGAAACTTTCATTTAATATCTTGTGTACAACAAACACACAAGTAATGCATTCAATACTCATACCTATCGCACAGGAAAGCACATATCAGATTCTTTGCATTGTCCGACATGCTAACATCATCAGGAAAATTTAATGAACTTTTATGATCCATAATCTTTCCGTAGGTGCCGACAAGGGAGTCAGCGTAAAATGGGGTATCTCCCACGAGCATTTCATACAGAAAAACACCGACCTACAACAAAAAATCATTCTATTATTTTGTACCGGACAAAATTATGATAGTGACTCAAAGCAGATAGAAATGCTCTACAATAAGTCGCTGTTCATTTGATAGTCTCTAGCTGTATGGTCGTGATTCCCATCGTTTTCAAGGCCAAGAAAGGGCATGGCACTGTCACAAGATTGTTCTAAGCAGTTGACTACTCCGCAACTGCATATTACTTACCGACCACCAGTCACACTCACGACCGTAATGTCCTTGGCCACCTTGCGACTGAAGTACTTCTGGCGAGATATAATCCGGTGTCCCAACGGCAGTATCAGATCTGACCATACCCTCCTGTAGGAACGGCGTTACAATGGTGAAATTGCATTTTAAAAGATTTTCAAATTCACCGTTTACCTTATCCAAGCTCATGCATGTACCGAAATCGGCTAATTTCAAATGGCCTTGTGCATCAAGCAGCATATTGTCCGGCTTGACATCTCTGCAAATGATGTTGAGAGAATGAGTAAAACTACAAACCCAAGTACTACTGGCATAATACGTCATTCCAGGTGGTCTTAGAAGAACACAAGACTCCATATACACCGCCACACCCCTGCTGAATTTTAAATTGCCAAATTTACCTAATGCCAACTTTGAGAATTATAATCCTGCTGAATGATATAAGCCAACGTCATAGGCCTAATAGAGATAGAGAGGAGAGCATCACCCAACCGATTTTACTGTTCTACTGTTCTTATTTTAGAGTGGAAGTAGGTTTGGGCTAGTACCGTACATGATGCGTTACAGACTTACAGGTCATCAGTTAGATGTCATACATCAAAAGATATAAGTGGTCATATCATTGATGTAAAGAGTTTTGTCAAAAGTGGAAATTTTTGCAGGCTGCAGGCAGTTTCAAATGGCACTTTTGCCCACCAAGACACCAATCATGTTAAAGATAAGCTGCCCACAATCCAACTAAGAATCGATTAATAATGTCTGTTCTGATCAATAATAATAAGGCATTATACAGGTCTACACATTTGGGAAAATACCAAGCTTGTAATGGTAGGCTATGTGAAAAAATCAGTAATCGATCAAGCTTTTTATCATAATAAGAAAAACGATGACTACTTGAATTCCCTCACCAACACCAGAGAGAGTACAACAAATAATGTAAAGTTTACAATGTCTCCTCTCTCAGTGGGACATAAGTGAGCCTATTAGGCTATTATGGTTGCTCTCATGTATTTGGACTGTAACAGTTGACGTTAAGGAATTCAGTCAGCATATATATACAGTATAACATTAAAAGCCACCACATTTTATTTTTTCGGAAGCCTGATCAGTGATCACCAAAACTATAATAAATCTTTGAAGTTCCATCGCCATACATTTAATGTTGAGCGTAGCAAAAAAAGTAGTGTATCGCTTGTCAACAATGCCATATACAGTTTACATTTATGTGATGCAGACAACTACGCACTGTCACTTGTACGGTTATGTAATGGTATGAGGTAAGTTAAGTGGCTATCCAAGGTATGAAACATGTATGGAATCTCTCAAATTCACCAGACTGTTGTAGGAAAGCGAATATGAGAGAATAGCTGTGGTTGTATAGGTACCTGTGTATAAATCCCATAGTATGTATCGCTTCCAGCGCAAGCACAACTTCTGCGGTATAAAACTTGGCCCACTCTTCGGGAACATCATAATTTGACATGAGGGTGACAAGATCTCCTCCCGGCATGAATTCCATTACCATATATAGATATTTGTGATCTTGAAAAGAATACTGTAACCGTACTATCCAGTCAGACTTGGCATGAGCCATAATATCTCTCTCTTCCCAGAAGAAAGCAGACTCCGATCTTTTAATCTGCAAAGAGCCATTAAACAGTTCTCTTCCGAACATCAACAGTTCAATCTCAGGCTCAATTTTACCATTTCAAATTTGCTTAGTAACTTCATCGCATAGACTTTACTTGTAGGTTTATGCCTTACAAGTTGAACTTCACCAAAAGCACCTCTTCCAATCGTCTTGACAACGTTAAAATCAGAAGCACGCATACGGACCTCGTGGATTTTTCGGACAGGGCGAGAATCTAAATATATATATAAATAACAAATAACAACAAGTAAACAATTACTCAGTAAAAACTAACAGCTAGGCCCAGGTTTCCAAAGAATGGTGACTGATAAAAGAAACTTGCAAGAAATTGGACCCATAATTGGAAGTTCAGAACTGCCGTCCGTCAAGGGTATTATAAAATACAGAGGATAAAACTCATACTGGTAACTTAAATTTGTCTTTCAGCTTTAAAGCTTTAATAAATTATTATATACAACAGAGGAGATCGAGGAGATTAACAATACACTGCCAAGTGTACAATTCCAACAATGGAAATGCTATGGTAAACTGCAGTCTGAGGGCTCGGGTCTCAAAACCCATGGCTTCGACTTCATCACCCATGTCTGTAGTACACAGGACAATTTTCACTTTAACTATCATTCATTCTACTGACTCGCTGAGTATATATTTTTAAGTGAAAATTCAAGTCATAATCATGCATTTTCAATGATTTCCTTACTAATAATGACATCACAATATTCAGAATCGTGTGATTTGCTCAAGTGACATATTACACACAAATGTGACGAAAATCAGGTACCGGTATACTAGTATGTGGTATTGTAATTTAGAGATTATATGCGAATATGCGTAGTTTATCACGCAAACTGCAACAGCATAGTTATGAGTGTATGGCCTGTTTGTGGCACGCACATGACATTAGGCTAAATCATTCCTTACATTCCGCTGCTACACATAGCATCAACGCCTAGTACACTTAATAATGAACGACGTGTGTCATCAGGCAGCATCATATCAACACTTATGCTGATGAAAAGAATGGGAATCTACAGCTTTATTTGCTTTCAACTTCATACCCAAATAGTCAGGTGGGCAAACACTATGGTTCCAGCTAATAGATTGAAAGTGATAGATCATTATGTTTTGCTTGAATTGAGCATTACAATGTTTTCGAGCAAACAGTACATGAATAATGTTAAATCAAATCAAAAATTCAACCTCCTGCTTAAATTGGATGCAATAACGCATAGATGTATTTATACCATATAGAATATATAATGTTTGCCGTAGAGCAGAGATATGTTGGGTCTGAAATTCATAACCGTACCCATTCTGACCACGGAGACCAAACTCAATAGACCTGTATAAATATTAGCTCGTTTTATCTTTATAATCCTAACTCCCAAATCATCTATAAAGCTATGTTCGGAGGTTTTCACATTGCACCATATATATCCAAAAACAAAAAAGAACTCTGAATTTAATCATGCTGAGTTGGCTCTGCACTTGTATCTGCATTCCTACTGCTCATGGAAATGCAAAGTAGGAAAAGGTAATGGGGGAGTACCTAAACCCAGCATACAATTTTATAACTTACATCGATTGAGAAAGTTTTCCACATTTTTATTTCTTCTCAAGGCTGGAGTATCAAGGTCTGTGACCAACGCTATGATGCCATCCTAAAAAGATTTGAATACCGGATGTAGTAAAATCAGCCGATTCGCTTCAAAATGATTATTATAGGTCTACCTTACACTAATATGAATCTTTGCAAGAAGCAATTTGAATACAATAAACTGCTCCTTGGTAATACCGTATCAAATTTAACAAAGCCAGAGTTGTTAGAGATCATCATTGATTTGAATTGAACACATGGTGGCCTCTCTAATCCAATGATGTGAAAAGACAGGTTAGTAGCACGTTATTAAGGATCTAGTATGGAGTACGGACAGAAACACACAACTCAGATCAAGTCATTTCTTCCCAGTGCAACTTATTGTATAGGTACTGCAGCTAGAATGACATTACACCAGAATAATCCAACTGTCAATCATTTGATACAGGGAAACGAGCCTGTTACATTGTGTTCTGTGTGATGCCTACAGTACACAACATCAGCAGGGTAAATACAGCCATTAGGCTACATCATCAGCCTTGACCATGGACAAAATCAATAGAATATTCAAAGAAATTTTCATCATTCGGTTTGGACTACTGTCTATTTGTGACAGCTATTTTTATGCCACAATTAAGAATTAATGCTAGTACACGCTTCCTCCAGGAAATTCAAAAAGGTGTTTTGAACAGTAGAGCTGCAAATGCTGTGTGAACAGTGAAATGTCTGTAAAATATACATAATATGCAAGGGCCGGATTCATTTCAAAAATATTTAAAAGGGACCTGAAGTCTAATTATATCATGGTGATTAATATGGAAAATAGAACTAATACCATATGAGTACAATGTGCAAGTTGCATTTTGCACGAGGTTTTGGTATTCATAGTTTGGCATGTTGAAATTTCCTGTTCAGTAATCATTCGGGTGAGTGTGTCCCATCAGCTGAAATTTCAATTTGAGATCGCCAAAATACAAATATTATCAAGACACAGAATTTTATTCACTGACAAACTTAATTTATGGATTCCAATAGGCGGATTTAGACTACCATCTTAATAAGATGGAGGTCCAGACTAACAAGCCATTTCTGTCAAGATAAGAATACATTATATTGGTTGCTTGCATTCACAAGTCTGTCTTTGCGGTCCTTTTCACCCATGGTGGCATTTCAATGTTAATTCGAAATATTGTAACTTCGTGACTTACCAGAAGTGCATCCACACTAAGTTTCGAATTCTCTTTCGCCACTATTGCATACAACTCATCTTGTCTTTTGTTGTAATCTGCACTCGCCATCGCTTGGTTTTTTTGCGGCATGAATAAGGAGTTATTCTACTAGCTTGCTCAGTTGCTCTCAAGCTGATATCCAATTCTGTCAGTTCCAAAGTGCGATCATTTTAACGATGTATACGACAGTATGCAAGATAACTATCCAACGCACCTAATTTGAAGGGAAACTTTTGATCAAACCTACAGTTACCATATCTGTAAAGGACGACTCTGATTAATTTTTTTTCTAAACCACGAAATACTGATATCACTTCTTAGCCAGCAACAGTCTTTGGCATTAGCAAACAGTGGATTCAGTGCATAGGCTACCAATTTGTTTTACAAATTTAACTTGACTGACAATCGATATCCAAACCCTGCCTTCTGGATTGGACCCAGGTTCTTAACCATGTATGTTTACTACCTTACTAAATGAATAGCTCACCCACAGGATAGGAGCGGAGTCAAATTCACTCATCACTATTTTTATGCCGGAAAGTAGGCCCTATGGCCTGGATTTCTGCAAAGTTGATTGTTGATAAAACGTTACCTCAAAGGGTGAACAAAGTCTGATCCAGGGTCGACAACCCGGCACAAGGCACATGAACGTTCTGGATTCTGCACCATGGGCAAGGTCCGATTTCTGGTCCAATTAAATCTATAGATTTTGAGAAAAAATTATGATCCTTCAGAGGTGCAAACTGGTCTTTGTTTTGAAGGTTTAGGGACCATCTAGTCATCTAGAGCTCTTATTGTATTGACGACGGAAGACTATAAGGCTATAGTGCACAGAGCAATGTCTCTAGGTGACAAGTGCACGCCTGCGGCAACTGTATGAGTAGGCCTACGACGGGATAGAACAAGAATGAATCAACACAGTGCTCCTGAATAGTCCATGGTTCTCGCACAGTGATATAGGCCCTGCCCTGGCGCTATTTCATGATTAAATTCTTGTTTACTAATTACACTCACAAATACCAGTCTATTTAAGACATACTGTAAGTCAAAGACGCCAATAAATCAATCCAATTTCTGCACTGTTTACTCATATCCCCTTTCTACGTTAACCCCCCCCCCTCCTTACGTCGGCGCTGGTCTAAACATACACAACCCCGCTTGTTCAGGTGATCACATTCAGGGGGAGAATATACTGGGAGTGGGATGGGAGAGCAAAGCTGATGGGTTGTCAGATTACAATGTCTGATTACCACGGACGTCTAAGCTATTCAACAGGATAAAATTCGTCAATCCAAGTGACAGTTTAGACTGTATTAATTCCCATGAACGACCGATCAGGCGGCACAATGACGGCGTTGGGGTTAGTCAGAGCGTCACGCCAGCATTTATCAACGATTCACGTCAAACACTCCGTAAAGGTGGCTTAATAACTTCGCCTTTACACCAAAGGGATTGGAAGTTACCTTGGAAAATTTTGCGTATCAGAAGACAAGCATAAATTTGAGAAAACCTATTACTCTTAGATCAAAACTTCCCAAAACTGACCTGTCGTACGAAATTCTTTGCATTTGCAACGGAAGTTTGGGCGATACCAGATTCTGTCGAGTGTTGGGACGTCTAAATAGGCATTGGTATACACATACGAAATTCTAAAGCTGAAACAACTTTCGAATTTTGTGACTTTTAGTTCTCTATGGTTGAATTTCTGCGACGAAAAAGTCCGAAGCGAAGAGAGATTTGAAAGTGCCAAGAGTCCGAAGACATCAATTTCAAATGTTATTGTCAAATACATTATATCTAGTGCCGAACGTTACTTTATAGATACGCCATCATCAGCGTCATCATCACACAGACAGCGGCGCCTCAAGACGTAGATCGTGAGAACTCCATGACGTAGATTCGATAACGCGTAAGTGCGTAGCATTTTAGCACTTCTTGAACGGATCTTGACTACAGACTAGGGCCTATGTATTTGTCTCGTTGCAGAAGCGGCTTTTCTCGGTGTCCCTTGCTTAAACGCCCATAACTCTCCTGGTACCATATAGTTCTCGTTGTAGCCTAAATGTAAATCTCTTGGTAGTCTATATTCTATTCATCAAACAGTACCGTACAAAAAAGCAGAGGCCGACCAATTATTCACTCAGCAGTTAGGCCTGCCATTTTTTCGTAGGTCTAGACCAAAACTGATGTCATCATGCCGCCGTCATGCGCTGAGCCAGCCTATATTCTGCGTCCTTTTGGGGGCAGTCGTCAGTTAAGAAATTTGTGTAAGCCCATTAAAGCTTCTGAAGTTCGGTACCCACGATTTGGACAGTACGCCTATGTCTTTCTTGAATGTATGATTTCGCGCATCTCAAGTTATTGCTTTACAGCGGGGCGTGGAATGCACGTCTGCAATAATGAGACGTCAAAATCAACAGGATAACATTACACCATCAATCATGACGGTTTGCGGAATTCAGGTCTAAGAAACGGGAATATCTAGGTAGGCATAACCTGTAGAGACTGCACACCATGACACCAATAATAGGAACATACACGTTTGTGCCAGAAAATATTACTATGAATTTTCGACACTTGTTTGGTAACCCATTTGCAGAAGCATAACAAGGCTTGGATCCTCCTTGGCGGCAAGGGCAAATTCATCAGCGGTTATTTGTTCGTCGTGATCTTTGTCCATCTTGGAAAATATTCTTTCTACTCTTTGCTCTGGAGTCAAGTCATCGCTCATGTTGGAAGACAATATACTTCCAACCATGTTATAAATTGCCTGTAATATAACATAAACAACGTGTGATATAGTCTCTAGGCCTTGTTGCTTGTTGACCTTTGACCTAGCGTAGGCCTACGTAGAGCTGAAAATCTGTCATTTCCCGGCAGAACACCTTTCAAGACGGTTTGGTCTTTCGTATGTAACGGTGTCTAGTGTTCAATTTGCAATCCTCCACCCTTTGCCCTACACAATATTCTGTCAGCAATGACTTAGCCTACCATCAACATCAAAATTAACATCACCAACATCGGTAGGCTAAAAGCAACGTTGAAGCTACATTGTACTCTTTGCACTGATTTGGAAAATATAGGCCTACACCACTCGCGTTACAAGTACAACTGCATAGGCCTAATTGCAGACATGGCATCGCCGAACTTGCGAACGGTGAAGGCCCTACGTAGTGACGTCACGGCGAGAACACGTTTCCCAGCTCTCCTTTAATTTTGACCTAGATCGCATAAGAGTTTGTCCTTCATAGATTATTTTCTTCTTATGAACGGAATTTGCCTTGATGTAGCCCAATCCGAAGAGAGACGTGACATCGATTTGCAAGATCGATAATGTGAATTTTAAGACCTGGGTTTTGTCAACCTCTAGCCTATTTACAAGGATAAAATAGAGTGCTGCGATGCTGCATATGTAGGCTATTGTTGGTCTTGAGGTGATGTAGATTGGGGTTTGATGTGAAATGAAATGTGATATCAGAAATTTCTCAATTTGTCTTACCTTTATGATTTCGAGCATTTCAGCTTTGGTGATGTGGCCATCCTTGTCCAAGTCGTACATATTGAACGCCCACTGCAATTTATCGTTGAAGTTTCCTCTTGAAGTCACTGATAGGGCAATCATGAATTCGCGGAAATCGATCGTCCCGTCCTTATTTTTGTCAAATGTCCTGTGAGACACAATAATGTGCTGAGTAAAAGCTCGCGAAATCTCCAAAGGTAAAGCCGAAAATCTTCCATCTGATCAACTTTCCTATAACGTTATTCGAGATTGTAAACATTTAAGATGCATGGCGCTATATGATGCAGATGTATAGCCTATATAGGCTTATACATATGTCCTCATGCGCTGATTGCGATGTTGGATTACAGAGTATTGTACAACCCCGCGTTGGTAAGCGTTTTCTGCGCAATACATCGACTACACAAAAGTTTGGATCACGAATTTACGTCATAATCAGTTTTGAAAATGTCGATGCATATAGGGCTATATAGGCCTACCTTTTGAGAAACTTCGAGATGTACCGCTGGGCGATACGACAGAGCCACGTTGCCTAACGGGCATGGCTCTTACAATCAAGACCGGGGCGCAAATTTTTTGATAGCGTGAAAACAACATGTTAAATTGATCAAGAATACCTGAATGCATGTTCAGCGAAGGCTGATGCATCGCCGTATGGAAAAAATTCGCCGTACAATTTCTTGAACTCGACTAACGAGAGGATCCCAGACGGACAATCTTTACGGAACGATTTGTACCAGTGCTGTATTTCATGTTCACTGAACTCCGTGCTACTCGCAATTTCAGTTAGATCAGACGGTGTTAGCTTCGATTTATTGTGGCCCATTCTTCGATGTTATACAGTAACCTAGCTTCCGAACGAAGTAATTGATACTTGTCAAATGTTATGCCTTAGTCAAGCAGACAGTCCCGGAGACAGCAGACAGGCTTTGTTTATACTCTATACCTATATCTTAAACTTTCGTAAGTACATGAGTAGTATAGGCGATTGGTAGGATATCTTATTCCGTCAAATTTGCTTTCTCTGGCGCATCGGTCTGCATTAGCTTTCTTTCCACCATTCTTTGTCCTTTCCTGAAGTCTCATATATTAAGGGGGACAGGATCTATTCCATATTTCTTATCACAATACTGTCGCTCGCAGATAACATCGCAATCATATATATTCAATATTTCGTTGAGACTTTGTTATATTTTTCAACAGCTGAGATGTGAAACCTCCGATATCGACGAGCAGGGAGGTGAGTTTACCGAGATAACCGCTTTAGTGCTGTACTACCCGCTGCTACCCGTCTATATTCAAGCTAGCTTGCATTCTTTTGTGCCATCATTTTTGAAGCGTTCAAGCATTGCAACGGTTCAACGGATATTTTAAATACTTGCAACTACGGTCGAGATTCCAGCCGGAAATGTTTTACGCAATTTAGCTACTCTGATGAGAAAACTGCTAACTAAGCTAGTCAAGGAATGAGTTCCGAACCATGTTCAAATACCGAAATTCAAAATTCTCTTTTGAAGGTCAAATTGTGCTGCTCTTACCGTACCTTCCAGTTTTCGTATTGATCATTGAGTAGAGCGGCGTAGGCCTACTACGAAAAATTAAAGGACCTTATTCAGAGATGTCTTCACTGCACTAAAGGGTAGGCCTATCATTCTATCAGCCGTGAAAGGATCTGCATTATCGTAAAGTAGTAAAAGGAGTGATTTCTTGCGGATAAGAACAGGAGAATAGGCTGCACTGTCATTTCGGTCGATAAAAACCGTTCTTTTTTGAATTAAAGGACATCATTTTTTATGCAGTAATCAAGATGTATCGATTTCTAAAAGTAGATTGTGTGAAAGAAAAAATGAGTGAAATACGCCTTTGAAATGACCGATAAGACAAACGACAATAACATATTGCGCATGACGACTTTAATATTCTTCGGATCAGGTCGGTACGAGATAGACCTAACAATTTGTAGACAAAGTAGTCGATCGGCAAAAGATCAACGATAGAAAAATGACCTGGATTGCGCTTTGATATAAAATCGATTCATGTAGAGATGTAACCTCCAAGGCTAATCTTTCAGATCATACATTGAATGAATTGAGGTCGCGCCCCGTGTTAGGGTCGGACCAACAAAATAGAAGACCCATTTAAAAAAATAGGCCTTATCACCGGATATAACTTTTTCCGCCGACCATATTCGAGATTAAACTCCAGCCTATAGCCTCCAGCCCATATAATGCATGAAATATATAGGCTGTTTAATAGAAACGTCAGTGCCAACGACTAGGATCCCGGGACAGCGCGCCAAAACACTTTATGCCCGTTTACAAGATATAGGCTCACATTTAGGGTTTAAGCTAAGTCAGAGGAGAATTTCTAGTGAACGTCTTCAGACATCAGACTGAATCTACCGAAGTTTTCCTATTACGATATATAGCCTATATCTTGTTTAGGTCTACACTAGGATGAATTTCAGCAACTTTGTCCGAGCGAGAGTAGGCTATTAAAAAGGCCTTCTTTCAGTGTTTCTACCTACTGTACTTTTCCCGCTATTGCCTGCTTCTCTGCATATATTTGCTACTGATGAGCGTTAAATTTCTCACGCTAAGCGACTGCGTTAGGTCTACGCCTATGCGATAATCGTGCTTCCGCTAAGGCTATATTCTACTTTTTTACATTGTATCTCAAAATGTAGGCTACTCGTATCAGCGACAGGTGATTGTTAGAATGACATCACTCAGTTTCGCAGTTTGCGTGCGGGTATCATCTGGGAATACGCGAAAATTCAGATGAGTAAAAGGCGCCGTGTCTTAACTTAAACTATAAGCTTATTTAGCAGTAGCAGCCTTATATCGTCTTTATGCTGCATTCAGTTTTACGGTTCATTAGCGAAACTCGACGAAACCGCGATTACGTAAAGGGTCACGTTTGGGTTTGAATCTGCTATCGACCTCATTGCAACCGGCTGCACTGATCGCTTATTATCGTACATTGACATTTCCCCCTGGATATGTATCTTCGCGTCGACTGCCGTTAATATCTGTTAACCTCCAGCTAGTACGTCCGTAGGAACCGGTTATATTGTCTATGTAGAGCTATGCAGCACCCGTCTCGATGAATAGTGCGCCACTATATTCACGAGGCAGAGTGAATCACATGGAATTATGGAAAGCGTGATCTCCCACTCGTAGTCCCTACCGCACAGGCGCTAACCAGATTATCTGCCTTTTAAAGTCTTCTGTACAAAACATTTTTCTGCAAAAGAAACAGATGCGATGTAGAGAAATTTATGATCGGCTGACGCTAAATATATAATGCAGACATGTAATGACAAGATAATAGTCCTTTGGTGACGACAAAGGAAAAACATAAAACAACAGATTCACATAACCCTCCAACCAATGACACATCAAGCAGAATCTCACTCCGGGCATGTCTAGATAGATCTCTTTCGACTTACACATTATTTTATTTTCAACTTGTTGTGCTGACGAGCGACTTGGGCGATCATCCATTTTCAGAGAGGTCGCTCTCGCTTACAACGTCGCCTCCAACAGATACGAAGCTTCCAGCTTCGCTATCCTCTCCCTCCGAACTCAACGTCGACACTTGCGTCTGCTGTTGCATGGTTGAATTTGAATCCTGATACAAAATAGGTTCTGAGATATTCATAATATTTTGAGTATCGTTAGCGTCTCTAGCAGATTCATCTTCAAGTTCTGGGTAAGATATCGACTGCGATGTAACGCTTTGCTTTGATCTTTCGTCATCACTCTCTTCACTATCTGACTGTCCGAATTGATTTTGATCGTCTTCCTCTTCGCTATTCCCCCCACCGTCATCGCTAGCAGAAATTTCTCCATCAGACATAAGTAGATCTTCCAACAGGAAGCTTTTGCTTTCCTGGAGCAATGGAGGTGCGAGTCCTGAACTATCCTCTGTGCCATCAATAATTTGCGCAGCAGCCTTTGACACAAAATCACTGGTCGAGGGATTAGTTTGACTGTCGCTGTAAAGCTTGTCATCATCTAAATCCATCATGGATTTATCATTAGACTGTGTTCCGATATACGAAGAAATGCTATCTTCATCAATGACAATATCCATGCTGCTTTCATCCATTCCGCCAATAACGTCATCGTCAGCTCCGGCTTCTGCCTCTTCCTCGGCTGCTTTTTTAGCCGCAGCTATATCATTTTCAAGCTGCGTAAGATGTACGTCGTATTCTTCCAGCATTAATCTGCATTTCTCTACAATTTGCTTCGCCGTTTCCGTAAATTTTGAATCAGGTCCGTTAAATTTCGAACTGTTGATTAAAATCAACTCGACATGTTCCATAAATTGCCCGCGGTTTTGATAGACGTGCTTCTCCACATTCTTTTTCAAAGTACCAAGATCCATAGGATGATCAACAACATTGTAATAGTTAGGCACAAGTTTTTTGTTTACAGGGTTATGGAATGGCCATGCATCTGACACAACCATCATTTTGTTAGTGATAATATTTGAAAGAACAAAACTGAATGCGACCTGATCATCATCATCCAGTAGTGGATTAATCGCCTTTTCTAATCGCATAAGTTTATCTTCAAGCTCTTTGAATTGAGACTCGCAATATTCCACCATATCTATGGCAGTCTTTGTTAATGGACTCTCAACTCCATTGTACAACTTCGAGTTGTTGACGATCAATTCCAAGTGTTCTTTGAAATCAGTTCGTGAGTGATAAAAATGTTTGTGCAGATGGTCTCGCATCGTTTGCAAGTCCATAGGCTTTTCGATGATTCCATAATAGTCTGTTACGGCTCGCGGATTTACTGGAACGTGGAATGGATGAGTCGACGGTAAGTCTCTGAGCTCATTCAAAATATTTTCTAACAATGATGACAATGTCACCACTGGGTCTGCACGTTTTCTTTCTTTCTTCTTAGCGGGTCTTGTCAAGTAATCACAATGTATAGTAGATCCTTGATATTTTCTTTTACGTCGAGGCTGAGATGAATGATGCTGTGGCGTTTCCGGTTTATGAAATTTCAGCACCAATGACTTCCTTCTTACAACCTCAAAAGTTTTTAAAAGATCTTTCGAGAGTGTAATTTTGGTGCCTTCCACTTTGATAAGATTTTGTGTATCAGCAAACATCTGTCTTTCCATATCTTCTTCTTGTTCTTCTGTAAGAGCGACTGGTCGATCCGGTGGTGCATTAGCTCGATTGTACATTGGACAATACCTATTAGTACGCATATGTCCAAGTTGTCCACACGCACCACATTTCATCTGTGCTGTCTTTAAAGGCTCCCCCTTGTCCTTGATTTTCTGGCCTTTTTCCTTGAGTTTCTCCTGATTTTGTTTCTCTTTTTCTTGATTTCTTTTAATCCTTCTAAGTTGTTCTTGAATCCTTCTCTTCTCTCTTCTCATTTCCTCTCGATGTTGCTCATCCATCATGATGAATTTTCGAATGAAATCTTCATTCTTTGAACTACGGATTCGGACGTAAGCATCGATAACGTCCGGTTTCCGGACGGTTTCAACACGTACGAACTCATTACCATCCTCACTTTGAAATTTTCGATATATCTTTAGACATCTTCCTGGCCCAACTGTTGAAGCCGCAGAGTTATCCTGGTCCTTATCCTTCTTACCACTTTGGATTGGAGTTGAGAAGCGACCTTGGCTGAAACCATCATTGCTTTTACTTCCTTCGCTCATCATTCTGATGAGTTCTTTTCTTTCCTGTTCTTCTCGTTCATGTGAGATCTGAGATGTCGATTTTTTATTGCTCAAAATGCTCTCTATATTTTTTCCCAATTCTTCAAAATCCGAGTCATCTCCAGAGCTGCTGTCTTCGTCCGTAGACAAAATGTCATGTGAGGAAAGCACACGATTCTGCAAATCAAAGACTCTTTGGCAATCTTCCTTGTATCGTTCTTGGTGCTCCGCAACTGAAAATCGAGTACCCCTAGCAAACTTGCTGGCACCTCCTGCTCTTGCTTGTTCAGTTGACATTGTACGCACGACATGAATAACTTCCCACCTCGACAACTTTTTAATTTCCTCGTCGGCCACACCATACTTTCGTAATATATTTTTGGCATTTGACAAAGACAACCGTCTTAAATCAGCATCAGTACCGGTGACTAATTTCTTTGGAGGAGCTGGTGCGCTTTCATCTTTTTGCTGTTGAGGCTTCATGGGTACTTTAACATACGAGAACCCTTCTTCACATCCAGTAGGATCAGCTGGTCCAATAACTTGAAGGAGACACTTTCCCTTTGCCGCAGAAAGATATGCACGAGTTGTATTCCAAGGAGCGTTTAACACTTCCTCGTCAACTTTCATCTGGTGATCTTCGCCATTCTCATCCTCAGGTTGAACGAGTAGATTTTTCTCACCATAACCAGCATCTTTTAATCTCTGCTCAGCAGCGATCATACTCATGTGAGCACAGTATTGTTCTGGCGATACCATCGCTCTAATTTCTTCTTCAGTGGGAAGTCTGAAGTCACGCCGAATGACCCACCAGTTGCTATCAGGGCCGGTACGATTAAAATCTGCACAAAGCTTGAGACGCTTTCTAATGCTGCTTTCAGAGTGACTAGGAAAAGCTTTTCTGATTTCTTCCATTTTGATCCTTTTGGGAGTGTCGTTACTTTTCGCGAATAATCTGTAAATGAATGCCTGAAGGAAATCTCTGACATGATTGGTTGATTTTTTCGAATTGGGCCCCGGCACTTCCATGATAGGACACTGCTGTCCTACAGTGAATATATGCGGCAAATGCCTGATATAATATCCTTGACGAGTCCGTATAATAAGAAAATCAGTACTTGGCATTTTGTGCTCGTAAATGGGCGAACGAAACATATTGTTTTCAAATGCTTGCAGAGATTTTCCTGGCAAAATCGAGCCTAAGAATGGGGATGACTGTGAGAATACGAGATCACCAAAACGAAAACGGGGGTGATGAGAATCTTTATCAGGCTTTCTTTTGTAATAATTTTTCACTTTAGTCGCCATACCGGGTTGTGAAAGCATCAAAGGAAATTCTTCACTATATTCAGCCAGAACTAAAATTCCATCCATCCCCGACAAATCATCTGGTTTCCTCATAAAAAAGACATCACCACCACCTGAAGCAGCTCGTTCTTGTTCTCTCTGCTTTGCTTTTTGCCTAACATGTTTACGTAAACACTGTACATAGTGAAACGCTGATTTGTTCAATGGTCCTCTCTGATATCTTCGTAGAGCAGGTCTATGAAAATGGTGCAGGCGAATAGCACTCATATGCGTAGGAAAGAACGGTTGCTGGAGTTCCAGAGCAGGAATGGAATGTTGCAATGCTCCGATCATGCTCACCGCTAATGGATTTTCACTTGACTTTCGTGGATCGTAGTAGTCATCGTTGGATAGGTTCCAACGATCCAATTTGGATTCGACTTTCTGAGTTTCTTCCTCTTCTATCTCTTTTGCGTTTGACTTTCCTAACAAAAGTTTAGCTTTTTTCTCTTTTTTACTCTCTTTTTCCTCCATTGCACTCAGTGGTTTCGGCTCTTCTGGTATACCGAGTAAAATATTTTCATCATTAGGATTCAGAGTAAATACTTTAGGTTCTGGTATAAAGTCCATATTTTGGTCGTCCCAAATAATATCCTTTTCCCAGTCTCCATAGATTAATTCATAATTTTCGATAGGAAAAATTGAATTGAAAACCTTTTTTTCGCCTTTCGATGCGTTTTCTTTTCGTATACGTTCAGCCATCGGGAATGTTAGTGGACTTTTACCACTTTGAGCACCACTTGGCAAGGCAGTTCGTTGTGTGCTTGTAGGAACCCAGCCAGCCTGAGCAGCACGATTTACTCGAACTTTGTATTTGTCATCAGTTTCTGCAGAGATTTGAATGTTTTTGTTGCTTCCAATCTTATTGGCGATATCATCAGAGTTCCATATTATGTCATCCTCCCATTTCACTTGCGATACCATGTAAAAATGATCTGCTGACGGGCCAAAATCTTTGCCAGGTTGAGGTGGTGCTTCTTTATCTGAACTGTTAGATTTGAGTTTGAAACCATAATCAAAACCCTCACCAGTTTCTGGAATGCCAAGCATGTCATACCACAATGCAGCAGGGCCATGCCTCCATGGTGGGATTTCGAATTTATCATCAGAATCTTTCTTTTTCGTTACAACTCGCCTCGGGACTTTTTCTGGCCTTAGCATTTTGACTTCATCGTCCGTTAAACACTCAGTAGGACTAGGCATATATCCATCTCTATTAGTGGTTTCTGGATATGATGCTTGATTTTCTGGCCTGTCTTGTGATGTCCCATCCGATCGTCTCTTCCGTTTCCGTTTTCGGCAATTTTCCCATCTGTTTGGCAAAGATCGTGCTTTCCCCAAGCCAAATAGACGAAGAAATCTGAGAACTTCGTTTGAACGAAATTCTGGAAATAACTCTTGTATTTTAGCTTTTTGTACTTGACCTTCAATCTCCTTCATTTGATTCTCAAATGCAATTTGTTCTTTGCTCATTTGCACAATTTGTCTCTCTTTCTTCTTTTTTTTCTTATCAGCCTTGTATTTCTTCTTTTTATGATCACGTTTATCACATTGGTTAGCTGTGGAGTCGGATGACAATTTTCTGTTATCGCTTTCCAGTCCTGATGAGTGCATCACAATGGAGGGAAGAATTATGTCAGTCCCAAAGCTCGATTTTTGATCTGGAGATAGAAATCTTGACGCACTTGAGGATTTTTGCGATTTAGAAGATAATTTTTTACTGTCTCCTTGTCCAATTGAAGATCTTGCTGCAGATGAAGTAGACGCAAAATCATCGTAGTCTTCATCGATTTCTTCATCGATATTACTGTAGTCGATTGCACTTGGAAGAGTAGAGATACGTGAGGAAGACTCTCGAATATTATCAAATTCATCATCATAGTCATCATCATCATGCCCTCCTCCAAACTCTTTGACAAAGTTTCCGATGCCAGTTAATGCATTGAGATGACTGAGATGTCCTTTTGATTCTTCATCAAAAATATCATTTTCCAGCCTACCGCGTTGATCAATATTTCCAAATAGAAATCCGGTCAGGTCAGTAGCACCACCATCATCAGAATCAGAGCTTGACATTACAATAAGCTGTAAATGCATGAATGGTAAGATGGTAAATTTTCCATCACTGCATGACAATATTATCTCAATAACAATAGCCAAATTTGCGGTGAAATGTCCGCGATACAGTTGTAGGACTTGCAGGGCATCGCCCGGTAAATGCAGCAAAAATATTCTACTACTGTACTTGAATACGGGCTTATATTTCAGACATAACTAAATGATTTATAGGCCTGTTAGTGTTATGCCATTTGAGTCTAAGTGAGCGAAATTTTAACAATTACAGGACTATGACACAAGAAGATACTTAGAATAAAACGGCTCATCTTGTTACTGTATGATCTCAACAATCTGAAACAGACAAATGAACGAAGTATTGTCCGGCAATCCGCGTGGGTAATGTAGAATCTCAATGTCCAGAAACAGAATACATGGATTCAAAGCAAGGACGTTCAGAACAAAAACAACAGTAGATTTTGGATCTTTTCTATATGTTGAAGAACACTGTATCTTATCACTTGCAGCCTCTAACCAAACCAGCCTCTCCGACAGGACAGACGCATCTACGCTACAAACTGCGCCAGCGCCTTATCGCCGTGTCTGCGGCTGTCTGCAAACAAACCGATAAATCGCTTTGCGCTAATATTCTACTCGGCTGGCTAGTCCTAGCGGATATTTTCACGAATATATCGTTTATCGTGTTCATGATATAGCAGAGTATAACACTGCGTCATATATTTTTATCATTATCGTACTAGCAATGCTAGCTGGCTTCTAGCCAGCATGCTCTTTCATCCGTCATGCTGCTACAGCTACAGTATCTGAGTAGATCTCTTATTCTCTCTCCCTGCTCCGTTCTCACGAGCGAAAGCTGTCTTTGAAGCCTCAGTCGATCGGCGATCTCGCGCGGTTCTTCTGCTTTACGTTGCTCTGGCGTTTTGGAAAGTCTTTTCGTTGAAGAATGGCGCTTACCAATCCTGTGAACCGAAAAGTCTGCTATTATTACGACTGTAAGTAACTAATAAATGACTTAGAATAGCCTACCATAAATATTTCCGCTACATTCCGCTTGTTTTATGGTACGTATGCCAGTACCGCACTATCATAGAATCGTATTATTTTGAAATATGACAGATTAGTAGTATATCTGCCGCTGTGCCGTTCTAAATGGACCTTATAATATTTCAGCGGATGTGGGAAATTATTATTACGGCCAAGGACATCCAATGAAGCCCCATAGAATACGAATGACACACAACCTTCTTCTCAATTACGGACTCTACAGAAAGATGGAGATTTTTGTAAGCCAAGTTATATATATATCGTGTAACGATGAACAATGAATGATTGTCTTTAGCCATAATGCCATTTGGCACTCACTGGTCACGTAATTATGGTAAATTTCAGAGACCACACAAATGTACAAGTGATGAAATGACGAAATATCACAGTGATGATTACATCAAATTTCTTCGCAGTATAAGGCCTGACAACATGTCAGAGTACACTAAACAGATGCAACGATGTGAGTGATACATTTTTTTCTCAAATTCCCGTTTTAACAACCTTAGTCAATCCATCTCTGTTTTTAGTTAATGTCGGAGAGGATTGTCCAGTTTTCGATGGGTTATATGAGTTTTGTCAACTTTCTGGAGGTGGCTCTATCGGTATGCACAGAGTTTCAATTGGTTGAATTATTTCCTTTAAAATATATTTTGGCCATTGTTTTCTGTAGCCGGAGCTGTTAAAATTAACAAGCAGCAAACAGACATTGCTATCAACTGGGGTGGAGGACTACATCATGCAAAAAAGTCTGAAGCATCGGGATTCTGTTATGTTAATGATATCGTCCTTGCTATCTTAGAATTGTTGAAGTAATATATTTTTATCACCCAACATCACTTAAAACCTTACTCATACCTGTTCCGTACTTCCAGGTACCATCAACGGGTTTTATATATCGACATTGACATTCACCACGGTGATGGTGTAGAAGAAGCATTTTATACTACAGACAGAGTTATGACGGTTTCATTCCACAAGTATGGCGAGTATTTTCCAGGAACAGGAGATCTGAGGGTAAAATGATTATACTTCATGTTTACCTGCCATAGCACTAAATTCATTCTCATATGTTATAGGATATTGGTGCTGGAAAAGGGAAATATTATGCATTGAATTTTCCTTTACGTGATGGCATGGATGATGCATCTTATGAAGACGTATTTCAACCAGTTGTCACAAAGGTATAAACTTATCCCAAGTGTCCCTACACGTTTTCTGTTCTGTCCTTCTTTCTGCCCCTGCAATGCAACTCTGCTTATATTGTGCTTCTGTGTCCGATTGGTTAGATGGTGTACATCAATGTTGCTAGCCATCGTCATATTGAAGTGCGAAATTTGCTTCACCCATACCTGGAATAACAATTGGATCATTAGGTGAATGCATCCTTGTGGCTGTGAAAGCTGGTTCTGTGAAACGACCGCATAGGCTACTGCTAAGTCAAGATCTTGTGCTAAACACACAGTAGTAATGAGATGATCGAGGGGTATATTTCAGATTACTCTTTATATTACTCAAGTGATTGATATTATTCAGGTCATGGAATATTATCAACCAAGTGCGGTGGTATTGCAATGTGGAGCCGACTCACTCACTGGAGATCGATTAGGTTGTTTCAATCTCACTGTCAAAGGTAACTAGATACTTTGTCATCAGGTTTTCTTATTGCTAAACATATCGTACCAGTAGCTTATTGCTTTGGGATTTGATACAAGGCTACCAGTTTATCATTCGCTGGCCTTCTCTGTTAGTAATTTATATATCATGGTGTGCTGTAGAGATTCAACAATGTTTTAATCCATTATAACGCAATTATTGTCATGTGTTCAGGTCATGCCAAATGTCTTGATTTTATGAAAAAATTCAATGTCCCAATTCTGATGCTTGGAGGAGGTGGTTACACAATCAGAAACGTTGCACGATGTTGGACGTACGAAACAGCCGTTGCTTTAGGACAGGAAATTCCGAATGGTGAGATAATCTCGTCTAATGTTGCTTGATCAATTACTTCAATGAGTATTATTTTAACAGAGTTGCCTTACAATGACTATTTTGAATACTTTGGCCCTGACTTTAAGGTAAGTTATTTAGTTTTATCTGGACACTGAGTCGTGCTGATTGGTGGTTTTTCTTAGTTACACATTAGTCCCAGCAACATGACAAACCAAAACTCAGAAGAATATCTTCATAAGATTCGACAGAGGCTATTTGAGAATTTGCGTATGCTTCCGCACGCCCCAGGAGTGCAAATGGCCGGTAAGATGTTTACGAAGTTATTGAAGTGAAGGTTTTTTTGTACTAGGTATGATAATCTTTTCCAATAGAAATACCCGCTGATGGTGTTCCGGACGAAAGTGACGACGAAGAACACGAAGATCCAGACAAGAGAATCTCAAGTAGGTTGACTCGTGATTTCTCTAATGATAGGTGCAATATAGGGTAGAAAATTTTGTCTCCAGGTCAACATGCTCCAATTATTGAGATGATTCATTAGCAAAAGTTGCTTCTGACTCATTGATTGATTTCACTGTTGAGTTTCAAGTCAACAGGAAATCTATTTACATTCATTGTTTTTGTTTGTTAACAGTGCGAGCATCGGACAAACGCATCCAGCGTGATGATGAATATTCCGATTCTGAGGACGAAGGAGAAGGCGGCAGGAAGAACGAAGAAGTCCATAAGAAGAAAAGAAAATTAGAAAGTGATACCCCTAAAGGTCTGCGTAGTGATTTTTCATCACCACCTGACAAATTGTCAAATTCGTATATGCTTTCCTTTTTACATATTTATTGCTGTCCTGGTTTTCCTCTTATGTCCGTTTCATTGTTGTCTTTTCAGAAGAAGTAAAGAAGCAGGAATTGCAGAAGGAAGCCGACGTTGTCAAGAAGGCTGATCAAACGCCAGATGCAATGGATGTATCTGTAGAACCGGAAAAGCCTAAGGAAAATGACGCAGCTCCTGCTAAGGAAGAAGTTCAGACACAGGAATCACCTGTCAAAGAAGGTAAACTAATTTTGTCTCTGCATAAATACATCTTGTACTTTTCAATGTGAAACGTAGATAGTAGAGACTAGTACCTTATCAAACCTGGCATAAGTGTAACTGCAGCAGTTAGTGTTACTAGCAGAGTTCAATTGTCCTTGCCACGAGGGCAGAGTCACACAATCAATGTGTTGCCCTAGCGAACTTCTAAATATCGCAAGCAATGGAACTCGATAAATTCAGCTATCCTGGTGTACTAAGTTCATGGCATGTAGCATTCTTGTGACATCTTTTAGCCTCTGAACGAAATATAACTTCGAAGAGCGTTGATATTATTTTGGCACTATCTGACAAGTTTCTGCTAGCATGATTTTTCTTACTTATAAGTGCTCTGTCTTCAGGAGGCGACCAGGAAAACGTCGCTTCTCCCGCTGTTGCTGACAAAAATATGGAAAATGTTGAATCTGCGACCACGAAAACGTCAAGTGATGAGCAAAATGATGTGGAGAAAATGGAAACTTGATTCGGCAATACTTAAGGGAATTGTTGCTCACTACGCAATGTCATTCTCAGTATTGCTGCCACGGATCGTCAAAGGCCGACTTTGACCGGCTAAACCGTACGTGTTCGTCACGTCGCGAGACTGTTTGCACTGCTCTTTTACGCTGCTCGTGAATCATTGTATTTCAGTGCTTCTAGGCAAAAATACAGTATGTAAAAATCTAGGTTGTGACAGTTTACAATTGGACTGTGTAATTATACGTAGGTTATAGTGTAATCAGTCGGAGTTGAGAGGAGGATGGGTGAAAAATAGGTTTCGCGGTAGGATCGGTGCGTTATATGTCAATGACGTTCGTACATGGCCGACGGCCTGGCGCCCGCTACCGCACACGATAGAATATGTCACAAAATTTGATCGCCGCCTCGATTATTCTGGCTTGACGTGATCAGTAGATCTGATTCGCCGTGGACACCCACAAACGGAGCATAGCCGAAAGAAGGCGGGCGGGCGGAAGAGCTGCCATTAGCCCGAGTAGCTCACGAACATATCCCGTCGACCAACTTCATGATGTGAGCCTAAAAGCTGCTCAACCTGCCCCATAACTTGAGTCTATAGGGCTACTACTTTCTTCTCATATACACCTCCGCACATCCACAGACTGACTACATCTAAGAGGAAATAGCGTTCGCAATGAATTTGGATTGTATCATTTCTTTAGTCTATACCTTGGCCGAGTCTGGGCGTCTAATTCCATGCATTTCCCAATCTCGGAGACGTTGGCAACAGACGACGTAAGCCTATACGCGGGAACCCACTTCGTTAGAGCAACACGTTTGTTTGAAAACCCATTATCACATAAATTTAATACTATATCAAAATATTTCTTCTCTATAAGACAGTGCATATCATTTTCCCACTTCAACAGTGATTTTGGCTATTGGCTAAAAAGATATCAAACTATATAATCCAACGCCACGCCAGTCTTGGTCGCTATATTGACATTTGGACAGGACAATCCCAGTCTAAGTTGTAGATGAATAATTCCCCCGGACTTATTTTAGTTTGGTTACTAAAGCTGTATGTACTGTAGTGAGCTCTAACATAACCAGACGTTGCCTGTCCAGAAATCGACGTTATCGCTGACAGGGAATATAATCACGGAATCTGGAATCACATTCTCATTATTTATCATAAATTGATCAAATACTTCACGCGAATAATAGCAATCAGCTTAAATGACATAGCCTTATTTTGAAATGCGTCGTCGAATCAAGGGATGAATGTACAGTAGTCTAAATGTTAGACACGTGCTTTGCACCCTCTGAATAGGTCAAGTCACAAATGAATCGTGTGAATTTGCCTCTGTATATATCTTTCAAAGATAAGAAAAAGAATTGTACAGCAGAACGATATCCTGGACTCATGTCAATAGTAAATACATTTGCGTTCATGGACTACTAGTCGGAAATGTGCCTGTTACGTGATTTTGCATTCCGTCTGTTGAGGTGAACCCAGCGGCAGCAGCACCAGTCGTAGTTTCTTCAACGTCGTCTTCGAAAGAAAATTCGAATTCGGCAGCCTCGCCGACGTCTTCGGTTTCAACGCCTGGGCTTGGAGCCGGTGGGCCAACGTTCAAGCTTCTTTCAGGGGGGGTAGGTTTTATATTTTCCACCGGCGACGGTAAAATACCTGGCAAACCGATCCCTCCTAATCCAGTAAGCAATTCTTCAAACAGTTCAGCTTCTGAAGGCTTGACCTTTGCATCACAGAATATCGCACAACTACTCGCGGACATGTGTCTATTTGGGTTGCCTATGCAACCACCATAGATAAATTTGACGCATTTTGATGTCTTTTCGTCAAAATACCTGTTGGAAATACGATCATAAATTTTTAAGTCATTTCGCGAGAAGTTAGGCTAGATATCTTCCTTACCATCGCGGCATAAATCCTCTGCATGGTCCAGATTGTTTTGGCTTGCTGCAGAGTTCTCCCCGGCTCATATTTTTATTGGCATGCTTAGGTCGGTACTTTTCATATTCATCTTTTTCGTCCGTCGATACTGCGTGATAAAAGTGAATGCACGAGTTAAGAATAAGCGGGTCGACTCTTCAAGTAAATTATTACTTACTATCTGATTCGATTTTTGATATCTCAATCAAGTGTATTTCTATTTCTTTGAATTGCGCGACGGTAAGCTCCACCACCTTGTCGGTGCGAAATCCTTTTTGCTCAACCAGCCATGTTGGCAGACTGATGTAGTACCGGTGATTTTCTACTTTCACGACGAGATCTGTGTTGTCTTGGTATTCTGTTATAAAATAATTTTCACTCAGTTAAAGTCCGTTTTCTTCAAAGTGTCTATCTACTCTTTAAGAAATATTTACCACAAGTCTTCAAGCACATCCATCTTGAATCATAGTTGTTAGAATTTCCGCCGCAACCTTTGAATATGAATGGTTCGCAAGCGCCAGTCTCGTCGTTATGGTGCCATCTTGTCGACGGAATTCGATGACTACAACTCTGGCCTTCCGCTCGGCGAAATGAACATTTGTCTCTCTTGGTAACGACTGCAAACAAGAAAAAGCAAATCTCAGTTCTGCTGCAAAGAGGATTCCAAACAACAGCGTGTAGCGGTTTTAAATGAGAACGGCTTCAACGTATACGACTGTTTCAGTCGAAAAGATTTTCTGACAATTGCGCTCGGTCAGATGTCTCGAAGGAAAATAGTTAAGGCCTGAAACATTTTCTTACCACATGATGTACTGCATGCTTCTTTAGTTTGGAACCCAAGACAGCTGTCTCCACGTATTTCACATTCACCGCTTTTTGGGTTGTAGTAATACCTATACACAGAACAGAATAGAACAGATAAGTACGTTGCCTCTTCAAAAACAATTTACGGTATAGTCAATTGCAATGAAAACATACCTTACTGCTTTTTCTTTACAAGGATAATGGCGTGGCGGCATGGAGCACAGATCTGGAGTAACTTCAGGTTTGAGCGGACAATTTACTCTCATATATTGAGGCAAAAGATTTTCCAGTGTATCCCGAATCGGTTTCCCCGTGTCAAAGTAGGTGCAGTAACATGAGAAAAGTGTGCATTGCACGTTCTATAAAACAATTACAAAAATTGTAATGTCGTTACTAAAAGATGAATAGGTCAGGAAAACAAATTTCGTAAACGAAATTATCAAAACGAGGGAAGTTTAAGAGACTCTAACCTGAAAGTAGCCACCCGGTAAACATTTCGGAAACCAGTAATAAAGAGGCGCAGACGGTCCATAATTATCTATGGCTTGCTTTTGCTTGTCGTAGCATGCATGAATGTCCTCACCGAAAGTATACCCTGCAGTCAAAAATATATGTTTTAACAAATTTTCTAAGACATGTACAAGCAATCATAGTCTTACCTGATACATAAACAAGAGCAATAATAAGTACGCGATGCGCTCCGGTATTCATGTTATACCCCGTTGTCTTTGTTGCAACCGATAGCAATAATAACGATTAGTTTGTTTACACTGTTGAAAAAATACAACCGTGTTTAATACATACGATATTAGGCCACTCTGTATAACTAACTATACTGGCGGGTGGCGGTACCGCAGTCCTACAACTTGATGATAGACGACTAACGAATCTACTGACGATTTTGTTCTAAACAATTACGATTGGTTCCGAAAGCTTTTCAGGCGATATCGCTTCGTTTCGCTATTTTCCCTTTTTTAAATCCATTCATCAATTTATATATCTTTTATCGGTAGATCGTGACGACTTTCGCAACTCACTAAAATTTCTTAACGAGAAGATATGAATCAGGTTTCGCTTTGCCAACTCAAGCAATGTCACGGATTTAATTTTTTATGATCAGCCTATCTATTTCGCTAGCTGAATCCGGACTAAGAAGAGTATTCTAGAGAAACTTGGATTCCAAACGTACTGACTGCGCTTCCCGATGAATAGCGCGATATTTAGAAACAGTGACGTAACGAGCCGTGGGAGGGTTAATATAATATAGACCTACTTGTTGAAAAGACTTCGTCTTGATTTTCTGCCCGTAGGCTAATATAGAATTGAAGTACTTATTATTTCGGAAAATTTATATTTGTAGACAGAGCCTCGATGCCGTCAACTCTCAATATAGAATTTCAATTCCCGCATTTCGATGACAAATTTCGCAATCGCAAAGTCTGTCCCCCAAAGGGACGAAACTTCGAAATAGATTGGATGGTGGAGACGAGAAATGACAGTGTCATCTCGTATCGTCTTTCGGTCTATTCCATCCCCTCAGATAAACAATGAAAATTGAAGCGTAAAATCTTTTCAACCTACGACAGGAGGTAATTGGAGCTAATGAAAAAGTATTTACCACCAGTAAATACAGTAAGTACAGGTTAGACAACCAATTGGCGACCACATAACTATCATCACCGAACCCACGACTTGCTAAACAGGAAATATCCTATAGTGATTTAAGGCGGGCTCTCATCCTACATCATCCATCCCCGAAATACGGACGTATAACCGAATGCCGTCAACCGTGATCGACGCACTCCGTTCATTCGAAACATTTAAAATCCAAACATGATATTGATTACTAATCCATAATCATTGATTAGCTATCTGTGATTACATCGATTAGTTATCTGTGGTGATACACTACGTCTTTTTAAACCTAGTTTAATGAAAACGATTTTATGATCGTCATCGCCCTTCGTTCGCTAAGATTCATAATCTATCGATTCATTCGATTGCATTGCCGGATTTACCGTACGCACCGGAAACTTCACTTGCATTTCGCAACCTTTTGTAAGCATTATTAGCTTGCAGTTACTAACTTCCCTTCTCATTCAATTCTGACGACTTGATCAACTTTCTAAAGGACTTTTATACATTCGCACAGACGAAACTAGTGCTCCAAATAAGAACTTTGCTTTCGAAACGTTCACAGAAACTCAGACGTTATATCTCTCAGTTTCATTATCTACAGTATGTTTCCGCCGCATAGAACACGTCATACAACTCGGTAACGACTCAATTCCTCAAGTATTTTTCGTAGTCATGCGCACGCCAGCGCACATGTCGCGACTGCATAAATTTCCTTGCTAATGCATCTTGTACTTAATCCAACAGAAAATTAGCGTTATCAATATATTAATACTAACTATAACCTGAGAGTTTGATATGTATATTTAGATACGCCTATTTCTAATTTTGGATCTCCTATTCTTGTACTTGTACCTTTGATTTGTTTTATCAGAATAGATCCTCGAAGACGTGTTTATATGATGACATACGCTGATTTTGAAATCAAGTCGTATTTAGGATACGAAATTGACAAAAATCGATCGAATTCCGCCTTCACGATGCCACTAATAAACCAATACAGAAACTGACAAGTGCGAGAGCTATAACTGTCAACAATCAACGCATGCCATCATAAAAATACACGACCAATTAGGTATGTAGTACTATAGTAGACCAACTACTGCATACTAGTTATTCATCCGAAAACGATGATAGTCCATATACGGTAATTAACAAGCAGGGAACTAACAATTGCTTCATTATCAGGGAAAAAATTAGATTATCTTTCTTCGTCATTCGATTAGCATTGCAGCCCCAGGCTTGTGATCATGGCATACTCTATAGGAACTAAAGTAGGTCATGATGTGCCTATACAGTGATACATCTGTGTTAGGGAATACATATAAGGAGCGCGTGCGTAAACCCACGATTATATGGCGTCGAAGAGTTTTAATAAGCATGTCATACACTGATTACATTTTTATTTCGTTTTTATCTGGTTCGCCATATGGTAGAGCCTAGGATAGCCTTCGTGAAAAACCCTGGTTCGCTGCAGTTCGGAAGAGGAATAATACCGTTCGGGCTACAATATGGTATACCCTGCATGTGACCGGCAACGGTAGGCTGTATAGTTCTATAGAGGGTCCGTTTTGAAGCTTTCTAGTGCGGTAACGAAATATGAAGGGGTGCGAACGTGATGATGTCACTGGAATTAGCCCGCAATCCTCTAGGTACAAACATACCCCCGAAAATATTTCCCCTATGACATCGCTATTTAGCCTATGTCACAATATCCCCCGCTCTTGGCCATCGAGACCGCCAAATCACACTGTTTTATTATTAGGGATGTTGAAATTTGGTCCCGACAAATAGCTGTGTTCGCTCAAATACATAGTCTGGATTTCCGCGATGGGCCATATTTTGAACGGTGTGTCGGGCCTGTGTAATGAAGGTCCAACGCCCGCGGTGAAGCTAATTGCGATGGGCTATCACGTTAGTGTGACACAATGTCTTGAGATACGTCGTTATTGTTCGTTTTGCGTGAAATCGTGACGTGCGATAATACAAGTAGACCAGAGTTTATACTAAGCGACATCAGTAATGAGAAAGTCACTGAATGACGGAGGACCATGTTGTTCATACGCGTCTCTCTATATATATGACGTGGGGAAGACGGTTGACGATATTTCGTTTTAATGGGGGTAATCCGTTGTTTTCGAGGAACGGTAGGTCTTTAGAAATTCAGGCAACAGCTCGGGCTTCTATAGGGTTAGGGAAAAGCGCACCAGCGCACAGAGGTAAAGGGTAAACGTAACGATAACTGGTAGGCCTACCTATTTCGATATGACGTGTGAGTTTCTATCCACAGCCAAAGCACAAGTTATACATTCCACCCGTGAATTATTTTTACGCTGATTTCCACTTCACCCTAATTTTCAGTTGTTTTGGGATTTAATGATTTTTGATCGGTTGTGATCAAGTACGAACACCGCTAGGCGTGAAACGTCTTTTACTACTCCTAGTAATCCAGTAAGAGTAAAAAGTTGGCCAACAAAATATTTTATTTGAGTTTAGATTCCGTGACTTATTCCATACAAACCCTACCCTCTTCGTATGGCCCCATGCACTTGGGCTTAAAGAATACGGCATAGGCTTGAGTATACTACGTTTAATCACTTACAGTTGCAGGAGATAAACCTTCTATCGCAAGCGAAGCAGTATAATGCGAAGAAATTATTGCATGCAAATTCTCATAGGATCGAAAATTTGCAAATAGAAGTCTGTCAGTGTTGAACAATCTACTCATGTCACGATTTTACACAATTCGAAGGAAATGTTGGCTATCACGCTCACTGTCGTCATTCTATGCTGGCCGACGGAAACCCTCCGGAAAGACGATTGATTTTTTTCGTTTCTGTGCTAATAGCCTATAACATAATTCCTAAACCGCCGATTCGTTTTAGCCATGAGCAACGAAACCACATGTTTCGATGATTTGCTACAGAAAAATCTCATCGCAGTTTCTGTTTGCTGTGTACACAGACGCATTAAAAAAAATGAACACCATCCAATAACGAATTTTCAGAATCATTTTTGCTCGTTCCTAAAAATCGGATACAAGGACAACTGTGCGTGTCTGACGATTGGAGGTCACATTCTATCATTTGGGGTAAAGAAAAATATAGAGGACGAATGGAAGAATAAATTAATATCGAACACCTTTGGCGTAATAAAGTCAAAATTATATCTAGGTAGCCTATACAGTAGATATACTCATTGAAACGACACATGATGTTAGAGCCTTGGGGGCTCATTTATGTACTAGGTACGAAAACACTATGATTCATTTCTCTTTGATTTAAGTGAAGCAAGGTACATGCCTATTCGCTCTTGAACTGCAGGTTGGGTTACTTGATCAGCAAACTGCTTTGCGTCGTCTTTCCTAATTGCAGAAACCTTTGCGATGTTTTTCTGAAATAGTAGAACATGGCGTGAAAACCCTACACGAGATGGTATCAAACAGTATGATTCAAATACAACTACTCACCTGCCGAAACAGGAACTTGGTCAATTGATATGCCTTAGGCGATATAGACATGAAGGATTGCAACTGCTCTTCCCCTTTAGCCAGGATACTATCGAGTGAAGAAACCTCATCGACAAAACCTGTCAATAAGAGTTCAAGTTTAAGGTTGCCATGAAATTTACTGTGTCAGTGACTAATGCAAGATGCAAGTACAGTGAATACTAGGGTGGATAAACTAACTAGTGTTTATATCAAATATACCGTAATGGGATTTGCCATCTAGAGTCAGGTACATTTCCAAATCACCTGCAAGCAAGTAAACAGGATCCTTGGCACATACGGATTCAAAAATGTGAACTTTCAGGATGAATACGTGGTCGCACGGTATGGTCAAAATGATAATGCGAAAAAATTGTTATTGTATAGAAGATCACTGCAGATTTAGCGTCCAGCCTTAGTTTATTGAGAATTAAAACATTCACTAGCTTTCGGAGCTCCCCTCCTTCATCAGGTGAAGATGAAAAAAATTGATGGAAAAAATTGTTAGAATACGACAGAATACACAGGCACCTGTACTACAGCCACAACCTACGAGGGTTCTACTACAATGGCATCGAAACGTAGGCTCATCTGCACATATAACACATAAGTTCATGCCAAATATGTCCAGGACACTTGAGTCGGGTGATATATCATGTCTATTACACGATAAGGTCGGCATTATCAGGGCCACATATTTAGTAGGCCTACCCCTAACCTATTTTCAAGGCTTCCTCAGCTTCAAATACAGAGCCTCGCAATAGCGTCAATTCAGTTGGTCTGGGATTCAAAACACTTGTTACCAAATCCGCCATAAAGAAGGGAGCTGAAATGCCAACTTTTGTTTCAGTGAGGCCAATAATTCTTCGGTCATCTGAAATTCACAAAATAGTCAGAACGAATTAGCTTTAGACATAGGCCAACAGTAACAGTTTCCACAAAAGGAGATGGATTTTCACCTTACACAGCATTATACCTGCTTGCATAATACGATAATCACACATGAGTGCCCAGGCACAGCCACCAGCCAAGGCATGTCCATTTATTGCCGCTACAGTTGGCTTGCTGCATCCAAACCATGATAAATACCATTCTTGTACAAGGGTCCAATACTCAAAGATGTGACTATGAGGTCTGTAACGTAATTTTTGCAAATACTATGAAAGGCGGTACATTTCAATTAAAAGTGACAGATACTTTTCATATAAATCCATGAGGTTCAGACCAGCAGAAAAAATTTTCCCCTTGAAATTTGATGTCAGAAGAACTCCACGAACTTCTTTCATGGATTCAGCAGTTTGTATGGATTTGGTAGCTGCATCTAACATGTCACCATCAAGAATATTGGCAGGTGGCCCGTTCAATTGCATCGTGCAAATACCTGGCATATCGGCAAGTAAGTGACAAATTGTCGTGTGGTATGGCAGGCCAAGATAACCATCATAATGAAATTGGCTGGTCCAGCCAAAAATAGTTCAGATAAGTAACTTTATTCTAGCAATTAATAAAATACGGCAATAATATAAAGTCGGAGGCCGAATTCAGCAGATTTCTTTTTCGAATAAACAATTGCTCAGAAATAGTATATAAATAGACCTTAATCAAACTTTCTTCGACAAATAATCCACACAGGGAATTTCGTTTCAATCATTATGATAGCCTGTGTATTGCTGCTAGTATTACTTTGATCTTTAACAGATTTTCTGACTAACTATGTAGGCCTATCTATCCTACCCATTGATAGTAAATAGGTTGCCAGTACTGATGTTCAAAAATTTCCTGCACCTTTACTGCAAGTATACAGTATACGTGCCTTATGTATGAGCAAATGAATTAGTATTTGACAAATCTACAACTTGAATTTATCCAGTAGGCATGCAAGAGCTTGCCTGTTTTTTCGTTGACATCAGTTAAAATTCGGTTCATTGATCCAAAATGTCTGATATTCATGCATGCTGGTAGATTTATTAGTCGGCGAGTTGTATTGACTGCTCTTGAAACCACACAATTCATGTTAATATGCTCCACATATGAGGCTGTAAAGTAGAAACATACCGGTATATATGCCCACTACCTGAAAACTATTTCAGGCCTGGCCACATGCCTGCCCTACCATTCTCCCATTAACCCTAATGCTATATATGCATGTTATTGATCGAAAATCTATACCTTGCATGCATAGGCTATGCAATGAACTTTAGCTGAGTTATTGATTAGTTGCGGCACATCTATGGAATTTGGCGAAGATGCAGCCGGCTTGATGATCAACCGATTCCTTCTCGCTGTAGTCTAGTGCAGCATAAATTTGCTCAATTCTTAAAAAATTATATTTTCATGCCATATCTGTCTTGTCTTTCTGTGTAAGCCCTATACATAAGCTGCAGATAATGAGGAGCCACAAAACGCAGTGTTGGGCCTACTGAAAATCCGGCGAGGGATGATCAAACAAGAGTGATGGAAGCACGAAAGTCACAAATCACATAAACAAAGGGATACATAATTCCGTAAGGGAAATCCAGAGCAGAATAAATAAAAAACATTTTTGAGAGACTTTGATCCAGAGAACACACGCAACTGCCCGTGACCAACCATAACCATATAAGATCTCTAATCTCTAAACCAACAGTCGACGAGCCGATGAGATTGCAGCATTGCAACCATCTTCAGTCTTTGCAACCAATGCAGCAATTCCAGTGTGTTTAGAGCGTGACGGTCTTACCATTGATGTCAGACTCTCCGACCATCACTACTATCTTCATAGTCTACTACACTGCCTGCAATGTGTAATCGACTGTTAGGACCTTAGATCAGTGGTTTCCAAACTATGGGTCGCGTAAATATTTCCTGAGGTCGCCTGAGCCTGAGCCTGACCCGGTTATGCCTGAGTAAAATCACACCAAGATTTCAAAAACGTATTGACAGCATACAGGGGCATTCTTCTCACTGAGTAAATTAAAATACATTGTGTTTTTGTTGAAATATCTACTGTACTACAATACTTCATGGTCGTGTGAACCAGCCGCCCTTTCACGAAGGTTTCACTGGGTTGTGAAAACCTGTATCAACGTCACTACCTGTCTGTACATACATGCAACAATTTATCCAATACGTGGTGCATATAACATGCCATCTAAAAACCCATGCCTAAGTAATTGAGCCTGCAAGATCTCACATATCACTGTCCGGTAAGTGCCAGGTGCAAGTCCAACCACCAAGCTTTCTCCAAAACAAATTTGACCTTGTTGTAATTGACACAGACATACCTGGATTCACATAACAGTTTGCTAAAGTTATAAATTAACATACTGTATATTAAAATTCATAGTAACAAAAAATTGTATGCAGCTATGATAGACAAGGCCAATTACCCCCTGAGGTAACTGAAGTCTTCAAGGTTCAAACTATGCTTTTTTCTTTTTTAACGCATCTAGGTATACTCCTAGTGATTCTTGAACTTGTGGCTGAGACATGCGGTCGGCAAACTGCTTAGCATCATCTTTTCTTACTTCTATGAGCTTCTTTATATAGGGCTGTAATCATTAAAAGGTATTGTTATTAATGAATACGAATGTAATGTGAACACTAGCATTGGTTTGCTTGTTTGTGCAATATATATACAGTATATATATCAATAAGTATTGAGCGATTAGTGCAAAACGCATTACTGTGATACTGACCTGTCTTAGTAAAAACTTGGTCAAGTGGTAAGCCTGCGGGGTTATGGACATAAATGTATTAAGTTCACATTCAGCTTTATTCATGATATTCTCCAGGCTGTCAATATCATCAACAATTCCTGCAAAATCGAACAAGGACGCCTGTCATATTACCACGCAACTAGTAGAAAATTACCACCGGTACCAGCAAACCTTATTTTGTTGTCTGAAACGAGGATATTATAAATTGTTTACAAAACTACTTCAGTATTGGACCAACAATATGGGATGTACAAAACTAGGAATCACAGACATAAACCAAGGCCATAATTCATACCTAGGTCGCTTCAGAATTTCCTCCTGTCACGTTTAACAGCATTCTCTCTGAATGGGTTAATGGCTCATAGGGATTCCAAAAGAAAGAACTTTAACACAATGCAATTGCTCGATCACCATAAACCTAAAAAGCATATAGAATCATAATAAGGCCATCTCTATAACAGTATATCTCCAATTGTCGTCCTACTTACCAATCTTATATGCATCCTCTGCATTGAACAATTTCCCTTGGGTTACGGCAAGGTGCGAATTCCTCTGACCTATGGCAGTCGTCAAAAGTTCAGCAATGAAGAAGGGAGGTGATGCACCCAAATGAACTTCGTTTAAACCTATTTTCTTTCCTATAAATACATATACTATGATACCAGTACCAATTCATTGATGGTGCAAATTGGTTGGCACAGACAGACATGATGCACAAATCTCATCACGACCACGTCACCCACTTTCCATGACATAAAACAGCAGATTACATAAAGTATTTATGCTCGACTTGAATTTTCCAAAATGGTAAACAGCAATTGATATTAAAGAGAAATGTGAAAAACATTCAGAATTCCAAGGATCAACCACAATTGAAATGGCTTTTAGAAATTAGAGAGAATTACCAAATTATTCAATTCTACATTTCCTTGTATATAAATCTTGATGTATGAGAGTGCCAGCAACCCCCAGAATACATGGCCTGAACGAGACAAAATTATCTGAGGCAAACTGTATTTTCATTCTTCCTGTGGGAGTCTGTGAGTGAATTAAGAATATGGATGGCGAATTTTAAAAGAAGTTGCGAAACGGTGGCATACATACGCCAAGCACTTGAATTATATAACATGCAGAACTGCAGAAGGCAGTGGTAGCTCATAAACCTGTTTGCATAACACGGTAATCACACATTAATGCCAAAGAACATCCTCCTGCCGAGGCGTGGCCATTTATTGCTGCTACTGTCGGTTTAGCACATCCATACCAAGACAAATACCACTCTTGTATAAGAGTCATATATTCAATCATGTGACTGTGAGATCTGTAATGGATAGTGGTCATGAAAAAAGGTGAAAAAGGAAACATGACCAGAAATACCAACACCTTTGATACATATCCATGATGTTCAAACCAGCACTAAAAACGTTTCCATTAAAATTTGATGTTAATATAATTCCACGAACTTCTTTGGAAGATTCCGCGTTTCTAACAGCTCTCACAGATTTGTCCAGCATATCGCCATCAAAAGTATTGACAGGTGGGGCATTAAGTCGCATCACACAAGTCCCTAAAAATGCTTTTAATGAGAGTGGACTGCGAAAATAGGAGCAAATTCAGTAGAATAAATCTACCGGTATCTAAGAAATTTCGAATTGGTATACCGGTATCATAAAAAATTTAAGCTTACCTGTTTCTCCATCAACGTCAACCAAAATTTTGCTATAGGAGGAAGATAAACGACAAACTCTATTGCGTAAGGCAGCTGTTTTGTGAGCATTGTGTAGACATTTTAATATAGTACGACTCATATTTTAAGACTCTGCAATGAACAATTGAGAGAAAACGATATTTTATTTGTTGTTCATTTTAGTCAGTAGAAAGAAAGTAAAGTTCAACGAGGTTGAAGAATATCCGGTATAGCATGTTTAAGATCTTCTCATCTCTGGTAAGTAACGAGCTCTTGACAACCGTTAACGAAGTGATGCAGATGAAAACAGAGTAGGCCTGTTGAACTAAACTAAATGCTGAACGACTGACTTCAAAATATAACTACTGGGTGTGGGGTTCGAACCCACGCGGACATCTGTCCATTGGAACTTAAGTCCAACGCCTTAACCACTCGGCCAACCCAGTCGACAGCCCAGCTTGCTGTAGATTAGGATATTATTCATGGTAGTGGATAAACTGTGATATTTACGACGAAGTTTGGATTTTATCGTATAAATAGTGGTTTACTGAATGTTACCTTGAATTTGGTGTATAGTCTGAGGAATACAGGTATTTAATTTTAATTTTTGGTACGTTAGCCAGGATAAGATACCAAGCAAAGGAGCTCTCCATGAGGTGGCAGCAGAGCACATCCTACAGCTGCAGCGTGAGTACAACGGTGCATTTCGTAGACGCAATCTCTATAATAGTTTCATTATAGAGACTGCATATAGTTTTATGATGCAGTTTCAACATAGTTTCATCCCGTTTCATCATAGAAAGTACTTTCGCAATCTTGTCTCTACCACAGTCAACACTGCAGTGACCCATACACCACGGTTTCACCTGGCGGTCGAGTCTTGATGCCTCTTTATTTCACACGTCATTGACCATTGACGTTGACCATGGACCATGACCAGGCCTGGATTATAGTGTGCATTATGACGTCATAGATTCTGTCAGTTCTTTCGGGCAACGTCTCTGTGACTCCGTAATACTACATTTGCACTTGCGTAAAACGGCAATACAAAGCGACGTCTTAATCAGCACAGGCAAAAATACCTAATCGCCACGCGAGGGTCGCTCGCGAGGGTCGCTCGCGAGGGTCGCCGTTCGTAGTCGGCGGCCACAAAATTCATTCGAGCATTAGAAGTTGCGCAATCGTGGCTGGTGGTTGTTATGGTGACGAGCGAGAGATTCTCGGCAGAAAGTTGACAACACGATTCACAATCGCTTTCAGAGCTTGAGCATCTCGCGTACCGCTAGTACCACGTGTTCTGCAGTGTCGACTGCCGATGCTGTATCGCAGATTCACGCTGGTGAATAAGGTAATACTACAGATCAGGTTTTGGAAATGTGGATGCGTAGGCACGTCTTCCAAGATAAAAATTGTACGTCGATGACTAAATACAGGTACAGTACCTTCGCGACCAGAAACGATGGAGTACATCTATCCAACGTGACTATATAATAGGCTGTATATTTAAGAATGGACAACTTCGAATCACTGTACACTGTACTGGTACCGGATTTGCTTAATCTTTTGAAACGCCGTGAAGACAAGAATATTGTCACTGGTAGCCCATTACCATGAATGAACTGTTAGGGGTTGGGCTACTGTAGATTTCTTGTATGAAAGGAAGGTACCGGTCCTCCACCACGTCTTTCGTTTCAGTATTTGCCTAGCATAAATTCCAGGACTAAGTTGGATAACTTACTGTGTGCGATATGCTGCTGTTCTTGCAATAGGCCTATACTGGCGCGGTGTATGAGACTTAATTCGAGATTTTATACCTGGGTTCACTCCCAACTTGTGCTATTTTTGTGTGTTCCGGCTTGCTTATTATTATAGTGATGCGGGTCGATTAGTGCATTTCCTTAGTGATTGATAAAATTTGTATGCACTTTTTACGCATCAGATAAAAACGCGGAAGACCTCGTAAATTGGCTAGTTACGATGCCGTATCGAGGCTCGATACGCCTAATAGGAATATCAAGCGCATGTAATAATAAGGCGTGTCACTCGGTGATAAAAATACGCGTTGTGGATGACCCAGTCTATATTTGCGTTTGATTACTGGAACGTCTACGTAGCCTACGTGAAGTAGCCCATGAAGTTGCGATGGCAACTATACATACACAGACAGTTACGGTATAAGCCTATATTATAGCGATTTGCGAGTGAAATTTAAGAATTGGGATGGACAGAGATAGTCGGTAATCTACCGTATATCTGTTTGACCGACTAGATAATATCTATATTATTGAACACCTGCCCGTCTTTGTGCCAAAAAAGTCCCCAATTTTTGTGATGTTATACTTTCTTTATGCCTACTATTTTGATAGCGTACCTCAGAGCGATTGGATACGATATACGACACGAGAATTGTGTAGATGTAGATCGACCGCAGGCATGTATCGTCGTTGCTCTTTGTTGAGAGCGCTTTCAATTGGTAGAAATGCCATGGGATCGTTTTCGCATGGTTGTCAATTGTACCGCAAGGAGGCATAATATGGAGCAAGTTGTGTGTTTTGCTTCGGGTGGATTGTTTGTTGGTGGCAACCGGTGTGATTTGACACCAAATGTCATTTCGTAGACAAAGCGGTAAAAATCTTCCATTGTGTAATAGTAAAGGATTGAGCGTAAGTATAGTAGGACGGTCCTAGCATAAGGATTGTCACATGCCAGTAAAAAATTACACAGTCATTCAATGTTAGCGTTTTATTGCGATATCCAATCAGACTTCGGGCATTCTACAGTTAGATTCTTGTATTGTAGACAGAGTGCTAAAGCGTAGGTTTTCGGCTTTTATCCATGCTGCAATGGTTTATAGTTCATGTATATTGCAGGGCACGTTCTAGTTTGTCGCATGAACAATTAATGCAGACCATGATAAACCATCAAACGTTTCTGTGGACTTTCCATGACATATATATAATACACTGACTGCTTTTTGTTTTTTGCATATCTCCCTGATTACTAGTTAATTTTGTTGTAAAGATTTTAACTAAATTGAAGAAAGCACTGTTAAAATGGGTTGTGCCGGAAGCAAAGCAACTTCAACTGCCCCCGCTCCAAAAAATGTCGGAAAACCACCTAAGCCAGGTAAAGTTTTCGTGTGTTTCATTTATCACGACGTATCGTACTTTGAATGCCAATAAACGGCACGTCTTATAGGCTACTCAGACTGCTAGTCTTACATAAAATATACTACCTGCTTATAGGCCTATACGTCAGTAACTTCACAATTCACAATTGCCATATCTTTTGCAGTGAAAATTGAGCAAACCATCGTAGGTATGTACAACGCGCATTGTGCATATGGTTATTCACCTTGGATAATAGCCTAGATTTCAATTTAGTTCTAAATTTCAAACCGATGCGAAGTGTGTGGAGTGTCTCAGTAGAGTGTGTTAGCAGCATTGGGTTGTTTCGCCACTGCGTCCAATAAATGTCGGAAGCGGCGAGTAGCATGTACTCTTAACCTGTCGTTAGCGAGTTACCATGGTCACTATGGTTACAGTTTATACCGTTAGTTCATCGTTGACTGTCGACTCGACGCAGCATATTAATTTTGTATCAATATTACGTTAGTATATGGTGGGTATAATATGGCTTGGGGGATAATGAATTATGGAAACTAACATATATATAGCCTATATGTTTCATTCCGCAGTCGCGTACGGTACCTTATATAACTGCCTTCGACGTGCCTGACAAGCACTAAACATTGACATTGACGCTTGACGGCATATTATAGTGCTAGAGTACTTTTATTGTCATGAGAAAATGCAGTTGAATCATGCAATACCGCTACGGAATGTTGACCTTGCGTTGCGGATCGGTCGCCAAAATGAACAGAATTTGTGTTTACACTATAACCTCATAGTGGATACTTATATCTCGATTGTGAGTACATGGAAAACCTACCATTTCCTATAATAATAAATCCCATGCAGGCCGACTAGTGTCTGCGCCGCTAGGAGCGTTTCACCTCTAGTCTAATGCTAATCTTGTGATCTTTGAACGAGCGTTCATCCCGATTATATCACTTGAAGTTAAATACAAATTTGATGTAGATTTGATTTAGCCAAGACAAACGGGTATGCGGGGGTCATGCCTTACACGTAGATGCTGTCTGCACATATTTACATATAGGGCTACCCGGGCTACCCGTTAAAAATTCTTCATACTCTTCAGCTGTACGAGTTGCTTCTAACACGTACCATACGATCTAGTACAAACACAACGGCTTTTGCGAAGTTGTTTTCATAACTCATTGTTATCAAATTTTGTAGGACTATTACCCCGTACGTAATACAACTTACCGCATGTACATTGCACAACTATGTACAATCACATCCTATAAGTACTCATTTTGCTACGTTTGACCAGCCATCCTTGCGACCGCGAACAGTACATGGGTGACCCTAATGCCGTCCGTTCGACGCTGTTGCGGGGTTGCTATAACGGGGAATTTACGCGATTCTCTCTCATGGGTTGTAAGGATCACCGGCCCATATGCTCCATATTATAGTACAATTTCGGGTTGGGAATCGAGTCCGGTGAACGAGAGGTTAATTCACAAGCTTTTGAATTACTGCTCCTTCGCTAAGTGAGAAATTCACTGTTGCCATGCTCGTGCAGGTACGATAATCGCCAAGCTCGAGCTGTAGTTATTTGGAGTTAATATAATTGATTGACAGGTACTGATATTGAAACTGTAATGTGTGATTTGCAAACAAATGGCAGTGATGGCACGTAAACCGGCGATGTTATGCCCCGTAAACTCTTCATTTTTATTCTCATCCATCGACAAGGTGAAGCTTTCATACGCTATTATTCACCGAAGTTTATGTGTGCATGTTTGTTCAGTGGAATTGACCGATTTTGTCGTTGTAGAATAGAACATGCTGTGGTATGGCTTTTAACATTTAGTATTATCAAAAATCAATAGAAACGGCGTTGTGTTTCCAAAGCACGGCCCGTGGCAGCGGCCACAAGAAATAGATCTCAAAAGTAGGTTTGGCCGAATATGAAGAAAGTAGGCTTGGCTTAGGCGGATTGGTGTGATGAAACAGGCCCCCACAAGCTCAACGATGCGCTAATGTTGTTGTTGAGATTCGTGACAAAATAATTCTAGCTTTTTACAATTGTGAATCCAACCCCTCGACGTAATTTATGACCGTCGTTGTCTTGGATTATGTAGCATTGTGATGGCTTTTCTGTCCTATAAAAATATGTGAGTATTGATCAGTCGTCACACACAATGCGACGTACGAAACTCGCGTTGTTCACGTGTCTTCTATGTGGAACGATTTCATGGTACCCTCCCGTTGGTTTTCTAAATTAGCGTCCAATCTCTAGAGACAATAATACGGCACGTTCGCATCGTTGGCAAGTACAATATGTATTCTGGAAGTTGAAAGCGTATAGCGCATTCACATCGGTGATATTGACGTGCTTACGATTCCCTTCGAGGTTCGTAATCTTCCCGGATGGTTACGCTCTGAATGTTGTTATTAAATATACACTGCTATCTGTATGGTTGCACCCATATCCAGTTATTTGGTTCTATAGTGGCGTCGTTGTTTGTCTTTTTGATTCGATTTCGCAAAGTATCCCACTCCCATTACAAGTAATTTGCTGTAGCAACGGTAAATATCATAGGCGCTCTTAAACAAGCAATTTTGTCCCCCACCAAGCCGTTGAATTCGAGCCCAATTGCCCAAAACGTCATCTCTTTTGTGAAATGCCGTTGTCAAGTTGATGAATACCCGACCGGCTGTTTTCTCGAAACTATACTTGAAACGCAATCCACGCACTTCATGGCGGCTGATATATCTCTTCATACTGGGCGAGATAACAATCCATTATTTCTATCCGGTTTATTGGTCGACCGCATGAAGTGAACAAACACATTAACATTGTTAGCTCGTGCCGATTAACTATCGCCACATTGAAGTAGTGAAGGTATTATGGAGTTAGTGGTTATTATGGTGATTGGAATTTTTCAAAGGTTCATTTTGTGCCCATTTATCTTGACTCATTAATAATTGTTATGTATACAATTTTTTAGTGGCAGAGAAAGATACTACAAAAGGTGAGATATTGTTCTGTTGTAGGCTGGGGTTGAGCTTTAGCGTGTGGCGAAATCGGTTCAGATGTAACAAATACAGCCTCTGTAGCCCTAAACGATATGGCCTACGAAAATTCCTCTTAACGTTCAAAGTTTGGTGCATTTTGTGCAATTACCCGTCGTGGAAACCGGAAAGTAGCGGCTTCTTCGAAGCCACAAATGCCAAGAATAACAGTTTTCAAGATGCAAGCAATTTAAAACATTTCATTTAAATGTCAAGCTAATTTGTATTCAAGCTGGTTTGGAGTGTCGCGATAAATATTTAATGAATTGTGTATTTCTTTTTTAGAAGAAGCTCCACAAGCCGGTGAGTTTTCATCTATATTTTACTTGTGCTCGTTTGAAGAGGTGTTGTCGTACCTTGCAAGTTTTGTTCATTGCCTAGTGTGAAAAACAAGTCGACTAAAGGACCCTGTGTAAGACAGATTGCTGGAATTGCTTACTTTTTCCCTTATAATCCTCGATAAATCAAGGGTGGACGTTAAATCTGTGGCGAATCTTCTTTACGATATCTGTTAATCTCCCGCCTACGACTCCACTAACCACTGTAATATTTAACGTATAGTGAGTGTGAACTTAGAATGTCCATGGGGTGGATAAACGAGAACTTTATGTTCTATGCGAGGCTTTCCCCCTCCGCGATTTGATTGAGCAATTTACCAATTTTACCACTATCCAGAGAGGCCTATTCTACTTTTTTTTTATCGTAAACGGTGTGATCTATATAAGACTGGTTATGGTGGACTTTGAGAAAGTTGAACGTCGTTTGCTCGCAATCCGGATTTAGCTCGACGGGCACGTTAAAATTGTTTGGTTGAAAAGGTTACTGTTCTCACAGAACTTGTTTTCAACTCAGCTTAACCTAATACGGCCTAGTTAATTTGTGGTCGACATTTTTGGGTTTGAGTGAGGAAAACCTAGAAATCTAACGTTACGAATGAATTATGCACGTGCCGGTACCACAATAGAAAGGAACCTTTTCTAAACACATTGATTTTCTCTGATAGCATATTCCGTAATATATTCATTTTCGGATTCATTCATTCGGATCGATTAATTCCATTGTTATGAAATGAAAGATTTGTCAAAGATTGACGGGTATTCAAAGTAAAGAAATGTTCACCAATCATAGTTGAAATGTAGGCCTGGAGTATATTCCTGAAGTATCCCCTCGTACATGCATGATTTATGCGCTTTGAGCTGTAGCTAATTTGATTCCGGTTGTGTCACATGATGATTCATTGGTACAGGCCTATTAAACATTGAAAGGAGAGTTTGCATTGTGATCTCATGATGCCTGTGATACCTTAGGCCGCTTAGGGAATGATAAACTACGCCACATTCGACTGGCACTAGGCTAGCTAACTGGCTGTTAGATACAGCGCGTTTCTGAAACGCGGAAGGTACCTACGAACTATGCGTCCGTACGGTAGAGTGAATTTCATGTCGGAGAGGTCCTAGCACTTTTTATTTGGTGGAATGTAGGTCGCGGTCTATAGTCTGGAGATAAGCCATCAATCCCAAATTACCAATCTCAACTGTTGGATGAAATTCAATGTGTAAGTCTTTGAGTCGTCGCTATTTCTACGGATGACTATTGCAGTGGAGTTAGTAGAACGAGGTCGGTCTGAGAATGAAAGTTTTGGTATTCCTAATTCTGAATCCATGTGGGATAAAAGTGGTCTCTAACATCTGTCGCAGACAACCTCAAGCATGCATGTCTGCTTTAACAGTTTATGAATAGCAGGACATATGTATAGGATTTCCTAGAGAGCATATTGCGACAGACCTTTGTAAACATAGGGAGATTTGAGATTACGCCTACGCCAACCTTTCTTCATCTATACCGACTTACTGAACCGAAACCTGTCCGTCTCCCTTTCGGCCAATTGTGAAATTGCCTCGCTTTGTAATGGGAAATCTTCTGAGTCTTTTGCGTCGTATTTTACCTGGAGTAGCGCAAGATCACCAAACGGCACATTATGAAGCGGCGACTGCAAACACAGCTTCGGATAATCAACATGAAGAAAACATATCCAGAAAATCTTCGAGCGATTCGTCAGTATCATCACAATCGGATGAGATTGGTTAGTCGTCGCGGTGTTGCATAAATTGCTGCATGTGGTATCGCATTCTGTTGCGACTATAGTAGATTTCGGTCATCTACAATATCTGCATGCTAAACTTTGTTACGTCTTATGGGTGCTTACTGTATGGACGTTCACATTGATTTGTGGGTCTTGCATACCTATTTCCAGAGAGAAAACAGATTGGATCAATGGATGATCCCGTGTAACTGCAGGACACCGTAGAATTTGTGTGACAAACACTCCCCTGCAGCTATCTTAAAATTTGCGACGAAATGCTTATTTGTTTTCTCTCAGACCTAGTGGGAACCGGCAAAGAGCGGAATAATGAAATTCCATGTGACGTCTCATCGACGAACGATCACAAAGCAGAGGCCAAAGACACAGAAATTGCTGCTGTGTCAGGTGTTTGTCGTGATCGATCTTGAATGTCAGAACTAGTAACAAGTTCTTTTGCTAAAGTCGGCAATTTTGTTATGATAGATGGTCGAGAGCAGATCGGTGCAAGTAAGGGTGGTGGCTATGAAGCATGAATCGTTGCATGTCCTTTGTGTTAAGCTAGATTTTGAGATTTGCCATACAAAGGGGAGGGAGAGCATGGTGGTTGACTGACATGAAAGCGTTTTCTTCAAATGTGAAGCAACTGAGTGACAGCCTGGACAATGATATTTTCATCATCGTTGGAAACCGTCTTCTGAGCATTCAGTTTTGCCCCATTGATTGTCTGCATGCTTGCTGTCTAGTGGTGTGCATCGTTGAAGGTGTTACTTGATATTCCAAACTGGTTTCAAATCTTTGAACACGTTATATTACAAGCGCGCCAACCTAGGGATCCTGATGATGACCCTGCAAAGGTCGTTGCACCCATTTGCGATCATTCGGAACGCCCTTCTGTTGTTAAAGGTTTGGAAATTTCTATACTTCGAACTCCCTGTTCTTCATACAACACTGTTTATTTGTCATTGCTGCAGTTGCTACAACCCAAAGCACAGAAACTCCACTTGAAAATGAGGACAAAATAAACTCGCAAGATTTGATTAAATCAGGTGACAGATGCAAACTGTTTTTCGAGCAATGGTGTAGTTAGCACTCCTGCTGGAAGTAAAAGTAGTTTCGGCCGACTCGCAAATGAAACGCTGACATACCTTGAAACGTCATGTACTTCGGGAAATTTCTTTTTATATAATGACTCACGTTATTCACTGCATTTGCTTGTCGTCTGTCGCATTCGCAGCTGGATTTGAATGCTGCAAGGGTACAGCTGGAAGCTCGCGAGGCACCTGTCACGTCATCACAGACCCACTCTGCCCATACTATGCCTCTCGCTAACTAATGGGATGTCATCTCAGGGCCATCAGAAGTATCTAACGACTTAGAAGTCCCACAAGTGCGGTCGAACATTGCTGTTGACTCGCATCAAGTAGATACGAAGGCAGTTGATGAAATCGAAGGGAAAGATAGCACTGCCGCATCAATTGAAGGTGAATCACCATTTGCAAAATTATCAGTGCACGTCTTCATTAACAACAATCAGGATGAGAAAAATGAAACTAGTGGGTTGTCAACTTCGTACAAAGTGGAAGTAGCAGCATTATATAGACGATTCTGTTCCAACCACCGCAGAGGTGCAAACGGTCGGAAATCGTATCGAGAACGCCGATTCCAAGCCCGCGGGTTGCTCAATGATTGTTTGTTTCATTGACGGCATATCTCAAAACTCGCCGTTTCGGCATCTATTGTATCCACATTCAAATCTTTGGATGTTCTTAAAGAAGTTCGCTCGTCTTGGACTGCCCGATGCAGAGCGCTGAAATGTCGCCGTCGTCCGAACCAAAATCTTCGCATCGTTGCTAATCATGATGTTTATCTGTTAAGTCATCTGGCGCTCTACGCCCGCACTACCCATTTGGATTAGTTGGAACAAATTTACGCGTACTCCTCATTTCAAAGTCATGTCAGTAGACAACGCCGTCTACCAAACGTGATGTTAACCTATGTTGCCATTTATCCTAGCCAAGGTGGAATCTGAATCAGGTAAAGAAACAACTGAAATTTCTGCTGACCACGCGGAAAATGCGACAGCACCGGCAAATGATAATGATGCCCACTCGGACACTGGTAAGATTCACTGACATCACTGCTTGTGCGCCACTTTATGCATGCCAGCACTTTTGCACCAATTGCAGAAGTAAATACACCAGAGAACGCGGAAACTAGTTCAACATTCGCACCTCTAAATGAAATAGAAGGTTACATAGTAACGCGGGATAAGGAAAGGGATAGGCTATTTATACTTATTATTTTAAAATCCTTGCGTTTGCCTGGAATTGGTTCAATTTTCAGAAGATGGGATATTGAATGAGAGTAATCAGGCGAAATAAATCGTAACTTGTCAGGGGATATTGAGGGTACATACTGTATACACAGAGTTTTTGGGAATAATGTCTACTGATAATGGAACCTTACCAATATTGTTCCATTTGGCGACTAGATACTTTTGCGCGATCTGCTTCGGCTACTGAATCAGATCGTGAAGATCCTGCGCCTGAGGAGCTAGAAAGAGTTGATGATGTAACAGAAGGTTGTTGTCATTGTTTGCATGGTTCGCGTTGCTCTTGAGTGTCAGATGTTGTGCGACGTCGGTGACTTTCTACAGCTTCATGCATGAACGAAGGCTGGGACGATTTCTTTAAGGCAGAATCCTATCATCAGCGCAGAATCGTATTTGACGTTCGAGGGTGCGGGGACCTATTTACAGTCCTGTAAATTGGACTATACGGCATGGACAACTCCCCGGAAGTTGATCTATCAGGAAAATTTCGAAATATGTATGCGTTCTTTCCAGATAGTGTAATTTGCAGATATTATAACAGTATGTGGTAATACGTATAGGACCGCTTACATGCTTATTATGTTATCACGAACTTAGTCCTTCGTAATGTTAAGCGCGCTCGGCTTTAATGATGATTTAACGATGTGATAAATTCTTCATTTCGTATTGATTAATTAATTCAACCGATTAACCAATCAATTAATTGATTAAACCGGTGCACCTTCGGGTGAAAAGCGCCACATCGTTTTCTTAATAATAATAATAATAGTATTTTTCGCTTCTTGTGCCTTGAGATGTATTTTCGTAATTTGTTGTTTTATCGAATGTATTACTTAAATTGCATATAACTTGTCTTCTTGATCTCATGCAACGTCACCACTAAATATGCGTGATTGACTGATTGTGCTTTCACCTGCTATAAGTAGGTTATGTTAGGCTGCGTGCACACTGTGCTTGCACACGCTCTCACTCTTTCATGCATGCGCTCTCGCCGATATTTGTGATACTTTATGCTTGTCGCTGTTTTAAGACTTCGAAGTTTAGGCTTTCAGCACCTACCAAATGAAATGGTCCTTTATTCTCGTCAACGGCACTCTTTACCGAACTTATACATTTCAGAACAAGCAGCAGAAGCTCCTGCTGAAGAGCAGACAACAGTTGCAGTAGAAGAGCCTGCAGCGCCTGCTGCAGAGGAACCAGTAGCAGGTTAGTGAATCGAGCAGTAGCTAGCTAGAAGCTACCTCAAAAATATGCCCTGATATCGACTACCGATTCCACTTTGCTTGTCACCGGGTCATCGCGCTACCCAAACTGAATTTTATGTTGGTGGGTATTCAAGTAGGCCTATTGACATTTACCGCAAAAGTGTGGCCGATGGAATCGGTTGTTGTCCGACAGTCACAGCTCTTGCATATCTATTTTGTTCGATTTCACTAGCTTATCTGTTTCAATATCCATAAATTTCCACACTCTCTTACGCTTCAATTAAATTTCTTAGCAGAACCAACCGCTGACGCTGGTGGAGATGAAGGTAAGGTTTTCTAACAACAACACGTGATGGCGTTGATAACACCGTCCATGCATCAGTAGTTTGTGGTAGTAGTTTAGTTATAGTAACATGTTACATCTCACTCATGAGCCCGCAGTAACCTTTGAATATCGTCCTCCGAACATCGTCGCAGCCCATTTCCCGCCATATCTCCAAATTTTTCACGCCAAGAGCGCACTACTGCATTGCGTTATAGGATGTTCCAGCCGTAGACGTATTCGTCTAACTTAACCTCTGAGGCAATCGTGTCATAGTTTATTGTGACGCTTCATTATGGGAGGGTTTTGGACCGACATCATGTGTGGTTCCTGGCTGCCTCTTTGCTGGCGAGTTCTTATACATGCCATATATTATTCACAAAAGCCTGCTAGCTGGAGCGGAGATAATGTATAGGTAGTCAGTCAGCCGTATCAAAAATGGACATTATCGCAAAAAGCAAGTTAGAGTTGTGTTCAGTATTGAAATCTCTATTGGTTTTTCGTGAAATTTCTACAGTTTTCTGACGCATCTTCGTAGTGATCGATGATGGATCAGTCGTCAGTAGTATCGGACTGTCTTTTGACATCATGTAGTTTGAATGCTGGCTCAAAACCGTTTCCTCTTCCGTACAAGTCACGTGGTCAATAGGTTTTATGCCCTCCTATTCCGATGAAGTTTACAATTTAATTACATTTACAAACTACTTCAAGGATGTGGAGTGGGTAGACCTTACCCGTTATTCTTAGATTTGTGCATGCTGTCAAAGTACCTTTTGCAAATACAGGACGTTGCCTACTTTTAACTGATAGAAAGATGAGTCTAGTTAGACTTACCAAATTCACATTTCATCACATAATGGCTGCATGAACTTTGATCAACTCGCTCTCACACACACGCTAACAATTAATCATTTTTTCGTTACAGGTGGTGATGCAGAGTAGCGGCAAACTATCAGTAAGTGTGTTCTACAAATATCAATATTTTTTCAAGTCCTTCACGGATTAAAGACGATGTTTCTTGTAGACTCTGCCCCAGCATCTTGGGAAGAGAGGTTCAGTGTATATGTATTGTACCTACTGCCTTCAAATAATTTGTTTATTAGTTTGTACATAAATACATAAAGTTAATGATCCACTATTTCGTCTATTTTCGTCAACCATTGAGTTTTGCTAATTTGGTGCATTGCATCCTTTGTATTATAGGTAATTCAAGAATTCGAAGAACCTTATTTTTTTATTTCAAGGAAAAGATAAACATTTTCTCATTTATTTGTCGCAGTCGATATATATTTGCATTCAAGTTCCCCCACGAGCTGTCTTGTTCTGTTGTCCACGTTGCGAAATATCCGTTTCTTATTTTGTGAAAACGCTTGCATTTTAGGCGCCGTAACATTGAGTATGGCTCGTTACTGGCTAGGCGAAACTGATCCGTCCGTTATTCTGGGTCATATAGAATATTTATGAAAGTTGTCTGACGTTAAAATTATACAGAAGCGATGACAAAGTCTGTAATACGCGTGGGACATTCACATATACGAATAAATTCATTATTTTTGTAATTTAAACCAGATTTCTTACCGTAGTATATATAAGCTAGTGAGCAGGGTAGACGCATTAGCCTACGTTGTATTTATATGAGAAATGGAAGGATTTCGGAGCATGGATAGCCCCACTTGCGCTGTGGCAATGAATTTGTCGTGAAATAACATGTCGCTAGGGGGCGTGAAGGCGAACAACAACAACAAGTGTTGTTCAAAACTTCTGATCGCCTAGTAGCGGAATTTCATTGAGTTTGATTGATTGAATTCGTGTTCGTAAGTGGGCGTAAGAGATCCTAAACAACTACGGCACTACTGTGTTTACGTCTGGGTGCAATGACCCGTGCTTTGTGCTCTTCCACAAGCTAGATAGAGGCAAGCGGCCGCAGGGTGAGAAAGGGGACGGCGACTGCAGCGTACATTTTGAGACGTTTCGAGACGAGACACGCCAGATGTTCAGTGGGTTCGCGATCGATAAGAGCCAAAGAACCAGGCGCATCCCATGAGGGCGATCGCCTGAGTAATAGGTGTATTGACGCTTCGGGAAAGGAAATGTATCTTGCTCATACAGCACTTGCTTGTTATTGCCGTCAATATAATTAACGTATATGTGCGAAGCATTGCAGGTAGTAATAGTAATGGAAGGTAAAAGGAAGTGACCAGCTTCTGCCTCGGCATACTTTTGATCGATCCTTTCAAAATCGATGAAGCAATTAATCAGTATGGAGCATGTGGGGTGTGAATTTATCACCAAGCGATTGTGAAGGACCCATATTCGCCTTGACTGCTGAGGTTGTAATCGTTTTAGATTTTCGCTATGTACAGGACATGACACAGGATGTGGACCATGATCACTTTGAATTTAGTGAAGACTGAAAATTTGAGGACATCAAATTTTAGCAGAATACTATTACGATGTGGGTTAAAAGTAGGTCCTGCATATCGGTACTGCCAATATGCTGAATTAAGGGTACGGTATGTCAGTTGCCTTATTAAGTGGTTCAAGTGAAACCTAATGAATGGTTGCTTGTGTCAGACTTGCTATAACGTAGAGTCGTAAGCTACCCATCAACAGCAACAAAATGACTACGCAATGCATCGTAGTTGGCCTATGCATGCATGACCATTAACCATGTCCTAGTACTGTATGCCAATGAATGTTATTTTTTTGTATCTTCGCTATTACATAATAGTAGTGAAAAGTAGCTGTGGTATGCATTTTGGTGTGACAATTACTCTTGGACTCTGAACAAAGTGTATGCTCTCAGCTGCCATCATTGAGTTAACTGAAAAGTGTGATCTATTTGGATATCCATGGCGACACGAATGTATGTGTGTGAATCTGCAGAGCATCCCTCCAATCTGCTGATAGGATTAAATGAGCAAAGGCTTCAGGTAGGTGTCCAGTATCATTACTTGCGCAGTCTGGGAATATTTCGTCCAAATTTCCATGTCATGTTTATATCATGTGTTCATACTTTTTCTAAGTAGATTTGTAATGATAGTTATCCACATTCAAAGTTTCCATGGATGTCTTTGTGCTATCTATAAACGGATTATTTATGTTCTCCTTTGCCCCATAGTAGTACGCCAATTGCTAGTCAAAACAGCTACTGCCCGAGGCAAGACAGAAATCAGAAAAATATGACTCTGTGGGCACTGTATTCTTTGTCAATATCATACACCCTTTTCGTTTATATGATTCATACATAATTTCAACACCTTTTTAATAATAATATGGGCTGTATATATCTACTTCAAGGGTCAACTATGTGATATCACCGTGAGAGTCCAAGGACACTTATTCAAAGCCCATACAAATGTTCTAGCTTCTGCAATGGGATACTTCAGGTCAGTGTCATTTGTACAAGGTATCCTTACTTAAAGCAAAGCAAATCATATACATTGTGAATCGTTCGATATGCATTTCAACGTTTGCTTGTATGTAATTTTGGCCTAACACTCGGTACTCCTTTTCCAGAGATCTGTTCCTAAATCCAAACAAGCAAGTCAAAAAGGATGTTATTGAAATTCCTATGATAGTGAACAGTATTGGCTTTGCCAAGGTCCTTGATTTCATCTATACATCACAACTGTGCTTAAGTCAAAGTTCTGTTATGCAGGTAAGCATTATTGATGAGTTTGGAAGATGACAGCTAGGCCTAAAGCATTTAGTAGGCAATTTCAGCTAGTTAGTTTTGTTAGGGGATTTTTTCAATAGCCTAAGGTAAGGAAGCCTAAACCTAAGCGTAAGGAACATTGCATTATGACCTGGAAGATCAGTTTGCCATGTTACATTCTAGCAATCCTTTCTTGAAATTGTTGTTATTTTTGTATTATATATATTTAGCTCATGGAATTTATGAATCCAATGCATTAACTGTTTGCATGGCAGACTGCTAAAAAATCACTGACAATTAAAACCATGGGGGTCAGTTGAGCTTCTTTATCAAGACATTTTGGTTCAATTGACCCAGACCTGGTTACTTTGATGGATAATTTTCTTGAAACATGAAGTTGAAATCCTTAATCTGAATATCTAGGCCTAACTGATAAGTGTAGATAGCTTGCACAGTTTAACAATATGTGACTTGGCTTAGTTAGTTCAATGTGTGTGTGGAAAGAATGGAGAAGTCGTTGGTGAATTGTTGATGCAAATATAGTCTGTTTAAATTTATGCTACTACTGAGGGCTTGGTAGGTTTGTGGGAATTAAAGTAAATTGTAATCTAGTTCACATACAGTGCATTGCATCTAAGGTCAAAGGTGATGATGTGATAAACATTATGGAAATAGAAGCTATTGCTAGTGATTGACGGCATGGATTATGAGTGCATTCAATAAACTGTAAACTTGTATCTACAATCTATATAATATGGTCTGGAAAGTCGTATGACCCACGTAATTGCGGTCTACCGTAACCAGTTATGATCACCTGACGTGTGGCATTTGGTTTTATTCTTTTTGCGAATTTACGGACATCGTTACTGTCGATGAGTTTGTCAACCAATGAGTTTCTCAAGTCGCCGCCAGTGGCATCCCTCGATGTGTTCTTTCGTATCGTAAATGGGTAACCCACAACACATATAAAAAATTTATGACTCGCAGCAGCATCATTCTCGGCGACCCGGCGAGAACGACGAACCCAATTGGTTCTGTTTCTTTATGCGTCGCACGTCTGTTTCAACTCGAATAGGTTCACGATCCATGAGATTTTCTGGCAATGTACAGGCAGGCGCAAGTGAACCACGCCTACTTCTCTGGATTATGAACGGTTTTTCTGTGGTCTCACGCATTTTTTTGTTGTGCTCGGGGCTGAAAAGACATGCAACTGGAAATGTTAGTCGCCGTTGATATTCTGTGACATACGATATGCCGCGTTTGCGTAGTGTTTGGGCAATGCTTTCCGAACGCCGGGGGGATCCGTTTGTTCGGTTTGCCGCGTCACAATGAGGTTTCGAGTTCCAACTTCCAACGATCGCAATGTGTCACCCCTGTCTGTATTGCTTTTCGCACACTGAGCAATTTGACGACGCGGCATGAATTATCATAAGTTTCCGCTTCTCCCTTGGGAGAAATTCGAAGAGAAATAGTTTCAGCGCCCTGAGAAAAATTCCCGTATCGCGACGCCATATCAAGGCCCAACCGTTATTGTTGATCAATGATACAGACACCGTCGGAAACGGGAACCATTTTGCCGAATTTCCATGCAAGTTTACGCAATATGCAGGCTGAATGACGCAAGATTTCGGAGTGAATAAGCATGCAACTGAGTTGCTTCAACCCATTTAATATGATGGTGATAGAAAATTCATCATTACCGAGATAAAACGGACCTTACTGATAAAGACTTCGTGATTAGACTTTATGTCAACCTTGACATGAAATCATGATCGACCAAGCTGCTCTTGATGATTTGTGTCCTTTTATCGTACATGATAAGTTAGCTTAGATCGATCGTGCGCGTTTGTTTCATAATGACCCACGCAGACGGTAGGCTATACCGTGTTTCGCCCTGTTGCCACATCAACTGAAACAGTAAAAGTATTTCGAAGGCGCTACCGAAAATAGATTAATCAATACGCTCGGACACACTATTCGTTCCCAAGAACATTGCGATACTGTTCTCCATTTTAGCATGTCCTAATGCTACTGGCGTGCGTAGGTGAATATCACAAACCATAGTCACCTTATATGGATCCGCAATTTGACGATTCATTTTTACTCGATGAAGTTGTTGTTCAATGAAACTAGAACATATATGTGTTGTGGGATCATTTCCCCAGTTTTTCACCCATCGCAGCTTGAAATCTTTGATAATACATTTCGTAATAAATATTATCGATGGTTTTCAGCGTCTTATTGGTGGTTTAAACTGGCACCACGGCTCTTCAAAAATTGGGTGCCTCCGGGCCTAGTCGACAACCGCTGATGCACAGGGCTATCTGAATGTGTGTCGGTACGTAACGGCCCTTATCGCCACTGAAATGTTGGGTGTCGGCTTGCTCTTTGCAATCTGTTCCCTGATAACGGAAATGTTGCGAAGGTGAAGAGTAGACCACTAGTTCTAGAGGTGAATGAGTTGGCGACAACGATCGGCCCGTGAGTGAAAATCGAATTTCGTGGGGCGTCAACGTTAGCGACACATTTACACCTTTATAATTGAATATCGCTGTGATTTCAGGGTACAAGCTAATGTCCATTGCTGACATATACGTACAGATCAAATGGTGTGCAATAAAATTTCCCCAGCGGGTCGCGCTTTTTCTTCTGCGTCTTGACAAAAATTTAGAAATTGACGCCTTACTTCGGTTTGGTTACGCGGTTAGAATGACATGCAGCAGTGATCGCATGCGTTTCCTGATCCGCTGACATACTTTATGTTGCAAGATTGGGCTTAAATCATGTATTGATATGCCCGTGAGGGATCTCCAGTTTTCATATTATGGCAACTCTCAAGCTCACTTGACACGCCACACGTTGAGACCGCCTGAACAAAAGGCTTTGGGGAAGTCACGTTATCATGTCGTTTATTGGATAGTTGCCAACACCCAAGTTTTCATCTAGTCGTTGAAATGTAAAAACGTGAGTTTGATCAAGATCTTCACTTCCGCATCAACTTTGCTGCAATCTTATTTGTTACGCCTAAGTCATGTATGAAGTTTCACAATTCAAAGCTGACTGCATTTATGACCCGAATGTGCTACGCTGAAAGATTACAGCGCTTAACTTATCATAAGAACGCAATGACGTCCCTATTGCTACTTGCTAGGCAGAGGTTACAACTTGATCGATAATGCGTTTACAGAATTAACATCTCGACACTTTATGGCTGCTGACAATTTTGATATAATAAGCGGATATAAATATAAATCGTCTGAACTTCGTAACCCAAACCCGCCCCGAACCATGAAGACTCCGGAATCTGCAAATGGTTCCGACGACTCTTGCTCGCAGCATAGCCAACCTAATGTAATAGTATTTGGGCATATGTGTGCGTTTGCGACTCATACCGACACTCTAGAATCTAGAGTCTAGATTATGTAAATGCGTAGGCCATTTGCGCTCATTTTCACTGATGAGTCTGTTAATAATTATGATAATCCACCGCCCCGCGATAAATCACGAGTCTCCTCGTCTCTTTTCGCGGCGCTTGCATAAGAATAGGCACCCTGGATCCTGTAACCGTCAACCTCAATTCATCGCCACACAAATTGTGCAACGCTGGCGGCTTTGCGCCAGGAATTTCCATTGTAGACTCTTTCTGAAATCATTGAAATAACTGACAAAATCTGATTTTGTGGGTAGACGTTGACATAAGGGTCTGTATTTTAACCAGGCTTCGGGTCCATTGGTATTTGGGTATCTGGCCGGCACTCGTCTTACTGTAGCGCACAAATCATCCTCCAGAAATTGGGTTGCAGTATGTACCTGTCGTTACTGCTGCTCTGCAGACGATGACGATGTGATTGATCAGAGAAAATGTCGTGCTGTTTCAAAAACCCCTGTTACGCTGAAGATCCGTGAACGATTACATGTAATTTGCCCACAAGGAAATTGAGTTGGAGCCACGCTGTGTTTCTTATCAATATGAAATTTGATCTAATCTATCGAGCTTCGGCTTGGGGCCTAAAAAGAAGTCGCCTTTGGGATTGGTTGCTGATGTAACCTCAGTAGAAACATTCGTGCGTAAACAACATTCGTGTAGCATAAACGTAGCTGTAATAGATCATTTACGAGTTGCGTTAATGTAATGGCTTCGAGTCCCATACGTGCTTACTGGACATCACTTGCGTTAGAAACCGCAGCATGTTATTTAATTTAACCTTTCATCATACCGTAGCTGCGTAGCTGATTTAATTGGGAGGCTGGTGCGAAGTATCCGACAATTATGGCATTTGCTGGCCAATACTGTAAATTCCTGACGAGTAAGGGAACCTGACAAGTGGGGTCCGGTAAATTGGGTAGGGCCTATCTGACAAATAAGTTCTGACTAATAAGGGATCTGAAAATAAAGGTTGCCTGACTAGGGGCTTGAGAAATATGGGGGTAACAATAAACAAATAAAGATCTGGCAAACGGAGGTTGTCTGACAAGGGGTTTCACAAATATGGGCCTGACAAATAGGGGGGGGGGCGACAAATAAGGGGGATTAGGAAAATATGAGATGTGAAAATATTTATTATGAGACTCCATTCCTCATAATGGATTTGCACGAGAAGCATGCACTTGGTCATCAAATCACAGATAACGGCCCTTGATATATCGCGACTGACTATGAAGATCTTGAAATTTATCGCCGTCATTGGCGAGAAACTCGTTTATAATGGCCCGTGTAGTAGGATGAGAGATATCTTTCAAGGTATTGGTGAATTGGATGCACATGTCCATTTTCAAAGCTTAACAAATCAGCGATCCCAACCAAACACTGCATTTCAACACATTATCGTTAGAAGGGTATCCCAATTCGTTTTTACAGCTAAGTGCCATCACCACTGGGTGTGCTTAGCGAATGGAAAAATCTACGTCAAGTGTTCCACATGGTAGGACAAGTGTTTATAGACGTGCAAGCCCCAATAGATATGGCAAATAACTTTTAACGATACCATTTCCCAAGATGGCTTTCATGAGAATGTCAACTGAAATATCGCCGTTATACTGACCTATTAAAGCGGATAGTAACAGCGCGTGTATTCGCGAATGTAGGGGCGTATATTCATCGTGATTGTGCGCGCGTGCATCACTCACGCTCCTAAATGTATTTCCCACTCGAGTACGCAACGGGGGGCAGTGAAGGGCTCTATCAATTATTAACGTGGGTATTACAATCGGGACCTAAGAGCACTCCTGCTGTGCTATTTCCCTAGGGGAGATGTAAGGAGGTTCATAAAACCAGACCCTTGAAATGGCTTTCATCGATATACAGAGAAAACGGTTTTCAATAAATCAGGTTACGATTGCGCTTGCCAGAAATATTCCACCAGCAATGCTTTCCTGTTTCGCGTGTTTCTGTGAAATGGATTTCGGCTTCATTCAATGGAAAACCCATGTTGTATCGCACAAAGCGGAAATTGTATTATCCTGGCAACATAACTGGGTCAAGTAAACAATCCTATGCAAGCTACCGCATGCAAGCAAGTGGATTGACTGTTGGGTTCATTGGTATCACTGTAGACTTGTTACCTTATCGAACTCTGTGTCAATTGCGTAAAATCAAGGCCTATCCCAGATTACCGGACGGATTACTTACGAGGATTTGCCCACAGGCAATGTGGATATAGTTAAGAAGGATGAGCATATTTTACTTGCGCGAAATTTTGTGAACATACTTTTTTGGCAATTCTGCTGTTTAAGCTACGAGACTTGAAAGTTGATAGTGGCCGTACGCTGCGGTTTTAATCAATTGAGAATAGTCGCTTCTCGGATTGGGCACGTATGTTTGCGATGTAAGCAGAGCTGCACTATATATTGGGTAACTATAGCTTGTGTTCATCGTACCCGTCACAAAGCACGAGACCATCGAGAGGCTATTCTATGCGTTGATCTCTTTGTGTACGTACGACCCCATAGTATGAACAATAACGTGACCTATTTTATACAATAGGCACCCAAGCTGGGAGGCACTACTTTGGTACCTTTGTATAATATTCTGTACCCACCGACAAGATGAAAACACGCTGTGAGACTTTTTTTGGAAATCGGTGTGTTTTATTTTAATACGACGGATTCGGTCAAAATTCTGTTAGCGAGAAACCCCCACGGCAGTCGAGTCGTTGAGTATATGCCACAGATGCTGGTAATTTTTTAATAGCCTGAGGATGGGCTGTAATCGTGATTCGTTCGAAATTTCCTTTATAAGATACCACTTTTTCACTTTCCTAGTAAGCGTACAACGCGGACCATCATTGCGAAACAGGAGTTTGATCCGATCAGTGTAAACTTATTTTTGCTGAATTGGCCATCTACCCATATGCATTACGTATACTGAGATGCAAAATACGGTCGAGTCTTTGTTTTCGCATTGAACCGAAACAGTCCTACGTGACGAGTTCATGATAACTATTATACCGTACGTAGGCTTTTCAACACTGCACCGAGAGGAACTATGTATTCCAATCGATGTCGTGACCGGTTACTGTGGTGAACGCCCACGTGGATGTTAACGTTTTCAGTCGTTTTTTAACGAAGTATGCTATAGCACAATGCTGTCCTCTGGGGCATCGAGAAGTCTCATGCGGCTGATCTGGTATTGTATGTGCGTAGTGCTGTTCGGGAAGCGGGGGATAGCTCACATTACAGCGAGTAATCTATTATAACCGACATATGGACGCGTTTTTCAATAGGGAAACTATGCAGAGCAAATGCTTTTTTGTATGTGGGTGAAAATCGCGTGGTCGTCAACGCTCTTGTAATTCAATGCAACCTTTGCAATACACACAGCGTATCGGCCTACCCTACTAATCATTGTTCACTAACTGTATGCGTGTAAGTTTAAAAGCCCTATTCTCACAGAAACTAGCCTCTGAATTAGATGTTTTTGTTGTTTTTCCTAATTTTCCTCGTTGATTATAAGGCGCAGACTATTTCTTGTCAATAGAAGAAATTGACTTGTTTTTCATCCCGTTGAGTGCTGTCATGATGGCAAAATTGCGATTCACTATCCAAGTATTTCATGCCTCTGGCGTCGTTACAGAATCTTTCTGGCATCCCGTTGTTTTTTAAGACAAAACGTCAAGACACCCAGAAATTATATCAGCGAGAATTTCCGAAAACCACCCTTTGTCGTCACTTATCCTAAGGCTATGCTCGTTCCGCGAAGCGCGACAGTAGTGTTCCCCGCTTTGAATTTGAGACCCATTTCCTGATATTTGTCTCGGAATTTTTCGCGTGATTTCAGCAGGAACACTCACTAATCCCCAGCAATTAAATCATATTCGTTCCCTTCGACGACGCGCGCTTTTTTTTGTACTTAATTCGAACATCGAAAATTTTCCCATTCGTCCTGCCGAATGTAAATTCGTGACCGAGAAATATACGGTCGACCAAAATAGAGCGATTGATCTGAATTGTAAATGTGCTTCTATGTAAGTATAGTTTGGCCCTGGTTAGACGAATCATAAATCGTTCTTTAATTACGATGGATATTTGCCCCGGCGTGTAATGCTTAACTGACATATCAATGTTCCTGTCGTCATGCGTTGCTCGTTAATTTCGGGAAATAAACCCAGACGGTGTTGATTAAGTACGAAGAATTAGGAACGCGGATTTTCCTTGTCCCACACGCATCAATCATATATATATATATACTTGTTCCCGTACGGTTACTATTTTGCTACCCTTAGGGAGTTTAAGCGTAAAGAAAAGTCTGATTCTGTAGTCCGAAAACTAACACAAATGAAGGCGGCATTGAAAGCAGACACGTGGTTCAATATTTTTAACCCGGACTCGCAGTGTACACAGGCTATATCTATACAAAATACCTATATTAAGAAGTATGCCTAAAGACTTCATTAGGTAGCGACTTACGGTCGCCCGCAAATGACTGAGTCGTGGACATGCCCGGATCTAGCCGTGTAAAATGCGTATCAAACGCGGTCAAGTCATTAGTTAACGATTGGAAGTGGCCTGAGAACGAATATCGCAAATGATGGCTGCTGAGTGGGTCGTCAACGGATCTGTGCTGTGGTGAATTTTAGCGCAGCTAGAGACGGATAGGTGTTTCGAGACACCCCAGCACCTGTGCTGTGTGGCGTAAGGTTTCTTCTGTCTCTTCTATACGCTGTCAAGTCTACATTAAAATATGCCCATCGCATATGAATCCCGTCGCGGTGGTATTTCAAGTCGCAACGACAATTTTGCAAGCTAGCATTTTTCAATTCGGGTACGTAAAACCTCTTGCGATATGGCAAAGGATGTGAACCGCGGGAGGTTTATTTGAGGTCTTGAATCTGCTTCGATAATACATCGTTTGGAAGCCTCAGGCCATAACTGTTACGTGCGCATTCTCGATCACCCATACTCGCGACCTCAGCCATCGTATGAAAAACAACTCCTAATTAGGCATCTGTCGAATTAATTCTTGCCTCGGGTCACCATGAACGAGACATGCAGCCATAGCGACAAGTTTGATATTGAGTTAATTGGAAGTCGAACTCCGATTTAATTCAAAGGGTGGTAGGATTTACGGCGGATAATGTCACCACGAGGGTGTCTAGTCAAAATTGCTTTCCTTATTTCGATTATAAGCCAGGATTTTGCCAATCTGTCGTCGGCAAAGCACTATAATCAAGGGTAGTTTCGACATTGTATCAACGCATTTCTGCGTGATCGCAGCCTAAAGGAAGGCTAGCTTCCTCTGTCACGTGTTCTTTCTTTGTACCCTTAGTATTCATGACACACGAAGTTGTACCGCGGTTGGTTTCGTATGGTAGTTTCCCGAGACTGCATTGGCAAAGACTTGGTAACAAAATTGGATGTTGCCAGAGCGATGCACGCTCGATGCAGGGATTGTTGGCAACAATGCTAGGGGAAGCACGAAACCAGACTATCGCTTCCGCAAATTGGGTTGTCAAATCCAATGAAACAACAGGGTATACTATACTCCCGCGGTAAATTGAGCAACCCGTCTGAATAATGACTATATGCTCTGAGTTTCAGGGTGTACACAGATTTCTTGCGGTAACGCCATCGGGTCGCTGCGTTGACGCACGAAATCAATCTAATTAGTCGATTGTAATTGCGACGCTGATTTTGTGACCTATTTGGCAAAAGCCTAGGATGAACCTTTGTGTCATTTCAAGACCAAACGGGCGGGTGTGAAACGATGTAGTTCTGTCGGAAACTTGCTGAAATTTGTTTTAATGGACTATGCCTGTTTGCCCGCAGAATATACTGTTAGAATATTCACAACGTGACTGTCTGAATTGCTTGCATGAAGGAAACCCCCCATCGAAAAAGCACTGAGCTATCATTATGCTTGGAAGCGGTTGAGGTTTAGAGTTATTATTACCTGTCACCATTTAACATCAATTCAGTTGCGGCGCAAGTCACCATTTTACTTAACTGTATGCATCGCAATGTATTTACTTCTAACTGTCCCGACCCTGACATCATTCCTGAAAGTCTTACATCATCATATTTTGTTATTATTGAAGCAGCTCTATAGGCTGGGTCGTTACTCATATTTTTGTAATTTCACACCTAAGCTTAAGTCATATGATAAGTTGCGCAATATTTCCTTGCATTTCAGAGGAACTGCCGTTGCTGGGGTGATTTAGCCTACTGTATAAAGTTAATTATGCCTCGTAATAGAAGTGGGAGCATGATAAATCCCTTATTACAAGGTCGATTGAAGCATGCAATTGATAAATATTAGCGTATTTCATGGAAAACGCCAAGAAGCTATGCCATTAATGCACCACGCTATTCATGAGTGACATCAATTTCCGAGCCTTTGATGCCAAATTGACCCATGTAATACGATTCCCAACTTCTCATGTTTTGCTGGTCTGTTAACGAGAAAACAATGTCATAATGACAAGAAGTTGGGTCATACGCGCGTAACGACCTACAGAGCTATGTGCAAGATGCAGCGCATTAAGGGTGGTGCTGTAATTATTCAACCTATCATATGCTTAGAATTAAAGGCGTGAGAATGAATAACGCAATGATCGGCGATACTGCTGCCACTGCCTGCGCTGTACAAAATACAAGTACAAGGTGTGATATTTTGTGGGGTGTTGTGATTCGTTAATCGACTCCACCCACTTGACGTTGCTGAATCTGCATATACTGGCCGCTGTATGCTCAGCTCTTTGAATCATGAAATGTTGTGTTTGATAAAACCCTTTCATCGTAATGGCGGCGCAAGGTAGATATTGACGGGGAAGAAAATGTCAACGGATATATCTCGCTTTGCTTGATCATGGGAAAGCTATAGAAAGAATATTTTCCATGCAAATCGCCCAGATCCGTGCGAAACTGATCTGTGATATTTGATGATAAAGTTACAACTCCTCGTTCAATGATGCGGTGCCGCATTGTTTGAATCTTAGCTCGCGGGAAATGATAAAAAGCGTCGCGCGAAATTAAACATTTTTACCCGCCTTGTCATCACCTCCCGCCGTTGATAGGAACCTTTCCTGGATCACCGTATCACATGTTCATTAATGCTTCCAAACTGTCGTCGTCACGTGAAATGTTGACATTGCGCCGGTACTCCACTCCATGTCCATCTACAGCCCCTTGCATTGTCGTAGCTGTGTATGCAATATTTTGGGATATGATTAGTAGTATTTCGTCGGACATGGCATATTCCCGGGTTGTTACTTGTGCTCTGTTCTCTATGCATGCATTAGCCATAATATGGGATCTGTATGCAATAAATGGGAAATTCGGGGCGTCGAGGTGTCATATTTTGTCATATTTCATGCAGTCATCCACGTGCTTCATGGTGTCTATATTATGTACCTTGTGACGGATGAGTCATGCTTTCATTCACGTCGGGAAATCGCGGCGCCTAAGCTCAGTCATTTCACATGTAGCCAATAATAATCGCAACACGTACACATTATTTAAGGCTTTGTTTTTAAAATCGGGTCGCACTCCTTTGACTTTGTTGTAAATCGTCAGCCTTCTGTTCAGGTTCTGTGTTCTGCTTGCTACTTGCAAATTCCTTACGTCGTCGACAAGTGCCAAGAATTTATCGTGACACACGGTCATGTTTCATCACAAACACCCGGCCTTTCTGCTGCCGCTGAACATCGATATCTGATGTATAACCAGAACAAAGGAGCTGAAAGTTCTGCCTGCGAATTGATCAATACACCACCTTCGCCGGGGAATCATTCAGCGTCGAACGGCGCCCACGGTGAAGAACAACATACCGCTTCCTCTCCGGTAACAAATGACGAACCGCACGATTTGAGCCCTGGTGCAAACATGACTGGCAAAAATGAACATACGGTACGTGTGTTAAACTGTTGGGAGGGGCTAGCAGTGAAATATGATATGGGCTCTATAGAAAAAAGCATCGAAAACATTTTGGAGTTATGATACTAATGCTTTTGCGATTTGAAAGTTTCAGTATACTGTATATGTCGGAAAATGGGTCTATACCTTCTTGATTTTCGTGTCAACGATAGTTCTCCCGTTCGTACTACCTCCCTTCGTTGGATTGGTCTCTAGCGGCAGACTTTATAGCCATATTATTGTATTCTCTGTGGTTACGCACAAGACCGAAAATATGCAACGCGACTGTCGCAACTCGCGTGAAGATTTTCAGGCAACAACATGCTAAGACGTCGAATCCCCATCTCTCTAATCACTGGCAATTACAAACAGGCCAAGCGCGACTACACCGGAACTTTTAGTGAAATGTAACCGCTGCCAAACTGTTGTCTACGCTGTCACATTTTAATCAAGCCGTCATCATATTTTACCGCACGTCCCGTCTAAACTATCATTGTATGAGCATGAGGTGTGCAATGTGATGTTTGTTACAGGAAAATAATCCGTATGGACACGCCGACCCTGTGAACAACCCTGATTCCAACCCAGCTAGTCGGGCGTTGATTGAATTTTCTAACCAGACCCGGTTGAATTTATTTAACGAGGCGAACATGCAAAGGAACGGGGCGTTAAAGATTCTATTACAAAACAGCGAAGGTCAAGGTAATGTTTTGATATCATTAAATTAATCATAAACAATGTTTACTTTACTATGCCCCGAGTACAATCAGTCACATGGCGTTTCTCAGTTGCCACTCAATTTCTTCATGTACTCACTCAACGATTTGTTGCTATTATTTGATTCATATCCCTATCCTCATATCATGCTCATTTCAAGATTACACATATGTGTCAATATTAGAGGTTCTCGTGGGGTGCACATCTGAAAGTAAAATGGAAAAAATGCATGTATGATTATGGATGGCATGGTTAATTGCTGTGGTGTTGCGGGATGGCAACTGCAGTGAGCGACTCGCACAGAATCAAGAGAATGTCTTACTGGCCTAATCAGTTGTCCCCATAATATTTGCGGTGCGATAACGCGACGCGCTGTGGCAAAGGTTTGTAGCATAAGATCACGATATTAGTGGATCTCGCCCCAATTTACCTCAAGCGATGCGTGAGCTGGACAATATTGCGGTCAGCACGAAATCCTTTTAGTTAGTCAAAGCCTATCTTGATGCACGCCACATGTTTTCCTTTTCGCGGCACATCGAAGCTGGTGAAAGGCAGAAGTATAATGCAGCCAAATCAACCGTGACGTCATTTAGCCCCGCCCTGGCAACATTTCTCCCGACGCGCATACCTGTACTGTTTTTAAGCCCAAATTGGAAAGATGCGCCATGCTGATAGATATTTTAACTTTGGTTTGTATCAATGGATGGTACTTTCCGCTATTGATTTATGCACGATCGGCCCGCCCGTCGTATCGAAAACTGAAACCGCAGTCTCATCCCGTTGACTAACTCACTATATTCCGTTGGACAGGAGCTGACGGTGAACCTATCGATCATGATTCGCTTGCTGAATATTTCGCTCGTACCAACGTTGCGCCATCCGTTGATGGTTATCCGTCGTTTGGACTGCCCGCTATTGAAGGACCGACACCACCCAGCGCGATTGAGCAACATCTATACTCGATGTCTAAAAGTATTAGGTAGGTGTTGTACGTTTAATTAGTTAATTGCTTTTTGCCCTTGTGTGTGTTGCCGCAGTGTTTGAAGTAATAGCTTTGTAACGCTATGAGGTCGCATTACACACCGGTGCTCAAATTGCGAGCGGCCGGAACGCTGCCGTCTGGGAAACTGCAAACGCAAGTGACTGTCGCATTTGCAGTTGAACGAATGCGAAATCGTAACACTCTTACACATATCTTGAGTGTCATTTCAAAGTTACTCTTATACTATCTCAGGTTCGACTTGGTCTGAGTATTTGAATAATAGCCTACCTTGGCTTATGTTGTAGGTGAGCAGCGAAAAGACAATTTTCCATTCTTGTGGGTAGGCAGTCGTGTATAGGTATTAGGTACTGTGTATGTATGTAGCGTGGTAATCTTATTAAATAAAACATATATATATGCATTACACCATCTCTTTCAACTCGCCAGTCCAGATATTGGATGAACGAATCGTTACGGCGAAACATCAACCCAGCGTACGATCTGAGGCTAATTTGATGAACTGCTCTATGGCTTCAGATGTTTAAGTAGGCCGTGGTTGATCCTCTAACGCAGCAGGCAGCCTTATTAAGGAACTGTCGATGCCAGCTACTGCATATCGATATGTGGGGTTTTCATTTGCAAAATTGAATACAAATTAATTGACATGGTAACCCTTCTTTGGAATCAAATTTCAGTTGAACGTATCGTGTGCCAACGTTCCTACTACTCGCGTGCGGTTTTTCCAAACGTATCACCCTGATTTCCTTTGAAAAGTCTAGGGTCGTAATTTTATAGTTGGTACAACGAATAGCACGGAAAAAAAATTCCAATTTCTTTCCAGCAAAGCGACTCCTGCAAAGGAACTGTCGTCGTCTCCGACAAGCTCCGTTTCTCAGTATCTTCTTTCCATGAAAAAGGAAAAGCCAAAGAAGGAATATAGGTGCGATATGGATGTCATGTTAAATTGCTGATGTTCTCTTGCTTACTGTGCGCTCATAGTGTGTATCGTTGCTAATGCAACCGAACCGATTTGACACGATGTTGTCGATTTCAGATGTGAATATTGCAGCAAACTCTTTGGCAGACAACAGCATTTGAAACGTCATATTTTAACACATACTGGCGAACGACCCTACCCATGTCATCTATGTGAAAAAAGATTTCGCCGATCGGAACATTTGAAGGTATTTGTTGTTGTTGTTGCTGTCAAGTTGGGATGCATTTTCGACCCTTGGTACAAATTATGCTTGACACGCGACCTTTGTTAACATTGCGACACGATTTGTGATTGCAATGCTACGCGAAATGAGACTGGCCATTTTGGACGGTTGAAGTTACAGTTAGTGTTTGTTGTTGTTGCGTTTGCTAAGTACAAATTATAATGATGTTTGACATGCGCCTTGTGGTAAGGTTGTGTAACACGATTTCTGATGGGAATACTATCCCTTGTAGCATCATTTGGCGAAGCATCAACAGGAAACGAATCGGGCTGCTACTGGAGAAGGAGGCAACGCCCCGTTGGTAACAAATTATTCAGCGAATCGAAAAAGGTTAAGTATGCCGTATTCCTGACAATGGAGATATTCTTTGTGCAAATTGTATACCTCAACAGGAAATCTATACCTGCTGATGCGTACGCTATGTCAAAAATGATGCTCGTGTCGTCATGTAACCAACCTAAACCAGAAGAGCAAAGTCCTACGATAGAAAATAATAAAGCAGTTGAAAGGGACCATATTGGAAGGTGATATAATCGGGTCAATGTTCACTGAATTGTTCATGACTGGATTTCCTATTTTCAGCAACCCTATGATTCTTACGAAACTCAATGGAGGAAGTGCCTTAGACTCAATTAGTGAGAGACTTGCTTTTGCTGCTGCGCAAAGGAACGAACAGGATCAAGAACATTATAGAACTACTACGGAATCACCGATTGCTCTTAACTTATCCAGCAAAGGTGGCTATATTAAATACATTTTAACATCAAGTCAAATTATATTGGAAACTTAGTTAATGCTGTGCTGAGTCAACTGACACGACTTATCGCAAGAGATCTTTCACCATTGGCTGCCAGCAATATTGTATTACACAGTTGCAGATATGCTAACGATTTAGTGTGTTGCCTTTTTTGGAATGTTTTCTGTCGCGGTACGTTTCCGTGCGGTGTTTACTGTTCAGCTTGTCGAGTTTGTTTGTGAAGGGTATGTATTCCACATTCACTCAAAGGATGGGTTGTGCCAAGCAACTGTTTGTTTTTGATCACCCAATGTCTACATAGTTGATGGGCCATCAACATTTTCCCCGTCGCTGTTGACGGTTGGACGGTCGCATATTTTTTCGCTTTCATTACGAGTTTTTGACAACTGATTAAAGAATTCCGGTTACTGATTAATAATATATGAATGCGACTCCGGGCGTCTCCGGACGTGATAGTATGATTATACGGCCAGTCGCGATATTTTGAATCCGCATTTGGGTGTTGCCTAATATGTCTTCCGCAAGTCACGTGCACGTGATGGTACAACCTGAATCTCATGTGAGAAAGTTTCTGTTTACATAGAGAGCTAATGAACCTAGTGCACGGTTGGGATATTCGGGTTAAACCTCTCAATTGTGCTGTAAATTTCAAGCCTTGCAATCTATGAACCTTGAAACTACTACAGCTTTGGCATGTCTTACATGTTTGCTCGCCGCTCAAACAGGCTAAGACCGGGTGCGTTAAGGCTGACAGAGAACCGCAATTTTTGTGCTTCATTTGTAAGCTTGAATATAGTCTTTCCAGAAATCCTGGTTTAAGTAGTGCACTGTATACAGTGCCTAGTGTCTTTTGTCATAGTGAGTTGTGATGTACATCAACTGATACCTTTATCATATTGCAGCTCCTGCCACCGCCACCAAAGTGTTTGACCATCCCGCTTCTCCTGTTGCCACTTGCAACGGAGATAAAGAAGCGCAACATTCTCCAGCAGACTCCGGAATCGAAGAAAAGACACCGAACGCAGTCAATTTACCACCGCTGGAGAATGGTCAACATCCTCTTCAACAAGAAGCCAATGAAAGTGTTAATGGAGAAGTGAACGATGCAGAAAACGTGCTGGACAAGGTTCAATCACCTGAAGAACACAAGGAGCAGGTAAATTGTGTTATCATTGTCTTTTCGTGTTCAGTGGCGCAACGTCAGAGTTACGGCGGTGCGAGGCAGATCAGGTCTGTCGGTCGTGATTCTCATTTGCCATTCTCTAATATGAGATTTTGATTACTGCAGCCATATTCAATTACGCAGTTCCTGAATTGCGTTGTTGCTACCGCGGTTTACTTCCGTTCTGCTTTGTTTGACCCGATACTGTTATGAATCTCGTTTAACCCCATTGTAATATTGCCATATAATATATTACAGAACAACCCCAGTGACATGTCGATGGAAAATTTTGCCACCAGCGAGGTGATGACGTCCGATTTGAAGCGGCTTTTTGCTGCTATGGATGGCTGTTGAAACAAATCGATGCTTTGAGAACAAGTATGAAAATAAAGTATGTGTTGCCCGTACCTTGAGACTTTGCGATGGGCGTTGTGCATTGGCCAAATATACTGTTTTTCCATCATTAATGTCATGTTTTATCAATGTATAGTTTACCTTCTGAGCAAATGCTAACGGCATGAGTACTGTTAGCATTTTCGTCTACTTTAAGAAGTCAGTCTTGGAATGACGTCTTGTTGGGGGGAATTGCCACCAATTTTACACACATAATGCAAACTTTTTTACATAGTGAAACTGTTCAAGTTGTTTTGTTCTACTGTTGTACTGCCCAAGTTCTAACGGCGCGTTGGCGGGATAAAATTCTTTTTCCTAATGAGGACGAAGATATTTCAAAATGAAATACGATTGCAATATTCTTTATATGTTTCATGTCATCTTTCCGTACTATTTGTCCTTGCGGTTATTTATGCGTCAGACGAGCCTGGCGAATTCTGATTTATACTTAGTGATGGGAGTGAAAGTATTTTTTTGAAAATTGTGCTGATCGAAGAATTTTTGTTTAATCATGGACATAATCTTGGAGCTGCAGTGCAAAGAGAGAAGCGGGCGTTTTATCCAGAGGCAGCTCCACCCAGTCCCACGGTGTTGTCATCGCAAGAATTCTGTCTTGTCCCTCCTCCCCCAACGCGCCCAGCGTACATAAGTTCAAATTGTGATGACGCCACTCTTGCTGGTCACTAAAAAAATGAAAACAGACCTGTTCCACTAAGATCGTCGTAGCATGAAATATTACACCCTGAATAAGCCCCCTTCCCCAAGATTAGACCACGTTGAAATTTTCAATAGCCTACGCGCTGGTGCGTTTCTCAGGTTCCTTCGGTATGGCGTTCATTACCTGGCATCAGCGATAACGGTTGCTGGATTGGAAGCCAGCATTCCTGAATAATCGCCAAACCTACAAGGACGCAAAGTTATCGCACACAGCGATCATTTCCGCCGTGTCTTCGTACCCTTGCGGTTTATACATAGGCTTGAAGCTCAGCTTCTAAAATCACATCAATTCATATGAGTCAGCATCTCATGGATATAATTGTTATATCAAAATCGGGGATGGTTCATGTTTCCGAGTTACCTGCGCTGTGGGTTAAGCTAGTTGGCTTTATGCGTCATATGGATGATACCGAATGCTTCTATTTCGATGTACCTTGAACGTTGCTTGTATCACGAGTGTGTGCAAATTTAACTTGTGAAAGTGCCGCGATATGCTACATCTTGCCAAATTTTACCCTATAAATTATAGCGACTTTCCAGCTTGGCGGCGGACACAAATTTCAATTTATTTCCCTCTTTTTCTCTCTCTTACTTTTTTCTCTTTGATATGAATTTTGTCGCTGTCGTACTTGTCTGGTTATACGTACTATACGGTATTTTACTTCATGTGCAAAAAATCATTGGTACTGTGTTTATCATTTGTTGTCCGCTGGGCTGTACATCAATTGCAGTTGACTTGTTGTTGCGAGTACGCGGGAAATTTCAAGTTGTTTTTTTGTACAATCCGTGACAAATTTTGCAGACCTATGTGGCTTGTGTTGTGGGGATATTCTCATATAGAAAATGTTGCAACCTCTTCGCAACCACTCAGATTGCCTTCCGGTCGCGTAGCAGAACTATTTATCAAATATAACCCATTCATGAAGTGAAGCTTGCGTGTGTATTCAGGTTTTGGTTTATCCTACCATCGCGTTGGATTACTAATGTATTTTGCTTCTCCGCCCGATGTCGGCGTGGGTATGGCATAATATCCTGTTTCCGAAATGGCTCATTTCCAAACCGCTTGCGAGCTTTCTCGCCATTGAAAACATATTTTCCATCGATTATTCAATGTTGGGTGAGCATGAACAACCGATATCATTTCTATACTACCGGTTCTTGTCGAATAAATGCACAAAGTAACAACTCGTTCTCGCCTATCATCTCGTGTAGCACGTGTTTAAAGCGACTGCGGGTGCGCGGTCTATTCTCGAGCTGGCTAGCTAGGAAGCCACCTACTTCAAAAATGTGTGGCTAAGCCGCAGTTGCACCAAGATATATACCGTTATTTGCGATGTGACGCCTTCGTTATCGCATCCCCTAAAATTCATCTTACGACTCGAGAGTTGAGTGCACTGTGAATGATGTAACCTCGAATTATCTCACAAACTGGCCTGACCCGGTCGGAGTATAATTGCATAATAAAATGCTAATGCTCACATTCAATAATCTTGTCGCTCGCGGCATCCCGATTACTTCCTTTTAATAGGCGCGGATCAAATTGGGGTGCAATTACGCAGGCTGTAGGCTATGTTCTGGCAGACTGTGGGAAATTAGTTAAATTGGAAACATTTTTTGGTATCCAAGAAGGCTATATATAAGCTCTATACGGGGCGTGGTTTTGGAAAATACTGAAAGCCTGATCTATGAACACATGCCTTAGTCACCCGATTAAAGCTGTACTTTAATCATTCAGATGTGCGTAAATACCGTGAAATGTTCTGACGGAAGAAGTTCTTTGACCCGGAGAATTATGGTTAGAATTAAATGTGTACTAGCATCACAGCAGGCATCGCGAGAGGCGCCTGGGCCGAAAAATCGCCAGCTTTTGCTGCCATCGAAATTTGTTCATCAAAATTTGTACTACATATTTCAGTGGTGACGTCATTCATTACTTGCGGTACTTGCGGTCATTCTAAACTTTCGGTAGGCCATTTAAACACTTATGATCTCAGAGAATGTGGGATAGGCGTGTAGGACAATGGGCCTACGCAAAGACAATTTCAATTTTTAATGCAGTATTTTGCGAATTGAAAGGTGGCGATAATGCATCAGGAAATTACCCACGGTATAAATCTATAGTATGCTTCTGCGCATATCGTATACACAGTTTCATCATTCATTATGTCAATTTGGGGGCTATTTCCGCCAATTGATTTGATGTAACCTGCAGCGGTACATTGAGCCCGTAAAGAGGCAACCATGAAATGATAGGCTGCGTGAGCCATAGTGGAGTAATAGCGACACCCTGTGTCACGATTTTTGTTTAGCTGTAGTAGGTCTACATTGTGACTGTTGTCACTATGGAGACTCTTCGGAGACTCTCCGAAGAGTCTCTATATTGCCACCAACCCAAGATGTGGGTAGGTAATGGAGTAGCCTGCTCCTAGAATACTTTGCGCATCCTAGTTAAGTCACACAACATACTATAATGTGCTGTCCATCCCGGTTAAGTCAAATAGCAAGAGAGTACGTACGAGCTTATTACGCATCTACTATAAGCTTGAATTTTAATGCAATCGTTCCAACGTAGCACTGTGTTCACACGAGTATCTATTATCACAGATAACGAAACTCATTATGAAGATCACATTTAGGAATTGGAAAAGTTCATTCCTTTTCATTGTCCCCTTGTCGCCTGAGTGGGCATGGTAATGTATAGCTAACGCTCATTTTATCGATTATTTCACGTGTCTCTGCAATCAAGCGTACCGTACCGGCTGAGTCAAGAGCTTTTGGGATGACGCGCAACGAAAGATGTTTCAACACGTCGCCGGAATCGCGGCGCGAGTAACAATAGGCTGCCATTCAACCTGTATCGGACTAAATAAATAAGGCGACGAGATCCTCATAGAAAGTTAACTCGGAGATAGTAATATCCGGGTAGTCAGTTCTTAAGTTTTCGAAAATTTCATGCGGGATTGTGAGTAGGCTACTGGCATGGATTGCATCCCACCGCAGAGATTAGTTCAAATTAGCAGCGGTAGCCTGCGATTCTCTTGCAGCTGAGCTGATATCTCATGTGCCGTTTACTTCTAGTCTTAGATATGTCGATTTCGTCCGTATTCACTGTAGGCCTACTTGCCGTGGTATTTTGTACGTACGATGGAGTGAACGGGTTATTTCCAAAGGACCAATCTATAGATTTGGTATTTCCCCCAAGAAGTCGACGATCCGCCACTGGAATACCTGATGGTCATTTGAGACCTCTTGGTTAGTATAAAGACTGCTTGCGAAATAGTCAATGAATAAACGATAATAAATTGAGTTTCATCGTCGCATTTAGGGTGGCAACGGATTCCACAAGGCAAGGTGACAGAACATAATGATGCCATGGACGCTGTGACATTTTGGGAATCTCATGTGAAAACAGAGAAACCGCTAGTATTAAGGTGACCGTTTACTATAAACAATATGCAATTGGCGTGGCTAATCAGTGATCACTGAGTATTGTGATGTGTATTACAGAGATGGTTACAATCAAAGTTCTGAGATCTTCACTACATGGGACGATAACTACCTCAAGTCTCAATATGGAGATATCATGGTCGACGTGACTACTAAGAGACCAGGGAGCATTATTGAACCACAAGTTATTAAACTGAAGAAATTTTTGAAAAGGCAAGGGTTATGGTTCATTTCACAAAATTACTTAGGATGAGCTCCCGTTCCCAATTCCATGGAAACGTAAAATTCTTGAATGCGGCAACCGGGCTACTTCAACCGAAGGATCGTATCATAATTGCATAATTTCACGAAAATATGTGTTTTGGTGTGCGTGGGTGCATGTTCCAAAAACACTTCTGCTACCACAAAGACAAAGAGATCAGCCAAATTTTCGTTACAGCGTAAACCGTCCACATCAGACAGCTAACCAGCCTACTAAATACTCTTTCCCATATGTAGACGTAGCTGTCCGGCTTCATTATGGGATTATTTCGTTGTTTCTTAGATACAACTTGGAAGATTGGTATCTTGTGAGTCCAGTACCTGATGAGATGCTTCACGCAATACCGATGGTCTCCTCGCTCATGTGCGGATCTTTCAAGAAGTATTTGCAGGTACCTATCCATTCGAAAAGTTTTTTTGTGTGTGGTATAAACAGCCTAGATGCTTAAGCCTACATTATATAAAAGGGTAAACTTTTGCCATATAAATGTTTGGTACGGGTCATGCTTTTCGGTAGAACTATTATAGTAATCATTTCCACGGATGGTCGATCTTTGTTTACGGGTCTGGCGGTGATGAAACCGTAAAAAATCGTTGATTGGAATCACAGAGCATACGAAAATCATAGAATTTCTGCTTTGGACCCAACCTTCACTACCTACATTCTTTTGCTAAGGCGTGTATTCCCACGCAGTTTCGCAAGGTTCCGAATGCGATGTAGTTGGTTCGAAGCTTATGCACCATTTGTCTCCCCGCTCCCGGCTTATTCTTCCAATAGTGATAATGGCAGTTTTAATTTCAGGAAGTGGAGATTTGGATGAGTTCGGGTGGAACCAGTACAAAACTTCATTACGACCCGGACCATAACATGCACTGTCTGGTATCGGGACGAAAAGACTTCATATTATATGATCGTGAGCACGCCGATGTGTTCGCTTTTGAGGTAGGCCGCTTTATGGCGCTATATATCAAGTATTACAGTACGGGGCGTAATTGTTACGGTCGGCCATCTATTTGAACAGTTTATATAACAAGCATTCTGCAAGGCTTTAAGAAATCATAAATAATTCCTGATCAACCGTCCCAAGCCCAACGTGAGACTGAGACTTCAATAACATATTTTTGACAGCATGACGAAATAGAGGGCCGGGGCGAATCGAAAATCGATCCAGAGATGGTAAATATGTTTGAACATGGCAAGATTGCAAAAACGCCTTGGATTTGGACTACGTTGAAACCGGGAGACTGCATCTTCATTCCCGCAGGCGAGTCTATTACAATAATTGGCAACACTGATCGTGACTTAAGCGGCCAACTGGCTTAAATTCCAAGTTTCAGAAAATGGGTGAATTCAACTAACACTCCTTTTATTTAGGGCATTTGCATCAAGTAAGATCTTACGGAAGAAGTTTATCCTTTTCCACGTTATGGACTCCTCTGACAACATTCAACGATACTGGATGCGATGACGTCAATGTCACCGATTCTGTTACAGCAGAGCAACAATATTTCGTATGGAAATTAGATGACGTGAGTAGATTGCACCACGAAAATGAGACTCATTCTATTGCAAACATTGCAATGTTTATGCGATGCATGGAATGGAGTTGACAATGGAAAGTTTCCCTGCAGATTTGAGAGAGTTACTGTACAACAAAAAAATATACATTTGTATTTTAGGGTCAAAGAGTTGTCAACCGGGAAAATTTTACCACTGATCCAGAAATATTCCGACACCATTTGTATTCGTTGATTAGGGATGATGATAAACTGCCACGAGAAAGGTAGGCTATGTATTTATTCGGGAAATGGTGCATCTGTTTTTTCACCACGGTTTGCTTCTTTCCGCAACCCTTCCCGTTTACCAGGAGCTTGGACCGACACCGGTTATAGGATTTTGCTCCCCAGTGACTGGGTCGTGGCTGAATTTCACAAAAGCTGTGCCCCCCCCAGGCGCTTATAGACCCTGATAAAACATACCGGGTGATTATCAAGCGCGGTGCCAACTGCAGTGTCGTTTTGGTCATAATTGACTGATTTCTACAGATTTTTCACTTATTACGAAAAGATTCGTGACGAGCAATCAAAGGAGAGAAAACTCACACCTCAAGCTGCGTTCCGTCAGTTTGACATGAAGAAGAAGAATTACGTCACCAAAGAGGACATAGGAAAATTGTCTGCGAGATTGATTGAGCGGGTTGTGAAAAAATTCATCCGACCTGGCCATGTCAAGGAGCGCGAACAGATACGACGAGACGAGTTGTAATGATTTCCCGGAGGATACTGTGTATAAAGCATATCTATAATAGACATGTATCGTACGATTTTGACATTTTAGTAAATACCTCTTATCGCAATGTCGGTTGTATATTGTATTGAAGTGGGGATGTCTGCGGCTTGCACCGTGGCATAAAACCGAGCTCATAACTTATTCACGCTAGCAAGGAGGAATCTGTTAGCAACCATCTTGCACTGCAACCAATATAACCATACACGTACATCGGAAGCGTTGTATTTGAAGAATTATATAAGTGTATAGGTGTCACCATGACCTACTTTGGTCTAAAGTAGGCCATGGGGTCACATAGAGCGTTAATGCCGTGAGAGAAAATGGCAACATCTTTGTCGGCTTACTGAAGGTCTATTTAGTAAAATAATCATATGACTGGCATTTGGCATTGGATATCACAATGTATATTGATCTGGAGCTTTCCCGAAAGCGCTCGTGGCTACTAATTAACTAGACCAGCATATTTCACCGCCATCTCGAAAATGTTTGAGAAATGCTATAATACCGGTACCATTTGAAGTTTATTGGTAGTAGGAACATTTACAACATTGACTAACATGAAAGTGAATCGACAGCATTTACTTTTCCGTAGGGTCGTTGATCCACCCTTCTAGCGATACATAGTCACCGGAAAATTACCAGTATATCCTGACCTGAATTCCAAAAGCGTTCAGCTTCTCATGACTAAGGTTGTGGCCTTCATATGTAACACGCAGAAATAATGATAAGATCCTACTGTATAGCATATGAACGCTTTTTTCACATGCAATCTCTGTTGTATCAACGTCTAGGCAGTTCCGCGAGCCACGTCCCACGCCAGTTCCATCAGACGATGTCGCTTATGCGTTTCCCGTCAAATCTATTTTGATGCGGATAACGCACGCCAATCAACGATAGCGGGGAGTACACGACTTGAGTCTCAGTCGTTGTGCATTTAGCAAGAATTGATAGCCTATCAAGCCGGTATGATTAGTGGGTAGCAAAGCTGCGTGACTCAAGGTGCATCAATCGGCGTACATCCCAATCGTATTCGCCAGGGTGGATCCGTAAGCTGATTTGACAGAGCATTTTCGGCCGTGATTTTCCCTAATCGCCAGGACTTGGTAGTGGAAGTGGCTGGCAGTTTTGCGCTTAGACATAACACACGCCCACGTCGCATGACAATGAAGGCATCATAAATTGTGACGACATCTTCCACAGCCCGAAATATGAAGTAGGCAGCGAATCGGCATAAATGCGCCATAAACGACCAGCCTACTTTTTCAAAGTAATTAAAACGAAACACGTCTCGTTCCAGGAAATCATAATTTCATAAACACTGAATCAACAAGGTGTTAACAGGCGTTTTTTCGTATGGTGTATTTACAATTACAGAAAAACTCTGCGGAGCACTTACCATCTACAACATTTACATGACTAAAATCAGTATAAATAGAAAGTCTTATAAGATGTATAGGCCCAGTGTGCAGCTGAACCCATCACACTTGGTTCAGGATCTCGGACAATATTCGCTACTGTACGTAAGTGATGGGTTGGCTAACTCCACGCTGCAGTTGTAGCTAAGGTATAGGCCTGCAGATATAATTCTAGCGTTTGCTTTGCATCAACGCTATGATCACAGCGATTACGTTATGTCGGCGATCTCTTTATTATAGAGTTATATTGCATTGGTAGTAACACTGTTATAGCTATTATCATGCATTCGATAGCGGCCTTTGAAGGTTATTGTTCGATAGGTGCGGTGCAGTGGTATCAAATTTTCATGACCTCACGCACAATAACTTCGAAAATCCTATAAAACATCCTTGTGTTATTCACCCTCTCACAGTTCTTGTTGCATAGCCTCAAAGTTCGGAAAATAATGTCGTTCGCTGGACAATTCAAACTCTCACGTAGAGATGGCTACAAGGAATTTGCAGCAGCTACTGGTATGTATCTAAATTATCAAATTTGTGAATATTTATCTATTCTGTCTGACATATGAAGGCTCTGTCTTTATTAAAAGGTGCATCTCCGGAGCAAATCGCTAAAGGCGAGGCTATTCACCCGGTAACTGAAATTGCAGTGAACGGCGATACATACACGGTGTCGCGCAAATTCCCGCAGCAAACAACAACCAATACGTTCACTCTCGGTCAAAAATGTGACTTGAATCTTGTTGAAGGAAAATGCGCGAAGGTTTGTATTTTGTGTCCATGCTATAACATCAGATTCCTCTCGACACCCAGTAGCTGCAACATAGAGATACTATGAATGGCGGGATACTCCAAAATGAAAATTGGCAATGTTATGTAATATGAGTTCGGCTCCGCCATGTGCGTGCAAAAGCCTGTGCACTTGGATAATCATGCAGAACTGGCTAGATAACTGTCCCCTCGCTAATAACTTCAATGCTCTTCGTACTCCTAAAACATATGCCTTTTAGGATGTTGTCGTGACGTTGAAAGACGGAAAACTTCATATGGAAGGCGCTAAGTTCTCATGTGTGGCAGAGATTGCTGGCGGGAATCTGAAAGAGACCTTGACTCTAGGCGGTGTCACGATGACGAGATATTCGGACAGGCTGTAACCAGTGAATTGAGCAAGCGACGAAATTTTCAATTAAAATTAACCTATGCGAATATGATGTTGATTTCATGAATAAAATTACGAATCAGTTGGAATATATACTTGAAATATATACTTGGAATGACATTGCAACAAGAAATATCGATACAGTAGGGCCTTATACAGCGTACACTACGTGCCAGACGTCGTACCGTCGCTCAAGTATTTTGGTCGTCAGTTTTTCAAGCGTTTGCGCCAGATATCCAAACTGCCTCCTCCACATTTGTTTCCTTTGTGGGTGGCCAAAACCGGTTAAATCGTTCACGGTTTGGTGGTGATTTTTACGACGGATGCCCTTTACTTTCACAATCCTCTAGCCTTGTCCCGGATTGGGAGCTGGGATCAGCCGAGGTTTGAGAATAGTCGTAGGCGTATATATCCATAATAAAGCAAGTTGAAGTATCACTCGGTGATAGGATGCCGATTGCATAATGACTAATCACAAAATTTGTGACGTTTATCAGCGATTTAAAACCAAGCGACGCAGAGGTCATTGAACGTCTTGCCGTCTCTTAGCATGAACGTTCCGATTGTCAATATGCATGGTGGGTTTGAGTCAAACATCTTTTAAGGATGACATCTCTAGCCTACCTGCTATAGTCCTATAGCCTATTCGCTACGTGCAGACATTTTTTTATCGCCGCTGTATGCAAACTAGGTTTGCTGATTTCAGAAATTTGCAAGAAAGCTGGAGCTCACTATTTCATTGCAGTGCATACATAAGTAGGAGTATGCATTCCTTAATTCCCCAGCCATGGCCTACTTTAGACAGTCCATGCCCCGGCCTATCTTCTTTTAACTCAAGGCATGCCACGCATGAAAGCACATAAGTAAATATATTCGATGAGAATTCCAAGATGTTGTATCATGGTTTATGGTATCATGATTGGTTCATAGTTTATGACCAGGTGGACAAATTCACGTTCTACACCATCGTGATTTCGAATTCCCAAAAAAACTTTCATCTTTCCGATTTACGGCGTGGAGAAATAATCATTATTTGTTCATCCAAACGGATTTTCAATAAATATAATACTTTTTACATCGATTACGACCACTAACTAACTTCTAAAACGCCACCGCCTTTTGAACTAAACGAAAGCACTATTTGAAATAGGTCCGATAAAATCATCTCTGGATCATGCGCGGTGATGAAAAAAAGTGATTTTGCGTTTCGTTTGTTGTTCAAAGTTATATGACTATTGATTCAACTTTGAACCATACATTTTACCTCACTGATGCGCTGAATGATGACTACGCCCTAAACTGATGTCAGACGATTTAACAGCACTGTCAATTCCCCCGCTTCAGTCTTGTAATTACATTGCTATGGTCTGAGGATCACGACAACGCCTTAGCGAGCCCTGTGGCTTGCACTCAAAAGATTTTAGCAGGGCGGTATATAAGTGTGCAGGTCAAGTGCCGACAAGAAGAGCTATAACGAATAGATTAGGCCTATACTCTATAGTTTATACCAACGCGTCGTATGATCATGTTCGTTGGATACCCTTTCTGTTGCGATCATGGATATTAAAGATTTTTGCTCCAACGACTTAAACGCAGCTAAGTTTGTATTCTTCCAAATCCAGATATTTTAGTACACAAACAGAACCAAGCAAACAGAACTGAAATCATGTCTTTTGCTGGAAGATACGCCATGAGGAAACGCGATAACTATGACAATTTTGCAGCTGCGACTGGTGAGTTGATTGTCGGCACACAGTGAGTATAGACTACACGACACCGTTTAAACGTTCAGAATATATTATTATTCAAAGGTGCAACTCCTGACCAAATTAACCGATCGAAAGCGACCGCTCTAACGACGGAAATCGAAGAGAACGGAGACACCTTCTCCGTGAAGAGGCTGTATCCTGGGCAAACAGTTACCAATACTTTCACGGTGGGACAAAGTCAGGAATTCAATTTCGCAGAAGGAAAAAATGCGCAGGTTAGTCTTATTACATTCAAAGACAATAACATGGCAGCTAGACCAAGGTTGGAAAATGCAACACGCAGGACTATTGGGCCTACGCAGGATTTTGTTTAGCCTGTAAGTAATTTTGAAACACCATCTCGCCTATATACAATTGTAGCCCGGATGATATTTAGACTATCTGTGTGTCCCGATTACTAAGTCGGATGACGCAAGCGGTATTTGTGGCAGGTAACTTGCTCAATTTATTCCAGGCAACAGTTGAACGAGATGGAGACAAACTTATCATAACCGGGTCCAATTTCTCTCAAGTTTCGGAAATTGTTGACGGAAACTTAAAAGAAACTATCACCTTCAAAGGCGAATCCATGATTAGATATTCCGAACGTATTTAAAAGGCTGATCGATCATCGCAGGCCAACAGTTGGTTTCAATTATGGAAATATATACTCATAATTAAATTTATGATTGTGTTGAAATATATCCTACCCAATCCGTTATTTAATTACAATTTCACTGAATACAAAAAAGCCTGTACACACGTCGTTCCAAACACGTCCGTTCGGAATATCGGAATATGCAGTAGAATCAAGGTGATCTTAATTCAGAGATCGCCTTGTGTAGTATGAAATGGAAATGGTCAGAAAGTCAACAGTTCTTCGGACAGTTACCCTTCGGCGACATCTTCCGGTAGGATATATTATTGCGTTTCGCTCACCGAGATAAATTAAGCACTGAGATACCGTAAACATCTCCACACTATGTGTACATGGTCTGCATAGCTCATTCGTGTGTATATAATGCTTAATTAGTAGGCCGAATGCATGCAAGCATGAATAAAAATGCATGCCAAATCCATCCACTGAAGCACTGAAGAAGGAAGGAGTCCGTTGTTCTGCTTGAGCGCTTCAGAAAATAAACACGTGCGTCGCTGTTGTTGTTGCCGACTGGCCCGAAAATATTTTGACAATTCTGAAGCCGCATCTGCCTGCCTTTAAAAAGGACAGTTGGGCTGTCAATATCCCCCTTGCTGGGCAATTACAGTCGTTTATGATTAACTTTCAGATTGTACGCGAGGTTAGCGGTCTTCCCAATAATAATAGGTCGAAAGGTTTTATATCTTACGATTTTGTAATTGCATTCACGGTAAAACTGAAAGCGATGTGTTATTTCTGGACCAAACTTGCTGAAGGGGAAATGATTAAAACAATGGATTTGAATTTCCGCTGTGCTCTTACGAGATGTTATTTGCGGTAAGTCATATACATTATATAGGCCTATCGCAAAAGTTTCGGTGCTTGAAAATGACCGATATGGCAGTCAGGCCTTTTGCATCCATGCCAGTTTTTGAATTCACTCTGCCAACTTTCACTTCCAGTGACATAGACGCTCTCGTTTATGAAAAGAAGCATTTGATGCAAAATGAACAGATGCTCGGTACCGAGTCTGAGGTAAGTAAGCTCAGGATATCATAGGCTTCATAGCTTGCGTTGACTGCTTGGGTGGTTATGGTTGTTCGTAGAATACCCTGGAATCTGCTTCAAGTTCAAGTGAATCATCGCCATCAGGTGATGAGGAGGAATCATCGGCAGAACACTACAATCAAGAACCATGGACTGAGTTTGAAGGTCGGTGACATGTAGGCCAATTAATTATTATTACCTAATGATACATAATCTGTGAATTTCATTTAGCCTAAGCCTTCAAAGCTGGCATAAAGTATATTAAGTTATGAATGGACTGATTTTTCAATCACAGGATTTCCTTGCCTGTTTCATGATTTTTTCAACGATATAATATAGGCATATTCACATATGGTGGCATATTTTAGGAGAGTTTCAAAATGAAGAAGAGCTCATGAAGTCTCTTGGGCTTCCGGTGTCATTTTATGATTCTCGTCCGGAGGCCAAGGTAACTAGGTTCTGGAATTGATAATTGAATTATAAGTAAGCAGTACTTATGTATATTCTAAGTCAAGAAAAATTGACAAGATTTCACCCGAATACTTGGAAAAATGGCTACAGCAGAGACTGGAAGATAACGAAGATTTCTTAGATAAGGAACAAGATGAATCCAAGCCCAATGATGACATCCATCTAATACCCACAAGGGACGAAACATATGATCATGTTGATAAATGCGTTGAGGACAAAGCTTACCATGAATGGATGAAATATTGGGCAAAACAGGTGCAGTAGACAATATGTTTGACTAGTCTGTGAGACACAGTCTTCTTCCTTCCAACTGTGAGATATGTGCATGCTGTTTTCACACATTATATAGGCCTAGATTGGGTATATTTAAAAATGAATCCACAAGCCTTCGGGACCATGTTGCTTCATCCTTGATAAATCTGCAGGGCTTCAAGATTTCGAACAATTTGCTGAATAGATGAAGTCTAATCTTTATAAAGTCTTATTAATGATTCTGATCTAAATCGTGTTCTGCACTTTTTGAATGTTTGCAGGGTCCAAGTCTAGTTGGAGAAAGCTGGAATCTCATTCAAATCAGCGAGAATATCACGTAAGACTTGACAATTTTGCATTTTATCAGCATCAACATGTCTAAAATATCTATATTTTACAGTCTTGGTCCGGAGGCTGGCGACAAAGATTGCCACACGCAGAATATCTCTAAATCAATTTGTACTGCCGCTGATGTGCCTCTCCATCTCACACCTGCCCCATGTTCTGTAAATGATAAAAAAGCATGGGACGATCATTGTAGATCACAATATTGGTACTATCACAAGTGGTTCATGGATTGGTTGAATGAAAGTGCAGCAACCATAGATGCGGAGAAAACTGATCAATGCCAAACCACAGTCAACAACACCGGGCGTGTAGTCTGTCCCGAATATAATGCAAACAATGGCGATGTTGATATCACATTGCAAAACTTGCAAATTTCTGACGCTTCAGACTATGGGCGTTCGAGTGCCAATAACCATGAGCAAAATAACAAGAACGGTGAGCAGAATTCCACATCGTCCAACCAAGATCATGTAAATTCACAGCCAGTGTCATCCTCACGAACAATTGCGAGCCAATCGTTTATGCAAAATGGGGACGGAGAACCACCAGAAGAGGACAAATTGGGACAAAAGTTGAAATCAAGTCATGAATTGGATGAAAATACAGTAGGTCTGTCAACTAACTCACATTCATTTTTTGTAGTTCTGTTTTGTCAGTGGTTTATGACATTCATAATCTGCCAATTGGCGTGTTTCGAAGGTTTATTTCAATGCAATCCATTGACTATGTATCTAAAAATTTCCAGAACCTCCGTTGAACCTGAACCAAGTATGTGATGCTTTGGGATACAAGTTTAATGGAACTGGTAATACATGCATACGCTTTTAACAACCTAAATTCATGTTCTTGATCTCACCACATCTGCCACCCAAAAGCTAGTTATTGAGAGTGTAACTGTGTAGTACAGAAACTTTCCATCATTTGGCATGAGAGTGCAATGGCCATGAGATGTCACGGGGTTGAAATTTTTATCTGACCTCTTTCATTCAACATTTTCCTAATTTTACAGACCTCTCTACTAACAATGGAAAGACTTCTGTGACCTTTCTTCAGGTATGGTTGGACTGTGCAACACTACAATAGTTTAATTGTAGCTAATCACATGTTGTTTTATAGCAAAAGGCGAAAAGGAGGATATTGCATCATATTGAAAATGAAAAAATCACAGTAGGCTATAACTACTGCCATGATACCAAGATGTCATATCCTTAGTAATCATGATCTTAATGTCTCACAGATATCAGGTAGTTGTGAAAGTAGCATTTTATTCAAGGCTAAAGACTTCATGAAAATTGCCAACTCTAGTGATGAGAAGTTGAATTCAAGTACCGGTGAGTTTTATGTTCACAAGAATTTCTGGATAATGGTGATTTATTGACATTATGTTATTCATGCTGTCAATACACTAAACTCAATTTCAGGTTTGGATTGTGCAGACAATTCCTCATGTTCTGACGATGACAAGGAAAAAAAATTCGAGACACTGCATTGTAAAGACCCTGAGATTGAATTGCCTGGTGAGATTGCAAATACTTACGGATAGTCATTTATCATTATGGATGGAGGACCTTGATAAGACAAATCTCCCTTTTTGTGTACTTAGTTCTGGAACTTTGCTGCTGTCACACTCAAACAGTTAAAGTTTGCATTGTGAAACTAATACTGTAATTTTGCATATATATGCACTACATATTTTATAGACGATCAATGTTTATCGAAGGAGGTGATCCAAGACCTTGAAGTTACGTGCCTTGAAGATGGAGAAAGTGAAGTGGATAAGCAAGACCAAGCGGGTATTATGAGCTTCACAAAAACTTCAGCGTTATACAGAATATAATTTGCGATATTTTTCAGAATGTTTGATAACGAATACAGACGAGTCATCCACAAAACAGCCCAGTAGAACAAGTAAGAAAGGCAAAAAGCGCAAGTCTGTTAGTCTCAAGAGAAAACGTCCCGTTATCCCGCTTGAGATTGTTAATGATAAATCAATGATGAAGTATTGGGTGCAGCGGTACAAGTTATTTTCCAAATTTGATGACGGGATCAAATTAGATAAAGGTATGAAGCTTTGGTGTATTTCATGATCGTTGGACTTACTGTTTGTGTTATCTTCAGAGTCATGGTATTCTGTAACGCCAGAGAAAATTGCTGAACATATTGCTGAGAGATGCAGATGCGATGTGATTGTTGATGCCTTTTGTGGGTGTGGGGGAAACGCTATACAATTTGCATTCACATGTGAAAGAGGTGAGCTGGACTAATTTGTAACATTGATTTACCTCTTCATGCTGTCTTCTGTTTAGAATTATTAACTTTTAACGTTTTCATCTTATGTATTTCTGTTCTTTGATCTCTAGTAATCGCCATAGATATCGACCCAGTCAAAATCAGTAATGCGGAACACAATGCTCGTGTTTATGGGGTCGCTGACCGAATCGAATTCATTGTTGGTGACTTTTTTGAGCTTGCCTCGTCACTCAAAGCGGACGTGATATTTCTTAGGTAAGATTCAAAACTATACGACAGATATGGTGTGGATAACAAACTTTCAGTTGATAATAATTTGTGTCTTTTCAAAGTCCTCCATGGGGTGGTCCAGACTATTTATCGAAGGAGACTTACAACATTGAAGATATGGGAATTTTTGGATGGAAGGCGTTTCGACTCGCAAAACAAGTGACTGAAAATGTTGCCTATTTTTTACCGAGAAACACCTCAGTAGAAGAGGTGAGTTGTCTTGGTTGTGTCTTTCTCTGTGTAGTTAGGACACTGAACACTTAGGATTGCAAGTGCAGCTGATGACTTGTTTGCAATCGTTGGTGATAGCACAACTATTAGATTTGGACTAACTCCTTAGACTTTTTTATTCGTTTTGATCATACTCTGTTGGTAATCTTCAGCTCATGCAATTGGCTGGTCCAGGAAATCGAGTTGAGATTGAACAAAATCTGCTCAATAACAAAGTGAAGACAATAACAGCTTATTATGGAGAGGAACTAATTGAATGGGGAAAAAACCTGACTGAAGTTTCTGAAGATGTCGACTGTTTTATGGAAGAACCAGACGACGATTCTTCGAAAACGAAGCGACTGAAACAGGACGAGTCAGGCTACGTTTATGATGATCAAGGAGCAGAAACGTTTGGTTGACTGCCGTCGCTGCCGATAGTTGCTGACCGAGAAGCGATCCATAATAACGGACTGACGTTGCCGACTGCGGCAAAAGCCCCATCCGAGTTGTTGGGAAAATAGCCATGAGACATGTCCCACTGAAATATTGTTTGTTGACGCCACCGTCTCACAAGGCTCGACAGACATTAAATAAATGGAGCTTGGGCGACATCGTATTTAGGAATGTTTAGGCCTTCCTCCAATGCCGACGCAAGAGATAAATTTCAATTGATTGGGTGACTGGGCCTGCTTTATGTTGTATGTGCAATGTGCATAGCGACTGCTCACTTATGTTAGAGCATGGGATATTTTGAATAAATAAGATACGCCAAGATATCCCTTATGCAAGTGCCACAGTCCAGTCGATATACATGTATTTTTTCACTTTCATATTTTACAACGCTTTAACATGAGATGAACGCCTCAAAGCTTTGTTGTTGCGTCCTCGATAGCCAACGCCGTATCACTCTTGTAACTAACACTGGGAGTTTCGCTGTTGAAAACCTCTTCAAATTCTATAGTTTCTGATTTACGGAAATCGTCTCCTTTACCAATCGGTTTGTAAGTGCACAACGCCAACGAGAATAGAACGCAGGAGAACGCTTTGCAGAGAAGTGCTGTAAAGTAGAGGTGGGCTTATGCGTCTGATAATTGAAAGTTGCAACGTCACGACAGCCTTTAATTCGATCACTTGATGCCTCGAAGGCGATTCACTTGTAAGCGCACAAGCGGCTGTCTTCACATACCGTACCGCTTAGGTAGCCCTACATCTATAAGTGGGGCTAGTACTTATCGGGATTAGCTAAATTCTCTTATACTTGCCTGTCATTAGGATGTATAAAGCAACTTCATCGCTGTCGTGTATCCAACAGGAACCTTGTTCGCCGGAGCATTCGGCTTGTTGCCAGAGCTTACATGTAGCGTCGAATATCACACCAAATAATATCGGACCGGGTATTGCTCCAAGCGGACGCATTATCCAATACTGAACTCCCATTGCGAAGGTTTTTTGAGATGGCGGTACGCATCTTAATGAGTAAATCGTCTCAATAATCACTAACATGTGGTGTATAGCTTGATGTCGTACTTTAGAGTTTCCTCTTACCTTATTGTAACCAGAATAACTGGGGTTGATGTCATAAAATTGATCATGACAATAAAGAAAAATAGGCAAAGAAACGGAACAAGTTCGTCACAGGGCTCCACGCACAGCCCCGAACGAGCCGTTGATGTTCCATCCGTTATGCAGGAACAGTCCACGAAGCTCTGTAGATGTAGTAGTCTATATACAATCCAACATTCCCGATTAGGCCTTCTGTTATATAGCAGCCCTGGCCTAGGCCTACTCCTACATGTAGGTAGAGCAGAATTACAATAAATCAGTAACACACCCCATCTTCCGATTCTCTTTGACAACCAGCGTAACAAGAAGAAAAGTATGTTAAATTGTCGGATCCGCAAACGGGAGCAAAGTATTCTCCCTGACAACCGCACTGGCTATTGCATTTTGTTGATAGGTTGCCAATAGTTGAGGAATCTCTGTAAATTACGTTGCCATTAAATAATTGCAGTTGAGAATGAGATGCATATTCAAAAGAGTATGAAATAGCTATAAATTCTCAAATGTGAGCTGCGATTATCACACGAAAATGCTACATCGCTAGGTGGCGCCGCTCCAATGATCCAAAAGGGAAAAGCCGTACCGAGTAATCAAACCCATTGTGAGTAGACTAATCGGGCGCGGCATGTCTTAAGTAGGCGATTATTAGAGTAGGCTATTTGTTATTCGTTACCAAGCGGCGCCCTAATTAATCTACACTCGTCTTGAGGTTAGTAGGGTACGTCACTGGAATTCACAGTGCAAGCATGGCCTACTCTAGGCCATGGTGTAAGGCTGCAATAGCATATTATAGGCTGGAAATGCTCAGATTACAAAAAGCTTACGTGTATTGAACTGTAGCTCCTGCGACCGCTGTCGTCGGGCAGCGAAATAAACATACAGGGACTGCAGCCAGAACGGTAACGCAACATATAAGACACAACTTTATAATTCCTGGAGTGCGTAGTTTCAGTCTATTGATGATCACAGGAGATATCAACATTCCCACAATTCCGCCTGGTACGGCGATGATACCTGTTTTAAAAACTCAAGACATTTACCAGCGCAGTCAAAGTTTGTTTAAGCCTAAATAGTTCATTTCGGAGAGGGATCGTGTTGAGTCCTACTTGGTTTGATCTTGGTTGGATATCTAAATGTGGGTTAGACATATCGGGCCAATCATGCTAATTTTGTACGCTGTATAGGAAAACCATACCTAAATTCGAACTGGCGCTTCAAAGGGTGGTGGCGGATACCTCAGCCAAAGCCCAGATTCATTTTATTATTTCAGGCCTATCTTCAGTTATATAGTGTAGCTGGTAGTATGTGTCCCTGCGCTACGCCGAAGACGACTTCACGAACTTCACACCTGTGTAAAGGCCTGCTTCGGCGCTGGTCAAGCTGAATTGAGTTTGAATGTATTTTGGTAAGAACGCTGTAAATGCGGCAACAATGAACGCTTCGGAGCATCCACCAAGTGTAGTGCAAAGAAACGGTGCGTTTCGAACCAATAGACACGCCGCCCTGGGTAGATCTTTTATTGAGTCACCAAAGCCTTCCTTCTCTGCGACGTCCTCAGAAGCACCGACATGTACTTCAGACTCCTTCAGTGATCTGATCATGGCGCTTCCTAAAAATACAGCACTATGCTATAGGTTACACCAGGTTGCATCAACTATATAATATACCTGGAAACTGCTTCGGAAAGCCTGACATTGGTATAGCGACTAGTAGCCATGATGTTCCAGCTGCGACAAGATATCCAACCCACCAAGCACCAACCCACCTTGGATCTGATGATACCAATTCAATTCTATATAAAATGCAAGAACATTTAGTTAAAGACCTAATCCAAGCTAAATTACCCGTAGAGAGAACGGTACGTATTTCAGTACAGTAGAGGCCTTATTGGCAGCAACTGGCTTGCATATAGCTTCGTCCAACATACCGTTGGGAGCGGGGATGTTTGTAAGGGAGAGATAGATGACGCTGATATGCCGTCGTGTCCAAATGTTCTTTTGGTACTTACTCGTCCGGTTCTAATGTATCGAAATCCACATAAACTGTCAATACAATGCCACCAATTGCATACCCCAGACATGGTCCCAGAATAGTCATGGAGTTTGCAATACCTGAAAAAATGAGGTATTAACGCTGGAGGTATACATCATTTTGCTCACGAAGTATGGTTACCTAAATATAGTGCCGCCCTGTCTTTGGATAGGCTGTCTTCAAGCGCCGTATATCCCACCGTGAAAACAGCTATACTACCAAACCCTTGGAGCATCATTGCAAACATAAAAAGATAGAAGTATTTGTCCAGCTCGTCCTCCTGATTGGACGACGCATCGCATGGTGGAGGTTTAGCAGATTTATCACAAAGATCTGAAAGCGTGACATCATTGTTGGTTAATGTCAAATTGTCAGTGAACGTATGGTCTATATAGACTGTCTTGTTTTTCTCAGTTGCATAACAAGATTTTACGATGTGTAGGGAGTGAACGTTTCATGCACACATACCGCGCCCTGATGTTTATTTTGAGGTCATTTACTCGAAATTGTCCCTCCTCGAAAATATATTGGACCGCGCCCTGATGTTTATTTTGAGGTCATTTACTCGAATTTGTCCCTCATCGAAAATATATTAGAAGTGTCAAGTGGTGCAAATCAGCGAATCCAAAACCCTAACAAGCTTCCTTAAGCGTATATTCTGGCAAAGAACCGTGAAATCAGCCGGCCGACATGTAAGTATAGACTACCCCATGTGGCTATGCCTATCCAGATATCCGAAACACTAACCTGAATAATTATCTCCATATATATATACGTCCGTTGTGAAATGAGGTATAGAGAATATGAGACATCCTAGCCCAAGCACCATTGAACTAATCGCTAACATCCGAGGTCTGTGTCCTTTGTTTCCGTAATATGTCACAAAAAGGCAGAGTATGAAATACCCTATGTCGTAGCTGATTACGATAACTCCAGCTTGAAAACTTTGTAGCCTGAAGCGGCGCTCCAGTGTAGAAAGGATGACGTTCGTGTATCCATTCACCAATAACCCTGAACACATTACAGTTGGAATGGCTTGCACCACTTGCACTAGAACTCTAGAAGTGTAGGAGAATATTGGAGAAGAAATGTTGCCGGCCCAATCTCGATATACACCTGCTTTCCTAGCAATATATTAATCTGTCAGTACACAAGCTACCAAATACCAAATAGGGTTACCTTGAGTTACTAGAAACATTGAAAGTACGAACAGATACCCTGCAGGATTGTTAAGTCGTTGAAGGCAGACAGGCCGGAACGAAAACCATCCACAGTCGCTTTCGTCCTCTATTCCTTTCAGACGCAGCTCATCTGACTTTCGATTTTCGTCCCGTTCATCCTCCTTATCCATGGTTGAGACAGTTTGGCAATGTCCAAGGTCTATCACAGGCAAAGAAAAGTAGGTCTATAGTAGGTCACAGTACGGTATAACCTTGTGCTCAACAAAACCTAACAGGTGAACTTATTGTCATTCTACATATATTTGCACGCGTTAAGCTGCTATTACGTCGGCGTTTGCTTATTGTTCGATATATATGTACATGCAGTTGCCTGGTACTCTGCACACCGGCCTTATTACGCTACAAATTTATGGTGGACAGTTTAGTCTTTAATGGCACAAAATACATATGTTTGATTACTCAGTGGGGGCATAAAACAATATGCATGTAATAATAATTGGGTTCAATGTATCTGGTAAATCAAGGCTTGTTCAGAGACAACGCCCGACAATGCCACCGTCATAATGCTAAGCAAAGAGATATACGCCTATAACGAACCATTGAAGCTCGCGAACCCACGCATCCGCGGAAAGCAGAACCTGGGAGTAAGCATGTTTCGTTTGCTAATTTTGAAGAAGTAAAACTGAAACGTGACAGAAGTGGGATTCGAACCCACGCCTCCAGGGGAGACTGCGACCTGAACGCAGCGCCTTAGACCGCTCGGCCATTCTGCCTCCAACGGCCGAACCGGTATTTACCAATACACATATCGCATTAGTAACGGAAGCATCTCTATCCCATGCACAGAACGTAATTTTTTTTTTATTATGATAAGGAAAGTGGCGCTTGTCGCCCAAGGGCCTTTTGCGCCACGATCAATACATATACAATTCAATACCATACACAACATATACAATTCAATACAATACACACTCACATCGTACCACACAACACAATATATAAAATGACTTGAGCTGTTTTACCTATAGTGGACGTTTGCAACCAAGGGCGAAGTCGATAACGGGTCTCGCCATGTTAGGGTGGGTCAGTACGTTTATTAAGGTTGGAGAAAGATGATTGGAAAAGCTGGTTACTCTTTGTCGTCTCATTGGGAGCGAATCTGTCTAGTGGGCATGACTAAAGCTATATGAATCCAAGTTAGGAAACAAGTTTGTTGGCAACGCCCCAGCAACAATTTTTCGACAGTCGGTGAATGACTGAGCACAATTTGACCTATAGGCTCTATATAGCCTTGCGTTCAAAAGCAATGAATAAACACCAAACATTAAAGCAGGTACTAACGACCAGTGATGAAACTATTTCGCCAACAAATTATTAACTTAACCAAGTAACAAACATATCCTAAATACTACCAGGTTTGCAAAGACCATGAAACGTGCTTTTTGTTTTGATATTCAAGACAATAAAAATACCGTGAGTATAGACACTGCGGAATTCATTACTGTGATAAAATGTAAGACAATGATTATATGAGAATATCATGAAAACATTAATGATACTCAACAACATTTATTAGTCTTGATGCATGTATAATTATTGAGGTCCTGACGATTTGATATAAACTATTCAAGACAGTGAATCCTTCGTCTGAAGACATTGTGTTTCACCGTTTGGAATTGAACGTTCGCATCAATCTTGTAGATTGCATTATACAGCGTGCCCTGCAATTGACAGCAATGTATTTTGTCTTCCAGATGAAACTTGCGGTACTAACGTTTTTGGCCACGGTCTTGGCAGTGTCTAATGGACAAGGTATAGTAATAGGGCAAGGCCTAAATTCCGACGCGGACTAATGACCAATCTACTCTAAAGCAGGCCGTGCTCTAACTTTTGCCTTATTGAAATTTAGTATTTCGTGGCTACTGCTAATCGATTTCTGAGGACATACGGATTCAATGGACTTGACATGGACTGGGAACCCTGACAGTCGAGGTTCTCCCCCCGAGGACAAACACAGATTCACCATTCTTCTTCAGGTAGCCTATGTAACAGCCTTTCACTGCTAATAAGGAGGGCACGTTTTAATTTTTCGTGATTGCTCAAGTTTTGCCAATAAATTGGTACATTTGAGAAGCTGTACTCGTTCGACCACTGGGTTAAGTTGTATAGGCTACTGATATGCGCGCCTGGTTGCGGTTATGACTGGATGTTTGAGAGTGTATGATCCTTCCCATGTACCCAAAAATAGCAGCATCAACAAAAAACAACAGCAACTATAATAGTAAAAATAAACAATGCAACAACAAGTATATTTTAGAAACTTAAATCCGCATTCGAAAATGAAGCAGCTCCTGGAAAGCCAAGAGTTCTACTCACTGCAGCTGTAGCTGCGGGCTGGCCTACCATAGAGGCAGGATATGAAATCGATCTTGTTTGCAAGTTAGTGTCCGCTAAATACGCCAATTTGGTACCTTACCTGTCATATCCCGCCCTTGCTTTATTCACCATATCATATTTTTATCGTCGACAGTATACTCGACTTGATTCACTTGATGGCTTATTACGATTTACACGGAGCGTGGGACAACATCACTAATCATAGCGCAAGCATCCACTCATACATTAGGAGTATTTCATAACGGCGATTCGGATGATCTCACAGTTGTAAGTATGATAACGGGATACCGTTACGACCTAACGTTGTAGTGTACAGCAGGAAACAGTTGTAAGGTTTGTAATGAGTTCACCTACAGGTTTAAATATTTCATATAACAATACCGTTTGTATCAGTCTATTTATATTTCTGTATACTTGTAGCCCAAATCACATTGATATTTCACCCCACATTCAGGAAAAAGCTTTGGACCGTTGGGTCAGCGGTGGATGCCCGCCCGAAAAGATGGTTTTGTGTATTCCCACGTATGGCAGATAAAAAGTACAGTATGTATTGCAAGTAGGGATAGGTGATAGCTGAATGTGAGAATTCGTTAAGATCTGCGTTGAACTTCAAGAGGAAATGGGATGTTTAAGGGAGTCGATAGACGAGTAGGCGTATTAACTCGTAGACCACTAATCGTACTCATTGGACAAGTAACTTTGTATGGGTGCGATAACTGGTTAATCGGTGGATGCTGATTGCGCATCGACGCATGTCTAGACATGGAATTTGCGGTCCCTTTTTATAGCACCATTATCATTATTTAAAATGTGAGCGGGCACTACTCATTGATGAGGTCTTGTGCGTCGCTGACGTAACACTAATCCTGATATTCACCTATCCCTAAGTACCATACGCACCCCACCTCATGGTATGCTATCATCATGTTCTTCACGAGAGCATTTTATAAATTTCAGAGGTTTCACCTTGGTCAACTCATCTGTATATGGATATGGGGCTCAGACGTCTGGTCCGTATGAAGCCGGAACCTATACCAGACATCCTGGCATTTTGTCATACTATGAGGTATGATCTGTTGGACAGAAAACTCTGCAGCAATTGTAACAGTGTTATTATTTTGCTGACAATCTTAACGCTAAGAAACCCGTTGTAAGCAATGACATTTGAATTCACCGCCCTTCACATTTGTGGGCTACCAGTAACTAGAAACGTGGCAAATGATGGTGTGAAGGCCCCAGCGATTGTGAGCAATGTCGACCAATGGATTGGGTATGACGATGTGATATCTGTGACAGAAAAGGTAGTCTGGACGTGTATTAACTTGCTGTTTATATGCTACTATTAATATCAATTTCAAGGGGAAGTTCCTGCAATCACGTGGTATGACCGGTGCGATGATATGGTCTATTGATATGGATGATTTCCGAAGTATCTGCGGACCATCATATCCCTTGTCTACTGTAGATAAGAACCTTATCAAATATTTTTGAGTGATGGACCGTGACCTGAAATGCAAAAACTGTTCTGCGCGTGGTCTCTGATTGCGTTTTGACCTTGATTCAATCAACCCAGGTATTTCCTAATTGATTCATCTTGGTCATTATTTACACAAACTCTCTCTATTCTGCGATTTTGATAGGCTACTACCGGTTTCCTGGCGGGTTTGTATATGAAATAAGCTGCCCAGACGCCCACAGCCTCATCAATCCACTCAATATTTATAGCTCTCTGTGTAAAGTTCAATTATCGTTGTAGAGCCATTAAAGAACAACTTAACAATATTGGATCAGGAACAAGTTCTTCGGCATCATCGTACACTACAGCAACAACTATAACAACAACAACGACTCCAACGACCACAACTGCTTCATCATCAGGAAACATTTGCGACATTAAAGGGGATGGGTTTCATGCTCACCCTGACGATCCCAACAAGTTTTACCAATGCAGTGGTGACAATGTCTGGGTGACATCTTGCGCTGGCGGGGTTGTTTTCGATGACGCAAATAATGTTTGCACGTATCCATAGAATATCAAGTGTATTGGCAAAAGCTACAAGCATCAGATATATCTCCTTTAATTATTGTTAGTGATTGTCCATCAGCACGTAATATTTCTCCTTAATCTTGAAATAAAGAGTTCTACACAGTATTTTTCACAAGATAATAAACAATGACAAAAATGATACGTGTCTTCCAAGTGTTTTAACAGAAGATTATGCATGTGCAGCGCTCATTAGTAACCGGGTGCATACCTACCAAGAACAAAATAACAGTGAGCGCCCTATTTTGCAATGTGTTAATGCCGTGCTCGGTGTTGCCACGTAACGACGCGCTATAACCAGTGAACTGTGATCGTCATCGTTTGCTTCAGATCTATTGGCTAATTCAGGCAGGTAAGCCTACACGCAGCTTTGGAATTATGGGCGGAACTATTTGAGTCACGTGGCCTGTGATGTCACTGGAGACACGTCCCATTTTTCAGCGTTGGGCAATATGTTAATCAATTACGGGTCCTCCGTACGGTGTCTGCTACGTGAACCAGTTCGCTTGTTTATAGCAATTTCATCAGGTTCTATAAAAAGGACGGAGAGGGTCGGATGCCTCAGGAATTTCGGGTGGAGGGGTGGGTGCGACGGCTAATAGGTGTGTGGGTAGGGGACAAATTGATCCCGTGACCCCTTGCGTACGGGCCTGGTTAAAAAAGAAGGATATGAGTCCTAGATTTCGCAGAGAGTTGAGGAAATAATCTCATCCGTTGAGAGGTGTTAAAGTTGCACTCTTGACAAGCAAGCTCGGGGTCGTTGCACTGAATACGCCTACCATGAATCACCAATCCTGGAACATTTAAAAACAATGAAAAACGTATCGCCAATAAATGATCACAAGATATCGAAGATCACAGCCTTTGTATAGCAATCTCATAAATTTCATGTTGTTTCTTTGTTTGTTTGTTTCACGTAAATCAGTAAACATGTTTTTCAGTTCCGAGGTTGAAGTTGTGAGCATGTTAAACTGAGGACAGACGAAGGTTACAGGTCTCTGGTCGTCGTTGAAAAAATACAATGTCTTACTCTATTGCTAATGCTGATCACAACAAATGTGGCAAATCTGCCTTACACCTACACTTTTCAGACCCAATTAGGCTTACAAATTGTGCTTTCTTCGATGTGTATATTTTAGACTTTTCATCGTTTGTAAGTGACTCGCCGATTCATGTCTGTAAGTTATGAGTATTCACCTCCGTAAAGATGCACTTCGCCATCGAAAGACATGAAGAGGGCAGCACCGTGGAAGTTAAACTGTAGTGCAGTGATTCTAAATAGTTCGAACAAATAAAGTATACCCAATCACATCTTTGTCGCCGAACAAATTTCTCCATTTGCGCCCCGAACAAAATACTTGCCCAATGATGTTGTCATTCCTTGAAAGGCAACTTGAGTTGTGCGTATTACTGTGCGACGTAAACACAAAAGTATGACGGTATCACATCGGTCGGCCGCGAGTTTCGAAACAGCAGGACTGTGTCATGTTATAGAGACAATATATATATGGCATTCAGTCCAATCTAAATACAATCGGGCGAGGGCGCAGATCAGGGTGTTTTACGTTGAAAATTGAAAGACCCAACCAAGTAAGTGCTTCCAGCAGAGTGAAACGCAAATTATCTGCGAGTCTTAGCTATACACTTCGATACCAACAACAGAACTATTTTCAAGCACCGTGAAATGCAGCAATATTTGAATAGAAATGGTTGCTAAGCACCAAGCAGTACCGAATCTCCACAACAACATTCATAGCAACAGCAGCAACATGAACAAAGCCTAAACTTTCTCTAGTGTTGGTAGGCCTATATGTTGGTAACTCTAAACTAAAGGCCATTTTCTAAGGTTAACGAACCGCAGGCTTGTAGATAGGCACGAGTCGCAAATACGACCCAAAGTTTATTGCAGTTTGAAAACGTAATGACTTGTTTCATTGCAATGCTTTCGACGTCAGTACTGTTGAGTCTTACTACACATTTTTCATCGTAAAGACGATTCAGTACAGACTTATCGGCCAGCCTTGGTTTATTGAGAATTATGACATCCACAAAGATACTTTATGTTAGTCTACATCATAACAACGCTAAGATGATATTAAATTTGTGATGACTTTCTTCGGAATTGTCCTGAGCATATTGTAAAATATTATTACAATTTCACGACCGTTTTAAAGCAGCATAATGATTATTATGAGGACTTCAAATATAGGTTTCCGATTTTACACGGTTTATATCACTAACTATTTCCTATATATATACAAGCCTTGCTTGTGAGGACTCAAATCTTTTCTTTGGTAGCAACTATTTGAATGCTACTGTGAAGATACGAAGACAAACGTATTTGGAAAGGTATGGATGAAATATTGAAATTTGAACAGATTCAACGAACTCAATCTATATTTTATGAATTTGTAGATGAAGACAGTCTGTGGTATGACTTTGGCGCTGGCAGTGTTTCTGTCCGTTGCACAAGGCGCTGTTCTTCCTCGTGCTGACTCTCCTGGTGAGTAAAATTTACGCTTATGTGTAGTCTGACGTTTCAGGCGACAAGAGACGCATATGCTGTAATTTTAGGACCGTACCTTTTCAAACGTGATAGTTAGTGTAGAGTCTACACTATACCCTATAGACCCACCGTATCGCAGAGCTTGGGTTACAGCAGATACGACGCCTATCATCATTCATTGAAGTACAGTTGCAGCTAATAAATTACTGCGGCATATATCGTTCCTACCCATAAGATATTGTCGCCTATGCAAAAAGATCTCGGTGCAATATTGCCTTTGCTTATAAGTGCAATCATGTCAGTCTCTAGCTGTAACGCTAGAGATTGTACCGGACTCAATAGTTCTACCGATGGGAATGGGGTAGCATGGTCAAACATTTGTATTTAATTGATGTCAATTCAATTTCAGTCACACATGGGAAGAATTTCGTGTGCTATTTCACCAACTGGGCCCAATATCGCCCCGGTGTGGGAAAATTCAAAGAGGCAGACAAAATCGATCCGTATTTGTGTACCCATATTGTCTATTCATTCATCGAGATCGGTACAGACAACAAGGTAAGGATATGTTGCTCAAAATCACATACAGTAGTAATCACTAATTCTCGTAGATCTGTTTTGTGATTATAGTAACTCTATAGTAAAAGGCTGGGCTCGAGACATATGTTCGAACCCGGTGCAGTCGGTCCAATCCCACATCTACATCGCGGTAACTATATAAATATAGGCTTGTATGTAGAGAAATATTTTTCGTATTATCGTATCGTCTTTTCGCAGTGTTTGCGCGGGATAGCGATATTACTTAGCCGTCTTTGAAGTTAGGTTTAGTAGCAAACACATCTTGAACAGGCCTATCATGGCCTACTAAATTTAGTAGGCCATGGGGCTATTTACTTCAAAGCTACTTTTTTTCTCACTTTTTTTTGTTTCTGATGATAATAAGCATATGCCTACTAAATATATGTCTATAAACGATCTTACTTTATAGCTTAAGCTCCGAGAATGGAATGGTGACCAGTTGATTGCGAGCCTGCTCACTCTGAAGCAAAGCAATCCAGATTTATTGATCACAGCAGCTGTAGGAGGTTGGAATTTCGGATCTGGCCCTTTCACAACTGTTTGTTCTTCTGAGGCAAACATGAAAGTGAGTGCTTTTCACTGATACTGCAACAGTAGTAGCGGATCTACCCGGCTGATGACGCTCAGTAAATTGCTGATGATGCCGAATTCTCGCTGATTTTGTGCGTTAATGTCAATATAGCGATGATTGGTAACATGACACCAAGTAAACCCCTGTCCACATCTTTAACGCCTCTATACCAATTATAAATACTTCGCCGGCCGCAAACCGTCGTTCTATCACATTGGACCATTTCAGTGAACAGTGCATGCAATCGTGCTATGTTGCTGATTCGATCCTAATACAACACGATGGCACCTGCAGATTCCAACTCTTTCTTCTTCAACGCAGGCATTCACTTCCAGCACGGTCGAATTTCTCCGAAAATACGGATTTGATGGTCTCGATATGGATTGGGAATACCCGGGAAGCAGGGGATCTCCACCTGAAGACAAAGCGAGATTTACGACGCTTTTAAAGGTTCGATTTTGAATAAACATGCAGTCTGAGAGTTGAATACCTAGTCTTGATGTCTTGTAATCACAGGAACTGAAGATGGCGTTTGAAGGGGAAGAACTGAGCGACAAATCAAGACTGATACTGACAGCGGCTGTTGCTGCCGGCAAGCCAACTATCGACCTAGGGTATGACATTTCCGAAGTGTGCAAGTAAGTTGGTTTCGTTGAGCTTGGCATTTAGTTTATAGAAGCTTAAATCCCGTGGCTTGATTGTCCGAATTCAACAATCGTGAGGTCGTTCTATTACCGACTACGGCAACGACAATGATATCCCTTGGACCTCGTACGGCGCTCGACAATGATAATGGAGAAATAATGTTGCCCGGATTCGGTGCGTGCATGTAGGATATCACTTGGCATTGTGGCGTGACCTGCAGGTACATGTCCAGATACAGACAGGGGCTCTCTGCTAATTGTGTATAAGGCTCTTGGTTTATTGCCTTATAAAGAGTCGTTTCTATACATAAATTTAAACTGTTTCAATGACAGCACTCTTGACCTTCTGCATCTGATGTCTTACGATCTTCACGGCGCCTGGCAAAATGTATCAGATCACAACGCTCCGCTGTACAATGCTGGAACTGTATACAACGATGAAAGAGACTTGTACACTGTTGTAAGTTCTTAGGAGATTCCATATTAGGGCCTAGCCTTATACAGATCAAAATGTGAACCTATTACACCAATGTTGGGTGTAGGAATAGAACCAATAGCTGCTCGTTATCTGCACTCCGTCGGTTAGTATCGTTGGAATTAATGGCGTTTTCACCTACTAAGGTCATATGCGCCAGGTCAATGCTTACGGTATACGTGGCAATACTTACGGTTTATAGCCCGGATCAGAATCAGAATTACAACCACCACTCTCCGCAATCCCCCGATGCCGACTGCTAAGTAGAGAGGGAACAGATACCAATTTTATAGTCTTCGATTTGACTCGGTCGGGAATCGAACCCAGAGGCCGGCAGACTATGAGCGAAGACTTTCAAATTGGTATCCGTTCCTTCCCTACTTGGCAGTCGGTTTCGGGGAAGTGTGGAGAGTCGTGGTTGTAATAGTGATCCAGGCTATAAACCGGAAGTATTGAGACGTATACCGTAAGCATTGACCTGGCGTAAATGACCTTAGTAGTTGAAAACGCCATAAATTCCAAATAAACAAACAATAAACAAACAGTCTAGAAGCCACTCGGATTCGCGAGTTCACCAATTAGTATATTGCAATTACCCCGCGTTCTGCGTTGCGATTGGTTGCATGACTGTGTTCTGTCAGTATATCTTATCATCAAGGGCTTACCGCTTTTTTATTTTTACAGGACTACGCTACGAAATATTGGCTCGATGGCGGATGCTCGAAAGATAAAATGGTTTTGGGAATTCCCACGTACGGAAGGTAAATACGCATACTATTTACTCCACCATGAACTATCGAAAAGCGAACGTAAGCGAACGACCTCCCTGGACCCCCTATACCTATCCACTTTAGGCGAAAGACTATGTTTAATTTATCTTACAGGGGATTCACGCTAAAGGATCCAGCCAGCGCTGGCTATGGGGCACCCACCTCTGATGCGTCGACTGCAGGAACATACACAAGAGAAGCTGGCTTCCTGGCATATTACGAAGTAGACTCTTTATGTTCGCTAGCGGCTAAATTTATTTATGGTTCTTCGGAATTTGCAGATAGTGGAAAAGGCGCTTGACTTTGAACCGAATCGAATTATACTAATGAAACAAGCCATGTAACCATAATAACCTACGATTTTACAGCATACACTATTCCTAGGACGTTATGGATTATGTAACAAGAATATTATAACACTATATTTCGAAAACTATTCCTGATACAAATGTTATACAACCGTTAGTTGGCGCTACAGTGAATATTTATACTTTGCACACAGCCTTGCTGTTGTTCTATACTTGTCGTCATACCATACTCCTGTTTCTCCACCACACAGGCGCATCCGGGACTTAAACATAGAAGTAAAGCTAATAGCAGGCTGCTGTATCATACTTAGAACCATATCCATACACAGTCCAAAATACATTTATATCAAAAGTGTTGGATTTCATTAGCTCATTCACGAGTGAGATTCGAACTGCATAGCTCTAGGCATACCGTTCATAATATATATCTGTTTCAGATTAACTAGCCTTCCCTGGACGACTCGCACATAGTTCAGTATATTTTACAGTCGACGTATCTCAATTGCACGATTTCTTATTGTTAGTACATGGCCTACTCTAGTACTACTACTACTAGAATATGCCACGGTTAGTATCTACACTTTCATTTTACTTTTACTGTAGATTTGTACAATGGACCCTGAGGGAGACAATATTATATATAACGCCGACGTGGCTGCACCTGCACTGGTAAAGGGTGACCAATGGATTGGATATGATGATGAGCAGTCTGTGCGAGTCAAGGTAAAACTGACAACTCCAATCGAATATAGCCATTTCACTGTTATTCGATTCTGTTTCAGGTTCAATATGCGAAGAGTCTTGGCCTTGCAGGAGCAATGATTTGGGCTCTTGATCTAGACGATTTTGAGGGGATTTGTCCCGGCAATAAGAAATATCCCTTATCCAGGTACGGAATTTAACTCGAGTTTATCAACACACATTTTTGTTGCGTAATATTCACTTTGTCTCGTCTGCAATCGTTGAAGTCAGAGGCTGACTACTTAAGCTGACCACTTCTCTGAGTAGTCAGGATTTCACTTAATGAGTACTTTCTGTCTACACGCAGAGCAATTAAGGATGAATTGCACGGTGGAGTAATCGACGACAACCCTTGCTATGCTCAAGCCACTACCACTGCTGTGACATGGTGGAGTCCCGCCGTTCCGCCGACAAGCCCACCGGTCCAATATGAGTGTTTTTATGACGATGCAACGTGCAATTGCCCAAGTTCGACCCCTTCAGAAAACGGTGGTTCTACCACCCCAACATCAGGAAATAACGGCGATGCCACTACATTGAAACCGACCACCACTGCAAATAACAATGGCGATTGTGCAACAGGTAATATATTTTTGCATTACTCGGGAGACTCTTCCTAACAATACCAACATCACTACAAGAAGAGGACGTGTCCTGAATGACACATATCTAGTATGGACAAGTATAAAGGTTTGTCTTCTGCGACATTCCCCGTGGTCATCTGCAGAGAACTGCAAACTTCGCAATGATGCCAGTGATATCTCGATATCTAAATGTAATGATTCTATGGTGGACTGTGTAACACACGCTCGAACATTTGAATGGAGAGCGTTGCTGATAGCAAACAAGCAGTAGCTGAGGCTTTTGCATTTGTTTGTTTGTTTATTAGGAATTTATGGCGTTTTCAACTACTAAGGTCATTTACGCCAGGTCAATGCTTACGGTATGGGTGTCCAAACTTCCAGTTTATATCCCGGATCACTATTACAACTACGACTCTCCGCACTTCCCCGAAACCGACTGTCAAGTGGGAAGGAACGGATACCAATTTTAAAGTCTTCGATTTGACTCGGTCGGGAATCGAACCCGGAGCCTCTCGATCAGAAGGCGGAGAGTCCAAACCACTCGGCCAACTACACGGCTGAGGCTCTTGCGTTTATCCCCTCCGTAGCCTCAAAACGATCATTTGGAAAAACATTGCACGCCTTGTGATTAACTCGTGAAATGTATCTCGACGCGGATAACTCATCTATCATCTTATTAGTCTCGTCTCTGTCCTAGACTACAGACCGGATCCCAACAATTGCCAATGCTTCTACCATTGTGTACATGGACAGGATAATCACGACTGTTGTGACGTAAGCATTCATGTATAGCATATGGAAAGTAGACACGATAATTTATGACGTTTTCGATATCATTGCATACAGGCTGGATTTAGATGGAATACTGTGAAGAAGTACTGTGATTTTGAAGAAAATGTTGTTTGTGGCGATACTGGTAAGAAAGTTTCCGTTTAAAGAAGTAGGCTACAGCTTTCTAAGATATGAGTTGGATGGAAAAAATTGCTTTTTAGACAGTTCATAGTCGCTATGGTCAGGCGGCATCCTTCCAACATCCTTCCTGCATAGCATTTAGGTATTCTTAGTCGAAATATCCCCGTTATCATTCAGGTTCATCATCATCCCCTGCCTCTACGACATCGAGTCCGTCCACACCTTCCTCGTCTGCTTCTACCACAACTACCGAAAGTTCCTCGACTGCATTCACTTGTGAAAACAAAGCAGATGGCATGTATGAGGATCCTGAAAACAACACAAAGTATTACAATTGCGCTGGTGGTACAACATATCATCAGTCATGCGCACCCGGCACTGTATTCAATCCATCTTCCGGGAATTGCGACTTTGCATGAATCAGTCAAAAGGATAAAGATACTGTATTCTAAAATGCTACAATTTCCTCTTTAACTATTCAATGCGGTATCCCGTAGATCTTCATATAATCCAGCAACCTTTCGCACATCACTGAATGGCATATCACAAGATTGTTTTGTCTCTTAGAATTGTTCTAATGTCTTTCAGTTTGGCCTTTTGCTCAAGTTCCACTGCTGTAGTTATGGGTTGCAGTGTTGTTTCAACCTCCCTATATGCATATTCCAATCAATACATTTCAAATCGAATCTAATCTCTTGTGTTGTATGTGATTGTTGGCTTATTTTAGTTTCACGTCAGAGATCAATGACTTGAGTCGTGGAATTAAGTCTGCATTCACAACTTCGGACCATCGCCGCATTTGTAAAGTCGCAGAAATCATGCCAATACTTCGGGCAGTTTCTTAGACTTCCGATAGACTTGTACCGATCACTATGTTACGACGACGGTGATGTCCAGGCAATGCTTTTAGCTCTGGGTGATTGCGTTACCTATAGTCAGGTGAAGAAACACTAAAAATTACTCTGGCCTGGATTGCTGCGATAGCTATCGAGAAATGATATCCGCAGACCTATTTGTTCCCGGTAAAAGCTGAGATGTCAACCGCCTTTGCAAATCTTTTCATCCTCAGGATCAGCGTTAATTCAATGCAGTAAAACATGGTTATAAATTAACGATGATGACCGCTAACGGTGGCTTTGGAGGGGAAGGGCCTCGAAATCGTAAGGATTGCACCCACAATCCAAAAGCGGGTTTAGATTCCAATCAGTGAAGAGTTAATTATGATGATTCAAATTGTAATAGTAGATTGCGGGAAGTGTCTTTGCCTTTATTTTCCGCCCGCACAAAAGCTATTCCCGGAGCTGTTGCTGGTGGGTATATCTCGTCGAATCGCTTTGCAGACTGACTGATATGGAAATAAATGGTGTTATTGGCCAATATCTAAATGGCCAGTTTGTGTTTTCGCGCGAGTGCTTTCCGAATTTTGCACTTGGTTTCATGTAGTGTTCCGGTAGCGTGTTGGATGTGACATAATCTATTTCAGGTCAGCTGTAATTGAGCAGCTGCCGGGCGTTTTGGTGAAATTTTCTCCTCAAAGGCATTCATTGAAATGCTGGTGGCACAAGCAGACAGCTGAATACACTACTTTTCTTTGGCACCACTCATGTCAGGAGTCGCTTGAAGACTTTTAAGTATATCGTGATTGTACTGGCGATTGCCTCAACATTCTCATTCGTGACAACGAGTTCGTATAGTAAAATCCCTCTGGCAAGCATTCGTCTGCGCTCTATACTTCCACATTGTATAGGTTTTTTACTATTGTCGCTTATACTGGCGTATCCTACCGTATGGTGGCGTCATGATATGTAAACTGCATTCTTACAGATTTGGAAAAATATCGCGATTTTGTGTATACCCATACTCTCTAACTGACGTGAAGTCTGTTAGGGCTGATTATATCCAGTTGTGTTGTACACCGGGCTTCGGTCCGAAAAGCAGCTGCTACACAAATTGCGGGGTACAAATGATGATAATAATCCAGCTGATGTCGATATCTTTTCTGGGCAAACGCATGTAGCCAGGCTACCCAGCAGCTGTCCTAACTCAACTTTCCCGACCTTCCCCAGCACGTGATGAGTACATTTCTTTCCATTGTCGCGCCCTTTTCAGTCATATGAGCTCGCAATTAAAACGTTTTATGGGCATGGGTTTAATCATATCGAGTTTATAATATCACAAACTGATCTGTCGATCTGATCCTGCGGTGTCTAAAAAGTATTGGGCCAACGCCAGCACCGACATATACTGTATATGTTATCTGCGCTAGTAACGACCTCGCATCCGTCGAGTTCTGCATGTTTGGTACAACTTGGTATGATCAAGGCTGCTGGGTAAAGCGATAAGGTGGCGAGCAAGACAATACATGATCTTATTCCTATACCCAGATGTCTTGATATAAGGTAGGATGACATCGGAAGACAGCGCAGTTTGGTGCTTCATACTGTGGGAAAACGGGCCGAACGATAGCAAATTTGTTCACTTAGCGTATTCAGTTGCATCCCAATAGAGTATATCGTCACTTTTGCAACAACTGCAGGACGCATATACTTTGCTCATTCTCACAATATGCGTGAGAAGTTGATTTCGTATCACCCTAGTCATCTTTTCACCTGTCGCGCAATGACCAAACTGGACTTTCCCGCCGTAAACAATTGTAGTCCCACAGGGAATCGTGTCATAATTGATAGTGTGAGATCACAGCTTGCGCTAATTTCATATCTTTACATATGTATGGAGGGAATGTATGATGATATGCCATATGGGAATATTCATTCTCGAATGTGAGCACATGGTGTCACAGGAGTTTTCCCGCCACATGTTGTCTGGATGAGTATTGCAACATATTTTCATAGCGAAGTGGTGCGTTTAGGAAGTTTTTGTCATAACGCCGCACCATATACCCTCAGCACGCGTTTGGCCTGCTAAGTCGCAAGACGGCAAGAAAGGAAGAGAATTAATTTTCGTCGGCGTCACAATAGAGCCACGTGGCCTAATGAAAGCGAGGGGACTGATAAAACAAGGTTCATAACGAGATGACACAATCATAACAAATTCCTACCGGAGTTCACAATATAGACAATTTACCACAGCATCACGCGAATCGAAATCATGACCGCATTTGGCGAGAAGATCAACGGCAAAGCTTTGGCGTCAAGAAATAACTTTGATTAGCAATGATTAGTTTATCCGTCACCAGGATGCTTAACCCTCGCATGTGCATAGTTGATTGTACTACGATTTCTATCGAGCCTGTTAACCTAACGGGTTGATTTAGATTTAGATTTAGAGTGGATGGGTGTGCGCGTAGTCGCGTACACCACGCCTTTGTTCTACTGATAATATTGATTCATTTAATCTTATACATACGTTATTAAATTTACATTTTCTATCCAGCGATTTGAAACAAACCCAAATTTCATAACAATGTAACCGTAAACTGCCGGAAATTTTTATTTGCTAATGACTGTTCGATACATGTCGACCCGACTGCAAATGGCGAAATTTTACGAAGAAGAAGACCCCAAGCTTTGATTGCAAATATTAATCGTGTGGCACGTCAGTAATCACTTAACATACCATATAGATTGAAGTGCCCGCTCAACGTCTTGACATTTAAGGCGTGTGTACAGACCATAAACCTCGTTCTACTTCTTTAGCCTAGCTAAGCATTTTCCACTCCTATAGCGCAGTATCTCAACCACGAAACCTTTTCACTCTGAGGTCATTCGTCAATGTATGACAGCCTGGCTCCGTGGAAGTAGTGATGATCCCTTGGCTATTTGGAATTTATGGCGTTTTCAACTACTAAGGTCATTTACGCCAGGTCAATGCTCACGGTATACGCGTCAATGCTTTCAGTTTATAACCCGTAACAGAATTACAGCCCCGACTCTCCGCACTTCCCCGATACCGACTGTCAGGCAGGGAAGGAACGGATACCAATTTTAAAGTCTTCGATTTGACTCGGTCGGGAATCGAACCCGGAACCTCCCGATCAGAAAGCGGACAGTCTAAACCACTCGGCCAACTGAACGGTTAATGATGGCCATTTACCCCATGCCTAGCGCATATCTGTACACAATATCAGTACACTGACAATGTCTTATACGCAGAACGAGCTACGGCAGTTTATACAATAAATCATTCCGATATTTTCCCCGTCCAATCGAACGACTTCTTGGATATCCCTTGACGCACACGCAAACGATAGCCTTTGCTGAAAATGCAACGTAGCGTGTACATGAGCTTGAAAAATCAAAACATCATCACCTTATATCAGATAAGGCGAGTGGCAACGCCATGGTGAGCACCTGTGTGTTTTTTTCACCATTGCCCAGCCGGAGTCCATAGTACCGCAATACATATGGTGTCATGCATGATTGATATGGAAACAAACGATGGCTTCTCATGCTGCCAGTTTATATATTTAGAAACTACTCCTTCCTTGCGATCATTTCACGTAGATCTATGTAATCACAAGATAGAAATCTACACAATCAATCTTAAAGTGGCGAAACTCTACTGCATATGCTGCCTCACAAAATGGCACCGCCATTTACAACAAAAATATCTTGTAGCACCATGAATGTGTGTCACGACTCACGGTAGGTCGAGAATGAAAACAGCTTCATTGTATCGAAAATATATTATGAAAAATAATTTACCAATGAGGAATGCAGGGAAAACGAATCAAGTAAAAACGCGGATAAACAATTGCAAAAATGACAGTAAAAACGCAAACAAACAAACAGTTGGCACGCAATCAATTACATCTTCCAGTTGAAGCGGAATGTTGAAGGTTTGATCAGTAGATGTTCTGACAGATTTCGATGCGGATTGCATTAATCGTAACAAGGCAAAGTTCAATTCAGTCTTTTCTAAGTTTCTTATTCATCGTTCATGGAATTGTCTTTGCGTCATCGAAGCAGAGACAAACATGTTGTTTTCTGCAAAATCAATAAACGGAAATTAAATTACAATCATTTGAGACTAACAACCATAATAGAAAGATTAAATATTTATGGTACAATTAATAAAGCAAAAATTATCAAACGGTTGATATTGGGATGAAAATTTCTAATTTTGTTGACGATATCTCAGTAAAATTTTGGAATTTCTCTGGATGACAAAACCATCTTTATTCTTGACTATGCTATCGTCAGTAAAATCTTGGAAAATTGATCCACGGAGCTGTCGGGGCATGAGACATTTTTGTGGACCTACCAAGTGCAATGCATATTCTACTGTGTCTGCTATAACAGTAACATATTCTCACCTTGGCTTAATGGGAGTATTACGATTGCACGATTCCCTGCGCAAATCCAGCGTGGGGTCAGCACACTTGCGCGGACAACGGTTGGCAATTTGTTACTGGTACTTTCGGAGTTTTGGTAACGTTGGAAGAAGGAAGAATCGCTTCCTGTTCTAATACACTCGGGCATTCATTTGTTGCTGAATTGTCCAAAGTTCGCTCATTTTCTTCTGTCTGTTCCTGTTGATAATCCACACACCGTGCTGAAAGCACTGTGTTTAAATGATATATATAATTTATGGCGTGTTGCATTATTTCCAAATCCGTAACCTTTTCCTTTTGAATGTGAGATATCGTCGGTACTACAGATCGTAAGTTATCAATCAGCTGAGAGACAACAGCGCCTTCATCCTCTTGTCGCCGTGTTATCGTGATCGAACTACGGCAAAATTTATTGAGTACGTCCGACCTTTCGCTGGGCCTGCAAGATACGGCGGTTGGTGGCTTCGGAGACTGAGCTTTAACCATATTTCAATTTATAACTTCAGATTCCGAGCTAATCTTGTCGTAGAAATCGACTCAAATACTTCTGATGTACTTTCGGCAGAGCTGTATCAATTGATGTTGCGATAATGTCTCGATAAAGCGATTCACTTGCATAAAAGGCGAACGTTTTTTTCTTTTGAGAGAACTTTTTTCAAAAGTTTTTGTGTTATCTGTGACGCTTATCTCACTCTCACTGCTCCATCTCTTGCTCCTGTATCTTTTACTTACTTCACTCCGTAAGCAATCACTTCCCAGTAGTTATTGTTAAACGGGCGACAGACAGGCGCCTACGTGCAGCTGAGTGAACAATAGAGATATAAACACGATAAATGGTGATCGGTGTGAGAAAGTGATAATTTAGTGTGAGACAGACACCTCGATACTATATTATTGATGCACAAAAATCCTTCCGACAGCGGCTTACTGTATCAGAAAACTGAAACTAATCGACATGATAGCTTGCTAAATAAGGCACCAGCAGGCCATTTTGCGGTGCCATAAACATATCCCTCATAGTAGAGATAGGCAAGACATGAAATTCCAGACTCATAACCAGCCTGATCCATGAAGGTAAAACATAGCCTATAGGTCATATATTACTCATGCTCACCTGGGTTTTATAATGTAATAAGGTAGAGATATTTACGCATAGCATTTTATAGCCTGTTATCTTAGCGATCCATGTAAAAATGTAGAAATAAGCAGCTCGCAACGATGTAACGACGGACAATTACCATCAGCGGCCCTACATGCATTCTGTACATACGCAAGAAACCTTTACTAATCAGAAGGAACATTATCACAGTCTAACAGAATAGTTATGACACTGTTTATTGCAGGTTTGTGACTTTCATGTCCCTATCAAATCAATGATACAATACACACTTATTGTTCACAGCATGTGTTTTTCCATACGTGTATAAGCGCATGGGTTTTGATACCACAGACACAAGAATTTATAGCCTATGTTTGCTTCAGATTGAGGCACCCCACCGAAAGGCTTGTTGTGTGGTAAAATGGTAACTCTAAAACGCAGCATCACCGTGACATCTGCGACTGAAAAACTGCTGCGAGCAACCGCTAATTTACTCCCTGCACGATGATATCAGTGCAAATTCTCATTAAATGCATTCCACAAGCCTTCGTAACACTCGTTTGTGAGCTACCAAATCTACCGTGTCTAATTCTAGTACATTCCCAGTTGATCAGGTATAATGGCAAACCCGCGATTGGTAAATTACAGAATACGATTCCTATCATATCCACTGTATTGTATATACCAAAACATGTCAGAATGGAATTGCTTGTTGCTGGCACATTATGCCTACAGTTTTAAGCGCGTGACAACTATATACAGGTTGGTGGTTCTTGCACAATTTCATCCCTTTTATATCGTAACCCGTGGGCTTTGTGTGTTATTGTAAGATCGTTTTGTGGTTGCAGGTGCGGGAATGGGCTTATCGATTCTGATGATGTCGGCTGATGATTATATATTGAAACGTAAACCACATGTGCGATATTATTTATCTTATTTTTTCGATTATTTATCATACATCTCGATTGGCATCTGAGTTAGATACTCATTTTGTAAATCATCTCGTTGTAATTTCGAAATTTCATGATGTCGAAGTAATATTAAGCATTTTTGATCCTCGCAGTTTTATCCTTATTATATCGCTGCAACATACATTTTTTCAAGATTTCTTGCTATGCTAACCTGTTTTGTTGATGATACGTTTTTGCTTTAACAGTAGTAATTCATGAGGTGGTACAGGTTCAGAATCTTGTGTTGCAATTTTTTCTGTCGATACGAGTCGTTAGCAAATTTGAGATATGGCTCTCACACTAAATATTATTTTTTTGTATAATCATGCAGCAATATGCGATATGATAGCATCGGTATATGCATGGGAATGCATGAATAAATCGAGGACTCTGTAATTGATCTAAAGGTTCATTCACGATTTATGTTACTGGATTTGCAATAATTATTTGATATCAATCTTGCTGATTAGTTGATGAGAATAAGTACTTTATTTAAGAAGGCGGTTCTTTCAACTGTTGCTTTGTTTTGCGTAGACGGGCTGGCGTCAAGCAGATTCGTGCTTTCATTAAGTGGAGTTCGCTGTCCCGGTTAGACCTGCTATTTATTTCTATAATCCTCACTTTTCACAAAACCTGAAAAAAATCCTTCCCAATGTTTTGGTATCATAGTTTATCACTAAAGCGGTAATACGATAATTAGAACTTCTCTTTGTCACACAAGTGCTTGTGACAGGTTCCAGACGAGCCGGCGCCCTTACAGTAAACTTTCCTCGGCGCCAACACACGTGAGAAGGAACAATTGATTGTTACACCAAACATTTGTATCTAACAAAAGCTAAGTTATTGTCTACAAATAACAAAATCATCAATGGCTTCGCGATACCCATTTTAACCCAGTTAACTAGACACAAATGTATTTAAACACAGAGCTATTGTAGGGCAATTTCGGATTGGGATGAGATAAAATGCCAAGTTGACCAAACACCAAAGGCCTATATACGTAACTATACCTATCTGCATAGGTTTTATGACAGTGATAACATATTTTACCAAGCATGGTTTCACCACAGCTACGCGGATCACATCTGCGCTTTGCTAGCTGAATCCGTTATTACAAATCCTGTTCTTGATTTACTTACTGTAAAAACGCCCCGCAATAAACTGTTGGCTGTACGATAAGCTATTAGCTTGTAAAGCATGCCTCATCTTCTTGTCATACTGGATTATAATCATAACCAATGAAGATTATCCTACAAAATATATGAATTTCACACATAAATATTAGTTTTCGTTTCGCGCATTAACCAACTCATATCACTTATTAATCTGTCTTACCAATGGAATTGATTTCAACGCAATCGGCGTGGGAATGTCTCTGGCGGTTGGACTGATGCCGTGATGGTATGTATTGAGGATACTAGTGTATATAGAAGCATAAGTTATGAGGTCAAAGCTCACCAGGCAGCAAGCAAACCCTGTTGAATGAGGCACATGGGAAAATACGGTAAACCTGCTGTACCCTCACGACGTTGTAGAGTGTTGTCTGTGTGGGGTCATGTGAATTGACGGCATGACAATTAAAAGAAGAATTGGAAATACACTGTTGCCAGGCAGTGTATAACATGGTTAATTTTCTTTCCATCAGCTTGCAACAATTTTCTCATAAGGCTTTCATACAGATGAAATCCCGCCAGGGCGACCTGGCAATTTGCTTTTGCAGCTGTTAATTCTGCCATGCATAGTTATTCCAGACGATATTATTGCTAAAGCAGACTCAACACAGGGTAAAACCCACAGCAATAAGTGCTATAACATATGAGATCAACGGTTATAGCGAGAAATGACAGAACACTGAAATTTGAAGGCTGTCTCTTGTCCATCATAGACAAACGTTTCCAGAATATTTCATGTTATCGTAAAGTATTGGGAAGCATGTTGGAATTTGATTGGTTGTTTGACCGAATTGAAATACTTCACCTGATTTTTGTAACTGATAAAGTATACGAGTTGGTATAAAGCTGCGGTTGTATAGCTTCAATCCATTTACCGGAAAGACGAGCTCACTTCTTTAATTGCTTACAAAACCTGAAAACATTATGTACAACACAAACTTCAAGCACAGTCATGTAGCAAGAGTTGTGTAACGTATGTCAATATTTGATCACATATTTATAACTTCGCATTACGATATATACAGTTGCAACTTGTTTCCTCTTTAACAGGATGCTTTTGGGAATCAAACACGACACCAGTTTACCTAGCAAATTATCATGTCAGCAATCGGTCACTCAGACTAGATGATTGCAATATATCGAAATCGATTGACATGACCGAGTTTGGTAAGGCAACCAGATTCAAAACTAAAGACTTTGAAATTGGCATCCCACCTCCCTGTCGTCCCTGATTGGCAGTGGGTATCAGAGAACTGCGCATAAGGCTGTGATTGAGATAATTATTCGAGCTGTGAGGTTGAAGTGTCGGCATTGAACTGGCGTACATGACCTAAGTAGTTGAAAATTCTACGCAGCAACAACTGAATTACAGTACATAGCCATACTGCAGTTTTGGAACATGTGCAACCGGGAAGGATATATAGTAGCCGTATGGAAATTCGATACCGACCTGATGAAATGAACTACTGACTTATCGTGCATTATGCCTTTTTCTGTTAGAGCGACCTCAGGCCTCCCTAAGCTGAGGAACGCTGCATTACTATTAAGTGTCACAGTGTATAAAGTTACAAACTATCTATTTCATCTCGTAGATTAGCGATGCTATTAAGTACATTTTATCGAATCTAAAGGTATCTCCGATTTCTTGATGCTTCATTATATATACACAATATGTTGCTTATATTTTAGCATACAAAGCATCCTTAAGCTTTCGAAGTAACCACGAACGTCACTGAAGTCATCTATCCGAGGGTATAAGTATTAGGATACGGCTAATTTGTTTATCATAAATTGAAGCAACCATATCCGACATAAACGTCGTTTAAGAGATCAGCTAGGATGTCCTAAAATTTATCGCACATCGCATCGAATTAGATATCAACTTTCTCCCGACGACCTGGCGCCGAAACACCTGCACGGACTCTAAAGTAATAGGCTCGTATCAGTAGGCCTAGTGTGTACGTTCTCAAATTAAATGCGACGAATATTCATCAAGTTACATCTCTTTATCTCCACACGCTTTAGAATATTTGAAATCTATTCGCCTTTTATAATACTGTACTAAAGGCGCTACTATGTAGGCCTGTATAAATAGAATAGTGAATACTGAAGTCTAGGTGTCGCAATGAAGCACTACCAATGCGCTGCCAATTTGACGAATGGGCACTGTGTTATTAGTGCTCTAGTTGAATGGAGTTGGAGAATTTTAATCAGTGCGGCCCCGCTGTCTACTGCAATCAATCTTTAGGCCTATTGAGGATATTGACTATCAGTTGGGCATATTTTAAATAGAAATTTTATACAGTAGGCTATATCGTTATCGGATCATGGTAAGGATTTTATAACTCTGTACGTAATAACAATATATCGACTGATATTGGCAATTGGCATACACGATCGCCGCTTTGCCTAATCCCTAGGCATATAGGTAGCCTAGTTCTGACGCCAAACTCTCATCACGTTGTAACTACAGTTCCAAAAGCAAACCCTGAACCCGCGTAGACAACTTTCTATTTCTAAAGGTGTCTTGAGTATAGCAATTTTTTAGATTAGATCTAGCTCTAGCAGAAAATTGTTTTAGCTGAGCTGACATGAAATGAAGGATAAAATAATCCAAGAAATTATATTTACTCAGAATTTATGTGCTTTCAAATTTTGACAACGAGGTCCAGCAGTGGCAGCCACAGGCTACCAAAAGAAAGCGATGTTACTGCATTGCCAACTGTTGTACGAAGAAATGAATAGGACGATCTGTATTTGATTTCTAATTACCATTAAGAAGATTGCCATCTATTTAACTTACTGTTATGAAAAGAAGAAAAAGAGTGGAGACGCCGGGGATTGAACCCGGGACCTCACACATGCGAAGCGTGCGCTCTACCACTGAGCTACGTCCCCTGCGACGAGGATGGGATTCGAACCCACGCGTGCAGAGCACAATGGATTAGCAGTCCATCGCCTTAACCACTCGGCCACCTCGTCGACGTCCAACGGCAACGTATCATACGTACCAATTTCTCTCTCACGTTCTCTCGTTTTTCGGTATTCGTAGAAGGCAAAGTGTATGACTGAATACTACCAGTCACGGCAAACTGATCATTTAACATTACCATATGATGTTTCTGTTTTGAGTTTTACATGTGTCACTAAGGCTGCTTCTCCTACTACAAAAATGCTATTGGTTGTTTCATCCCCTTCAGCAAAAAATTTTTCTTGCTAGGAAATCTCTCAAGTCCAGGTGTTCGTAAAGACACAACAGCCTTTCAGGCGTCATCATATCACCTGTGTTATCAAACCCTCGACGCTTCAGGTGTTCGATGGCATTTCATGTTGGTTCTCGATCTCGACCCGAGCCAACCCTTTATTTGTACCTAACAGACTTTCTTCCTTCTGCAGTATTGAACTGCATACTTTACGTCATTCGACCGTTTCCGACATATGGGCTACGCAACACACTTCGAAGCTGCGTAAAGCGATGTTCAATCTTACCAATCAGCGAATCAGGGAATGAAAATAATCACAGCCCCAGCTCTTCAGCTCTCGTGATTGGACGATCCTAGTTCACGCGAATTTAATGTCCACCAAGGATGCTTATTGACAATTCCGACCCCTACCGCGGTTTGCCTATAGCTAAGAGACCCTAGATGTATATAGACCAACATCGCCGATATATATCACAGAGAGGACATCAGGAAAAGTGGCAGACCTGAATAGGTCATAGGATTTATGAACACGAGTGATCCGTTGTGGCAACCCGATCGGAGATGCCCAAAGTTAATAAATCCCCCATGCAGGAAAACATATGCTCCATTACCCTCTTTCATAAAGTTGTGTCATGGTGGATTATTAAAAAATGAAAGGTAAAATACGCAATCCATAAATAATTGGACATCTGTACATCTTCCGTTGGCAATTATTTATCACCTGCTGGTCAGCTGCTGTTTATATCGTTAGGAAAGAAAAGCTTATGCACCGTGACCATATTAAAAGCCGCTTGTAAAATGATTTGTTTATTCACCCACCCATGTACAGTGATAAAAGTGATATTCCCATAGTTGTTCATGCAAACTATTGTGCTGTATAATCAAATTCGTTCGGTAAAAAGGTCTTCCGGTCACAGTGTCTATATAAACTGCCAATTATGATTGATGAGGTTGAAAACGTGATTGTTGGAGAAAATTAACAATGCATGCATGCATGACATTAACAATTTGTGGCCAACACCTCATCTAATAGGCCGTTACGTGACACTATAGGGACTTATGGAACCGGTCGGTTGTACCTTTGTAAGTCCTACAGCGACGAAATTCTGGTCGATCAACGGCTCGCTATCTCACTCATCATCGTCACCCAATAGACATGGGCTGCTCGGACAAGCTTTACGGTTCATTAAGCACACAGAGAGAGCCTAAACAAGAATAGTGTAGACCCAATAATTTATTGCCCAGTTCATTGTAAAACCGGTTAGCCTCAGTCATGACTGACTGTTAGTATCACAGAACTATCTGACATGAAATAAATTTATCAAAGTTTTATCTGTAAAATAAAGACAGTCACTATGTTGCAAGACAGCGTTAATTGTGTTTATGAACCCCTTGTTGTTACTGTAAGGTGGTCTGTAAGCTCGACACGCAAATAGCAACAGACATAAGGCATCCAACTGTTGTACGTTTGAAGTTTACGTTTCGCTCGAAATATTGTGAAAAATTATCCTTTGGTTTAGCCAGGTGCCATTGATTTACACCTGTTTTCCTGTCGTTATTACAATTCTCTAGCCATGGATACCATGTGCACCTTCATGGATGTCAATTATCAGCAGAATTATCCGGGGCGAGGCTCCAAATCGTAGGTGAATAGGATGATCGGTGATGTAATATCAAAAAATACTTCCGGAAAAAGTGACATTACAAGGCCCCATGGGAGCCTATACAGGTGAGCCATGTTGACAGACGTGTTCCTGCCGGTACCTAGGACGGCTGAGACTTTAATTTCAATATAGTTATGAAGTAAAAGAAGAAAGCTCTTTTGACAACAGCAGATATGCTGCGGTGTCGAATTGTATCAAATATTCGATATAAGAGGCGCGTGTGGTCGCATCGCATGAGTGACATTGAGAAATTTGAGACCGTCTATATGGTAGGTTTGTCCACAACGCATACTGCCATGCCCAGGTTTCTTCTGCACAGTTTATGACCCAGAATACATTCCTAAGATATATTTAGATGAGTAATTAAATCAAGATATTCTCCAACATGAGAAAAGGACGAGTGTGTCCATTCACTGTTAATTAATTGCCAATTAGAAGGAGCATTCAAGTCAAGAAAAGCGTCGAATTGGAGTTTCAACAGGTGTGCGTATATACTGCATTTTAGATGTGGTGTTTAGAATTTAATCCGCCCATGCTCGCTCACTACATATTGAATTAAACCGAAGGCCTAGTCTCAATTGTGACGTTTGTTATGAGAAACAGCATGAGAAGTAGCATTTGCACTTGACCTTATCAATAAGGTCTGTATATTGTACAGCTGAGCTCTATAAGCAATAGAAGACCACCATAGGATCGGAATCAGTATGATATCAGTATGGTAGCCGTCGACCATACACTGAATTTGTAATAGGCCTACACAAGACTAGTTCCAAAGTAAACTCAACCCTCGTTTGTATTCGCGTCGCATCCGAGTATTGAGATTTAAATGGAATATACTGCCATGAACGAGAATTACCCATGTCTAAAGTCAGTGCTTGGAACGCTATATATATAGCAGCTGCCAATTTTTATAGTATTCATGAATGAATGCAGGCAGGCGTTGAAGAGAACACAAAGCCACGGCACAGCCACGGCAGACTTTCCAATTCCAACCAAGGCTAAACTAGGTGAAGTTATCGTAAGCGCAATATATCAAAGTGATTTAATAGACGACGTGCTTAGACCAACAGGCGCCGAAGCACCTGGATCAATCGCGCTAGCTCTCCAATTCATTACGCTCTGCCTCGCGTAGTTTAACCCTCATGGTACACCGTGTTCTCATTGCACTAGAGAGTCACTTGAGAGAGGGTTCTGTCAAGGATGACTGACACAATCTGAAAAGACTTCCGACCGCCCTGTGTTTCATAAAATACGATATTTGAGGATAATTAAATAAGTCGGTGGCGCCGGCGCCACTTACTCCAGTGATAAAACTAGGTGTTACTGACAAGTTAAGCGAGGCAATAAAAGTGTGAGAAGAGTGAAACATACAGAAACTAAGCTGATAAAAGTAGGAAAAACGAGTGAGTGAGGATGTGAACTATGCTTGTGGCCTCAACTTACTTTCTCTCGGATATTTATCTCTCGTGTTTAGTGGTGAGTAAATCAACACAACACCAGACAAGCTGGCGCTAGCGCACCTGGGCGAACGATTCAAGTCGGGCACATTAAATCACGATCTTAGTTTGAGTAAACTGGCTCGGTCAACTCTGCATACTATCCATAATTAAGTCTCGTCCATCTCTGTCGAATCATCAAATCACACCGTGGTTAATCCTTTACGATGTTTAACATTTCGTAATAGTTTCACGTGTAGGAAAAGCCTTCTAACTAGTACACAGAATGCCCTGTTATCGTTACACTTTATTTAGAGATGGGTATCGGTAAATCTATAAATGATAACATATCCTACCTTCTAATAAAACGCACGCGACGCATTGATGTTAGGATAGTCCAGGTGTTTTGCCTTTGATGGTTGGTGGTGATTTTCTGAAATTTGCCTTTGATCGAAGCGTAATCATTCGACTAATGATTTCATAGATCAACTATCTATGTAAAACCGGTTAACGAAGTCGACGCTTCATAATCCAACATACTACATTATTTTGATTTTTGCATTTTTTGGTGATGAAATCTTCTATATCAGAACGCAATTTCTGCGCCGGCTAAAGACGCCTTCGTGTGATCCGCCGGAATGTGCGAATCTAGAAATTCATGACCCAATCAACGACGATTAGGGACAAAAGTGACTTGTGCTTACCAGGCGGAACTATCTGTGACCCGTAATCCCACCGTATACCATACGTACTCGGAGAAATCCGCATCATGGTGGTGCGCTATGCGCCACGCAACGACCATGAGAAAAAAATGCGTTGCCCGCTAAAAGTCGCACACTCGTCTACGCCAAAGTCTCTCGTTTTTTATTCACTCCGGTCTACGCATGTCATAAGCGATAAAATTCCGATGCATTCGCGATAGTTAGCCTACGTGTTACAACAACCTTAGGAATTCGACTTTACTTATTTGAAATCTCGTGCGCAGGGAGATGCCGAGGATTTACAGTCTTGACCTGCCTTCGTAGGAAATCGGTAAAAGTGGTACTTCGTTTAATCGATCTCCAGCTGCAGAAAATAGCAGCAGGCCTACTCCCGTTGTTACCACATCGTAATGAAAAAAGAGTCAGACTCCTATGAGACCGAGCACTCACAAAAGACATGCCTGAAGATGACTCCCCACTTGATCTGACCGTCGAAACTTCAAATTGTGGAAAAGACAAATTACTAAACTTTCGTGTTTCGTGTAGTATGTAACTGCTTCTCCCATCAGCCTTTCCTTACTTTCTTTATTGGGTGATGGCTACAGCTGATTATACTGCAAACGATTTGGCTACGGCTTTTACGCTGAATACCGTTCCTGTCGCAAACCCGATCGTAGTACATTTAATGGCTGCCATAAAATATCACTGCTTGAATTCGCTAAGCTAATCCCGAATACGCACGCTGTCTTTCGCAGAAACCAAATATTGCGTATTGAGAGTTGACGAACGCATTCCGTGGTTACTCGTGTCGTAAGTCGTAACGCTTCAATTGCGTCTATTATGTCAGCATCTGAAATTAGAAATTCGGGAAACAATTTTTTGCAAGATAGCCTTGTTTACCAAGGTCAATTTCTAGTGATTTCATATATTCCAACGCACTATTTATCCTCTTCATTACCGCGTTGTATCATCTAAATCTTACGCACGACGTCAAGTGTTTTGTTGTTGTAGCACCGAAAATTTCTCGCATCAACGGTATTTAACCGTAAAGGTTGTGCGAGTGGAAACGTGACAAGCGAAATTAACGATCTTGAATGCAGTGTTTCATAACTATTGCTTGTTTGATTTCACCTGTTTATTATATTCAGAGTTTCGCCCAACAGCGGCATAAGATGCCACGATGAAAATAAACCAAATTAGGTTGGAAAGACTGTTTTTACTTGAGTTTAAAAGAAAATACATTTCTATAGAGTCACGCCTTCGTTCGTAGCGAGTTCTCGAAGAGATACACATTACGGATTTCCACAGCAGCTCTAGAAATTATTGCCACCCACTCAATCACGTTCTTAGAAATTTTGACATTGTGGATGATGAGGCATATATTATGCCTAACTCCCTTCGGATTAAATTATTTCTCATCTCCGACAATAAAGTTCATAAGATAACACCACAACAGGTGTAAAATTGCCGGTTGCACTGATGAAACATAAATTTCGTCAGGAATTTTCGGTTAAATTGTTTAGTTGTGATGATTTGAGTCAAGATTACTGTATGGGTATCTGTTGTCGATGATGAACAATACGTTGCCTCATCCCAGCTGCAGCGACTGATCAAAAATGGAGACGAAATCGTTTTTCAACTGGAGACATAACACGAATAAAGCGATTGACCGAAACCACTCATCGACTGGGAAATGTAAAAGCAAAAAATTCAAAAAATTTCGTAACCGAGTTTGAATTCACATAATTAGAGCAAACTCATATTTTTCAAGCCACTAAATCGCTGCATTGCTTAGTGATAAAACAGGACCTAGCATCAGGAAAATCTTCATTGGAGAGAATTTGAAAACAGGACTTACTGGATGATCACTGTTCGGAATGTCCATGGCATTTCGTCATCGTCAGGTAATAAAAGCGGGAGAAATGTGTTTATTGGCACACCTGGTACAATTATCTCTTTTCGAAGTGGAAGTCTACCTCAAAACAGAAGACCTAACCGATCAACATGATTACTGATTAACCATTTGCATGAGTAGTCCTCTCTGCTTTACATACACAACTGACTTCTCCCCGTCTGTAATAAACTTGATGGTGGGCATACATATAGTTTCTGATAGTAGACAAACGGCAACTTCTGCAAATTTGCATAGTTATAAAACAGTGCACTAGCCAGATATATGACGCGACAATCGCGTTTTAGCGCATTAGCACAACAACTGCTATTTCCTCGCAATTGGATGAGAAAATATATACGATAATGTGATATGATGACTTCAATTCAATTCTATTAGTGACGTCAAGATACGATATTATTAACCATAAATTGGTCTAACAGTAAACGGTATCGCATCAATAAAGAATAGAAATTATTTTATGATATCTCTGACATTATAGATTATATAATCGATAAAACGACGGTCAGTCCGACCTTGTGTCTAAGCAAAGTTGTTCCCACCAATCTGACGCATTTCAGTACGGCCGGTTTCTTTTCAATTACTGTATGTAGTTATAGTGAATGCAGTGGCCTGATATGACAGAACCTCAAATATAAGATCATGGCTTGACGGCAGTAAAATTTTTGTCAACGTATAGTCTTGATGAATTGTATACAACCTTAGTTGAGGCGGTGCGAAAAATCAAAAAAAGAAATTGTAACTACAGATTTTTTCGCGCATCTTCATCTACTGTAAAGCTCAATTTATAAACATTCGGAGCAGCTTTCCTATACACCAGTATACGCCTTAATCAGCAAACTCATGATATTGTAAAATGACAGCAAACAGCTGCGACGTATCATCAGCACAAATTTTTCATGATAATGATAAACGGAATGTTTAGTACACGGTACTGGATGATCGTTACATGATGACAAATACTCCTTCCGTAAGATGATGCGAAAACATACTCCCTTTCTAGGAAACATGAAAGAGTGTATGACTCAGGTGAAACGCGACAGTATCGCGCTTATCAGCAGGGTCACATGAAATTCACGAAGAATATCACCTGTTTTAGCCGATACAAGTCTAAGTATATTGATGCGGTTTCCGTCGCGTTACTCATGTAAGACAAATCTCCTGAACTTGACTTTAATCTAATCAAAGTCTGTCAATTTGAGGCGGCCAGTAAATGAACCCGCTACCGACCGTTGTTACTGTTTTGGATTCATTGCGTTTTCATAATCATAGGTGCGCTAATGATTGGCTCTTGATTGCTCCGCGTTTTGATGTTACGACGGCCATGAAATCGAGTCACTAATATACGAAAGAGTGAGCGTCAGGATCGGAGGCGGTTTTACGTGTTGGGGTTTTACAATCTTTTTAAATACGAGATAATGCATTATACTAGGACCATGTAGGCTACCCCAGAGGTTATTTCTAATGGAGTAAACGCCTACTCGCTCTCGATACTGGTACTTATTCCTGTTTATAACTCGGGTCACAGCCACAATCCTCCACACTTCCGTGATACTGACCGTCAAGAACGGATACCGATTTTCAGGTCTTCGGTTTGACTCGGACGGGAATCGAGCCAGGTACCTCCCGATCAGAAGATCAGACTACGGAGAGGTCTACCCGTCGACCAGCTGCGACTTAGAAACTTTCCATCCACTATGTCACCTCAATAATCCGTAAGAGGGCGATATTGGACTTAAGCAACTGCGTAGAATATGCGCTGCGGTGAAGGCTACGAAAGGTAGGAGACGGCGATACAGATTCCACATGGTAGCACTATAGTGCTAAAGCTAGTATTTTATAGGACTGATTTTACTGTCGCCGACAAACAGGCCACCCGTGATACGGATTCGAGTTTTCTGCTTCAATTTAGCGTTTCCTCATCCATATTTACCCACGTATTGCCCCGAAATGAACGGTGGTAGACATGGCCTCTACAGCACCGCGTTGATCAGAATGTCAGATTTTGCTACGATATCTCAGGGTTCAAACTGAAATGTTCTTGTAAATTATGTTGCAACGGACGAGTGACAATCGATCAAGATATTTATCGTAGATTCAAAAATGAACTTACGTGAGTTCAACGTAGCCGATAACCTTAGATAGCTACGTCAAGATTGGGTTAGAACAGAAGGAATCGTGTGGCAAGTCTATATGGAGTCGTCTACTGGGTACTGTTGCATAGTGTCCAATCCCAGTAGTCGACAACTTTGAGATAGACTAGTCGAATAAATCTTCGCTAATACTACATGCTGTTATCGGCAATGTCGTTTCGAATATGTATCTATTTTATTACTGCTTAAAACAAACACAGTGGCATGATAGTTGTTGTCAAATGGTGAATTACGAATTGTTTTAGTGGTCACGAAACTGTTTGAAGTAGCTGCGACTTGCGACACTCCCTTCGTGCATCATCATTTCTCATTATTACTTTGTCAGGAATGCCACGCAGGTCGCCTTGATTCGCAAATAGACAGTGACTACGATCTGACAGAAAATTTCATAAAAAAATATATAATGTTTGACAAAAGCTTTCTGAAAACCATCTCGTCTCTCATATGACGATTCATCATGCAAGGAAGGTCTACAGAAATTGTCTTGACGAAGTTGGACCATTTTATGATCAAAGCACTTGTATGGCTTCGTGTTGGTACGGCGGTGTGATGTTGACGTCCTGGTCCCAGAAATTTACCAGTGTATATGAATTGTCCAACTTGGTAAAGGAGATCAATCGGAACGACCGGAAATATTTAATGGGTGGGCCCTGTGGTGTAATGAATCATTATACCGATCAAATGTAAAGCTGATAGCGCCATGACGTTCAATTCTGCAGGGTGCCATCCATTGCTTACTGCCACGGACACAGTATTACCTTGCATAGGTGATTGGAATGGCTGCATTATAGCAAAAGCTTTTTCAAACAACATACGATGTTCGCCTGCCGGCGTGATCTATGAAGCTTGTCGTCAGTTTTTATCCTAGCGTAGAGACAATATAGTAAAGCCAAACTTTATCAACCATGTTATCAGGTTAGGCTTCTTTAACAAGTATACAGACATATATTTTACCTTCTAGTTTCTGTATACTTATGTAGGCATGGCCGAACTTGATATATGATCGACAGATATGCTACGTGATCGTCGGCCCCACCCAATCTCTTACAGTTTTGTAATCATACACTATACATTAAGATCGTGTGGCAATATCATATCGAATTCGTATGACCTGTGGGGATAAAACAAGCATAAGTAAAAGCCTCAGGCAGAGGCAAGGGAGCGTGTGAATATCATGATAAGGACATAATACCAACGGCCATGTATATATTTGGTAAAAACAAGTCAATATTAGATGTTTTTGCCTCTGGTGGAGATTTCATCAGCGGCATTGTATAGCATCAAAAGTTTGTTTCGCGGGGATTATTTAAGAGTACGTATTTTCATGGTGTGTCATGGTGTGTACTTTCATCCTTCAGTAACTATCGCTCGCATCATTTAGTCGCGAAACGTACCATGCTGCACACGAGCATCCTTGATCTTTGATAAACATAGATAGAAATAGATATGCTGTTCATTATACTCGCAAACACACCGAATTATATATGAGCTGTGTGCTCTTGTCCTACCGATCTTCATACAAACGGACTGACAAATGAAGATTTCGGGATTTTTTTTATAATAACTCAACATTGGCTTTAAAACCAGCAACAGAACTAACACACGTCTGGCAGAATTATGAAGATAAATTGCACCAAGCTCTTTGGATTACGTCTATATATGTATATCTACGCGTATTATACCTCGCTAATCCCTTAATACCTATGTCAAATCACCGCGCGTGACTCTTGGGAAAACTGAAAGGCAATAAAAATTTGCAATATTTGATTGTACTGTATCACGTATTTTCATCAATCGTGGAAAATGTCAGGAGCGCGAATTTAATACTCGGCAGCACCCGTTTTAATTATAAAGAAAATCAGGCAATTGTGCGGTCACAGCAATCAACCGAAAAATACCTCATTGACTGAGTATATTGACTGTCCTACGAAAAATTGAACTGGAAATTGGACCGGTCCAGGAGACCTTACTTAAACACCGAAAACCAAAGACGTTTTATCACAAGAACGAGGAAACTAATGCTCTTTTTGCTGTCTTCGTTTGGGTATGGCAGGAGTTTGAAAAGTTGCGATTAGGTCTCAGTCTTGCCACACAGGTAGGCCTGACTTATCTAATGACGTTTGATACTTGATATGTCTACCTGGATCTCTTGTGAAACGCATTGCGACCACTTGCGGTCAAATCAACGCAATTTTGAAATTGACTTAGCTAAACTTTGTTACTCATGTATGATAAACGACGGCCTTTTTACAACGCAGCGGATATGGCGCAAGGATATTTGGGGCAATTTCGTACTATTTCACCACTCATCAATAACGAGAGTATCACAATTCATATTACTTTACTGAATTGCGGGGGACTAAGTGGGGTTTATTATAAGAAAATTGTTTCTAATAGCATTATATTACCTTCATTTCCTAGTAACCGAAGACCTCAACCCGCCTTTCCAGACTCTTTACTCGTTCTACCTCCAATAATCATTTGGCCTTTTCAAATCATGGCTATATTCATTGGGATTGATAAGACATGGGACATGAGTAAAAGACTTTCCATAAGCCAATGGTAAGCATTAACGTTAGTAGCAATCACTCATTCATTCTCTCTCTCTCTCTCTCTCTCTCTCACACACACACACACACACACATACACACGCACACTCTATCCCCTAAGATTCCATTTACTGAATCAGATCTCGCGTAACCAACGGACTATTCCTCTGAAGCAGAGACTCAAGGCCAGGTTAAAGTGCAATTTCGAATGAAGTTGTCATCAGTTGGATTTCATGAAAAGCGAATATTGACTAAACAACCAAATGGATATGAACAGCTTGTACACAGGACAACATGAAGTTGGAACCTCATATTTTTTTTCTAAGCCCGCAACAGTCGTGCGTTGTAAACAGAAAGGCCAGTCGCACGTTGTCAGACAGCCATGAAATCGCAACAATAAGGCAAATACCCCGCGTTTGTCACACGGGGAATAACATCAGTCCCTCGCACGACTGTTTTTTTTATACGTGACGATTCACAATGTCATCGAGTCAACCGAGCATCTTGTTTTGCCGAGTAAAATTCGATTAGTTCTGTTTGTCTTACCGCAATTTAAGTTGGTAATTTCGTGCTCGGTCTACTTAATAACCCTTAAACCCTACTTGTTCACGGCTTGTGAGTTTTTTCACGAGGCCTTGTGTCAAGCGAATGTGTTGCATCGTAGATAACGCAATCACTTTACACGAATCTGACTCTATTAAAATGTGAATTTAATAGAGAAGAGATAATAAGTAAACACTCTAGATGACACCACCGTGTCAAAATCGTAAAATTCGACAGCGCCGCTTTGCCAATGACATTTTGAAAAGACGCTCGCTGGAAAAATTGATTAAGCATGAATGCTCGTCTGTGTAATGACTATTTAGTCAGAATTCTACACATCATTATCGTACATTAACAACAACTAATTTGATGAGTCACCGAATCATTGATATGCAACGTTGACGCAAGTGACGTATAGCCGTGACTTTTGAAGAACACCGTTTTTTGGACACGTGACGCATAATGGTTTACATAAGGCTTGATCGTGGATGATTTTCGGTTATCCACCCCCTGATATGAAGATTAGACGTTCGATCCACGAGAAGAGCGCGGAATCGTAAGCTTCTGACCAATTGGCAAAAGATCACCTACGCCGGTTGCAAGGCCTGGCTAAAAGGGATAATGATATTGATGACGTTAGATGAAGTCACTTCGAATTCCAGAATTCGAAATATTCAACAGCAAAATTCAGAATCATGTATGTACACACAGGTATGCCCTTCACGGCAGGCGCTATATGTTTGCGACCGATAGAAGGCAACGTCTTATCGTAAAGTATCGCACACGAAGTAACTTAAGAGAAATTATCTCAAGAATGCGTAAGAGCTGACCTGAGGTACATTTAGTGACTGCCCAACACAATAAGGTATATCAACAATTTAATCAAAATGGTGGATTGTTCCCGGAGATTTGCCAAGAAGATAGCGTCTCATCAGCTCGGACTGTATAGCAATTTTCTGTCCTTGTCTCACCGGCCAGGTTCCGTTTGTGAGCGGACTCAGCGGATGAAACCATTCATGATTTCGAAGTGATTTGTATGTAGGATTCCTTTCCCAGTCACAGAAATTCCCATTTGTCTAGATGTGGGACGCGCCATGGCTGGGGAATCGAGAGTAATTTTCCATATAATGTACTATCCAAATCTGTAGAATTATGGTGATTTCTAAAAAATGGCGCCATTCGGTTATATTCTCGTTATCATTGTTTCCATGAGCATAAATTTCAGGACAGTTCGGATAAAATGTCTTGTCATTCAGCACAGTCCTCGTAAATACTTCCTGTATAGGAATTCCGCGAAGGAGAATAATATTGACCAGCCATTTAATGTTCTCAGCAGCCGGATATAAATCTGCTTTTAACGAGGGCTGCCATAAAAACAGACCCCTGAGAATGTTCATTCTTCCTCCATAAAGATACTCTAACCATCAGCAATGAGAGACACTATTTGTTATTGCCACAGACAAAAGAAATGCTTCGAGTACTGTCGCCAAGTTTGACGAAGTAGTGATAGGCCTCGCGAGCAAACATTCAATATGGACTTATCCCACGGTCGCTACGTAAACAAACTTGCGTGATTAAGCCGTTTCAGCTCTCTCGCGTTAACTTTCCCATCCGCCTACCATCTGCCGGTTTGGATCACGTGACCTCACGTAATCATTCTTTTTTTAAGAAAAGGAGGAATTCCGATAGAACATCTTTCACATAAGGTGATGGTTTGTTTTGAGAGCTTAAGCTGAACTTGCCGTCGTGCGCGACCTCATAAGATTGAGCCTTCGTCGTGCGTGATAAATGCAGTGAAGCCTAAATTTCTAGGCCCCGTGCGGGACTTCAATAAAGAATTCCAAAGTGCGCGCATAAATCATTTGTTATTAGCATGGCAGTCAACAAGCGTGGGTTGTGCATAAACGTTTTCAGAACAGTTAAATAAATGATTTTTGGGGATCCTCAAAGGGTTTCAGCCGTGCCATATGTTTTGCGTGGCACCAGAACCAAAACGGCACCTGATTTGGCGGTGGTATTTACGCCAGAGACCCGTTTTGGATCCGATGTCCTCGTTTATCCGGGCTTGGCACCGGTGTGACTCTCGTCATCATACATTCGCATTCGTCGAAAACATCTGCGCATATATTGTGTGAGGATGCAGAAGAGGATAGCACCACACTATCATCATTGCGCTGGAGTTCTAGTGGGGAGAACTGGGGATAAGATTTTCAACATTTTCGATATAACATACAATTACGTGTTAGTCCCTCCTTTGGTAACCTGTGACTCCTGGCACCATTTCGCAATGTATCGAGTGTTGCAGTCTGTGATTTCAATAAATTTAACGCTATGAAAACAATATTGATAGTTACAATATTTGATTTTTGAGTTTAAAAAATATCACTGACAGCGGATCGCAAGGGAATGACAAATCCAAACAGAGTTATTGCACTGACCATTGCGATATTAACCGTATATCGAACGTTATATACACAGTGTAATTGCAGTCAGAACCTGGAGTATCATATGTTTCTAAAGCTATAGAAAATCGTAAAAATATCTATTTGTCAATTTTTTCATATATATGAAGTCTAAATGGTTCTTCTAAAGTACACCGTTACGACACGAAATGATGTTTGATAAGCTTATTCGTGATGCTTAACAACATAACGACGTGAAGACAATCAATTCTTCAAACTGATGTGGAGAGGTTACACGCTATAAAGATAAGATGGTAAGACCGCCAAAGCACTCAATTTACGATATAGATTTATACCGTCGCTGAAAACAAGCAATGTGTCGCGTACAGAGCACCTGCTGCGAAGAAATCTCCAAAAAATCTTTCGGATTGACTTGAGTTGCATATACAACATTCTTTCAACTTACAACATATTATTTAATACACGTACCAAGCTAACTCGCACTAACAACATGAAATTAAATATTTGTTGATACTTACTTTGAGATTTCAATCTGTACTTGTAATAACTTAGCTCTACAATCGAAGATGCATCGCACCATAATGACTCTAGCATATAGGGATTGAATCTTCTCAGAAATGTCATGTTACACAATTATTGCTAGTGTTATATCTTCACCCTGACCCATGACACACGATTATGTTAGTGATACTGGCTCAATAAACAATCCCGAGCCTTGAGAATATAAAACAATCAACCAAAACAGATGATGAATTTAATATCAATCAGGATTATCAGTGGGATCAGAGTCATATTATTTGCCACTTTTCGCACGATCCTAATTTCACTGAGGTCATCTTTTCCTGGTTATATATGTGTGTTGTGATTGGCTCATGATAGTGCCCGCCTTCGGATGCTGCTTGCTTCCGGGTTCGGATGCTGGGGCGGTCGTAAGATCGAGTCGTCACTACGGAAGCGGGAGAATCGATTTCGCAGGAGGTTTAACGTGTGCGGATATTATAACTTTCTAAATACACGATACGTCATTGCAATATGCAGAATTAACTGTCAGGAGGTTAGAAATTAATAAATCGAGTCATTTTAACCAATCGGTAGTCTAGTGGCTTGACTTTCCGCCTATGGATCAAGCGGACTAAATTCTAATTGGAAGTCGGACCTATATCGCAATCGGGATCTTGGCCGATGCGCTCACTGTCTCGTCGAATTTGTAAGGAAAAAGCGACAACTGAAGTCTGCTCATTTGTCAATCTGGCATGCGAATCCTGGTTTGAGTATGCGACCTTACGCTTCGTTTTCGATTCGAGCCGAGCATTGAATGTGAGAGTGTGCACCGAGAGATTTTCCCGATAGGGTCCTCATAGCATAGTAGACTACTTATTATATTGGGCCCTACACGGAGTAAGGACCCATCAAACTTCCAAGTCATCGCTATGCAAAACGGCAGTATGTGTGTTGCCATTTAGACAAGAACGGAGAGCGTTCTTTCCGCTTCGAACCAAGAATACAAGAATGTGTCACGTGGACACGCAGGCCTAGAAAATCGCGATGACGATTACCGCCGTAGGAATAGGTGTGGTCAAATTACATCTGAATTACTAGCCCGTTATCGTCCTTAAAGAGAGGATTAGTTTGCATCATCATTTGATATTACACCTGATAACGCATCCTCATCAGGTCAATATCAAAGAAATAAATGACATGTATATATGATAACGCCAAATTGATTTTTAGACATAACAGGGCCACCATCGTTCATTCTTCATTAGGGCGGTAATAGTTTCTTAAAATCGGCAACGAAATGACGTCACACCTTGTGTTCTGGCGTGGCGGCGAGTTCAATGAAATCCTAACTGCTGATTTAACAGACAGACAGCACAGAAACTGTAAAGACGTGTAACGATGGCATCAGGCATACAACCAAGATACACGTCGGAGATACTCATCATGCGCATCGCGACGTCCCGCCTCGATAGATGGGGATATAACCCTAGCGTACCACTGATGTACCTCTGCATACCAGCACAGATCCTTATAAGGTAATTGTCGCATGCAAGTGATCCGTACAACCAAGATATACAACGGACATACTCATCATACGATTCTCGGCCACCCCCGCCCCGATAGTTGGGGATAAACCCCTGGCGTACCACTGATGTATCTCTGCGTACCACCACAGATCCTTATACGGTAATAGCAGCACGTAAGTGATCCCCTACCACCTATTTACACGAGGACTTTTTATTACAGGGTATAGACCTTAACTTTTTATGGCGATTCATTTTGAATTATTGTATAGCACCCCAATAATGAAGGTATACGTTTTGTAAGCTTGAGTAAATATTGATCCTCAATGACACGTTTGCTTCTCCCACGGCGGTTGAATCGGAAACTGTTGAAAGCACAATGTTACGCACACATTCATGTTAGGAGAGAATTGAAACTGATGTCTGATAGGTTTTGCGCGGAGCAGAACGCAGCAAACGTCAATCTAACTTGATGCAAATAAACGAACCGAATGTGGTGACGAGTAAACCAGAAATTGAGATAACTCGTATCACGCTATATCTCAAAATTTGTAGTTTTTGTGTTTTATTGATAAGATACTTAGATCCTACTCGTCAATTTTGCTATCACTTCGTCTGTCAGATGCATGATATTTGTACCGTACGGTATATCTCTCCTGGCTTTCCATATCGCAGTGTGTATAGTAGAATAGCTGGGAATACGATGATGATATATTAAACTATACCTATACCATATAATGACAGTGCTGCTGTTTTTTGTTTGGTGAGTAATATGTACACTTTGCTGTCGCTACTTGACCCGGGAAGCTGAATTCATACGGAGAACGCACCCGTTAATTATTTGCTATAGTCAGGGATTTTTGTTTTAGAAATCTCTGGCTATTGGCGTGCTGTTAATCTGATACGCGTTATCTCCGTGCGGAGACTCCAGTTCTTCGGAACCACGCCCCTGTCACAACTCCCTGTGCAGTGTTCACCCGATGTCGGGTACCGTAACAACTAGGACAGCGACTGGTAAAATCCCCCCAAAAAACTTGGAAACATTCTTCCTCGCAAGTGGTCATTTAAAACATTCAAATTACTTAGCTGCATGTTCAGAGCTATTCGGACAGAATTCGTAATTGTGGGTCTAAAGGAATTCCTGATGTGCAAAGCATTTCAATATACGCGAGTCGTCTGAACTTGTGAAGAGCGTGTCTGTTTCGGGGGCATCGATATAATTTAGCGAAGTCAAAAGTTGTAATTGTTTATGAATGATTCATTGGTGCTGTTAAATTATTATTGTGTTCAGTAACAGGTGTGATTATACGGCCACTTGCTATTACCTTTGTAAAAGTAATAAAAGGTATTAGTAAATTTAACGGTGATAAAAGGGATATGACATATTAGACAGAGTACAAATCTCGTATTTGATAATAGCACTTTCCCACTGAGACTCTCGATGAAATAGATTCGCCTGAGGGAAAAAGGCAACGATATGTAGTATATATGCGACTTACAGCGGCGAGAGACTGATCATATTGAATCTATAGCAAAAGTTTATTTCTCATTTCCGCCGTCGGAACTTTCCTGAGTTAATGGGCAAGGTTGTTGGAGATACCACACGACGGAAGAGCAAACGGAAAGCTTCAAACATGCGGACGAATACCAACAACAAATGCCAAGTTGAAACAAAAGATGAAAAAGAAACGATACGATTGTTGTTGCGAAATCTTAATGAGATTGTACCTGAATCAACAGATCAAAGAAACAAGTGTCAAGATTCAGCAACTATTGTAGAAAGAGCCGCGGAATATATCACAGAACTTGAAAAAGAGTTAGGCCGAGAAACGATTGCATTGCTTCACAGCAATCCAGAATTTTATAAATTATTCAAGAAGAAATGATCGCAAAAAGCATACCGGAATTTGACTGCTACAGGAAAAGTTGATCTCCACCGCAAGACATAACTAAATTGGATAAAAGGCGACAACGACAACATGTGTGTGAGTTGATGCCTTGATCGTTGTGTAATAGACTATATCGTGCTCACCAAAGTCTAATTGTTTGATTACACTTACACGATTACCATGAACCATGTTGTACAAGAACGACTACTACACAAACGCAATGATAGTTACAAACATCAGTCGTGTAGTCTATGTTTCGCTGATATCTCCATCTATATCCATACTGAGCTATGAATGAAATCGAGTAGTGTACGTAGGCTTATCGTATTCGAATTTGAAACAGTGTTTTTATTCGTACTTAACACGGACTCGTGTAGCTCGGCCTTAGTGGATGAGGTTCGAAAATAGCAGCATTTGAAATGGTCGTAAACGTAATACATCTACGCTGAGTAGGCCTAGGTACCGAGAAGTTCTCAAAATTGGCTTTTAAGCCTTACTGGAACGTCTAACCCTTATATACGCTAAAGTAGAATGTTAACCCCATCTCAGTTCACAACCACTTCAATCCAAGTAACAATTTTGCAGACTACTGCAGTAATAGCAGTCAAACGATTCTGACAAAGGTCAAAAGTCAGATATTATCCAAATATTGAAAAGAACCATCTAGTATGATTATTTTCTGATTTTCTGATTTCTATAAATTTATTCAGATCTTGTGCCAATACGAAGCAAAAATTGTTACCGTTTGTACAATTTCCTTTGAATAACCTATCGTTAAATCAATCACGCCCGCCTTAGGCTAAAGTAAAGCCATTGTAAATGAATTATGCGATTCAAATCTCGCTTACGACTTGCAGCAAGTATCTTGAGAAGGATGCTTTGGGCTTAATAGTTGATCGTACCGTTGCTTGCCACGTATGGATTAATTTCATTTTGTTATGCCCAGCGGCGAAAAACTTATCGTGCCGCAATAAGATGCATACGATCGTTGCTGACTCGACGGGCGGTAGTCGTTCGTTTCCTTCGACAATATGGCGGTGTTCATATAGACTCCTTAACAACGAAACGATTTGGGGTCTCCTTGATACTGTTTGATATTCTACGAATTCCTCAAAGGCTTCTGTTTGTAACTGGAAACTTATGCATTCAGCAGCTCAGCTGTTCTTACAAGTTCAGATTGACGAACTCCTAAACCCTCTCCTCAGATACCCAGTCTCCCTGATATGTTCCTTTAACTTGATCAATATTTCAAATTCGAGTTGGTGTGTCGTCGTGTATGATGAAACGGAAGCATGTGAGGCATGTACGTATACGTATATGTTGCAATGATTGATTTTGCGACTACTATACTCTCCCTATATACTCGTATACAGTATTATGCAACAAAATAACATTTATCGAATTTATAGATGAAAATGCTGCTCGTTTGGTGAAAATTGTCAGTAAAATTACCGCGTGACAGGCAGTTGGCAGTCAGGGTTGACAACAAACCGGATAGTCCGCGCCTCCATACCCTTGTATGATACGCATATATATAATTGCGCTGCGCGGGTGCAATCAGACTGCCCGCGTAATGCTAAAATAATTTCTCGCGGGTGGTGCACTGAAACACAATGACAAGTTCAATCAAGTCGGTATTCGATTTGCAATCAGCCTCTAAATGCCTAACCGAGAATGATTAGAGGTTGGCAAGTCCTGTAATCCTACGAGCACTACCGATTCCAATTCACCCATTGAGTGTTCTATACCAGCAGTATGTTATCTATAGACATGCACAAAATGACACCTGAGCATCCAACGATTTAAGTAGCTCTAGCATGTTAACATCGCCCACACATTAAAACAACCTGAGCCTGTGCTATGTCAGCTGTTTATAGGTCTGCACGGGATATGAAATATAGCGTAATGCAAGAGCAGGTGACAGACGTATATGGGAATTATACGCTCACGGTAATGGATAGATATTAGATAGATGCCTTTCACAAGTTATAATAGGTTTCAAGTGCGGGGCAGGTTAGAAAACAACCAACCGATTATAACTGCGTAAATTGCATTGTCACCAACAGTATAATACGTGAGAAATATTTTACTTTTGTCGGCTTATCTAAAGGAATTTTATGATATTATAGTCGAATAAAAACAGGTGAAATATAACCCTTGCACCCGGCTGAGTTGACAAACGTTGTGAAGGTCTAATAGAAAATGAATATTTGATTTTGACAACGGTATGTTGAAAACACATCGGTGTTTGCTCTTGAATATTCTTTTTAGCTTATTATCACGTAAAGCAGAGCTACCGCGAGCAGTCGTCTAACACACAGGCAAATTATTTACAGGGCCTGCTGCGATAGAATTAGTATAACACCTTTGAAGTAACTTATAACGACTTGTTTGTACATCTGTGTTTAGCAAGAAGATTGGGGATCATCACTACCGGTAAAATGCAATTCAGCTTGAAAGGGAATGCTAATAGCGCAAATTTACGTTACCGCGGAATGTCTATTCAAGGCTCTTGAAAATAGCACGTTGGCGCGAATTGCCTTTCTCAGGGCTCCGCATGCTACCATCTACGAGTCTACAGTCAACCGCACCACCGTCAAACATCGCCAACATGACGTGACTTGGTGAAACTTGGGCAAGATTTCTAGTAGGAATACAAATTCCATTGATTTGTCAGGCAGCCCAGTGGGAAATTGGACATTTCCAGACTTTCGAATACGCATACTTTTGTGTGAAGGGAGCCTTGGCTTTATTCTGGAACACATAATAAATATGATAACTATATAGTATCAATATCGAGCCTGTGCATAGGCCTATAGTATACGCTTTATTTAGAAATTCCAGGTCGGCAGTAGACTACCGGAAATTGCGGCACACAGTAATCAACATTATCAGTGGCTTAGTCATGCATTCACTAGCGCCCCCTCGCGGATTATAATTTCAAACGCACTCGGCGCAATGGTAATTTTCACCGAGGTGATTGAGTAAAGCCTGGAATTCTGAGCCCAGATTTGCGTCGCACTATGAAATATCCTTAGGTTACATTTTTATGTCATTAGAAACGAATGAAGCAGTCGGTATCATCGTAAAAGACTGCAATTGCACAGGGACTTTGAGACGCGCTACAATTCGGCAAGCGTTGTCTAAATTCATTGGCGCTTTGCAGTCTCATGAATGTATCACGGGGGCAATCTCAGGTAATCATTGCACAGGCACCATAAATGCTTGAGCCATCTCTTGTAAGCGAGCTGCAATTCAGTGTCGCTATGTCACGTCTACGTTGTTGGTCGTGCCATCACAGTGTACTACGATAAACCGATTTTAGAACAATGTCCCTTCTCTTCTTCTGTCACAGCGACAAGTGTTTGTCTCAAAATCTGGAGAATCTCTTCCCACACGTCTGCCACCTGCCGCACATTACTATAAGCCGCCATATTTGACATGACGCGTGAGAAAGTATTCATAATCTTACAAAAGATTTGTAAATTCACAGTTATCAAACGACCCAAATCATGCGAGATAGTCAAACTAGGCTAATTTCCGCGACGAACAACCGGCACGCGAGAGAATCCGACTGAGATGGGTTGTCATGAGAGAGAAAAAATATCTCCAACCCTACAGTATAAAAGGAGTTGTCCAACGAGAAGTTACCACACGATATATTCGACGTTTGCACAATATTCAACTCAACTGGAGTTATCAGTACGAAGAAAAGTATGGGAAAAACTGTTGCTACCTACCAAACCGCAATGAAATGCAGAGTTGTTCCGTACGTGAAATCAACAGTCAAAAAGGTGACACCCAAAGTTGCTCAAATCGCCAGAGTCGATGAAGAATGCGAAATCCTTCGTTTGATTGGAGAACTACAAACTATTCTCCCAAGTGTATCAAATCTAAACAACACAACATCAACCGTTGACGTTGTAGAAAGAGCCATCAGCTATATTTGTAAGCTTGAAGAGGAAGCAGGCGAGGAAGATATAAAAATTCTTCAGCAACAAATCAACCCGACCGGCTATAAAACAGAAGCCGTATGAAGAAGGCCGTATCGCAAGCCACGGAGGGGGCTGAAACATAATAACGCGCAAGGTGTTGATGGACCCAACAGTCGCCAAAAAGGTGGAACTTGATGAGGAGGGTCAAGCATCGCAAACCGTGCCAACGTCATCAAAGCCAAAATATTTTTATTTCTATAGAATATACCTGAATGTGCCTTCATTTATTTCATACATCCTTTATACTGAATATATACGATCAAAATTATTTTCAATGAGTTAATTCTTATTTTATGGTCGAAAGTAAATTGAGATATAGTCAGGGACTTGTCTAAGTATATCACATGTTTCTGAAGTGTTCGCGTCTCGCGACAATGTCTTCGGTGGCGACAAGCAATTTATATAATAAATGCTGTCGAGCTTGACTCGGCGTGTCGATGAAATGGATGACAAAGCGAAATTGCTGTTCTCAAGTCGACGACGCGATTTAACAGGTGCGCGCTTCGCATAGAATATCTATACCGTACCTCTGCTTGTTTCCAATTGTACATTGTAGGGGTTCGGTTCAACTTGGGTAGGGGCGTTGCGCATGATTTGAGCGCTTCGGTGTAAATGTCTAATCACTTTGACGAATTGATTTACGGCAGACGTGTTTGAGATTAATCAATTCTCCGAGGATAGCTAATGGCTTAACGCGGGGAGTTAATGACGCACGTGGATCTACATTCTCTCACGACAAGCTATCATATCATCGTCCAAGACTCTATAAGATTCCATACTCTGTAAAAATTTTGACTTAATATGGAAGGAGATTTCAGCCGTGTGCTGCACGTACTGAAGGACTACAGCTCTAAGCTGATAGCCCAAGTTACTAATTGGTTAAACTGAGGCGACACTCACTAAATCTGTCTAAAATATGTTACTACATGCAAAATTTCAATTATACATTGCTTTTGGGATGAGTTTTCAATCAGAAACCCTGTACTTCCAGCGAAATCTAATGTAACACGTTAATACCTATGAATTTAGTTCACCTACTATATCTTTTGAAATGAGGAATATTTTGAAAATCAAAAATATTGGTATTAAGCGTGACATAATTTATTGAAAAATTTGACAAAGTATGATAAATCTTTTACACGCCCCACACCTGCCTTCTTTCTTCCAGTAAGGAATGAGTCGTCCCTATAGTCAGCGTCGTCGTCTCGTCATCGAGATTACAGGATCAAAACAAGTTTTGTAATACAAATCGTTTTCACACCACCAGTCAGCTGTTTTGTCACGTGATCCCGGGAAATTTGCCACCACGTGACAAAAATATACGTCATAGTGACGGCAGATGGTGAGCGTATGGGAAAACTATCGCGCTAAGTTAAACCTATCACATTTGTTATGATAAGTTAAACGCTCCGTCATAAATGTCTCCTCCAACTATATGATTATAAGAGGGTAGATAGTTCATTACTTTGGCAATAAAACTACAAGCAGCTGGACGCTGGATGGGAACGACAAGGTTTGCTATGTCACACGACTATGAATTATGTCACCACAGTAGCTGTATAGACCTCGGGCAATGGTCATCATAAATTGTTTTCGTCTCCCTTCAATCCTTTGTTATAGCAACAATTAACGTGCCGTACTAGCAATCTTCGGCGCTATTATATCGTAACCGCCTCGACTCCAGCAATATTTCCATAAAAATTATCCCACGCGCGCGATATTCACCCAGAACGTTGGACATAAAGCCTAAATGGTGAAGTAAATAAACTTGGCTGATGCTGATAGCGATGGTATAAAAACTAATGCGAAATGGCAAATTATGAGAGACGACGTTTTCTGCTTCTCGAATATGCACCAGCTTTTTGCAACTGACGCGTCGTTTCTGATGAAGGCAACCGCATAAAACTACTCCGGAATCAGCAAAAATCTGTCATTTCGCTAATGGGTAGAAACCGTTGGTGAGATTCAAACCTGGCGGCGTTTATCAAGCCCGCAATCGACCTTAATCTGACATCGAATCAGACCGATTTTGACCCGTATTTACAACACAGGTTCTTTTACCGAAGTGCAAAGTGAGGAACCAGACTCAAAATCTAGAGAACAACTCATAAATTATACGGCTCGATTACGATAATAAATATTTTGAGTCATGTTCGCACCACACCGAACATAATCGAGTGACTTGTGTAATCTCAATATTTATACAATTGACTTCGCGACTCATAGCGACCCACAAGAGAACACCAAAATATGTGTGTGGGCCGTTAGTGACCGGCATAAAATTATGTTAGCGGCCCAATACCCGCCGTGGCGACTCAAGCAATATGCACTTTTCCGGGGTTTGTACTTAAGCTAAGTTTTAACGAAGTAGTTCAGGTATAGGCGCGATGCATTTCGATACATATTCCGGTCCATACAAGGTCTTCGATTTTTACGCTAGATTCGTCAGCCGCAACTCACGCCATTCACATAGACTATTGGGCCGATGATGACTGGGGAACTGAGACCTTGCTAATAACCGCACAAAATAGTCTCATGCAGAAGTATCGTGATGCACTCAGCATTTCATCAATATATCCCATGTTATATGCGACGTTCCCGATATAAATGCGATGATATCTCTCCCGCTTGAAATATTATTATAAATCTTCATGCCATAACGTATTACTGAAAACGATGTATTGTTAATTGACTCGTTAGTCAGAAAGTGAAGGCAGGTGACTAGTATGCAGACGACATCGGTCTAATTTCTTTGAATAAGCCATTGTTATCATAGTCATAAAAGAGTGCCGACTGTCGCAAGAGAATAGTCTAATTTCAAGCAATTTAACAGAAATCAAAGCGGAGAAATGACTTGCCTGATTTACTATTTCCTATTTAATTCACAAGATAAAAGGGTAACGGTATCACGGCTACCAAACTAACATCCAGCGAGACAAATGTTGAAAGGCGCGACGGTTTATAATTTTCGACCCCTTATGACAAATCACTAAGTCATGGAAAATATTATTGCAAACACGGACTACATTTCCAACGGTCTTATACTAACGCAGCCAAGCTTTCCAATGGAACTTGTTGACGAAAATTTAAATTTCCCGCGCATTTTCTTATCGACAGTCATTTGTCAATCGAAGTCGAGTGGGTTGAAGAACTGAGAATTAACAGCGCCCTGCAGAGTTCCCAAGGAAAGGTCACCAGAACAAAGAATACGTATCGCCTCAAGTCAGTTAGAATTTTGTACACAACTACACCCTCACAGGCAGGAATTCATCATATAATAATTTCCCAAATTATATACAGATGAATAAGCGGTAGTACAATAGACGCCCCGTGACGGGTGAGCAAATATCACCTCGGCATACGGCCGGGAATACACATGCTATGACGTAGGCAAGTACGGAATCGCGCGGGAAATTCAAGGCAGGTGTAGAACGCGTGGGAAAATCTATTGTCTTGCATAAACCCCGAATTCCTTTAGGCGATTCGCACCACTCTGTTTGTACCGTGCCCTCCTATTGGCGGCGTGACAGATGTCATATGCGTGGGAAATATCTCCTGAAATATTAAGACCCAACGCGTGGCAATCGTGAGGTGGAAGGCATTTATATCGGGCAACAAAAGAAAGCGAATGCCATTTGGCTGTTGATGAATGACGCAATGAAGGGAAAAAAGCGCCATGCTTGACAAGATAACATGTATATATAAGCATCAATTTTACTGGGGGCGCCGATAATACAATACGGACATCTTCATAATAAGAAAATGAATTTCAACCCCGCCTCCCCTACTATAGGTAACAAACAATTGCTCTGACCTCCTTACAGTAATTTCACCTAACGAAATTCGGCAGAATTTATGCTAATTACATCATCAAGTCATAATATACAAACGTAATCGCCCGATTTATATTCCAGACGTCACGAGAAGAAATATCTACTCATTAAGAACCATATAGATCGATTTATGCATTCAACCGTGGTATGAAAATGAATAACTATTCTCAATGGCCATCCGAAAGAGTTTTGTTCCTTGATTTTCGACCCGTAAAGAAGAACACGCTGGGCTCATGTGTGCCATCTGCCCACATGAACATGGTGAATATCCGCATCCACTCGTGGACAGATGGCGTTAACGGTCACAACTCACAATGCATTCTGCTTTACGGGTCGAAAATCAGGATGAAGATAGGAGTAGCGGCTGCCAGATGACGAGCGAGTTACACGAGAGCAAATAAACCAGGAATATTCCCACTCTTTTCTGCAACTGTTCCGAGCAATAGGCCCAGACGTTATGCAAAGAATTCTTCTGATTGGTCAATTCAAATGAGATAGCCGTTACGCAATATGCTACGCGCATTCTTACGTCATAGTTTCCTATTTTACGACATGAGCAAGGCGATCTTGATCCGCCTTGGCCATAAGGCAACGAACTAACTCAAAAAACTATCGTTCTCGTCGTTACGTAGACTTTAGTTCAGACAAGCTTAGAGGTTCGGAAGTATAATTGTACGTCGATTTCCGATTAGATAATTGTTTTTTGCATTAGAAGCTGCATTGCGAAAGGCAGATAATTTTTATATCAATCAGAGACAATGGGATATTGTTTATTCGCCTGTAGCATTCGAAGTATTGGGTTATTGGTGTTCAAATAAGTCGCATATACATCTGGTACTGTACTTATCAATATATGATAAGCCGCACTGACGATGATTTCAAGCAATTGAATATACTTCTGACTATAAAAGAAAATATTAATTCACTCTTGTGTACTTAATACTTCCGTTGTTAAATTGTTTCAAGTGTCCCAATCAAAGTGCCTATCACGGACTTCGTGACATGACGGGTAACTTGGGCATGCAGTGTATGGGAGAGACTCAATGAAACCTATTCCATTAGCTCCTTAAATATAGTGAAGACCTCTAAAATATTGTACAAGGTATCAAAATTAGAGTGCAAGTGTGACATGAGTAATACAAGATTAAGCTTTTAAAACCTTTTAGGATAAACTCAAAGTAATTTAATCCCAATGAAAACCATCTTCCATCATGATAAATGCTAGACGCGGTGTGTTTACAGGATTTGGTGAACAGTAAATGAAGTCCACCTTAATCCAGATTTGACAAAACTTTTGCAGCTGATACTGCCTTGAACGTGTCTTTAACGATCGTCAACTATTAATAGAGGGTGTACAATGTCCTGTTGTCATAATAAGGAGTTGCCTCATATGTATATCATTATACATGTTAAACATCTTGTTGACGGGTAATAAGAATCTGTGGACTAGAAATCGAATATTATACTCTTACAGGGTCTACAAGGTCTCTGCCCTGAATTAACCTTTCTACAGATCAGGTCCTTCTACCACCATTACAGTCTGATAGAAACCAATATTACTGCACTTCAGGCTTAAAAGGTTCTATATTGTATCGGATAAGAAATATAGCAATCTAAGTGCGCTAAAATCTACCAGACAATCTCAGCATAATCCCTTGGCAAGCCCAACCGCAAGCTTTAAACACAGAGGTGGCTACGAAGACATTACAGGCAAGTTAAGATCGACAACGACCATCTAAGAAACCAACTAAGGGTGATGTCCAGTCACTGATAAAATTTGCGTCTGTATTCTCGATTCAACATCAAATCCAACTAACCGACCTAACCAATGCGTGGCATCTGTAAACGCACGAGCCTATTAACGAATTCTTTGATTACTGTTGTGCGGCATGATGACCGCGCATGTGCGTTAATTCTGGATGTCTCGCGGGCAGGCGTCACCGTAAGTGCTATCTATATATAATAGGAAGCCATATATGACTGCAATCATGTACTTCAGGTCTTGATATTGTTATTGTGGCTTGGGCGGGTACCACCCCGAGGTAAGTGACGAGAGTGTCGGTGATACACGAGCTCAGATGGGTTGAACTTTAATCGAATACAGTCGCATTTGGCAGAAGCCTGTCGAATTCAAGTGTGCAGCGAGCTCACTGCCAATATCATAATGAAATGAAGCACTATATTCGAATACACAGAGTGGTTTCGTTTCAAAAAGTTGCAAAATGCCCTCCCTTTGAACACGCCTAGGCTTGCGCTGAATATGACGACAAACGTACTGTATTCTCTCATATTCTCTCGTTCATACGCCAAGTGACGGAACGTGACAGTTGCATCTTGTCTGGAGAATGAAGATCAACGAATGTGTGATCGATGATCCGTTTTCACGCTTTATATTTAATCTTAAGTGTCTGATGTCCGCCTCATCAACCCATCAATAAAATATCGGACAACAATTGTCCTATAATGAGTACCATCTGGTAGCGTATGCGTACCCAAATCACAGATCGTGGATTAATATCGACGTAAATATATGCAAACCGGCAACAAATTCGCAGCGTATTGAGGAGCAAAGTAAAATCGGAAAACTTGTTGGTGCAAGACACTTAAGTTCAGTACCACCTTTCGTAGTCTGCATGCTTACTTGCACTGTTTGTGGATGTATGATCATGGGCTAAAATGGTGTTCCTAAGCCACGATCGGTCCCTGCCATGCCGAGATAAAAGGGACGGGTTGAGGCATGATGGACGCCCGCGTAAAAATCACAGCCAAATCATATGCGATTTAATCCGTTGTTGATGCCAAAGTGTAGATGTGCCGATAACGAGGTGAAAAGATATATTGTATTAAAACTGTATTAATCTCATAATACACAAAGTTAACTTCCACTAAGGAAAAGGAACGAACGTCAATGTTTAGAAGCGCAGTTTCTGATGTGTACTGTTTCAAAATTTTAATTAGTCCTCAAAAATGTTGCGATTTCGAAACAATTTAGTCAAAGTGGTAAAAGCCTGTTCTTGACCCAAATATTTTGTTTGTACTTGAGATGCCCTCGGTTCATCCCAGCAGCTTGACAGCAGAAAGTCGCAAAGTTCTGACACAACCACAGACTGCAGATGTCATGAGAACGTTATCATGTTTGCGCATAATTAACACTAGCGGGTGTTTTTCGTATTAGAAAACTATGCTATCTCGTTACTGTTTGTCTTGACAAATGCTCTTAAATGACTGTACCGCAAATGCTGACTGTATTTCTGTGTAAATAGTTATTGACTCGTCTGAGTAAAACACATCTTTACCTATTTATAAAACCTCAAAAAATGAATTTATGACTGTTTATAGTAATGACTTGTTATGTACATGCGATATCTTGGTGACCTATCCAAATAGTAGTGGCGCGAATCATAACTAAGAAATTTGTGTGGTGCGTCCGCAAATGAACTTCGATGAGGGACCAGTAGCGACATCTAGCGAGCTCATATACGGTAGCGTGGGATGTCGGATTCAAGATGACACCGCATTCGGACGACGCAATCCATACAAAACTGCGTCAGGATCAGATGACGATCTCTGCTGTTATCATGGTTTCCGAGATACGGAACAACTCCCATTGTACGTGACGGAGAGGGGGATGATGAAAAGCTCAAAATTCATTCGAACGCTTCCATTCAAATCGTGTTGTCACACGAGTATCCGCAGTTGCCTAATCATAACAAAGGTATATAATTGCCGCAGTCTCTTTCCGTATGCTGAAACTACACAATGCAGAGGCATGCGGATATCCAAATTTCTGCGCTTACAGCAGGAAGTTTACGCACTCTACCAGTGTATTGTTTCTATCGATTTGTGAAAAGAGTTCTGATCCCTCAGAGATATTGAAAAGATTTTTCTCCAATTTCTTTGTTGATTAGAATTGGAAGCAAAATATGACAGAGTATACGTCAATCGTCGGACAAAAAGGCTTGGCTGGTATCATCTCAGGTTGCTTATGCCATAGTTTGTAACTCAAACAAATACAGGAACTGTGGTATGATATGGTAAAGTTGTGCTAAAAGAGACGCCACTGCAAAAGGCCATCAATTTCACAATAAGAAAGATATTCTACAGTAGCACTTCGTTACATGGTAATACAAAAGACTGGGAACCTGGCAGGCAAGCTGCGGACAACTACTGTATATCCACGGCTCAAATGCGGTTGATTAAGATCGAGTTATGATCTTGCAGGTATAAAATTGCGACTTCGCTGCCATTAGTGACGAATTGCCGATCATCCCCTAATCTCGATACCTTTCCCTTGCTCAAAATACGACAGGGTCGCACTGTTCACGGATCATGTAAGCACGGCGAAGGAACATAAAGTGTTTGCCTTCCACAGACAGACCTGGAGTGTGAGGTATATTAGGAATCACAGTGCTTTTTGACTGCCCATAAACTATATGGGGCAACAGAAATTTCAGACGCGCGCACGCGCGCATATACTGATAGCACTAAACTTCGCGACGCTGCAGTCTATTTTAGGGATAAACTCTCTACGAGTGGCCCAATAACTCAACTAGAGATTTTAATATTATTCAAAGAACTGCGGATGATTTCACTCAAACGGTTACCAATTGAGGTAATCCGTGAATTATACGGATAATCATCGCAGATGTGTAGTCAACTAATTAATTGTTTTCACGGTGAACAATACATAGGATGTAAAGGCGATTTTCTCTCGAGCTCTTCGGTAGAAAAACGCTGTGGAGATCTCTACGATAGAAAACTATATTGTAGACTTCACAGCTTCACACACATTTGGAAATCGCTTGTGGCTGTTACGCAACCATCTATAGTGTTAACAAAATGGGAAAATCGGCTTCTCATTGTAAGAATTCAATGAATGTAAGGTTATTGCCTTATTATCATGATAGACCATTTCAACGACTCAACGTAATAGAAAATGAAGACAGTGAAGTGAATCGACTGCTGTATGAACTAATTTCAATCATCCCAATGGATACTTTAGCGAAGCAACAACATCGATCTCTTCCTGCAGCTGAGCTTCTCAATGCTATAATCGAATACATACTCCATCTTGAAAGTTTGGTTGGACGGGAGAATACGATGACGTTAAGAAGAAAGATGAGTTTTGAATTTGCTGCGATATTTCGGGAAAAGTATCACACGAAGAAATTATGAGAATTTGAAGGGTCTATTCTGCTGTTAGAGATTATTGCATAGTTATGCACCCATAAAGGGACAATAAAGACTTTCTTCGTCGAGGATTGAATGGGTAGCGATCAGCGAAAATGACGAATTGTATAGGCTATTATAGTCTAACTGATCAGTATGCGTATTAGCTCTGATTTATATTTCTCCTAGTCCCAATGTTTTGATTTGAGGAGTTGACTCCTCCAAGAATCGTTAATGCTACAAGAAATTGTGTACGGTTACAGACCTATTGAGGTTTCGGTGAGCGTGCGAGTCACAACTATTTAAACCTGGCGAGCAAGAGGCAGTTTGTTGCTTGATATTCAAGACTTTCTTTCCTATGTCACTTCCTTGAGCCGTCTGCAAACGGAATAAATGCGCTGGTGGAACATCGTACAAACAGTTGTAACATTATGCATAAATTTTATATTCTGATTTAATTATTAAATGTTAGTATTCGCATGCCGATACTGTTCAACAATGCGTATGCATATGGAGCATAAAGTTTGCGCGCTTTCCTTTTGTCACGCAGTTTGGGTTGGTAGGTTGGCATTTTGGGGGGTATATATATACATATTCGGTCAGTTACAGATGTTGTTCGAGATAGAAACAGTATTAGTCAAATGCAAAAAGCTCGTGTTCGCTAGCTCAGTTGTTAACATCAGCATGCATAGTTTTTGTCGATGGTTGAGGGCTATGCAAAGGCGTATTTACTAGAATACGCAAACGAACCCTTCAATCTCAAGGTTGATTATTCGGGCACGAAACTGCTCAAGATAAACCACGGCACCAGCAGCCTGCGCCCCAACAAAGTTGAATATGCAGCACCACCTCAAATACGCATGATATGATGACAACGGTAGGACTATACAATTCATGGTGGTGCATTTGGCAGTGCTTGAATGGCACTCTGTGACTCGGTGCGGAAGCGCATACGACACGCACATCTGTCGTTGTCCAGCAGGCAGATTCACATGCGTCAGCAGATGCTAAACGCCATCAGGATATCGCGAAACGCAGCATTACAACTGCTCACCGTGTCGCGTCGCAAATTGTAATACAAACCGCTTCAGCACATATGAAGAGTGAGGCACATGCAACCATGTAAGTGAATAGTGAATCGCAAGTATTCGACCTCAACCTATGGCTAATGGCGAAGTGTTTAATGTAAAATTCACAGATGGCGGACTCCATTGCATCTTATTATGGGAAACTACTGCACATCGCAATACTAACCCACAGACACACTGGGAGACCATAAAAATCTGCTGACAACCGCATTGCGCTTTTATCGAGCATCGTCACGATCTGAGCAGGCCACGGTCTGTTATGTCGGCTCTCTGTCAACATCTAGCGACTACATTTAAATGTCCTGCATAACTATTCGAGGCGGTTTTGTATTGTAGGTGTGGGATAAATCCATCCAAAGTTACATGGTTGGATATCCCCCAAAGCCTCCAAAATATTTCGACAGGGCATCGCTGTAACCTAAACTCTTTGTTGCTTAAATGGCCAGATGAAGACAATGTAGCCACAGGAAATATGTTTCCGTCAATCAGTTAATTCTGAATTGACAGCAGTCTCAAGTTTCTGCCCAGGCTTCTTTCTCCTAAGCAACAATTTTGTTCCCTCGCCCGATAATTATTACAGGAAATTGAGTTTCATGGAGAGAGTTCAAGTGATGGCCCCAAAACACAAGATTTGATCGATTTAATTTAGGATTGATTAACAAGCCGCGATAAAGTAATGAAAACATTAAAACTGGATGTATTGTAAAGATCGAGGGTCAATAGTCTGACTTTACCAATTATTGAACCTCATCAAAACCGATCCTTGGAATTTAATTATTCATGTAATCATAGTATCATTAACTGATTGATAATAAACCTACATAACCGATGGAACAACAGCCGAAGAATAAGAGCATTATCAATTGTCAACTTGGACGGAAAAGACTACTTCATCTGTCTTGGCGTCAACACATGAATAGCCAATACACTAAAAAAGTTTGTTTTGCTTCAACGGTTACCTCGTTAGCCCCATTAGCCCCCTGACGTCACTTATCGAAATCAGTACGCACATCCTGATTTTCGTCACCTCCTAGCTAAATAACACACACACACACACACACCACACACACACACAAATGTACACACACACACACACACACACACACACACACACACACACACACACACACACACACACACACACACACACATAATGTACACACACACACACACACACACACACACACACACACCACATACACACACACACACACACACAACACACACACATAATGTACACACACACACACACACACACACAGAGATACGTACTTCATACATTACAGCCATAACGTTTGCTTGAGACCCTTTCGACAAGACCCTTACCGAATAGCGATCACATAGAATACAATGAAATTAATACAGTGAGAAAATAGATGAAAGAACTGTGACAATATACTTTTTTGGAGACGTGGGGCTTTCTCGCTCTTGTCTGGCCTAGCAACAGTGATTTAAATGCGTTCTGTATATTCTAGTCGTTTTCAGTGCAATGAGACACCGTTTTTATGTCATGACAGGAATAAACCAAAACGTAGAATCAGCTGTTGGACGGATCTACAAATGACCACTTCTCTAAATTCCTAAAACAGATGCAGATTAACGTGAAGACATTACGTCATTAAAATAGTATTTGAAAAAACATAATGAAACACCCCACATGCATAGCAGCAGTTGCGAGCTTCAAGTATTGAATGAACCATCTGCTTAGACCTAATCAGCAGTTTCGCGTCTCATCTAAAGTAAGAGCGGCAATCACCTGTCGTACGGGATTGGTAACGGCTGCCTTGTTCAAAAATCCGAGGATTTGCCAGTTTGGACGCAGTTGTCCTCTTGGAGATCGATTCCGACGCCAACTGTTTCGCGCACGTTTGCTCCATAACATATTTGACGCATCTGTTTGCCGTATGCCTTGCGATCTCCACCTTAGGATTTCCATAGACACAGAACAGAATCCTATAATTGATTTGGCGAATTTGTTTAAGACGTATTGCCAACAACAGGCGAGTACATATTGTCAATTGATTAAGGCATATGGCTTTTGAAAAAGAATTAAAGATATATTAGATACAGCTTTATTTCACATAATAAACTCGTCTGCAGGTCGGTCCTAATTCTTAACGTTGATGTATGTTTCGGAGGATAGTTTACTTGTACTATGCAGAACATACCAAGAATTTGTTGTCGACAGAGGTATCGCTAGGCAACATTAGTGATTTTTCTCCCGAGTCATGTTACCGATTCAATAGCAGCAAAGGGCCGTTGGAAGCCTAAATGCCAAAGCACCCCATCCCGCCAAACAACAACAACGACAACAAAGCCTGTGCTACAAGATTTAAGACAGCTTCTCAAATCTTTCTCCTCACTCTTGCACTTGGGGTCAAACAACAGCTGCTAGCAAGCGCCGGACTGACGGCTGCGGCAACTGTAATACAGCGTAAAGACCGGTTTTACAATAGAGTAATCACCAAAATTGCTGCTTTCAGATACGTAATAGCCTACAAACATTTTGTAATGATAGTCAAGGCTGCGCTAAACATCAAAAGAATGCAGACACGGCGCGCGGTACGCCAAAATTGATACTTGGATGTTCGAAATGAGACGCCAGTAATAGTCAATATTTAAGGCTTACAAAATTGAACTAATTGCTCAGAATTTTTAATGACAGCCTACCGACCACATAGAGTATTTCGCTGTTAAATCAGCTGTACCTCAAGTTTGGCCAAACGGTATCTACGTGTAAAAAAGGACACGAGCTGCATGGGTGGTACGAGCAGTTTTATTTTTGGAATTTATGACGTTTTCAACCACTAAGATCATATACGCCAGGTCAATGCATGGTGTACGTGTCAATAATTACGGTTCATAGCCCGGATCACTATTACTACCACTACTCTGCGCAGTCCCCCGATCCCGACTGCCAAGCAGAGAGGGTCGGATACCAATTTTAAAGTCTTTGATTTGACTCGGTCGGGAATTGTACCCGGAACCTAACGATCAGAAGGCGTTCAGTGTAAACCACTCGGCCAACTGAATGGTGCTGCAGCTCTTCAACGACTGATTCCAACAGAATGGTTTGGTCTATTAATGTCAGACGACGTGATTAAATCGTCGTCGGCGAGGATACAATAAGAAAATGACCACAGACTCAAGTGGGGCCTTGAATCACTGGAATCGCGTCATCAATAGTATATCAGTTTGGAGGTACCGTCGATTGGTTGAAAATATTGGAATTCATAGTGCATTCCATCGATGCAAATACCTGGCGCTGGACGTCGGTTAGACATTGAATGCGTTTAATCGCAATTATAATTGCGTCTTTTCGCCTGTCTGAGTGAAGATGAAATTTGGAGTCAGTGCGCATGCGAAAACCGAGGCGAAATGGCAATATATAGCCTATATATAGTCTATCAGTTAATGACAATTTCTAGTTGAAATCTAGCTGACGTAGGCGGACCTCGTTGATCTGAACAGCATGATTTCATTAAGTGTTTGAATTGATGACAAATAGCATAGAACGGTTCATCGAGGCCGATTTGAGAAGTATTTTTTGATCCTACCAGCACGCAACACCTCGAGGATCAAAACGCAATCAACTTCTGGATGTTACTCGGTATCGCCACCGTGCGGTTTTCCTTATTCGAAGTCGTGCTACCGCTTGTCATTACTGCTGTGCTTTGATTAGTGACATCGTTTTCTGTCAGCTTCGAGGGGTCTCCAAAGCATGTCAATATTCCAGAATTTATTTTGGGGGGTTAAGCAATGCTACCTATTTGATTGAAAGTCAACAAATCTGTTGATGGGGCTTTCCTCGGTGAAATCGAATCGGATAAGTAATTTTTCTTCACATCAATTTTGCTTTTTTTCATTTTCATTCATCTGTAGGTTATTGACACGGTCTCGCACTCCGGAGGCCTAGCAAAGGAACGGAATGGATATGCCAGTCGCATATATATATAGCTACACTGCGCCCCTGGCTCCTACACGGTAGGCCAGAATGGAAACATCATAATTCGCCAACCGATAGCCAACAAAGTTCTTCAATGCTCTTAGTTTTGATAATTTGATCGTAAAGAGACAATAGTCGAGCATAGCCCATGACTGAAACGCTATAGTTGGCTTCATGCGATGACGAATGGCTGTATATAATACAGTCATGCGATGAGTGACGAGTTTAGCGGTTTTTTCTGACAACAACGACGGAACTCAGGCAATTCGAAACTCTATTGTTTCGTCATAGACACAGGTGTCTCGTGGCGCCAGGTCGTCTGCTGACTTTCGCTTGGTAAACTTTCCGAATGGATTGTTTTTTGTTAGCTCGTGCGGGCAACATGAATATAGTTTTATTTGTCTGAGCGGCAACGAGTCAATACAAACTGCAAAAATTAATGTTGGTATTGAACAAAGATATTTGAGGCCCTATTACCGCTCCCTTCCGTTTACGGTTGTGCTCGGTTCTACATAGGTTTAGATAGCAAACATATATCTCAAAATTAACAGGTGCCTGACTCTAGTTTACGCGTTATCGGAATGTGGTTTCATTGTTTCTGCACAAAGTACAAATGCTTAACAATATACTCGTTTCCGGACGCAGGTGTGAGAATTTACGGCCCTGGAATGTGCTTTTCTCAGTTCGAATAGGGATTGTCAGCCAGACCCAGTTCGAATTACCAATTCGACTTCGCCAAACTTAGCCTACGACAAAATTTTCGAGATCTCAAAAGTAAAATATTCCAGTAATGGTAACATAGATTAACAGTCAGGCTAATTTAGGCCTACAGCTCAACATCTTTCGTAAGCCCCCACATTTTCAGAGTAGATCATCGAGTACGTAAAATTGAGTAGGCTTAAGATGGTCATGGGGATTTCAAGAATTTGTGCTCAGTAGAAAGTGAAAATGGAATATTTTCGAGAGAAAATACTTAGCAAAAATCAAATTCTTGCTCGGATATGGAAAAATTCCAACAGATAACCAATTAACAGGTTATGGTAGATATGCCTCAATGTAGTCTTCCACTGTCCCTCTCACGTTTTCAATCAAAGGTTATCAGCGCTTCTACCGCACGTTAAAACCATCGAAACAAGTTTCGAAACTACGAAGTGTGGGCAAAAATTCTTGTACATTCCGGCACAAACCTTTTGTATATTGAAGCAAGTTTATTGCGCGGCTGCGCGTAGCCTATGTTTTATAACTTGGGGGGTCTACTGTCTTAGATATCCAGTTTCTGGCGCCCATGGGCAATCATGCAACAGCTTTACGGCGGTTCATGACGAAAATCAGAAGCTTAACAACAATCGCACCCGATATCATGGACTTTCCGTTTCGTCATTAAGATCATAGGGGCAAACAATAAAACATCATTAATCAGATGTGCGGCATGTGCTTCTTATCAACCGTAATGCTAATGACAATAATATTTTATTTCGCATTGCGATAACCTAAATGACATAGCCGGCATACATGCAAGCATTCTTTCGATTCGAGCAAACTTCTTCCGTTTTGAAAGTAAATAAGGCATGCGAAAACATAAAACCCCGGGCAAAACAAACTCAACACCGGATGTCCAGTGCAGTCGTTGTATAGCAACTCCGAAAATTCACGAAATAATCTCCATCCGCGCTAACCGAAGTTTTGATATACAATACATGTACGTAGTAGACCGTTCGACCGACGTGACTATGGGAAAATGATATACAGTAGGTGAATACCTTTGTCATTTTCTTGCTGGAGCGAGCAGCACATTGATGATTTGTACACGATAGGGCTTGGTCGAAAGGTTTTGACGTCAGCCAGTAGTTGGCGTGACCTTAGCTGAACAATGAACATACAAAATGGATCCGATATGATGCAGTAGTACATTATTTACGATTTCCCAGCCATCGATTCCATAATGGCCAAAAACACTTATGTTGTTTTTCTGCCTTTTACCAAGGTGATATTTTTTGCGCCTTATTCGTAGCGTCTCTATATTTATAGTGGGAGAAATTTGCATCGCATTGTTCAAAAGCGAAATTGATGCTCAAATTTTCCGTCTCTTCAATAGGATTTGTTACAACTTACAAGGCGTTCGTTAAATCCGCAAAATAAACGGTTGCTATCTTGGTCTACTCAGCAGTACATTTCTTCCAATGGTGTCACCTGTACTCACACTTTCAGTCAAGCAAATTGATAAGGCCGATTGTTTATGCGAAGCTCTGCTCAAACGTTCGCCCCTTCGATTTTTTGAGACACAGGTGTCTCGGCGCCAGCTAGTCTGACCGAGAGACGCGTTCGTATACATTATTCTTTATCTACAACTTTCGGTCTCTCAGGTGTTGCCGCTCCTCAACTTAAAGAAACAAACTTCGCTCGATTATGCTCATGACAGGTGAGATGTTTATAAGTAAACCGACCTGGCGTCGCCAAAGTACTTAACACGTGTTTAACGCCTTAGGTACAAGTTAAAATCTATTGATGATAATTCCGCGTTCTGCAACAAAAATACCGACACATGTGATGACTATAGATAGGTGAACATGGAAATGCAAGAAAACATGCAGATTCCATTAAAAATAGATGCCACTTGATTGCTTCATAATTATAGCTTTGTTGGTTACGCAAAATTGCATATGTTGTTTTAAATCTCATTTTCTGTCACCACGGTATTGAACTGTCAAGAACATTCTCCAGTAAAATTAGTCTATTGCTGTCCAACTGTTTTTGTACGACTGTTATGTGCGTTGGCACGTGTGGCACAGCTGTCGCAGTTATGATTAAAACCAAAAATTCCATTCAATATCATGCAATTATTGTTATAACCAACGATTTTCGTGATTTATGTTGGTTTCAGCAGCATAAGGCGCCTTAGTAATCCTTCGTTTTAGTGGCTAACACTTTGGAAGGATTTGGGGGTGTTTACGTAGACAATATAAGTTGTGCCACATTTCGCTGTATTGTTATCGCAACTCGGCCTTTCCGGATTAACTTTAAGAGCAATCTGTTATCGCGTGGTCTTTACTGCATATTTTATGATCTGTTGAAAGGTACGATAGGGCTGCGTTAGGTTATATCAACCATACTATCACGGCGAACTTGAAAGCTGAAAACTCTCTAGTCCATTTGTTTTCTTTATAAAGCACTGATCCGCAATAGAGTTACGTGAGTGCAACAGTCCATGAGATTCCAAAACCTAATCCGTTTCATACCACCAGCTCTTGACACCGGTGTGAACAAAGAAGATGCGCGGTGGTTCCGACTCTCGCACAGGTGTTGAGGCGCCATGGCGTCTGCCAGCTAAAATACGCGGTTTCATTCACTCACGCCGGTCGCGAAAACTTTGAAGAACATGATGACTAAATCTACACATTCCATCGCATGGCGCCATGAAAGTAGAAACAAACAAATCCTATTGATCGTAATAACACACCGTAGCAAAGTGGGAATAGATTCCATTATTTCAAATGCATTGTCTATAATATATCCCCCAGTCGTGTAAGAATACGAAGAATATTGATATATGTATATCACTATGTGAGGCGGATATCCACGGTCATACTGTCTCTGTGGACAAAAAATCTTCGTAAGTGGATTACGTAATCGGATACGCGTTGGTATTGAAAAATTCCACCCCAAAACACGTCCATATTTTTATAGAAAGATTACTGATGATACGCGGTGTGAATTCGATTATTCTGTTACGGTGTCCAATCAATTTTCTTTTGTCAAAGTATTTGCAGCTGGGATCTGGCGACGCTCAGTCTCTGGGAAGATTTGTTCTCGAATCGGAATTATGTTTGGCCATCTCTCAAAAAAGAGAGCAATACTCTGAGTATCTCCAGACAGAGAATAAGAAATTAGAGTTGCGGGAGAGCAATGAAGAAACAAACGGAGCAGGCTGAGACTTCTCAAACTCGACCCAATTGGCATATATAACCTCCGATCTTAGCCGATGTCAGTCAGAGCAGTTTGTTAGCTAGCAAACGGAGATATTATTCGATACGTAAAGTGACAGAAAGAATTTTCAAAGTCAAAATGGGCAAATCTCTTCCTACTAAACCAAGCTCAACTGCAGTCTACGGTGGATGTCTCACTAAACCATCACCGAAGTCTATCAAGATAAGACGTCACGAAGACGACTCAAGTTTGACAGATTTGTTTACGAACTTGAAATCTGTCGTCCCAGCATTAGCTGGAAAGTCGACTGACGAATTAACGTCATTAGAAATCATGCAACACGCTATTGATTACATCGATGAACTGACTGTAATTGTGGAAACAGCTCGTCATGACACTTGCAGTGTTTCAAGCAGTAAAGTAGCGACGGAACATACCCAAGTCGCCACGGTATGTTAGTCGCTTTCATCGAAAAACAATGAAGATACAAGAGGCCTGGACAATTTTCCGGTAAGCATCTTTATTGCCTAGCCATAGACATATCCTGCGTAGATAGGCCTATATCATGCATACAGTGACCTGTGTAAATGCCTCTTGCTTGTACCCAACTATCCATACGTTTTGAATAGTTGAAATAATTGATCTCGTTTCCTTTAGACCGCCGATGACCGAAGTTGGTGAATGAACGCGCCGCGTACGGCGACACGAATGCCTGGCGAAAGAGAATTGGGATCTCACGAGCGAAATCTTCCATTAGAATGAGGTTGGTATCATTATTTACTCTGCAGTATTTCAATGGTCTAAATTGACTACTAATTGAGTGGGCATTTATTGGCTAACAGACGAACGTGGAAATACTATACAGTATTTGCAAATATTCAGTAGTAAACCGTGATAAATTGTACTCTATACATCAACTAATGTCCCTTTTTTATTTCAGATGATTGAAACGTCTCCCAGTCTAATGATGAAGATGATGAGATCCAACCTATTTGATTTGAAGAGTTCCTGCATCAGTATTCCATAATTTTAATACGACTCCTTGTTTGTTTGTTCATTTTTCAAATCCGTTCTTTTATGTAAGACTGAAATGAAACGATATTTCATGAAATATAAAATCAACCTGGCTGTGAAGTCGGTGTGGTGATGCCATTGATAAGATATCGGATAAAACTCTGTGATATAGGGCTGTAGGAAATATAAATAGCTTGATTTGGTAAGACTCATTTACCAGTAGGACCAGGATGGATATATACGGCCACTCACTGGGGTGAACTTGTTTACAAAGGCTATATTTAAAGAGTTAGAGGTATGACACTCGCGATAAGAAGTTATGCGAGCATACCGTATGTGCGATGGATTTCGCTTTTAAAAAGGAACCATTTACTTCGCTACAACTTTACGCTTGTGAGGACAGCAAGTATTTTTGTGGTGGGTCCACTACATGAATCCAACTACGACCAATACTCCGCACCGCCCACACTATTTGTACACGGGGGTGGTATCTCGATTTAATGGTGGACATGGGCCTAAATAATGTAATAATCACAAGGACTGCCTATCCGACAGCAGGTAAATGGTGCTGGGGTGCAACACGATGGTCATCTGATGGGAAAATTCGCAAATCAATATACTGTTCAATCCGCTGTGGCTACTCGACGAAGAAAGTCAGTAAATCTTCGGTGACAATATACCTATTCTATCAAACTCAATTTTAATATGTTCTGAAGCAGATGTCATGCCTCACAGGCGCTATTTCATATAGCATTATATATATTGGGGCACCAATTACATAAACTTTCTATAAGTGGTCAATTAATAAAAATATTAAAACCAACCACGAACAAGTTGTGTTTTAAAGTACTAGCAGTGGGGAAAAATCACAAAATGAAATTTGGGTGGCAATGCTGTGTAGGTGGCTTTAGGGTCGTAAAGATCTGTTCAAACAGTGGAAACAAGCAGGAGCAAGTCGAAACCTGGCGACGCAGCGATCTAACCGTTTGCCAAGCGTTTTTTACTATAAGCTTTGCAAGGTAACTTGCACAAGTACAAACAAATCATTATTGGTCCAGGTGCGTATTGGCGCCAGTCGGTCTACAGGCGATATTGATGTAGGTGTATTATACCTTGGTAATGACATAAATGAGCCTATTAAAGCGTGAAGTCGATACATATTAGCGAGGCTATGAAAATAAATTTTTTTGGATATTCCAACATCAATGGCGGTAAATATATTTTCAAAAGTACTGCCAGCTATAAAGACTTGATATTATGGTTCACTCTTCAGAATATGATGACTTTCTCATGTTGATTGAACAAGTGTTGCTAGCATCGTTCGGAAGGCAATTTGTCAAGAGAAGGTTTTGCGCAGGTGCGATGGCGCCGTCTTGTCTCACCATTTTCAATCATTATAGCCGTAATCGGTGTAGTTCGCTCACGCAGATTTTTTGTTGGTATTTTAATAATCGAATATCATGTTTTGGAAATTTTTGCTTCCACGAATGTGGGTTGCGTTTATTTTATTAAATCTATAACATATATTTTATGGATTATCCGATCAAAAGTTTAAACCCATTCACAAAAAGGCACCGTCGTCTCAGTTAAAGCGGCTTTAGACGACGATAGAAAATTTGTTTCAGCGAAAAATGTCATTAAAGTGTCTGTTAAAGTCGCTACGGTGATGGAAATTTGATCAAATATACATGAGAAATGAAATATGTATCATGACGCACTGACGCAGTAAGATGAGATAAACAAATGAAGTTTTCATAGATGGCAGAGGCGGACTATATTGCGCACGGCGCACGGCTTGGTGTGGCACCTGCCACCATAGATACTTAGATATATTAACCTCACGCGCTATGAGTAGGTGGTTTTTTAAAAAAACTTGATTGCATTGCGTTTATTTTGGACTTGGAGTATATGAGAAGAGCCTACCACAGAAATAATGTAGATAACATCGTTAATGTTGTAAGCTTTCCCTCACAACAGTACAAACACATAGTTTGAACATATGAGTTCCATTTACACACCGGTCACCTTGAATTCTGACTTGAGAATTTTGACCCGCTGTCTTAGCGTGATAATGAGACTTATAGCTTATCGGATACTTGTTCTTAATTAAAGCATGGCTGCTTCGCATCAGGTATCTCACATGATTTATTAGAAACACAAAAATGATATCCAGGTGGTTATCAGAATACAGTTGCACTACTTTAATCAATATATATTTATCGCAATTATCAAATGAAAGCCCGAATACATCAAACACATCAAACACATCAAATTCCAAATCGGTGGATACTAAAGTAGTCATATTTAGAAAATTGCTGTCTAAAAATATTCATTTTGCAATATACGTTACGGAATAAATAGAATTCAACGCAAATTATATTATCGCTACCCTTGGGAGGTTGACTTTAGACGAAACGAAAATGATTTATGACACTTACCTAATACTACATGGTAAAGTAAACAAATCAGTGGTTCACAAAGTCACCATAAAACAGAAAGCGCTATCTATATCTCCAGACGATAGAAATTCACAAAGACCGATATGAGAAGCCGGACTTATTTCAGAGAACGTCATCAGACTGCTCGGCGCCTAAGCACCTGGGCAAAATCGGTTATCACCTGAAAAGGATTTTGATCGAAAGCAAAATACTCATACACGTGCAGAGACTTGAGCGATTACAAAAGAGCGCGTGCTTAGATCGTCTCGGGTGATTTCAAATGTAATTGAACGAATTAGACGTGCTTACATTAAAGATTACAATTAATTGTGAAAAAATCTCTTGTAATCGAATTAAAGAGGTTTTCGATGAACTACTAATCAAAAATGCACCCCTACAAAACATGACATTGCCAGTTACTTTATTGCTAAATACCTTCCAGTATTGCTCTGTAATAGTACATAAATAGATATGAGTACTTATTCTAAAGTGATATCATTTCGATTTTTAAGGGATTCCGTATTCAAATGACAAAATTAAGGACGGGATAACATATCGATATCAGACTTTTGTCTCGTTTCGTTGGTCATTCTCTTTGCGTAAGAAATTTCATTTGATCACCGCCAAGGGCGCTTGTAGGAAGCACGGCGATTTAGACCTAAGAAGGTCGCATTGGGGATCACATGCCATAACTAAGACCCTGTTTACACTACTAACTGCTGTGTTTTCGTTACAGGTGAATTTGCGGATTTCCTACCACTGCGATGTCTGTCAGAACACAAAATCCGTATCCCACCTGGCGCAAGCGAATATCGTGTGCAGCTCACTTGGAATGTGACGTTTCCACTCAGCCTGGCAATCTTCATAAAGGCAGAAACCAGGGTGGATCTAATCCGAATTTCCAACGGATGAAGAACGCTGGAAATAGGCTGGTTACATCACCGTTAGTGGACTCTCGAAGCGTCGCGCAGCTGACTAAGCCGTGCTTATGGCGATAAAAGGATTAGCTAAATCGAAACGCTTGGTTAAAGTCGACTAATTTTCAGTTGCATCAACGAAGTGATATTTTACTTTAGACTCGAGAAAGAAGGGAGATTCAATAACATGATGGTTAATCTCGTATTAATTGAGATCGTTTTCCATTGGATTTTTGATCAATTTGTTGATATTGTTGGGCGACGATAAAGTTGTTATTTTGTATGAGTTATATCCAAGTATTTCTCTTGTTGATTCAAGCTACGAAGCAACCACGTGATCATATTTATCATCCTCTTTATGAAAATAATGGTAAACGAGGTAGTTCGAAGCACGTTTACATCTGTTTACGTGTAATGTTAGTAAAGTGGGTTTGAAATTGGTATTTGTAATTAAAATAATTGGCCGAAGCGGAGTAGATGAAAGGTTTTTAAAGTGCATTCAGTCCACCTTGAAATCTGCTAGCTGGCCTTTCAACCTCAAAAGAATATTTGGGGATCTTACGCGGCACCATTTTGCTAATGACCGCTAACGCGAATTGATTACGGGAGGCAACGTAACGTTGCCGTGACCTATAGACACGGCAATTTCTACCTAAAATGATTACCCAACAGCAAAATCGTTTCCAAGGAAACTGATTTGACTCTGATTATGTATCGAATTGTTATCACATAACTACCGAATTTATTTTAATGCGGACCATGGTCGCTAAGTACCACCACGAATGTTTGCCTCAGCAGTCGCAGCAGCCGCAGCATCCGACGCCAGCAAATTCTTTGAATTTGCATTTGCGACATTAGATTTTTGATCAGAAGATAACACATTAACTAATAGTCTCACATTTGGTATTTTCGATATCAACCATAAATCGTAGCACGCGTAGAAATAACATATCAGATAAACAGACGACGTCAATACGCTATCCGAGTCACGCGAGTCGAAGCGTCTGTTTAGCGTCATCTCTATTGGGAATATTTGTAGGAGGGTGGGAAGGAGGCAAAGGGCAGCTGCCAACCTGTGTTCGTTACATTTTCCCACGTTGGTCGTTGGACGCGCGCGAAGGGTCGAACAATAATTGATCTTTCACTACCTATATCACAGATCGTATTTCTAAAGGGCGACAATCGGTCACGTGATAGCGAGACAATACGATATGAAATTACAATTTGGACGAAATGCACCCGAAGTTATCATTAAACCGAGGGGAAGCCAGAAGTCAGGTATGCAATCACATTCATATCATGCCGATATTGAAATGTAGGCCTATACGCCCGTTTACGAACCACGAGCAAAGCATGTGTGCACAACGCTTAGCGCATAATACATCGTTTTCGACAAGACATGATGCATCCCTAAAGCTTAGCTGATTACGGAAGACTCATTGATTCCGCCACCCCGCCATTTTGGCAATGAATGATTTCGTGTTTCAACTGATCAAAGCATCCCGCAGACCTTTCCAAAAACTGGGCGCCCGTGTAACTTTGCCAGTACAGTATGTTTGATCACATCGTAACAAAGTATTGATGCATCGTGTGCGTCACCTTGCGGTACGAAATATCTCATATCTCATAACATATGGTTGTCGTTAGAGACACAGTCCGCTATGCATGACCAATTGGCTACAATCGATAATAACCGTTCTATCGACATGTAATCGGCAGGCGTGCCTTTTGTTTTAAAAAACAAAAGAAACAATGCTCGAGGGCGGTCTGGCGTTCACGAATTGACTATTTGTTCAACGTAGCACAACAGCACGAGTAGCAAGCTCCCAAAATCGATGAGCTTTCTATTCAATGTTTCTGAGCATATGGCACATGCATCATCGTTCGATGAATACTCCCGCCTTTATTTTAAATTACCTAAGCTTACTATATACCACACTCTAGCATTGGACATAAACGTCGCGCATTAGAACATCCGGGCCTATTGGGTCCATACCACTGCTGCTGCCACCACTGCACCATACTACTAAGGCCGACTCTAAGACTAAGGCATGTATCGTAGTGATCAACCATGTAAGCAAATGCTATTCAACTTTAATGAAGTGCGTGGACTTTGTGACTTGACTAATGGTACATCCATGAGAACTGCTTGCAGTAAGCATAAAACTGCCAACTATTCAAAATACTTGACTATATTATCATACTCCCTCATGATCGTTGTCGTTGAATTTGAGAATGTAGCCATTTTTCCTCGTGGGTGGTCATATCACAGAGAGCTGATTCGATAAGCTTTTATTGTGAGGCTAATGGAGCGACGTAACTCCGTGAGAAATAAATACGTGCTGTCGTTGCCAAACCTTGGAAGATTTCTTGAAATATTTCACACTACGCGGCATTGAATGTGTGAGCATGGTCATGGCCATTTAGTAGACCATGGCGTGAATAAACAAAACCTAATGCAATGCGCTGATAAGCCGTCGAAATGAAATTTCATTATTGATTCCAAAATTACAAGTCACGGCGGGGGTGCAATATATCATAATTTGAAAAATGGCGCGAATTCCGTTTCCAATAATCTTTGAAGCGTGCAGTGAACGAGTGACACCAATTGGCAGTTGACCGGCATGAGCAATGGACCTCATACGTCATATGTGACTTACTTTTGTTAAAGCAAATCGACAATGACACATCCATGGTTTATGAGTTTGTTCCTTCCGCAGATTAATTCGGCTTCATTGATTTCGGAAGTTGAGCTCTTGTTTCGAAACAAATCACAGCATAGGGATTTAGAGCATCAATGAATTTCGCGGAAACAAGATCAAAGGAATTAACAGAAAATCGGAAACGATTACGAGACCTGATCACAAAGAACAACAGATTAGATGTTTTAGAAAAAGTTTCCAATCTGTTTTACGTCCACGTTTGAAAACAGAAATGAAGACCCCACTCCGCGTCAATACGGTAGAGATTAGAACACGTCAGATAATGAGTGACATCACTAAGTTGGAAAACATCATAATTTCTGTGTCACCGTAAGTGACCGCAATGATTAGTGTAATCTTGGGCGCTGGCCGTTGCGGCTTGCATGGAGTTGTAGCAGAGGGGTACTCGGCGTTCTGAATTGAGCCTGAAAGCGGTGATTTTCCTTGCCACGCACACACCATCCTTGAAGGAAGTTGATCAACAGAAAGTCATCATATATACACTCGCTGTCAGATGAATTCTTTTGCATATTGTTTGGGTAAGAACACCTTACCAATCCACGCAAGGATAAAGATAACTTTATGATTCAACAAAAACTTGTGCGCAGACGCAGGTGTTTCGTCGCCATCGAGTCTCGCATAGAGTGGCTTTATTCCAACCAAACCTACAAGCGTCATAACACTCATAACTGTATGATACTGCCTGTCATAAAATCTCTCAGCACACCTGCCGTGACCATGAAAAATTATCTAAGGAATGAGTTGGAAATTAAAAGCAAAGCAGCGGTTACTCTGAATATAACTCAGTCAAACTTGTAACTTCGCATATTGCGCTAAGGCGGTATTTTTATTTCTCGATATTTGTGCTTTATATCCGAGACTTCGATACCACGAGAGAAAATGAAACTATCAACCAAAGCAATGAGGAAAAATTTCATTCAATGTAACACCTGTTAATTTAACACGCATTTTCTCCACAACTTCAATTAAAAGCATCAGTTGCTACACGTGAAAAGCAAAGGGCGAATGTAGTTGTTCCTTTACTCCTTTACTGAAATCAGCCTAATGTTTTTGTGATACTAGAATTCATATTGCATATGAGGAAGGTATTGTATTACGAGGAAAACCAGATACCTTATCAATAATACCACACTTTCGATCATAAAGTTGTGCGGTCATGATACACCTGGATTATCAGGAAGACTGGAGGATATCAACAGCTATAAAAACTGTTACGACATTGCGTTCTACGCAACAAACAAATGTTAAGCATGTTGTATTTCAACTATACCCTAGGGCCTAGATAGCGTCTTTTATCGATTATTACGACAGAGTACGAGATGAAATATTATACTTTACTAAAAACGTTATGTAAGATATTCGTATATGATCTGATGTTGTCACTTTACCGTCTATTTTATTTCATAATATTCCAAAGTAGAGATCGTGTACCCTTTTGTATTACACATACCGCCATCTACCGGAATAATACGATACCAGTAGCAGCAGTTCTGCCTATTGCGTTAACAGAAATATATATAGAGAAAGAATGCATACAATCTACACGTTGGTTATCACTAAGGTCATAGACGGAACGTGTATGTTCCTGTTGAAGGCTATACTTTCGTCTCTTATACGGGGGTTATAAAATAATCAGCGACTATTCACACCGATATCGGTTACAACGCGTCACTCGATAAGGAAGTAGCACTTTAAGCTGCAATATGCGACGAACTATGCGGCGGCGACCGGTGTGTTTGTGTGTGTATTTAGGTTCACGATATCTCGAATTTGCAATATCAGGGGGTGGAGGCACAGATTAAGGGAGGCAAGATTGCCATCCAGGTTGCTTCTGTTTACGTGGTGCTAGTCACTAACCGTGTAGCAGCGGTATTTGACACTAGGCGTCACGCGGTCACCATTTGTGCTCTTGAAAGCTGATTCAATTGATGCTAGACGTTCTGGCTCCGCATGCGTACACAATATCTTTCAAAAGCGACCCCGATCTATAATTAAACAAAAAAGAAAAAACGGATATACGCGTGTGTTGACGGTCTACATGAGTTGGCATCATCTTGACTTTATCAACAGATTAATATGATAAGGACGCGCTCCGATAATCCATAACTTAATTGAAAGTGCGCAAACATAGTAATTTGCAACGGAATTCCGGCCCTCGATAAGTAACTACTTCAGATATTTACAAATCGGAAGGAAGATGTCGTTGCTGTACGATGTTATATCTCATCATTTGAGCAAGCTGCATTTTTCTACGGCAAGAAAAACATCAAGTTTATTAAAATATAAAGTAAATTGTTTGTTTAAAAGTCATGTCGCGACTATGTGACTTGTTATAAAGTCTTGTGAAGTCTGGTAGGTGTACATCTTCCGATTCTTTGAATATTTTCGGGTTTGGCGGTAAATATGTAAAGTTATAAATCGTTTACCAAATACCGACACTCCAACAAATCCAATCTTATGATTTGCTTGGAAAAGGCGATTTTAAAGGCAACAGTTTATATTAGCAGTAAATCTATTGAAATGGAAGTACTTTATATTAGAATGCGGCTTTCCTGGATTTCGGAAAAATGGCGGCGCCACAGTGGATTTATTCTTGACTCACTGGCGACATACTCACAATGGCCAAGAATGACTTTATACAATGCGGCAACCGGCAACAATATCGCTTTCCTCAATCGTTGCTTACAAACTATAAGCGTTCTAGATAGCCTTCAACGACTTGTCGGTTGGAAACTACCACAGACGTCTGCTAAGTGATAGCGCAGAAAGGAGCAGATCAATAATATACAGTGCGCAAGTACATGCAAACTGCCTGACTTATGCAGGTTTCCGCAATCAGCACCAATGGCAGAGACTTGCGACCACGGCACCTACATGTCACATCTACAAACAAACATAGTGACTGTCTTATGAAATTAACTGCAACTGCCTTGGGTTGACGCACGATTAGAAATGACCCCAGCAACGTCCAGACAGTTTACCGGAGAAGTCATGATGTAAGCTTACGACGAATCAAACACCAGATCATCGAAGCATCATGCACGCCCTTCCCAAATAACTTCTTTTTAACGCACGAATAATAGCAATAAACCACGGGGGTAAAAACACAGAATCGGTCAAAGAAGGGTGGTGTTAAAACAAGCAAATACATTACGTAGACCGCCAACGACCACACGAACTCTTGTGTGTGTCCACTAAGCATCTTCAATTGATGAAAGACATCGTTCGTGTCTCATTAAATCATTATTTTGTGTTAATTACATTGCTAATTAGGTTAGAACCGACAAAGCTAGATCAGTATGTTTTCACAGCAGAAACACAACGTAATGCGCACTTTGAACTGCGTAGAAGAAGATTGTTTTTCTAAATGGGGGTTATTATCATAGTCTAGTCATAAATCTCTCGACGGAATATTGCCTTGCAATTACCGTCCGTGGGAACAGCGAAAAGTTGGAATTTACACGTACTATAACTGTCATACAAGCACCATATCTTTAACGAGATTCATTACCGAATTGTCTTGCTAGTTTAAACTTGAAAGTATCTCTCACAGTTTGCAGTCTGTAGATTATAGGATCGACCATGGCCTACTTTAGAGTAGGCCATTGATCGACCATAGGGTGATAGGTAAATTGTAGTTAAACCCCTGACCAAAGATCAAGCCCCAAGTATTGACATATCGTACCATATACCAACACGAAGATGCTTATGATATGGAGTTATGGACAATTGGAACAGTCACTTCGTTTGTATATATAGTCCTCGTAATATAGTAATATTCTATGCCGGAGGCAAGTCGCTTCATATTGTCTTAGTTGGATTGCATTTTCCGAAAATCCCAAGTATTGATCGTCCCCACCAGCTACAGAGGGTCGTATCGTCCTTTAGACTATAATTCATCGCCACCGACAAAACAGTGGGCCGTCTGGTAATTATCATCCCCTCCAACTTTATTGTTATCGCCTTCACCACCTCATCGTGTTAGCGGGTCGACAATAATTGGTGGAAGTAAATTCAAAATATGCGGCACACATGGAAATTTAATCAACGGTTTCACTTCCGCAAACTCGTACAAGACACAACAGTGAATTTCAAACCTATATGTAAAGCATAGGAAATTAGTTTAACGTTCAGCATATGGGTGAAGGAGTATGTGTTTTGAATATGATGCCTTCAGTGAGCTAGAGGAAGCCGTATCAAAACATTACAAAGAACATGGAGCCAAGATAATGATCATACGAAACAGCTGTCAAGGTTTCAAAACAATAGTGTCAATAACACTGATAAAGATTCATTGTTTTGCCTTTCAGAGCCCATCAAGAGCAAGATGAAACATCACAAAAATGAATTTGAAACCAAGTAGACGATACGTACGTCTGAGACGCACAGTAGTTGCCTCAACCGCAACGATTTGCAAAATAAGTGAATCGTCGCCATTTGAAAGGTGTTAGACTTTGTTTAAACCAGGCGAGAAAATTTGGGAGGAGCAGTCAAAGCCGCGTCATTCAGCCGCCATAGAAATTCGTTATCTATTCGTTGGTATTTTGACTTGACTCCTATCCTTTCAAACCATGACGTAATTTGAAAGCCTACAATTTAATATCAGATACATTTTCGTGTGACTTAAAATCTCCACGCTGCAATTTCGCTAAATAATGTACTTACAGAGTATATTAGCCTAATAAGTAGTAAGACCTGTAGCTTTTAAGACTTATCTGATTCTAATACACCAATACAAATATCCTCCGACTGTGATGAGGGTTACAAAAATCGGGTGTTCAAAGCTGCCTTTTACCCAACGTCATTGTTTGCGCTCTGAGAGGTGCACTTTTAATTCCTAACTCTGATTAGGATTACCAATGGAATCGGGTCCTTAAAATGGAACGGTTGGACATCGAGCGTTGTTCATGATGCTCACTATACGGATGTTCAAAGTCTTGGTACTGAGGAGGTATTTTAGTGTTTTGCTTGGAATCAAGCGGAAGTTTCTATATAGGTCCTCGGTTTCCGCAAATTTTAGTAATCACCACTCCCACTAATTACCAGTGGCGCACTCGCAGCTCTCACTACCTCCCGTTTTACCTTCATCTTTCAGAGGTGTGTATTTCCTCATTGTGGCTATTGTGAGCAACCCAAGCTTGGCGTAAATTGCTGACTGTTCCAGTAACTAAAGCAGATCGCCTCAATAATTGAAATTTCGGGAATTGGAAAATGTATATGATTCGTTATTGTGATCAGGCAACAATCGAATCATTTCGAAAATTTCTACTGCCCGCTAATAGTTTCCTATATTCACGTATTATGGGAACGTAATACTACGAACGCATTCACCTGTTCACAATCACGCTTTCAGAGAAATAGAAACAATGCGTTACCATATGATACGTCGACAAATTGTATCGGCTATAATATACAGTGCATTGGAAAAATTGATACACATTGCATAAACCTGTACGAAAATAGGCATATGCTAATTTGTTCAAAGGTTTGAGTGGCGCGCTTATTGTTACAACGATTCTGTGGTATCACGTTCGCATACAGCCTAGATTAATGACCATGTGGAACGGTTAGTGTGTATGCCTATTACTACAATGAGACATAGGCCTAGTTGCATACCTGCAGTTGCCTTGTAATTCTAAACATTTCTCATTGGAGAATTCGGATTTTGGATATGTGAGTGCACATGCAACCTAATAGCCCCATACGAAGTGCTGCGATAGATACGTATATAACTAAGTCCAACGGCCAGTAAGAAATGTCATATTTTTGAGCGGTCAAGCAATTCATGAGTAACTTTGGTAGGACTTAAAGCACAAAGGGCATTCTGTGCTTGATCTTCTTCTTCTAATTTCAGATATATATTAGTGGAATTCAGAGTCGCAAATTTCTGAAACCATGTTGAAGGCACACCAGTCAGGCATGAGTCTAACCTTCATCATCTGACTTTGGTTTATACACATAATCCGTATTGGAGGAGTATCGCGATCATATTCAAATCCCCGGGAATCTTATCATCGGAGCATGTTCCCAGTTCCCATCAGCAGCCAACCGATGGGAAGAGGATATAATTGATTTTTCCATAGAGCGGAAGCATTTGTTGTGAGCAAAATCGGTTGTTAGCGTTAAATAATAGGAAGTTACGATGAACATATGTGTTGAAAGGCGCATATGTTATCAAATTAACATTAAGCATTATCTACAAGAGCATCCGTTGACTTGTGCTGCACGAACAATGCCACAGCGTATCACAGCCATGCACATGAATGGCACTGACACGCTACTAGTGTGCCCTAGGCATTGGAGAAGAAAAAATGTATTATGCAACACGAGCAACAAAAAATCCGCTCCGGTACTGCATATGGGCCGACAAATTTTAAAACATCCGACCTATAGTATTGAACCATTAATCATAAATCATGACAGGATAGTACGAATTTGCCATATGATGCATACAAAACCATGATGTGACAATATGGAAACCTGCGGGTGTCGTCATATGAATGCTATGATAGCCCTACGGCAGGAAGGTCATAGGATTAAACAAGGAAGTAAGCTAAACTGACGACTGACAAGAGTTTATGACCGATGATCGGTCACGATGGTAAGGTCATTCGTATAGATTCAGAGCGATTGCAAAACCGAAAATAGAATTCGCGAAAACAAACATTCAGTGTATAGATGTATATATTAGTGTTGATTTTCTAAGGATGGCGTTACGCGTAGATATATTAAGATATACTATTAGAGCGATGCTGTTTCCAGATGTACATTTATCGCAAGGCAACAAGCCCAAGGGTGTGCATCCAAATTAGAAATAGTAGACGTACCCTATCACAGAAACGTAAATATAGAACAAAACGTATCGATTTCATATGTTATATCTTGTATTTACGCTCGATCAAAACCAATGTGATAGCCCTAAATTTACGCCCATACAACATATGCCCCACATTTTCTACATATTACCTCACGCGTTAGATCATAAAGCTGATGCTCACATTATCAAGTGTGGTTGATTACAAAGTCACAAAGAGCATGTATACAAAATATACTAGAATGAAGTGCAACGTCTCATTTAACGCTTAGAGAGCGTCACCGTGGAGTACGAGGCACTCGAGTCAGTCAGTGGGGCAAAAGAGGAAGAAATTCCCTCTTCATCTGATACATTCAGTGGCTGATGCACTATTCTAATCCAGCCCTTGTCACTTCATTTCAAAAGTCGGGACGAAGATCTCAGAGAAAGACAACTTACAGCCATATGACCCGGGTTAGGTGTAGCGCACTAGTGAATTCAGAGTACTCTAGTCTTGAGGAACATTTCAGTACATTTGAAGCCATAATTGATCCGGTTATTGCTGATAAACTATATTCCATTGTTCCACTTTATAACGATAACGCGGCACTTTATATTGCACTCTAACACTTTATTGTCCCTAATGATCCCCTGGGGGGTGATAGTGGCGTGGGAATGCAGTGACATATCGCTACTTGCTGTATTGCCACCATTTTAAAGTACAACTTCTATTTTAGCGTAACGATGAAAGAGTACAACAGGAAGGCCATCCGGGATAAAAGCTCAATCAAGTTACCGTCTTTGGACCGTAATAATCCGCTGTAGCGACTGATATATAAGCAGAAGGCCAAATCACTCTAAGACACACTTGTAAAAAGCGGCACCATGTTAAACCTAACAAATCTTCCTATCTATCTAATTTTATCAATGTGGGAGGCGCTTATCAACGATGCCAATGTAATGCACTGACCTATTATGGGAAGTCCCAAATATCTCATTCCGGGCCGCCATTATGTACAGTAGGCTTACAACACAGAGTATCAGTAGCTTTTAGATGCTTCGGAACTCACCGAGGGCCATAACAGCGGTCAGCAGTCGTGAGGTCTATGTCATGGGTATTGGTCGATTTGGATAAGCAATTTCACTCCGTACTCAGCCTTCTGTTACTTCATCACCAATCCCAAACCCGTTAGGCACGCGTAAGCGATTCGGACATATGTGCGCTCTTCAATACAAAAATTGATCAATCATATGGAAGCAATATGTCAAGGGATGAAAAGAAATATGAGCAATAGAATGGCTCTAGACGTTTGGCATTGAAAAATCAGCTACCAACGTTGAATAGAAGGAAATGGCTCAGAACAATACAATGGCTCCCGGTGCAAAAAGATTTTCTTATCATAAGAAAACGTATGCACATGAGAAGAGGGTGCTATGAAACTTTAATCGTTTCGAACTCTCACTGTGTGAAGACAATATGGAGCTGATACGAAGACAATGCACTGGTGTGTGTACATAACAACGTAGATACTTTCGGGAAGTATTCGTTTTAGAAGAAAAATACCCTTTCGCTGCAAGCTGCAGGCGCTCACTATACACTATGAATCGCTATGAAACCCTCTCCTTCCTTTCAGACATCCATTGTCAGGTAGCCACACCGATCGCATCACTAACTGGGATTTCACGCCGAGGTATGAACAATCTGTGGACATAAGGCCTCTATTGAATTAGCCTATATCGGCTTTCAGGCAGATGGAGCGTCCTGCTAACCCCTCATTACCCCCGACTTGGAGCAGGTCATGCACCCGCGCACCGTCCGCATGCTGGTGTGGGTCTATTTTTCGTCTACCAGATTACCGTGCGGACCGCTATCCGCAGTCGCTGCTATGTGAGTTGGACGTAAGCGGAAAAGTGAACCATGTGGTAAATTGGTGGGAGAGTGGATTTAAATAAAGGGGGTATGAGTCTGCTACACCACTGAGCTTAACTCCGCTGAAATAAAGTAGCATTCTAATATGTTTTCTGTTACCTAATCTCGCAATTGCCCTTGTCAATACTGGCTACTGCAGATTTTGATGAGTTGTTTTTGTCAGAACAGGTGGCGATCACATAATATCGATTCGGGAACATAATTTGTGATTACTGTTTTCGCCACGTTTATATGATGAGCAGAACCATATGGCTTAATATCAATTTCAGTGTAAATTTAGACCAATACCATACGAAAAAAATCGTTAATATTCTCGATGAAAACCTGTCCCCGTTTGGAAAAATTATGCCGCTACTACCTACGTCTTCAATATCAAAGCGAAACAAAATGATGATTGAATAAAGAGGTATAATATACCTTTTTCAGACATGCCTAACAACCGTAATAAGAATGAGGGAAGAAGAGTACAGAAGCTGCGTCGATGTGTATTATTAATATAGACACCACACTCCAGCAGAGACCCAAAACGCGAACTTCTGAGCCCCAAACGCAACTATATATACTGTATATCAACTTCATAGACACGGAATAGTATCGACACGGCTGATGCGTGGTCGATGAAAAATTGCAAGCGACCGATTAAGCGACCCGTATGGCCTAGTCGCGCAGCACGTATCTAATTATTGCAATGGCCAGCATGCTTGTTTACGCAGTTTTAAAATAATTGGTAACAACTGAGAATCCACTTTGAAATTGCGCAGGTACCGTCGTAGCCGCATGTCCGACATCTGTTAGGACTGATATGTTAAACTCCCCTTGAACATTACGCAAAATTTGGATGTATCTTAAACAAGAATATCTATAGACTTGGGTCATACGAGACTTCATCACACCTTGCGAATATTAGTATTAAGGCCTATTAGTGCTATAACAGAATGAAACGAAGATGAAGCTACCACACGCACAGCATACAACTTGTGTTATACAATAGCCGAAGAATGTAAGCAGGCCAGGTGACGACGGAGTGCTTAAATTATGTAGAGTCGCCGCGTTTTCACCAGAAAAACCCCTCGGTAACGGTAAGTTTCGTGTCAATCATAGACCGATGCCGCAATTACAAATTACGTCATACAAGCGAAATTATAAATATAACAATATCCCTCTTTAAGGGTTTATGGATACCGCGATAAATATGCCGCAGCAGCTACCGAAATACATTAGTATTATATTCGCATCGTTACAACGTGTCCAAAGAGACTGTAATACGCAATCTAGAAAATTTTACAGGCGGGACTGAAAACTGCGTATTTTGCAAAATAGATCGAATGATGGCAAATGTTTTTATAATGCAAAATCCTCCATTCGACAGGAAAGATACCAGCTGCGTACGTGAAGAATTTCCTATCATGATGATTTACCATCGGATAAGCCTTATACGTAGGCGGTGAAAGCAAGATTGGCTAGAACCATATTGACATGTGCACAGGAAGCTTAAATTGATGATATACTAACGACTCTCCAGGTGTTGAGACTCCCATATGTCCATATACGCAATTCGACATCGATATCCTTATACAGTGCTTAGTGTACGTAAGCAAAACAGCATGTGCCGCAATTATTCACCGAGCACGACATTTTCATAAATCTAGACAGCTCTTAATTTCAGAAAGCTATTCAGCAATCTGGAAATGCCTACGTTTAGAGTCGGTGTAAGGCGAAAGATCACATTATATGATGGCATATGCTACTAATTTAGGTACACAAAATTTTTATTTCCTGACCCACACCATCGAGATCAAGCTCGTAACTGCATCCTGCTCATCAGGCGCAAATAATTCCACAACGTAGCCGAAAATAATCGGAAATATTATACGAAAATGTGAGTACAATGGGCTTTAGGAGAACGATCTGCAGTGGGCCTGTGGCAATCCCTTTGGACTATAACGATATATACCGAAAATAAGAAGCTTGCAGAGGAAGCGTGTCACTATATAGCAATCATCTGACCCGCATTGATTGGCGTTTCGACGTCTACGCCTGCTAACTGTCACGCAACTTCTCTTCGAAATATCATATTCTCATTCAAACAGTTTATTCAAGACACTTGAAAATGTAGAAAACGCAGAAGGCTAATATATAGAGTCAAGAAAACAGCACATACGTAGGCAAGACAAAATACAACAATCTTCACATCTCTATACTCATTAAAAGATAGTGAGTACATAAGGCCACTAGTGGTTTGCCGCGTGGTTAGAATTAAAACTATCAGGGGTAGAATGCCTGCACAGTCATTTCCGACGTGCCGATATCATAAAGGACTTCGGGAATGTTAAAGGCTTTTTGGTCACAGTTGAGTGTTCGGTTTGCATTTGCCGCCAGCGGCCGTTACGAGATATCGAGATGTTACCCCACCGCCCATCGGTATATTTAAGTAGGGTATCTTCGACGTAGTTCGCCTTTGGACGATGTCTACATCTTTAATTTATCGGGAGGTCGTTATCTGACATGACGTCCTGCAAAAAAATGGTTGTCATAAATTTACGTGTAAATAACATAGCTCAATTCAACTTCATTGGTTTGTATTCAATAACCCTATCCGGACTGCAACCCTAAACATCGAACTCGATCTCACAGGATCTTTCCTAGCTTATTTACACGAGGTCATCAGATATAAGACTCTCTATACTGATAAAGCCAATTTACAGAACGGAATACTGGACCCTTTGAACATCACGGATATTAAATTCCAAGCATGGGTATAAATGCTACAATTCGGTTTGATCCTAATAACAAGGAATCGGACGCAATATATTTCAGTCTGAAGACGGATTGTCAATTTACTTGGCGATCGGAACCACTCCCAATCATACGTCATAATTACTGGTAGCCACGGATGTGAGGAGAACAGTCAGCTGCAGGGCCATTACTCTACTTTTGGTGATGTTTAGAATTCAGTAAAATCACCAGTCCGATTCTGGTACAACAGTCTTTAATACGGGTTAGAGATACAACAAAGTGGACCGCGCAAGTGTGAATATACACGGAATGCATCACACAATGCCGGCGTTACTTTACAGGAAAGCTTCATCATTTACACAGCTTAGAGCTGCTTGTTTATCAACATGCAGCTGCTTAAGATCAGCACACTGCATAGAAGATGTAATCCGACACACTCGTTCCGCTTGAATTAGACATCCAATTGCGAAGTACTATTTTATATATAGCTGAGTCAAGAGAAACGAAATTGCTTACGCAGGTGGGAAACCTTACTACCAGTTATGACAGCCACGTTTGCATTTGCACAAAACAGCTGCGACCACGACCTATTGTTTAAGAATCGGAAACGCGCAATATCATGCACACCTGATAATGAAAACAGGCGTCATAAATAACACACTTTATATCACTCCCAGATGTAGCTGCTGTTCCAAACGACCATGCTGAGCGACATGATAGGGTATTCACGCCAAGCGAATTCACCCGGTTTACAGAAATCATTCCTATAGCACATGTATATTGTATGTCCTAATACAGTAATATTCCCAGCTGGAGACTGGAGAGGTGACGAATATGTCACTGGACATGTATTGACAGGTTGACACTCACCATAAGACTCGATACATCAGAATGTAGGTTTTCAATGTCTTTAAACGGTACCCTGTTGTATACATTAGGCATATTTGAAGAAGCTGAAGTCGTCACAGTGTCGATGTCTTGCATATCAGCTGGTAATGTGCGCGCCAACATCTCATGTAGATCTCGTATATAGTCGATAGCTCCAAGTACAACATCTAATGATGAGACTTTTTCGGATTTTCGCTGGGACAATGTTGGAATGACTCCACGTAATTTGCGATATAATGTCCTGTTAAAGATGCATACGAAATAAATAACTCACGCACTAATAATAATAAATGCGATTGAAACTTGCTCAAAGATATAAAAGAAGCTAACATTTACCTTAATTGTGCAGTTTCTTCGTTGCTGTCTTGAGTGCTTAATGTGCATTCGGGTAACCGCGCTCTGTATTTTGCGCCAAATTCAGTCCTTAATGCATGTAAAACTGTCTGCGGCTCTATAGATACGTAACCACCGTTCTTCAAACGCATCGCCGGTAATGACTGCCGTACTGCTACATGATTTTCCCTAGTTACAGTGACACGGCCGTAACTAGACGCCATCAATAAAGTATGCTTTTCTGCTTTCACCATATTAGTAGCCTATATAAACAGCCTGCGCGTAGTTATTGTTGACTGGTAGACCATCGTCGCGGCGATACGTATTTATATACCGAACGATACGGTCGATAGTGAATCTTTTTACGCGCTACCATTTTCTTTTCTCTCGGATCTGCATATGCTTTAGTGACGTCACTCTTATGCCGTCATAGCTCGGCGCGGCATGAATTCATTGAATACGAGCGGAAACGTGGTTTTCAATAAAACTTTGTTAAATCGTCTGCTTGGTGAAAAGTGATGGTCGAATTTTAATGAAGTTAGTCACACTTTGATAAATGAAGTTTGATTGGAGACGTTTACACTTGTAGTTAAAGAGGGTTTCCGTTGCGGTGTGATATTTTTACTCACGCGCCTTATGTCATATTCAATTAAAGGCAAGTCGTAATATCATTAAATACACAGGACTATGTTTGATTGGGTCGTTTCAACACGTTTATGTTTCCTATCCATTTATTTATGAAATTTCGACCATTAACTGCTGTGGGTATTGAGATTGACGTTACTGTTTCACACCACAGTGCTGCTTTACTTTTAACTAAAGTCACCATTGAGTCTGGCCCCTGCTACCCGCCTGGGAGAAGCAATGGCTAGGTTAGGTGAAATTCAAAATGTGGGGTTCGGGTGCCACATTGACGACGTGGTTAACTGAAAATTATAGGCCAGATCGATCGAAATCAAGTTTTTAAGTATATGCAGCAGCACTAGTAACAGTAGCCTATACTAGATCATTTATTCGCTTTTACGTAGCATAGCATCAATGCATCGCAAAGGCAAAACGTATTAGCGAAAAAGCCATGGGCTAAAATATATATACCGTATATTGTTATCAATTCAGGGTGTTTGGCGGACATAGACATGTACTTTGGGCTGAATTTGAAAATTCCTGTAATATTTCTATAGGTAGTTTCAAATTTTTCCAAAACGATCACCTACTTCTTTCAAGCATGACCGTCATCATAGCGCCACCACGTGAATCAAATAAATCACATGCGAACCAAGTGGAGCGTCGCCGTGATAATGAAAGATTTGATTGCGGAGTTAACGCCCTTCCGACAAATAAATACTTGACGCCAACAAGTCGAGGCCAATTATAAAGACATGACAAGTCAACAAATATATCACGCCGTTGGAATCGGATTATAGGCGACGCGTGTGTTTGCTTTTCTGTTTTCGACGAGTCTGACCCTTGCTAAGCTGTGGTTACGGGGTGTAATTTCCGCTTCCGTATCAATGGTGGCAATAAGAGTGCGCTACCTGAACATTATCCGATTGCTATTTAATTACAGATATCTAGAATAACGAGTTTGGTAAACTTCCTGTTCCGAATTTGGTTCGAAAGAAAGCCATTGAAACGGTCAGCATAACCAATTAACATCACTGGTTCGGTGTCAGGCTCGCAGCATTAAGGGGATAATGTAGAATTGAAGGGTGATCGTGCAACAAAAATGGACCAACACCTTCTTTGTTGAGTCTGCATTTCGGACAGAGCGCTGGGACTATGGATGTATGATTATAAGTAAAATGTAATGTTCTCACTATACCGCTCCCCAACGGGCGAATCGGCGGTGTGAAGGGCATGCGGTATACAAACACAGTCAAATCATATGCGGTTCAATCAACTGCGGCCACCCAATATTAATAACGGAAGCACCGAAAGGATACGTAGAATATTAACACTTTGCCTTCTAAACACTGTTAAATTGCATGCTGTGAAGTTGCAATCTTTTGTTGCCTATTGCTTGCACCTGTATGATTAAGTTGTAAGTGTACTCAATCTACTCACCAATCAAGCATTGTACGAGCGCACCTGCGTCTGGTCTGTATGATTGGTAGTGCCTGGTGCTTAAAAAGCCTCATGAAATATCATGCCCTTTGCCTTTTGACCTGTATATAGAAATTAAGTCATCCAATTATAACCAGCCATCTAAAACTGATTCAAATATTTCAAGCTGAATACAATCTTCTTACTGCTATTTATTGTTGAAGATTGAGTCATACATACAGTATATACTGTATGTTTAACTTATGATGTAAGTAAGTCAAAGCCTATATGTCGACCATTAGTGGCGTTTCTTTCGAATTGTTACAAAACGAATGTACCAAATGATATGAATTTATCATTAGTGTATAAGATTCCATTATAAGTTATAAATCCATGTACAATCCGACGCACCTGCGCATGCGACCTTGGATAAGTTTTAGGGCTTTCATTACGCTCTATGAAAGCAACAATAACGAATTTATTGTTTTCAAAATCTTACAACAGGTCATAATTACAGCCCGCTTTTAAATCGCATTTGTTTTGAACTTATACGACATCGCAGGTGCCATCGTCCATTTCGAGGCGGTAAGGGTCGCCTGATCCGATATCGTCGATTGGCAGTACTCAGTAGTCAGTAATGCAATGCCAAAATGACGCTACCACTGGTTCGATGGCCTCACCAATATACTAAACGTCATATGCGGATGGGACAGGCGTAGCAAGAAGACGCAGCAGCTGTTGTATGGGTAATGCTGCATGCCGACTTGAAATTCGCGCATTTGCACCCTTACGACGTTACGAGACTTGGATGATTGCTTGTTTATTTAGTGATGGTAGTGGTTTGTTATACCTTCTATCAATAATGGTAATGTTCTGACTAAGTGGTCTATCCTTCAAGAACGAGAGGACATAGCGGAACTACGTCTTGGCAGTAGCATGTTAAATACGTCATATGTTAAATTAGTGCTTTGGGAGCATACGGTGCATCAAAGTGCTGAGAATCTATTTAGTCATTGGAAATGTGTATCTCCATCGCAGATGTCGGGAATATATCTGTAAAGTACAAAACGGAAATTCGACTTACCGAAAAGGAAATTAAATGTCGATCGGGCGGTATTAAGGGTGCTAACTGTACACTCAAACAACAAAAATCAATAAAGAGTTTGAGATTTCGTGAAGACCTCACAAGGAAGTTTTACTTATCGATTGCGACTTCCGTCGGTGGACAGCGGAAAGATAGCCTCATGAACTCGTATTTACGAGTTTGGCGGCAAGTAAAAACTTATATGTCAATTCCCGCTCAGATGAATAATGTCTCGAAATTTGCTTTATATACAGCGCCATTTTCAACACGAATTGCCTTTCCAATGATCCGGAAGATCTGGGATGGCCACAGCGGGAAAGTTAATTTAAGGGGACTGGGGTTATATTGAGTCCTGTCCGATTTATAGTCTAATACACTTGTTTGCGTGGTTTCGAATTGGTATACAAACAGTTCATATAAGACTTGAATGCTTCTGTAGGGATCGACTGGTGGAGAATGCGATCGGCCAACAGTCATCCATTTATAATAACTTCTATCGGTCCTGTAGCCAACTTGCTAATGGTATATATAATGATACAGAAGGCCACATCTATACATAGACCTGAAATTTTAAGAGGCGAAATTTTCATCCCGAGTTAACTCCATAGTTTAATTGCAATCTCTGCACATGTTATATAATACGAGCTGAGATTTTGACATAAGAAGGTTTGAGTTTGAGATTAATTGCTACGTGCATAATATTAGACGTCATAAACCTATCAGAGAAGGCTTGCGAGCTGGGATTTTGAAAATCGCAACAATCTGTCACAGTGACCTTAATGGTATAAACCCTTTTATCCAATTTGGTTACCATGAGAAAGCTTCATGTAGTGATTTAGGTTCTACTTGTTGGCTATGCATGAACACGATTAGGATGTATTTCAAACACGAAATTCCTTTGATGTGTAGATTATAATAAACAAAAATCGGATTTTAATTTAGGCCTTCTTGTGAGAAACTTAATCATGAATGTATATAGGTTGTATTGATGTCTCAGTGGGAGGTCAAATATTTATGTATATTGGAATGTGCACAAATGTAACAACTTGCCGCTGCGGAATAAATCTGAACTCGTACCGCGGTATGTAAATCATGCTTTCGTTCTTTAGTTTGCGGCACATCATAATGACATGCAATCGACTCAATGGCGCTTTATTTCCAGACATCACCGTTGCGGTAATTTACCGATTAGCTTGCAGTTGGTGATGCTAAATATATAGCCTCAGATATGTGCAGCTACCGGTTTACGCAAAAGGATCCTGCGTTATACGCATCGACATTGTGATCTCATTTAGTACTTGATGTAATTAATTGACCAAATAGCATACAAACACAAAGCACCATTTCATTCGTGGTTGTTAAACCAATCGTTGTATACTTACAGAGGCTTTAAAAACAAGTGTGGCCTACATCGTTGTGTGATGAATTGAGTTCAACCATTAAAGTTGTTGTGCGAATGCATTCCCTGCAATGACGTCGCGATCCACGACGATGCACGATTGGTACACATCACGCCTGTAAACAAACCGACGTACAATGGAAAAGTAATATATATACTTTTCATGAAAGTCATCCATCAGGATGACAAGGGGAAGCAATAATATAAATTACGAACCTGAATGATATACCATCGGCGCGGAAGTTTAGGCGGAACTAATCTGTTGATTCGATTCATCAATTGTGGTCTATGACCTACAGAGTTGTAATGAAACTCTTGCAATTTTGCGTATTTACTTGACCAATGAGATTAATGAGATTTGATTCGGATAATCACGAATATTGCATAGATAAGCCGACCAATTCTGAAATCTAGACTTGATTTTTTTTGCAAGTTTTTGTTAATAGGAACAAACAAATAGACCGATAGCCCATATCGAATTTATCTCTATGCCTTGCTTGTGACAGACATTGGATACGGCGACCCAGACGTTGAGTTTGAGCTGATGATGTGGTGTGACAACCGGGAATTGAGCCTGGTTCTCCCGATAAATAGGAAGAATTTGACTCCAGTGGTTAATTATTTCCTCTAGCGGAATGAGTGCGGGTTTCAAATTTTGGCTTACGCCACCTACTGGCACACTTTACTTGTTTAGTTTTAGCTCAACTGACCTCACGTCGCGCATTGTAGTACAGCCCCGTGTCAGCAATGACAATGACAGAGGGAAATGAAGGCATCGAGGCATCCTGCCGCCGAGGATTTGCAACACCCCTGAAAACAAAAACGTTAGGGGAAAATGCAGAATCAATGCATTGGACATCACACTAACCTTAAAATGGGCTACGGATGATTCCTCATTGTTCACAACGGTTTGTTTCACCACGCCCCGGTGGCCACCTGCGCCAGCCACAATCTGCTGGCCGTAGGCCTACTGCTTGTAATGGCGAGGCGCGTGCGATTTTTGTTTGTACGCGACGAGATCCCGAATGTACGGAGCGTATTCGAAAAAGCGCATCAGCAATCACAGGTTGAGAAAAGCCGAGTTATATCATGCCTGTCAGCCGCGTTCGTTAGCGAATATCACAATGGGGGTCTGGTTACAGTAAGATTTGTTATAATTCTACAATGTCGCACGTCCTCGTCTGCAAAGAAGTCTCAAAAATTAACGGCGTGTGTGTGACGTGACAAGTGAAAGTAAATGGTTTTAGTTGTCACAAAATATCAAGGTCTAGGTACAAACGAGTATACGAGGCTCATGAATAGCTCGGCATGAAGACCGGTCAGGCGGTCAAGCCCCCTTTACATTTAAAAGAACATAATAATTTACGTGTACCTTGAACCCCATTGTGGGTTACCTTGCTCTTTTCCGCGCCGTATCGTGGATTGTGGAAATCGTCTACTATCCATTATCCACGCTTGCAGTGATTTTGCTTTATAATTCCATTAGTGAGTAAAAGCGTTGATGAAAAATTATAATCACAGTTCGCGTCTTTGCACTGCTACCTCGCATACATGCATTCAGGGAGTCTCTGAACGTCAGAAGCAATCCTGAAGGCTGATAAGGCTTAACTAGTAGGCTATCTACTTCGACTTGTGCATAAAAACGCAATCCGGGTGTAATAAAGGGTCTGAGAACTCTTCGATCGTTACAAAAGACAGTACCTAATCATTTAAAATAGCCAATAGATTAGGGCTTAATCCACGATGGAATAACAGAGATGAGTAGTTCCTAGGCCAGCGGTCACACGACGATGCAGACTACGGCAGCTATTGTGACTTATATCTCCATTGTTACGTTCTTGGCTCGAATACGTCAACCTGGTAAATTTGTGAACTGTACGCGAACCATGAACTACTGTATCGCCATCCCTTCACTTCGCGCAACAAATGCAGCAGTGTACGACTGGTCCCTGCATCTATTCTACAGAACTGCGTAGCCTAACGTGAAATTCCAACGGTATGTTGGCACCATACGCTACTGCACCACTTCACCCCACACCGACTCCTCGCTCAACTAAACCGCAGCTACAATCAACGGGAGTAAATGACACCGCGCGCGCTTCCAACGCAACGTAGATAGAGATCGACCAGCAGTCGTATTTTTGAAGTTGGCCTACGCTTAGTCGGACCGTCAGCAAGAAGTAAATAGGTCGGTATTAATGTGGGCCTTAATATAATCCGTCGAAAAAAAGCAGGCGAGATTCAGGATTTTTCGATTAAGCGGTTTCGGTCATCAGTCGCCGTATCGAGTCTGAAAATTCAATATCGCTTGATGTCCAATTTACGGTATTTTTCATGCAATTAATCGCATTATAAAATTGTTTTACTGCATGCTTATCTTAGCCTGTTTGACGACAACGCGCGGTCACGCATGATACCATATCCGGTACGCGAATTACCCATTTCAGGCCGTATCTCGCCCGGCACTTTGTCTATCTCAGCTCAAGTGACAACACTGGCTAACTGAAAACGCTTGTTTAGCCCACAAGTGGCTACCTGAGCAGTTAACACGATCCACCCAGCCCTACCTCGCGTGTCAATCCCCAACCGACACACCAACACGTTATCCAGAATCATACACATACAACTTCTGAAATCAGGCCGGCAAGGGATATAGGATTAAACTATCCATTCCGAAGAACTCCTCCGACATCCCCACCAATCGATGTCACCCACTACTGGTGTGGATACGCACAAGTCTCTTCGACTATTGTCTATCTACATGACATGTATTTGAAATTCACGAAATAGACAAAAGAGTACATTTCACATTCAATGCAACATGATCTAATCCTGTCGCCGCCTCTACCCGTCCAATGACGACATTTCTGGACTACTTTGTCAGTAATTCGAGCTGGTAAAATGATGCCATAGCTGCTGAGGGAGGGATGAAATGTGGTGGATGAAAACGGAACAAACCTTACTCTACACCTCAGGGTAAACGGGCCACAGTATTATCATATGAACGAACATCCTACTGGCGGAATTAGATATGGATTCATCACATAACAGTAGTGTCTTGATGCAATCTACATCCACAGCGATATATTAAGTGGGCCGACCGGATCGGGATACAAAGTTGTGTTTGAAAAGCTACAATGCAGACCTGTGTGCTTCTCCTCTGCGAGGAATCCAGATGAGCTGTAAAGCAACAGGATATGTTTACAACGTGACACCAGATTCAAATGGGCGATCACTCAAACTGAAAATGTTCAGCAAAGAACACCACCTCAGGATAAACGGGCCGCACTAATATCATATGAACAAGCATCCTAATGGCGGAATTAGATATGGACTCATCACAGGTGACTTAGACCTACAACAGATGGTACTCAGACTCACATGGCAAATCCCTTTTAAAGAGTATATATGCATTTTTAAATGATGTCCAGATTCAGTTAAGTCCAACGATGGCACAAGCCTGAAAAACAAAGTCACACTGATATCGATTGATAATGGCAGTGGCCAAAATCATGGCGATTGTCCAGCAAGCAACAACCCAGCAGAGCAGAGGCAATCGTTAACGCAGATCACATAACCAAGCATCCTAGCTGAGTAACATATCGGTAGCAAGCAAGAGTGCCATAAGTTGTTGTCTCAGTAATCACCTCAGAAGTTTAACGGGCCGCAGTAATATCATATGCAGAAGCATCCTACTGGCGGAATTAGGGGTAAAATCATCACAGGTGATGTGATTCCAATGCGAGTGGGTCAGTCGGCATTTGACAGAATAACACTTACCTTAGTATGGTGATGATAATCAAACCATTCCTATACCAGGAATAGTCATAACACTTTCACATCACAAACTTTCAAAGTGAAGAATATATTCACAAGACACGGCTTATCCCCTTGTATCAAACGCCTGAAAACAAATGGAGCCAGGCTGTTAGATTTCTATTGAGACACTAACAAATGCTTTGACCAGATATCACCTCAGAAGTTTAACGGGCCGCAGTAATATCATATGCAGAAGCATCCTACTGGCGGAATTAGGGGTAAAATCATCACAGGTGACGTCTACAAGAGTCAGCAATTACAAAGCAAAATACTCACAATTCAACTAGTCCTTTGCCCATTTGACCCCACATAATCATGGACATAACAATAAGGTCAGAAGCACCCTTTAAATGGGATCATATTGACACAGCTATGTTGTCTGCATGCCTGAAAATAGAGAATATGCCATTATTCTATCAACTAAATGTGCTGCTAATACATTGAGTTATCTGTCAGCACAGTTGGAGGCCACCTTGAGTTAGTAATCGAGCCCAAAGCGGTACTATGAAGTGCTAATCATCTAGGCTGATATGAGTGGCGGACACTGTCTGCTCAACTTGCAATACACAAGTCAAGCAGACCAATACTTGCACTTGAAGCAGGCAGTCGCCAAAGAGGCAGCCACTGAATTTTGAAACATCCCCTCACCTTGAAAAATACAGCACAGCCCACAGAGTCTGTCGAAACCTGAAAAAAGCACAACGATAAGCAATTGGAAATTGTTGGCAAAGCAATACATAACACTGGTACTTCTTGACAAGCATTACACCTTAGCCTGACCAAACCTACACTTGCAGTGGAAGTTTATTTCCTGTAAGCCACTAGACTGATGTTGGGAGCACAGATAGCAACCAGCATCAAGCCAACAGGGCATGAAATTTGATAGTCCGTCCCTAACTGCAAACATCCACACCTAATAACACGTAGTTTCAACTGCATGCACGAAGGTCTGTGATGTGGTTGTGGCATGCCTATTGCCCATATCCCACTATGGCAGATAACCAGCACAGCGAAATATGAAAGAAGAATTCAACCACCATGACACTCAACTTCATACTGCTATACGGTCTCAAACATAAAAACATTTCATAAGCTAGTACTACCTGCAATATCAAATTACAGCTGTCATTTATCAGTTTTCACTATTTCTGCAAGGCACGATAGCCATTCAGTCCACTACTCAAAACATCTAGGTGGAATAAGAATAATCAACATGAAAATTCAAACTTACCTATGAGCTGCAGCCAAAAACAGACAAGCCATCTCCAATTTGCCGAGTCCTACAAAAAGAAACTAACTGCATCATTCAATGAGACTTCATAGACCACTCGGTACATTAATTACATGTCCTCAGATTGATTTACCATTTTTTCATCAAGATAAATTATGTCCACTACTCATAAAGCATCATCAGACCCATAAAACAAAATGAGAGAAATTTATGCAAGTTACCTGACAGTCATATGTCCTAATATTCTCAACAGAACGATTCCTTTCATCACGTGTTTGAAGTACGCTCAATTATAGACTACAGGCAGGGATCTACGCCACCTGAAGAATGAGATTTGTTTATCCACCATAAAATCTGACAGAACCGAACTGTAAAATGGCAAGTCTCAACTCTCAACCACAACATGCTCAGAAAGGACCAAACAACACAAGTGTTCAGATAGGGCAAGTCTTGTAACTCATCATAGCATGGCAATAAAATCACAGGGCGGGACAATGTCATATACAGGTATGTGACAGTTAACACATACTTGACAGTCATTGACGATATCCTTGACAAAACGATTCATTCCCATCACGCATGTTCGACCGATGGCTGATCATCGAGACAACAAATCTTGGAAGTAGCAGCAATTATTGAATGCAGACAAGGATCTACGCCACCTGAAGAATGAGATTTGTTCATCCACCATAAGAATTGACATAATTGAACTGTAAAAGGGCAAGTCTAAACTGTCAACCACAATATGCTCAGAAAGGACCAAACAACACAAGTGTTCAGATAGGGCAAGTCTTGTAACTCATCATAGCATAGCAATAAAATCACAGGACAGAATAATCTCATGTATATATGTGAGTTATAGTGAAATCCATTCAAGACCTACTTGACAGTCATTGGCGATATCCGCAACATAACGATTCCTTCACATTGAGCATGTTTAGCTGTTGGCTAATCATAGAGACAACAAATCTTGAAGTAGCGGTAATTATTGACTGCAGACAAGGATCTACGCCACCTGAAGAACAAGAGTTGCTTATCCACCATGATATCTTAACACAATCCCACTGTAAAATGGCATGTCTCAACCACAATATGCTCAGAAAGGACCAAACAACACAAGTGTTCAGATAGGGCAAGTCTTGTAAATCATCATAGCAACATAATATCAAGACACTATTTTGAATATATATATATATATGTGCTAGTTTCTGTTCCTACCGTAGAATTTTCAGGCAGACATCTTCACATTTAAAAGGGTGCTGTCCGTCACGGCCTCACGTCATATACCCCACTCTGCTTCGTACCAGAAGGAAAACTAGAATAGAATTGACGACAGTAAGTTTAAACGTAATAGCAACAGCTGCACATTAACGTCACATATCAGCTCCGAAAACAACACAGATATGATAAAAGCTGAAAGAGTATTGACCACCATAAGTCATTGACATGAACCAGAATCAATAACTCGGGATAAACAGACCGCAGTAATATCATATGAACAATGCTCATTTCAGACAAGCATCCTACTGACGGAATTAGATATGGACTCATCAGTCATCACAGGTGACTTCATCGAAATACAAACTTAGACCTGCAACAGATGGTACTCAGACTCACGTGGTAAATCCCAAATCAAGAGTATATATATTCAAATGAGTTAAATTTAACGATGGCACAAGCACACGTCTGAAAAACCAAGTCACACTGATATCAATTGAAAATGGCAGTGGCCAAAATCATGGCGATTGTCCAGCAAGCAACAACACAGCAAACCAGAGGCAATCAACTTCTCGGTCGAATTTTTACATCCCAACGTGTCATACGAGAGCTATTAACAAGCTCTTTCATGCGGTACGTTAATTGGAGAGATAGTTGCTGAATTCATTCAACTATGGGAATTAGTATAAAAGCAAAAATGTCTTAAAAATCGGTCCCTTTTTGCAGCTCAGATTTAGTCCTCGCCAGGCCTTTTGGTCTCAGATGAGAATGATATATGCAGCGGTGAATCGTCAGAGAGTGATTTTGACGGGAATTTGGATAATCAATCTGATTGGGGTGGTTCAGAAGTACCCTCTGATGATTAAAACAACAATAACGGAGGCAATGTTATTTACAGGTACCGTTGAGAAACCGTTCAACGTATGTGTGGAGAGATTCTACAAGAGTACCAGATGTGCCAGATTTTGAAGGACCCATGCAAGGATGTAGCGAATAAGTTTCAATTGATGACAACAACAAATCTGATCCAATTGCATACTTCCGATTGAATTTTAATGACGAGCTGTTGGACCATGTTGTCACTGAAACAATCAGGTATTATAACCAAATGATGTCGAACTTGCATTTAGTTGGAACGCCTCTTTCCCCAGAATCAAGATCGATGAATTGGAAGGATATATCAGAGGAACTGGAGAGGTATTTGGGTTTGGTTATGTTGATGGGCCCTATTTCAAGAAGCCCTGTAGCGGAATATTGGTACACAGATGTATTCCTTAGAACCCCCTTTTTTTCAGAGAGTATGGCCAGAAATAGGTTCCAGCAAATTAGCTTTTACCTCCACTTCAATAACGATAGGGCAAAACCTCATAATTGCCAGGACCGGTTGTACAAAGTCAGACCAATATATGACCTGCTGACACCACAAGTGGAAGGCATTGTACAATTTGGGTCAAAATAATCCATCGATGAGGGAATGCTGAAATGGAGAGGTAGGCTCTCATTTCAAGTATATCAGAGGGACAAGCCTACAAAGTATGGCATCAAATCTTACATACTCGCTGATTCAATCACCAAATATTGTTATGCAATAGATACATATTGTTGTGAGAAAATGTCAATCAAGGAGACTGTACAAAGGTTGCTGACCCCGGAATGTTATGGTAAGAGGCACCATCTTTACATGGATAATTTGTATAACAGCCTGAACTGTTTGAAATATTGTTGAACAAAAAGATACATGCAGCTGGAACATTACGCTGCCACCGAGGTGAGCCAAATGAAATTCGTAATCCCGCTAACATGAGTAGATTTGATGTTATTGCCAAAGACAATGGTAAAGTTTTTGTATATGCATGGAAGGATAAGAGAGTTGTTAAAGCAATAAGTACTATGCATACTGGAGATGGATTTGTGGAAGTTGAAAGAAGGAAGAAAAAGAGTGCAGAAATGGAAAAGGTCGAAAAGCCCACGGTAATTTATGATTATAACAAATATATGGCTGGATGTGACGGCTTAGAAGCAATAGCATACTACCCGAGCACAAGAAAATCACTGAAATGGCCAAGAAAGGTTTTCCTGTATTTGATGGATATATCGATACACAATTCCCATGTGTTATATAAGAATAAGTCCCCTATTACCAAAATAACGCTCTGAGAATATCGGATTTCTTTGCTCAAGTCTCTTTGCAGTTCAGCGTTCAACAAGAGAAGTTCTGATGACGTACCACCAACAATGTGCAAGAGAGTAAGCACAGTATTTTTTTTGTGGGGTCATGTGCGCTATGCCTGAAACACTGTTGTAGGACCATTTTTAGGCAGATTTGTGAGTATCGCTAAAGCACCGTTTCCCGGGCCTGTGAAAAATTTACCATTCCAACAAGAGCGGCAGCAGGTCTGTTAATGCAGATCACATGAACAAGCATCCTAGCTAAGTAACATATAGGCAGCAAGCTCAGTGCCATAAGTTGTTGTCTCAGTAATCACCTCAGAAGTTCAACGGGCCGCAGTAATATCATATGCAAAAGCATCCTACTGGCGGAATTAGGGGTAAAATCATCACAGGTGATTCCTATGCAAGTGGGTCAGTCGGCATTAGATAGAATAGCACTTACCTCTCAGCATGGAGATAATAATCATCAAACCATTCCTGTACCAGGTCCAGGAATAGTCCAAAATCTTTCACATCACTAACTTTAAAAGTGAAGAATATATTCACATGACACAGCTTATCCCCTTGTATCAAACGCCTGAAAACGAATGAAACACGGTTGTTAGATTTCAATTGAGACAATAAGTAAGAAATGCTTTGACCAGATATCACCTCAGAAGTTTAACGGGCCGCAGTAATATCATATGCAAAAGCATCCTACTGGCGGAATTAGGGGTAAAATCATCACAGGTGATTCCAATGCAAGTGGGTCAGTCGGCATTAGATAGAATAGCACTTACCTCTCAGCATGGAGATAATAATCATGAAACCATTCCTATACCAGGTCCAGGAATAGTCCAAAATCTTTCACATCATAACTTTAAAAGTGAAGAATATATTCACATGACACAGCTTATCCCCTTGTATCAAATGCCTGAAAACGAATGAAGCACGGTTGTTAGACTTCAATTGAGACACTAAGTAAGAAATGCTTTGACCAGATATCACCTCAGAAGTTTAACGGGCCGCAGTAATATCATATGCAAACGCATCCTACTGGCGGAATTAGGGGTAAAATCATCACGGGTGATTCGAATGCAAGTGGGTCAGTCGGCGTTCGACAGAATAGCACTTACCTCTCAGCATGAAGATAATAATCAAACCATTCCTATACCAGGAAGTCAAAACACTTTTACATCACTAACTTTCAAAATGAAGAATATATCATTTTGTAGGAGCACGGTTAATCGAAGTCTATTAGACCAATTCTGCACAAGTCTCATTAACTTGTGAGGATTTTGGATTGAGCCTGGCCCTATCATTTACATAGCTATTGGCTAACTAATGATGTAAATCCTAAATAGTACACACCCCGTAGCTTTAGGCCTTTGGTCATCATGCCCTTCGATGCAGTCCACAGCAAATGACCGACCAACAGCTCTCAGGTATCCAGCTGCGGGCAAACATAGCAAGTTAATAATCTAAGCTGATTCTCCCCAGTAGCCTAGTGAACCTACAGTAAGTCATGTTTTAGTCATACTTGCCTGTGGACATGATCTTTGAAGAAGTTATTTACTATAAATGCTAAATAGGTCTTGCGTGAAAATAGATGACTTGAATAAATACCCAAGAGTTGGGAACATTTAGAAGGCGTTAAATTTGCGAGCTTCTGAGGACTTAACTATCACGCATCTTAGTGTCCTACAGTTAGTGCGGGAGTTGCGTCAATGAAAATGATGAAAGCAAACCGCCAACACGGTGCATAGTGTACAGGATTTTCAGCAGACGATGTTTAAAGTTACATTGACAGGGTACGCAAGTTTCTTACAAGCCCCACCAAAGCTAGTTACGGAAAACTAGATTTTACAACTAAAATATTTCTCTAATAATTCATGAAGTTGGCATACCGTTTTAACATCAATTGTTGTACTTTACCTCATTTTGCGTAGTATTTTGCATTGTCACATTCCCATTGCTTGACTTCTCAGCTTTATGTGGATATTAAATATTTATATATCATCGATGCTCATCTTTCAGATATGCTTGACAGGCCACAAATTTACAACTTTTTTTAGCTCATGAGTGATAATTTCGTTAGCATTGATAGGTTTTTTAAACATGGTTAACGACTTGCGTATCTGATATAACCAGGGGTACCTTGACGGTTTATGATCCTTTGGGTAAGTTGAAGGCCAGATCAAGTCTGGTAACACTAGTATTTGATGTCCTGCAACTGTAACACATTTCAAGTTATGATGCAAATACATAGAACGATAGAAGCTCAAAGTTAAATACCAATGTTACCATCGCGTCAGTCCTCTCTGGTTCACAGATAATGAATTGTATTTTTGCTGGTCTTCAATGTGAAAACAATTATATATATACATTGATTTTCCCCGCAATCATTTTCATAAATTATTCATTACTCTTTTGCAGTTTTATTCATCATCATCGATATGAAGTACTTTTTTTTCGCCTACTTGACCGACATTGCAATATAATACACCTCCAATACCGCGACAAACTCTTACACCCCAGTTTCGTTATCGATCAAGTTAGTCAAATAGGACATAAAAGCAATTTGGTAATGATTTTATCTTCAAATTTTATCTTTCTTCGAAATACCAAATGACACTTAAAGCATTGTTGGATTTGTGGTCATTTGTTTATTTAGTGTTAAGTGACATTTATTTGTATAAAAAATGATGCAAATAGTTGAGTTTAACTAAAAAGTCATTGCCTTCTGAATGAATAAAACAAGCAAGTGATAGAACTTGCTAATGCTGTTTTGTCAATGTTGTTAAAGTCAGTGTCGGCAGCTCAGTTCAAAAAATGTTGCTTTAACAACACTACTAACCGGAAATATCCGAGTTAGTACGGCTTCTGTCTTCCACGACTGCCACCGCCTCTCATCTTCCCTCTGAATTGCTGTTTGCCACCGAAAGACGGATTATTCTGTACACCAGCTCCATTGCCGTAGTTGTCTAGATTAACCAGGTGATAAAACAGGAAATATGAAATAAAAAAAATTGACAATACCATAGGATTCTTGGCCATAGTTGAAATCTTCTGCAAATGATCTACCAAAAGACATTACACTGATTCAAGTAACTTCTTCAAGTAGCAATGTTCTACTTACCCATCTCCATACGATGCATCAAAACCACTGTTGTAGTCCTCACCGTATCCTTCATAACCCTGATCAAAGGTTGTGCCTCCAGCCATGCCGTAAGCATCATAGCCCTACAGTAATGAAATCAAAGTCAGTAGCAGGCCTAACCCATTGCATTACATCATTGAACTAAGTAAATACCCCAGCAAAGAATACAACAAAAGCAAAATTTAACATGTACTGTATATATCACACAGGATTACTTTCAAGCTACTTACAAAGTCATCAGCATAGTTCTCCGGTTGTACGTGTTGCATTTGATTAAACTGCTGTGTCTGTCCACGCCCTCTTCCCCTACTACCACCTTCAAATATTAAGAGCAATGCTATAAACATCTATATTTATTAACATGCAGAACACTATACCTCTTCCTTGACCTCTACTGCCACCCATTCCACGACCACCAACACCACCGCCTCTATTTCCTCTTCCAAATCCCCCTCCTCTCTGGTTCTGCCCTCTTCCACCACCTCCACGTCCACCTCCGCGACCACGTCCACCACGTATTACCTGTTGATGTGCTAGTGCAGCTTGTATACCATATTGCGCCTCGGTAGCCTCATCAACTACCAGTAGTTTCTGAATCTCTGCAACTGCTCGTCCCAAATTAACAAATGCCTAAAAAGGGAAACACCTCAATTGCAAAATGCAGTTTGAAACAGACAAATCAACAATTGTCACTTTACCATACCTGTGGAACTGGACCTAGAGCGGAAATGTGAACATGAAGGGGATAGTTAAGATGGAAAAACTTTTCATCCGTGTCTTTCAATTCCTCTGCCTGCAATGCATCACTAAAATAAAAATTGATTCTACGCAACAAAAAGGGCGCCATACTTTCTTGCGTTCGTTTTCCCGGACTGATCCTTTGCCAAGGACTGCCATTTTGGTGTTCGTAAGCTCTTGCAAACCCTTCATTGTCGAGCCGCCAGGGCCAATGAGGCGACCAACGAAGTTTACCTAAATAACGGATATGACACCTGATGTCAATCATTGTGGTGTACTGTATGTCAAATTTAATTTTATAATCAGTAAATAGGAGAACACCAACTAATGTTTCCAAAAGAGAACAGACCAAAATCACTAGAGCGTGAAAACTATGCATACAAGTCATCACTTTTTAATGGCTCACAGTAATACTACTAGAGGTGGACAGCACTGCTTTGCTACGCACGGGTCGTGATGCCTTACTCATCATATGGGCTACATCCCAGCCAGCTAACCCACGTTCTCTTCTCTTTCAGACTTGGACTCAGTCAAGAGTGTCATTAATTGGCCTACTACCCAACTGCAGCGAAAGAACTCGACTATTGAATTGAATTCAACGTAGTGTGACATCATCCATCACCGCGTTTGTGGTGTACGATGGAGTAGCTTATTCCCGTTGCATGCATAGGCTACTCGGCTATTTTGCAAAAACCATGCTCGACTGATTCCAGACGACACATTTCAATGGTAATAATCGGAGTTGGTGTTGGTTTGCTGCGTTGGTGTTCTTCCAAAATGATACAAAATGAAAAATCTACCGTAATATTCTGTTACTACATTTCATTCTTTCTTACCGAAGGATATTTTTCTGCTGGTACCAGTACATTACATTCAACCCTTTGGGGTCGACCTGACGCATCTAACAGAACTTTTTTCATGTCAGGTTTTGGCCTTTCATTCTTGGGTGGGTTCTTTATTTTGTTAATCTCTAAAAACAGGGATACACATAAAGGAATATATATATACCGGTATATAATCTCGAAGCCATGGCATTAACGAAGGCCACATGGGTATAGATGTTTGAAACGTATAACACACAGTGTATTAGGTAAATCACGAAATAACTCGGAACCCAAACGTTATGGGTGAAATAGTGGTTAAGGATATTAACTAGATATCGGCTGGAAAGTATATATATAGGAACCGGCACGGTATATGGTCAACACGCGCGAAAATTTCCCTGTACCCTGAATCAACTCATGCCATGGTACGTACCTTGTGTAATCAGGCGAAGAGCATGCTCAAATGAAGGGTCAATGCTATCCTTCTCAGCCATAAGCTCTGGAAGATACTTGCTGTCATTCTGTTCCATGATTTTCGTCGGATAAATTTCCCAATTAGCCGCGAAACGCCCAGTCTAATTCAGCCAACAAACAAAAACACCAGCGACTACGCAGCGACCAAACAGAATGAGCGAGCGTAATACACGAGGTTGCGTCTGGCAAGAAGTTCAGATGTGGAGAGTTACTCTCTGCGCATGCGCTAAAGGAAAAAAGCTGAACCACGTGATATATTTGAGCTTGTCAGCGGCAAACGAGAGCCGAACGAGAGTCGACAGTCGAGTCGAGAGTCAAATACGAACCAATCACGGCGCCACGTGCTGCGAGGCGTCGGGTTGATGACGTTTTTTTGCGAATGTCTGGTTTATATCAACTAGACTGAGATGCCGGTTGGATTTTGGGCCATATACTTTCTGTGCTGTGTTCTCGGCGGAAGGTTCTTTTGACGATGAGTTCAACGGTTGGGCGCGGCTGCATCCTTTTCCGGCTTTCTGCCACTTTTAAATTTTAATAAGAGAAACAGAACACCGAAATCTATTCAATGGCGTTGACAAAAACGATCATCATGCAGTAATTATAACACGATAACTCAGTAGCTAGATATAGAGCAGCCTGGGAGAGGGCACCAAAATCCCAGGATCACGACACGAGATGGAAGGCTATCGAGTTATTGAGTTTTAACTTTTAGCGCATGGATCACACACGCGTGCAGTCGTGCACATCTGCTGTACATTTCATTATTTTTGTAAATGATGAAGATAATTGTGTGACGTCATCTATGCGCCCGGTATAGGTTATATGTGCGACGTCAGTGTGTCCCCTCTGAATCGAAAGCTGGGTTTGGGCCTCTGAAGCAGTCTGTCAGCGGCCTAAAAATCCAACCCAATTGAGCAGCGGGCGCTGGGTCGGCCGACGGAGATATGCTATGATACAATTAGGCTAAGCCATGTGCCTTATATCCACAGCCATGTGCCTTATATCCACAGCCATGTGTCCTAGAGGCCTATACTCACAGTTCTTCGCCGCCATCGTGATGAGCTCAGATGCTACGGTTGAACTATAATCGGCCTATGCATTTTAGTCCACCAAATCCACCCGCTTTGTACGATCGATGATATACCATACGGAGGTGAAGGGGAATAGGGCGATCCAAATTGACAACAGCGTGAGATGTCATAGTGTTCAATTTTCAATCACATCACATTCAATATAGACGCCTAATTCAATTAGCATCCCTTATAGCTATATAGGCCTCATAATGTAGATTCATATAGCCTAATCACTATATTATAGGCATATGCCTCGACGATCATATTTAACCTGGAATCGGATTTTTCACAAATAGGATTGGTCTAATCATGGCCTGTTACATGGCCTACCATGGTCTAATCTATATAATTCTACTGCAAATAGGCCTAAATTGTAGTTTCATTCCCTATTTTATTTTGGAATTACGGCTCCTTTTACATTAGCTTTCAGAAAAACAGCTTCTACAATGTACGCAATTGTGGTGAAAAACCCAAATATCGCTGATGCAAGACGACGAGATCCACGATAGCTTTGCACGTCATCTTCAAGATAACAGGACAGCACCACTGAGCCAGTGAAGCATAGAAGGCACGCAAACACTGACCACACAAAGTCAATATTAGTCATTTTGTCTCCGATCATTTCGTTCAATCCCGTGACGTATATCAGTATTAAAATAACTGACACGCTCCAACTTATAACGTACGCCGCAAGCGCATAAGCCCTTCCGGAGTCACAAGGTTGATTGTTCTTGTTGGAACAATCGTAGCCTCCAGCGACAAGTGCTACAAATGCAATGCATCCGAGCGTTATAACGATGCATTTTACTATTCCAGTTTTTGTTACGATGTACTCTGCAAATGAAATAAGCATTAGCTAATGCTAGGTCAGGAAAATCAGAACCGCGAAGGCCTAGGCTATAAAGGCTTGGGCCAAGACCCTGTTTCAAACTTGGGGCTGAATTTTCTGACTGACATATTTGCGGATGCAGGTAGAGCATATTCACTCCATTATTTTCTTCATTTAATTTCCATATGTGGTGTGACAACATGACAGGGAGTCGATGCCAAGTATAGAGGTAACGGGTAATCGAAATAAGTTCTTGAATCAAGCCAAGCAGTTTATACCTAGAGAGCTTGTGCATGGGATAGCAAAGCATATAACAGCCCACTAAAATCAAATAGGCCTACTAATTAAGTTAACTGCTGGCTGTGATTTGACATTGAGATATTATGTATAGGCCTATATGTATCTTACTGGTCGGACTTGGTGCATTTTCTTGATGAAAATATATCTCAACGGCATAAAGAATTGCAGTGATGAATCCAAATATGATCGCGGCTATTCGTTCACCATCATTGCTCGAACATGCGTTATTTTTGTTGTTAGGATGATAATAGTCACAGGACGTGTAAATTGCAAGAACGATGCTTCCAAATAGACAGAAAGACCACAGAAGAATGGACAAGCACACATCAACAGTCTTGATTAAGAGATATTGCGTTAGTAAACGTTACTGGTTGCAAGGTTTTTGGATTAGGCTATAACCTGCAGCCCAGTAGTGGATTATACACCTTTTGGATTCATGGGGCAGAAGGGGTTCTAATATTTAACAAACGGGGGAGACTTGGCAGGACCTGCACGAAGGGAATTTCAAATCAAAGCAATTCTTGTAGTGCAGAATAAGGAACCATGGTTTTCGTAAGCTCTAATAGCGCTGTGTGCGTGTGTGTCATGTACTGAACGGCAGACCCACGTTCCTGATAGAAGCTAGATATAGCCTACCACAGTTCCAGAGAAAAAAAGCATTCAAGGCCCCGTCGCATATTTTTTCGGGTCGCATGTGGCACGCAAGTCGTTAGACCATACGTCACCCGGTGGTGCAACTACCATTCACGCGATAAAATTAGCACTGGCTTATATGACGATTGAAATTCACGCATAACCGTAGGTGGTCTAAATGATGCCGAGAGGTGGGTTGCTACTTACATCGTAAGACACTCCACATTCCATTTTACTTGACAATGTTGATAATATGAAGAAAAACGAAATGAACGATATAATCCACGACATGAGATAAGCTGCAAAAGGCCAAGCCAAAGGACCCGGGTAGCCTGAAGCAGCAACGAGGGCAAAAGCTATTATCCCAAATGCTATGATCGCCATTCTAATCCATCCATCTTTACTGCATAAATATGCACCACCAGATTCACTCATTGTCCTAATATAGGTGTAATATAGTAACTGTTTCCGTGTGAACAACAAAAATGGACATTATTTTGTTTATCCGACGCGATGTGACGCTTTTCGAGTTCTCGATACTCAGCGCCACTAAGAACTCACCGATATATTGATGGTTTGCCGTGAACGATGGAGCTTCCGACAGTGGCGGGAAAATTCGTATGGGGCTCATTTAAATTAACCGTTTAAAAACAAATACCTGCTTGGCTACAAGTTTACAAGTTGTCCGAAGTTCCAAGATATCGGTATAGCACCTGCGATAGACTGCGCTACGCGACGGAAAAGTCATCTAAAACTATAGAGACAACTCCAAGATAGGCCTATCCTAAGCTATGGTGTGCGCGGTCGTTCGCAATATATGATCGACAAACGACGAATGACGTGATGGGAAATGCTATGATGACGTTCCCATGGCAAATAAATGTAACAGTTTGGATATTCCTATTAGCGGTAAACAATCCGGTCGTAAAAGCCAGTGTATTTGTCCCATATCACCATGGTAGGCCTGCGCTATTTACTCCTTCGTGAACGTCGTAGGGTAGCCAAACGTTAAACGTTATTCATACAAACCACGCCCTTTAACTGTACAATGATTTCTTGCGTAAAGTAACAACGCAAGGATCTCACAAACAAACGTAACCAGGTTTCGTAGGGCGTAGGCTGTATGGAGTAGATTACGCTCAGGATTAGTAGGCCAACAAATTTTGTGTGGGCAAAGCGATGAAGACTACGGTCAGATAGGCCTACGTAGTCCTTGCAACGTGATTACAAGCCCAGGCTCGCCTAAACGTTTCTATGGTGTAGCAGGGATTTCTAATACCTGTGGTGTAGGCCAAGAATCATTGTTCATTATGTAATTGGTAAGAGTAGGGTCCGCATAAAAATTGGCACTCCGCGGCACATCAAAATGTTGTAGGTCTACCTTTAGCAGGCAATGCCTATGCTAGACTTGATTCAATTTTCTTCACAACTTATTACTTGAGATTAACCGATATTGGTTTTTTTCAGGGCCCGAAAGGATAATTGTCCTAATAATCGGCCTTTCGCATGACTGATGGCCTATATCGATAGGCCTAATAATCGAATATATCGACTTTTGGCCGGTATTCAATTTCGATTTCCTTACTCAACTAACGGCCGATACCGATAATCGCAAACATCGGCCTCGATCCCTACATATTACCTCATTGCTGCGCATAGGGGAAGAAGGAGGCGTGGTGAGACACGCATTTTCGTGCGAAGCCTATCTCTGAAAGCAAATTAGTCGCCATCGAGCGGTTCAGTGGAATTAGATGATCAATCAATCATAGGCTATTCAACGCAGAAGCTAACCCCAATATACACTATTTACAATACACTTAGTGCATTTAGAAGCGCGTTGGAGTGTTTGAAAAAATGTTGACTTGAGTAGGAGTTGGTCATTCAGTTTACCTTTGGCCTAGAACAAGATGGACGCAAGTTGGGACATCTGCCAAACTTGAAATGGAGTTCTTGCTTGTGTGAGATATTAGACAGTGTGTGCCACTTTCATATGCCGTTGATCATCACTCTAAATCACGAGAAGTTTCAAACGGAATTTTGTATCACCTTCCATTAGTTATTCACAGAACTACAAGCGACTTTTATCACCTCTTTATCCAAGGAGTTTCCCCGTCATACCGGTCACTCTTGACTATAGGCCTAAAATATAGCTGGAGCCCATAAACTATCAAATATTATTCCCCCAAGAATGTTGAGGTAGATTAGTCAGTACACACGCAACACGATGACCTGTCGTGGTGGCTATAAAAAATATATATTGGGTTTCAAAATTCCATCACCGAAATGTATTGGAAGTCTAAATAAAAAATATTCAAATTAGTCACGAAGCACATTTGTGTATGGGTATGAATGGAAGAAATATGAAGCAGCCAAAACAATGTACTATTGTACGTCAAAAAAGAATGTAAAATCTGATCAGTTACCAATATCAAAGAAAAGCTATGGACTATCTGCTGCACAAATAACACTGCAATAAAATACAGTTCTATGTGTAATATATGATAATTGCTTACACTTATCAGACCTTTAGAATCTACCCCATGCTATATTTTGCGCTACTTCTTGCAATCCCACCACACACCATAAAAACGAATGCATCTAGCATTGCAGGATGGAAGATATCTACGGTAGAAGCACCAGCTTTGAGAAGGTAACACTAAGTATCTGCCACAAACGCAGGATTTGGGGTACCATTGTGTGAGTCCTCACTGGACTTAGATCGACGGATTTTAACCATGGGGATCGTATCGTCACTCATTTGTTTTGCACCAAATCGCGGCAACGGTCTTGCTTTCCGAACTGTCGACCCCATTGCAGAAAGCTTATCCTCATTTTCGACGGGACCTCGAAGTTTTTTGATTGCGGTGCTATGTACTGCCGGATGAAAAGTGTCCGAACTTGATTTAACTGGAGTGGATACTGCATGGCCTCCCAAGACTGATTGAGAAAATTGTGATTCTTCATTTTTGTTCATCAGTGCCTGAACTGATTTTAATATTCCAAATGTTGAAGCTGATTTAGGTGTTGGTGACGGTGCAATTGTCTCTTCTGTATCTACGGAGAAAGTCGTTTCTTCAACCGATGAAGGTTTGCTTTTGCTTTTTCTCTGGAAAGATTTACGAACTGTCGCTTTTGGTCTTGAGGTCTGCTCATCTTTCTTAGAAGACGTCAGTGGTTGGTCTGATAAGACGCTGTCTTGTTCTGCCTGTTTCAGTGCGGCTTGGATTGACTCCATCAAATTTTGCCTAGCTTTGGGATTCTTGTCATTCTTTTCATCGGCGAATGATACTTCCTTGATGTTTGGAGTTTCAGATGAAAATCCCAGGTTTGTCGTCTTTGGTCTGAAAGTACCGTTACATTTATTTTTCATTGATACATAATTAGGCGGGACACCATTGGTGTCATGGCATGAACAAATGAGCATTAGATGTTAATATGTGGTGAAGGTCTAAACATTCTGTCACTTTCAACTTTCAATATTATTCAGGTTTTCCATATCAGCAGTGCAAAACAAAGCCTAAGTACATATCATGGATTCTTCTACGACAGGACTGCAAGAGTAGCTTGTATATTCAAGAATGGCAAATTAAAGTAACTCAAATGTAATTTGACCTGCTGATGCCATTCTTAACTGGTTTTCAACCTTGTGAAATGCCAGTCGGCAACATTGCATCAATGTGAGCAGAATGAAACACCGGTTGGGTCTACCTGGTAGATTCTTTGAGTAGAATGGACTTGGGATAAGTAGAACTTTTTGCTGGGGTACTTGGAGTTGTTGAGGGAGTCGGAGATGAACGTGAGTTTTGCCCAGTATTTTGCAGCTTCGCTTCTCGTCGTCGTTGCCTAGAACTACGCACCAGAAATTAGTACTACTGCATTACAAGGGAAATTCCAAAAACGAAAAAAATACTTACCTTTGACCAAGACTGCTAAGCCTTTCGTCATCTCCTTCCGATTCACTTTGTGAGTAAAAATTTAGTTGGCCACCAGGCATTTTTAATGCGTGTATCTAGAGAAGATTGAAATATCCATTGAACCCAAATGAATAACGAGTAGACTACTCAGAATGCTGAAAGATGCATAGAACAACATATATATTCACCTTTTTCTCACGCACAATCTCCGGCACACCAAACAGTGGTGTTTGTATATCGCTTTGTTGCATTTGTGCCGTTGAAACTGTTATTGAACAAACACCATGAATAATACATTTTCTGTGAAAATAATATCAAATTATCACAACACTAAAATGTTCCTACCTTGTTCTTCAACATAATTGCTCGGGAAATATCCTTGCTTTCCACCAACCACCATTTCCCCAAACCACCAGTTTGCACTATCCTTGTGCAGCAATTTAATGAGATCGCCACGAACAAACGAAAGCTCATCAGACCGATTAGCTTCGTATTCAAACAATGCCCCGACCTGTATAACAGAATCGATCAAGAATCAAGAATCAAGAAAAAGCAAGTGGGATGAGTTACCAAACATTGCTGCTGAGACCCGGGTGCTGCATTCACATTCACTCTTTTATTTCCATCATTATCGATCGTAAAAGACACATCAGGAGCCCCGCCAGTCTTATATGGACTGCCACCAACTAGGCAAAAATATATTGTTTTATTATCTTACCAGGGCTGCATGTAAAACGAAAAAAATTGCCTGTGAAGGAACTAGATCGTCTGCATCAATATACTATCAGTACGAATGTGTTATAATGTATCGTTTTTTATGAGTTACACATCACAAGCAAAGTAATTCATGGCTTGTGTATAATATTAAAGACAGAGAGGAGTTAGAAATGAAAATGTTGCCTTTCTTGTATATACATAATTGCATGAAGAAACAACATACCCGAAGCAACAGGTCGCTGCTCTTGCCGCCCAGCCCTGATATATTGATTTGCCATTGCTCTAGCTTCAGGACTTGCATGGGGAGATAGGAAGGCAGGTGCCAAGATGTTGCCTCTTAACTAAAGCATACAAAGTAACAGACTACCGCAATGAAGTGTGAAATTCTACATGCACTATGTAGACATACATTGGAATTGTCATCAAGTGTAGATTCCAAGCTTGACATCTGACCACCTCTTCTATACGGAGACAGAGATCTTGGTGACCTCTGTGAAGGGTCAGCCTAAAAGGAAGATAAGCTATAAATTACAGCTGCACATGCACACATTATACAGTAAGCACATCAAAGTTATATGATGTGTTTCGTGAATTATCATGCAGGATATAAGATCTCCTATCTGTTCTGGCATATAAAACACTATATAGGATAGCACAAGCTGTCTATTACTGTCGTCTTCAAGTGTGCTGTTATCATTACATAACTAATTTTCCTGTCATATTCGAAAACCTCTACTTCTTCATGCAAATTACTGTGATGTCAATTTCTACAGTGTTGTTCATTACCGGTGGCCTGCCCTGTGTAACAGATGTTGTCCTGCCATCATCTTGAACGACATCCTTTACAAGACAATGGAATGTATATTAATGTATTTACAAGATATATAACCCGGTAAGTGAAAATTAAATATATTCACCAAGACTGAATCCAATTTCGACTTTATCCTGTCCATTTTCATCGCGCTTTTGGCCGCTTCAATCTGAGCATGCACCGATATTGCTGCAAAAGCCAAGTTTTATATTTTCAACATGTGAGGTACATAATTGATATATCAATCGATACAAACATGGCTCGTCTTCTTTTTCCTCGATACCGGTAATTTCAGTAGGTTTGAAGCCAGCTTCCATTGTTGCAACTAGAGAGTTACAAAAATTGAAGTAGATACGTCATAATAACCAAGTAAAGTATTATTGATTTCTGTACTCACCAGCACTGTTAAACTTATACATCAATATTGATTGACTCGGAGAATAGGAACAGAACGCAACAATATGATCATGAGGATGATAAATAACGGTATGCACAGAGTTGATATATCCCAGTTCATTGTAAACTGCCACTTGGTCTCCTGGATATATACACAACCCATGAGCAAATATATAAAGGTATACTCATAGTCTGGTACTGCAAACTCAACGGACAGGCTCAGGTTGTGTTCACAAGCTTTCAGAGATCTGCTCCTTCATCAGGTGAAAATTTCGAGCGAATGTAATGATATGAGGATCGTTAGAGACACTTCAGCATGGAGATGCTTGGCTGCTTTAAACGTAGGTAAACTATTGCCCATGACAGAGATAAAATTCTTTCTCACCCGTTTCCACATTCCATACATACACACAACCATCTTCGCTACCAGAAAATATTAGACTCCCGCACGGTGTTATCGATGACCGTAGAAGCTGACGATAATTTATAAGCCCGGTGAACTTCTTGATGGAATGACTAAAGACAAACATGGAATGCAGTTTGACAGGTAATTGAAAAATACAATGAAATCATTTACATTCGTGAATCCAAAAGACGTAATGTAGAGTCGCGACAGTGCACCAAGATCTTATTGTTTCTCGGGTGAAGTTCTAAATGGTTGATGCATATGCCAACGAGATCACGGTCTTCAATTTTCTGAAACAATATGGTAAGGTTAACTTGAGTTACACATGTAGAAATTTGCACTGGAACTGCTGTGAACAAATCTGTGTCTCTTTGAACTGGATCACCCAGAAAGAACTAGCAAATCCTGCAAATTCAAAACATAATAATGTGAGCAATAAAACGTACATATTTTATTGACCAATTTGTTTTCACATTCTTTTTTGCTTTTTCATAAGAACGGCAATCCCAACAAATGATCACTCCGGCGCCATCACCACTGAACATGTTAAGTCCTGATGAAAAACTGCAATATTGTAATGTGGACTTCATAACTTTGCCATTACTTAATCAAACCTGTGCTATCAAATATGATAGAATTGACAATGACTTTATGGCCATCCATTTCTTGAGTGAGTTGAGAATTTTTTGAGACAATGTTCCAAACACGAACGGTTGAATCATATCCACCTAAGAGCGTAATTACAGCTTACAAGTCATCAAAAACTTGGAGAAGTTAAAAGTTTGGCGAAACATAAAGCATAGGCCTGCATAAAATTCATGCATCTACAGGCTTATATTTGTGTTATAACTTACCAGTTGCAATCAGATGGGCTGCGATGGGATGATATGATGCAGTATATACATAACATGGATGTGGCAACGTCTGAATAGGTTTATCGCTTTGGTCTGTATCCCACACTCTAAAAATTCGCAGGCATCAAATCAACTCAGTATTAGCCACTACCCAAAACTAGATAGAATACGTACTGTGCAGTTCCATCAGCAGACGCTGACAGCAAGAAGCGGTCATTTTTGGACCATTTCAAATCGTACACTAGCTGCTGATGGCCTGTGATAGCACCAATCTCATCTCCACTAGGAATTCTGTATACTGCAAGGAAGAAAGATATTGCAATTGGCAAAAAACTCAATTTACAGTTTCACAACTACAGAGTATCGAATATTTCCCTACCTTTTCAGGTTAAAAACAAGTAAAATCTCAAACTCATGGAACTTACATAGAATTGGATACGTTGATCCATGGCGACACGCCACTGCTAATCTTGTTCCTCGATGAGAAAACTTCATCACAAAAGCGCCGTCTGATCCAGCCCATAATCTCAAGAACGGGGCGTTGGGAATTTTACAAGTCTAGAATAACAAACCAAACATGATTCAAAGCGTCTCATGGCAAGGTGAATGTAACAGCAACGATGTGTACCTGGCCAGGAAGCCTGGACCATTGTTGAATCTCTTCCAATCCTTCAGGTTGATCTCGTAGGAGGCTTTCTGATGCTGAACGTTCCAACGACTCATTCAGTTGATTGTAGGTCAAGGAACTTTCTTCTTTTTGAAAAGCTGAGAGAGAACGAAGAGACGACTCCAGCTAAAAGAAAATCGCATGGCAAATTAACATAGATTTATACAGCACAAACAGTTAGTAAAGTCTTATCTCATTTCACCAACTAACAAAAATACTGGCTGAAAGATCCAGTTACCACGTGCAACATAAACAAAATCCATGGCGTAGATTTTTTGCAAATATTATGTATTCTCTACTCACGTCACCAGCAGGAACAATTGCCTTTATAGTCACATAAAGAGTTCCTGGATATTTCCGCCTGGGATGATTCAACCACCAATCATGGGCCATGTCTACATTCGGATCTGAATACCATTTAGTGACATTGTTATTATTCCTAACAAAGTAATCGATAACAACAATATATACCTTGATATCCTCTACTTCTAGGGGGGTAAAATAACTGCAATCTCATTTTTCTGCCTGCATTTGGTTGACCATTGTTGCTAACGAGCTGTCATATAAAAATGTATGTAGATTTTAACGACACGTGACCGTACCTGTGCAGTCCACATTAACACTATGCGGACGTCTACAAGTAAATTCATTACAATTAAACATGTCACATACTTTCTGTATTATGATATTATCAATTAATTAATTAATTAATTATCAAATAATTATCAATTAATTAATCAATTAATTATCAATCATTTATAATTGACTGAGTTATCAGGGAATCTCAACTGCAAGTAAGTCAAAGTTTTATTGTAAAACAGTACGATTCTCACTTTTAAAAACGCCCATGCTACATTATGCCATCCTCTTTCGTCACCTCCTTTTATGTTATTTGCCTTTTGCATAGCCACAAAGTCTCGGATCTGGAATACAACAGAATCATAGATTGAGTTCATCAATTGATGAGATAACCTGTTAGCACATACCACAAAAAATATGATGGGTCTATTGGTCATGGATGTCGGAGTTGCTAATCTTGAAAAGGGCTCGTTGAATATGAGCATTTCCTCCCATCGAGGTAGCAATGAACCTTTAGCCTTGAAATCAAATGGCTGTGTCATCAACGGTACGATAGTATGGACGGCATCACTTTCATAATATGATGAAACATGCCTTGACCTGCAATGGTCAATTTTCATAATTCAATAATCGCTTGTTTTAAAATTTCAATAACAAAAAACACAAACGTGTCATGCTTGTTGATATATTTCCCAGTCATCGAATCCACCATCGACACTTTAACTACAGGGTGGGAAACGTATTTCGGATCAACACGAATGTAATCGCAGTTATGAACTGTGACTCCCAGAATCCTGCCATCGTCTTCAATCTGCGGCTCTGATGGTCGGTCAGCCTGCTGTACCTCAGCAATGGATACATTTTGTGCCTCTGACACCGGTTCACCATCAGGTTGTGTTTCATTTTGTGCAACTTCAGGTAGAGATCTTGGAGTATCTGAAAATAACGCAAGTAAGGCACTTTTTAAAGCATGATTCAACTTCGGGGTGTAGTGGTAGGTCGACGGTTACGAAACGAGGTAGGATGAGAGTTCAAATCCCTACCACATCGTTGAAAATTGCTATCTGTAGCTTCCTCGCTAGATGGCCAGCGCATTGCGGGTAGTTCAAATGAGAGAGCTTGACTTGGCCAGACGTCCGGCTCCATTGGGCCCTCCAGCCTGTATATATGCAGATCATGTGCATGTGATATGCAGCAGTAAAGTGTGCAACTGCGTATATGACTCAATTCTGTGCAAATGCGGCAAAAACAAGGTCGCTTTCCTACTCCTGATTAATTAAAAATCCTTATCATTTCGTTCGATACCTCCAGTTGCTTTTTTTCTTCTTTTCTTGCGAACAGCCACTTTTGGGACAGTTTCTTCAGCTTGAGCTTCTACAGATTTAGGTGTTGTTTCTGTAGGCTCATCAACTACTTGTTCGGAGCTTTTAGCTGATTTTGGTTTACGTGGAACAGGCTTTGGATTAGGATTTGCTTCATCTGATGGATCCATTGGACCGCTATCATCTTTCATACCGCCACTTTTCTTGACTCTCTTTTTAGCAGAAGGTTTATTCACCACAGCATAAACGCTACAAAAAAAGAATCCGTTGATATTGTACTCAGAAAATGAAGGATTGAAGTCATCTTACTCTTCCTCCTTGGTAGTTTCTTCTTTTTTCTTGACTTTCTTTTTCTTTTCTTTGGAAACTTTCTTTGCTGGATCAGCAGCCTTTTCGATGAGTCTACGAAATTATATAAAACCGATATAGAAACTTAGTCTCTCGTACTGTCTTCGTGGTGTAGTGGTAAGGTTGCTACACCAGCAGATTGTGGATTCAAGCCCAACCTGCCTTATACCAACAGCTTTAAAATGGTATCTAAAACTCCCACAGGTGCGTTTCGGGATAGCACAGAGCAGGCACTCGACGTAAGTAGCCTACAGCTCCTAAGAGACCTCCTTGTCGAGTCGGAATATACAGGATGCATGCATGATATGTTTATAATGTGGAAGTACCGTAATGCGTATTTATATCACCGTACTGCGAGTCTGCGTTGTATATGCATATTGCAGATAAAGCGAATTCGGACAAAATTAAGTATATACCATCACATTCACATTACTGAACCTCAATAAATGACATCTCCCATGGTTCAACAGACATAAAGAGTCACAGCATTATCGTTATTCATCACTAGACATACCTTGTTTCATTTTGACTTTCATACTTAATTTCAACCCCATGCTGTTTCCAAAAGTCATTCCAAAACTCTTTCTTTTCAATAGAGTCACTCAATTTGATCAAAGCTTCTCCACAAAGGCCTGACTCGCTCTTGCACTCATCAATGAGAAACTTTTCAATCGAGTCAAAACCATCATCACACACTGCATCATTTCGACTATAACCTGCCACAGCTCCCTGTTGCCTGTGTCTGAGAACTTCTTGGGAAAGAGTTTGCCAAACTGTTTTATTAATATCAGTTTCTGAAGCTATACAACCCAGGGTTACGCTAGAGTTCTCGCCAATGCTGTGCTTTTTTGTGTCATTGCCTGGGAATGGATTACTCAAGTGAGATCTTCGCAAAGTTTGATCAGGAGACTTTACGCTTGATTTGACTTTCCTCCAATTTGATTTACCAAGGCTAGACATTGGTCTAATATTTGTATCATTCAAAATTTCTGTCTGTTTTCTGTACACTGTGTCAAATAAGGTGGCAACTGAATGGATATCCATAACAGTTACACTAACAGGGACATTGGTGCTTATTCCCTTTGCTGCCTTCTTCTTTAAATTTGATTTTAAGGGCTTCCTACTGTTGTGACTACTGGACGGTGTTTGCAAGTCATTAATATGCAACTTATCAGTAGATGGAGATAAAGTAACGTTCTGATAATTGGCTACAGCCTGCCTAGTTTGCTCCAGCTCTTTCAGTGACATTTTATTCGGCACACCCATGCTGTTTGATGGGGTTTGATTTTGTTGTGGCCGGATTTTAACCTTTGCCTTATCACGGAATACTTTCTCTTCTTGATTGTGAGTACTTTCTATCTTTGCATTCGTTGTCGCATTTCTGTCTGTTCTCCTTCTACGTCTCGTCTTTACCTTCGTAACACTATCACATGGAGATGGGAGAGGTCTTCTTACAAAAGTTTTGCTAAATATAATAGTAGGCTCCTGTAGGCTCGTTTTCAATCTGTAGTTTTGTCATTATTCCACTACCCAACCTTTTACGACTAGTCATTTTTTCCAATTCAAGGGTTTATAAGTGAATTATAATCGAGTTTCCTACTTACTCCACAGAATCATGGTTTTCCTTCCCCTTAATCTGACCGCTGTTTCTCAAATTTTTCAAATTCTTTTCAGCTTCTTCATCGTACGTGTTGTTATCTGAAAGCGGATCATCTTTCTTGAGACTCCTTTCAAGGTTTTCAACCTGAACATGCAATTATTTGTAAATCGGAAGAATTGTTACTGACATGAAATGATTGATACAGTACGATTTCACTTTCTTTTTCAGTCACAACAGGTTTCTTGTCTTTCCCCTTGTTCCTACAATGGATAAGTATTTGCTGTATATACAGTTGCAAAGAGTACGGTAAGAAGTCGGGGCTACGGTTCGAAGTCTGGTACCGCGCATACAATATGTTAATTACGGTATGGTTATTAGCGGTACCTTTTTAGTATTTGCTCAAACAGATGACGAGTTTCTGAAGTTGTAGTCATGATGTCCAATTAAATAAGTCCAATATTTTTTTAATCACTGGTCCATAGAAAATCATCCCACGTAAGAGAATGACGAGTTAGACTAATCAGTTTAGGTTTGATCATGCCTCAGATCAGGCATCAGGCGTCGCAACTCCCAGGTAACCGTCCAGTAAACATGAAATTTCAAGTCGACGACGTCACGTCTCACTTCATTTGACTCCGAAAGGTATCCGGTTAGGCTCGAAATCCGGGTGTACAAGAGGTTTCCACCTTGGCGAGTCAGAATACAGATTTCAGAGTATTTCTTAGATCTTTAGGCATTTTGAATTTTAATATACCTTTACTAAAGTGGGGTGTTTTAATGCTGATGAAAATGGACTTATCGAGTCAAGGTCTTTCTAGGCCTTTCAGGACATCTATATATTTCCGTCAGGTGACACTCAAGAGAGAGAAATGTTCTCCTGACTAAACTTAGGCCGACAGGGATTTGAGCGGGGCCCCGTTGCCAGTTCTCTCACGTGGAATATATGAGAAAAAGTGTTCCACACACTCGTAGCATAATTGGGCGATAACACGAGGCCACACGTATCGCCACGAGAAGCAGACAACCCAAAATTCACTTTATGCGTCCATCATCTTCGTAACAACAAGGATAGCTCCCTTAGATCTTAATCAATGTAGCCTACTTTTTGCAAACTAAATATGAAAATATCCATACTTGGTAATACCATCGTCGTCCTCGTACGAGATGAAGATCCGCAAGGTATTTCAGTTTTTTATTATTCTGTGCCTCTCTCCCTAATCGCGATGGCTCGAGGTGACATAAATCGAGATAAGGAATATTTATCGCGGTAAACATCGAGAAAACGCTCATATCACCTAAAACATTGGGCCTTCTTAATCGTATTATCCACTATTTCCGTTCATTATTATTAATAATTAGTCACATACTGATAACTAGATAAATTTTATGACGCAGGGGACCGTTAACGTGGTGTATTTAGTAAACTTGAGCTTATGAAAGATATCTATTAGATAAGGACGAAAACATGCTTGTCATAACTTTTCTACTTTGCCTGAACACATGTAGGGATAATTTGTCATGAGTGTCCCGCAACAGGACAATCTACGGGTGCTCAAAACTAAAAATCCTGATCATACCGGCCAGTTATCCATCGTAAACAGGCCAATATGACTTTTAGATAAAAATAAAACCTACATTTGACCTTAGCGTACTCATGGCCTACTTTAGTTCCTAGAGTAGGCCATGGCGTACTCGTCAGGCAAAATTTTAGCTGAAACGTATCCATTTAGGGACTCATAGCGGCCCCCTTCATAGTACGGCTATTGGCCAGTGTGTAGGATAATCAAGCCACATATTGTTGTGAAGTTTAGTCTTACATTTTAAAATCAGTTAAGCGTAAAAGTTTACCGCATAATTACGTGACAGTGCCATAGAATTATCATTTGATGAAATCCATGAAATCACAACCTCTCTTGTATAAAGGTAAGCGTTTTCTACGTTAGGAATTATCTAAGCCTACTTGGTGGCCTCATTTTAAATCACAGCCTTTTGATTGGACAAATTATACTGTTAGAGTCGTTTTACATGACAGTTAAAGATAGATATGAAAGTCAATGCTTTAATCAAGTACTTCAACGAAAGAGGTAATTTAGATAAAAGATCGCAAGTAATTATAATACTGTAGGCCTACTTTAGAATAAAGAATCAGTCGCGATCCCATCTGTTATTCGGCTAACTCATTATTCAAATACACAGGCCTAGGTGACGTTGAGTTAAAACCGATCAGTCGTTCCTTGGTGATTCTAACAATTATTAGCAGGACATAATTCATGTGATATTATTAGGAAGGAAATTAATCTTCACCAATTAAAATTAGGCCTATACCAATTTCAGAGTAAATGTATATCGTTTACTAGTTAGCTACATCAGGCTCAATTTATCATTGAAAAATTAATGCAATAATGATAGGCCTATTTACGTCATGAATGTGACGGTTGTCGCGTATTTTCTCACTTTTGAGAATTAAATGACTCAACTCTGAATCAAAGAGAATGACTTTCTGTTGTCTTTACAGGTGAGCAAGATGTTTGTAACGCAGTACGTACCGTAGGCCTACTAGTGCTATGTGCATACATTCCCCGACAAACAAGACCGCGTCTGCAGTTGTTTTGAGAGTATCCCTCTGCGCAGATTATATTACTTTGCATACCAGATAGATAACATGCCTTTTTGGCACCAATGGTTGGTGGCATTCCTACATTTTAAATCCGCTGATAATCCTCAGTTTACGACGATATGAACTTGGTATCACATTTCACCACAAACGTTGATGGTATCATGAGAAAAAATGATTTGATATGCCCATGATACGCCTCATTAAGTTACATCCTCCCAATCATCAATGTCATGTTGACTGTCTGGTAACATTATACTTGACACATGCATAAGACGCTGTATACACAAAAGTGCATTGGATACGTGCTGGGAATAGGACCAAGGTCCTATTTCCAGACGATTACAACAACCTTTGATCTCTTATTCAAACTATGCGTAGCCTCTCACTGTTTATACTGATTATCGCCAACCGCTAAAGTTCGCGGCGGTTTTGGAAAATAGTCTTTCATGTTTGTTGTGGCATGATACTGAAGTATGCAGTACTGTATTTGTGCTGGCGAATCGATTAAACTTAGTAGGTCAATGGTTACGCAGTTCCCTTGAAGGATTGCTGTCAGTAGCAGAGAGGTGTGAAGTTACAAATCACATCATGGCTGCATTTCCTCTTCGGGGTTTCAAAAATCGTATATTAGGCCTAACGCTGATTACCAATTGAGATTTTCGGGATTGCTGTCCTCAAGACGATCTACGTACCATCATGGCCTACTCTAGGTGAAGTAGGCCATGGTACCATCACTATCTCATGGCTGCAGCATACACTGTCTAGTCACTCTCGTGTACGATGACGTTGGCACATTTCAAATCAAGTGTCAAAGTGTGTAAGATGAACGAGTCACTCGTCATACATGACCGGCGGAACATTCTATGGCTTGATGTGATGAATTTAATGCCAACGGCAATTATGTATTTGGGAGCCAGGTATCAACTTCTAATTCCTAAAACTCGTCTAAAATATCTAATTAATCGTGTCGTGTCATGACTAATATAGTAATTGTTCTATATACATTAATAAGCAACATCAAAACATTGGAATATGCATAGGCCTATATATGTCAGGTCTATTTATACAGAAGGTGTATATTTTTAACTTACTCAATACTCACTACTCATTCTAGCTATATAGCTCATAGCTCATATTCATCTCCAATCACGTGAAGTTCCACGTGAAGCAGTCCAGGACCAGTTACATTTTGTCAATTGTCTAGGTGTAGGCCTAGTATGAAGAGCTTTACATGTCTACACTATTCCGCTTTACGTTGAGGAGAAAATACCTTCTGTTGTTGATACTCAAGTTCCATAGATAGGACGATTTGTTGACTTACTTAATTACGAGTCACATTTCAAAGTAAATGAAAAGCAATTACATCTGAAAATTATGTTTGCTTTCGGGACACCCACAACACACTAGAACAAAAACAGCTTTCACGAGTTTTGCTATACAGTTTCAGACAATCCGACGTTAATGCTAAATCGTCAATTAATCGAAAATAGATGAAACGATAGGTTAGAATAGTTTCCGATTACCAATTTATCAAAGTAGGCGATGCCAGCCTTTTCCAAGTTTTGCGCCATTACATGGAAGGCTAGCCTTCCTTTAAGAATAAGCTTGATTGAATGTCGCAACTTGATAGGCCCTATTGCAAGAGAGACAGCATTAGCCAAAGTACATACACTTGCCCCACGTTGATTCAGACATCAACGCGTAAGTATAAAGGGAGCCTATAACGGTTTTAACAAGGCTGCATTGAATCTTGAAACGGCCATCCTGCAACGTGACAGTAGACTATACCTATTATTATCCTATTAAGATATTGAAGTCAGAATTATGTCATACGAGATGTCAAGGGACTATTTATCTTCTTATTCATGGCAAGCCCAGGAGGGTATCTATCTTTGCATGACTGGCCCTGACCAAAAAGCGGAATGTATACCATTTTCTATTAATACGTCTGTCAATAATATCAATTTACTCCTATGTTGACATTCTCCCTAGAGATACGATTTATAATCTTTCCTGAGCTATAACAAGGAGAATGACTGAATTATTGGTTTGTAAATGTCACCAACTCTCATAACACGAAGCACGATGGGTAGGGTATTGAGATTTGAGAACACGGGAATCTTCGTACAATGAATTTGAATATGAATTTAAGCAAGAAAAACTACAATAACCCGCATACACTTCTAAATGAATGAAGAAAACAGCGTATCGGAGTGTACAATGTATTGGCGCTAATAGCCGTGACGCTTTTTAACAGATTTACGCATACTTATTAAACATCAATTTCTCACTTATTACAAATTTGAAGTGCCTACAATGATAACACAGACACTTACATCACACAAAGTCTACTTGCCAACACCTACATTTTGACAGATATTAGTGGCAGTAGAAATCATCCCGACAAGCCCACCAACATACAAGGTGAGATCATCCATCCGCTAACAAAGAGAAAGAATAGCATGTAGGGTAAACAGTGGCATTAACGACTGAGGGAAGTGTTTGACACCGGCTATTAATGTTACGGAATAACTATTAGTCATTACACTAATATATCATCTGCGTGGGATGGCGTGTTGGCGTGTTGATAGTTGGGAGTTGGTGTAAGATAGAAACCACAGACTTTGACAGAGAGGTTTTTAGTTTCTGCCCAAACACTGGCAAACTTCAAATCTTAATAAAGGTATCACCTCAGCTTACTCTCTTTCTCTCCCGATCTCGGCGAATAGACCGAAAGCTTGATACAACACGTTTTTGTCCAACCTATAGATGGGGTCAAATGCATCTGGTCATCGTCGTCATCCAGCAGAATTGATAAAGTCAAAAGAGATATCACGATGTAGTCCTTTGAACTTCGTGCCAATGACGAGTAGCGGTGGTGCTGTCTGGCGAAATTAAGCAGACTTATCAACTGTTGAGAAATAGGTGATACGGCATTACGTAATAATCTAAAAATCTACCGTAAAATAGAACGTTTATCCAAGTGTTCTGTATGTGTTGTGGGAAATTCCACGCCTCCTTATTGGGCTTCTAACCATCTCCGTCGGTACAGTATGAAAAGACGTACGATTGCCCATAAAAATGAAAAGATAACTTCAATGTACGATATTTAATTCGCTGAAACAAGATTTGATTCATTAAGAAGTGCTTGAAATCTGCCTTGCGTAATATGCCTAAGCCTCAAAACGCGTCAGCATTATCAAAACGATTTCGCGTAACACTACCGAAACGGATGGTTAGATTTTCTCGGATATCGGATGAATTTATAAGTAAAATCTGCTGCTTTCATTTTATGTAAAAATAAAATGTAATCCCGTAATCAGAATCGGGTTGGGGAAATCAGACAATACTGGAAAGAGTCGAGACATAAGTAATTTTTATAGAGACTTTGGTGGTATTGGTGGAAATGAAACTCCGCGAATTGGCGAAATGCTGTTATAGCTAAACCATGGATAATAAGGTTACAAATCGTCTCAAGGGAGTCGTGAGTCACGCTCGCCTATTCCCTGACAAAGTCGAACTTGTTTCCTTAATTTCCATATTTGGATGCCTGAATTATTCGACGAGACAGCTTTCGTTTTAGGCAAGTTTGTTTCACAAGTTCTTAAAACCAATTTCGTACCGATTTCAAATCCATTAAAAGTGCTCTGGTGTCGTCATCAACTTTCATTAACATAATCTTTGGAAAATGATCAAATTACACGGAGTTCATTGAAAATTGCCACGATTGGCACCACTCGCGACGCCGTCGTGTGCCTATATTTGTAAATATATGTCGGAAAATTAGCAAATATAATAATGTAATATTGAAATATTCCAGAACATGTCAAGGAGGTGGTGGATTAAGAATTGTTGAACCGCCTCTAGCCATTATCCTGATCAAAGCAAAGCTGCGGATGTTAATTTTCTAGACTCGTGCGGCAGTAATAACCAAACCGGATGGGATGATCACAAATACCATTTCATCTCATATCCCTGGGTATTCAGAATATATAGTTTGTGCTACATCTTATTTAAGCATGGCTGAATAATCATTTCATTAATAGAATGATATAGCCATAGAAATTTTCCAATAATAGATTCGGTCCCACCTAGAAAGTGAAACAACTAAGCGTTGTTGTGAGGTTTCGTTTTATTCACGGAATTACCCAACAAAGTACATCCACCGCTGGAGGCTCTATGGTTTGCGTCCTGCAGTCTGCAATTTTAATCGCACCCGCAGACTCATTAAAGTGTACCGGTAACCAAATCAAGGAAGGTGGGGGCGCGCTACTCAAATATCAAATTAACCCTAGTTTCGATCTTGGTCTTTTGGCGTCTCAAGACGGGTTACTGCTAGCCACAGCCGATCATCTTACTTCGTAGTCTAAAGTTTAAGTCTAAGTTTACTGTGATATCGGAATTTACTGACAGTCACCTTGCGGTACACGATCCAACCAAGCCAGGGTGAACCATTCAAGCGCAATTCCTTGCATGTTCGATTGCGCTGTTTCCAATTGGATTTTTCATTTTATAAGACGAATTAAAGAGACGAGGGTTGAGTAATGATAACAAATTTGGATGATTTTCTATCAAGTCTATACAAGAATCGAAAATCTATCTACATCACATGTCTTTTTGGTATATTACATATGACTAAATCTTTTGCTCCTGGCGTTGATTAAACGATTGATTTGTTTTTGTTTTCGGTCTAAGCACAACGTCATAAAATTTTGTTTCATTGGGTACCGACTTATAGTTGATACAAGAATCTGTTTGACGTATGGTCTTTGCGGTTACTGTGTCATAAATCTGATACGGTATGGTATAAAAACATCTCAATATTTGTCAGAATGTTCGTGACTTTGCCACGAATGAAGGAGATTTAGCGAAAGTTTACGTAACGTGCTTGAAACTGCGAAATCCCGTGTGTTCTGTATTTAACTGTGGCACAAATTTCTGTACGAACGTTTCTTCGATAGCACTTTTCTAGGTACAGTATAGCTATAACGGGTTGAGCACCGCAAAAGATATGACTTCGATTTTTACCTAATGGATGCCCTTTCTACGGAAGCGTTATCCATTTAAACGACAAGGGGCCAGTTGTAGTCTGATAACGCGAGTACACCATCTTGCCTTTACACTTCTTGTAAGCTACCACAACACACTGTGTAGCCTGCACGCTTATAGTGTTAACATGCAGACTCAACACAGGCCACGCGGTGCTGAGCCCACTATAACACTGATCGCCCCTTGAAACTGCCGGCATATATACTTTATTGATGTCTTCATTTAGACGCGGTTGCGGATCGTGACAGCAAACTGGGGCGCTCAAGTTTCGGGCAGTGATTTGATTGTTCCATTTTAAAGAATTTCCTTAGAAAACAGAGCCAAAATCGGTCAACGTTTTGACTCATGTCTAAGGTGTTTAACATTTCAGTCACAATTGTCATAAAAGCCTCTGTGCAGCCGTCCGGGCGTCAATTCTGTGTCACTGCACAATAGAGTGAGGTAGACATTCGGTCGGATCTTTACAAAAACTTTGCAGGATAAATCGATAGGTGACAGGTATAAACACGACGCCAACCGGTCCTTCGGGACAAAAATACTCTGAAGATTGATTGTAACTGACGAGAACAATAACACGAGACGGGACTCCTTTACAACGGATTTTTTCAGAAGTCTACCTTGTGCTCTTTTGATACCCGTCATCAAAGTCATTTCTCTACTTTTATCATGAAATCATATACGTAAGGTATGGGTGCTATATTAATTTCTGGGCTAATATAACAGTAGGCCTAAGAATAGTTCGTGACAGTATCAATATTTATCTAAATCTGATCGTATTGTGAAAACAGTGTGAATGATCGGATTTCCGCTTGACGTTGAAATATGCGGCGTGTCATCGAATTTCGCAATTTCGCAACTTGATCGAAAGCTAGGAATTTTATTGATACATATACATGATTCTTTTCGTCAGAATATCGGAAGGTAATGAAAAATTTCCCGTTTAATCCACGTTTATACTCTATTTGTTATTTCGTAACGAGAATGTGGGATACGAGTTTCAAGATATCGTCACAGTCACCCTATCGAGCTTTTTCGCGTCAAGAATTGCCGAGTGAGTGGAAAAGTCGAGATAGAATTCGGGAGAAAATTGGGTAGCATCGGAAAAGCGTTTGGAGAGCACTGCAGTGAACATGCGGTAAATTGGGTAGAATTGAATCTGAACTCGCCAAAATCAATAGAATATATATAGCAATTCTACATATATGGGTACTTTTGTTTTGCACTGGCAACTGCAATAACGTATATTTTACTTAAATTCTCATCATGGACGTGAACTCTTCCCGAACCATTGAGCAATAAGGGTTCCATTCCAAACAAAGATATCGTCTGAATAACGATCTATCCCGAATAATTGGAGAATTAGTCAGATAAAACGCCAACGCAGATATTTCCGTTACGTATACCCGCATCCATGCTAGATCATTATCTCCATCCTCCCATAATTCGTAGACAGGCATATTCTATCCTTACCCGCTATCTGTCAAAAGGTCAGGGAGGAGCATACCATCATCTCTTGGCCTGCGAATGCCTTCAAACGGGCAAGTCCATATACACTGTACATATGGCTGACGGGTATGGATATACACACAAGTTTTGCAATATATAGACGAGGCAGGTAGTTAAATCCGTCTTGTCATTTCTCACAATACTCATAAACAAAGACATACACGTAATATGTAACCCTTTCACGATTTACGATACCTACCTACTAGTTTTAAGGTATGCGATCAGTTAGGAGAAGATGATGTGTGATGTACACCCATTACATGTCAGTTTGCTGATTTGTAGTATCAATGTTTACAGAGACAACAATGAAAAATTTGAGGCATCCCGACGGAAAGCGTCAGCTCGCAGTATAGGCGAATACTGATGGTCACGTAGAGCACTACAAACGTTTTAGGTATAGGTGAACACCATGAATAATACGTACATATGTTATATAGACTGTCAATTACCAGTAAGGGGAAAATGGTATTTTCCAGCCAACTCGGCAAAAAACACAAATATGTTATCAGCGCGCTCTAGGCCCTACCTACTTCATTGAAATAGTAGGTGTATATAATTTCCACTTTATGGATCCGTGCTATAAATTATGCAGAAGCACTTGTGCAAAGCACTTGTTTTCTTGGCAATACCGAGTAAGCGCAATTAGCGCATCTAAACAGGAGTATAGTAAGGACGGTGTTGTCAAGGTGTGTTTGCGCAATATGCTTTAATTGCTAACCGACGTGATTGGATGGGAGCAATTTAAATTCAAAATGTTTTTCCACACACGTGTCTCAATAATGATGCAACGAAACAAAAATTGTTTTCGCACACGTAGACGTTTGGTTCACGAGTAAGGCCATGTTCTCAACACGGCCAGTCTGAGCGCTGTTGTTGCGGGTGCGGCTTGTCGTCATTAGCTGCAATGGTAATTTCTACGACCACCTGTAGTAGTTCAGTCAGACAAGCTACAGCTATAGATTAATGGATATGTACTAAGATAAAGGCTTGTGATATTCTGGGATACGAACAGTGTGGAAAGTGAGGCCAATTACCTAATTTCAACGTTTGTCATGATCACGATAATTGCATAGAAAAATGCAGCCATTACCGGGATGTACTCAGACGACAGGTCTAGTATGCCCAGGATGCGATAAGTGATACTTGATCGGTGAAATGAAGCCATTTCCCGACAGAGTTATTTTATAAATTTGCACTTGTGTACAAGTATGTACGCGGTTAAGTCACAAATCACAAGGTTGTGTTTTATCAGTAAGAGCTGTTGAACCTTTTACACCAACATAGAAAATGGTGATGACCCTCTATAGTCCACTACACCGCGGTCATACCATGCCATGCTACTTGTGATATTCATTCTATCGCGTGCTGTTGCTAGCACAACTACCTGAATGTCACTGCATTATTCAGTGGTTGCCTCAACAATGTTGGAAGTTAGGCTGCCGTCACGCATTTGGGCTCATATTATCAAAATAGTCGAGGCACCAGTAATCAAGGGCGATTTTGCCCTAATATCGCCACAGCCCGCACCGTGTTGAAATCCTATTAAAATTTGAACTCGGCTCGCGCTCACAATTGAAATTTTGTGTTCTGGGTTGATTTAGCTGGCAGTTGTTCCCAGTCTTTCCTGGCCAAACCTAGCATATATTAGGAATAAAACCCAGTAGGTCTCCCTAGCCAATCGTTGTTAGAAATTTGTTATGTCGATTTTACAACGAATGTTCAAAACATTGCGAAAATGGAGTAGCCGCAGTGAAGACACGGCGTAGATTTATCCACTTCATAAGGTAAGCCTACTACAGCGCATTCAGTAAATCCACTAGATGTACTTGAAATAACTTTGATGCGTGGGGGCTGACACATAATATTGTAGTATGATTCATTGGTGTTGGGCGTACCACTGTGTCGCGATTATGGGCGAATGGAAGTTTGAAGAGTTCTTTTATTTGAAGTGAATCAATCAAGAATGACTTTGAATTGATACTTATACAAACGGCCTTAGCTGTAAAACACCTTGTTATGTCGTTAAAGCTACCGTATGAAGCCTCCTTTGGAAAGGTAGTGACGTTGTTGACGTGTGACAAGTGCTCCTGCAAATGGTATGAATCACAAATCTGTCCAAAGTTTACTTGTAACCATAGTGGGGCAAATGAATGCGCAACGTGAACCTGGTCATGGGTTAGACTTCTTTCGTAAACATTTTATTTGAGGTTTGCTTAGCATTCAACATATTTCCGGAATTGCAATCATTAAGCATTATGCAACACAATCGATTGAAATCAGATATCAGATCTAACGCCATAAAAAGTTCATAACCACTAACCCGCAAATCAGTGATCCGTCACTAAGCATCGTATTTGGTTTTGACACGAAATTTTTCAATATTATCGCATCCACACATCTTGTAAAATGCAGATAACGTCATATTTCATTCGGTCTATATGAAGTGGTGTAATTGGAAACGCTGATATGTCACAAAAACGGTAATTTGTAAAAATACCCACCCAGTTAAGTATCTCTACCTACACACAAGCATTTGCAAGGAGAATTTGCTTGCTGCAGAGAATGCTATTATATTGAATATAACCAGACATATTATCTCCGTATTTACGGCGGTCCGAAACATCCAAGCATTATGATGGTAGACAGACTGTAAATTCAGTCTCTATTCCAGTTCAAGCACACTTAGGACAGCATATATCAGCTTAAGTTTGGCAGTGAACGTGTTTCCATGAGCAAGCACAAATTCTTGAAGGGTAATGAACCTTCTATAAAACGATTACACGCCCAACTAAGAGCTAATACTCTGAAGAAAAATCACCCATCAATATGTGCGAGTTTCTTCCATCGTGTGTCTCAATGGTCTGCAAAATCACGGAGGTAATGAAGCGTGCATTATTTAGTGATTAATCAAGCGTGCAAAATTATGTCGAGACGTTTTGCGATGTGGGAAGTTAGGTGGAAAGTGGGATTGCGATAGGTGATCGACTTCGCAACCAAAACGCGCCATGGTCATAGATCTATGTTCAATGCACCTCTTACTCGCCAGTCGCCACCAACTGCTGTATATGCGGATGACATGTGGACTGCGGAATATCAATTATGGATAACAGGTGGAGTTACTGCGACTGATAAACAGCAGTGCTCGTATCGAGCCGATTTAGGCCGATTGGATAATTATTCTACCAGTAGGCTTATTATGACGCTAATCTGTCACTGGCGGGCCATTTCATTCGACCGTATACAATTCCATTATTCAATGGATTTTAAGTCTGCAAAAATAAATAAATCGTGGTCATTTATACGGTAGGCCTACCGCACGTATCACTTTGCCGGCTTTGATGCGCACTCTGTCCTTCGTACGTAATCCTCTTTGTAGTCTGTTTGTAGTTGTAGTCTTCTACGGGGTGGCATATATAGGCCTACTACTGGGGGTCGACCGATTATTGCCATGACCGATTATCGAGGCCGATATTTTTATATTTGCGATTATCGGTATAGGCTGCTATAGTAAAGTAAGCAAGTCGATAGTGGATAACGGCCTTAATAATCGGCCAAATATCGATAATGTTCCGATTATCGAGGCCGATATTCATGATTTGTCGATTATCGATATCGGCCATCAGTCATCCGAAAGGTTGATTATCGTATCGGCCTGGAAAAAAACGATATCGGTCGATCTTTACTCACTACCACGTAGCCTACGAGTTGTAGGATGTGACGATTGAGGGGTGCGTGCTTCGGAATAGATTACTGATCTGAACCTAACCCTGCGTATATTTACAATGTAGATTGGGTTAACGGCTTGTCTCTTCATAATCGTCGAATTAAGTCAAACACCATTGGCGCGTTATTGATGCTGTACACTGTGCTACTGCGCATGTTTTAAACGTAACACGCACTCTTGTATACTGACGACCTGGTAGTGACCTTCGCGGCAGTCATTCGAACGTTTGCTATTTTGCTGATCAAGGTCGCCTAAAGTGCTAAATGACGACCGATGTTTAGTTGCGAACATGCTCAGATTTTTTGCGAGCGTAGCGCTTCTTTGTCTCGTCACGGATAAATTGTAACAAAACGCTGAAACGCTGATTGAGAATGAATAGAAGTCGAATCAAGAACAATAAATAACGTTTAGCGAAATTTATTTTTCATAGTCAAAAATATTTAATAGTAAGCAACCTCAATGAAGAATCAACTGAATTGCCATAACCAAAAAAATACCTTCATGGTCGAACCATCTCGTTATATATCAGGTAATGAAGTCGGTATACACGTTCCATCAAAACAACTTCCTATAAACAGTTTTTTTCGCTCTTGAAATGAATTTGATGTGAATAATAAGGTGCCATAATATCATAATTTTTGACAATATGGAAGGGATGTCCACATGAATAACTGATGATGCTATTTTCTCCTAATTGAAGGGAATTTTAATTTCGGATGTGACAAACAGGTAACGAAGCTCTGTACACAGGGCGCCACATCCTGATTCGGAATGTTGTGGTGAACTGGCGGGGTTATGTGTACTCCGACGACAGCACTGATATGTGGTATGTAAATCTTCAAGCTCAAAACGACATTTCACACCGAACATTTGAAGATAGCCTACCAATTTCAAGGTCCGTGGTGGAGAAATTAGTGTTAGCGATGCGACCTGGCAGAGTAGTCGACTATTGATGACTAGGAGACCTGCCATTCATGTCATTCGTTTTCGTCTTGAAAATTACCGCTACGACGATCGCTTTGTATCTTCGCTTTTCGATCGGATGACTCGAACGACTGACTTAATCGTATAATCCCATCAGTGGGATACAGTTTAAGGTCAGTGTTTTGAATCACGAATCGCCGTAAATTCCTTTTAACGATAGTAATTGGGAAACAAACCAGGTACGTCAGACACATAAAACTATTTCATGAGATATCACAGATGTATCAATCCAAAACAATCCGCCAAAGAAACCATGTTGCTTAGCGAAAGATGGAAATGAAGCAAAGTCGTTGTAAGGTCACTGAGAGTGACAGTTTCGCTGGCGTAAATTATTCTTCATTTGTAAACACTAAATAACTATACTGATACAAAACAAAATGATTTTGTCCTATGAAGCTCTATACAAAACATGTATCGGTGTTTGTTTTAGAAGATAGCATCGCTATTTGTAAGAGTTATCGTTTTATCAGCAGTTAAAAGTAGGAAATTTGTACAGTCAGTGAAGGTGGATGTGTTCAATTGGATAATGTGTACAAGGTTCAAAAGAGAACACACCTTTAACTAGAAATTCAATTTGAAGCATACAGTTTATTCAAGTTTACCGTGTTTGCTCTTTGAATACCCATACAATAACACAACTTTACCAGGTAATCTAATAAGACTCAAAGTCAGTGACAAGCTCTCCTTAGTTGGCATAACTGCGTGGTCACTGGAGTGTAACGCTAACGTTACTACAGCTGCGAGACGTACTCCGTAGGCCCACTAATGTAGGCTAACGCTGTCAGTATATAGTTTGTTATTAATTAATCAACGCCGGCGATGATAGCTTCATTCAAATGATTATACAGTTTTAATAGCTGGAATAACACAACAGATTTGTAACCGAGTACCATTCCGCGTAAGGCACTGAATTCAAATTTCAACAGCTCAAAATAAGTTGTCGTGTCTACTTTGAAAAGCAAGTTAATTTTAGCTCAAACAGACTGTGAACACCTGATCGTATCAGTTCTGTAGGAATGAATATTTGGACATCGGTGATTTTGAAGTTTCAATTCCTTTCAGATTCAAGTCATCAGCCGTGTATGATTATTTACAGAGAAATCGATTACTATAATTTTTATTTGCGAGAATATTTGTTCTGTAACATATACCAAAAATGATTATTTATATAAATTTCACCGCCCACGACTACAGCGATTTAATCAGTAATATACTATACCAGCACATTATCATAAATATATTATTCTACAGCTTGTTTTTCCCGACTAGGTCTACCTATAGGTTGGTATTAGGTATAGCCTAGTGTCCAATGATGCAGATGGGGCATTGTTCGGCTTAACATGCGGGCGGGGTCATATCCGAAAAAGGCGGAATTAAGCAGATAAAAGTCAAACACGTTCTTTCGTCCCCACCCTGCTAGAAATTCGTCACGATGGACGTCGGACGTCGCCGTGCGAGTATCCATGTTTGGTCGATACACCAAAAGAGCGTGTGCGTTGCTGTATATGAAATAGTATATGTCAGCAAATACTGAGATGTATAGATATAGCGCAAATGACAGCCTCTGTGAAGCAGGGGGTCACCAACTCACCAGTAATCCGATATCCTATTCATATCCCTCTGATGCGACATGCGTTCTTGTTGGATTATACATAAATCTGATATAAAGGTGACGAAATACATAAAGGATTCAAAGAACTCAGTGCTGTTTACAGTGGCTATATTTCGCCACGTCTTAGCAGTAAACTAAGCGAGCGATCGCAACACTTACGCGGTATTTATAGATCTGTACAAGCTCAGTACGAAGATTCTTTCGTCTTTCATATGCTCATCCTTTGTTTAATATGCGATTAGGAACTTGTAAATTACAAAGCGTATTTTATGGATTGTATGATTGTTTTATCTGCAAGTGACCCCACCATGGATTAAGATATACTAATAATCCCCTTAGAATCTGATTGCAATAGCCACCTCTGTTGCGAGAGTGCCTGATCTTCATTGCGACACCACGTCACTACCATCAGATCAACGAAATACGCTACCTGTCGATACATGCGAGCATTTGGTGTGCCATGGCCTACTAAATTTAATAGGCCATGGGTGTGCTTGGATCGCAGTGATGCACAACAAGCTCGCAAGATCAGTGTCCATGCGGTGCAGAGATTCGTGGTGGCGGTCGTCGCATTGAAAGAAAATGGATGAGTACTGTGCTATAGTATTCTAAGACAGTGGTGTGCAAATATCTTCAACAGATCGACGGATGTATCGTAAAGATATTTAGCTCATGTGCCCTTCATAAATCGGTTTCGTGACAGTTGATCAGCCAGTAGAAAAATAAACAATTTCCGTGGACTATTTATGGTCGTATACAAACATTCGTTCCCCAAATTATAACTTCTCTGTGCTCTCTTATTGCCCTATTCTAAACAGAAACAGCAGAATGGAAACATTGTATCAATTCGTTATGACTACACAACCGGTAGAAATGTAGGCCGTAAATTTGGCGTTATAGGACGTTCCGTTAGTCTCGTTTCACTGCCGCAGTCATATTACTGGTTTGTTCATAAGGAAATGTATTTGACTTGTATTACGTATGAGGATATCCACAGTAACTGAAGGGTATATAGAGATATACATTTTGAATGAAAGGCAATATATGTTTATCCTCTTCGCCATCCAATTACGCAGAATCCACATGTGGTCTAGTCGCTAACCGTTAGTGGAAAGCCAACGCTTGATTGAAATTGTATTGAAAATGAAAGCAGTAATAGATATAATATTAATCCCGTTCCAATTACGCAGACTTTCTCACGAACCGAATCGAATTCAGTTAATGCAATGACATTTTTCGTTGCGAATTGTGATCGAAGGCGTTTAGGAGAGCTGCTTGAAAAACAAGCTCATCACCGGTTGTAAAGTGCGCTATTTCACACAGTGATTTCGAAAGTGACGGAATAACGTAAACGACATTGACGCCTGTGAAGTTGAATGTAGAGTCAAGGAGGAGGCTATAATAAAGTGCCTGCAGCGCAGCAGAAAGGGGTTTTGCTGATGCTAGCGTCTAGCAGTACCTTGCAAGTAGAAAGTTTAATTTTACTCCCGCGAGGCAGGTCCTCTCCGTTAATTGGTTCTTCGAAGCTTCGGAGATTGTGTATGATATTCTTCACCAGCAGGTATTGATGGACTGCGTTGGCCTATAGCTTCGACAACAACACTGTTCGTATTAAAAATATCCATTTTGCTGTTATGTGTGGTATGTATTTTTTCACAAAGGCCTACGGTACCGTAGCCTGTATGAGCAGTGTATATTGTGCCTACCCGACTCGGCAGGTCTGTCAGGTTATAAAAGTCGATGAAGCCCCGAGAAAAATATTACTCACCCCTTGTTGATATGATTTACTCATACTCTATTGAGTAACGAATTCGAGTGCCCCCAGCTGATTACGCTTTTAAAATATGTTTTACATTGCTAGTAGCGATTGTGCAAGACGTCGAGGGACACGCGAACGTCCGATCGTATCAATAGGTCTTGGAAGGTAAGACAAAAGGGATTCGACGGTTGATAGTCCTTTTGTGTCGATAAGAATGCGTTATGTTTGATTGTATGAGTAGCAGGTGCGCGGCAATGAGTTGGGAGTTTCATCGCAGCAATAATGCCACCTGTTACATACAGAAACGGTCACAGACTTGACGAAAACTGTATCTACGTTGAGTAGGCCTACTGTATTGTGGTGTACTGTACTGTACTGTACTGTACTGGTGTACTGTACTGGTGTACTGTTAGTTAGTAGAACATCGTCAACGTATAGTGTCACAGCTGTCATCTTATGTAGTTCGAGAGCTGATATTCTGATTCTGGATGAAAGAATATAGTGGGCTCGATGATTGAATTGTCCTAAGAATCAGTTTGAGAAGGTGTGGAAATGATCACAGTAGCGGGTCGTTCATCCATACCGGCTACCAAACTGAATAGCCACATATTAAACACTGCTCTTAGTTAAAGGGACGTTAAATTTCCCTTCATGGCTTAGACCATTTCAAGTTCAAAACCACTGAACCAAAATGTCACCGGGCACTCTAAGTGTAATGCGTGGTAATGGGCTATATTATTTCAGACCCATAGGCCGCAATTGGTGTCGCAACAATGACGCTTTGGTCACGGATACCGTGCTAAGACTTAATAAGCCTACTAAGTCGTGAATGTGATTAGTCATGCTGGTGAAGATGGCTTATACGCGATTTACTGCCCGCTGTTAATACGGATTACAACGGGAAAGACTTTGACGCTTAGAGCATGAGCTATAGTGGTAATCAGTACCATTACAAAACTGTGTACTTGACAAGCTGTGTTACCAATTTCTATATACGAGCATGGTAGTTTAGTCAACAAAAGCCAACTCTTCGTGAAAGAGTGTTAATTGCGAAGCAGTTGCGACAGTTGCGAATGGCGCCAATTTCATGCCTTACTTTTTTGAGCGGCCGGGATTAAACTTGAAAAAGACATTCAATTTAGTCACGGTATCTGAAGAGTGAGAGCTTTTCATTGAGATCTAAATGCTTTATACGTCCGGCATTAACGATTCAAGGTGCTCTACTCCGGAAAAGTTTAACTGCTGCCTTAACTATGTACAGTAGTGTGAATAGATTATTATATTTGGAATCAGGGTCGGGGATTTGGTAGCGATCCAGTTAGATGACATTGACCTACACTTGTTTTGCTTGATAATGCCAAAATCTTTCGCAGCGGCATTGCTATTTCTGAGTTGAAAATCCTCGAAAGCATGCACCAATTGCACGCGCATGAGCTCACAGATCCAATCATGTCCATAATAATGAAAAGGCGTATAATGAATGGAAGAGGGCTGCACGCCTATCAAAATGGCAGCGGTAGTCCTATACCTGAGTCAAGAAATTTCATACATACATATAGACAAGCGTGTTCTTGTTAAATTGTACGCCCTGCTTAAGTTCGTTTTGGATACAAACAATTAGAATCGGATTTCTTGAAATTTAAGTTAAGCGGAAGTTTTCTCTGTATCATAATAATCAAATAGGAAACCACGAGCGTTGCCGAGTAGGCTACAAACCACTGGTGTTGAGGGATAAAGTGTCAAGATTAGAAAATGCTGGATTTTTACTTGTAATGCAGGATATACTGTTTATACTGACTAAAAAATCTTTACAGCTGATTGGAAATACTACTGAGAAAAATGATTTTGTTGTGCATGCCAGGCTGAATTTTTGTGACAGGGCCGATAAACCCGTAGCTATAAATTCTGCTACGAGTCGAATGAATGGTTTCGCCATAAAGTTAAATCTATGCCTCATTCTTTCAAATTTCCTTCTATGATATCCTACGGTTTTCTCAGAAAGAAAGTTACAGATGAGATTCGAAGTGCACAGTAGGTATGTGTAACAATGAGTGTCGCAGCTGCTGTAAATTGAAGCTGCTATTCGATGGCGCAGCGGGACGAGAAGGAGTACCAGAACGTTATATAACCGGCTGGATAAGCGTTGACCATGGCCACGTTGTATCGTGAAATTGCTCTCCCGCATGTCAGTGGCTTTGGTAGATTGCGTTGAGTTGTGGATGCGGGGAGAATACAGCTACAGATGTGCACGAGAGCTATACTTTGTAAGATTTTGGAGGTGTTGAATGCATGAATTTAGCTCGGAAGTCGGAAACTCCCTTTATCCCTAGTCTGACACGATTTTAAAATATTCCATAGCCCTAATGACAAATTCAGATCCTACTGCTTTGAATACAGGCGAATCGCAATTGTTGGTTTCGCCCGCCATTATTTGATGATTAAAACCATTTCGACATTGAGGCAGGACTTTCGACAGGTGATATCGAATTCCGCGCTAATGGAGGGCATGTTCCTTCATGTATGTTAAGGTATAGAGTATGGACCCACTTTTGTGTGCGTATCAGCTAATTTCACTAGTAATTCGCAAAAGTATGATTTTAGCGGACAAAAAGGCCTTTAAAATCAGTCGTAAAAAAATAAAGCGAATGGCGAAGTTATGTTGTCGTATTTGCAAAATGAGAGTCCTTTTGTCTCCATTTTCAAGTGAACTGTGTAATTTGAGATGACACTTGAAGGGAGCTTATGAGGCTTTTGTTTTCGACAGTGAAGTGATAGACCGTTGATAATAATTGCTTTAGCAGAACGTTCAGTCTTGAGTTACCGCCATGTGCCTGCAAGACTCATTTCAACTGATGCATACACCATGGCCTACCATGGCAGTTGATGACTAACTAGAGTAGGCCATGTATACACCCTTAAGTATTAGTTAGTCATCAACTGACATTATCCCAACTCACCGTAGAGTGGTGAAACAATCTCGATTTACAACGAGTTAGCGATTTCCTTCCAAGACGTTCAAGAATCTATCAATCAGTTTGGCGCATGCCAATCCTGCCAAGCCATGGAGATTGCTCTGGAATTCGCATGGTGTCCAATTACTAAACTGCCAGATGAATGCTCAATCATGCATGCGATGACAAATGTAACCTTTTGCTTGATACCTTTTTTGCTTGAAATTTTAGATCAAGAATGTGCTAAACTGGAAACCAAAAACCACGATTCTGTATACATAATTCCTTGCGATGAGGCCTAGCCATAGCCTCCAATATCTATTGTTCTGTATCTGCGTATACCCATAGTCGCATACCTATGTAGTCCATTTCCAACTGCTATGTATGTAACGTGTGCCAGTAGGACTAAGATATCCCCTTACATGGAGGAAACTACACATTTAGATAGTAAGCATATACATCAAAGCAAAATTCCTTGGTGAAATGTCACCAGCATCGCGGATTGTATATGGTAGTTTTCATAAGAGTGTAGTGGAGGCAAGTCGGCCCTTCAGTTTCAAATTGGTAAGGAGTGACATGGCATGACATGGGAGTGAGATGAAACTTATCATACCGCAGCGGTTGGGATAAAAAGGCTGGGAATTACAATCTTTGTTGATACATGGCCTACTCTAAAGTTGATAGGTTAACCATTCTGGCTCAATCGCAGCGTATGTTAGATGTAAGATTTTCTATTCAAATGAGTAGACAATGTTGAAAGCGCTATGATTTCGTACCGCAGTGTTGTGGCCCTAACGATGCGGATCATTGAATAACCTCATGGAAATGTAGAATAACATTTTACATGTTGTGGGCCATGTCAGCCACGGCCAGCCAATGATTCAGTCAACCATAGATTCTATACAAATCTCAGAACCAATACTTTGTGTTTCCTCAACGTTGATGAGCCGATTTGAATTTACCGAATTCACTACCATTATAAAATTTAAGCGCTTTCTCCATGCATAGCGAAACGTGACATGCAGGAATGTAGGTTATGTATAGCTGAATGACAACTTACAATGCAATAGTATAGGGTCTACTTGACGTCACGATTACACTGAGATGTAGTAAGGTCTTGCATTCCTTAACAGCAATCTCACGTGGCTTAGAATTGCGGGTCAGCACTGTAAAAGCATTGTTTGAATACGTTTAAACAGCCTACACATTTTTTCTAAACAGTATGTACAACAGAAATACCTGGAGATCATTCGGCTTCAGCAATGGCAAAAATGCGCATTCTTTAGCCATTACTCACTACGACTTCACACGGAAATCAGGATAGTCGATAGACAAAATTATTTTATCATGTAACACTCTTCTGTGTTCTGCACAGTGTAAGGCTGTTTGCATCGCATGTGATGAACTTCCGTTCTAGGTGACTTGGCCGGATATTACAATTGAAACGGTTGAATGGGTCGTTATATTTGGCTACTTGTGAATTCCATACACACTTCAAAAGCGACTAATATTCAATATGGTCGCTCTTTCATTGTACAGTAGTAATGTAAAATTCAATTGTTTTCTACATGACCAAGGTCATGTATTGAGAGTACAGTTTTGTGGGCAAACATCGTCCGTATAATGATCGGTTAGAAAATGTCGTTTCAATGATCTAAAGTTGTGACTAAGCAGCGTACGCGTCGTTCAGTCTGGCATGTAGTGTTGATTTAACCAAGGAAAAATAATCCGTAATTTCACTGAGCCTATACCGAATGAATACATAAAAACCGCAATAGTCTGGAAAAACGAGAGAAAGTTGCGCTTCAAATACAAAAAAGGTTTCGTTGAGATGACAAATTCGTTCTCTCGTTTTTATTTGGCCGATCTTTAGTATACCGATTACGAATAAGTTCAGCGCACAATGAGTCGTCGGCAGCCCGTGGGTACACTCATTAGGGAATCTTTATCGAGAAAGGTGCTTATCAGACTGTTTGTAAGTATTGGCAGAGATAGGGTGTACAATGTTACTGAAATAGCGAACGTGGCTAGTTGCGGTTATAAACAGCCATGTTGCAGACGAGCGTGACGTGACGTCCAGTATATAGCGGATAATGATGAGTTTTAGGAAATTGAGTTCATACCTGACAGGTCGTGCTATCAATTTATCAAGTTACAATATCATTTCAGATCATCGACGCATTTATCCTTATTTAACTATCATTATAAAACTGAAAATTTGCGATAACATTCTAGGTACTCTTCGATTCCATGTAGCGTCACCATTCGGTGAAATCACTCTCGCCGGTCATGTTACTGTGAATGATTGGCTGATCGCCTAGGGCTTTTCGCTGATTTATGGTGGCTCGTATATAAACATTTACAGTAGAATTTACAGGTGGTATTAGCAGACGTAGTACCTGTCGTACGCATCAGGGTTACTACAGGTATAGTTTGAAGATCTAGATCAAGAAATGACAAGTCGCGCCTTAACATAGCACAATTGTAGTGCAGTATTCTCTCTCGGTGGCCAATAATTAAAATTTATTCAGTTATTTTCTGACGGACGGACTGATTTGCATTAGAGTGTCGTGTCGTGGTGTATGTAAGGCTAGAACTTTCGTTGTAGTTATCAGTCTTTACTGAGAACGGATGCTTGTAGTATGGCTATTTGTTTGGACAGTTTTAATTGGCAAGTGAATATTGCAAACTTGATTTGTATCTCGTCACATAATGCTTTATGTGAAACCATCAACGTTTACGTAGCTTGAGTGTGCTACAGATAAGCCTACAGTAAATTTTGACGAGCAATATGTTTGCTCATTTCAACGTTTTCAAAAGAGCAGAGGATGTACATTTGAAAAGAGCTGAATAAACAGAATTTTTACAACACTGGGATTCATACAGCAAACTTGTATGTTGATATAAGTCAGTACGTTGGAGTAGAACACACCTAAATTGTATGTGTAAGCCCGGTAGTACCAAATCATACCTCTATTATTCGAGAAATCTAGCTAGGCAGTCTATTTTAAAATATATCTATCACAAAACTCGTTGATGCATCATGATGAGGAAATTACTACGCATTTACGCATATTAAAAGAGCGGTTACAATGAAGGTTGCGATTCGGTGATTTGAATATGGTTATTAAAACCCGGTTCAATGTCATTCTATCAAGCTACACGTGAGTAAGTGAGTACTAATAAGACAATCGTTCAGCTCAATAAGTCTCAAGTGATTAACCTGGTGTAAGAGTACATGCCTACACTGAAGATATATAGTGACAGTATAGTAGCTTGTTGATCTTTTTCAAGTTAGAGGGCTTTGTCAGGTGGAGAGCACTTTATCTTATTGCAAGAGATGGAGTCAATCCGACGCATGACGCTCATAAAGAAGTGTTGTGGAAATCTGCTGTGACTATGCATAGTTGTACAAAGAGGGAATGATGTCATGTTTTCCACTAACGAATTTCCATTGGCGAATAATCAAATCGTGCACTATATATAAACATATATAAATAAGTCTAGCTTCTTTGATATCACCGTTATATCTGAGTAGATAGTTTTTGGTTTAGCTTAATTTCCAGGCGATTTTATAAAGTTTAGGGTGTACCGACAGCATTTACATACCAGTGCCAGGTTGCGCTGTTTTCATAACACCGTAAGGATCGGGTAACCGTGACATAAGGTTAACTCGGTGACTAACACGCGGAAAATGCTTCAGGTAGGCCGCACCCTTGGGAGGTGTATAGGGTAACGCGACACATAACCGTGATGTAATGCGTTCGGGAGGTGATTTTCTTTACATAGATATTTTAATGACGAATCCGTTGGGGAAGGTAGCCGTTGTTACCGCCATTGAAGCGCCACATGTTCAGCGTAGCAATCACATTGTGCGATTGAACCGTTGAACTGTCAAAGATCGATCATAGTCCCGCAGGATTTATTTGGTGACAATTCCATTATCTGTATGTGTTTATCACTAATAATGATGTTAAAATCCAATCTATTACAGAAGGGAATCATTTGTCAAAAGGGTCCATATGGTGATTTCTGTTATGCGCAGTGTGGCTTACCGGAATGACCGCCTATAATTGGCCCCAAATTGGCTATTGCATGATGACGTCATTAGCCTCTACATGTAGTCCTGACGATCCAGTAACGTCATCACACAAAAAATATGCGCCGTTTGCCCATTGGAATTCGACAAACTATATATATCCTCGGCGTTGCTTTTCTTACTCTAGATCTTGGAGTTTACGTCATGCAATGAAATATCTCGATTGAATATATAGGACCTTCGAAGTAGAACAACAAGATTAAGCAATATATCTTCTATATTTTTGATTTTTAACAGCCATACGATAAAGATATATCTATTGAAGTATAATTTTTGACTACTGCAAGGTATTAGGTGTGACCTTGAATTGAGGTGAACGGTACACCAAAATCCGTGTATAAAATGTTACATCACAAAAGGATTAAAGATGTCACACAGCACGTGACGCAAGGATACAGCGAAAAGGAATTTCTCGAGCAGGAGAATGCGATTGTCAAGGGAGAAAGTACTTATACCCACAGTAAGTCAAAATAGAAATCATCAGTATTTATGATTACTGTCACGTGCTGAACGATTATAGAAGGCGCGTCATGGACGAATGATAAATGTGGGTTACGCAATGATAGCTTCTGTGTTGTTTCATTTCTTTTCGAGAAATATTCTAACGTGGTGCGTTCACCCAAGATTTTCTCATATGTGAAACTGATTTATCGCTACTAGTACACCGACTAAAGTCTTTACTCGATCAACCGTTGTAGACACCATTGTGTTGGCACGATCGAATTACGGAAAAGATTTGATTCCACCTTTGTTCGGAAAGACTACTGAGCTTTACGTCGCTGTCATCGGTTCGCTGAGTGCGAACACACAAGCACAGCAGACTTGCGCGTTATAGTTAAATGAAGAAAGTGTATAGTGTGGGAGTTGATGGCTGGTTGTCAATAGAGTATAGTAAGAAATGTCACCGCGGATTCAGCGTCCCACCTCGTCACCCGATGAAGGAACGCTATTTCTGAAAGCCTGTGAGCTAAGTTTTCCAATAAATGGGGCTGGACGTTAAATCCACAATCCACGTTGAGATGGCGTCAGTTTCTTGCTATATTTTATCAAATCGGTAAATCGGCACCAGTCATTTGGCACTAGAGTAGATAATCTCGGTTACTATTCAGAGTGTTCCGTGATTCGTTGAAGAGCAGTGCGTGAGATGTTTTTCCGATTTTGAGTGATAAATACAAAATAGCGCTTCATCGTTAATTCGCAGCATGGTGCGTGATTTAAGCTACTTGGAAATCTCATTTTGTATCAGGTTGAGGTCAAATTTTGCATAAGATCGTGGCAAATAGCATGAGGCGTAATTTATTCTAGCAGGAACCCAAGTCTATACAGATATATTTACGACTATCGATAAACCAAGCAAACACGTTTTGTTGGTTAACACTCATATATGCCACAAAGATTGTATGATAAGAAAGCATCGCCGACGACATATCTGATGGCGGCATAACTAGAAGAGAGTGTAGTGTTGCTGGAGATAGCGTTTTACTAAAGTAAATATTTTATATTGATTTAGACGGTGGTGCAGATAAAAAATACTACAATGATCGACACAGCACGGACGTTGATGACGGTGTGAATAGTAGTGACGGCGACTACGACGCTGCCGGTTACAGTAAGTCACCGAGTTGTACCGTTTCGAGAGCAGCCTGTTTTAGAGTACACACTGATTTCATTTGCAGATTTAGGAGCACTCGAAGTCGTAGACAGCTCTCCAATTACCACATCCAAGGGTAAATCATCAGGGATGAGACTGTCTCACGCCGACTCCACGGATTCAGGAATGGGATTTAGTGACAACCTGAAAGAAGGGGATACGTCACGGTTGAGTGCAGGGGATGGTTACGGAACAATACACTTGATCAACCCTCCCCCGTTAGAAGAACACGAGAACAGAAAATCACTACTAGACGGTGACGTGGAATACGATGAAGTCATGGATTTTATATCAAATCCTACAGAGCAAGAGCCATCACAAAACCAGCCGACATTTTCTACATTTAATACACCTCCAAAGAATCCCCAAGGCGACACTATGAAAAATCCAGCAGACTCTGCATCCAAATATGCAGAACTTGATGTAGCTGTAAGTATTATCGGTTACTCCTATACGTTGTCATGTAGAATCTCTCATTAATGTTATTTCTGACAGAAAATCCTGCACACCCGCAGACGCCACAGGCACGCGTCAACGCTCGGTAGGAGATTAACAGAGGAGGAGAAACAACCTGATGAAAATGCATTCAACAGCCTCAAGCGGAAGAGTAAATCCAAAAACTATTCAGTATCGACATATGGGACGAACGGAAGGTAGTTTTGCCTCACAACATGTAAACATTGACTATTCTGATATAGACACAGACAAAACACTATAGTCTTAGGCCTACTCATTTTCTTCTTTATATGCCCGCCCCGATACACTCTTTGCTGACCATAGACCTCCAACCAAAAATAGGCCCACGTCTTTACATGCAATGAAGTATGTAAATTCAGCCCTATCGACTTGAGCATTGTCCTCTTGACTTATCATTTACTATCTGTTTCAGAAGAAAACCGTCGAAACAACAGAATTCAGAAAATGGCTCCAGACCTCCTTCAACCTACAATGACAACGGCGACACGATGCCAATTCGTTCGGGTTCGGTGTCAGCAGCATTTCATCGCCGCTCGTCTAAAGGAAATATGATCGAAAACACATTCGGTCACTACAACACTTTGAACACACGACGAAATAACTATTCTAGCGATCTTATGATGACGTCAGATGTTAGTGATGACGTTATGAACATGTCAGCAACATTAGACCGAACAATGTGGAATCACTCTCCTAACAATGGCCTAACGGGCGAAGCAGACGACTCCATTGTTGACGTAACAAACGGTAGTAACCGTTGGAGTTGGTTGAGTAACTCATCTCATCATTCTCAATCAATATCAAATGAAAAGGTGAGTACGACACTACTGTAGTCTATAACTGTAGAACTGTAAAACACAGTGGGTAGGCCTACGCCACATAGCAAGCCTTTAGTCGGCGTAAAGATATCAAACGGTGTTAACTGTTATATGTACGAGTTTGACAGGATGTGCTGTTAGTCCAATGTTTGTCCACGCCCGTAAACTCTATTTGTGTGTTTGGGTTCAATGACCTAATTAGTTGCCCTACGCATACATTTATAGTCCTAATACAACCTGTTACCACGCTGCCAAATGTAACATTTAGGCTATTTACATCCTCTTTACCAGACGTTACTTTAACTAAATTTGTCCTGTTACAGACTCCATCATCCAGCAAAAGTCCGTGGAAGATTTTTAGAAGGTTATTAGGAGGTAGAGACAAAAGAAAAACTTCTGTGGACGGGAGGACATCAACACCTAATTTATCATCTACAAAACCCCGTTCAACGTCCTTGTTCAGGCGATTTTCAATGCGAAAAAGCGGCAAAAACCAGTTAGGAAAACGGCGGAACAGTGTACCTGCCAAAAGCGAATGGGACGTTCTGAACTCTGCACGGGATTCACCAGTTATGACCAGTCACGTTCCAGTCATCGATGCTGGAAAGCAACGACCGATTGCACCAGGCTCTTTATCTCAACCTTCACGTGGACGGTTAAGCTCAAGATTATTGTCATTTAGAGGCGGCAAAAATCGCAGCTCGAAAAGACGAAACGCTTCTGCCATATCTAAAGGACTAAGCATATCATCACCGCAACTTTCTGTAAACGCTATTGATCCAACAAGAAATTATAGCGAACATCAATTACTTAATCTTAATAACTTAACGATCCGTGAAAGCAAAAAATGATATCGATGGCCTTTGCCAGATACCGCGATCAACCAAACTAGTGCAATCTTTCTCTGTTGGATTTTCTGTGAAAATTTGCTGTATTCGACGGGGCAACACTATTGGCTTATTCACCATCGCAGCACAGACTGAGTTCAGTCTAAAGAGCCTTTTGGGTAATTGGGCTTGGCTCTCTTTATACGGATATAATCTGTAGCGTTGATCGTTTCTCAATCAACCTAGTAAGCAATTGGCAGTTGCCAAAATGGTATAGGACAAGTCCAATATTACCAAAGGGGATGTTCAGATTTCCTGAAATGAAAAACGACATCCCAGTTCATGTAACGCTCTGCAACCCGTTCTGCAAATTTCAGCGGCCAATTTCTATGAAATCTGCATACACTGAAGTTTCTCAAATTTTCCTTTCCACATAACATGCGGTGAATAGTACGTTATGATACCGTCGATTTAACACTAACGAGCGAAACATTTATCTTCTTGACAACAGCATCAATGCCTTAAAGGCATGTATAAATCTTATTGCAGCTATCAAGTAGTAGTCTTTACAAATATGTCACCTGCACGATGATATTTTTCACAATTGCGTTTGTTTCAATTCTATTTTATGATCACATTTTCTTGCCAGCTAGCCGTTACATTGTTTTGGGATTTACGTTCCAACTCACACGATTTTCAATAAATCGTTTTAAAAAAGAAGAAGTGTGTGTATGTTGGTCAATCAGAAGGCGGAATGTAGAATGAATCACTATAGTTATAATTGTACAATTGAAACTCAACCGGGGTTCGTATCAGGATCGTGCACAGGGCACCAGTAACAAACTGGCTGCTGATGGCTGGCTAAGGATTATTTCACATGACATGTAGAAAGCACATATTTGATATGAGATTAAGCTGCGTTTTCTAGAGATTTTGGCCACTTGTTGTAGTAGGCTACTACCGGTCTGTAAGCTTTTGAGCCGGTTACTTGTTACACAAGTGTGGCTCTCCATAATTTGGAAGTTTAGGCCATGGAATTTCAGCCTTCAGGTTTGGTTAGATAACGCAATATTAGCGTACAGGCTTGGCGTGAGGTTATACGCATTTAGCCTATATGCCTATGACAAATATCGTGAAGTGAAAACCAACTCTTCAGAGCATTGGGCATGCTACGCGTAATGAAAAATTGATGGTTCAATTGCGGTCAGGAATCCCGCTGTATGTCCAACGTTTTGGCGTTAGTAATTGAGAAAGCATTTTTCGATGAGCGTTGTACTTGAGAATCTGAAAACCACTAAGTGGGTGGTTAGCCGAGCTCCGACTAAATGGTAGTTCACTCTCGAAAATGCCGCCAAGTAGGCCTATTTCCAGGCCACCGGAGAAGCTGCATGAAATGCACAACAGGCCCGTGTATGTTTATTGATATGACGACACATTGGTGGTTGCCTATTACTAAATACAATACTGTACTACTTTGTTACACCGAATAGCCCCAGTCTTATGCTAAATCCTTGCTACGGGCAAGAAAAAACAAACCACTAGCGCCATCTATCGACATTGTACACAGATTTCGATTATATATATAACACGTTCAACGCCCTCTATCTACGGCGCAAGCGGCTCCAATGCGAATTAGCTTTGAGGGACTAATGATAGCACAAATATCAATTTGCAAACTGCTCTAGGCACCAACTATTTATTTGGATGAGAGAGGAAGAGAAAGAGAAGAGGATGGGTGAAGGAAAGCAGGCGTAAATGGATATGCAAAGCTAATATCGTATGTAGGCTTTTAGCTTCAAGCTAATATATAATGTCGATCAGTAGGCAGTAAGGTAGCAGGCTACAAATATCCCATGGGAGTAAACACACAGAGAAGGGAATGAAGGGGATATAACATATTTCGACAGTTCATATAGCATGCAATTCAGGCAGTAAATCGTTGTCAAACAGGCCAAGATCATCATGGGTAAGTCTCGCTTTGCAGTAGGCCTACATACGTTAACGAATGTTCTTCAAAGATTTCCCTATACACAGCGATCAAGACGCCTCGGCAGGGACACAGGTTATCAATATTTTATATGCTGTCTCCTGCAAAAGCTAAGTGTTTGACCACAAACGTCGGTTGTAGAGATACATCATTGTAAGGATAACAAAACTTCAGGCATATAGGCTACTTATATACCAAGATTGCCATTGAGATAATAGTGTTGACATAACTTGCTACAATGGTTGCTGTGGCGTCGTTTGACAAGCAAAGAAAAATCCCATTCAATTTTCACGTTGCGAGCCGGTCGCGAAGTAGAATGGATATAAATAATACGGTTAAGGCGTCTAATATATCGCTTGAATAACCCCAGCAAATATAGAGGCATACATTGAATGATTTTGAGAAAACTATACGCTTTGTAAGGAGAGCAATTGTTAGGCCTATCTCTGCTTGAAGAGAGTGCGGAAGCTCGAAGCTGTAGCATAGCATATAGTTGATCGTGAACACACTATAAGTGTACTCGAGCCAGTGGCTTGATCAAGATGGAAACGTTGTTTGCTTTTCGTGCAAATATTCTTATAGAATTTCGTTTCCTATCCTACCAAGTGGGACGGGAATGTTTGGATAAGTGACATAATCATATTTACAGGATGACATCCATAGCGAAAGGTTAGTCGTTAACCTACGCAGTTCGTACGAAACACGAGCGCTCAGATGGAGAAGTGTAGGCGAAGTGGCTGGGCGTATGGAATCCCCCGGAGAGAGGCGATCAATGTACCGCTTGTATGCGGGAAATTAATAGTCATGCAATAGGGTTTTGTAAAAGGACGTATAGAGTTACTTACGTTACAGTTTGGCGGTCACTGTCACAGCAGACACATTTGTGTTCAGATGTTTGTAGTCGAGTTTCGCGGGCATAGCCTACATATCATCGCCGTCGCGGGAAAATTTGATGAGGAATTATAACATCGTTGGCCAGTCTATATCTTGTCATTAGGCCTCCTCCCATTTGAGAATTTGTAGTCACCTTGGGATTTGTTATGTATTCAGAGTTTAGTATGAAAATGTAACGCTAATAGTTTACATAACTCCAAACTTTCGTGTCTCGTTTGGTATTGATGGATGGAAGTACGTACCGTTTGCAACTGCCCAAATCCAGTTCGGTAGGTTCAGGAATTAACCATGTAGTCAGACGTTCACGAAGCAACGTTTCAAGGGAGTTGGCAACCGCGCGGCATGACACAGCAACGCACAGAAGGAGGCCTAGGTATGTACTAAGTAGGAATCCATCTTCAAATACACAAGTGTAATAAACGCGATTGATTGATTGCTATGATATAGTGCGCCACTGCCGTCCTGTTCGATGTCACCAGCGCCACAACACAAGATACAACTGATATTAATCGGAGATAGAAGTGTGGGTAAGACTTGCGTGATGGAAAGGTTTACAGATGACATTTTTCATGGCGATATAACATCGACTGTAGGTAAGAGCGATTTGCACGTATTGCCTCCAATTATACACTGGATCAACTGATAGTTCAACGTTCAATGGCAAAGGCCTACACCCCTACAGTACACGTTTTTCCGAAAATCTGAAATACTTTAAAATCCTAACTAATTATAATCGTAGGCCTAAATTGGCTGAGTTTATTGGATTATGAATTGCCAGTGTATAACATATCGGATAGAAAAAAATGTAGACAATCGGACCCGATTTAGAACGCGTTGCATCGAGCCTTCCTTAGTCAATTAGCTGCAATATCGGCCATATCCATACTGACCTGCGCGCATATTCGCGGCAGGTCTAAACTTTCACATGCGACGAGCAGATATGTCAAGAAAAATCGATGAAAAAATCGCTCTGATGCCGGCGCTTTGAATTCCTAACAGTTGTTACTGATCTTTTACAAAAGACCTGTTTTCTAGGCATCGATTTCAAATTGAAAACAATCACTGTGGGCGAAAAATCGATACGACTCCAGATATGGTGAGTTCCTTATCATTGTGAAAGGCCTCCCGTAGCCTATAGGCTATATGTAATTATGTTTGTATATCTTACTATTCATATTTTCAGGGATACAGCCGGCCAAGAACGATTTAATAGCATTACGACAGCTTACTATAGAGGAGCAAGAGGAATTATAATAATGTATGACGTCACGAGATCGGAAACCTTTGACAGTTTGCAAAGTTGGCTAGACCTTGTCAAGGAGGTGGGTCTCTACTATCTAGCCGAACACCTCTACGAATCCCTGGTGGCGTCGCAACCAAGGATTGGTCTGCAACAGCGCAGCGCTACATTATTATTTCATTAGTTTACATATGAAGTGCTTTTCAGTATGGCAGAAGTGATGCTGTGGTAGCAATCGTTGGCAATAAATACGACCTGAAAAGAAATCAAGTTGACCATATTAAAGCGCGCAAGGTTTGAATTAATTATGCAATATCATTTTTATCAAGGCCTACACTGACTGCATTTCTTTGATTATAGTTTGCACAAGACAGAGGCCATTTATTCTACGAGACGAGCGCAAAAAATAATATGAACATTGAAGCAGTCTTTTTTCATCTAATTACGGAAGTTTTGAAAAAGGTGAGCGTTCGGATACAGCACAGTGATCTTGAAAATATGTCTTGATGAATTGTATAGGCCGATTATAACGTAATTTGGTGTCGGCGTGTCAGTTTTATGTGAGATTTTCGCACATTAGGCTATCCGCCGTCAATATATAAAATAAGCGAATATCCACGCATGGCCTCTAGCTTGGGCATAGGCCTACCTCAGACAAAAGTAGCCTATATAGACCTACGTTTCGAATATTCGAAAGTGCCCGGGCCTAGGCTACTTTTCATAGTGACCATCCGAACTGACTACCACAGCCTCCTTTTTTCAGAATCCTATTAGGCAAGAACTTATCACCGACAATGCCAGAAATGGAGTATCTCGAATAGCAGAAGCACCCAGTTCAATCATCGAACCTGCAAAGCCCACTGAACGGACATCACGCTGCTGCCAGTAGGCCAGTTATAGCCGACTGTCATTAGCACCATAGACCAACCAGCCATGAGAATCGCAGCCTACGCATAGGTTCGTTGCGATGAGTCTTAACATATTCCCATCCCATCCCGAACATCACTTCACCACAGGTGGGCAGACGATGGAGCTGGTCGGTCATAGCTCATAGGCCTATGTTGCTTACGTCCCAGTGAATGGAGGAAATAACATATTATATGAAATCGCTGTCTATATCAATAACTATATAGGCCTATAGCGTATATGCTAACTTAACGAAAATACAAAATGGAAAGGAAACCGCCAACTAGATTCATTACTATAGCGAAACGGGCTATAAAACCTAGAGATACGCCCGACCGCTAGTCTTCATGATTTTCGACAAATAATCGTATTAGATATCGGCCCCAGTATCCAGCCAAGTCGATGATCGACGGATGGTAGTATGCCTACGTAACTAACCCATGAGTGCAGAAAACACCAATAAAAATTTCTGCCAACGATATTTATTACAAAAGATTCAGTTTGGTTGTACGCAAAGACTTACATCAAAAACTGAAATCACAGGCGTTGGTAGAGCGTTCAGCACTACTTGCAGGTAGTACATGCATTATACGAAGACCTCACGTATTACATGAAAGAGACTGTTATCCGATCGTGCATTTACGGTTAATCGGCGTCTCGTAATCAGAGCGTGCCTAAGTATTTCATCCAATTTTTTGCCCAGCAATGAAAGTTTTTGCAACAAAATTTCATTTGAGAGCTTACCACGCATGTACAAACTTTCCATGACCATCTCATCTAGTCTTGACTCAAGTTCCAAAACGCGATAAGGAATAAAAACCACCGACGTTGGGCCGTCAAAGATAAGAGAAGGTAATGATGAAGTACTGCTATCATCACTTGATTCATCATCACCAGATTTTGTGGTCTGACATATTTCGGGTATAAGTTTTTCAAACTTTCCAAGAAGTTCTAGGCACAAAATGACGAGAGATTCTACACAAGCTTGTAGTTGATTAGTACCAACATCGTAGACAGTACCAACCTCGTAGATCAATCTCGTAACTGTACAAGCACTAGAGAACATTTTAGTCAAGAGATAAGCTTGAGATAGCAACTTTGCTTTACAATACTCAGGACAAGTTGATACAAGCCAACGGCATGCTTCAGAGAACCGTTTCGAGAGAGATACAAAATTCAATCTTGAGCACCAGCCCAGAATCTCCTTATCACAAAGAGTACAAAGCACGCGTATCGTAACTTCAACAACTCCAAGCGTGGTAGATACTTCAGAAGTGTCCAAATGTGGTAACGATGCAGCCAGGGCGCCTTTAAACGGACAGTAGAGTTTGCAATCACTAATAAGTAGTTTCGTGGTCTCTAACAATTTGAGCCACTGTGAGGTTTTAGAAAAAGGCAATATTCTTGCAAGTGCAACAATCCATGCTTCGGTGAACATCTTGATTTCATGAGCTTCTAAGTAGTCAATACCGATGAGACTATGTATGGGACAGAGGCTTGAGTTGATCACAAAACATTGCTGCCATGCTAACAGCCCCGTGCCAATTCCATAGCACAAGTCCAAATCTGGACGAAAAATTGCAGGCATCTTACATACATCTGCTAAACATGCAGGGACTGCTAACACAAAATCATCAACTTGCTGCAACACTGGTAAAAATCTCAGTTGAGTTGACCAAGTGAATTCTTTTGTGACATGAGAGAGCCATTTAGCTATCAACACAAATTTATCATTCTTTTGCTGTTTCAAGTGTGTGACTTGTTCTGCAGCTATTGCCAACATTACTTCAAACACATCAAGAAGTAACTCGTCATCTGCAGCATACAACGGATCAGTCTGCCATGACGATATCGAAACATCAATTTTTGCACTTAGCATAACGCATAATGAAAGAAGTTTTATCGGAGGCATCATCGCCCGAAATAAGTCCGATTTGGAAAACTCGAAAAGTACTCGTAACTGCATCTTCATAATAACAGAAACCGATTGGGAATTTGCAGAAAAGCTCTCTCCAAACATATCAAAGCCTTTGTTGATGAGTGATTTAAAGGGTGCGGATTTTGATGATTTCTCAAAAAGGGATAAGATTAAGGCCATTCCATAATCAACAGACTTTCCATCCTCTTTCATAAAATGATATTTCATAGAGTCAAAAAATTTAGGCCAAAATAGACAAGGTAGATGAGCATCGTAAGGAAATTCTAGCAAATAGTCGCACTCTAAAAGCAGTAATGCAAGTTGCTTCCTTTGGTTGTAGAAAGCATTTGCAATTAGGGTTTCCAAACACAGTGAAGGACAGAGCAAGCATAAGTGTGAAAATTCTGCACGAATGTGATCATTCAAACTGTCCTCATCTGTAAGTTGTTCAAAGAACTTCCAGATAGCTTTCTTTGCTTCGTGATCAACTGCAACCAGCCTAACACCATGCTCATCACATTCTGTGTTGAAGTCTTTTGAAAGTAGACTGTAGTCTTTACGTTTGAATATGATTTCTTTGGCAAGAACATACTTAGACTTGGCAGTGAGCAAGATAAAAGAATTCCAGAACAATTTCAGAAATTCAACAGCAATGCTTGACAGTTCGACTTGCTCCATATCAGAGCTACCAAGTATTGTACATTGTGAAATTATATCCATAATAAGTAGCAGATTCGATTTTAAAGCTAAGCATTGCGGACTTGATTGAAAGCAAGCTATAATTTCTTTGTAGCTTTTATTTCCCAGTGGATTCTTAACCATAGAAGTCAAAAGTCTTACAGTGGATTCATCATACCCAGACAGGCAGTTTGTGACTATGAATGTATCATTTTCCAATGATGATGGTTCAATGCCAACATCCGCTTTAATGTTATTGTCATTTGCATCAACATTGAGCAACAATTTCAAAGAATGACAAGCTTCTTTTATGGTTGCACTATCAACTGCTGCAGCGATAGTATCCAAAGCCTTTTCCACATTATTGAAGTACGGAGATTTAACTTCAGATATTCTAACTTCTAGATTTTCAGCCTGCGGTGGCGTATTTTGAGAAATAAGATCAGTGAAAGCTTGGTTTGAGGCATTTTTATATTCAATAATGTCTTTTAATCTATCAAGATAGAGCACATCTGGAGTCACAATGTCTGCAGCCTCATTTTTTCTTGATGATATGTCACATTCAATATCGTCAAGCATAAGTTTCATGCATTTACAGTACGTGCTGTATGTAGCAGGGTGTGATGCTTCGATTGCATTTTCTTGAGTTACAAGCACAAGAAGTTCACGACACCTTTTTACCGATAAATCAAGCAATTGGCCAGTGTGAGATCTCGCTTTCATTGCTATGATGAGTGATGCTAGAAATAGTGTGGTCATGCCGATGTTTTTTATGTTTACGTCTTCAGAAATCTGTACCTTTGTTTTTACCCAATCAATTAATTGGCTTCCCATTAATTCTTGGACATCGACATTGACGATTTCCATAATTGATGTAAATTCTGTACCAAGTCCAAGAAACGATACAGCTTCAAAGAAATCGTCATGCGAGAGCAATGGTACACACGAATCACCAACTTGACGTAAATCCTGCCATTTAGAGTGAAATGCTTTCAATGATGCATCATTATCAAGTAGCTTCACAAGCAAATATGTCATGATCTTCTTCCTATGGTAAGAAGTTTCGCAAAGGCTATTGCGCATACCGAGTCGGTGTACGATATCCACGAGTGCTTCACCAAAACTCGTAAGCCATAAATTGAAATCTTTCGGTTCATTTCCATGGCGCTTAGCTACACCGCGAAGAATAGCAATTTCGATTGATCCCATTCCAGTCCAACGTTCCTCTAGAAAGACAAGATAACGTCTGTCTATGAATGAGCCCGCCGCGTCGACAAGCTCAACGGACTAGAACGCACTTCTAGCCACTGCTCTATTAGTATTTCTGAAGCTTGAACATGAACTTTTCAAAGCAGCCCACAACATGTGAGCCCCGTGAACTTCATGGCGTGAAGTCCCGTCAAGTCATATTGTTGGACCGATACGCATCACAGAGATTTGGATGCGCATGACTAGGTAAGGTGCAGAGCCCCCGGCCAAAGTCACTCTGACCCAAGCTAGCTCAAGGCTCTGCAGGTTGAATGCTCTCAGTAATCCATCGTCATTATTTTAACTTACAAAATTCATACCACTGAGCTACATAAAATTGACCCTCGGTTGTAGCTATGGCCATTACAAAGATAAATATACGGCACCATCGGATGGAACATATTGTGTGCTACCGTAATCCGCTGGATTGCGCACCTGACGAATTATTCCTATTCCGATCAAAGTCACTTGCTTTCTTTTCCCTTCATTTTCTGGTCTAAGATTGAATCCGGGTATTTTATCAATCAATCAGTTTATTTATTGTGTAAGATGAAAGTGCGGTAAATACGAAACCAAACTGGAGGAAAGTAGAGCCTAGATAGGCCTACACCACCATTTCCATTAGCAAAGTAAGGAACTTTGGGCAACTGGATAATCAGCAGTTGTTGTCTTCAAAAAGAATCCTGTCGTCCCAAAAATAAAAACCGCTAGGTACACCCAAAATAGCAGTCTGTCCAAAATCAATGCGACATAGGCCCACTCATCTGCAGACTGTAAAATGAAGACATGAAGTTACCCTTGCCCTTGCTACCGTAGGCCTTGGCCAATAGGGTTTTATTTGAGATGGGATCAATTGTACACGGTATTAGCTACCTACATGCTCTTCCAGTTGGTCTTGCTTAATGGACGACGATAAGTATGTAATATTGTCTACTATTTCCTTCAATTGAGTAGGCAATGGTTTGAGAGGAGCGGGTATCGAATGCAACGCAGCACGGTCGTTCAAGGCGCCGGTAACATCGATATTACCATCGCCTCTCCTGATTCGTCTTTGTTGGAAACCAAATCTCGTGGCCTTAAAAATTAACATTCGCATAGCCGCACAGGTTTATGTAATTGAACACCTAATGCATATGACTATTGTAAGAACCTGCCGATTGAATAGGCTTTCACTTGGAGACTGCAGCGGAATAAGCTCGTTGGATAGATCATGTCTGCTTCCCCAGGAGCTGTTCTCTGTTATATAAATATGTTTCATATAAGTCAAAAGTCCTATAGCCTACAGTGCCACAAAATGGGGATCCAGTGATTGGAAGGCTTACGTCGGACAAATCGCTTCATAAAATATTAAGGTGACGATATGTCCAAGGGAATTGCATGCGATAAATCTAGATCACGTGAAGTAGTGTAGTGGCCATATTATCAAACGCCTCTATAAGGTAGCCTATTATTTTTCTCTGCCATATATCAGTCCAGTCAAAATTTCAACCTTATAGCCGTACTATACATATGTGTTATGTTCACTACGTCACATACTATCCGTGTTTCTTCCGCTTTGGCTAGGTCGTTGTATCTTTAGAAGAGGCGCCAAGAAGTCAATGAAGAATGCTCTTTGCCATGCGGGCATATTATGTGTGGTGCTTGAACGATAGTGAATATTGCACACAACAACACTGCGATAGACAGATCATGCATATTTATAGATTCAGTGTTGATGATCTTTATGCTCTAACGGAGGATTTGTTATCCACAATCTCTGAACTATACCAGCTCGTTCACGAAGAGGAAAACCTCATCCACCCAAGATGACCGTACACCGTAATCAGTGGTGTTGAGGAAATAAGTAAATCAGCGAGCAGAAGGAGACGATAGGTCACGTTCCCAGTTCGGGACCCATTTGAGACACGTCGGCGTATTACACACCTCTCTATCAAGGAAACGTGCATTTTTATATCGTGAGACTAAACGTACCTGAATACAACAGAGGCGATAACCAAGAACATTGTGAATAGAAGGTATCCTGCTATCAGAGGAACTGATAACGAGGTTTCTGGCATTCTTTGTGCGATTAAAAACAGGAAAACCGTTTCTCCCAGCAGTACCGATATCGAAAGAGTCATCTTTTCGCCTATGACCAGAAATAAGTAAGTCAGTCACGATATCAATCTGTAATCAACTGGTGGCGTAGAACTCACAAGAAACGGCAGGAAGGAAAAATACGAAGCAAGAGATTAGTGTAAGAAGAATGCAAGGCACGATGAGATTCATTACGTAAAATTGAGGTCGCCTTTGGATGATAAAATAAAATTCTACATTTTGGTATTCCAAGCCGTAGCGAATGTGTGATATCAGTTTGACTGGTCTCTGAATCAAATCCCATTCTCCGTTGGGCTGGAAAGCTGGAAGATAGATATACGTACAGTAAATATAGGCTATGGCTGGAACCTTGGCAGATGAGGCATGTATTTCTCTGCGATCGTAAGAAGATGTATACTTACAGTTGCAATCCACAGTAATTTCATCTCCAGTCAACGTTAATTCGATTTCAGATTTATCGTATGAGGTAAGCTGGAAGCTCATAGTGCAATTTTGCCAATCAAACGGAAATAGCGAAACCTGAAAGTATAGGGATGAGTAGGCTATATGGTACGGCCCCTAAGACACACAAAAGATTGTCAAGTGTGTGTGTGCGCTTGAGGGAGACATGGATCTTTAGGTATGCGAAAACGGGATCAGACGCAATATATAAACTTGCGGTTGTAGTAAAATATGTGAACACGTAAAACTTACTTCGACTAAACAAGAGCTTTTATATAGAGCTGGTGGTAGCCACTCCACTTTGCCGTTGCTATAAACAAGAGTTTCAACACGCAATGAAACATCAAACTCACCGTCTTTACTGCAAATGAAATTGCGCGAGAGTATATACTTATAAAAAATTAAATGCTTGCCAAAACAAGCATAAATTGTGAAACCTGTTTTGTAGGATGACTCTCGGTGTCCAAATATCATCTGACAAAAATCGGTGTATTGCAATATCACCGTAATCAGATTTGTTCCATTCGAGTCTGGGGTCTGTCCACGTGTGTGTCATGTACACCGACGTCGTCAGCTCTTGCTCTTTTTCATTCTATATACAAGTTTGATCACAAATGGTGTTGCTCAGTAAGTTATACATACTAACCACACTAATAATCTGTGATAGTGTCATTCCAAGTCCAACGACCGTCCGATTTCCTTCTAATGTGGTGTATGGTCGAATCTGAACAATATGAAAATGCATTATGAGCTTGCGTGCTGTTCAGGCCCGTTTTACTGCTCCAATGACCATCGTTATTCTTGACGACTATAGGGAAGGCATAGTGCGTGCATGTAATAGAACAGTACAATTTATTTTGATCACGTATATGCGCGATTTTATCGAGCTCGATAGATCAATAAATGCGAAGCTTTAAATATATATGTCACAGCGGTGAAATTAGTAGCGATGCCGTTATGATAAATTAAATTGTAGTTTGCTCAAGGCTTATGCTCGTCCCACAGCGGAAGAAGCTTGCAGCTCGCTCCTACTTCAATCTCAGAAGAGGTAGCCTTATGGACTACGGAGTATATGCAAATAGATGATACTAACATCCTTATCATAATCTGCCAGTAGATCTTTAGTGAGGCGTGCTTCATCGCTCTCAAGTCCCACACTGATCCGAAGATGCGTCATCAACAGAAGTAGACTACGCAATTCACTAAGTCGCATCCTGCTTGTTCCGAAGAAATGCTAGTTATCATTGACCACTCACTACAATCAGCGCATCGCAATGACTGAACTGTAGCTACCAACTGCTCATTCAATACGTTTTCCCGAGAGACAATCGTATGCTGACTGTGAGAATATCGCAGAGGTCAATACTAAGTCATTTAACATTTTGCGATAATGCCTTCACACGAAGAAGTAATAAAGAAAGACCCGGTGATGACAAGCGCACATTTCCGGCGTTTAGCCCGGAAGCAAATTGTTTTTATATGTTTTTCTTGATCCGATCAACCGATTTCGCGGCGTGACAGCCTTGCTTTATTTGGCTACATATATGTCATCCCGCTGGCGGAGAAAAATCGCACCAGTACTTGGCTCGTCAGAAAAGTGCCAATTCGGTATTGCGTTTCTGTTTTAATGTGATGATTATAGTCGAGCGACATGATTGCCGACGTCTGTGACAGATCGCCTTAGTGACAGGTGATGACTGATGAGGAACAGCAACGTGAAGTGGTGAAGGTTTCTCTGAGATCGGTGCCGCAGGCTTCAACAAATGCTGTTTCTTTTCCGATTTCTCAGTTTGGGTGAAGAACTATACTTATCACGGTTGATAGCATTTAATGTCAGAATCATTGTGAGAACTATGAGCAATCAAGATATTATATCGTATTAAATTTTAAAATTCTCGGATTAGATGCTGTTCCCTGCGGCAAAGAAGCATGACGACGCCGTACAAACACACCACAAGAAACGTCATGAATTCGAGAATCTTAATTGCCCTTGTGGGGCTACAACCTCCAGGCAATTGTGATCACATTGTAACGGCGTATTCTCACAATTTGCACCCTCTGGCACTGCCTTAGAGGGTCTTGGCTTAGATCGAGTCACATTTATTACATTTACATGCTAATATATTATTATATATACATGTGTATATCATTGCATTTATAGCATTAGAGCAACCCCAAGTCAAGACGTAACGGAAAAGCGTGCATATATCCTTCGACCTATTCGAGAAGGAAGTTACAGTATGATAACGACCAATGGAGCGATGAACTGTATAGCGTATCGTGTCTCAATCTTAATACTATGCTATGTGCACACAGCGAAAATATTATAGACTTAGACCTATTACTGATTGTATTGAAAGGAGAATGAGTTCTGTAGAAGAGCTTGCGATTTACTGCTTGAAGTATATAACGCTGATAGGGGGATGTACGGTGTTTTTTAACGTTTTGCAAGAAAATGTAGCGCCTAAATTTTATAGCCGAATATCTGGTACTTATCGGGCGTTCAGTGAAGGAAATAAAAAGACATGGAACTTCAGGTATGTCGTGATCTTGCTCCACGGAATATCGTAGGGGACCGAGAAGCTGAATGCATAATTAACGATATGAGCGAACGTATTGCTAGTCGAGGCTTAGCTATGGAAGTAAGCCTGAATACGCATTCAATCATTTCTAGAGCAACCTTCAAATTGCTAACATGAAACAATGAAGACTGCTATCACCACGTGACACTCGTTAATTAATATCGTTAATTTCATTTCAGATTTGCATCCATCAGTAACAGCGTTATTGTCTCCCTGATGTGTTCATTTGCATTGCTCCATTCTCCATCTTGGCAATATCCTCTGAAGTGAGCTAATTTATAGAGTTAGCAAAACGCTTTTCTGATCATCGAAGCGGTAACAGCTTAGAGTCGTTGTACATTGCATTTAGATTGACGTATTGGCCAATAAAGATCAGCATAAGTATTTGCTGCGGGTACTTCATCGCAGGTAACATTCAATTGTAATATAAAGTTACATCTTAAATTCTCACCGCTATTCCGTGGTATTAAGATCTTTTATGGATGATTATGCATCCCAAGGAATGTGGAGCAGAACTGGTTTATTTTCTTCACCATGGACTATGCATTGTTGCATTCTCTATAACTTTGGTAAGCAAGCTTGTCACAACTCGTATTTTGGCAAATTGACTTACGTAACCCTTTTTTTGGATTTATCTACTATGCAGAGCTGTAGTAGATTCGGACTGCTTATGGCTATACGGATGTTATCTGAGTACACGCAACCATTTCATCATTTCAGGTAGATACGCGTCTGCATGCTGTTGCTGAGTTGTGACATTGTTTGGCACCTGTCCAAAACCCGGCTAAAAAGGTCGATTTCTGTGGTAATGGCACCTTTCGACAGGACCTTCACGATTTGAGTGACATCCCGATCACTGAACATCGGTCAAACGGATCTAATTTTCATGCATAATCCATTCGGTATTTGTGAGTAGCGGAGCGTGTGTGTAACCGGAAAATGGCTGCTGATCACACGTGGTCTTGCGATTAGGTGTATAGTTCCACAGCGTGTGTGCGTGACGACTTCGCTATATACACTCAAAACAACTGCCATGTCAGCAATAATAACACAGGTTGTGGATTTGATGACATTTCTCAGGTGTTTCCATCGTGAGTGCGGCTACGAAAAAAATTTTATGTACGAAGTCTTGAAATGGTGCAATCTCATTTTCTTTTTAACATTTCGCGTGTTGGTTATTCCAATCTACTACTACAAAATTAATCAAGCAATTTTTACGAAAGATTGGCATCAGTAAGTAGGAGAATTATATATCTATCAACCATCGGCTCGTTTCACAATTCATATTTTTGACACTTTTTTTTGTTAACAGACTTAGTCCACTTATGCATGTGATCTTGCTTTCCCTGGGATTATTTTTCGACGTCTTGAATTTGTTTTGGTTCACTCAGATGGTGTCCAGGATGACAAATGGCGTTTCAAAAAAGCACGACGAATGATATAGTTCAAGTCATATATCTGTACTTCTGAAAATTTGACAAAGGGCACGGTTTATAGGTGCGTGATCGTGGCCCAAGTGGAATATTGTAGGCCAAATTTTCGACTAGGGAATCCGATTTGTGTTGTTGATTTTTGTTTCGTGATTAAAAATTTTTATACAAAAAGTCTACTTTTCAGTTTAGGAGATATCCATGTTCAAAGATGGCGTTGCTTAGATACTCGCCCCTAGGGCTATGCAAAATCGGATAGTATAGCAGATATCGAATCGAATTCAATACCGAATAGACACGGATTCGTAAGACATTAATTCAATGTTTATTATCAACAGTAAGGAACATGCAGCTTATAGTATCAAATAGATTATTTGTTGGTCTGAATGAACGACTGGAAATCAATTGTTGGTCTGAATGAACGACTCGAAATCGTCAAGTCATGCTGGGTGCTATGCAATGAAGCGTACAGTAAGGAAAGAGAGTGCTTTCACCCTACGATCAATAAAAATGGACATAATCACCGCCTTTAGCCGAGAACTAATCAAACTGATTTGATAATTTGAAGCTTTTAACAATACGAAATGACGTAACGGAAAAAGCGTGCATTTCCTTCGGCAGTGTCGAGAGAGAGAGAGAGAATTATTCTTCAGAGTTAGCGTTCGGCATAAGTTTTACGTTGGATTAAACTTGATGAATTTTCGCCAGGTGTTTCTATCGCGAAAGTGGGTATGAAAGAAATGCGATGTACGAATTTCTGAAATGGTGCAATCTCATATTCTTTTTTACATTCCGCGTGCTAGTTATTCCAATCTATTACTTCAAAGTCAGCGTAGTAATTTTCACCAAGGATTGGGATTGGGATCACCAACCATTGACTCTTTATACTCTTAACTATAAGTTTTTCAACAGGGTGAACCTTCTAAAGCAGGCGACCTGGCTCGCTGTGGGATTCTTTTTCGATGGGTTGAATTTCTTTTGGTTCACCCAGATGATGTTTAGGAGGAGAAATAGCATATCTTTAGAGCACAATGCGTGATATTACGTGGCGTATACGCGCTATAAACTATATAGAACTGGGCAAAATCGAATCAAATAATCTCACTCGAGTCGAATTGGATGCCGAATAAACAAAGCATGCAGCAATCAGCAAATCAATTAAAGATATAGCATCTGGGTCCGCCAGAATACTGAATACTTGAATAGTCATTGCCGGATACACACTTTCACAAATCCACTTTGATATGCTGAGATATTTTATTCCATATTATATGCGAACTCCGAATAAACATAAACAAATTGTCATTCAAGGTCGTTCTTTTCCATTGTTTCTGAATGAAAGTTATTTCTGGTTAGTCCGAACTAGCACCCAGTGAAACGGTAGTCGTTGGCCAAACCAAATCCTTTCGACGTTCGTTGCAGAATACAATTACAATTATAATTTGTCTACGAGCTAGTATTCATTTTCCATGTCCGGCAACCTACGTCACTCAATTGCTGCCTGGTATCAGCTGTTCAATGCTCGTATTATGCATATATTTGATGTAGTAATGTATGTCGCATTTATGCTATATGCCGAAAGTATGTGCGAACATCGGAATTAGAAGGATGCAGAATTAAATGTGTTAGAAAACTTAGAAGACCATATTTATATTGTTATTGATAGTAATTGGCCTACAGTAAGTTAAAAACGTTCACTGGTGCGCTTATCGCCTTTTCGGCGTTCAGCAGATTTTGTGGGTAAGATCCCGGCAGGGATATACAGTATATACGTGATATAAAGGAGAAAATTTATGGTGGGCGTGCCTGGTCATAATATTTTTCGACATGCGAATACGAATTGCACTATGGGTAGTGCGACAGTTCGGGACAACTCAATAAAGGATGTCGGCACATGAAAGGGTTTCGGAGTCGAGCTCCGGGAGAGTTGCGCAGAAGAACATAAAATTTCCACACTCTATATCACGGTGGCGATATATCAGCACCTGTTTCCTCTTCACTTCGTGGCTCCTATTCGAAATAGTCTTCGTAATCATCCATTCCATCTGCAATATTGGATGATATGTGCTATAATTCGATAAGCGCTAAAAGCGATAATTTCGGACGCATTTCTCCCTGCGAGTTTACTGTTTCGACAAGGGTCACCCCACTTTTTGATCGATCTTTATCATTCTCGTTAAAGGTATTAGAGCGCACATATCTACTGTGACATGATGCAGGTCTGCATGTATGAGGTGAGAAATAGGCCTATCATCAAATCATTCATTTGTAATTATGACCTCAAACGAGACTCTTACACCATATCCCAAACTTACCATTATCTCCTTTAAGATGAACTTTTCTTCGCCAATGTGGGCGCCTCTTTCGCCATCGTGGGCGCCTCCTTCGCCATGGTCGCCATGGGGGCCTGTAAGGTGACTTTTAAGGTGGCCATTTGGGGATTATTTGATAGTGCTTTGCAGTACATTGATACACCATAACGCCCAAAATAAGAAGCATCAGAAGTACTTTTGCGTTCATCTAAAACAATCCAAGACATTTCAACATCAAAGGTACATTATACACGTGAGAGAGAAAGAGAGAGAGAGAGAGAGAGAGAGAGAGAGAGGAGAGAGAGAGAGAGAGAGAAGAGAGAGAGAGAGAGAGAGAGAGTCAAGATTATAGAGACAGGCCCGAACAAATTCTAGGATCACATACCTTCTCTTGCTCTTCTTTTGTTATTCTGGCATGTATGCTAACGGATCATTGCTGCTGGTGTCCATATATATAGCTTTCTAGGAAGTTTATGAAATACTACATCCTCCAAGAAATACTGTGGTTCACCTTAAACAGGAAGTGAGCTCGCACGAAAACATGGCGGGAAAAATTAACAACTTATGACATGAAATCTGTCAGTTGCTCTAGCAGCGATGAAATTCTACTCCTTTTGGGTAGGATTTGTTTACACATCCTTTCTATAGACTTGCTCAAAATCCACCGACTCCTATAGGCCTGGACAGACGCCTATATGACTCACGAAAAACTTATAATCTCTTCTTTCACTTCTGCTCGAGCATGTGCGCAGACTCTATTGTTACAGGTAAGGATGTGCATGCCAATGAACATAGCGACAGAAAATATCACTCCATCGTCGATATATTAATTAGGACACGGTGAATCCTGGGTTGATGATTGTCCAATTTCATGAAGAAATTTCACAATTATTAACAATGTACACTAAATTAGGTAGGCTATGTGCTGGACTAGTCACGGGTTACTCTATCCATATCAAATTGAACTCCTGACAAACAAATAATAAGTTTTTAGCTCTAGCATAGCCTCTAAAGCTACTGTATAGTAGACGATTTGGAGGATGCGAAGCAGGCGCACGCTGCAGGAGTTGAATTGAAATTTCGTATTGAACACCATCAGCTCAGCGACGACGCTCTCTCTGTATTGCGGTAATAAGACAGATCTCAGAAACTATCGCTAATCCTAGGTAACCGAGAAACGCTGGCAATATTCTAAAATGACAGTAATACACCGACAAAACGGCACACAGAAGGCAACGCAGCCCTCACAGCATGAATGCCGCCGGCGCAATGAAGTGGATGCTTCGAGAAGCGCCCACGAGCATGATGTAACAACCATTGAGAGTGGGTGGGCACTGGTTTGCAACCACCATGATTTGTTAATCACCACTAACAGTTCAGGATATTTTCAGAATTTCCTTTTCACCAACTTCCTGTCCTTGAAGTGACCGATGACAGTGGAAAGAAAACTTTGATACCACAAAGCGGTGCTATTATAAGGTACCTCGGAAGGGAGTTCGGCTTCTGTGGCAAGAACAACCTAGAAATGGCCCGGACAGAGTTTTTATGCGATCACATGCTTGACACAGTGATGAAACTATTCATCACAGAAGCAGACGAGGAGAAGAAAAAGGTTCTGCTGAAGCAAGCACTAGAGGGCCCAGTTTTGGATGGCCTCAAGTTACTTGAAGGCTATGTTCTTGATTGCGGCTATTTCGTGAGCGAAAAAGTAAGTTTAACGTAGCGTATTTAACGTAGTTTGCATGGTATCATGCTCTCAGAACCGTATATTGACGATTCTGCATGGAATGGCCAGCGCGCAAATTTTTCCCTATCGCCGCCACTCCCATTTTCGTGAGGCCACAATGGGTTAAAAACAGAATATTATAAATTTTGATTTTGGTGAAGTTTGGACGCCGAAATGCCCTTTCTATCGCCAACTTTCCTATTGTGTGCCATCTGAAATAATGGGATATAGGTCAGAAATTGTCCAAGTTTTTTCCGATAGGCCCTGAAGCCCCTGCGCAGGTAGGGAACGCCCCGCCGTTATTGGTTCCTGTGATGTATATAGCAGCGTTTGACCTGACACTTATACATAGCATTTGCTTTTCATACAGATTACCATCGCAGACATGGGACTAGCTAGTCTCACTGATGCTCTCGATATATTCGATCCCAAGCTCTTCGACGAAACTCCGAAATTAAAAGCTCTTGCGACTAAGGTTAAGAACATTCCGGAAATCAAGGCTTGGATCGAAGTTCGTCCAAAAACCCCAATGTAATACAGTCGTATTCGAAATGTCTTTACCGCTGACCCTGTAGCTCGTTACGATCAATTTCTGTTTGGCTACATGATGTTATTTCGCCCTTGCATGTGTTAGCGTTGATTGAGTCGAAGCACATGTTAATTGTTAAGCAGAGCCTCGCTTTCTTGTTCCATAGCCTACTGAATTTAGTATGCCATGATAGTTCCTATTCTAACAGGCAAGGCTTGGATCAAAGTCCGTCCGTATACCTACATGGGCTACATGTGATAGGGCTATACCAATTATAAAGCATGCGAAAGTAATATATACAATGCATTCATACAGACCTACACGAATCTTTCGAATTGCGTTTCCGTTTGTTGACTGGTACAGTAGATTGCTTTTGTGTGAAATCAATACCGTGGATTCAGCAGGTTGTAAACATTCACGTCAGCACGCAATTTTCAAAACATAAGTGCAAAATTCCAGCAATGTGTCACATGATAGTAAATGCTACACAGGCGAAACGCTTATTCGGCAGTGCCAGTGAGGAAGTGTAGTACACAGCATTGCAGATTGCCGTATCAAAAACATATCAACGATTCGTCGCAAATTATCGTATGCGTATACAATCGTTGGGGAATTTTGTTTCGCGTCGCAGATTTTCGGCATGGAGCAATATAAATACTATATTCTGTTTGGTATTATCTTAACAACTGGGATCACAACGTTACGATTTTTCAAAGGCGTGTTTTCTGAAAACGTTCACCAGATAACGGTGAGTTATACGCTATACAGGATACACGGGCTACCTTTATCTATATAGCCTATCGATCTGGTAGGCCTAATGCCAATTCCTGTTTTTGTGAGTTGATGGCCGCGAGTTATCGGTGGGATTTATAGCGGTGCAGCAGGCTTGACCGACGACAAGTGGAGGTAAGAGTGGTAACAGAAGAACACGCCACTCCAACTCTACTTCCCCACTCCCTACGCTCCCCGACCGGATTCGATCTGCCACGTCTGGCGTACACGCGTCTTAATCGTCTCAGAACAGGGGTGGGATGCTTCAAGTCGTCCCTCCACAAGTGGGGTCTTGCGCCCAGTAGGGCATGCGAGTGTGGTGCAGAGGAGCAAACCGCAGATCACGTCATCCACTCATGTGCAGTGTATAAGCCGCTTAGAGGAGTGACTCGTCTGAAGAGCCAGGGCTAGACCACCAAGCAGTAGCTGCTGTGCGTCTGCGCTGACGTCTAGTTCAGGGAACAGATTTTCCAAAAAATGCCAAACGAAAGAAGAAGAACGGTGGGATGTGTTTTCTTACTAACATGCTCAATCTCTGTAGGCATCTCGCCCAAACGTTGTCATATTCTTTGCGGATGACATTGGATGGGGTGACTTAGGAGCAAATTGGGATACGTACAGAGAAGTCACGGTAAACTTGAACAAATTGGCAGAGAATGGCATGCGGTTCGTGTTATACGCTCATGCTATTATAGATCTGTAACAATTAGGCCAACTATTTTCATCGCAGATTCACAGACTTTCACGTTGGTGCCTCCGTATGTGGACCGTCCAGAGCTGCATTGCTTACAGGAAGGTTGGGACTACGTACTGGACTAATAAAAAACTTTGTTCCCGGTTCACTCTCGGGTTTGCCATTAAATGAAACAACAATGGCAGAAGCATTAAAAACAGTGGGATATCGCACAGGAATGATTGGTAAGCTTGAATATCTCTCTACCTGTATGCCTTGGATTAATCCAAGCATTGTCTTTGCAGGAAAATGGCATCTCGGGCAGACTGAGAGGTACCTCCCCCCAAAAAGAGGCTTCGATTTCTATTATGGGTTACCCTATAGCAACGATATGGGTTGTGTGGACGTGCCAGTTTATAACAAGCCTCCGGCACACCCATGTCCTAAGAATGCTTCAGAATCCGTGGCGAATTTGGAATATGGACTGTCAGCAGTGCCACTCTTTGAAAATATGAATATTGTTGAGCAACCAGTAGACCTTGTAAACCTTGGAGATCACTACGCGGCCAAAGCAGAAAAGTTTCTTGGAGATGCGTCGCTTGCTGACGACCCTTTCTTCTTATACGTTGCTTTTGCGCACATGCATTTGCCTCACGCTCACGCTCCAAGGTATGAATGCATTGTCGCAATCGCAAATTGGATGCAGAAAACGTTTCGCAGAAAATAACGCATGTTATGATACGCAGCGCGAAAGAATTATTAACCCGCCGGGAATATGGCGCCGCGATTTCGCTGACGCGTCGTCCTTTCTCCCGTCGTTAGACTTGTCTACACGAAGCTGGAATCATAGAAAGTTCTCTCTAGTGCTAAATAGTGTAATAAAATAACAAATTGCGGGAAAAGCGAGGTTCAAACGTGTACGTTTTGCAGCGCAGTACCGATCATGAGATTCCCTAAGCCGATGCCGATAAAACTTATCATAAAGCATCCATATAGTGTCATCCTATATCCGTGTGTTGTGTTAGTTTTGTTGTTGTTGCCTAGGTTTGCCAATTCCACCGCGTTGAACACGGTGTACGCGGATACATTACATGAAATGGACGATGTGATTGGAAGAATCGTTTCAACCTTAGACATGTATGGTTTCACAGAAAACACAATGATCTGGTTTACTGGCGATAATGGACCATGGCTTGGGAAATGTGAATATGGGTGAATATAAATAACTTATCCCACTCATTTCAGATAAAATATCGGCTTCATTTGATTTACCATTCAACAGTGGAAACCCAGGACCTTTCTTGGGATCATGGTTGACAAAAACGTACGGTGGCGGTTCGACAGGAAAAACCAGCACCTGGGAAGCAGGGCATCGTGAACCTGCTCTGGCAGTCTGGCCTGGCCATATCAAACCAGGATCGGTTAGCGATGCACTTGTGTCATCAATGGATATATTTCCGACGGTTTTGAGTTATGCTGGCGTTCCGATGCCCCCGAATAGGCGATACGACGGCGTAAATATAGCGAATATTCTAGAGGGTACAGTTTCATCTGCACATGAGGTGAGCTATCTCTTATAGTTGGCACGTTTTTTTTCTCGACGTCAAATGCGTACGATAAAGAATATCCATCGCCAGGAGGCGCAAAAGTTAGTGCTGGCACGTTTGTTCTCGACGTAAAATGCGTTCCCTTTCATTGCAGGTATTATATCATCCAAATAGCGGTCTAACTCAACCATCTGGAGAAATAGATACAATCCGTATGGGTCCTTACAAAATATTTTGGAAAACTGGTGGAACTTTGGGATGCAGTAGGAGCTGTGATCAAAAGACCGCGCCACAAGTAACGCATAACCCCCCCATCGTTTTCAACGTAGTAATCGACCCAGCCGAAAGCACACAACTAACGGAGAAATCTGATCCTAGCTACCATGACATCTTGCGAAGAGCGGAAAATTTAAGAAAGCAAATTGTAGAAGATATAAAGTCTGATAATACGACGGTTGCTGATTATTCGACTGGCCCTAAAGGCTATCCATGCTGCGATTCTACGAAATTTCTATGTCGCTGTCAAAGAGATCGGGAATACCCATTTCAAGTCGGTCCCTTTAGAGACTAGATCAACAACGGTTGAATATATCAAATTACGTGATCATAACAAGATAATTTGGCTTTGGCAGCGCTTCGCATTTTCTTACTCATTAATTCATAGTCATGGTGGCATTATAGTTTAGATATCAAGTCACCCTGTCGTTCGGCCGATGTATGCTTTACTGCGATATGTTGATTTTGTTGACATCAATTTTGTGACAATCGGCAGAATTTACCTCAGTGTTTAACCAGTATATAACAGGTTTATCTTAACGTTTCGTAAGGGTGGAAATGAAGCCTGCCCATAAGCTCATACGTGTAATGTTATATACTGTAGGTAGGGCCAATTCAAATTTGTTGTTATAGTAGGCTTCCCTGTACGTCCGCTTGAACTCTAATTTCCAAGCGTCAATCGTCAGTGTTCAAAGATCGTCCTTGGTTGTAAGTCAGAGAGTTAATTAAACGCCTACTAAACTTCACGCCCAATAAATAGGCCGCTGTATTGGACGCATTCTGACGCTGCTGTATTTATTGTAGCATTTTGAGTGGGCTTTATGAAAAGCGTAATTCATGTCGACAAACGAAAGAGCTGTTTGTTGTTTAATAGCTCTTTTAGAAGCTATCGTGTTCCTGCAAATAATGCGTATGTTGACAATTGCCATCAATCAATTTCTCGAAACATGAAAGATTGCACACTCTAAGCAACGTAAAAGCGGGGTGGGTGACTGAACTCGCCCACCTGCGTCCTTACAGTAGCGAGAAGTTATTCTCATAGCGGGTGTTTGAGTAAAATTGTACCAGAAATATGGAAATACAAACGCAAGAAATAGGAATGCTTTGAATATCAGAGAAATTGGATAGATGTAAACCGCTTGTATCGTTGCATTATAGTTATATTAATACAGGACTCCTGATAAATGGGGAAGCATACGGTAGCCGTTGCTGTCGCGGTGGTCGGTTTGTCTGCAATTGCATTGATTGTGGGACTCGTCGTTGGATTAAATGGAGCAGATCCACTGCCGTATCCACAACGCGACAAGGCAGTGGCACAAGGTAAAAGTATAAGCCTACTACGCTACTAGAATCATTCGCATCCTTACCTATAAGATATTGGCTTTGGTTCTCTTGATACGCCATGAGGTTAGCTACTATATGTATATATGTACATATCTATTGATTCTAACGGCGAGTTGTAGATGCGGATATCACAGATGATTTTATCTTTATAGCTGATCAAGGATCCATCATCGGATTGATGAGTGACCATGCGGGAATGTTTTTGGGCATCCCATTCAGTCAGCCACCCATTGGAAACTACAGATGGAGAAACCCAAGAGATGCCGTGCCTTTTCCGGATGGTGTCTGGGACGGAACGTTCACTCGACCAGCATGTGTGCAAATTTGTCATCAACCAGCGGAGGAATATAGCTGCCCACAAGAGGTTATAACTATAACATATATTGGTTTACAATTACGCTCTAATACAAAGCAACTTTTTCAACGAATCTAGTGGGATGAAGACTGCTTGTACTTAAACGTGTGGGTACCAAGAAGGCTTATGAAGTTGGTTGACAGTGATGACGTAATTGATGGAGAGCATTACGTCATTGATGAAGCGTATCAAAACGGAGGCGATAATTCGTTAGCAGTTATGGTCTTTTTTTATGGAGGAAATTTCTTGAATGGAGCAGGATCGGCAACGCTGTACGATAGCAGATATTTGGCTGACCAAGGAGATGTGATCGGAGTAACTACGAACTACAGGTAAAAGCTTCGAATCATGTCTACTTTGCGCAGGTTTAAGCTGCCGTGGCGCCATGGCTGCCACGACCAGTGACATATACTTGGAGAACTCAGGAAGCGTCAGTAAGGCCCGTTCACATAGAGCGTGTGAATGAAGAGATGTCAGCCATACAAAAACGAGAGTGTCGTGAGAGCAGATTCCTTGACGTCATATATGGCGTTTCTGTTATCGATTCAAGCCTTATTCTTGCAACTTTAACAAAATGCCGTATTTTGTTCATTAGTGAACTTAATGTATCGTGATTTGTCAGAGTTGGGCCTCTCGGCTTTCTGGTTCAAGGCGAAGGAGAAGACGCTGCGAAAGGCAACTTTGGAATTTGGGATCAAATAAAAACTTTGGAATGGGTTCAAAAAAATATTGGATATTTCGGTGGAAATCCGGACAAGGTAATCCGCAAGAGTTCTACAAAAAGAAATCATTAACTGAACAAATATATTAGCAATTGGCAATTTTTCCGAGGATTTATTTAGGTCGTAAGATGAATTTTTGTTTTGTTGTGGTTTTTTTGGAGATAAGCTTGTGCAAAATTTGAAGTCTACAGCCATTTTCACCGCAGAACCGCCTCCAGGGTGCTGGAATCAAACCCAAGGCTTGATGATGATTCCGCTTGGTTAACTCATAAGGCGCAAACACACAAACGGACAGATAAATGATTAGTCACGGGTAATGATCCTACGCACGCCTTAACACAGACTCATTCTCATGCAGGTCACAGTATTCGGTCAAAGCGCAGGCGCTGAATCCATTGGAGTGATGATGACGTCACCATACGTAAGGAACCTGCCGCGACCGCTATTCCATCAAACTATCATGGAAAGTAATCCTTTTGGATTGCCGTTTCGTGATACCGCTAACGCAAAAGAATTTGGCGGCAGATTTACAGAGACTGCCGGTTGCATGAGAGATGACATGGACTGTTTGAGACGAATGTAAGGGCAACAGCAAAGTGCGTATACCTATCTAATTAAGGTGTAATGTGAGTTTTGATTTCAGTGACACTGATGCGATATTGAAAGCGTTCACCGAAAGCTCCCTCGAAGTTGTGGGAGTCGATAAGCTTTTATTGGTATTCCAGCCGTGGAGTCCAGTAATTGATGGAGACTTTTTGCCATTGCAGCCGGTCGATTCTTTTGCGGCGGTGGGTGGTATTTTGCAGTATATTGCGCAGTATAGAAACTAGACTGGTATAGCCTAATCCTCTTGTAGTCTTCTTACTGTGTACCTTGGTTTGATTTACCCGCGAACCTGATAACTGTGACGCTATGCTCGACAAACGCGAAGTCAAATCAGAATCTCGGTGACGCATTCGCAGTAGCGTCCACTCGTGTCCACAGTTCATATGTGGGCCGCTCTAATTGCAACTCTTATTAGCAAGATTCTTCATATTGAAACATTTCACCATAATTGGCAATGCCATACACATGGCAAATAGCATTGACATTACCTAAATTGCTAGATTGAGCAACACCTCCAGTATCAACATTTATATAATTGCTTCGGCACTGGCGCGAATCGGCCTCGCTATTATTGTATATTGCTTTTATGGTTTACGTAAGCTTATGTAATTATTATTATTTTCCTGCGCTTCAAAGGGCGAAATGATGCAAATTCCATCGATATTTGGCGGTACGGTGGACGAGGCTGTTTTATACATTGCGCTTGCTTTTGGAAGTCCAGTGAACAATGTTCAGTATCGAACGGTATTGAGAGCGATCATGAAAGAGGACGCGGCAGCTATTGTCGAGCAATATCCGCCTGTGGTGAGTCGTGGGAACAATTTCAATGTTGAAGAAGTCAATACCAAATCTTCGCCTTTACAGTGTACTCTGCAGCAGAATATTATCGGGATTAATTGTGATAACAGAGACCTTCTTGGTGCACTTGGAACTGACTTCATATTCTTATGCCCGATACGATATGCTCTCTCAGCTCTGACCTCAGAAAACACCTACTTCTATGCGTTTAACCAAACCTGGTCCTTTTACGTGAGTACAAGCCTATATAGTTACCCGATGACCGACTTAGTGTATTCAATTCGAAGTGTAATAACAATGCGTGCGGTAATTTTGAAATGCAATATTTCAGGAGCTTTGGGAGATCCCGATGTGCTACGACGCGGTTTGCCATGCGGCGGAGCTGCCTTATGTCTTTAACGTGGAGAATCTTACCGTACACGAATATGAACCTGCAGAAAGAATACTTGCCCAGAGGATGATATACTATTGGACAAACTTTGCCAAATATGCGGATCCCAATGGACTCCCATCACAGGTAAACGCGAGCACCACACACGAAACTGTTTTTAATCGCCTATGCCCTATTCTATACGATGACATCGTTAAAATTTTCACTTTGTTCCAGGAACAGCCTGATATAGGAGTTGTCGAGTGGCCGCGATTTGGAGATATTAACTCCGAAGACGGTTACTTTGGGCTACAAATAAGAGCAAAAGGGGACGTGGCGATGACCAACCCTTACAAAAAAGAATGTGACTTTTTTGATCAGTTAGACTCATATGGAGACCATTTCATGTTGCCATGAAATTTCCTTCCACTGTTCAAGTAATGATGCATTCGTGAACGATATATTCTATTGATTTTCTCTGCGTTGACATAGCTCTTGTAGTGATGGTAGTGAGGAGAATTGATTGGCATTCCTACAGTCAAAGGTGACTATAGGTCAGAGCGAATTCTTAAATTCACTAAGCGTTAGCGCCAGTGCCAGAGCAGCAGCGGCAGAAAAGGTATTTTGACCCGTATACATACATCACCGATCACATGCCATGTCGCTAATAATGACCCGCATGACAAATATTTGGTAGGAATGCAATTATGTGCTTACTATAACTCCTGTCATAAAAACTTAATCACCTTGATCTACTAGCGACAAGCAACTGAACCTCAAAGTTTATTTTATACTGGACGATAACCCGCCGACGTGTACTTTTTGTGTGATCACCCCCTTTCTGCGATATCGCGAGCACTCATTGCTCCCGTATATCCAAGGACTCCTTTTAGATAGATGTAAAAGCCCGCGGAAAAAGTCTTTTCAAAGTAAAGACAGTTGCCTAGATATACAGTTTTCGTCATGATGGATGTTATATACACAGTTGAAAAGATTTCGTTACAGATTCATACATAGAAGCGATTCAATTATATATCTCCAATTCGCCACACTCATTTCGATATTAATGATCTCCATAAGAATCCAAAGCATCGCAGAAGTCACAACCTTCAGCATCCATATTTTTGATCACAAAATCGCCGTTGACAGCAGATATTTGCATTGCGTAATAATCATCAGATCCACTTTCTTTGTATTTAGGCCAATAAACTGCTTCAACATCGTCTGCGATTGATTTCACCTACGCCAAAATGAACCCATCCATTGTCACGACCTCCCACTACTAATAAAACGTGCGATGGATAATGGCCCAATCGCATAATCGAGAGAACCGCGCGCTCAATTCCTACTCATCAAAAACCTCAGCCGCTCACGATTATTGGAATAGTTATTTTACCTTTGTAGGATCGCCATTCGGGTTTCCATATTTTGCAAAATTTGTCCAATAATATCCCATTCTGTTCGCCATTACTCGCTCTTGTTCATCATATCGATACACTGTCAGATTCTCCATATTGAAAACGTAAGGCAGTTCGGCAGCATGGCATACTTTATCGTTGCAAGGCTCAAATCCCCAAAGTTCCTAGTTCAAGTAAAACAAGATAGCGGTATGGGAATTTACCAGAATGAATTACAGAACCGTAAACAATGTCCTCTGTCTGCAAAAGGAGACCTTAGCCCACAGCGTTGTCTGACTTCATCATAGACCTTACCTTAAACGACCACGTTTCGTTGAATAAATAGTAATAAGTGTCGGTTTCCATTGCGTTCAGTGAATATCTCGTGGAACACATGAACAGGAACCATGTAGTTAATTTTTCCATCAAATCCCTGTTGTCGCAGAACGGGCCACCTGCCACACTGCACTGCAGTAGAAAACACCATGAAAATGAAATTCTGACGATTATGATATAGGATTGCATACTGCTTACAGCAGGTACAAACGCGTCCAAAATCGCCGGGGCATCTTCCTTCATCATTGCGTAAACAATCGCTCGATATTCCGCGTTTGATACTTCTCCCGGAAATGTGCCGTATATGTAGCTCTGTGCTTCGTGTTGTGTGACTCCCATCATGCAAGGGATTTGAACAACTTCACCCTGTTGCAATCGATAACGTGCAATAGAAAAGGAGTAGGACGAAAGATCATTCGATCGACAGGACTAGAAGTCAGGAATCTTTCTATTATCCCCAATTGTCCCGATTATTATACCCATGTATCTGCTCCAGCCTGTCCCGTTCGTGGTGCAAAACTCCGCCCGGTGATAAGCGCCACTGAAAAATCTTCTTTATAATAATAATATTAAATATGAAGGGTAGGCCATGGCCTACTTTAGTACTTTAATAGGCCATGGGTAGGCCTATATCTCCTTGTGGTTACCAGGCAAAAGAAGTGCCAGGAATGATCAAGAATATCATATATTAGTTTCCATCTAGCCATCAAATTCGAACCTACCTATTCGTATTTTGGGCTTTTCATGGTAGGTCTGAGTAACCATTCGTAATCTTACCCCTAATGGTCTACTTCAGACCACGCCTCACCTTTCCAAACAAGTCAACGGGTTGTTCTGGTAAGAAGTCGCCTTCAATGACAGGTCCCCAAGGTTGGAAAAGTAGAAAGAGTTTCTCAAATCCAACAATTTCCATAAAGTTTGCACTAAAAGCATCCATGATTTCATCTGTATTTCTTCAATAAAACGACATGTATGCCCAACAGTTTGGCTTTAAAATTCAAATAATGACCTACAAATTTCGTAAGCACTTCATATCACCGCGCTGACATCCGGCATGGTCTGCGAACCGCGCTCCATATTCCATTGCATTATCCCATTCTCGAAAAGGTAAACCAAATGGATTACTTTCCATTATGCATTGGTGAAACAAACCCCGATTACGAATGTGTGGTGACGTCATCAAGACCCCAATTGATTCAGCGCCGGCACTTTGCCCATATACAGTTACCTGAAACATTAAATTTTAAGTTAGTATATATAATAGGTGATTTGATTCGCCACAAATAGGAGATTGATATACTTTATTAGGATTTCCACCGAATTTCATAATATTTTCTTGTACCCATTCTAAACTTCGCACTTGATCTTGTATACCGTAGTTGCCAATAGCTGCGTCTTCGCCAGAACCTTGAACTAAAAATCCCAACGGCCCTACTCTGCGCAAAGAACACATCAGAATTAGCCTGGATTTCATAATAACTTCAGAAATTTTGTTTTAGGGAACACACAAATTTTAGTAGATTAAACAGGATTTTCGGAGAATCCTAAATAGTTGCTAATGATATAATGCCGAAGAATACACCATTCTGTGAACCTTGCTGGCGTAGTGTTCACTATTCCCGCACCATCTTCCACACATATGTAGGCCAACACACACTTCCGGTCCGACTGACAGAGAGAGGAAGCGCGAGGACAAAAAGAGCGACAGTCTTTTCATTTATTCGTCTGTTTCTACGTCGTACAATCTACAAGACAGGCCGATCGAAGGGATATTGTTAGCCTACCTGTAATTCACTGTTACTCCAATGATATTCCCTTGATTGGCAAGAAATCGGCTGTCGTAAAGTTCTACAGAAGCAGACCCAACTAGGAAATTTCCGCCATAAAAGAACACCATCACCGCCAGAGAATTATCTCCTCCGTTTTGGAAACTGGGATCGATTACATAATGCTCCCCGTTTATTACTTCGTCTTCTTGTACTTTTTTCAAGACTGTGTGAGGAACCCAAACATTCAAGAACAGGCAGTCCTCAGAATATTGATCCTGGAAAATACGCATCGCTCATACATATATACCCTGCCCTCTAGAACATTCTCTTGAGCCTTGAAACTCAATTAGCCAGACCCAAGTTGGATAGCCTACTACAGTAAGGTTCCTATCCTAACAACTTCAAGAGTCGTGTCGTGATAAGCTTACTTACTGAAATTAGAACTAACTAACCGCATCCTCGCTAGTGTTATTTTCGAGTCAGCAAGATAATTAGGAAGCGAAATGCGGGAGACAAACCCCCGCCTTCGCGGTATAGGGGTAGTTCGGTATTTGACTTGACTTTTCAAGTGTAAATAACTATGGTAAGGCTTGCCTATCACAGGGATACTACTGGATAATGGCTTACAGGTCCATTGGGCATTCGATATACAAAAGAAAAAAATACCTCTTCCGGACAACTGTATTCTTCAGCAGGCAAACGACAATTTTGTATGCAGGAATCTCTCTCGTACGTTGCATTGTAGTATAAGTCATCATAGGCTAACGGCCTGACAGGATTTTTCCATCGAAGTTCCCCGACTGGGGGTTGACTAAATGGTATACCGATGAACATCCCTGCCTCTGGAGTCATCAATCCAATTACATTCCCCTCGTTTGCTGTCAACAATGCAACGTAATAAGGGTCGGTAGATTGTGTAGATTACAGCGGAGACAAAATCAAGCTGTTTTATTACTTTTTGCAATAACTTTATCCAAATTTGGCCCCTCCAATTGCGGTGATGAGTTTGGTGGTGGTGATGACGGAGGCGGAGAAGAATTATCGCTATCTTCTGGTACAAGCGTGACCACCAAACTTACAGTTAAAGCGATAGCCACCAAACAAGCCACCGTAATAATTGCAATGGCAACTGACCTCTTCATTTTCTGGTGTTTCGCTACCTGTGATCTAGAACTACAAGGCGTGCACCCAGAGCAGGCCCTAAATCGTAAAGTTTTCAAAGCTCTCGGTGGCTCGTATCGCCTGCTGAACAATATTTACTCGTAGGCCTACATTTTGATGCCTAACATTGTCATGCCATGTCTATAAATCAGGTCATGATTGCAAATTATTCCATGACAATAAAATGCATAGATTGCAAGCGATGATGTTGTGATAATTTTAATGGTGAGCTAGAACGATCATTTAACGATATTTACACATTGTGTTTAGTAGGTATGAAAAATTCTCTTGAATGTTTAAACTTAAACAGTTCGTCACAGATGCAATAAAGGCTGGCCTGATTGTCAAGAAATTGAATAGGCAACAGGCACGACCAATATCCAATAATACGCATATTATGCAAGGGCGAGCAAAAATCAATTTAGGGGGATGATAATATATAATATGAAACATAAGATATAGTAGCAAGTGGTATTATTATAAACGTAAACGTAAAAATAGACGGCATACTGCCCCTCGCAGTGCCGAGACATGGACGCGCGGCTGAGGCAGATCTTCGGACGTGGGGCATCTACACTTCATCTTCTACAGATCTTCGAAGGGACCTGGACCTGACAACACACAAGACACGGAGGGGGAAGATTAGTTTCAACGACCGACCTATATCCGTTCAGGTGCTATGAAGTGGAGGCTTGACCGAGCGCTGAAGCATCGGCGTCTTGGGAAGATCCTATAGCTCGTCAACTCACAACCAGATCGGCCAAATTTCACCAGCGATCTATGCTTGCTCTGCGGACATCAGACCTCGCCGCGCGCCCGCAAAACCAGTACAAATGACTAGGCTATACAAAAAAAAAGTTTCAAATTCTAACGTTTATGGTTGTTGTGATCAACTTACACGATTGAATTTATCTAGCCGTAACATAGATTATTTAGTATGCTAGTATTATAATTGATCATCATTTAGTTTTGTTTGATATACAAGGCTTATATATCTAATTCTAAAAGGTAGAATGTAAGCTAGGGATGAGGAATCCAGAAAGGTCATAGGCCACGTATGTAACCAAGCGAGACCAACGTCAACAAATCCGTTGCTACTTGCTTGGTCAAACCTCACAGAAGTCGATCTGTCCTGCAAGCGTTGAAATACTGAGCATCGACTAGCTTAAACGCCATGGACACGCCACTTCGAGGTAGCCAAGTACTAGCCCCACAAATGAGGCAGACGTTATCAAAACTATCTACAAGAATTTTTACCTCTGGCAAACCAGATTACGAGAATATGCAATCTCAAATGCCAGGTAAGGTGTGATATGAAGAACTTTCGAGATATCGACAATCAATCACTAACATATTTTCCAGGAAACGAAGTATTATCCAGCCTCCCGTTGCAAATGTCAATGTATTTCAATGCCTACTTATTTCCATTCTGGTTTATCACGTACTGCGTAATGTTAGAGGTGAAATACCCATATTTGGAAGGGACCTTTAAAGTCATATTAATAGCGATTTTGATCTTGTATACTATGGTGGAAATCATTCGCCTTTACCTCGGATACTTGGGAAATCTCTATGAAACGGTAATATTGAGTTTACCCATGTCATACTGCCTGTTTTAAATTGACTATATCACATATTTTCATTTAGGTTCCCGAACTAGCTGGATGTGTACTGTTGAGCATTCCTCAAATTATTCTACTGATCTTAATTCTTGCCCATCCTCTTGCTATGCCTCTACCAATGGATGGAGCAATGGATGCAGTATTGTTGTTTCTGGTAGTTGTCGAGTTCATTGCTGGAACAAGCGCACTGTCTACAATGTCAAAGCGGCAGGCATTGAATTTCCGTCTCCGTGGATTCATTGATTTGGAAAATGTCAATACTCCATTGCTGGATGATCCTAATCATCCGCAGACACTTGGCAGATATTCATGAAACCAATGTACCCCTGATCAGAGTGACAACAAATGTGCTTCTCCTCCAATAAATTGATAGTGGAACGCAGCAGAAGAAGCGAACAAATGTATAAAAACTTTGCGTTTTGGAGACAAGATATCAACTGAGCAATACATGGCAGGCCAGACAAATTGTCTTGTAGCAAAATACATTCCCAATCGAGGCTCAATGGATTCGAAGCCATTTCGATGACCATTGGTGCAGAATAATTGCAGTGTTTTTACAAGATTCTGGTAGCAGACTGATATTGTTTTCTGGGAGGGACGGATGTCTTTAAAATGCAATACTGGTATCGACACCCTGATCCCTTTTGCAAAATTTTCATTTCAAAATATAGGCATTTGCGACGGAGATGTGCTATGTAGTACTATAGCCATTAGCCAATGCTTAGTTATTAAATCATTCAGCATTATGTTACTCAAGGTGGCTCTCATTGAGAGCACCTATTGTGGAGAGAATTCCAGAAATACAGCCTCTCTGAATATCGTTCAGTCAGACCAAGACCTCTTCTCTAGACTAACATTATCAGTAACTCCTGTATGGATATGGTATGGTGGCAGAAAGTTGTCCAGCTCATTCGCAAAGCGGCTGAGGACGCTGAAGCAAACACCAGGACAGGAACCGGTTAATTGCCAAGGCAGAATGACTCTCGATCTCGCACCACTGTAGGGTACGGCCAAGCTACATAATATCAATTTGCGATATCAAGCACAATTGTGACACTTCCGATGCATGACAGGAAAGGCCCTCGAGTAGCCAATTGAAACTGTAAGCTCTCAAAACTTGTCAGGCTCACCATGTCGTGAGGTGGGGCATTGCCATTGGATTTTAGCAGCTAACTGATGAACGTCATCTCCTGTACCCCTGTATATCAAATTTAATAGCACATCTGTATCATATCATTCCACAGTATTCAGTTGACAACACTTTGCATTTTATTCTTATAACTGCAATTACACTTGGGCTGCATGACATTGACAAATATCAATTCATGTCATATGCTGCGATTTCAAATTATGAACACTATAAAAGACAATTAAAATTGCAATTACCAAGAGAAATATAAAGTAAATTGACCGTATCGCTGAATCATTCTTGTCTATGACGCATTGGTCATTTTATCTGACTTGTACCAAATTGGCGATACCAACACGGTCTTCACCAAAGTCGAAGGTAACATAGAATTTACCCATGAATACATCGCCCAAAATCCAGAGCGGGCCCGCTGGTTTTGGAATATCTAGTCCCATAAACCCAGAAATACATTGTTTTTCTCCACCACTCTCCTCCTGGCAAATATAATTACGTATTTAGCTCAGCGAACAATGCAATAACCTACTGGATCTTACCTGCAGCACGTAATCCTGAGGTGTTAGCGTGTATGTTTTGCCCCCAAGCACAAAATCTATGTTTGGCATATCTGGGATTTTATCGCATACCACAAGCCACTAAAAGTCAGATTTGATACCGCTTTAGATGTGGTAAGTTATAACTAGCAAAGTTTACTACCTACCTCTCCCGCAAGGAAAGGAATTGCACCAATCGCTTCATTAATTTGTCGAATCTCTTGTGTAGGGCCGGCCAGTAAAGAAGTTCCAGAGTCAACAATTGTCTCACAGCCGCCTACACATGCCGTCTTGCTTCCACCAACATTAACAGCGTCCATGGCAATCTGCCAGTATGCCTGTACAAATGGTATTGCTGCAATATATCCATTCTATATACAATAAAATTTATACTGACTTTTCTAACGACAGGGTGCCAGTCGAAATCACCTACATACCGGCTTGAGTCAGCACCTCCTAAATAGAGCTCACCACCAATCTGATCATCAGCATTTCTAGTCAAACCCACAAAACAAAGGTTATACGTCTGCACAAAGACAATAGATGAAATACAATAAAAGCTTACCTATCCAAATAGAAGGAGAACTGTGGCTTCTCTACGATTTTATTGGCAATCATGGTATTGAAAACTGGCACAATTTTATCAACAGCTATTGACGGATAGGCAAGACCAAGTATTCCATCAAATTTGGCAACAAGAAAGGTAATACCAGGTTGCTTAACGGCTTCAGCAAATGTCTGAGGGGCAGCAGTGAGCCCTGCCATCTAAAATGTAGCATTGCAAACGTTATAATATGTGACATCCAGGATGGGAAGATATCGAGACTGAACGGTAAATTTTGAACAAAAATAACTTGATGACTAACAGTGAAAAGTAAATATACACAACAGCATTATGCACCCATTGCTACAAAGGACTGAGAATTTGTTACTTTGGTCCATGCATACATCATTGCTGCTGTTTCAACAATAACATGTTTACCATCAGTTCATAAATATGTCACAAAGAACACCAAGCTCTTTGTGATAATACAATTTTACTACCTTCTAAGACATAACAATAATAATAAGTTTAAGGTAACTCATGTGCATAGCCTACCCAATTATATGGCCAAATGAAAACCACTCCGAGTGGTTATATCTTACCATAACTTTGTCCGTGCTACAAAATCCCTTCAGACTACCAGAGCCATACTGAATTTCAAAATCGGTTCCATTCGCCTGATAGGTGGATGACATGGAGTGATCATACTTTCGGTGTGTCACTTAATGCAAGAATTAAGCGGTAACAAGAAAGAGTCACACACGTAGGGTAGGCGTGCATTGTACAATTAAGTCTCCAATTCATAAAGTGCTGGTGGTATCGCAATTGCCACACATATTCTAGTTGCTTGTATTGTAATAGTCCAAGAAAACTCAGTAACTCACAGCATGCAATGTCCGTAATGGAACACATTGACGATGGAACCCATAAATTCGAAGAACCGGTGTCAAACACTACATTGAAAGTCTGAGGAGGCGTTCCAATGGTAATTTCACCGTAGTATTGCGCCTGAATGTTCATTCAAAGTTAATTGTGTTTAATGATATCAGTAACATCGATTTAGCAGACGATCAATAAAACTAAAAGTTAAAATGAAACTACAAAGCACAAAAATGTATTGTGAAATTTATGCCAGAATTATACATCAATGTTTTGTACCATTGGCCTGTATTTTGTAGCATTAACACCACTCAAATAGTTTGCTGCTTACATCCATGTAATTTGTCAGTTCCTCTGGGCCAGCCCCACTGTTTCTGACCATATACTTCTTGGCATCACCAGTGTATGTCAGTCCTTGTTCTCGCAGCTGCTCCCTCAATCTCCTGAATTTCCTTAGCTTGATTCTGAGAAAAGCAAGATAATTTTTATCTTCAAATTAGGAATAACATGTTTTGTACAGAAACTCACATCTGTCCGCTACATAAAACGACCAAACAGGCCGCAATCACAAGAAATCTCATGCTTGTCTAGTTTGTCTTTGAAAGCTATTTCTAAACAAAGGTGTTAATACATATAATACTCGCCGATTCTCAGCCTGCGAGGACGAGGTATCCTTAGGCCGGTTTGTCCACTACCACCAAGCACCAGGCCACTAGCATAAACGTCTATTTATATAACATAAGGCGTCGATCTGTCCGTATTTCTTTCGACGGGAGACGAAAACCGGTCCCACCATATCACCCCACCGTTTTCACCAGAATGCCCACGCAGACGACAGCTACAGCAATAACAAAGGCGTGTCGCAGGAGTGCTGGGTCCGAGGGAGACGTCGCCATCGCCACTAGTGCGGAGCAAAGCGAAGCCGCCGGGCCGGGCGTCGGCGTCCCACAGACGACATCTAAATCTGTGAGCTATATATTTTTGCTGTAAGAAGATCACGTCTGGCTGACAACGCAGCACCCTTTCCACCTTTGTCATCACATCACATGACCAGTGAAATTCGGTATTAAGTTTTAGCACTCGTATCAGACACGTGACTCTCTACTGCGACTTGCATGCATTGTGCGCGTGATCTTTCGTTGCATCTTAGAATTAGCAGGCTTGCAACATCAGCAAAATATGAGCTGAGGAGGAACATATTTCGACCATCCCTAGACTAGCAATTCTCTTGAACTAGCGTAGCGTAACCTCCTTCATCGCGGTACCCTGGTGACCGCCGACATTGATTACGTTGAATTTCCATACCGAAAGCAATAACATGTTATGAAACTAATGAGCCAGCCACAACCTCCCCCCTCGACCAGCATGTTTTGAGTGGAAGTATGCCTACCATGTCTTAGAGTCGTTGTTTGAAATACTCATACTCCAGTCTACGCAAAAGCATAGAATCTATGCAGCAGATTGTCATATACATTACTCAACTCAACCAACAATGAGAAGAGGCTCTGCACGAAACGCGAGATCTTTATGCGCAGGTAAAGCATAACACAAATCTCAGTTACGAAAGATACACCTTGCCATGCACATTAAAAACTATGTATACAGTAACACAGACACTGAGTTCCCGTTATAACACGAAAATCTTTCTAACAAATAAAATACCCGACATATAGCTCAATTACCAAACTCTCAGCAGCAACAAAATAGTCTACTATAGTCTACTATAATCTAGGTCACATTGACCCAAAAATTCAGAATTCTTGAATGATTGATATGATTGATTCATTGGTCGTTGAATTACCTAACAACGTGCACCATAATCTGCAAGTACTTTCTTACTGCCACTGCCACTGTTTGACAAACACCCTCGCTAAAACCGGCCCGTAAATATAAAGATTACATAAAATCATTATATTCTGAATAGTCCATAATATCATCTTTGACACCACTCTTTGTCCCACCAGCAAGTTTGGCCTTATTTGTTTTCTTTCCTCCTTTCTTTTGCTGAAACAATTCAAATGATCAAAACATTATGTAATCGTCATGGATGGACAGAGTAGGGAGATGCTCTTGACTTAGAGCTTGATTGACACAGCACATGAGAACATTAACTCAAAAATAGATCCGAGTAACAATTGGAACAAGATATGCATTCATTAATATATATCTAGGACTTACCCGTTCTTGTTTAGATTTTTCACTGTGAAGCACACTTAGTGAACTAATAATCTTTTTCACGGACTCTGCATCGACTGAAAGAAAAAGTACACAGCCAGGATGATGATGTGCTGTGTTTATGTGAATGCATTGAAATTGCGGGTCAAGGTAAACCCAAGTGGCAACTTTCAATGAATACAAATTGAGGTCTTTATTGTGTAGCCTCACTGAATCCAGGTCACAAGTCAAATCAAGTCACCTAGACCTTAAGTCCAAGTTGAGTCTCTAGTCTCTCAAGTTACAAGTCTAGTTGAGAAATTTTGCTGGAAATGCGCACACCAACAATTTCGTCAAATCAAAATAGTTGTTCGATTTTAAACTTGTAAAATGGTGGAATTTAACGGCCTTGATATCGCAAATGGAACGTTTGATTTGATCTGCCGGAACATATTTTCAAATTTATTGACAGATGATTGCTAATGACATTATATAAAAGAAATACTGTGATTAAATTCATGCGAGGGTATTGATTTCATTTACAACTTTCTAATGTCGAGTCTCCATACATATTTCCTAACTCTTGAGTCTAGTCACCTTGACGGAGCCTAGTCATTTGGGAAAACGTGAACGGTTTCGCTTGGTTACTAAAACAGCATAATCTGGATTTTGAATTTCAATGAAGGAACTGAGGTAAACCAGACCTAAGACTAGATGATTAACACTCACTTGACAAACAGGCATTGCGGAAGAGGGTTTCGAGAAAAAATTGATAATGAGGCGAAGATTCAAATTTGGCAAACTTTTCTGATATCAGCTTTTCTAGATTTGTGAAGTCATCTTTCGTGGATGGATTGCAATTATCGATTGTGATCCGGCCAGGATCAATCATATCCACACCTAAAAAAACGGTCAACATCAATATCTAATTACACAACCCACCTTGATGAAAACAGAATCAATTTTAATTAAATGCCGATATTCAAATTTCAAATACACAAGTACTTATGATGTGACCATCAAACATCAACGATGGAGTTTAATGTGGTGCTCATCTTACCAAATGTATCTCTAGCAACTTCTAAATCAGATTCCTGTGCTAATTTCTGTGCAAGTAGTTTGTCGGCAAGTTTGTCTTCGGGTGTTTTGGCAGCTTCTGCAGCAGCAAGACGTCTAGCTTCAGCCGCCTTAGCAGCTGCTTCTTCTTTTTCCTTTAGCTTCTTTGCAAGCGCTTTCTTCTTGTTTAGTTTGGGCTCCTCAGCTTTTTTTAAAAATTGCACAGTAGAAAGAATGTTAGAGAAGGATACAGTAGTCAAGTTAAGTACAAAATAGTTCAGCTAAAGTAGTGTGTCACAGTAAATGGATAGGAAGCCAGTAAAGGACTGTGCAAATTGACAAATCGAAAGCCTCAACCAAAACCTATCATTATATGTTTATAATCCGATAGAACTCACATTCACATATATTTTCTAGCCTATGCCATATTTTGAGAGATCTGTGATATTCCATCATACATAGGCCTAGCAGTATTAGATAAGCTTACTTTTAGGTTGTGTCGCCTCAACGCCCTCTTTGTTACTATCATCTTCATCATCCCAATTGTCTTTAATGTCGTCATCTTCATCTTCTCCTACCCATTGGTCAGTTATTGTTGCTGGCAAGTCAACAGGACGAGGTTCAAAATCTTCATCATCTGAAAATGAATTTACGAGGTCATACATTAAGCTAACCGTCAGTGAATTCAACCTTGGTTAAGCGTGCTGGGTAAATCAAGTTTTATGGAAACCGGCAGCATAATTTCCTGAAATTTTCATGCTATATCACTGGCGTGAGTCTCCTGATCGGGTGTACCAGTATTGACTTTAGGCCGTGAACTTCAGCTCACTTCACTTCAGGTGACACTGAATTGGCCGTCCTGAGATCAAATTTACGGTTTGATAAATAAGTAATCACTTACCCCAATTGTCCATAGCTAAGTCTCGCCTGTATAAGCCTGTAAAACGTGAAAACGATTATGCTATCAGAAATATGAGACGAAGCATTTGTAACGCCAGACTTACGACGGCACATACAGACAACTTACTTTGTATTTTCCAAACACGATGTGGTAAATATGGCACGGCTCAGAATCTTTATTCCTTTGACTGAGACACTCAAGCGCAAAAACACTCTTCCTGGGTCCCGACGAGGTATATGTGGAGCACGGGAGCCTTCACAGGAGCTTCCCTGGAGCTGTCACGGTACCTTTCACCATCGAATATGCTTCCACAAGGTTCCACGGCAGCTTGAGTAAAGTTGGCCACGCATGGGTTGTCACCATTGAGATGTGTCTATGGGCGTCGGTGTCGCTCGCTTTCTGTTTGCTGGTTGCGCTTTCTCCACTATGTTGTTACAGCCCGAAATACCATATGTATCACTTCAGATAAGCTGTCGGCAGTCCAGTGAGTTGGTTTAGAATGGCCGAAACCCCGTACACAACGGTATATATATATATATATACTTGTTCAATACGATTTGCCCTTTTATTCTTCGAAACAGTGTAAGCCTACGCATGGTCGCACGTGTCTGAATGCTCTAAAGTAGCAACTAGCGGCTATCCTATATAGGCCTAAGCGTAGCCTATGCAGTATAATGAAATTTAGCCCAACCCACTTCATTTATGGAGTTAGTCGTACTCGTTAGACGCCGATGGGTTAAGATATACCCTTGCTCATCCCTTCTTCCTGTTGTATTTATTATTACAGGCCTACCACAAGCGACGATTGGGAACAAATTACATCCGATCCTATGCTTATCTTATTGCCTATAGGAAGCTACATGAAATTCTACAGATATCAACTGACACATGACACCAATATCTCTACCACTCGTGAATTATTTTGGTCCGCTTTCATACAAGTGAGCGTAGGCTAGTGACTGGCTGCGTGGCGTACAAGTCTACAAAAGGACCTTTCGTACACTCGCTTGTCCTCTATTGTTCATTCTATTGAGAGATACGGCATATCGATAAGCGGCTTACAGATCTAGTTTTGGAGTCTATATAGGGGCGGGCTACAGGCCTGTGTTATGAAAATATCGGCGGACGGTTAAAGCGGTGTAGATATAGGCTAAGCTAGGCCTATATAATTTTTGCAATGGGCTGTTCTGCAAGCAAATCAGCTGAAAATGATCCTATCACAGTTGCCAACGTCCGGGCTGACATCGTAATTCAAGAAGGTCAAAGCCAAGGTGATCGGAAAAAATCCATAGACAGTGGCATAAGTCTGAACGGAGAACAGTTTGAGAAATCCACGGCGCAATGTACAATATCCGCTACTAGAAAACACTGTAACGACCAATTTGACAGGAAAGGTACTTCTGCAACTACGGATAACTGGTCTTTAATTTTATTCTTTTAATTCTGCAATGTCATTTGGCAGGAATCGCATTTGATATTCCTCTGGACAACTGTGTCATCACAGGTTCTGCTCCAAAACGTTTGAGGGTAGGCTTATTTATAACTCATAGGCTACGGGTTGCAATCTCCATAATTTATATAAAATTGAATATTAATGGAGATGATGGCTGGTGGATGAATAGAATATAGAATAGATATAGGCCTATAGAGTAAGAAGTTGACCCGGCTAATTTAACGTTCGGTAATTATGTTTTACACTAAATTATTCGGGATGTTAATTTTGTTAAGTTAGGTTAAGATGAGGACTGATATGACTGTATTCTCTATCTAACGAATCCCACCTATAGCCTAAACGTGTTATTTTATTTCATATCAGCAATCTCGTTCGGAAACCCGCCATCGCAAATTGATATATGACAGTCAAGTTCCACCTGATGAAAACGACGCAAAGACAATACACGAGGTACGTGGTAACGTAACCTGCGTGTGCTGGTTAGTGAGTGCTACCAATATACTAATACAGCAACCAACAGACTTATACTTGCAGGTTGTAGAATAGGCCTATCGTTGTCAAAAGAATCATAGTTTATTCTGAACAGTTCACCTCTCGATGTAGCCTAAATATATATAGGCTGAGGCACTTCAGCGTAATTAGATTACGTAATACAGGATATTTATTTGAACAAGCCGTAGGCCTAGCAACCACAAGCACTTCAAAAGCTTAGGTAGATTGTGCGTACATCTGAATCTGAATACAGCTTCGCACCCAACTGAATGTTTAAATTACCGATCAAGCCGTATTGTTGTACCAAACACCTGTTTCCTACCACCTAATTTACGTAACCTATAGCTAACGGTGTGCGATATCTCTCATGAAACGTTGTCTATACTCTCGGCAGCTAGCGGAAAAACAAATCCGTGCGGAGCAACTACGGAAAATGGAACGAACTTCAGTCGTCGCACGACAAAAAAGACGAGACGCAAGAGCGCGAAAGGTTCAGGAGAGAGTGAGCGAACATTTTACGGTCCTTGTGTCACGATGACGATGGCGGATGCTTACCCCTTGGGGTACATTGTGATGATGCCACAAAATGAATATCCTCGTGACAAGGTGGCCGTAGGTCTGTACTTCAAGGAAATTCATACAATCAGAGCAATAACAAACTCTCTGAAAGTGACCTATGGCGAATTATAGGCCTTCTGTCACAACAGCAAACCTATTCGGACATACGATACGATCACTATAGTGTTCGAACAAGGTACGAATCGGTTGGAGGCCCTGAGATCGTTTTGGATCCCCTCAAAGCGATGATGATACAGCAAAATTAACTTTTTTCTGCCATTTCAGAGACGAAAACTACAAGAAGAGTTGGAAATGTTCCAGGACGAAGAATTTGGCGATATTGAAGTAGACGTCAACTTTCATGATGCCGATGGTAATATTGCATTCTGAGATTCTTTTCGGTCGGGGATCGTTGGTCATTTCGACTTGCTAAAGTTGTCTAGCTGCTGGGCCATTATTACCTTATCTCCACCTTCCGCGGCCCCTTCTGATATGACAGTCTGCACCACCCAAATTAACAATTTCAGCAACCCGGATAGGCATTCATACCCTCCATCTTCAGAGTGATGACCGACGCTTTAGCGCCTTGTGCATTGGGATGATGTATGCGTATGACTGGTTGTAACGAATTAGAAATTTCCCATTCATACTGTATATGCTTACCTTCAGATTACGATTTCACGACTTCTGATGCGGTAATTGACAATCCAGATCAAAATTATGAAACCACCGGAAGCGACTGTGACGTCATTGCAACGATTCGAAATACTGACGATTTCAGTGAAAATTTATAAGTCTGACTATGGCCTACTAAATTTAGTTTAATAGGCCATGGTCTCACTGTATTGTTCATGGGGACGACATAGAACTGTAGCAACCATGACGCTATAGACAGCCCTCCTCTTGAAAAAGAAAAACGATACTATGCAGAACGGATCGATGTTGTGGTAGCCTACACAGTATAGCAAGGGTGCGGTATGCAAGTACATGTTTTTACAGTGAACAAGGTGACTAAAGATTGCAAAAAGTCACTTATAATATGCCTTTCGTATACAAATAGAAATATCAACAGTTGAAATATTCGAAACTCAGCTAATCTACTTCTGATGATACTGATATACAGCATAGACACTCATGGTGATTGCCTCATGCTAGTTCCCGAGAAAATAAATTTCAAGCGTATAAAACGATCTGAGAACTGTTCAATCATAGCTACGCGGCTTCGAGTTCCTTCTCTTCGTTTTGCGCTCTTGGTTCCGGTGTCACTTGATTCGGATCAGCGCGCACGCCACTGAGCTTATGCTTCAAACAATAAATCGCTGCCACCAAGCCAAGCGCCACAGCAGCTACTCCAATTGTGATGAAGGCGATTTTTAAAGTACCGCTGAAAGTTGATATGAATATTGAGTATATAAACATGGTCTTATAGACTTCTTCACATTTACGTACTCGAAACCGCCTAAAGTTGCTTCTCCACTATGGTGGTCCGATTGATTGTTTTGAGATGTGATGCCGCTTTCTGACATGTTCAAAAAAGGCGCAGTATGAGAAAGAGAGAGAGAGAGAGGGAGAGCGGGGAGAGAAAAGAGCGTTTGAGCAAGAGCGTTTCGCTCCACGATATTATTTTACAGATTTTGGGATTCCGGAAAGTATGCTCAATATGAAAAACCGGGAAAGTTTCCGGGAAAAATACTCATCATATGTGGAATCATCGTGAGCTCGATAGATTAACTACAAATTCGAACAGCTCACGATTTGTTTTGGCTATGGCTGATTTAAAATCACGAGGATCATCTGATTTTCCAGGTATATTTTTCAGTGTCCAGCTGTTTCAAAATAATTTCTCGCTGTCCCGAAATTAGTGTCGGCGATTTATTCAGCAAGGAAGGTCACGTCATTTGCTCGGTAAGAGACGAGAGATTCTATTCTCCAAATGGTGTCCGCCATTTTAAAATTTTCATTTAGCGTGTCATCAAAGAATAATAATCAATTAGCAGAGCTTATAGAGGATAGAACACGGCTAAAATATCAACCAAGCCGTATTTTCAGTCAATTATAGCTAGTTAGGTGTTTTGAAGTCCCACCTGTGGATGTCGCAACAGTCGGTGTGGTAGTATACCCACATATTGCATTGACTTCGTCAGACTGATCATCACAGTTTACATTATTGTCGCACATTCTGGTTCGAGGAAAGCAGAAAGACTTATCCCGACACGCGTACTGTCTGAACAAAAGAATTATTGCTAATACGAGTTGGTGGAATAGGGAAAAGATATATAGTTATACTCCGTAGGACATCCTGGTGCAAATTGCGGTTCCCATCCATACAATGCCTCATCAATATTGTCATGATCGATCTCTTTCCGGGCTCTTCTGCGTGACCTTTGAAGTTGCCTTAAGCGCGAACCTGTCGCCAAGGTGTGAATGAATGAGGACAATCATAGAAAAATATCTGCATGTTAGAGACTCACCCTCAACAAAATGGTCGCCGGCGGTAATAATGGACGATACCGCGGCCAGTAAAAAAATAACATGTGTGATTAATAGCCGCATTCCCAGGGTGGTGTACTCAACTTGAAGCGATTTGAAGATACATACATCAAACGGAAGACGCTTCTGAAGCTGCTTATGATTAGCTACGATGATACTTAAGTAGGCTATGATATACTTTTGTCTTATTTAAAAGTAGATAATGTATTGATAGGTAACTGGTGGGGGTCCAAAGAACATAAAGAAGAATTGGAAATCCGGTTAGATAAACAGTTGAAATCTCAGGAAATGCTTATAGAGAACATGTCTTCAATAAAGCCTATCAACGCAAGTCGCAATATACCTATTCCAGTCCACCTGCCGAAATTTAGGCTGCTGTGTGGCTGCTCTGACGTCTAGTCGGAAGAAAGCCACACAAAAGAAGAAGGCGGCCTTAGGATCTGCATTTCGCTTAGTCACTCGTCATCAAAAGGTAATGATTGAGATTATTGATGGAACCTAAGCTGATTTTTGAAGAAAATGTGTCGGGGAGTTACGAGAGAAATGTTACGCGGAGACATGATGATAAAACTGCGTAGCGCGGATTCTAGCGCCCGTTCTGTCGTTACGAACTAAACAAATTTCCTCTAAAATGAGCAGACTTGACATTGGAGCGACTCATAACGACCCTAGATGAAAGAAATTAAAACTAATGACTCATATAGTCCTACTCATCTCCATACGACCGCAAATAGTTGGGTTGTTGCATCTGCATCAGTGCGGCAAAGTGAGCTTGTTATGTATCTAGTCCTGTATGACTGCATGCCAAGTCAGCAGAATTGACTATTGCTTGAATATCACTCCCCTCTGTAGATCTGTACTATTGAAGCTATACGATCAAGTCATAAAGGGTACCGAAAATCTTAGCCGAATTGGTATTTCACTGAAGGAAGGCCGACGTCGACGAACTGCAAGCTGTTACATTATCGCACTGGAACCCTCATCAACACCGGACGTTTTATATTCGACGATTTTCTTTTTCAGAATCCGCTTTCACCCAGGCAACGCAAATTGCTTAACTACAATGGTTATTGTTGCACTTGAAATCTGATTTCTAGGGTACGGATTATGTCACCACCTTCTTCTTAAGATCACGCTCAAGTGTAATAGAGGACAAAAAGTGGCGCAGATCGTTTGTTGAAGGTGTCTTTTCTCACCGCAATCGTATGGAAGTTTTGCGATTCATCATAATACGCTGAACGCTAGAAGTGAGGGATAAGTGCTATACCTATATTAGATTAATCATTCGTTGCGACAGCTTACGTATAACCGAAGAAGTCATCGGGCTGTTTGGAGAGATTTCGTATTCCTAAGCAAATCCCCACTTGTTGAGAGATGTGTTGTTTTGTAGCGATGATTGATTTCGGGTACATTGAAGCTAATTTGAGCTACCCTTCAAAACTTTTCATACGCGTCGTTGAAACAATGCAGTTGTTTTTAATCCAAAATAATTCTCAAAAATGATTCGACCCTAGCAACAAAAACAAAGAGCGGAGATCAGAAAAGGTAAAAGTGCGTCTAAATTTGTAACGCCATAGTATTAGGGACAATATAATACGTGTAGTCACAGAGGAGAAATAGATATTCCACATTAAAAGATATTTTGTAATTTCGGTATTGTCTGGGAGAGGAATTTTAGCAGACGTGAATCTTTCTAAGTCGTTCATATATTGCATTAAGCTGCTAAACATTTTGGGTGGAGCATTGCTCCATCACTTCCGGTCTTAGCTAAACTCTAAATCCTCCATCGGTAGAAAGCATTCTGGAATGTCGAGAAATCGTTGAAAACAAGTTTGTTGTGCCAAATGTCATTATCTGTTTAAAGAGAGTGGTGAATAGTGTATAGTAAAATATGCTTGGTGTGGAAAGTGCCTACTGAGAACGTCTGTCAGCCTACCCCTGCACTGCAACAGTGCATGTCAAAATCTCAGTTACCCAACTCATAGAGCTCATGACGACAATATAGGCAATCGTTTATGAGTAATGCAAGATCCACAAAAACAATAAATTCGATTTGAAAACTATCGGCAATCAATAAAAATTGAAACTGCACGCCTTTATTACGAAAAGTGTCTTGATTAGTTCGCACATGGCCTACTACATTCATGAATGTAGTACTGTACTGTACTGTACTGTACTGTACTACTGAATGTAGTCATGAATGTAGTACATTCATGAATGTAGTAGGCCATGGTTCGGACAAACAATTTGCAGCACCGACGAATTCAGCTGGGGCTTTCCAGCCTCATCACGAGTCGCCACATCATTAAACGTCAGCCACAGTTTCGTGAGGTCAACGACCTACCGTATGCAGCTTATCGCGAGACTGGATGCAGCTGATATAACTCAAAGTGCATGCAAAGACAAAAGAGATATTTACGGCATGCTCGTGTGATCTCATACAAATACAACTCTAGAAAACATACTGGTAAGTGCATAAAGTTCAAATATCTCAATAACACTGCCCTGTTAGCTTTGCATAAACACTAATAAGAAACATGAAACTTCTAATGGCATAACCAGTAAACCGGTACCAACCAAACGGTATATAAGTGAAATTGCATAGAGAAAATGTAAACTCAAGTATACCAGTGGTACTGTATCATACGTATCCTTAATCCTAATAGGCCTAAGCAGCAGAAATGTAACGCATTTCCGGATGCCAGAAAATCGACGATTGGTAGCATTATAAGTCATTCAGGAGAATATCGACTGCGTTAGGAAACAGAAAAAGGTGAAAGCGAGCGAGCATGAAAGACTACTCACAACTCTTGTACTCGAGCTCGTTGTCATTATAGCGCTAGAAGTTGTGACGCTGACTGTAGTTGTTCCCTCACTTGATACTGCAAATTGAAATAATTCGGGGTTAAATCCTCACTTATAGTAAGTAGATATTATCATGTCACTCACCTATGCTCCCTTTAGTTGTGCAATCTTCCGCCATGCACGGCTTCACTTCAGTCTGATTGGGCCTTGATCGATAAGTCATTCCCTCTTGGCCGCACCCATCTGCGAAGCACTCTGACCATGCAGACCATGGTGGCTCTGAATATATGATGACCATTTTTATGAGTACGACTCATCATACCAATCAAAAATGTTTGCTTACTCGTGGTCCTTGGTTGCTTTACGGATGGATGCGTTATTATGGATGTGATGTTAAGTCCATGGGAACCGTGCGGAAGTGCTATTATTATTATTATTATTATCACAGCAAAGATAGCTTGTCGTACGTAAGACATTTCAATAGATATATACTTTTTATACTTCTATAAAAGTATAATTTTGCTGTCTGCTGGAATAAACACAAAAATGGTGATACATTATTGCAAATGCTGTCATCCTTACTTGCAAGGACGTATCTTATCTATATTGATTCACCTTCATATTCACTTCTTGCACCCAAAACATGGCATTACGAAAGCCACGTATCTGCCTATATGCGCCCCATGCGAAATCACAGACAGCTATGCACAACCTCTACTAACACAAGCTATATAGTCCACTAACGAAAATATCAGAGGTTGCCGTCTTTTCCCTGTGACCATATTCATAAACGCCTTACGCAGTTTCATAAGTAATTATGTCAAGACTAAGCGTCAGACTATTCCAATATTTTGAACACAGCTTGGCTCTTTTGCATTTCGGTAACCATGGCAGGGATAGAATGGAATCGATGGAGATTTGATTAGACTTTGCTTGTAAAGACAAAATAAAGTGATCTGTTTCGTCTCCTCAATAGCGAACAATAATATTCAATAGTCGTGGCCTTATGGGATAAAGGCGTATCCCCATCCAGTTACGCGGTCCGTATCTACACGCTACAGTACATCTCCTTTTAGCTTTGCCTTTCTATTCTTCGCCGTCTTGAGCCAAAGAGTATAGGTTTCTTGACGACTAGATATTTGCAATAGTAGCGTGCTATCGACCAATTAGAATTACTTCCTTCATAGGTACTCTCTATATATACCTGTCTCATCCTTCATACCATACTTGAAGAAATCCCGCACAGTCACGAATTGATCGTGGAAGTCCATACATATGACATATCAGCATGAACATGCGTCACATCCTGAGTCCTGGAAATTCTATGGGACGCGCCTAAAGCAATCCCCTTAGACTTATCATGCAACAGTGCAGCAAAAATGATCACATGAGTTATTTCGGAAGTGCCTATAACTTTGAAGTCCATGGAGTTTGATGGAAGTTTTGCTTGAGATATAGTTTGACCGACTGCGAGAAGCTGAGGTCGTTTGCTCTTCCGTTATGTTTACGAGCAGGTGTAGCTTGCTAAGCATTTCGAGTTGCGGTAAACTGAAGAGCTATTTACTGTAGTTTCGGCTTTCTGTATTTATAACTTCATTTCTCACATGAATACCAGGAATTTACCACCTGTAGTGACGGTAATACCCGATTTTCATAGACGAAGTCACATTTTCCAGTGGCTACCTCGAAACCAGTAGCTATAATATATATTATATCGATGCATCGCGTGACGCCAACTCACGCGCTCACCAGCCACAACGCACGATAGTGCTTGGCTGAAGGTTACAGTGATCGATAGGGAGACTTCAACCGGAAAATGTCAGTTATGGTATCGTTATTAGCGAACTGCAAAAGGCAGGCTAGCTATGCCATCACGAACTTGCAAGTTGGCATGAACTTCAGTCGACGCGTCACGTCACTACCACCAGCTTGTTTATTCGAATTAGAAATTTAAGATATTTTATAATCAAACTACAAAGTACAAAGATACCCGAGAACGAATGTAGGCCTGCATTGAGGGAAAACCTGAATGACCTGAATGGACTTAAATCAGCTGCGCGTTCGTTTGATCAAATCATGTTACTCATGGTTAAACCAGTGGTTCAACCAACTGATATCAACATCGGGAATCGTGTCAATGATTCACCATTGTTTCGGACAAAGATTGAAGCGTAGGCTTGAGAAGTAGAGTCCAATTTTCCCATGTGATTTCAATGTCGTAATCGTGCTATAGCATGACGCAATATACGCCTAGAGCCCTAGATGGTAGGCTATAGCGTAAACTCGATCGAGCTATCATCTGAGATCGGATGCCGAAAAAAAAATCAAAAAAGTCTAAAGGCTACAGATAATACTTTTTGCGCTTGAGGGAGTAACATAAAATGTGAACATTTTCGGGCATTTTTAACCGCCAATTTACGACATATTGATCCAAATCTCTGTCTGCGTTATTGTCGGAATTCCGATTTTTGGCGAACTCTGCGAACTCTATATGGCAAAAGTGCAGACTGGGAGTCCCGCCTACGGTATTGGTATCCTTCGGAGTCTATAGACGATTTACGCTTACACTACTGGACAAACCAAAATACAGGTAGCAGAATTGTACTGTATAAGAAAACATTGGAAACAGAGAATTTCTCAAAAAATTCTAAAATGTGAATTGTAAAAAAAAAAAGAAACAGTGACGTTACTGAAACGCAATCGCACTCGTGAAATTTTGACTAAAGGCTTAGGCCTATACTGTATGTGGTAGCTCGTCATTCGTAAAAGTTTTCGCTGCGGCGTTAGACGTGTGCAAAACGCAGGAATGATGCAACGACAGTGAGAATGAGTAATCTAGATGCTGCATTGATGCCAGCGCGATTGCCACCAGTAGTTTGATTCGTGTTTCCTGTAAGATGATAATATATAGCGTTGACCGTTCATAACGTTAGCGCGTATATAAAGTATATATACAGTACCTTCGCAAGCCCTTATATTGCATACCCAACTTTCATCACTGTCCCCGGAACAGGGTATGCGTTCTAAGCCAAGAAGACACGGACGGGTTCGGGTATGAACTCCTTCCCCACAATCTTCAGAACAATTTGACCACTTTTGCCAGTTGCCCCATGCTAAACAAGAGTAAAAACTCAGCAATGATGAAATTCCACTTCAGCTAAATCAATTGACATAGGCTTACTTGATTGGATACACGCCCGCAAGGTGCATGATTGTTCCTGCGTGTTGTCTCCTTCGCATCCACCTCCGAACTGACAATACCTTATTCGTGATTTTATCCCCGGACCACATGTAGCACTGCACCGGGACCAATCGGACCATTGTGTATATTCTGAAACATATTTGGGAAGTCAGATTGGTTTTAGAAGAGCTCTCAACATGTCACGAGACCTTTAGAAATTCGCTGACAGTCAATAGCGCACAAGTAGTCTAACCACTAGCGTACCATAGCGGCCGTGCGTTTGTAAAAAATATTATTTCGGTAATAAAGGTGGATATATGGTCATATAGGCTTTTCGAAAGTATATGTTTGCGTTTTTGTTGCTACTAGTCGTGCATGTACGAAAACGGGACGTCGTTCCAGGACCACAGCTTCGGGAGCATTGCGCCCATGACGACCATGTAGAGAATTCCCCTATACCAACAAAGATGTCATGAAATGACAACTGACAAGCAATCTAGGCACCACTTAATAGTATACCTGGACACTTTGCCAAATTGCACACTTTGATCTCCTCAGAAGTTCCTATGCAGTTTGTGCCTGTCGTGCAACTACGTCCGCGGGCGCGTGATCCGCCACCGCATGTAACAGTGCACGATGACCAGGTACTCCATTTTGACCATTCTAAGTAAATATCATTTCGTTATTCTGCTCCTGTTCTGAGCTGCAGGTCTAGGCATGATCTCGCATCTAAGACGATAAAGCTAAACTCCCTCATTTTTACGGGATGGTAGTGTTGGTGTCAATCAGTTAATGCTCAGAATGACGCCCTTAGCATCACGTTAAAGCCAGCTATATTGATACGCTACAACGGTTCATAGTCGTTTTCGCCACTCACTTCCTTGACACAGTCCCAGGTTGCATTTCTGTCGATTCACAGCCGATCCTCGACAATTTGAGCCGCGACAAGTTCGCCTTCTCTTGCGCATGCCTGCACCACATGTTACCGAGCACGCACCCCACTGACCCCATCTTGTCCATGTTCCTTTCGGTAATGAAGGTGTAGTTGTAGCTGGGAATTAAATCGCTGTACTTTACACTTTTACGTATAACTTACCAATAATAATACCACCAAGGGTTTGCTGACACCATTGGTGCTGTACGCCAAATACTGCCGCTCCTGGGACGGCGTTGAGTTCGATTTATCTAACCACCGATACCGAGACCCTGTGGCGGTTGGACCATGGCCTACTTAGTAGTACTTTAGTAGTAGACCAGCGGTGGACAGCGGAGAAAATTTGTTTGATATTTTCGAGAAGGGAACAGCATAACATGCCATGACCCTTTCGTACTCGAATTCGTTTTCAGGAGGCTAATTGCAGTCAATCGGTCAATGTCCACAGATGTTCAGGGTATTGTGGGCAGAGGCATCCCGTGGGAAGTGAGGCAGTCGCCACTGTATCCTGAAAGGATCACTCTTTCCACGGAGAATGCAGTTGGCAGTCACGACTTCTACTAGTTCTGCGATTGTTCTGGAACGGTATTAGGCAACGGCGTATATCTGGTCTTACCTGCGGTGCACGATCCCGCGTTACAAGAGAATGACATCCGATTAAAACCAGTACAAAAATTTCTTTTACATTGCCTAGTTCTCGTCTTGGTGCCGCTTCCACAAGTGACAGAGCATTGGCTCCAAGCTCCCCAAGGGCCATATTCTGCAACGAAAAAAACGCCACTATAACCTATTTCGAATAGCCCTAAATCCATCGCACGACAAAGCTAAAGACTATAGTAATGGGCGGAAGGCCGACGAAGGCGGTACAGGGTCACTCACAGTAACGAGGTGGACCTACACGAGGTTCTGCTCAATCCAAACTGGGTGATTATTTGAAGTGAACAAGCCTTTCTCCTTCTGGCAAATCAAGATATAATTGGGAAAAGGCGGCCAAGAGATAGCAGGCGTACGACGCTTTTGGCTTGCTGTAATCGCCGCTGAACGTTTAATCGGCCTCCTAAATTTAAGATTGTTTCAACGGAGGGATGCCGCGATACACTTACCTGCATTGCCAGCACCGCCTGGCAAGTTAGGGTTACAAAAACTCTTCCCGCATTCAAACGATAACTCCTCTGAAAATCCTTTGCAATCCGACGTCACGAAAGTGCTGCATGTTCTCTTTCTTGTGGCAAATCCACCAATGCAAGTCTTAGTGCACGGCGACCATTGCGACCATTCGGACCATTGTCCCGCTGTCACTGGAAAATGCAGGTACCGTTGATTATCCGCGAGAAAACTATAGCCTATATTTCAGTTGTGACAAGAATGTATTCTCCAACAGTACCTACACTCCGTCTTTATATAGTTGTTGGGCCTAGTTCATTTTTAACCACCATAATCACTTGCGTGCATAGTTTGGCTCGTTTGAAGTTAGGCTTATCCTCGTGGGATCATGCGTGCGAAAGTCCCCAATCCGTTGCCCACCACTTCGACTTGGGACCCAACATGGCGGGAAGGCGGGGATGTGAATGTGTGAATAATTTGATGCCTAAGTCTGAGTCGGAAGTTAACAAAGATATGACAGCAATTTGCTGTCGCCGCATACCGAAAAGCAGTGCAAGTTATGGATATCTCTGAAGGGGGAACGAACCGGAATATAACTTGCAATTTATTGTTTGTTTGGGCGTGATAGTTATTGGCTATGTATTTGAAATGTCAATTACCATCAAAATTTATGTCTCTGAGAGGATTCGTGCACAAATTGTCTTCGCATACATCTCCACGATCACAGTTTGAACATGAAGGGCCAGAAACAAACGGATGCCTAAAGAAAATGGACGAAGATGTAAATAGTCTGACTACTTCTGCACTCCAATAATGAAACAGATTCATCGTAATACGGCATGGGAGAATATATTGACTATAAACTCATAGGGTTCCTGCAATACATAGCCTAGTTTTAGATATTATAACATATAGTTTACTGCACCTGTCGTAATTTCCTCCGGGGCCATAATTACAAGCGAATAGAGTTGCAGATCGCCATATTTTTCCATTTACTGTAGCTCTACGACAGATGGTCACTCCACAGCCTACTTTGAATGTGTCATCCCATGCTGTCTATATTAATACAAAATAGGTTTTCAGAAAACTTTCAACGATGCAACGATGAGATATGCGTAACAGGCAATTGAAACGCTACATGAGAGGTCATCTCTAGAACAAATGCATATTGAGCTGGGATACAGCAGATAGATATAACAGGAACGGGACTAGTGATATGAGTAAGGAGCTTGACGCATGGAGACATTTGACAGTTGACTTAGAACTTAGAAATTAGAATCAAAACATTCTTTTACAAAATGACATGACATGCATAAATTCAGGTACAATATACATAAATACAGATCCTGCTATAATACATAAATCACATACAACACCAAATGCGCGGAATAAAATACCCCTCACGATATGATTCTATGATATGTCGCGTGTTCACACGCAAACAGGTATCACTCAATATTGAAGGCCAAATTCGATTCTACTGGTTTTTTTCCGCAATTTCCTGTTTCTGCATGCGGTAATTTGTTTTATAATGCATGCCCATATCCAGTTTGTAATTAGCGCACATCATGGAAACAGATCGTGTAGGGCGTAGGCTATTGACACACAGAGTGTGCGATTCTGCATACAGAGTAAATGCAACAACACGATTCATGAGTAGATTTATAAATATTTTGACTCATTCCCTATTAAAAATAACATGGTGGGCCCATTTCGGATCAAGCATTTGGATAGAAATAACTTGGGCTGTATCACGATTTGCCTATCAATATAAAACTGACAGGCCAGGATTACCTGAGTGTAATGTCCACATTTTTTTCCAGGTTTACATTTTCTGGTTGTATAATCGTAATCTTCCTTTTCAGCATCCCAAGCAGATACTGCATTTGTTACAAGACTTGTACTCCATGAAATTCCCATTGAAATAAACAAATTTTCCCCAATATAGGAAAATCGGCTGTGCTTTCTCGCCTAAAATATGAATCCGAATATGATATTATTTTTTTATTTTACGAAATAAAACTGATTTCTTGTCTAATTGCCTACCTTATTGTGCTCATAAATGCATTTTCGCGAATACTTCGTTGCGACATCAGCAAGTTCTTTGTCCCAAGTAAATTTCCGCATTTTCGTCGCTGTCGGTTGCACGATCGTGCGCAACTCATTATGTCGTTGCACTATCGCATTGTTTTGTTGCCCTTCAAAAATGGTGACGTCACAGCAAATGTCCATGAACGTAATCATCTTTGGATTGTATTATAATTTAATTGAAACAGTAACGTGGTACGACTGAAGCTCAAGATGGGATACGCGCATTCCGATAATAGGAAGTCACAAACCACGCCAGGTACGCAACGATCCGATCCATTGGAATGTGAGACTAGAGGTGGGAGGCATCGCTTGATTGAGCCATCCCACACCAATATCCGTTCTACACATGAATCAATTACATGAAGCCAGCCTCAACGGGGCAGGCCTGGAGTCGATGAACTCTACCTGCTTCCATCTATCGCTACACTAGGTCTACCAGCTGAAACATCGATGACAAACAAGCACCTACTTGAAAGCACGATTGCCCTTTCCACGTTGGAACTTGAAGATTTCTTCAAGGAGAGTGCAGCGAGTGGAGCAGGTGATGGATCGATATCAAAGCTATAACTAAATGGGATTGCGATTAATGGTTTGTAGTTGTAGACTACAACCTATCAATGTCGATTTGCATAGGTTTACATGCAATCTTAGTCTAAGAGAAACGAAAGCAATCAAACAACCAACGCTTGCTGCCTTATGGTTGACAGTGTCGCGACAAACAAAGTATGCCTTACTTATGAAGCCTCCAACCTACTACGCGTCCCAAACCAGCCAGCTAAACTCGACCCCGCTGTTCTGTCCTTCACACAATGCAAAATTGGCGGTATCACGACATAGCAGAAGCGAGATAAATTACGAAATTACATTCACGAGGATCTACAGAAGAAACCCATCAAAGCAGAGAAGGAGCTTCTCCGTCTACTGACACCTACCGAATTGGATACTACCCATAAACGCTGAAGTTCATCATTTTTGTTGTTTTACCGCCCAAAACGATAGATGGACATAGCTTACCTCACAGATACATTTCCAATCGCTTCGACGCTTGCTATTATAGTCCAAATTACAAGAATGCTCCATATTGTTCCAATATTAAACGCATTACACAACATTATTACATAAAACTAAAAATGTGAATACGAAGTTGACGTTATCTGCTTCGCTACAAACTATACGTTTTCACCGTTATTGACGGGTAGACTGGCCAGTCGAAATCAAACCATGGTTGCCTCTTCCATAGAAAACGTGATGCAAGATGCATCATCAGAGATTGATATGCCAGTCACGCGTTGCTGTGTCATCTTTAATCGTCGTGAGCGTAGGGCTTTGCGAATCAATTCCAGCTATTAATGGGCACGAACCGCTCCGATATTATTACATTCGTGATAGGTTCTAAACGCCAATTCGCTGTCGGTATTACCAGTAAACCAGCAACTGAAACTAATTTTAAACCTTCAGACAGGTACAGTACATGCTTGCCAAACCAAATTTGGGATTTTGGCATTCGCCATCAACAGAGTTAGAATTTGAAGTAGATGGCACGTGATTGGTAATTGGTTACACAATGTTTTTCCCAAATCTGAATTTCTGTCTAAAATTGTTCATTTTGGCGGATCAACAATACATTTATTTGCTAAGGCGGTGTACTTTGAACTTGAAAGTATGCTACACAAAAGGTTCTATACCTTATGTAGCCTGTTCTTGCAAGGTACTGTGTGGTCATGCTTAGGCATAGCCAAGATCAGAGACCAGAAGTTTCACTCTACGTGGTGCCGTGGCTGAATTAGCTAATCTATTCAAAAGCATTTATTCGGATGGTGAAACATATCTAATCGATATCGCCATCTACCGAGCATTATACTTTTCGCTACGGAATTACCATTTCAATCAAGTGGACTATTGCCTATCCATGGGAAATTGACCTACGAATTTTATTCTGATTCAGTATAAAAGATAAGTCCCAGTTACGAAAATTTCACAGATTAGAATGATGGCACGCGATACAAATACCGGAAAGTGCCGTCACTGACATTCATTGACTGCATGCGCTCTTACTAATCCAACCAATGAATGAAATAACGCGCTGATTGCTTTTGTTGATTACCTCAATTAAGGCGACTTGTCCATTTATACCTTACTGTTTATGCCGGATTATAAGAAATAGAAGTGATTTACTGTATATATTTAGGGTATGTATACTAGGCATCTCGTCACGTCACGATGTGTTGAATATTTGCTTCCTTTTGGTTTAAAAGAAAGGTATAGCATCAACATCATATAGCCCTATAGGCCTACACGTAGAATTCGGACCATAGCGAGGCCAAAGTCGCCAAAGGCTGGATATTGTTGATATTTTAAATTTATGACGTTTTCGACTAACTTGTGCGCTGGATCAATGCTAATAAAGTATGCGTGTCGATATTTCCGGTTTATCGCCCGGATCACTGTCACAACCACAACCCTCCGCACTCCCCGAATTATGACTGCCAAGCAACAGGTATATACCAATTTTAAAGTCTTCGGTTTAACTCGAGTGAATCGATCCTAGAAACTCTGGATCAGAAAGCAGACACTCTGCCAACTAATCCAAAACTAGATAAAAGTGATTTCACAAGGCCCGCTTAAATTCAATTTCATCAATATATTGACCGCTGTGAGTCGCTATCGCACGAAGCGTCTAGCGAGCAACGCAAGCTCTGCAAAGTGAGAAGTGGCCGATAACCAATTCCCGCAGGTTCGACGCGCCTTCGCGATTTCCGCTGTAAACATCGGGTCGCAGAGCAGAACAAGAAGCGGGAGAAAGACTCTGCCAACAGAGCGAGTGCGTTTAAAAAGAGAAGGGTTTAATGAATGAACCAACACCGATGCATCATGATCAATCGACACTTTCTCCAAAAGTGTTATGGATCATCCCTCACTGGTATTGATGGCGAATTGTTCCGATGGGAAACGAAGTTGAAGGACCAACGGGAGTTTTAAAAAAGTATTGTAAAGTTTTTGTTACTCGAGCAAACACACTTACAATGGTTCAAACGCTTTGATTTGGGAGGAGGCTTTTGAAAGATGGGCGGTTATGCATACACTCCATTGACAACATGTGGAGTAGGTTTACACGGAAAGGCGTTGCGCGATAATTACGGGACGACGACAATGGCTTACATTTTGATGCATCACCTTTTATTAGAAACATTGATGGGATACAAAAAATTATCGTCGAGTCACATTTCAGGAATGCGTTATCTTGAATTTTCGTAACGCCATGTTTCTCTGGTGCGATAGAAATGATGTATCATCGATCACAAAACTGGAACACCCCGCAGGAAAGCTTCTAAACCAGTCTACCTTTGACAACGTTGGGTGGCATTGCAGATGTAAAGGAATCCCAGCAGCCTTCGGTAAGAATTCCATCTGGCTTTATGACAATATTGGAAAGGCGACACGTGAAAGTAACAGAAAACGATTCGTTTTGAACTTGCAGCGCATGTGTGAATACATTGTGTTCTCTCTGCTTCGCGAATATCACAACACTATATGAAAAGAGGGTGTGACCTAAAGCACCGGGCCTAGTTCCTGACCAAAAACTGCATCGCGAGAGGATATAACTGCTTGAACCTATCGCATCGTCTTTCAAGATATTTTACAGCATCTTCGCAAATTGATACTCGTATCTGTACAAGCAGCGTATATCGCCGTCATAATTACATTTATTACTAAAACGCCTGTTGATTAAATCATCGATAACGTTAATCGTTATTATGACGTCACTTATCTATAAATCTCCTCGTTGGAGACGCCACCGTTCCTCCAATACACCGAGATTCGACAGTACGTACCAGACGCCTGAATAGATATACCATTAGTAACCGTAGAATGCTTTAAAACGCCGACACGTTCCTCTAATCTCTGATATCAGACATTGTAACTGAAGATTTACAATTACTATCTGCTGATGGCGGTTGATGACAATAAGTAGAATTGATAAGGTCACTACAATTTCACGTTCAGCTCAATTTATTGGAAATTTACTTCGCAAGTTAGAGGTACTCAACACCTTGATTATCCGAAGATAAAATGAAGAAGGTCGATTTCTGAGTAACAAATGGACCGCACCAGCAGAAAAGTCTATCGAAATACAAATAAATTTCATTTGACGATATTTTGCTTGCTTTCCGACCGAGTCAAGCCAAAAGACGTTGACATCCTCCTTTGCTTGGTAGGGAGTGTGGAGGGTCGAAGTTGTAACGATGGTTCGCGCTATAAACCAGAAGCAGCGATATATATAGATGACTAGAAGTATTGGCCTGGCACACATGGCGTTGGCATCCGGTCGTCCCATGCATGGAGAGAGTGCTATGTCAACCTCAAGGATTAGTATATGCAAGACAAACAGACTTGGCGGTCGATATTTTTCCCATTCTTATTGAAATGGTCGATATAATTATACTGACAGATGGCTCATTAGATGAAGAATCCTTCTGCACATTCAATCTGTGGGAGATTTGTCTTCGTGTTTAGTGTCCGTCATGGTGTGAAGGACAAAAATGTCACATCAATAAAATTCTCTACCAAACTCGTTTAGATATCTGCCTACGAAACTTCAACGCCGGATGAAGTAACGGTCGCAAGCACGTAATGTTAACAATTCTTGAAATTGATATCGCTATGCCAATGTCGCGTGCAAACCCAACAACAAATGCATTGAGATATATATAGTTTGACAATTTACACTGTTGAGCATGAGGAAATCGTAGTCAGTCAAAGTTACTGAAACGACCCAGTACAAACGTGATTCTACGTTGAGTGAATATCGCTCAGGTGCGGCGCACCATCTGGGATTTCTCATTTCCGAAAACAAAAAGTGTTATTTGACTAATGTGTTAAAGGATTCCAGCGGTCTCATTATGAGCACCTTCATCTGTGGGTAACCTACTGTATGTATTTGCTTGGATGATTCAATCTATATCACGGCGTGTTCTATATTTGTTTTGAGCAACCCCCTGCAGAGATGCAAATATCACAATAAACATTCCGGTTTGAAGAATTTTTCCACCGTTGCCGCAACCATGATAAAGTTGTCAAAATTGTTGTAACCACAGCTTTATTAAATCGTGTGTTATTTCAAGAAAAATGTGTTTTCTTCGATCGTTGTTTTCAGCAGTTCCACGCAAATACCTGCAATATCTGCTGATGTTTCACGGCGATCTTATCGAAATTTCCAACGCTCGTATATTTTTCTTAATTTGCATACCCGCATTTCTGGATTGCTGATAAGATCATCAATATATATTCATTCACCAGAAACCCATAACTTTTTGCCATCAGGAATTTCTTGATGCAGCACGTTCTTGCGGAGTTGACTAGAACTCGCTCTCTCTATATATATAGGCCTATATAACACAAATTATTTGAAGAGTGCTTCAATTTTGGATATGGTCGAGAGCGGAAATGCTCTTTTCTATTTTTGGATCATCATTCTCAAGTGATTGATCGTGTATTTGAAAATTCATCTTGTTTTCCGCAGCGGATTTTTCACACGGATCGCCTAAAATAACACAAAGCAAAATATCCTTATTAGACTTCCCCAAACAAATACTTTATTTACTTCCGTTTAGTGACGACGAATCGTCACTGGTGTCGACGCCCTCAAATCCTTGGTGATAAATAATAGAGTATCTTATCATCAATGTATTTCATGAGGTAACTGTGTTGATAGGTATAAGCTGCTAGTAATCTTTCTTTAAATGTCATGTAAACGAGTTGGGTGGTAATCTCTAAGGAAGGTAGAAATTGAAACGTTACATCTGCTTGGAATAAAATTCTGTGTGCCGTGTCTTCTCTTATAGGAGCACGATTAATGATATTGCAAAGAACCATGACGGGTACGACGTGACTAGTCTCAACCGACCGAGGAAATCTAAGAACCACGGGTATTTGTGTCGGCAAATTCAGTGTTTTTTCATCAGATGTCAAGACTGCTAAAATTTAACAAAGCTGACCCACCGCAAAGGTGTGGATTTCACAAAACTCAAATGCTTGCACGATTTTATCATTTCCTTTCCTCCCCCGTCTTTATGGCGAGCCGCTGGGGATTAGTTGTGTTTATCGATTAGTGTAACTTGTAGCTTTAAGAAAACACAACGTTGTGGACGAATATTGGTATGTATTGTATCTTTCGGCAACGGAAGCTCAGACGTTGCCGGACGTGCACAAAGGCATATACAAACAAAGAAATTAAAGTTGCACAATATTTTGAGGCATTTAAGCTTGATAGACATATTGCCCAGAGTAAGGCCCGGATTTATAGGGAGAGCGGGGCAGGAATTCGCGATGTCCACAGCGCCCTTAACGACGTACAGTAGCTCTTATCTGTTGCCAGTTCATTTGTCTGGTATGAGTTCAATTAGAATGCATTGACATTTCAAGGAATTTAAAGCGCCTACATGTTCTACCTGTTATCCCTTCCGTGAATAGCCGTGGGAAAAGTAGAAATTATGAATTTCCCGAGATTGAAAATTTGATCAACAACCCCGCAACTTGTTACTTTTACGATTATCAACAAACCTACTCTTGCAAAATTACTCGGAATATGAAAAATTCCAACTATCTTTCATCAATTGGCTAATAAAATCTGTATTTTTATACCTTAAAAACAATTGTTTATCCTTCACAATAACCAAGCTTCCGAAGCAAGATGTCTTTCCATTTCGTTGTCATTAACCATAACCGATATGGCACTAGGAATTACGGTTGTCTCGCAAAAATAACGTCATTTCACCATAAATTGCTAAAAATTCATAGCCAAGTTGCTGCGTCGCACAATCCGAAAGCGTCGCCTATACTTTGAACGTGTTGATAGAATAACAAAAAAGCCACATCTATTCTTCTATTACCACCACAAGCGTTTGATCTAGTACTCCTCACCGTCCCGATACGGTGGGAGTTGCCGTACGCGACACCAACTCTGTATTTTCTAATTACTTTGATGTATCGTTGATGAATAATGAGTTTTTACATTATAAACGCGATCAGTGTGGATAGTGGTATTATTCTGTGATTCGTTTCACTGAGCGTGTTGTCTAGAAGCTATATCAATGTTTTCAAAACGATCAATAACAACAAGCATAGGATGCTCTGGATTTTTTTTAATACTTGACGGGCCTGGATTTATATGGTGTAAAGATGTCTGTATGTTTATATAGAACATCTCCGTTTAGCGAGCCATGACACTGCCATGACTGCTGCTGTTTTACCAACATACCTTGGTCAGTATTATGCATAGAAAATATGTTTGGCGAAAGCTTAGTCGCAATCATATCGTGCTAACCTGCAAAGGGTTACAGTTAATAGTGCTTGGTCCATTGCATATAAAATGCTCAAATTATTGCAGTTGACATTTTTACTGGCCGTTTGACTTGAAATAAAGGTCGTCAGAGATCATCGACAGGACGTCGCTAACTATGATAGGCATGCGTCCTCGTAATAAGGTTTTGGTGGATTATAATGCGATGCAAATTCCCCGAGAAAATATTCTAAGTTTATGAGTAAAATGGGTGGTAATTGACTCCCATGTGAAACATCGCGATGTCTAGATAAGCTCAAGTCTCCATATCCCGTTACAAAAAGCATTCTTCGAAACAGATATTAAGTGGCCTTTTATCTGAAAGTATATTTTATAAACCTATGCCTATATTTTGATATCACATTGAAAAAAACGGACAGTTATCAACGTGCGTCACAAACGAAAACGGACCATTTTCCTCACTTGTCGCATTTCCCCAGATCACATAATACCACACGACAATAGAGATGACACTTTGAGTTGATTATTATCTTTTTTAAGTTTCGCAGCCCATTTCTGCATGAATCATTCTATAAATCGTGGAATCGTGTGTAACATTCCCCCTGGCGTAGCAATGACAAGAGAATTATATCAGAATGATAACACGGAAACAAAAGCTAGCGATATAAATTGCATATATCCGGACATATGTGCGTGATCCTTTTTATCTTATCTTCAAAGTACGAGGTAGCCTACATGTTCGTGTGTATGTTTTATGGCGATACTTGAACACTTCTTTCAAAACTCTATAACTCTGAATTGTTGACACAACACGTCAGTTGCAGTTGCTCAGACAGTAAATATAGTTGGTGCTGATCATCAGTCTCGATGTGTTGATGCAGAAATTGCGGAATGTCTGTGTATAAAGAAACTGAGGCCTACCATCGGATCGGTATTAATAGATTCAGTAAGGTATCTGTTGCTACCCAGCCATTGTGCCCCAGCATCGGACGACTTTGGAGGATTCGCGTGTCAAAGACTCACAGACGGGCGTTAAAACGGGAGTATCATATCGAGCATAAATGCAATGAATTGGTGTATACAACCTGAGAAGTTATAAACACCACTAATTCAAACAATAGCAACAACAACTCAAGTAGAGAAAATGAGCTTATGGAAAATGAAGTGTAGCCTATTCATGCACTAATTTTGTTGGCATTACGATGTCAGAGGTCAATCCAGCCCACCATTATCACTATAACACCAACCAAATGTATTACAATATGTGTTGGCCAACCATATACTACTAGAATGCGTAAGGCCTTACCCTGCACTGAGGGTGATAGTAACGTTAATTCCATTATCCGTTCTATATCATTAGGGTAACGCTCAGCCATATACCGCTTTCAATAGACGACCACACATGCAACATTCCGCTTGAAAGAATTTCCGTAATAACATGGTATTCGTTATTGGCTGCCCTGAACTTGCATTCATAAGCCTTGGCCATCGGCTATTATAGAAGAGCACAGAAATACAGCTTGCAGGAGTATTAAACAAGTAAAAAGTTGTGATATAATATGATTTTCAGTTGAATAAATATTGTTGCATTCGTGCAACTTATCAGCAGTTTCGCAATTGACATAATTGAAGCTCCTCGTAGTCAAAAATGCTTGTTTTGCTGAACCACGACGTCACTGCCAATATTTCGCTTAAGATGTAACATTTTCATGTATTTATTTTCAAGATTTGTGGTCAGGTGATAATGTAAAATCCCCTGTTCACTTCCTGTTTGGCACTCAGTATCGGTAAAGTGCAGTGGATTGGGGTTATCACAGAGATCCGGGTTGTAATCATGAAGGGTCAGAATCGAGTACGCGAAATAGCCTAGAGTAAATAACTTAAAGCCGGGGTGTCCTAATTGCGGCCCGCCGGCCAAATCAGTCCTATGTAGGTCCTACCGGTATTAGAGATAAAAACAACTAAAAATTAAAATACAGTACCAAATTAAAAGACAAGTTACAATATACAACAACCGTCAGAAGCTTATTCAACCCTTGGCGACCCGTTCACTACTCTCGTATCATGGTTTCTAAGCACAAGGACCCGTCACCACACATCCTATAGAATCACCACCAAATTCGACATTCGGTCACAATCTACTTTATTTTTTAGACAAGTGCTGTTATATATAAAGATATATTGATCTAACATAACATTGAATGTATGATACGTCATTAGTGTTTGGTCACGAATATGCGCCATCCAGATTTTGTTGGATGTGATTTCGACTGATTGTGTTTTTGACACAAATGACAAAAATGCAAATAAAAACTAGATTTATGATATCCGAACGGATAAAGAAACAATAGTGAATCACGTGAAATCGCTCTCATTCTCAGACCCAACTTCTGTCGAAGGAGGTCGAGTATAACGGGAGATAACACGAACAAACAAATATATTCCTCACGTACCGGATCAGCCTTTCCGACATTATCTAGATGTTTGAAATTTTGACATAATTAATTGCTTGTAAAATATCATTTTCGAGCGATGCAAAAATCTTATATCGTTGCAAATCTCTTTGATGACGATCGCTTTTTGTGTGTATAACGACGTAGATGAAAATCGTAACGAATTATCTTTCTTGTGATGAAGATCTGTACGACGAATCTTGTCTGGATTTTGTGTAACTTTAATGTTAAATTGACAATGGTGTGATTAATTGCTCCAATAATAGTTAGAGATGAATTGTTTAGTAGCGCTACCGCAAATCATGTACGATCGCAGAACATTTCGCACTTATGTTTACCCGCAGTGGAATCGTATAGGCTACACATATACCCAGCGGTTTTCTTTCAATTTTAAGGTTTCAGAATAAGTAGTTGTGGAAGAATATTTGAGCGTTTTATAATAATCGATCTTAAATTTTGCACTTGGGCAGCTACCAACTACTCAAAAAATAATGCACCACTGGCGATTTGAAATATTGTGTGATTCGTTGCGATAAAAGTCCACGAAAACGAAGTTTCACACAATTCTATTATTGAGTCTAAACTTGGAAATATTGGTGGGCAGGTAGAAACGCACAAAATTCAAAGGTGAATTTTGTAGGTATGATTTAGTAATCTTTATATTTACGCAGGTTCAAAGACGTGCTGCGCCAAATTCAATTTAGTAGTCGCAAAAAGTGAGCGAATTTGACATGGCGTGTTGAGATGCGGACGGTGTCGGCACGCGTTTCTTTGCATTTCGGTAACGAAAGTACTGTCTACCTATGTTTCGCAATACGCAACTTCCGGTTGTATCTTCACACATCTTGTACAATAACGCAGATGGTATGCTAGAGTGGAGATGTATGTCCTTGTCTGTAGATGATTTCTTCACATTCTGGTGTCAAAGGTGAAAATACCCTAAAATCTACATTACTCGCCAAATTCAGCACGGCCGCATTGTCGTTTTATCAACCATAAATATTTCCATGACGTTCCGAATCCTTGTCACGTGACGCATTTTAATTTCCGTATTAGTTTCGCGTGCGTTATCTCGCAATGATTAAGCGATAAAACAACGCGTCGTAAAATATTATCATGACACTGATAAATTATGCGATAATCGTCATTGACTTTGCTCGAATGCCATTCATGATTTATGTAACGTCAGGCCCAATTCGGCGAAATGGAAAACGACAACGCCAGGTATCAGGTACGTGCATGCATCGCCTTCATGTAAGAAATTGTTATTTGCCAGAGCCGAATTAGCTCGCGCTATTAACCCTATAATTACTCTTTAAAACAACATATATAGATGGTAAACATGATAACCTTTCCCTCCGGAAGATTGCCAACATGTAGCTGTTTGAATGCAGACTTCAAAACTATACCTGACGACTTAAACCAGGATATGTTCAACAACTCAAAAATGTCTCCGATTGAGTTGAATGTATACAGAAGTTACATAAACTAATAAATCTTGACGTCTCTTGTACCCTTATCTCATGTAGTTCTGTCAGACTGTCACGCAATATAATATTTTCATATTTTCAGCGTTTTTGAAATCAAAGGTCTGCTAACGAATGGAGATTGCCACAATGGACTAAAAACCAGGCCAGATTCTTTCAAGTATAGTATTTGGGAGCGTGGGGAGCTAGTCATGTACGTGCTTTTGGAGAATGCCGCTATCGAATCTGCCGGGCCATTGAAGATCGACGGTTTGGGGCCTGCAGGCCTAAGCCATGCAGACAGACCTACAGTATTCTGATAGTACTCCCCCGTAAGCGCTTTTTCTGTCCGTTTGGTAAGGTTTCAGGGACGCAAATACAGTGAACGTGAAAAATACACACAATAAAGTTGCCGAAGCGGGCGGAAGGAAGAGACTGTACTTTTGTCTACTTCTACACGGTTCAGCGGCTTGGACGAAGGGGATGCGACGGAACTTGGAGGTCGATGTTGAGTGTTGTCGCTTTCTTTCGTCAAGCCATAACCTCATACGCACTTACGCTGGCTCAGAGCTGCATCAGCTGATCGATTCACAGTGCAGACTGTACTGCTTCACGCATGAACGTTTTCTAGACAAATGTCCCGAGCTCCTGACATGGCAAAACGAGGAAACATACGACGTAAGCCTATTTGCCAATGACCTCATCACGGGTAATACGGAATGGGCCAACACATGTCACTTGTAACTTTTACAATTGTCCTTGGCTATTCGGTTCTAGTGGTTGGGTAATTTTTCCCGATACCAGAGCCCAAACGGAAGTGACTGAATTCTGCTGAATATATGGCGATAGCACAAGCTGTGTGTATTCCAGTCACAGTGGCATTCACAATCGTAAGCCTATACTAAATCTGTCAATATAGGCTAGAGCTGTACTTTTAACTATTCTTGTACTGCGTACACAAAGTTAGCTGAACATTGTTTGTCTTTGTCTTATATGGCAAGCTATGAAACCTCGCAAATCACTGAGCGTACATTACCCAGGTCTATTTGTTTCGAGTTTGTGCGGCGATATGCGTTTCAAATGACATTGGCTTTTAAACTACAGTGTTGAGGGCAATGTTAGCAAGGCGAAGTGATAATTCCTCGAAAGTATTTCCTCCAGCAAACCAGCAGTCTGGTCATACCAGATATCATGATTGGCGAATGCAACGTGGTAATTGTTTCAACGATGTGTTCGCCCAAATGCAGTGGTGAAAATAGAGGCGTAGGCATAGACCTACATCCTTAACGACTGGCAATGACTTAGTGTTTTATGGAAGATTTTTAGTGACGGATACCGGCCGAAGGTTTTTTTGCGCCACGGCCGTAGAGTGGGTCGCGAGTATATATTTTCTACTGGCTTCCATTACACGCGCCAACAAAATCTATTACTTTATTGAGAAAGGATTGGCTATTGTTAATGGGCATAAAGCATTGAGGAGCATGGAGACGCCAGACCCGTTATGACTTTGGACACTAGTTGTCAATCCGCGCCATGTCTTCGTTTTGCGATTTCATGAATGCCAATGCGCTATCCGGGATTCCAGATTCGCGTTGAGGTTGGTGTGTGTTCACGATTTCAGCCTCGTTTTCACGTCCACGCATTGGGAATATCCAAAGCGCCGACCGCATAACTTAAAACAAATCCTTGCCTTTGCTATTCTGGATAAAAGCGTCACTATTTGCTCGTCCACAATTTCATTTTTATAGTCAAAATGTATAGTTGTACTCGTGATCGGCGTTTCAAAACGGTTATTTAACTTCGTGAGCCGTGATCTACAATGGGGTAGTTTGGATTACAAGGGCACGAGAGTGTCGGTATCAGAATCGTGACACACTAAACATTTGATTCAATGAAGCTTGGCTAAACTGGAGTAATCTCCCGAGCATTAATATGGTTATTTTACGTTCAAAAGACCACATAGAATATATATATCCTGTGGAATATTAGATAATGATTCCAAGGGTTGCATCGCAATGAGCAGAATACCACAGGTAGCCGGGTTAGAGAGGTAAGCAAATCAGCCTTGAGGCTTCATTGTGCCGCGTACGGAGATCTTATATAGGGCACTATCAGACTACTTATTTCAATAGTTTTCGAGGATCGCCATGTACCACTAACTCAATTTCAGCATACGAATGGCCTTCACTTATGGAGTGCGCATGAGTTAAAACGTTTCAAAACTTGGCGGTAGGAGGCAGTTAGGAGGTCTCTTTCCGGGTTTCGTGTACGGATGGGAAAGGAATACATTACATTGAGTTTCTGTGGGTTCAAGGTTCAATTTTGAGGGCATATTGCAGGATTTAATACGAAAATATAAGTTTTGAGAGCCTTCCCTAGTGTCCCAGACAACAGCGTTACCAACCAACTCTTGAAATCGCATCAATGAATTTAATGGTTGACTGCATTTTTATTGACTGGACCGTGTGACAGTCCAGGGTGTCAATCACTATAATAATTTCATGTGTCCAAAATTTTGTCTTCCGAAATATATAGCCACCGAAATTAAGTGATAATAGGAAAGTCCATCATCACTTTACGGCATAATCCGACTGATATGCAGAGAAATTGGCTCATAATATTCCTTTTAACCAGATATAAAATAATATAGATGGATACATTAACGGATTGTTGCTGGATACTATGAGATAAGGCTTAAATTGCGGATGATAGCGTCGTAATGGCGAAACAAGAACACCGCTATCAGAACATCGCACCCTTTTCTTTACATTGCAATGAGACATAAGGTGTCAAAGAGTTTAATTAACAAAGTTAATCCAGAGTATCTGAGGTCATTTAAAAGGATGTAACAGCGGGTTATCTTTTCCTACACAAACAGGCGCCACAGGAAATAACGCCATTGACTTTTATGCTAATCGATTTTATCAGAAACTTACACTCCATCCGCGCGTCTGCAACGCTGTCGCCTTTGTTTACACGCTTTCGAGATAGCCTGGTTTAGATGCGATGTACTCTTTGATGTCTATAAAAGTATATTAAAGTAAAATGTACTATTAGATTGCCCAATCCACAGCGAATCTGGGTACGCATAACCTATGTCTTCCGAATAGTCGCCATTCGCAAGTTGCGTAACCGGTTGTATAGAGATGTGGTCCAGTGTCTCCTGGGTTGGGAATTCGACGCTAATGACATCCTTGCATGCGTTGGTTGCATATAGTCACCGGTGGATCGCTGAAAAGCGTCAACTACTTGTACGGTTGTACGGGACGCATGACAGTCTCTCGTTGACAAGTTGCCCCCTGTGTGAGCCTTGTTGGTCAGACTCAGTTAGCAAACTGACCTCGGTGGTTTTGGGTCAATTGTGAATCGGGAATTTCAGGCCGCACATATATTCACCCCTTTTGTCTCAACAGTTTACGCTATCAGCAAACGTCATCGCGAAAATCATACAACTATAGTAATTCTTTAAATTTGTCTCTGCGATTTGAGAGAGGACACTATCAAATATAGGATCTCGACTTTTAGTTCCATTACACTATCACAAATTGATTAGGTTCGCCTCATTCGCATCGGCAATGTAATTGATTGGTTTTGTCGAAACGTTGTTTCGTCGCATTTCTACGTAGGACTTGGCGTAGGCGGGCTTTGAAATATGAAATTTTACGAAAAATAAGAATAGAATCAACATAACAATGAAATTCCGACAACGTGACGTGACTGCCGCATATAGGGTGACAGCCGTTGGCGACAGCTTGAATGATGTATATCTACATTTTGTTTGGATGATTGATAAATTTACATATACACTACCAAATTATATGCAAAGTCAGACTAGATCCTAAACCATCCCGAAACATGCAGGATATCAATATAAGCCTGCTAACTCGCTGGTATACTCACCACAGTTAAATTATCTAAGTATTCTTGACGCATACTTACACCATACGCATAGCCCTTTCATATCCCTTTCGGCCCTACCATTTTTGCGTCCTGCACACAGCGGATAGAATGACCTGCATGATTTGACTTCCGTTTTTTACACCGGATGCCCGCCCATCCCGCTGCAATCTATTTGCCTGGGTTTAGAAAGGAGCGTAGCTGGGTAATGTCGCACCAAATTTGATGCCAATTTTTAGACAAATAGTTGGATCTCAGTAGTGGCCAGAAGAGTGCTGAAATGGATCGTCCGGTAGCGACCGTGTGGCCCTATATATGTCTACCCACGCAGAGCGAGCGCCTCGATACCATTTACGTAAGATTTATTCGACATCAACGGGTGGTATTCGTTGTGGGATAATGCAACAGCTGCTGTAATGACGACGCGAAATATTTCAAAATAAGTGCAATATTTCAACTAACTTGGACAATAAGTGACTGTTCATAATATCCATCTCGATTCGAAAGTATTGACGTTCGGAACCGAAATCAACGAAATCGTGCAAAAGGTGCCAGTTTGACCCGGAAGTGTTACATTCATATTGATATTTCTAAACATATTAATCATTATAATTACACACAACGTGTGATGGTGATTCGTTCGCGTCAAAACTCACTCGCTTTTGGCATTAATCCTGTACTGTCAATGCGTCGTTAGAAATTTGGAATAGAAAAAAATGTCGATATACTTCATCGTATGAAGTGACAAGCACGGAACGGTGGTCTCTACAAATATTGGGAAAAAAAGTTTTCGATTGCTTCCTATAAAACATCTTCGACGCTTTGATATTGACACTACATAAGATCCGCTCGATGGAGAAGGAACAAATCAGAGGACGCACAGGGAACAATGAGATGCTACAATTTTATGGCAGGACAAGAACAATTTTCGTATTCTCTTGCTTGCGCATAATTGGGGATGTTATTTTAAAGGCATACTTGACCGTTTACAATAATGCTAAGTCTAAGTTGAGTTTTAGTTGGTCTGGGGCAACGCTGAGTCGAAATGTCAAGTTCGGTGTAACGACTTGAGAGCCTTGTCGAACTGCTTCGGGAAAATTCTGAATTCATTAGTGCAGAAATGCATGCCAGTCCTGACTTTTACCAAATTCAGCTATGCGGTACAATTAGTGAATACAATCTACGGTTCAAGGTTTGTGGTTAAAGAGGGGTAATGGATGTGGACCTAGCAATATGGCACGGACGCGGGACGATCAAATCGCACATTTATTTTAGGGCTGATTTGGTGGAAATAGTCCTAACGAAAAAATTTTCGACCCAAGTGATCGGCGGCGTTACCATGTAGCAGTCCTTACCCAGTTGCGTGCCTTAGTCCCCTTCTCAATTGGTCTTCCCATCGGATGGAGAGGATTTACGGTATACTTGACATGTGCATATGTTGTATTGTATCTTCTATAAGTTTTCCACTCCAGTTAATATTTAATCTCTTTCGTTTTAAGTTCAGACTAACTATCTCAGATATTAAGCATAATGAGTGCAACAATTGCGAATCAAGGGCATGTTGATGATATTTCCGCACCGAAGCAAAGCAATAATGCGTGCGATGGGTCAAAGGAAGGCGCTCCGTGTGTGCCGTGGCCGATTCCACCTCCGAATCCAAAGCCGGAAATCAAATTCAACAAGGTAAATAAGATTTAGTTCATCTTTTACTGAAGTAGTAGACTAGCATTACACGAGAATTGCATTCATGCCTTTAACATTCACACCTGTACGTAGTAATGTAGTACATTTCCGTCTTATAACCACTTTTCACGCTGAAAATGTCGTACATTTCGCCATAGTTCCGTCCTCGATGGTGATAAGCATATTTACTCGGCAGTCTCAGTACTTTGCGTGATACGATGCTAAAACTTGTATCTCAGCCAAGACAATTTTGATTTATGGTTCAGTCCAAAGCAAATTTACATTACGGTTTCAATATATTATTCTTGACACCTGATGGATATTGATTGGTGCCTGTTTATATAGACAGCGGGCGAACGACGAAAATGAAAGACGAGAAAACGATTTCGTAAGGTTCGCCGGCACAAAGCGTTACAGGCCTATAGCATAAAGTCAGTTGCCTAGGCCTAAGTACAAAAAGCAACCAAAGCAGTTAACATTCGTTGTCTTCTATAAGCCTATAGATATCGGACGTTTTGAAGTCTAATATTCCGTAAGTTCTCACCGTATATTTTACTCGCTTTCCCTGCAAACAGCGCCTTTACTGTCGCCATCGATATTGCATAACTTACATTGATATTCGCTTTTATAAATCAGTACACAACATTGTACATGGCTGAGTCGATTGCGCGAATACTTGTGTTAAAATAACTTTTGCCTTCTATATAATGAGACATATAGATTTCCACGTTTAGGGTCTGTAGGGATGTTTCCGGTGGTTGAAACAAGCTTTAGGAAGCTATAATTTGGTGGTCGTGTCGAATGAAAAAGTGGATAAAAAAGAACATCAATGAAACACGCCGTGTGTAAATGGGCCCACATTCAAATAAATTTTGTTACAAATTTATTGGGCATAAAATTGACACTATGTCTGACGCATACAGTAATTGCTTGTATACCTTGCTGTATGGGATCGCATTGTTACAATTTTTATTACAATTTTCTCACCAAGGGGTGTTCCGCGGCGTGAAGATTGGTCTCATATTTGACTTGAGAGTCAGTAATCTTGACTACCATGACTCAATATCACCGTATGTCACTCCTTTTTTTTTTATGAATTGTGAGTTGTTACTTCGCGCACGACTCAATTGCGTAAAATCCGTGAATGATACGCGACTTTTATGACGATCCGTTCGCCAACATATATTTCATGCACTGTGATGACGGTGATATTTATAGAATAAGAAGTTTTTCAGTCAATTTTTTTTGTATATAAAGCATAAAATGGGTAAATGATCCGTTGAGATTTTCTCACGATAGCAAACTGAGACAATATCCGACACAAATTTTTATCGGCACAAATATTTTGTTTGCGAACGACTCATCCTCGATGACGAATGCAAAACATTGTTAAATGTAACTGAAACTGTGATGCTCATATCTCCTTGTTTCTTCGCACTTCCATTGTTGGGTGGCCAGAGCGAAATCGAGCCAATTATGAGTTCCCTGTCGCATTTAAGCCACATACCAATTCATTCCTTAACCCACACCCTTCGTGAAGGCTTATAAGCCTTATAATCCCACAGGCTTGATTTGTGACCGGAGACTAATATAATATCGCGCCTGCTCAGATATTTATACCATGCAGGCATATTATAGCATAAGATATGTAGTGTTACAGACTGACCAAGGATGTGCTAGACTAATGGATGTCTCGCCCCCTTACCAACGCTGCATTCCCATAGGCCTACAACGCCGATCTCACTGTAGGAAATATATGATATAACTACAACATATCAACGCCTTGACGCCCAGTAGCAGAGCCTATGGTGTAGGATCAAACGGAGAAATGCTTAGAGTATCGTGCCCAATCGATCCACGAACCCTTCAGGCATGAGTTCTCAGGATTTCAGAGCCTTGCTTCTTCACCGTAATTGGAATCAGGCGATATCTATACCATCCTACGAAGAAGCATAGGGCTATGAAAGTCTATGATAATATAACTGAATAAGCCAAGAGATTAGACATTAAAAGTTGTGGTGAAACTAGACTGTTATCTATAACATCCTTTGGTAGAGTTCTCAGGTACCTCTACGCATACTCACTTTCATCATTGTAGTGATAGTCGTCGGCGAATTTGTCTTACGTAAGGATGTCAGATACGATCTTTCGCGAATGTTGTCGTCTTGAAGCAAGCTTGCTTGTTGGGTTTTCGCGGCTAACATTTGTTTATGATTAAAAATCTCGATATATCAACGATATTTGTTGTAATAGTATAAATTGTCATTCTTTTCAAGTTGGTATAATAATCCAAAATCGCGTGCGATGGATAGAATGTTGGACATCAATCTCGTAATGTAACTATTTTGATACGGGTGTCAAAAGAGATGACACGATTTGAAGTTACGTGTGGATAAATTGAATATCACTGTTTTTGCAAAATATATACAGTATTTCTGAATTGCAACTTAGGAATCTCAACATGTTGCAACTTCAGGTGATATTCATGTTGGTAACCCCGGGTCAAGCCTTTGAATTCTTCTATTCTGTGCTGGACTAGGGTGTTGAGGAACAAAGTAGCCTAGAATATATGTTAGTTGATATCCTTTTGTATCATTAGCAGTACTTCCTTCCACAATGAGAATCTGAGGAGATCAATTCTTCCTCTATAGTTTTCCATGCATTATGGAATCAGTTTACACTGATTCAATCCTTGCCTCTCCGGACCAAGAAGGAACCCCAACTCCATCCGTGTGTGAACTCATGTTTTATCTATATAGAATCAAATAATAGACTGCTTTCGCCTTGTAGGATAGGTACGAAAGCATGTTTCAACCTTCAGAAAACTTCACCATTATGTAAAGCAAGTTCCTTGTTCCCAGTTCATGGAACAAAGGCGTAATTTGAAGACGTTGTATGGGAGTATGCCGGATTTCCATTGCATGTCAAGACAATATATCTTGCGCATTTTATGATTTAGTTACAACAATGCTACTTGATAATTTTTCTGATATTAGGCTATAAATTTGTAGCATAAAATTATACATGCTTGTTGCGTGTTGCCTCAACTTATGTCTGAAAGCATACAAAACAAACATATCTATTTGAATATGCGCTGTTGATTAGATTGAACAAAGTATTGGTGTGTGATTTTTGTTGCGACAGCGATCAAATCTCATTCGTGTCATTCCAGTCTTTATGTGAATGGTAATGTCTGTCAGCACTGTCATGGTATGGTAAAAGACGTCGCCAAAGCATACAGATAACAAGTGATGCGGTGTATCGTTTTTCTACGAAAATAGGCCTACTTGGAGAATGGCAAATTCAACGATATGATATCTGTGGGTCAAAATCGTTTTTCACAGGAAACGGATCAGATACAACATATCAAGCATAACGTTCCGTTTACCAAATACCAAAATTATATCTCGCTATTACTCACGATATCAAATTCCAAAATTATGTCCAAAATCAAACGCGGCTTTACTCGAAACATGACTCATATCAAACTGTGATAACGTAAAAGTAGGTATTACTATTTCACGGTTAGACCGGACACAAGTTGTTAAAGAAACGCATGTTCTGTTCCCGCTACAGCGTCCAACAAACGCTATGAGAAATGGACCACTGGTACTGACACAAATAGGTCATCATAGTTACATAGCGACATAGACCGCAACCATTTATTCAGCCACTCCCTCGTGTTTGGTAAACGTTGACATGCTTTATTATTCAACGATTGCTTTAGGCACACCCGATCATAATAAGTATCTTCTTACAACCTTATATAGCCCGATGCAATTTCCCAATCGGGTAAAATCGTGCGTTATGTCCCTTTGACAGCATCAAGTACCCACGGAAACAATGTTATCATTGAGCTTGTAAATAGATAAAAGTATGAAAATTCCGTTTATGGACAAGCCAGATAATAGTTACGGACATATTGTCTGCGAAACAGTGATTTTGTTCCGTTTTGTGACATGTTTGGTGTCAGGCCGTGCAATTCATGAGTAAAAAGTGTTGAAATGATTTGAGATGAATGATGAAACTAATGTGTTCCTAAACAACTTGAACATTTGTCATCTCTTTAGCTGTTCATTAACAACGAATGGATGGATTCGGAAAGCGGAAAGACTTTCTCAACTGTAAATCCATCGACGGAAGAGATAAACGCAGAAGTGCCATTGGCTAACAAGGTAAGCATCAACGATGTATTTATGGGTGTGATTCAGACTTATATATAATTGATTAGGTAAGAAAATTAAATCAAGTCTTATCTTCTAGTCACGCAAAGACACACATCGGTTGCGTAAAAGTCCATTTGTAATGTTGTGTTATCAGTTACCAGGCAGGAGGTCCACTTTAGTTTCATACAGATATATTGTCAATGTGTACAATAGCCATCGAATCTACTAACGTAGTAACTGTGGGTTAGGAAATCACCTATAAATCCGTAAGTGCTAGGTATGTCGATCATAAGAAAAAACAGATTAACTCGGAATCCCTTTTGCGCCATCGTGTGGGAAACTTTCAGGAGGCAAATTGCATTTGCACACCGTGGCTGTTCTTGTGGATTTTCACAGCTAGGCGGAGCGTTGTTGAAAGAGTAAGCATAACCGCAGCGCGCAATCGATATCATGGTGAGGCCAAGTATGGGGATAAGCGCCTTACAAGTTTGTTACCCGTGGGTTTGCTGGAATTCAAAACGTTGACCTAGGTAGCGCGAAGCGCCACTGGTTTTCTAACTCCTATGCCAAGTCTTGTTAGATATCACGTTAAATTCTGAGGCCAGCCATCACGTTACCAAACAAGTAACAGTCAATACAAGTTTAGGATACGATGGCACACGACCATGCAATATCCGAACAAAACAAACAAAATGCAACATCTACGACAGCAATTCAAATATTTATTCATCAACGTAAGCTTATTATTCATTACACATATAGTAAATAGGCCTAATAGGCCAACAATCAGCTCCATCGCCTGAAGTTGTGTTGCCAGCAGTTTCGCTTCCCGATTGTGGGTACTATTCTAGCTCAGGGGAGTGCTCATGCGCGGGAAGAGAAGCGAGGTCATCAACCAGTAAAATTCGGAGTAAAGAGCATTCATCAACAGCCTCCTCCTACAAACCCCTATTAACTGCCATTAACATGTTAGCATTGATTACCATTAATAGCTAATGACGACAAACTCTCAACTATAGCGGATACAAATAGGCTAGCCCGTGTTCGGCGAACTACGCGACAATTCACTGTGAATTCTTAGGACTAATAGCTAACAGTGACACTTATTGAATTTGCTCAGGTGTGAAAAAACCCAAGGAACTGACAGTTTCCTTATTCTGTAGATGGTCTATTCGCATGAATTCGAATGATGATACTGTATACTGTATTAGCAAATGTTTCTATTCGATTTCCTAGACTGATGTTGACAAGGCAGTAATAGCCGCGAAGAACGCGTTGAAATTCTCTGAATGGCGGTACATGGACGCGTCAGACAGAGGTGTTCTAATGAACAAGTTGGCAGACAAGATCGATGAAAACAAATATTATCTTGCCGTAAGATAAATTTTAGTGACGTCACTAGATTACATATTTGACTATGAGGTGTATACTTCAAACAGTGTCTTGAGAGTGCTGACAGCGGAAAACCATACACACACACATTTTTCATGGACACAGTTGGCATTGCCAAGATTTTACGGTACTATGCAGGATGGACCGACAAAATCCATGGGAAAACTCTTCCAGTTGATGGAGATTACATAAGCTTCACAAAGACAAAACCTATAGGCGTGTGCGGGCTGATACTACCGGTAACGAATAGGCCTACACGCATAGTTATAGAGGCACCAAACAACCCATTATCGCTTGCGTAACTTTTCAGTGGAACATGCCATTGGTGACGTTGGCTATGAAATTGGGACCAGCTTTGTGCTGTGGCAACACTGTAATAATCAAACCGTCAGAGCTCACACCTTTGACAGCGCTCTTTGTGGCGTCGCTGGCGAAAGAAGCGGGATTTCCTGCCGGAGTGATTAACGTTGTTACCGGAATGGGGGAAGCCGGTGCTGTAATGTCTGAGCATGAAGACATCGACATGATATCCTTCACCGGAACAGCAAGGGCAAGTTTGCAAATCTTATACGTCATTCCATAGATATTTATAATAATCGGTTTAGAGGCAAAACATTTCAAATGGTTTCATTTCAACTACAGCTCCTCCAGCCTATAGAATAACACTGTAGTAATCTTCTAACAGGTGGGCAAACTTATCGAGCAGGCGGCCGGTAGAAGCAATTTGAAGAAGCTGACCCTGGAGTTGTCAGGCAATAACCCTAACATCATTCTCGCTGATGCAGACGGTAAGTTCTCAATGAAGAGATGAGACCTTAGTAATAACTCCACTACTCCCGCTGTGATAACCTTATTTTTCAATTATCAGTGGACAACGCAGTAGAACAAGCACATCAGGGCGCGTTTATGAATTCCGGACAAATGTGCACCGCCGGGTCAAGAACGTTTGTTCACGAAGATATCTATGACGAATTCGTGGCTAAAAGCGTCGCAAGGGCAAAGAAACGTGTTGTAGCGCCACCGTGCGAGCTGTTTTGTGAACAAGGTCCTCAGGTAATGTATTCCGACACAACTGTATATCACGACAAAAGTTGAAGACTAGACGGATGGGAGTTGTGTGTGTAGTGCTAGCAAACGCATTGTAAACTTGTCATATGGACGGCTTGCACAATGCATGACACGTTATCAGCAAGCTTGCAACTTGCAACCCCTTCCCCACGTCTACGTTGGCTTCTACAGATTAGAGCATAGCCATAGGCTACTGCACAAAATGTAAAGAAAATATTCAGTCTGAGGGCCTTCATTTCAGTCATTTCGACAACATACGTACGGCAAACGAGGCAGTGAAATTGGTCTATTGAGTTTGCATAATAAAGATCCGCATTTACGGCGTATTTGTTGCTCATAGGCGGACTCTATAATTCATTATGCGCCATCTTCAACTTTTCTATTGCGGCGACTATATCTTCTTTTATATCCGTAATTGCTATCCGAGGGCCCCAATTGCCGATTACCGCCCCGTTTTCGTCCACGAGGTACTTCCAGAAGTTCCAAGATGGTTCTTGACCTCCGGAATGTTCTGCAAATCAATGTCCCGCATTACAGTAAAAGAAGGCAACGATTTTCGTACCTCCTGTAGGCCTATAAACTCATTTCCACGTGAGATAAGGTAATCCGTACTTGCTAAGTAGGTGAACAATGGATCAATTTCATGCCCAGACACCTTCATCTTTCCAAATAATGGGAACCGCACTCCGTATTGCTTCTTCACATGATCGTGTATAACTTTGTTATCGTACGGTTCTTGATTGCCAAACTGGTTACATGGAAAGGCTAATATGGTGAATGGCTCGTTTTTCGCAATCGCTAGATCGTCGTACAAGGCAACCATCTGCTTGTAGTGTTCATCTGTATAGGCGCACTCGCTTGCGACATTAACCACAAGAGCAATCTGCAAAATATATTGGCCTACTCTGTCCATTGATTTAGTTGTCATCAGTAAATGCATTTGACAAACCTTTCCTCTATATGATTCCAGCGATGCAAGCTCATTGTCAGTATCTCTTACGTGAAATGCGTATAAGCCACCTTTACGATTTCCAGAGGCTTGTGCTATCAGTAAACACAAACTGAAACAGAGTAAACGATAACAAGCCATCTTCCAACGCAAACCTATCTCAAATGCCTCATATCGGTTTCCCGTCAGTCTCAGAATGGTTGAGTGAAGACGGTGTTGCTCAAGGGCGACATCAGTCGCCCTACTCGAAACTCCATTATTGCCGCAAGAAGTAATTAAGATCTCTTACTGTTATTACAGATAAACAAAGATCAACTTGACAGAGTTCTAGACCTCATACAATCTGGGATAAATGACGGAGCCAAACTCGAGTGCGGGGGTAAAAGACATGGAGAAAATGGCTTTTATTTGCAACCTACAGTCTTCTCAGAAGTTCAAGACCACATGAAAATTGCTACCGAAGAGGTGTGTCGGTAGTTTCTTCATCTATAATTTATTTGTTTATATACATTTGACCTTTAAACTTCTTTTCAGGTATTTGGACCAGTCCAGTGCATATTCAAGTTTAAATCGATCGAGGAAGTTATAAGAAGAGCAAACGATACTCCTTACGGATTAGCAGCAGGAATTTTCTCCAACGATATAAATTCCGCCTTTGACATTGCGAGTCAACTGGAAACCGGCACAGTCTGGTGGGTAGCCTACCTAGGCCTTCGGGGGTAGCGGCAATGGTCTGCCCGTTCTGATATACGAATTAATATATGACTGCATGTTTGTGCAGGATCAATTGCTTCAACGCATTCGCAACGCAGACACCCTTTGGCGGCACTAAGCTGTCAGGAAAAGGGAGGGAAATGTAAGTGCAGACTTCCTAACTGGCCAATATGCCCAGTGTTCGCATAGTTTCCTTCAACTTATCTCACGAATGCTCTTTTAAAAGGGGTAAGGAGGCGATCAACTCATTTTCTGAAGCCACGACCGTGACACTCAAGGTTCCGCAAATCCGAAAACAGCTGAAGAAAGTTCGCGAATACAGCACAGCGAATTTGGAGCAATTGGACAACCAACCGGATGACAAATCGACTAATGGCATCTGAACGATACTAGACGTTCACGGGAATTCAAATGACGGCCACCGCCCACCGGATGTTTATTAAACTGCTGTAATATAGCAGTAGACGCTCTACTGTACATATTAAGAATAAGCGGATTGAGAACATTTTTTTCATCTTGTTTCTTAGTAATTTAATAAATATTGTACAAAAAGTTGTCAAATCTATCGTCAACCGAAATGGCTTTGTCGTTTAAAAACGTCTTCAGGTTAGATATTGAGCGATTCACATTAATTTTTGAGGCCACAACGATAACAGGCCCCCTCGTCTGAGTGACACCGCTAGATCCAAAATTTATGAATGTAATGGATTGAATGAATAACATCGTGGCCGAAATCTAATACTGGTCTCGCTATGCTAAGCTAATCGCAAATTCGTTCACATCAGTTCCAGTCGCATCCAACAACTGGTCTTACACCGGTGAACCGAAGCCATGGGACACGGCTATGTTATCTTCGCTCAAACAGATTACATGCCGTAGCAACCAACCAAAAGCAATGAGGATATGCATGCTAAAGGCAGCCTAGGTCGCTCAGAAGAGCCTCGTGCTAACTGAACTTATCAGAAATCAGGCAATAGGCGCTTGGTGAATACACATCGGGCAGCACTTAGGAACCGGCCTTTCAAGTTACAAATATGGTTGCCTCAAACAAATGAGTCCACCACAAGAAGTGTGGGGAATCACTTACCGAATTGAATCATCTCTAAAATTGACAACCTCACATAATGTGTCGGTAGATGCAGTACCGCAGAATTTTCTTATTCAAGACAACATGCGCCAAGTACAAATTTTTACTACTCAAAATGACAAAACTCGACGACAAACAGGTGTGAAATACAAAGTAGAAACACTGCCGCTGCGGCCGGACTTTCACATGTCCAATTCATCCCTCAATTGTCTTGCTTCTTGACGCCAGAAACTATATCATCGATTCTTAGGAGCAACATGGCGGTCTAAAATCAATCATAATGAGCTTTTTATTGAATCTGGAGTCATAGAGGTGTGTCGAGCTCTTGAGCACTACCAGAGGGGTCAATATTGTGAGTTCCTCAGTCCAATTGTATCATTTTATGTCAGAATTGCATTACCGGGAAGTAAAGGTAAAACACAAATTTGCCCTTAGCAGAAGAAAGATTACACAAAGGGACATAGCAAATTAGCAATAGAAACGTCTAGAATGAACTAACCTCCATAGCTGTCTTGTAAGTCTGCAGTTTAACAGACAATGGCTCCCAGATTTCTAAATCTTTCATGTCAGCAATTTCACCCGTCTCTCCATTGACACCCCAGGTATTATTGTCTTCATTCGTGTGTTTCGCCTGAGAAAAAGGACGTCACAATTTGAATTTCGTGAGCGATCAAATAGGAAAGACAACTCACCCGCAATGCAGTAATAGTCCTAATAGTGCTCGCTCCACAGTTTTGAATTAAAGTCCTCGGCAAGACTTCAAGCGCTTGAGCTGCAGCTCGGTACGGCCATTGTTCAACGCCAGTCATTGTCTTGGACTTTTTGGCCAACATCTGTATGTCAACACAACCGTATTTAACAAAACACTCACAATCATACAGAAATAGTGGCACATTGGATGGATTATTGGGTGCAGACTAGAAAATGCGCTATTAACTATTTCTATCATCGTTCATCAATGCATCATCATCATAGACATACCGTAGGATTAAATGTGTACTGAGTCCTATTAGTAGCCTGTAGCCTACATAGTGTGCAGATGACGGAAAGAAATTTGATCGACTATTTCCGACGGACAGAGAAACTATGCATTCTCTACTTACATGTGCGACAGTCATTTCCACTGCTCCGCCACCTGGCACGAGTCTTGCATCAACCATGACATTTCTAGCGACTTGCATTGCATCTTGTAGATTTCTCTCAACTTCCATCAGAATATCTTTGCTGGCTCCACGAAGGAGTATAGTACAGGCCTACAAAATAACAAACGCATAGCAAAAAAACTCACGCCTACGGCGAGCAAAAATGATCTCTTACCTTGGGATTTTTGCATTCAGTTATAAAAGTGAAATATTCATCGCCAAATTTACGAATTTCGAAAAGGCCAGCGTCAGTTCCAATGTCTTCTTCTCGAATCTCATCTGTTCTTGAACACACAGTGGCGCCGCACGCTCTCCCAATACGATTATTGTCTGATTTTCGTACCCGACGAATTGCTGTGATACCCGCTTTCACCAGGAAATGCTGAGCCAAATCTGATATAGACAGGAACATTACAGCAAATTCTTGTCAGATAGTTAATATCACATTGCAGTTACCTGAAATTCCCTTTTCTGTGAATACCAGGTCAGGTTTGAACGCGATAATTTCCGAAGTAACCCGTCGTATGAATTCCTCTTCTAGTTGAAGAATGCGGTTGAAGTCATTCTCTTTTGACAGTTCAATGTCAGTCTACAAGTGAGGTCGTTAGATTAATGCAAACAGTATATATGTTTTATATATATATATTCCATTCGAAAATTTGCCGACAGAAAGATAAAACTAGGCACGCCGTATCATAGTTCATTGCATGTTTATAATGCATAGAATCAAGCAGGGGCATGGTGATATTAGCTGGAAGAATATCTGTCCCGGTACACTATCCTAGTTATGCTTTCACAGCACTGGTATTTGGCATAAAACTTGTATAGTAAATAGTCATAATTATGACTCCAAGGAATCATTTCCTTGGCAGCAACATTTTTCCCTCTGACAAAAACATAAATTCACGCTATAATCCTACCTGACTCTCGCCTTTTGTGTACTCCAGAGGACAGTCCAACAGCAATATTCTAGGATTCTCGATACGTCTCTTCATCCGTGGATGTGTTATATCTTTATTGAGCATAACTCCTTGAAGAACTCTGGACTCTTCAATAACGCCACCAGGAACCTGTAAAGCACATTCTCAAATGAACAAACATTTAAATTATTCAACCAATCAACAAAGGAAATTCAAGGAGACTGACAATATTGTGTACATAAATGCAATGCAAACCTTTTCTACTTTTGCGTATCGCTTGATATCAATCTCTCTCTGCCCTGAAGCTTCATCTTCGATGGCTACCGTAGCAACAGCTTTAATTGCCATTTCAGTGGCTAAATCCGTCCATTTACTGATAAATTTTGTTCCTATCGCACTAGCTATGATCTTTTTCATCTCTTTTGGATCGTTGATATCGACGACCACACTGAAACAGTAGTCACGTTCTTGAAAAATTCTACAGAATTTGCATATTATTGTAGGCGCTATGCATTTACCTAATCTCTTTCAATGCTTCTTGCATATCTTCCAGTGCTTGGCGGTATGCTGATATGATCACAGTTGGATGCATTTTTTGTTCCAAGAACTGTTCAGCCGCAGACATCATCTCTCCAGCTGAGATGAAATAGCAGGTTTTGACTCAGTGGACTTGTAAAATTGTCTGACTCAATTTTCCCAGTTTGGCCCATTAAATTTTGGTATGATTTCTTGATTGAGATTTGCCGACCTATCTTGTAGGTATGGAGCCAACACCGCGACTTTAAAATCTACGCAGATCAGCTGAGGTTCTCAAATAACGTTGAAGTCTCATACCAAGATTTCCGACTCACATCAAGGATTGACTGTAATCGGGTGAAATGTGCGCTATACATCATAGCTATAAAAAATTTTGATTTACCAAGAATTATTACAGAAGTAGTCCCATCTCCTACTTCTTCATCTTGGGTTCGGCTAATCTCAATCATAGATTTGGCGGCTGGATGTTGAACCTGACAAGATACATCATAATGAGTTGGTTTTCAAGTCCACTCGTATACATGCTATAAGACTTGCCTGGATTTCTCTAAGGATAGCATTTCCGTCATTTGTCATAACTATACCACCTTGTGGATCCATTAGCATCTGCAGAAAGAATAAGTAGGCAAGTATAGTTATGTCAGAAGTATTAGGAAAATTAGGGCCTCTGACGTTAGGTTAATGTCAAAATACCAAGCAATTTTAATCAAGATTTTGCATAAATTTACTTACTTTCATCATGGACCTGGGACCGAGACATGTCCGGATTACATCGGCGATCATCTTTGCGGCGTTTACGTTTCCGAGTTGTACCTTTTTCCCAGATTCCCTTTTCGTATTAGGGTCTGTAATGCACCGATACTACGATAAAGTAAAAATGTATCTACCCGTACTTAATAAACACTTACTCAACACTAAGAGTGGAGCTGCCATCTTCTACAAATTTAGCACAAAATACAATCTCGAGACAAGGGTGGGTCTTGCGGCAACGAATATATGGCAACAACGTGCTTCACTTTCTAGATGGTTCGGTGGTTTTCCGTTGAGTTACGAAATAGACCAATGAGAGAGATAAAGAGAAAGAAGAGTCTAAAATTGGCATAAATTTCCTTGTAGAAACGTATTTGATGGAAATTATGACATTCGTTCACAATAAAACTGAAATAAATTACTGCTTCACTTGCCTTAAGCTACAGTTTAATTCATATCTTTTAGTTTTTGTACATTGCTGTTCTCAGAGCATATAGAGGCTCTATAGAGGCTATACTTATAGTGTTGGGTGCATTTCGAATTAAAAAGATGAATATGACAAGAAATTTAAAAACAAATTTAAATGTAAAAAGAGTTTAATAACTTCCCCAAATGAATAAATCATTATTACTCTTTAAAAAGTTTTGATATGGAACAATGCCTCCACAAGGAGGATTCAGGGTTTCCCCAAATCTGAGCGGTAAGCGCGCAGTCCGCTTTTCTCATTCGCAGATTCCGGGCGGCTGATGAGTTGTGATTATTTCGTTCACTTTTAGGATTTGTTTTTGGCCAAGTTCGTAGATAGTTTAGGCACGTATGGTTTCAATTGGTTGCTCAAATTATTTAATTATCATATCTACAAAGAATGAATGAGCGCACAGGCCATACATCAGACTCCAATTTTCCTACTGCTGTGTTTCCAAATTTTCCCGAATGGAAACATGGCACGAAAAGAAAGCGGGGATTACAAGGATATGGCTCTTGGGAAGCGATTGACATTGAAGTTGTGGAAGATCGTGAAATTGTGCATGTCAAAAAGTCACGACCCTCCTCGTTACTCCCAGCAGGAAACTTTACGGTGCTGACACCCTGCCGAGACCAAGAGATCCTCTGTGAGCAAAATTTAACCGAGAGAGATTGCAATTTACTTGATGATATCAACATTACGAAGCGATTGACCCCAAAGGTGTTTGACCGTAAATTTCGATGCACTGTATTCCCCATAGAAGAAAAATTCCTACGTTCTGTTGAGGGATCTTCAAAAATACTCACAAGGGATTTTGGAGATTTTCTCAAGACCAATTCAACAGATTCTTCTCTCAGAAAATGGATGAAATACAACCTCAAGATGGGAATGGAAGACAAAATGCTCTTGAGCCATTTTGATCCAACTTGTTTCGGAATCGGAAGAAAACTGTTCAGCGACTTACTTCAAGAAGACTGCAAACACTCATTAAAAGATTATTTCAATGATGAAGGAGCAGTTAGTGGAGGATGCTTGTCGTACAGACATCTACGTCAAAGCAACGACGGAAATTTAGGTGTTATAATTTCTGTAGAAGGCGATGGATTTCACGAACTCAGTATGAAGGCTATATTTACGAAATCCGGCCAAATTAATTCTCCACAATTACCCAATTCCAGTGAAAGACAAAATTTAAGTATTGAAGTTTGTGGTGAGATTGCCCAGACGTTAAACGAAAAAATCCGCAATATAGACAGCGTGAGTGGTAATGATAGTGCAATTTTGATATCAGCAATGTCTGAATATCATGTCCTTTTCAATTCCCTTCGTGGTAACAAAATTACTTTCAACTGGGAAGACAAGGAGGCAACGTTTTCGGAAAACTCTGTGACTTCTAGTTCATTGAAAACTAGTAGACCGGATCCATTTTCTAGTGTAGTCTTGAATCCATACATTGATGGAGAATGTGTTGTCGCAACAAAAAGTGGTTTAACTGGGTTGTGGAAAGCAGATATACAGAGCCACTCTGATGCTTTTGACTCAATTCTTCGACTAAATGCTAAATTTAAGAGAAAGAATGTTTGTTTCAAACAAATTTCTTTTGGGGCCCACCCTAGGCAATTTTTTGGCTGTGATCAAAATTGTGTTTATTTATTTGACGTCAGGTCACAAAACTCCCCGTCTTGTTTATTTGATGCTAGCAATTCTCCGTATTTGGTGAAATCAGAGCACATTCATGCATCACAAAGTTGCAAACCTATCGGGAGTGAATATGAAATTCTTGTTGCTACAGACAACAGTATATTCATATTTGATCAACGATATTCCCACCAGCCGCTATTAAAATGGAGCGCAGTTACTGATTTCCCTGCATGTTATTTTAAATGCCTAGCTGCTCCTAGAAACACAGCTCCTTCCGATATCACTGGATCAAATTGCCAGTTATCCAATTCTCTTTTATTGACCGGTGGCATGACCACAGACAAAGTTTATTATTACCAAATGAGCAGACTCAATAAGTGCATAAATGATAAGCAATGCTCTTACGCTCCTTTCTCTGTTGCGCCCCCAAGAATTTTATGCCGATCTCCTACTGAACCCACAGACTACAACACTAAGTTGCAACATAGTGTGTCTACACACAAATATTTAAAACATGTCATTTCCGGTTTTGATGGATTCGCATTGGAAGGGCATGAGTCCAGCGGTGTCTGCGTTTTTCAACTTACTTCCAATGGTGAAATATTTTATCAAACTTTGAATGGAAACAAAAACGAAAGTGAAGACTGTTGGAACGGCAACAGACAACAGTGGGAAAACGTACGCAGTGAAGCTACTGGAGCTGATTCAGCCAGTACAACTAATGATTGTGCAACTTCTCCAAGGCTACAGAATTCTTTTTCAACAATCAATTGCTACCTATCAGAAACTACAGGAGAACATTGTGTATTATGTAGGCCAGAAAATGTTGGAATATATGCTAGTGTTTCGGACAATGAATGTGGAGCGGAATCAACATCTGCTGAGCCATGCAATCATCGATCATTTATCGATAGAAATCGATTGATGTATGATGTTACGGACAGTTACTTTCATAATCAAACTGCAACTTCTGAGTTACATCTTATAAATTTGAATGCACCTAACGAGCCATCCGATTTGGGGAAAATGTTGCTGGAATCATGGGATGAACCAAATGAGTGAATCTGTAATTTTTATTTTATCATAGCATAAATAAAGTCATATAATTTTATGATAATATTTTTAATTGGATTTTGTTTTCTAGTAGAAGTCATGTCCGATATATGTAGTGTTTCACAATTAGTAACTCCTAGTGATGAGGAAATCACTGTGTGCGAAAGAAATGGAAAGCTGATATCGATAACAAATCCTTCTCTCATTGATGCATATATGGATGGAGAGGTCAGTTGCTATCAATTCAAATTTTACCTATAGTATAGCCTATTGTTAGTGTGTAACATTTCAAGGTGGCGACGTTCCCGGCAGTTCACATCAGTCCTGAAACCTTACGGCGAGCTGCAGTCATTCCCGGTGAATCTGCTAAAGCTGCATTCTTAGAACATAAAGAAACAGTTAGCCAGAGATTACTGTCAGCTTGGTATTAATATTAATTATATGAGTACATCTGCTATATTTATTTCATGGCCTTGTTTAAATTAGGCAAGAAAATGGTGTATCTGGTGTGTTATCCGAAATCTGCGACAATGAATCCAATGACATTGGTAAACTTATTTTTATCGGCGTATCTTGTGTGATTGATATTGAGTTATTGACATGAACTTCTTTAATTATGTCAGCATACCCAGTTTTGAAGAAGTTCTGTCGCTATGCTCTCATCAGTCTGAGATGGATTGCAGGAATGCACTTTACTCTGTTTCCACATCTAAAGGTAACCTTGTTAGTTGAAATATGATATTACTTACAAAATATTAAAATATTTTGCCATGTTGCAGCTTTCTCATGCCGATCTGATGTCACGCTTTGGAATGAATAGAGATTGGGAGGAAAGCCCAATAAGGCATTTATCCTGGCACCGACAAGCTAACAAATTTGCTCTTGCACTTCGTGATGACACTATAAAGATATATTATTGCAATAAGTACGTCTCACTATACTGTCCTTAGATTGCGGCATGGAATGTTAAAGGGCTTCAGAAAAAATGTAGTCGCCTAATTCTGTTAGAAAACTTTAGAAACTTTCATATGTCACGGAATAGTTTCCTATTTATTTGTGTTTGCAAAAAGGATGTCAGTATGTAACAGATTCTACTTCCCTTCAGAGATTTAGTCTCCATTTTAAAGCATAAACTTCAGAAGAATATCACTTGCATGGAATGGAGACCACTTCTTGCCACACAACTGGCTGTTGGGACAGAGACGGCTATTCTAATATGGTATATTGATCCAAAGTCACATTCCACAAGGTAAGCGGTATGTGCAATTAAAAGACAACTCGCTACAGCTGTTCTCAACCGTGGACAATATCTCAAGAATGTGAACTTATACTATTTCCTATTTCAACTGTTGAAAATCTTTTCAGACCTTCATCTAGCGCTGTACAAGTGCTCACGTACAAAGGTCATTTACCCGTTTGCTCAATTGCTTGGAGTCCTACTGGAGACGATCTGTTGTTAGCAACATCTGCCTTTTGTTCAGCTCTTGTGGTAATTTCTACAACACTGTTGTCAGTGAATTTGTCATTCATATGAAATTTCTGTCAATTCAGGTTTGGAGCACATCATTAGAGCAATACCAAGTTATTCAACATTTGACTACAAGTGGTGGGATATCCCGTGTTGTATGGTCACCAGATGGTAGTAAAGTCATGGTATCGACTCCATCCTCTTCGTTTCGTGTGTTTGAAACTGGAATGTGGACCAATGAACGATGGTCGAATCTATCTGGTCACGTTCAGGTAAACATTTCAATTGATGGAAACTTTCAAAATGACTTGTATTACTAGCAATATTGTTCGACATAATTTTAACAAGACACTGGGAGCTCTCGTATACATGTCTATAACAACATGTGTTGTGGTTGAGGTTGCAATGTAATAATATGTGAATAACGGCCATACAATTGTAGTGCGCATGCTGGAATCCGGGTGGCTCTGTTCTTCTCTTCGCACTACATGGAGACCCTCGTGTATATTCTGTTGTGTTCCCTGAGTCACAGTCTGAGGGACCATCCTTGGCAGGTTGTACCCATGCCTCTGTGGTGCTGGATCTCACAGTACAGGATGAAACGAGTAATGTTGAAGATAAACTCCAACACAAGTGTGTATTTGCTTTTCAAATTACAGTATAGGAAGGTTGTGATTAACGTGGAATACTTTTGCAGAGAAAATTGCATTCATTCAATGGTGTGGGATGATGCAGGCAACAGGGTTGCCATCATGTTTGACAAAGCAGATTCGCGGAGCAGACTGATTGCCTTGTTTTCAGCATCTAAAGGTAGCCTCTTCACAATGGCACCTGTGTGAGTAATCTGATTGACACCGAAAACCAGCATAAGTGACATAGATATTAATAATGATACAATCTTCTGAAAATTGCAGGGGTTATATACAGGGACAGGGTGATGTAGAACCAGTTTTTATAGGATTCAAGCCAAATTGTGATATTGGATCTTGCCTAACCATAGTAAGTTATATAAATTTGTGTATTATTTATCACCTTTTTCTAGGTGAAATAATACCTGGCTCTGAGTCAGATAGCGTAGACCTATAAGTGAAGTCAGTCTCTATGTACATCGTACAATGAATCCCTTGCGACTGACATATTCCACATCACTGTTTTTCAGTGTTGGTCAGATGGTAATATCAGCTACATTCCTATCTACTTGCCGAGCCTAGATGGGAATGAATTAAACTTTGGTAGAAGAAAGGTACCGCAACTCACCACGAATCTATGGAGTAACACAAGTGGATCGCCACTTTCTAACACTACTGGACACTGACAAACTGAATTATTCTATGAAAGCCCGTATGACAGAAGTGAATGTGCACCGCTACCCTAAGCTATTCTCAAAATAACTGCTTGAAAAAACATCAGAAAAAATTAATGGTGCTGTAAAGTGTTGTATTTGTATGAATAGGTATCAATATATAAGCAGAAGCAGGCAGTGGCGTATCTGGGGGGGGGTTGTTTCATTGTCATAACAACCCCCTTTTGAACGGATGGTCCGTGGCGTATTAGGGAAAGTGTCATTTTCTTGGCCTTTCATGCATGATTATAAGAGCGTGAAGCGTCCAACGCAGTCGCCTAATAATTGTAAGTGCGTATCTCCCGGCTTTCCTCGAAAGTAACGATCCCTGCAGAACGAATCTACAATCTATGGCGATGCCACAGTCATGGGAGGAAACGGCGAACAGCGTGCTGCAATCACAGTCGAGTTGTTTCGGCCCCGCTTTAACCTTATGATTACTGGCGTCAGACAACGATTGATGGTATTCGTTTGGCCGCACGCCTTTGGGCAAATGGGTAAGGTCAGTATATGATTGTTTTACTGGCGTTTTACGGCAATGTACACCTTTATGCAGAAATTGATATGGAGTCGGGAAATTGCACATCGCCATGAAAAAACGGTTCCATAATTATAATTGTCGAAGCGCGAACTCAACGCCTTGCATGATCAAAGGCGAAGCGATTGCCGATATGCCTAGTAAACAGGATATGAGAAAGCCACGGCGGTCAAGTGACAAGTAAAACTCCTGCAGAGTCGTAAACAAGGGCGTCGAGGTCTCGCACTCGTCATGTACTTTAATTGCTGCCGATTGATATAAGCAAGCGTCCGAATGGACGGCATGTCGGGGTTATGCACTGTGGTGAGTGAGGGTCTACATTTCCTTTCCGGTGAAAATATCCCACGGGTGCTTTCTAGTTGCAGATAAAACACTTGTGGGAACTATTTCACGTGGTCGGGCGTGTACACCAGAAATATTATGATCTCCTAGGTTCGGTTCGACGTGTTACCGTTGGCGCTAAAATGCCGCTTGTTCCTTGCTTGTGCGATCTGGGGGTTTGACGTTGGTAGACGAAGGCGTAATTCAACGTGCCCTGGTCGATTATGACGTCACAATTGTCATGTCACCCCCCTAAATTTCCCGCCAGATACGCCACTGGAAGCAGCCTATTTTCATAATGCATTATGGAATTATAAAAGTTGCACATTTCGAGCCTAACACCACTGTTGTCAGGTGTTGGTGATTGCCTCACTTGAATGTGTTGGTGCAGCATCATTTGTTGTTTACATAATTTTTGTGCTTTTGGACAATTTCTGCATACTCAGCAACATCGTCCGGAGAACCCAAGAAAACCGGTACCCTTTGATGGATTGAATCCGGCACTATATCGAGAATCCGTTGATCACCAGTGGTGGCTCTTCCTCCTGCTTTCTCAAGAATAAATGCCATTGGAGCGGCTTCATACAGAAGACGAAGCTGAAAAGCATGCAGCATGATCATTTGTTATGAAGGAGCATTGTGTGTACACGATCATTACGGTACCTTCCCATTCGGACTTTTGCTATGGGCAGGGTATGCAAACACACCTCCGTACACTATCGTCCTGTGAACATCAGCAACCATTGATCCGATGTACCTTGCATTGTAAGGAGAGCTGCCGTCCTGATAGAAAATTCCATTTGTCATTGGAGGAACAGAGGTGTTGAGTGACGTCAGTTTGCTTCAGGCCATATTTTTATATACCTGGGGAAACTTTTTTCTTTCGACATATTCCTTGACGGCAGGATCCCAAAATTTTGTGTAACCTTCGTTGATACTGAAGTATTTTCCTTTTTTCTTGATCTTCATGTCTTTATCCGTGAGGATGAATTCGCCGATGCTCTACAGTTAATTCTGGATTGTCAAGGTTGCATGAAATAACTACAGCAGTAGTGTATCTTACGGGATCCAACATGAACATATCCACAGAAATATCTGTTGCGATGACGATAACAGTGGCGCTACCGTACAATGCATAGCCTGCAGCAACCAACTTGTTGCCAGGTTGTAGTGCATCAGATTCTGTTGGTGGCCCATCCGTTGTCTGCAATTGATCACATATACAATAGAAATCACTGCATTTTGAATATTACCGAAGAAATTTTGTGTTTACTTTTCTGAATATTCCAAAGATAGTGCCAATCGAGACCAAGCAATCTATGTTGGAGGACCCATCCAATGGATCGAATGTCACAATGTACTTTCCCTAGATTAAAGCAAAGCATACGTCACGGGCTAATACACCAAATGAACAATCCTATTTCTTACGTGCTTCTTTGTATCAACTTCTATTACATGGTCGTTTTCTTCTGATACCAACAGGCATGTGCTATATGAAGATCGTAGCATGTTCACCATGAGATCATTTGCGAGGACATCAAGCTTTTTTTGTTGATCACCAGTTGCATTTTCAGTTCCCGCAATGCCATATCTGTGAAGTTGTGTTTATATAGTTGAAAATGCAGTGTTCTATTTAGCCATTGGCCATATCGGCATATGGTTAATTCAAAAGCCATTCCAAAAAAAGCTAAGTGCAAGGCTTGCCATAAATATCATGTACTGGGTATTCCACATTGCCAGGGGATGCAGACAGCCAGGAGTTTTGATACGGTTCATTCGCATCTTAGGGTAGCCTCTGAGGGAATGGTAGTCTATAGCAAATTGCAAGCTTCTTTAACACTACCACAACATGCACATAAATTTGATGGCTACAGCCAGTATTCCATCTCTAACTTGGTGAGATTTGCAGCTACTAAAACAGTCAGTAACAAAAATGATCAATCTGCAGAACAGCAGCGTACGTACAGGTTAGCAATTCCTGCTCTTCTCACTGCTGCAGATATTGCCTTGACTGCGGTACAAATACTGTTGAGTAGTTGTGTCAACTCTCCTGTTCCGCCGGCTTTTCTCCCACTTTCATTGATGTGACGTGTCAAGATACACGGATCTGTGTCTAAACCAGCCATGCTGTATAGATCTTCTAAGGCAGTCACAACCTATTGATATTATGTTTTTAAGCTGAACGAAACAAACACCCACGTGATATTGCAAGTCATGCTTATTGGGCATCGAGGAAGGATTCGAGACCGGGCGCTCTTGCGCAGCCTTTGCTGCTGCGGCAAACAACCGCAACTAACCTGACCGCCCTGAGCCCCTTTTCCGCTGCATGTCTGGAGAGCTTTGAGCCTGTCGCGCCCACGTCCGCCTCCCGCTCGACTACATGTCTTGAAGTGAGCGGTGAGGAACCAAAAGCATGAAGCATCAGCCGAACGTCGACGGGGGAATCGACAACACGCCTACATGGATTGGCCAATGGCTAGGCTAGGATTATGCCTACGTAGGGTCAATAGCAGATAATCGAAGAATGATGCCCCGCTCTGTTTGTCGGTTTGTTGGCATAGGCCATGGTTGGCAATAGAGATTTGTTGAGTTCATGGACCACGTCTATGCCGGTCAAGATTATCCGCTAAACATCTAGCCAAGCTACGGCCACAATCAAAATCGTCAGCTAGCTTTGCTTCCAATGCAACTCTAGATGGTGCAGGCGAGTCACCTTTGAAATGCCTGAATGAAGTGGCAGGCCAACACGACAAAAAAGAGAATTCTTGGCTCGCTGCTTCCAAGTCTCTTTGCTTCGTATCGTCGTTGCTTTCTTTTAGAAGTGAGACTATATTTGCGGTGTCCGGGTGACGTGTTATCGCTTCAGCGTCTTTTTTGCGTTCCTTCGTAAGATCTGTAGTGTGAGTAGGCTGACTGATCTATGGTTGTACGATTACGGCTTTATTATCCGCGTTGACGTTGCCTGAACCGTAGCCTATGCAGATAGCACATTTATCATCGACTGCAAAACCTCTGGCCGGAAACCTCGTTGATTACAACTTAGCGTGAATTTTTTTGACTTAACGGCCGATAGACGTCGAGTTTGAACGTAAGACTAAGAAATCAATGACATTTCTACGGTTCATTATCGTAATTTAATCCAGGAAACTGCCTTTTATCAAGTCATTCCATCCATTTTGCTGGCTCAACTTTGCATGTTTATCTCATTTTTACGATTTAAGTGCACTTAATCATCAGACTAGTCCTGTTATCTGGTCTATCATCGGCCATCAGCTATCGAATGGTAAATGTCTATAGTAATATAAGATCTTATAGATACGTTAACGTATAGTAATCGACTTATGATCATCATATGGAATCAACAGTGTTATTTAATTAGTTTGAAGTTTTTAGTGGACTGTCTATTTGCACTGGCCTTGCCCTTGATCATCAGTTATTTCCTTCATGAGGGACAAGATACGGGTATAGGGTACCGTATATCTGTATTAAAACGTATGGTTCATTCTTAGATGAGATTTGTATAGACCGTCAGAATAATTTATCATTGAAGAATGCTGATTTGCATCAAAAGGATGTCGGATTAATGCATGAATAACTGCTCTACTTCTACAACATTGCTTCCATATTGGCGCGTATAATTGATATAGAATCACAATGAAATTATGTGGTAGGCGGAACTGCAAAGCAGTCTTGGTAACCTCATTAGTTTGGGTTATGATTGACATGATTTTAATATTCAACTACACTGATTGTTCTAACGGCACTCAAAAGAAAACCAAGGATGAACACAACGGAGGAGCAGCCGGATTTATTGCAAAGCAAGTCCATGCTATAGGCAATGCATTACCTATAATAAGTAACCCACGTGGACCTGGAGAAATGGGAAAAGCTGTACATGTACCTAAAGAAAGAGAACAAGAGAAAAAAGAGAAATTCAAAATCAATCAATTCAATTTAGTCGCATCAGAAATGATCTCAGTCAATAGGTCTCTTCCCGATGTTCGAATGGATGCCTGCAAGCATAAATCTTACCCTTCAAAGCTCCCCACGACATCTATAGTTATTGTTTTTCATAATGAAGCATGGACAACGTTGCTTCGAACTGTACATAGTATCATAAATAGATCACCGAGACATTTACTTGAAGAGATTATACTTGTTGATGATGAAAGTGAAAGAGATTTTCTTGGTAAGCAGCTTGAAGACTACATGAGGAAACAAGCTGTACCCGTGCACATTCACAGGATGGGTAAACGTTCTGGCTTGATCCGTGCACGATTGAAAGGTGCAGCAGCATCCAAAGGTCAAGTTATAACCTTTTTAGACGCACACTGTGAGTGTACTGAAGGTTGGCTTGAGCCGTTGTTAGCTGAAATAGCTAAAGATCCGTCCACTGTAGTATGTCCTATCATCGATGTTATCAGCGATGAAACCTTTGAGTTTTTAGTCGGTTCAGACATGACATATGGTGGTTTCAATTGGAAATTGAACTTCCGTTGGTACCCAGTACCAAAGCGTGAGATGGATAGGCGTGGTGGCGACCGATCTTTACCAGTGCGAACACCTACAATGGCAGGTGGACTTTTTTCTATTGACCGAGATTATTTTGAAAAGCTTGGCACTTATGATCCCGGAATGGACATATGGGGCGGTGAAAACTTGGAAATGTCTTTTAGAATTTGGCAGTGCGGTGGTACTTTGTTAATAGTTACCTGCTCTCACGTTGGTCATGTGTTCCGGAAAGCAACACCATACACATTCCCAGGTGGTACCGGACAAATTATTAACAAAAATAACAGGAGGTTAGCAGAGGTATGGATGGATGAATATAAGAACTTCTTTTACATTATATCACCAGGTGTATTAAAACAAAAATACGGGGATGTCTCAGAAAGAGTGAAGATACGCGAGAAACTTCAATGTAAATCATTCCGTTGGTATTTAGAAAACATATATCCCGACTCGCAAATACCTGCGTCATATAAGAGTCTTGGAGAGGTGAAAAACGAACAGTCACCTGTATGCTTGGATACGATGGGTCGGAAAGAAAACGAAAAGTGTGGTTTATTCAGCTGTCATGGTCTTGGGGGAAATCAAGTGTGGGCATATACAAATAACAAAGAGATTCGTATAGATGATCTGTGCCTGGATGTTTCGAAAAGAGGTGGCCCAGTTATGATGGTGAAATGTCATCATATGAAGGGAAATCAACAATGGGATTACGATGATGCAAGTAAAATTATGCGTCACCCTAATACTGGGCAATGTTTATCGAGGTCTGACACAGATACACAGGCACCAACTATGAAAGAATGCGAACCAAACAACACGGCAATGAAATGGACTTTGAGTAACGTCAGTCTTCCATCCTGAACTATGTAGTTGAAAATTTCTATATACTCTATATTACTTCCAATGTTAGGACACCGACTCTTCAAAGGTACTACAGCCACTTCTCTCGCAGCGTGTGACTGGAAGAATCAACTAGTGATTCATCTTGCAGAACTTCTCAGAAATCCATGGAAAAATATGACGGTGTGCTGTATACATACACCTGTATAGTGACAAACCATATTCATGTTTGAAATGTCTCATTCTATATTGTGACGCTATGGTTATGTCTCATATTCATATCACATCGATTGGCACTTTCAAATAAAACAGCACATACGTTTTCTATGCACTAAACTAGATTTCAGAGAAATTGAAACAATTTAATTATTGCCTATACTGTATATATATACAATGTAGTGTACAAAGTGTATGTATCTGGTTATGCTGTAACTGAAGGCAACGGTATATCATATGGACAGAGGCTGTTGACACTTGAAAGTCTGTAATATGAGCTCTTGTATGTGTGCATTTATATGTCAGTGTACGTCTCATTCACATAATATGAATGGTACCAAACTGTTAGAGTTTCATTGTGTGAAGTTGCCACATGTTGATTGAAATTCATGAAAGACTGAGGAAGTCGAAATTCCTGAATGGTTCGTCAAAATTTTAAAATTCTATCCAGTGAGTTGGAAGAAGCTGTTCAATGCAGCAACAAATTGGAAATGGGTGGCTTATTTAGTGAATATTTCCTTTGAATTGCAGCCCTCTGCAATATTTGTTTGAGCTATCAGTCCCAATATCAGTCCCAATATCAGTCCCAATATGAAGTAGTGACATCCCCAGTTTGTATATTTTGTAAGACTTACATTCTGAGCTAGTGCATGTTTACAATGCCGTTGTTCCACTACCATTATTGTATTTCAATTATTTGATAATTTATGTTCATATAACGGCATGTGCAAAATCAGCAGCTGGAGATTCAATATCAAACGTTCTTGTCACATATATTGAATTCCTTGGTTCTGATCTATTTAGTGTAATAGTCAATTGCATAGCTAGATTGTACTCGACAAAAATTTGGTTATACTCATACCATATCTGACAGTACAGTACATAGCAAAAGTGTAGCAACTCATGACGGAAAGCTGCGTGCTATTTAGCTCCATGAAAATTGATACTTGTGCCAACACAGAATTGCAGATCAGTGAGTCAGGAGCCCTGATTCAAATATACAAAATGAAATACTGACAAACTACAACAATATCAGGTTGGCAAATATGACTCAGGCGAGGTTTTTGTCGCAGTTGCCCCTACCTATTCAGGTTTAAGCAATATCCCAACGAGCTCTACTAGCCACTCTTGAAAGATAAAATCATGTTTTAACCTAGAAATACTTGGATAACATATTTTCCAAAGTGTCGTTAAAATTTGGTTGCGAAACAGTGCTCGTGTATATTTTTTGCTCCAGTGGAAAATTCTTTCATGCCGGAATCCAGTAATAGAAAGCTTTATCAAACTTTATTTATTATGGATCCACGAGAGCAGCAACAGCTGATACCTGGTCCTCACTTTACGTCAAACTGACCAAAATATTAATAGCTCGAACTATTCTGTTTATTTTTTTATGAGATGACTAATCACTGTTGTCTCTTTTCTGGTAAATTTGCCTACTAACCACCATGGCTATCAAAACATTGTTTCAGTTTTGATGCCTTCCACTACTGGGAAATCTTTTAATGCTGTTAAAAATATATCAGTTGACCTCTGCTAGACATGATTGAATAAATTGATATATTCACTTCTGAGAAGAAAATTGTGTCGAGTGGCTTATTGGCAGACAAATGCTTTAGTAGGCCTACATTACATGGGTGACTGGGATTAATGTTGTGCTTGCATACTCTAAAAAGGGTATATTCTGGAGAAAATAATCGCGAACACAAATTTTGTTGTACATATTGGTTAAGGTTTACATTTTACAATATAGTTTACAGTGACATGAGATAAAATACAGCAGATGCTTTCAGTGCCGGGAATGAGGACTGTTTTGCATTTGCATACCGATATTGCTCCGAGATAGTCTGGGCAAGTGCATTTAGTACCAGTAAAATCAGTTGTGGAGGTTAACTGGGAGCCCTACCGACCGTCACCTCTCTGGCGGTTGCTTGAAGATGGCCTGTCTCAATGTCAACATGTCCTGAACTTTACACGTATTTGAAAGTTTATTAATGACATAATCAGACAGGAAAAGTCTTCAGCGTATTTTTACAATTTGAAAAACAATGTATACGAAAAGCTGTCGATCACATTATGTCGGTAAAACAAACGATTGCTGTGTTACATTGCTGATCTACTCAACAGGAGTCCGGAACGACAGTGATTTATGTCAGTGAATCAGGAACTTAGATAAGAAAGATGGTATCATCTGATAGCATTACTTGGTTGTCGTCCATCATTTGAGATAAACATGAATCGACATCGCCTTGGGAAAATTCTTCACTATCCTTATTGACCCATTCCAGAATTGCTGTAGTAGGAAGATTTTGAGTGTGCTCCACCTCAAATTTAGCAAGTAACAATTTTTTGAACTTATCTAGTTTCTCTTTATCAACTGGTGACTTGTGATCTACGGTTGACGTTGCGACACTTGCGCTTGTCTCATCCATTGTGCGATTTGAAGTGGAAGATATGTCGGGAGTATCTGCTTCAGTTGTGTCGAAATTGTATGGATCATCTGGATTGTTAGACGATTTCTTCCTTCGCTTATGACTAGATTCACCGTCTGGTGTTGACTCATCATCGCCTTCACTGTCGCTATCTCTATGCCTACGCTTTTTCTCTTTCTCCATCACTTTGTGGAAATATGCATACTGAACAAGTTCAATTGCAGCCTGTGCATCCCTTACAAGGACATGTTTTGAAAGTCTGGCCTTGGCATGTGCAGTTGAGAGACGAATTAAAGTTTCCAGCGTACGGGCTGTTACTGGAGTAGTTCTAGCAATATTGGTGTTCTCTTGATCTTGAAATCGAAGTTTCGCATATTCTTCGGATATACAATCTGCAGCTTCCTTTGTCAACGCCGGCTTTACTATTTTTGCTACGTGGATATATTTCTTCATGAATGCGATGCTAACAAGTTTTGATTTTCTTCCCGTGCCCAATCCTTTGTGTAGCAGCTTATTGTGTCTTTCATAAATCTGTGTCTCTTGATCTTTGCTTTGATCTTGTTCTGGATCTTCAGTAGATAAAATATCAGCACCAATGCTTATTGGCATTGGATCTCCATCCTGCTCATTAGGAGCACGGTATTGGTGCATGCGTAAGACATGATCTGAAATTCGTTGATCGTTTTCCGGATCCATGTGATCCAAAACAATAAAAAGCAGGTCAAATCTAGACAACAAAGAATCTTGCATGCCGATATTATCCATGGGTGTTTTATATTGGTCGTACCGGCCGTAAACTGGATTAGCAGCAGCTAAAACACTACACCGTGCATTCAACTTTGCATGGATACCGGCTTTAGCCACTGTCACTCTGCCTTGTTCCATTACTTCATGGATAGCAGTCCTGTCGATATCGCTCATTTTGTCAAATTCATCTATGCAGACGATTCCACGATCTGCCAATACCATAGCTCCAGCTTCAAGTCTTCGTTCACCTGTCTCTTCATCGGAAGTAACTGCAGCCGTCAAACCAACGCCAGTTGTACCACGTCCTGTAGTTGCAATGGCTCGTGGAGCGGAATGTAAAATGTATCGTAACATCTGAGACTTGGCAGTGCTGGGATCACCAATCAAAAGAATATTGATGTCGCCTCGAAGTCTTGTGCCATTAGGCAAAATCTTTTCAGATCCTCCAAGGAGCATGCTGAGAATCGCCTTCTTTATATATTCATTACCATGAATGGAAGGTGCCAAAGAGTTGGCAAGAACTTCAAATGGATCTTGACTCTTCTGGTGGGAAAATTTTCGTATTTTCTGCACATCGTCTTGCGAAAATAATGGATCAACTTCCTTGCTGAGAGGTTTCACATGGTTGGCAATCAAGACGGTTCTAAACACGCCAGTGGTGTGGCCTTGCCTTTTTCCAGGCAGGCAACGAAATATCCCTAGGACTTGAACACGATCACCTGGCTTGCAGAGATCTACTAGATCATTATCCACGACAATATCAACAGATCTTGGCAATTGGCCAGCTGGTGCTTTCTCAGGCATTTCTTGTATAGTCAAAGTTTGGTGGTCCTTGTACACAGACAATCCAAACTCTGTTTCCAGTGGATTGTTATCCTCATCTTTTGTAGGATATATTGAGCTGGTGATTAACGGGGTCGTAGATGTAAGATCTGCATACCGCTTTTCAAGAGTCTTTTTTGTTGCAGGACAATAATGCACACTTCTCACCACTTTGGGTCGGACGAGAGAACATTTAGTTACAATACCTTCAAGGCATACCATATTGCCTAAAAACGACGATGTTAGGGTTCTAGGAGTAACATGTTTCGCTCCGAAACTGCCTTCAAAACCAACAAACAAATCTTCGTGCGTTTTGCAATATTCAGTGTCAAAAGACGCCACATAATTTTTCAAAGCTTGCTGGAATGCCCCATGTTCCTCAAACCCATTTTCCAGAAGCTTTGCTGCTCGTGTAGGATTACGCCTACGTAAATCATTTATGTTAACGACAATACGGCTCTGCTTTTTTTCTATCATTTCCTTCACTAAAGCAGAATATACTCCTTGATCGGTTACTTCATCATCCAGAAAATCCAGGTATTGACGCTCTGCTTCGCGTATTTCTTCATCTACTTGTATGTCCATCATCTTGCCTCTTCAGTCCGCGGAATGCCTGTCCCCACTATCTTGATTCGACTCCGACATAAACAAGAGCAAGTCTCCACAACAAGTGCCGCTTCACAGGTCACGTGTCAATTTTCGCGGGTTTGCATTTTGCTGTCAACAGCGAATATACACCACAGAAGTCTAACTACATCTGGGACATTTTGTGACGTCATCAAAGTCCTTACGACATCCACCTCCCAATTTAAAGTGTATCTTTACGTCAAACATACACAAAAATGTGCGAGAATTTTTTTTTAATTAGTTCAAAAGATAGACTCATCGAACCTAGTAACAAGTTTTATTGACAGTTCACAAGGTATCCGAAAGTAGCCCGCTCGGCTTTCCGCATTGGCCCTTTTATGCGAGCTTTGCGTATTCTCATATTAGCGCTCAACGCCCCGCTCGTATATTATGGGGATAAGGGTTTGCTTTGTTTGTGGTAACAATATGCTGGATGAGACTGCTCAGATTTTGCATTCACGTGTTCCTACTCCAATGTCGAGGTATGACTGCCCATTCTTTCCCTTTTTGGAATATCACGATCCAGCTCCAGGAGCGGAACCGATGAGCGAGAACTGGACTGTAATTTGTTGTCAAGTTTGCAAAGCTTTCCTCACACAACAGTGGGACTCGTTCGAACGTGCCAATTTTCCGATTAATAAAAGACTGTATTGGCTAAAACGGCCCACAGGGTGTGAAATCCGTCAGCCAGTGTCTCAGATTGAACTCGAAGAAATATTGAACGAGCAGTCTAAAAGGAATCAAAATAGAAAGGGATCTGACAACAATCGACATGACGGAAGATCTCTGGATGATTCGATCTACAAACAATCATCATCATCATCTTAGGACTTGTTAAATTTTTCTCATTTAATGCTTATTATGTTAAAAATGTGGTTGTTCCTTGTTGCAGTGGTTGTCCTGACCAAACTCACATTTTCTGTAATGTATTCCTACTTCATTTTTATTATATATTAAATGTATTTTATGATATTTGGTATGATACAGTGCAACCCGTTTTCAAATGAGTGTGACGCCCCTTTTGGGTGTTTTTTTGTGTGCATGCTGCATAAACTAATACTTGTGCATAAGGGCAGTGGGCTATGTGCATCTAAAAGGGTTACACAATGAATTATACACAAAATGGCATATAGGCCTACAGCAGGTCTTTATTAGTAGTAGTATGCAAATTGTATATAGACCTACACTGCATGCTGCTCAGAAAAATTGCTCAACATTTAGTTCCTAATATCATGCATCTACGATATTTAATTAATAGCCCACCCTGAATTACAACCAGTCTAAGGCCGTACATGCAGTAAAATCTTCTGGATTTTAACAGGTTTATGTCGTTATCTAGACCTAATTAGGTGCAATGGACAAGGGTGACAATTGCAGCAGGAGCCAAGCCTCCACATCCAAACGCAGACGTACTGACGATACTAAAGAGGCTCGAGGAGGAAAAGTTCGTGTATTTTGTGATGGGCAAGATAACGCAATTGCAAGCCATTATAACCACCTTCCAGAACGTGGAAGAAGACTGCGTACTAAAAGCAGGATATATTTCATGAGGAACTTCAACAACTGGGTGAAGTCGGTTTTGATGAAAACGTTTCAAGATCGCCTTCGAAGCGAAGGTCAAAAGGATGATATAGTTGCTCTAGATCTTGGCTGCGGTAAAGGTGGAGATCTCCTAAAATGGAAGAAAGGACATGTCAGAAAGCTGATATGCACAGATATTGCAGAAACTTCGATTAACCAATGCATAAAGAGATATGAACTGTGCCGCAAGCAAGCAAGGGGAAAGATTTACAAAGCAGAGTTCCTAATTGCAGATTGCGGCTCTCTGCTACTTACAACAGTGTACAGATATCCCAACCAGACATTTGACTTGTCTAGTAGCCAATTCGTTATGCATTATTCATTTGAAAGTGAAACTCGTGCCACCACGATGGTCCGTAATCTATGTGAAAGAGTTCGAAAAGGCGGTTATGCCATCGGCACGACTGTCAATTCAGAAGTTTTGCGTGAAAGACTGGATGCATCAGATTCCAACAGTTTCGGAAACAGTGTTTATGAAGTTGCATTCGATTCAAAGGATGAATTTAAAGATTATGGTCATTGTTACAATTTCAAGCTAGAGGAAGTTGTGGACTGCCATGAATTTGTATTAAAGAAAGAGGTGCTCGTACGCCTTGCCGAAAAATTTGGTATGAAACTAGTGTTGTGGCAGACATTTTCTGATTTCTTCGCAACGAACTGTCGGTCACGTGAAAACAAGGATCTGCTAAAAACCATCAAGGCATTGGAAGAGTATCCGTCGTGTAATCAGAGTGGGGAAGCGGCCAACGACTACACTCATGCTGAAGAAGTGATCTCGGATATACAGAAGCGGAAACCAGGAAGTCACCCGAAAGTGGGAACTCTATCGTTATCGGAATGGGATGCAGCCAGCCTTTATGTAGTATTTGCTTTCAAAAAAATAGAATCAGAAGAGGAAACCTTCGACGTCCCTCCAAGCACAAGAGATGATATACCTTTACTTGTCTTGTCTACCTCGTGAGACTTGCAAGCACTTCCAGCCCAATGTATGGGTGTAATTTATGAAACGTTCTTAATCCGACTAAACAATTGTGGTTGTTGTGTTGTACTTGGAAGCATTTTGCAAGACCATGAATTCAAAGCCAGCCATATGCTGTAGGGCCTTATGATTTTCAATGCCGATTGCATAGGTGTAAGTAAGTGTTTCCACGAAACCTCGAATGAATTTGGTAGGTCTACTGGCATCATAACATTCATAAGTCATAACACTTGCATTTATTTTAATAAAAATAGCAATCTTTGCATCTGCGATAATATCTTTAGCTAGCATGGACTAGAAAATATACATTTCAAGGAAGGCATTAAATAAGACTTCTACCAATATTATGGAAGAGATGGTAAAACACCATAATATATTGGGCTGGTGTGGTTGGAACAGAAACAGTCGTCTATAAATGGTTAATTTTGATATACCAGTACTCTTACATATCAATAAACATAATGTAGATGCATCTACAGCTAGCATGGTGCAAAAATAATTTTTTCGAGTAGGAAATGGGATAAAAGTGCCGAATTTATAACGAAACTACAGTATGTGTGATATTATTATTAACAGTTGCACTAGTAAACAGTAGTTAATACTAGTGACTCAGGACTTGGTTGACCCATCGTCATCATTAGGAATTTCGACATCCACGTTGAATTGTGTAGACAAATTTCGAAGTTGTTCTTCATATAGCACATTCCGTTTCACAGCCTCTGCGTAATTATACTTCATGTCTTCTATCTCATCAAAAAAGTCATCATCAAATTTTGACAAGTCTTTTTCTAGCCGGTCCGTTTCTTCTCTCAGTCGATCTCTCTCTTGCTTGATCAAAGCAAGGTCAGTTTTCAGTTTGATATTTTTCTCCAACGTTGTGTCATATTGTCTCAACTTCGATAACATATCATCGTCCTAAAATTTCAAGTAGCGCTTCGATTACTCAAGGAGACAAGTGCAGCAAGACTTAAGGCCATTTCAAACTACTATACATAATGACTAATTAGCATTCCCTTCAGGCAAAATGCTATCATAGTCATGTTCCGTGTTGGTTTTGTTGGATGCTTTAGCGCTTCAAGTGTTTTATAACATGACAATTGTTGGTACTGTATATTTAAGAGTGTTTTCACTACATACCATAGCACTGCTTTGGTCTTTATCATTCTTTGGTGAGATATGCCTCTGCAGAATGTGCAGCATTCCTTCTAGGTCCTTCTTATTCTTCTCCAGGTTGGCAATTTCGACCCTGAGAGCAACGATGCATTTTTAGGTAAAAGTTCATGACAAAACATGCCTCAGGCCACCTAGCTTCCGGACTGGGAAAATCCCGAAATAAGGAGTTTTATCTTACAAAATTCCTTGTAGCCAAGAATAAAGAATTCAACGGAAACCAAATAACCAATCTTTAAACCATTAGAATTTGATAAATCTTTCTGGAAACTTGAGTACTGTACCAATTCACGGAAGGGTGCGGATCTGCGGAATCGGAAAACTTCAGTGGTGATAGTATACAATGTGATAACAAGCCAGAAATCTCCACCACTACATGTCACCTTACCTGGCTTGTTGAAGTGCCCTCACAGTATCTGCATCTACTCCACCAGCTTCCGGAGGAAATCGTTCCAGTATTTCAATCTGTACATTAAGGATGGGAAAGTTCATTAGATTTACAACTTTGAAAACCAGACCTATAAGGACCTTCTACAGCACTACATGGAGGTTGCTACTTGATACTAGCTACCGTGAGTGGAGGTCTCAAACGCTGCGTTGGATCGTCTAGAAATCCCCACTATTATATATATACCTGCTCTCTCAACTCTTCGTTTTCTTTCAAAAGATCATTCTCTCGCTTGGTAGAATCTTGCAGTACAATTTTCAAATCCTCGACCTGTGAATTCTTATCCTCCAGTTCTTTCTGGTTCTTGGTCAGCTTACTTTCCAGCATTCTAAAGTAGATGAGATTGTTTGTGGATTGACAAGGACTAGTAAATAATGGTAAATAGACTCACTTGTTAGCAACTACAGAACCGTAGCCTTTACTTCCCAGACCGGAAACTCGAGGTGCTCTGTTTTCAGCTGAACGAAGTCGTTCCTTCAAATTATCTATCTCCGTTTTCAGTTTCTCGTATAAGTTCTGAAAAGAGAATCCAGAAGCAATTAATTCGTGGAGCATCTCTTGATCAGGAAAATTGTGTCAGAATCCCCGAACAGAAGGCTTATCTCTAACCACGAACTATGATCAGTAGATGGTCAAGAAAGCCTGGCCCAGATTTTCTGAAACCTCATTGGTAGAACTGCAAGATAACGATGCATGTCCATGTCCAATCCACAATAGCACGTCAAATTCTTAAATCGCAATTGTGTCCAAGGCTGGGGGTATTCAAATTGGCATTGAGGTGTCTGCACTCTGGTCAGTGCTTGCGAATTACCTGCATAGGCTACTGGCCGTGGTCATACACAGTGACAAGATGAGAATCGGGTCAGGACCATCAATACAGAAATTGACCATAAAATAGTCACCAGCGTACACACTACTTTTTCTCATTTACCTGCAATGATACTTTGGATGCCTTTAATTTCTCATGACCATTAGCCTCTTTAGTGAGTTCTTTTTGCAAGCGGGCATTCTCTTTCATCAATTTTTCAACGCCAAGAGTTTTGCTTTCATATCGCGAACTCAATTGTCCTCCAATTTGTCTCGTCATCATATTAATCCGTTGCTGCAAGGTTACAATAATAGCGTTGAGAATTGCCAAATTCAAAGCTACAGGTATCCAATTTTAACTGCTGTCATTAACAGCAAAGTGAGTGCTTTCGATCACTTTTAGGAGACAATTTCTATCTTCAAAGCCAGGAGTAAGATCCCAATCAGATTTAATAGCACCTGTTTGCGACAATATTACACTTTGCTAGCAAGTAGCAAGGTTGACATTTATACGAGTGTTCTCACCTTGAGCTGTGCGTTTTCTTTCTTTACGTTGTCCATTACCTCGTTGGAGACAACTCCCGGTGCCTTTTTCAAAGTTTCGTTTTCTCTTTGCACTCTTTCAACAACTTTTTTCAACATGCCAATCATCTTTTCTAATTCAGCCGGAGACTTTCCCGTCGTGCCTGCATCCTTTCCGCCTCTCTTCAGATGGCTGGCTTTGAACCTGTCCGCCCGCATTTCAGCCTCTCGCTTTTCTGCCTTCAGTAGTTCTATGTACCGCTGTTGATCGGAGATGCGATCCTGCGTGAATAGAACGGTCATCAAAACGTGATAGTATATTCGCTACTCCTACCTACAATCTAGTACAAGTCGAGAAATTGAACTTACGCGTAAACGTGGAAGATCAAGCTTGGATTGTTCAACTTCAAACTTCAATTCAGAATTTTCCGAGTACAGTTTGAGCAACTCACTCTGAAATTTGTTTTCTCTGTCACGATGAAGTTGATCAGCAGAGGAAGCGGTTTGAGCATGGACTCCTGCAGAAAAGAAGGCAATATAAGAGACAGGCAGACACTTATTTTCAAACCAAGACAAGACAGAGGATACAATAATATTAAAATGTGAACCCTGTGCCCAATCAGTCATTTATAAAATAAAATTATGATGTCATCGGGCTCAAACTATGCTTCATGATATCATTGATTTCTTGAAATTGTATAGACGTCTCACCTTTCATTGTCATTTCTCTTTCCAATGCTTCAAGCCTCTCGGTGAGTGATCTATTCCTGGCTTCCATTTCAGCAATCGCAACGTTTCTCGGTAAATTATTCTCTCTTCTTAGTTGACTGTTTTCCTCGCTCACTTCATGCAGTTTACTGCAATAAAAGGAAGTTGATATTTTTCGATTTCAATGTTTTCAATTTATCACAACACCCCTACAATAAGTGCAAGCATAGGATTGGCACCACACTAGGCATCATTAGTCATCTTCCTAGGGCATATACTATAAATTACAGTAAAATGTACAGGAAGGTGATTACATGTAAATCAGGATCTGTCATCATTTTTTCTCATGCATACGATCTGTTCCAGGTCTGGCACTACTTTGGTGATACATAACAAGAATACAACCGCTTACTTGCTTAACTCCTCTATACGGTGACTTTCGTCTCTTGTAGCCTTGGTAACAGCTGGTGGATCGCTCGCTTGACCAACAGCATAAATAGGTGCATTAAATCCAACCAGTTTCCTTGTCTTCTCCCTTTCGAGACGGTTAACAGTCTCCCTCAACGAAGCAATCTAGCAATACCAATGTCCATCATGTATAATAATTTATCAAACAAAGTCTACAAGAATATTTACATGTTTTTCTAGTTGCTGTGTATTTCTTTCTTTCTCTTGTAGTTTCACCTTCAAATTCTCCACTCTCCCTTGCCAGAGCTTTTTAGTTTCCCATTTAGCAAATTCTAATTCATTCTAGAAACAATAATATGTTCCATTCACAATAAGCAATACCGGTTGAAATATGCAGGTAAAGAAATGGCTACTACACAATAGACATCCTCAAGATTACGGTAGTTCCAATCAACCTGCACCTACATGGACATTTCATCAAAATCAACTCCACAGACCCAAAATTCATCTACTGTATCTTTCATCCGAAACCCTCATTGCTTGAAGTTGGTATAAACCTAATGAAGGCTCCGTTACTAGCCGGTATCGTTATTCGATAGCTTGTCTATTGTGTACTGACAAAACCCCAAATAAACCATTAAGACTTTTGGAAATAATAGGCAAACAAAAGACAATATACAGGGCTTGAAATGACAAGAGGAATTCGTTCAATGGAATTTATGGTAGCCAGTCAGCAAACAGATTGAGCAAATAATTGAGCCAAATTTTATCGGTCATCAAAAATAGTAGGAAGGCCGTCCAGGACATTGCAATTAATTACTCACTTTGCCAGGAGCCGCAGAATTTTCTAATGCATCCTTTAATCTGTCCACCTCATTTTCTAATTCTTTTATTCTATCCGTTTTTTCATCACTGAAGTTGTACGTAACTCTTGGAAGACGAGATGGAGGCTCAACTCTGAAATACAGATACATATATTTTATAATATTTATGCATTATAAATTACTGTGATAATCGTTTTAAAGATCAGACCAATTGAAAACATACTCCTCTGTATTTCCAGCGTCTATTGCAGTGACAAGACTTTCTTTGACCGGCTTGTTATCGTCGTCATCGTCCTCATCGCCAGATGATCCGTCTCCATCGGTGGCCTTGCCAGTTGGCAATTTTCGAACCACTTGTTTCGATTTATCGCCTGGCTTAATATATTGTCGGCTTCTCTCACGCAATTTCTCATTTTCTTGATCGATCTTTTGTTTATCATTTTTCAGCCTGCGTAAAGTACAGATACGACTGACAAAATTTTGTATCAGATAACTTTGGTCTCTAACAGATCAAAATACTGTGTTACATATTTCATGAGAATATCAAAGCCTACAGTTGGCCATCTGATATGAACATAGGACATAGCTGCCTGATCGACATGATCGTGTATCGCGTGACAATCTCTAAGTGCCATGTTGACTCAACTCTCAACCCCTGGCACATCCACAAGAGTATGAACTCAACTGAAAATTTGATCATATTCTCCAAATTGGCGCTTCCATTGTAGGGTATCATGGCAGATTGAGCACAAAATTAATTTGATTGATAATGCCAAATAATATATCTATTCTATGTACTGTCAATTAGTAGATGACTGATACCTGTTTATCAACAAAGTTTTCTTTTCTACTTCATTCAGCAATTTCTTCAATTCGCTGTTCACGTTTTCATGCTTTACCCGTTCCTGTTTCAACCCACGTTGCAGCATCGCGATCTTATCATTGAGTTCATCGATTTCCTCCTGAAGAGCAAGCAGGATACTCTCACCTGCTGAGTATTGCCTTTAATTGCAAAATTCTTACCCTGTATGCTTCAGTTTTCTTCTGTACTAATGCATTGACGGCGGCGTTAGTGTTGGAGCCTTCATTCGCAGCACGGATGTTTTCTTGTGTTTGTTGCAGCATGTCTGCACGTAGTTCACGGATGGCTTCAGACAATTTCTGGAATTCAAAGTCAGAGTTGGTTGCTGTGGGCAACTGGGCATTAGTTAATCACCGATTGAATCTGAACTGGTACAAGACTACAAAAGAGGCACCATTGAGCTAGAAAATCAAATCAATCGAGGTAGCACCAACTACCGGTACTTACTTGGTGTTTCGCATCTTTTTCTTGAAGCTGAGCACGTAATCTCGCGACCATATTCTTCATCGTGACCGCTGGACTTATATTTTTGTTGTCTCTCTCATTTTGCAGATCCGCCTGACTCCTTGCATATTTCTGTCAAAGACAGGTTCTCCAATTTGGAACGACCAAATGAATCGTAAAAGCACTTACCATCTCCAGCTCATCAATACTCCTCTCTTTTCCTGATAAAAGGTCCTTGAGTTGTGAAACAGCGAGATCATACTCTGTCGACATTCTGTTGTGACAGAAATTTGAGAAATAGCGATATTCAATACAAACTCATCGGCTGATGAATTGGTAACTGATAAGTAGAGAGAAATAAGCAAGACAGTACAGAGAAAGCAGCGGCATTAAAACTCAAGTTATACCTTTCCGCTGGCGTGCTGGGTAGTGGCTATGTAGAGGTCCACTATTGCACCTAGGCATAGATATTAGGCATGAATACCAGCTTAATGGATCAATTTTGATGCCTTGAGGCTCTTTTTGGTCATGTCCAGTACCAAAATGAGCATACGAATGTAAGAAATGTGTGCATTATTACTTGTTTCTTTCTTTATCTGCCTGTTTTCTCAAATTCCCTATCATTTCTTTGTGTTTTTTAATATCAGCATTCGCTGCTTTCACTCTGTCCATCAGAGCAGTCAAAGCAATATCTTGTTCTTGCACCAGTGCTTCAAGTTCTGACATGCGCTTCGGTTGATCAGCCAACGAGATCTTATTGGAATGAGCTTCCACAACACTCTAAACGATATTTTGAACAAGAGAATTATGAGTGAGGTATGCTTCCTCTTTTCGTTTGGCTTTTCCATTATCTGGTAGCCACATGGAACTGAACCAATAATAATTTGGTTTTGGTCTTGACTTGAAGCAGAATGCCTTTCATGTTGTAACCCTTCCTAGTGTCCCCCAGGTTTGAGACCGGCTGTGGCTGAGGGCATCCACTTTTGCCTATGGACTTACATCCATCATGGAATTGGTAAAAAAACTTTAATTTTCTTACAATAGCCGTCTTGCGGAATTTTCCAAATGCTTCATCTGTTTTCGAATGAATTCTTCTCTGCATCGCAGAAAGTTCATTCTCATGTTGTTTGATTGCTTGCACATTTTCGCTGTGAGCTTCCTCCAACATCTTCTTGTATCTGTGATTATGAAAGCATGCATGTTACGCATAAGATGCTTGCAAAAATCACTTTGAACAAAGAACCAAAATCTTCTGAATGTCTCAGGCCTACTCTACTCCCTCCCATGTTGTGCTGTGGCTACCAGGATACGCCATCAATAGAAAGCAAGGAATATAGATAAGCAGATACTGTACGGTGTACAGTACATACAACTTCAATTTGTAAAAGGTTCGGTTGGGCTGTTGAAATACCTTTCAATGCTTTCTTCTTTCTGTTTCAATCTCTTTTTTAGTGTCTCGATCGTCTCCATAGCAACATGTAGCTGTTGCATCGATTCCGATTTCTAAGAAAACAATTTACAAATTTCGACTTCATCAATTCTGATCAACTCAATCAACTCTGAATTCACCGTTACACTTTCTTTAATAATAGTAACGCCGCTGGATGAAGTACCTTCTGGAATTCTCATTCTCAGATCATTGACCATACGATCCCTGGCAAACACATCCCCTTCGAGGACATGAATACGATTCTTCAGGCGGTGACTATCACTTTCGTAAAACTGTTTATAACACAAGCAAAACTGTATTAGAAAAACGTGACAATATCAAGCATAACACAACTACATGAGTAGCCTACATCTGCAGTGATTTAAAGATGTGACTGAATATTTCTCATCTGGTCAACAGCCTTGCTCTCGACTGAGAGAAAAAAACAGTCACGGCAAATTGCCATGCTGGTGAATTGACCGACACACCGACAATGCAACGTGTTTTTACTTAAAGACATCTAATATCTTGCACTGAGATGAAAATGAGGTTAGAGTGAGTGAACATACGAAAATGATTATCATAAAAAAGCACTCTACCTTAATTTGGCTGAGCAAGTCCTTGTGTTTTCTGTTGTAGTCTGCTATTTGCTTCAAAGCCCTGGTGAGCTGTATATCCAGAGGCAGAGTCGGATCAGGCAAAAGATCAGGTATTTCGTCCAGTCTGCGCAAAGTACATGGTGAGATTACAGAGTAGAATTCAAATAAGATTAAGAATTTAAGTTGGATACAGTAGATTGAAAAGTCTAATAACTTGACTGCCTACCGTTTAGCATTTTTCACGACTTCTCGTTGTCGAACATCAAAATCGTCGATCATTCTTTCCAACTCTGTTTCACGTTGTTCCCATTCGAGCTGTTGCTTTTCTTGATTCTATCACATAAATACAACAATAAGATACAAAAAAAATCACAACAGCTACAGGAGCGGATTCACCCTTAGCATGTCTACGATATCTTCTTCTCTTGTTGCTATTGTTTTTTCATGTTGAGCGACCACCTTTTCTAAGTAGTTGATTTCATCAGTCTGTCTGACAACCTTCAATACAAACAATATTTGTTAAAACCATCGCATTGGTAACAGAAACAAAACGCAAACCTGTCGTTGAAGCTTCAAATCTTGCAGTCGCAGAGTGTCCATTTTCCTGCACCATTCTTCAAGTTTTTGAGCTCCTCTACCATCCTGTGTTAAAAGTAGATCTGTTTTTTAGTGTCACTAGTACCGGGATGGATTAGCGTCATAAATTATTCATAACTAACCCCAGAGGATAACCATTACTGCTTTTCACAAATTTTTCACATTAACAAAAATAAAAATAAGTTTCGTCAGTATCAGTGTCACACACATGAGCAACGAAGATCACAATTTTTCAATTTTTGTCACCAGGAAAATATTGACTCAAGTCACACACTGATTTCAGTCACAGTTATTCAAGGCACAGCACCCTTTAAAGAAGTGCCAAGAATAGCCGACTGCTCAAATGAATACCATATGACTTACTTTGATTGTCTTTTTAAGTTCTTGCAAGCCTTCTTCTTTAATCTTTGCTTCTGCAAGTTCATCCTCAAGTTTTTCTCTCTCCTTCCTCACACGCTTCAGCTCTTGCTGAATCGTGGCCTTATCTTGTTGAAGTCTACAATAATGCATTAGCAATATGATGTTGTCAAACAAAGCAGTTATTAGTGTAGATTCTGGATGCTAAACATGTCATTAAACACAGGTAAGGCCCAAGGCTGGTATATTACCTTATCATAGACTGTGAGAATTTCTCTTGCTGTTGCAATGGTAAAGCGCCACTAAACTGTTGTCGCAGACTTTGTATGGTTTTCTTTAGTTGCCGATTTCGATTGGTCGTCTCCGTTCTAACATGAAACACCATGATTTCCTTTTCATCTGAAACGACATTAATCTTTCACTTTTCACCATTATAATATAGTTCCCTTGATAGATTACCAAGCAATTTTTCTTGACGTAGAACATGAGCTTCGAGTTTTTTAACTTGAGACGTCGTTTTGTCTAATTTCAATTTTTGATCAGCCTCAATTGATTGAAGATTCAGAATTTGCTTATGTAACTTCCCTATAACAAAAAAAAATATAACTGATTTTCGATATTCGATTAAGTAATTAGAACATATCAAATAATACAAATGCAGTACCGATGAGAGATTTGTTATCACTTTGTATCTGGAACTCTCGGACTTGCTGTCTCAACGATTGCATCTCACGTTCTCGACCATGTTGTTGCAGTTGAAGAGTTTTTAATTGATTTTGAGCAATTTCTGACATGTCTTGAAGTTGGGACATTCGAATCTGCAGTGAATAATGGACGTGGATGTGAAATTTGATAAAAGTCATCCAAACCGTGCTAAAGATGCTATCACCTTCATTTTAGCACCCTCTTTTTCCAATTTTGTGATCTTCTTACGGTCAGCTTCACTAACAGATAAGGGTACAACGGCTGACAGTTCATCTCGTAGTTCACGTTCAATTTGTTGGCTTGCTAGATTCATCTTTGTTAACTGGAAAATTGAAACAATAATCATGAACTTAGTTTTTGCCGTTTTCATTCGACAAAATCAGGTACGGTAACCATGGGAATAAAAAAGTAGGTTACTAAACATCATGTAAAGATTAGGTTCCAGCCTCAATACCTCAGCAAATTTTTGCTCCAACTCCAAATTTCTACTCTCCATTGAATCAACAGTTCCCTTGATTTGTTCATACATCCGGGAAGCATGATCGGCACGTTGTCTTTCATTCAACTCCTTCATTTCGAGCACAGTCACCTGATAAATTAATTCAAAATATCAGATCTATTTCAATGCTCTAATCTCAAAATTATTGAAGAAATGCAAAAATGAATTGACCACCTTCTGCATGACAGACGATATTTCATAACTTGAAGACCCGAGGGATGCAGTGCCAGAAAGCTTAGCTGCAGACGATGATTCCACACGACGCAATGCTTCACCCATGGTATGTCGTTTCTCCTTTTCAATAGCAAGCTCTGATCGCAACACTTCTAGTTCTTCATTCAAGATTTTCACCTCGGCCTAAGAAAAACGGGCAATGTGAAGGTGTGAAAACAATTACGGTAGAATCATCTGCATAGAAAATATCGATATGATTATTAAATAGGAAAGTCACTGTCACCTGTAATGTGTCTAACTTTGTGTTCCTAGCAACGAAATGGTTTTCTTTCTGCAGCAAATCTCTATACTTCGAAGTCAGTTCGTCGTATTTCTTATTCGCATTTGTGAGTTCAGACTCTGGAACCGATGAATCCATATTCTTTTGCAACACCGCTAAAATAAGTTTTTGTTTTGCATGAAAAAATTCTCCATGTCGCAATGTGATGGATGTACACAGCTACTGGTACATACCTATCTTGTATGAGGCCATGTCTTTATATCTTTGCAAATATCCCAATCTTTCTGAGACAGCTTTCTCCATTTGCAGTATATTGTTGCGTAGTCTGTTATTCTCATTGCGCAGTTGCTCTTCTGAGAATTCCAAAGCTGTGAAAAAATGACTTTCATTTTCAAGAAATCAAGATATAACAATGAGTATTTATAGTATCGGTATTTATATATAAAACCAGGTCAACCCCAGAATTCAAATTTACAGAAACACTTATAATCCCATCGATCACATGCACCCAGGTTTCAGCTATGTTGAACGAGGGCCCACCTTTGTGATGTCTGATGAGCGTTTTTTCGTTAACTCGCAGAAGAGAAATTTTCCGCGTCGTCTCAGCCAGTCGTTGTTTCAAAGTATCGGGGTCAGTGCTGAGCGAATCCAATAGTCTCTGCAATGAAAGATTTCATCTCGAAAGAAAGATAATTTGAGAATTCCAAAATATCATTACGTCCAACTCTTGAAGGCGTACTACATCTTTTTCAATGCTCTCAAGAAGGGTTTCTTTTTCCTTTGCATGTTTCTCTCTTTCATCCTCCCAGTTCTTTTTAGCTTTGAAATGGTCTAAAGCAAACCGTGGGCAGCTCAGCAAGCGCATCTCTATATCTAACACAAATAACAAACGTTGCAGTTTTTCTAATGAATTACCGGCATATATTTGATGAGTCTGATTCCTCAAGACATGGAATCGTCTTCTCGATTGCTCCAGTGCTTCAGTGGTCTGCTTAACTCGTTCATCACGCTTGGAGATGTCATCCATAACCTGTAATAACCAACAACATATCTATGATCCATGAACTGAGGTCTTTCTAAGTACGAGAGTTAATATATACCTGAATTAACTGTTCATTTAGAGCCGTAATAATGTCAGCTGCAGTGGGATCAATATTTTCCGGCAGTGGTATGGTATGAACCACTGTGCTTCCACCTTTTCCTTCAGTAAGTTTTGACAGAGCAGCAACTTCATCTTTCAAAGTTTCGTTCTGAACAATAACACATCAACAAAGTTGACCATAACACGCAAGTAAAAATGGTCCATACTCGGGCATTCAAGGTGGCCTTCTCTCCTGTAGCCGCAGCCAAGTCAGTTCTAGCAGATCGCAATTCTCTTCTCAGTTCCTCATTCCTCCCTGTCAACTGATCGACTTGTGCTTTCAAATGAATTCCCGAGTCATAGTCACCGCGCATGTTCTGTACTTCAATAGCCTATGAAATAAAAGCAGATTAACATAGAGAATAAGACTATACAAATACGTTTCTACTACATACATGAAGTAGACGCTCCAAAGATGCGATCTCAATCGGTCCTGACGTTGCATTCTCTTTAGAATTCTTGATAGCTTCCAAGATATCCTGCATCGCTTTCCTTAAGTGGGTATTCTCCTTCAACAAATTGCTTCGTTCCTATGACAAAGTTAACAAATCAATCGCTATGATTATCTCGTAAATGTCGTAATTTCATTCGGATGTCTCACTTGATTTAGTCGTGTGTTCTCAGTTTGTGTCATTTGTAAGGTTACTTCTGCCTTATCAGCTTGTTTGTTTAATTCGTCCATTCTCCAATCCATCTGCTGAAACGGTCCGCCAGGTAGGCGTGGATTTTTTGGAGTCCTTAAAATATTCAAGCAACATATCTGATATACAGACGATATATTGATATAATCGCTTCATTTAACTACAAAATTGAAAGAGGCACTCACATTGGCCTGCCGATTCTTCGTTTTCTCTTCAGATCCTCGATAAATTCTTCAATGATCTGAACATCATCCTGGTGAAGCCCTTCTGAAAGTGCTTTTTGAGAGTACGTCTGTGCTTGTGAGCGAATCTAAATCGAAATTGAGGATGAAAACAATATTTCATCAGGTATCACAGACGCAATGCTTTATAGTCTACCAAACAACGGAGAAGAAATACACACATCCAATTAAGATCAACTTAACAACACAACGATTTTTGGCCTGACATTGCTAGCAGGAATGAACATGGATGCTAGGATCAGGTGGTCACTACACCCATCTCCATGGACTACTAATATCCCATCCATGCTTATGGTAGCAATGTATTCACTTTAAACACAAAATCCATCATTCCATCTCACTCGACACAATACGCATACATACATATACACAGCCAAATACTTACTAATTGCTTCATTTCAATTCGTTCTTCTTCCAATCGTTCAATTTCCTTCAAAAGAATTTGATTTTCAGCCCTGTACTGCTGCTGCCTGAGAGCTCGCGATTTTCTTAACTTTGCGATATCGGTCATGTCCCTCGCACCGATTCCAAGACGGTCTCGAAATTCATCGTTTTCATCCAAGACCTGATACACAAATCCAGGTATCAAAAATATGAAATTAGGCAAAAAAACCAAAATCATTACATCATTCAACTTTTCTTCAACCCGGTTTATTTGGCGTGTCAGATCTTCAATATCTTGATCACGAAATTTGATTTGAGCCTTGCATTCTGCAATATGGAAATCAGAATAATAAATCGATAAGAAGATTAGCACCTCTTTTACTCAAGTAGTGTACCTTTAATTTCTTGAACAGCTTCAGCAAGTCCATATTCACCAGATAATATGTCATCGATTCTTTTCAAAGCCTTATTCAATTCACTATCTTTCTGTCTCGCTTCTACTTCAGCAGCTAGTCGGTGGGAAGAAGCATCCTCTACATCATCTTTTAACTGCTTAATTTCTTCCTACAAAGTCATCAATCATGTATGTGCACAACCAATTCAAAGCAGATTTCATATTAACACTATGTCAACAGGCCAGTTGTTACTCGGGAGGCCGTACCATAGTTTTCTTAGCCAATATGACACAGATATCAATTCTTTATACCCCTGCAGAAGTGACAGGGCAAAATCTCGTTTCCCTCCAATTTGTCCAAGGGCAAGTGAATTAAAGTCAAGATGAGCTCCTCTCATGGCTAAAGGACTTGTTTTTTGACAATAGGCCTACTCCAATTATGAACTAGTCCACCGTGTCTTGGAAGGCCTTGGTTTTGAAACATCCTCCATTTCACATTTATAACGTCGTAAAGATGACTACATTGAAGCTCAATCTCACCTGTTGGGTTCTAATTTGATTTTTGTATGCAATGATTTCTTTGTTAGTGCCAGATTCCTTTCTCAGGTCTTGCACGATCGCCGTTTGATCATTGAGATCGCTTATAACTTGTTCCAAACTGGTTTGTAATTGCTTGATCAGATCTTCCTTTTCTTTTAAAGTCTGGATGAAATATATCAAATAGTCTTAATAAAATTAGATTTGAGCAAACATTCGGGTTACTCGCCTTTGTGAGTTCATCAATTTTGATTCTATCCTCATCTAGAGCGGCAGCTTTGATGCGTTCTTGCAGTGTTGCGATCATCCTCGCGTCCTCAACAAGCGCTCGATCTTTTTCAGCCAGTCGTTGCTTCCATTCTTCTACTTTGCTGTTCACAGTCTCGACGATCGCGTCAACTTCATCGTTCTTGACTCGTAGTTGTTCTCTCAAATCAGCAACCTTATTACCGGTATATTTGAAGCAAATTTGATGGAGCATTAATATAACCTGGGTAAGGGTGGGTACTGGGTATGAGCTTACCCATTACTGAACTGTGCAGAGATACAGGATAAGTTCAATATCTTGTCGAGGGCATCGTAAAGGAGTCTCTATGACCCTTTCGGCAATAAAATAAACCTACAGTACCTAAGATAAGTATATGAATCTAGTAACCGTTGAAGAGTATGAGCACCAAGCATGTAGGTCGTGTGGAATTGAGATTCTGTGTACGGTAACACAAAATTAGTCAAACTTATATTGCAGGCAATAATCAGAAGCAGCGCAAAATCATGCGGGAGGGAGATTTTCACTCACCTGCAGCTTGTACGCTTCGTTGTCTTTGTGTATATTTTCCGAGTGCTTGTCTGTCCCGTCAATGATCCTTTTCATCTTTTCATATTCATCCGCCATCTTCACCATGTCATCGTGCGCTCTCTCCATTTCTTCTTTCACGCCATGGTTCTTCTCTTCCAGCTCTTTGTTGAGTTGCTCAAGTTGCTACAACGATAATGCAGAGTCGAGGTTTAACGAGTGAATTTTAGAATACAATTCTATACCTACTTAAGACTTACTGTGATTTGCTCAATTAGATCAGAAATCTGTTCATTCTTTTCTGATAGCTTATTTGTCATTTCCGAATCATAAGTCCCTTTGGCTTCGAGTTTCTCTCGACGTTGAGCGCGGAACATTTCTTGGAATTCCTTCAGATCCTCTTTCAATTTATTAACCTTTTGAGAAAAATCAGTTGTCTACTAGGATACATGTTCAGTTACAGACGATGGGGAGTCCATCGATTATCCTCTAGTTGCCTAGTAGATTATAGTGCTCTCTTCCTTTCACATGCAACCTTTGAGATCCAGGTTCAAATCCCAGCAAGTGCACCAAATCTCAGGCTATTTATTATTAATAAGGATGTCCAGACATTATCAAGCCTGCAAATATCTGGTGGGATCGTCTTACAGGCCCCAAATTTTGGGAATTCTTAGTAGGGTAACTGAGAGTCGCAATTTTTTCCCCTAATTCACAGTGGGATAAAACAGAGTCAAGAGAAATGAGTGTGAGCCTTCCTGGACTTAATTATTCAAGATTGGACAAAATTAGTGCAATAACTACCTTGCCAATAATTTCATGTTCATATTCCAGATAACGTGACCTAAGACTATGTTAACTTTAGTACCAGTACTGTAACTAGGAATAGCTAATACAATGTAGGCCCTACATACATCTGTGTCTAATTCTTTATTGCGTTGTTTCAAATCATCGTTGTCACGTTGAAATCTTGCTTTCTCATCTTCAGCTGTCTGGAGATTCATGTTTAGTTCATGTTCTTTTGCTTCATAGTCCTGAAGTAAGTCGGAGAGATCCTTGTGCTTTTGAATCCAGAAGTTAACATCGCTCTGACCGGGGCCGCTTGGATATCTCTGCATACGAAAGATGAAACAGTTCAATTTGGTTCACCAAATCGGTCTAAATATATATACAGTAAGACTACAATTGTGGCTCAATATTGAAGAATACAGTGGGGCCGATGAAGGAGCGAAGCTCTGAAAGCTTGCGAATGTTTCAATTCTCAACAAACCAAAGCCGAACGTTAAATCTGTGATGAATCTTCTTTATGATATCAAATTTTAACGGTACAGGAAGTTAGAGACATACAGTAGCTTAACCCTATTAGGAAGTTGGCCTACCTTTGCATCTTTGAGCTGTTCTTGGAGATCCGTTATCTGCCTTTCCTTCTCAGCCTCTGAGTTTGCTTGTTCAGTTAACAGATCCTCTGTCTCTTGCTCTTTATACTGCAAACAACAACGAAATCAGCCTCAGTGTTATATGAAAGAAATGTTCATATTAAAATCCAAGGGGTCACGCTGGAGGCTGACCTAGCTATGATAACAGTTAGGTCTAATGCTTAAAACAGTGTGGTGCAGTGGTTAGGACATCAGCCGTGAAGCTGGGAAGTCATAGGTTCCTCGCTACATGGCGAGCGCAATGGGGATAGTACAGGGGGGTCACTTGGGCTTCTAAATCCACCAGGCTCCTTTGTCAGCTCCTTGTCAAGTCTGCATTTAAACACACCATGGTTGCATATGCACTGCGGCAGTAGAATATGTAATTGTGTCGCCTATGTACCGTTATTTTATAAGTTCGTGTAATTGCAGCAAAACGAACAAGAAATAAAATAAGCATTGTCGTATTCGTATTCCATTGCAACTTTGTAAACTTGTAAATAAATTTTCCAAGGAATGACCATGAACGAAGCAGTTCAGGTATTATCAAAAGTCTCCACGCTAAGCTTACAGGTCTTCTGGACACTCCAAAAGTACATTGGAGCGTAACTTACTTCGTATGCATTCAACACAGACTTGAAAAGCTTATACATTTTGTCAGGATCATTTTTGAAGTCTGATTCTTGAATAGGGCGTACATCTTTTATTACATTGTCAATCACTTCATCATCTACAGTTGCTCCTCTTGCCAAATCGTCAACAGCAGTCCAATCAATGCTGGGTGCCATGTTTCAGGCTGGCCTGACTTTGGCCTGGTCAAATGATGGGATTGTTTTTATAATTTAAAGTTAAACTTCCAGAAAATGTACAAAATGGAACAAAAGTTAGCATAAAAAGATGTCTACAGCACTACAGGCAATAGTGGGTAGAGAATGTATCCTAGTTCTGCGGGCTCTCCTGCCTTTATGGACCCTCTAATGGCCTTGTCGTTACCCCCGTTCTGCGTTCTGCTCGTAAATGACTGATACATGAAAAAGTCCAGTCTCCTGGCGTACACCAGATTTAAATACGACGAAATCAATCGTCTTTAAGGTCAATAGCGCAATAATTTTTGTCTCTCCGCGAAAAACCCGCGCAAGATTTAGTCTTGGTGGCAAAAAAATCCTCCGTGTAGAGTCGAACTTTCAATGCGGTGTCATGTATATTAGAGTTACGCGTAAAAATGTCGGGAAAAATTTGCGTCTTGAACATCTCAGCTACCTGAATGTATTCTAGAACTCTTGCAGAATCCACATACGACACAGGGTTTCGAATTCGCTCCGCAAAACTAACTGCACATAAAACACAGGCTTCGCTTCGCTAACCCTGGAAACCGCTGGAAACAGTGCATTGGCGCCATCTAGAGGCAAAGGGATTGCGGGTTTCAAGCTCCACAGAGATCACAAATTCTTCTTGCACTTTCGGCCCATGGCTTATCTTCTAAGTAGGCCTACCTGTTTGGGGTGGTTGAAATGTCGAACGTTTACCTATTTATGGAATTCTTATCCGTCGTTCACCTTGATCTATATAAAGACGGCATAACCCATGCAGGCATGCAGTCGCTGTCTTTGCGCGTAAAGCCACAGCGTTCTGCACTGCATAGTGCATACCGACATGGTGGAATATCTTGGTATGTGCAACGACATATATGTCGTTGGTATGTGTCAACCAATTGCGATTGCTTGAAATAACGTATATATTTATAACGGCTACTAGCCTGAGCCTATACAATACAAACCATAAATGTTACCACAAATATATTATATAGGCTACTATACTTTCCGTCGTTAGCATATTTGCAAATAGGCCAAAGGCCTTATCGGATGAAAAACATGAATGTGTAGGCTATATATGGACATGGATGCGGTCACGGCACTGACTACAGGGCCTCTGTCGATGCGGGAGGCCAATAGCTTTAGGAATTCAGGTGTGCAGGTTATTTATTGCAAATATCTATATATCTTGATACATTGATTTCCCGCATCTGCCACTGCAACAAGATCGTCATGGATTGAAGTTACTCCTTGAGGCCCGTAAAGTGGATCTTCGTTTGTGTTAACAAATGATAAAAATGATCCGTCTTTATTGAAAACCTAAAAGGCAAAAGTTATCGTCTTACGTTTTGCGAATTGCAATAACGACCTAACGAACGATAGCCTTTCAGACAGACTATAGACTGCATTACCTGTAGGCGGCTGTTGCCCCAATCCGCGACAATCAGATTTTCTCTGGAGTCTATAGCAAGGCCAGTTGGACCATTGAACTGCCCGAATCCCTTGCCAGAGGAGCCAATCACTTCCAAAAAGTCTCCATGAGAAGAAAATATCTGAAAATATTAGCCTATAAGAAATTCTGGATTGTAGGATAAGGTTCCTATATAAGAATAGCCTATGGTATAACCTCTGGCCCTTACCCCATTGCCTAAGTAAAAAAATGTAGTTAGCTGAGGCTACTTGAAACTTTACCTTCACACTATGGTTATAAAAATCCGACACGTAAATAGAATTTTCCTTGTTAACTGCAACAAACTGCGGACCCGCTAACTGATGTGGCTCCCTACCATGGGATCCAAATTTCTTCAGTAGACGTCCATTCATTTGAAATATCATTATTTGGCATAATTTGTTATCTACAACCACCAAGTGACCATTGCGATCGAGACAAACCCCTAGAATATGAGAACAAGTTTAATCATATATCATCTTATTATAATCATCAAAATTTATCATATAATATCAGGTAGACAGGAAGTCTGCTTTTTATTCATGCTTACCCTTTGGAGCCATCAGTTTCCCAGAGCCAATGTTTTGTTTATGCTTTCCATCTTCGCCATATATCTTAACAACTTTATTATCATAGTCCGATACCGCAATATGGCCGTTAGGAAGTCCGTAAACTCCGGTAGGTCGTTGCACTTGATTAATTCCACGCCCTGCGCGAAAGTTTTCATTTTGGTCTATAGAAACGGATTTTAATTTTACTTGCCGCTAACCTTTTTCCGCAAATTTGAATAGAAATCTGTAATCTTTTTTGTTTTTGGAATCTACTGAAAAAACTTGCATGGACTGATTTGTGCTATCTGACACTAAAAGACGTCCTAGGCGGTCAATTGAAACGCCCTGTGGGTTTGAAAACTCTCCATTGAGGCGTCCCTTGGTACCGAGTTTAATGATTAAATCATCTGTTACAGGGATTTTTGGTGAGACGTTTGGCCTGTAACGGAAACCCTGAAATTTAGACTCATGTGTCCTAAATAAAATAAAAAGATAGGCGTGGGCATATATTCCACATTTAAGCAAATCACAATGAAATTGGTTACCTGTTTGATACGTCTTTTGTGACTTTCGGTCTATTACTGCTTGAGCGACTAGGAATAGAAGACTCCCTTTCTGCAATAGGCCTGTGTGATTGTCTACTTTCTGGTCTGGATGTGTCATCAATCGCAGTAATAACAAAAGATTTGTTGTGCATCGCCTTGCCATACAAATCAACGGAAATTCTGTATTTTCCACGCGCAGCCGGCGTAAACGTGATCTTGTAATCACCGTTCTTTATGTAGTCGACTCTGGTTGTTGCGGAAGGTGATAAAAGTGCATCGTCGGATGTATACGCCGGATGACCAGCCCCCGTTTTGGAAGATTCTGGACTTCTAGGGATAAGTAGATCTCTCAGAGGACCACGTTGTTCTAGCGGCGTGGGTGAGTCTGTTTCTCTAGATATACTCCTGAGAGGTCGTTTCGGGGTATTGGTCTGGCTTAATTTCGAATGAAAGGACGGCACAGGCAATCGTGACCCATCCCAGGTGTTACGTACGGACCTTGACTGCTTGCTTCTGAGTGATCGATACGTAACAATGTCGCTCTTGTCTGGTGGTCCGATGTATTCCATATTGACCAATACTTGCACCTTACCGGTTGTTTCTAGTTCTCCAGTCCACGTTTTGGCAGTCAAAACTATTGTATTCTCTTCACCTGCTTTGCAAAATCCCGTTGTGAGAACTTGCCCACTGATAGCACACTTCTGAGCCACTGCGTGGCTAGTCTCGACCAAGCCCAGATTCGAAATCATGCGGTCGATCTTCGTGAGATCATGAGTGTTGTTTAAAAAGATGTGAGAGTTTTCACATGGGGCTATGACTTTCAAGGGGTTTACGCTGCCTTCGCTGACAGATTTAGTTCGATAAGTGTTACTGTCAGATGAAGCATCGGAGTCTGCAGTCACATAGTTTAAATCCGAATCGAGCTCGTCTTTGCAGACCTCATTTAGCGTTTTCGACACTTGCTTGTGAATGAAGAATAATCGCACATCTGGTGCTGGAGCAGTGTGATTTAAATCACCATTACACTTTGCGCTTTCATTAGAGTCTGACTGCAAAGGGCAAAGGGACAATAATATAACGTCAAGACCTTCTTCCAAGTTGCGAACACGTCTCTCGGCAACGTCGGCCTGTTTCACCAATTCCGACTGCTTTTGCTTGTATATCGTATCGATATTTCTCAGCAATTCATTTCGCCGATGACGTAACGTGCGTTCCAAAAGGTCAAAACTATCGTTCACTTGTTGTTTGGAAAGCTCCTTGCTCTCATCCAGGTCAGCCAACACATGAGTTATATCGCGTAGTGTGCTCTGCAGCGGCATCAGCCGTTGTTCGAGGTCATCAGCCTGGGATGATAAAAATTTATATGCTGGCAGATACTTTACTAAAATGCACAATATCGAACCTGTTTCAATAGCGCTTCCTCACTCTCAGCCGTCAGAGTGTGTAAGTCGCATAAGCAATCTCCATGCTGCGAGTGCTTTGTCTCCGCGCATGCGATGCATACGAAAGCCTCACAGGACTTGCAGTACATGGATAAGGGTTTGTTGCAAGGATACGGGCATGTTATAGCTTCGTTTGGATAATTTTCCGAATCACTTTCTATGGAATCAACGCTGGACCCATTCTCCCGCATAGCCATATTTGAGGGGAGTGTAGTTGAATCTGTCCGGTCGGTATGGATGCTATTCTTGACATCAATAGAGGTACTTTGCATAATTCTGAAATGAAGAAACCAAATACGATATCGACAGTGCTTCCACCTGAAGATGTCGAGTTCAGGTAGGCCGGCTCGCAGTAGTGAACTAGTGATTCAGCCTCCAAGCAGCGATACCGGAAGGAGTGTTGCATGGGTGCATAAGGCTAAAAGTCAGCCCGTTTGGTAGAAGTTCACGTTCGACCAAAACTCACCCTGAACGCACACCACGCAGCAATGCCGCATGCGTGCCCAGCCCACACAATGAAACAATGCCTGTGATTCTGATTTTTCGTTACCGATATTGATATTACGTAAGCCAAGTCAAAGCATAGATTGTGAACGAACGTCGTGTCGTTGGCTTTTTCGCTAGTTTCTACTCGGACCCGCCACATTCCCACCAGCAAAGGCTAACCTCCACCATCCTATTTCTCGCGTCGGGCATGGGTTACAGGGCGGGTGTGGGTACCGATCACTCTGACAACACCGGATTTTGCGCTGTTTTCGCAGTGCTGAATAAGAATTTTCGCTGCTATACATTAATGTTTTTCAGACCTAGTCAGCAGTCATGTTCATGTATAGGCCTATAGGCTAAAGAGGACTAGCTATGAACTCTAAAGCGGGTTGGAGTGCCTCGGCATAGAGTACTGGCTGTTGCTGAGGTACAGGTCTGTTTACCCATAGACAAGTGAATGGGCTTTTGACAGTAAAAGAATGTTATACTAACGACGCTGGACGGATTTATTATTTGGGCAGCTGACTTTGGACTTGTATGATAGTGAATCTTGGGCTCCCACCTGCTAACGAAGGAATTATTTGGAAGATCATTAAGTCCACCCACTGGAAGCACGGACTGGTGGCCGCAGATCACGCAGTGTACAGTGAAGCTTTTCTCTGGATTTTTCTTCTGAAGACAGCTCAGACAGTAAGTATGGAAACAAGCTATTACCTGTAATTCACGAAATAAGTCAAGCCACTGCACATTTTAGGCCTACGGCAAATAAGCACTGCTGTATACTCATTGGCAAATATGCCGACACGGTCACGGTATCTAAGTGACGAATCACTACCCCTGCTGAGAGCAATGCGCGTGAGCCTGCTGGACCCATCTGGCTATTGAGGGTTCTGTTGTAACGTTTTTATATTAGGCACGTATGCTGACATGAACTCGGCGTTCTCTCAAAGGGATTTACGTCGAAAATCGATCGACATGATTAGATAGCATACCTAGTATTGGTACCTATAACGATCGATTCTTTTTCCAACGAGTCAGTCAGTGGCCTACGAAACCCTTTTGTGATAGCTGATAGCACAAATAGAAATGACGATAAAACTACAATCGGCGGATAGACGATCAAATTGCACCGTACAGAAAGCATATAGATCCATACTCCTCACATAGCGTCATGTCGTAGCTAATGTCGCACCAAGACTGAAGTAAAGTATTTCGAAGGTTTGTATCCTGTATTCTGAATGAACGCTAACGCACCTACTTCACAAATAGCTTACCTCTACCTTTTGATTGTTTTGGGCTATTTTCATGTATCATCTGCCAACATTGAAGACCCAACTGCTTATATAAATTTACACTTGACATCATAGCTTGCTATCAGACAAACTCTAGCTCAATAATCACGCATCTGACCTTACAATTATGATCTTTAGCCATTGACAAGACTATATCACTACGAATCTCATTCTATCTGTATATCCACTTCAATATTCGTTCTGTTTGACATAACTGCTACCAGTAAGCTCGCTACAATCAGGTGTGTGTTACGTATCCCTTTATGCGGCACGTTGTAACAAATGATGTTTGAACAATACTCGTGCATGATAAACATAATACTAGTTGAAAACCATAGCAATGTCCTCTGAGTGACGTTAATTTGGGAGAATTGAGCCTGCTGTTACAATATGTGAAAACGAGTATTAAATTAAAAGCCTAAATCTCGTATTGACTTTCTTGTGTAAATCTACAGTATGATTTATACATTGAAGCAAATATAAAGTCTTTGAAACTATAGGCAATATGCTACGTTACTCCGCAATTTTACGCAACAATGTAAATTTACCCTAGCATCTCACTAACCTCAAGATCTGGGATCGTACATCGCTATTATGTAGAATCTATTGTACGAAGCATGTTTTACCCTGCAAAGGGGCACGATTAGAATTCTACTTCAGCATAATTCTACACTGATCTGCTGCAATCGATCTTCATTATGAGAAATATGACGTTTATTATCGCGTCAGGTAATTGACCTTCGTCATACAGTCGTAGACGTATATTCACTCACGTACAGAACATATTCTAGAAATTTTACTATGTAACTGGCCGACTTACCTTCGGCTTCTCGTACATGTTTTTACACATGTAGCATGTCGTCAATATTGGCGATATCACTTGCTCGCTCTGGTCTTGTGTCTCCATCCGCTCCGACTTTGAACTAAATCAGCTTTTGTAGGCCTAAGTACATTTTGAAAACATAGGCTTAAAACGATGTGTAAATATTCCCCACGAGCAATAGCGTTTGTAACGAGTCACTCAAGTAGATTCGAAACGGGCGTATTACAATACGCAGCCACGCTGAATACTTTCACGCAGCGGCTCGCAACAGTTAACATCACTTCTAATCAGTTGCTTCTGTTGATAAAAGCCACTTGCTGACTAGGATGCTTTCGTTCCCAATGCCAGTTGGAAACCTTGTCATTGCTGAGGTCTATTTTACGTTGAAAGAAACCTAGATTTTAGATACGAAGCAAACGAATAATTCATGAGGGAACGGGATCGATCTATAATAGTGGATTTTCGTAATATTGAGGTCTATATAGTTGAATGTCCATATCGAAATTATCGTTATTGTTTTGCCGAGGATATGCATTGCACAGTATGTAGGCTATATAAGAAGCAAGCACGCAACCTGTGGTTGTGGTAGTTATCTCCTCGTATCACTTTGAAAATATGCTCTTTTGTTGTTTAGGCTGCTTACTGATGGTGTAAATATGAATCGTTCGATTAATGAGGAAAGAAGCTGCTATGGGGCTTCTATCAATTTCAACGGTTGATTCGTACTTCGATGACTCGTCGGAACCTCCGGATTCATTAGTCCATATATGGTTGGTGTGATGTTTAATGAGTCTATATCCTCAAATATGCATACGAAATGCTTCGCCGTTGAAGTAGAACAATAGTTCATTAACGCATCGTATCACGATCAGGGTGTAACGCTTATTCGACAATATTTCAATGACGACGCCAATTCATTACCGGAATCACAAAATTCGAGTCACAGCGCTGTTTTTGCGCAAACATAATAAGCGTTAAGCCTTGCGAATTATACGTCAATCTGCCGGAGGCTGTTAGATATTTTCGTTACGAGTTTACAACATTTTATACGGGCCCTGACTCGGAAGTCATGTTTATTGTTTAGTGCTTGAGTTGCGCACCAGTTGCCGATGAAGTGTTTGTCATTTAATGGTCGTTTTAACAATACGGTTCAAGCATTTATATATCCCAGCGTCAGTGATACCATCAAACATGCCTTGCTGCCCTATACGATATCCTGATGTTTGGTCACCCATGGCCATGGTTTTACGGTTCATGGGTCAATGCGCTGTGGTACCGATATAGATTTATGAACCTGGCTTCCACCGCTCCATGGTTTGCGTCGGTTCTGGGGCAGGCAGATTTTGTTTTGCGCGTATAGTGTGGCTTACAGTGACAAATCCCAGTGAGAACGTAAGCAAGACAATAGGGCATGCAATTCAGTGTTATCCTCATGCAATGATATACGCACCTACTGTATTGTAGGGCTGCATATATCAGCGACCGAACATCAAGCTTATAAGGCCTGTTGTTAGTCTTGTATTTTTGTTATTATTCAACTATAGATCCATTGTATTCAATCTATTCATCCGTATAGAGAGAATCAAGCATCAGGCTAATACTTTCTAAGAGTTTGCGTGTTTACCGACAACATTCGAACATTTGTTATTTTGTCTTGACATCGAAGCCTGTCGTCGATCATGGAAAACCCTTGTGGCGAACTCTACCCCAGTGTTCGATAACCTTGATGGCTTGACCGATAGTCGAATGACCACGAAAATGGTTTAATGCTTTTTAGCGGTAATCCACCCTGCCTATCGTTCGACGCTCTAGAAATTATGGCGCTTTTTCCTGTTGCAACAGGATGCCAGATGACAGATAATTATCGTTTCAATCAAAGCTTTTACCTTTAATTATTCAGGTTGGAATTATTGATTGTGTAAATCGATTTACCACATTGCATGCCATTGAAATGAAATGACAATTTCATACTTTGGATACCCTACGTTTTGAAAAATTCCACGTGTATTCAAAATTCAGAACCATAGACAACCAGCCTGTCTGATCCGACCGGTGATAGAACCCTCGGAATAACGATTTCGAGCCGGTCGGCCAGCCTCCATACGCCATCTCTGTGTATGTCGACGGTTTTCCGCTGCCTGCTGCTGGAAGCTCGACTTCGAATAGGAATGGCAAGTGATCAAGTGAGAAGATCATTCCAGTATCAGGAATCTGAGCCTGAGATACCAATAAGTATGGAAAACGTGAGTTGATTTAATTTTGTTTCATCTTCCGATACTTTTCTGTCATGCCGGTATCAACCTTACAAGCATGCTTACGAGATTCGTCGGCGGTGAACCGTTACCGCCACCTCCCGCTAGACGTGCGCTGATTTGCATTTAAATATTGTTCCGCAAGGTGATACTAGAGGTCAATAACTACATTCGGGTCTATCTGAAAATGCTTCGGTTTTGAGAATCTTATTGTTCGGGATGGTAGACGATATACTCTCACTTGTACGGCAATTGGTGGTTGGTTAGCTTCTGTTATATACTATTCATGTAGATTTCACTTTGGTAGACAACATTTACTATTGTTGTGTGTGGTTAAAAGTACTGATAACTCGGAAGATCACGGGTAGCATAACTAGGCTATATATGCCGTAATACTGCGCACCCGTGGACGAGCAAGAAAATACATCAATCAACCGTCTAGGGAAACGTTTAGTACTTGAATTGAGGTAGTTATTAGCATAATCGCCGCCAACACTCAAGTTAAGTAGACATCAAACACACAATAGACCACATGATAGTGTTGGTGATGTAACCAGCATTTGTGCGGAAAATGTGAACGGGAACAAGCTCCCAATGACATCAGCGCGAATTTTTCTTCAAATCAACTCATTCGTTATATCTTGCTCTATTTCAATTGCTTTGCGGGTCTTATGAAAGACATATGATGTGCACCTGGTTTTCAATGATTTCATTAAATACGTGGCTTCTAGCTTGTTACGTGACTCATCTAACCAATATGTAGGTGGATTTGCTAAATTTTTTAGACGACTCGTAATCAAATATGTAATGGGAAACGTATACTTTTAACCCTATTATAACGTAAAACGTAGGTGCCTCATGTATCTATTTCCTACTTGTGAGTCTATATTCTATAGGAACTGTTGTGTAAGCCTCTAAAGGCTAATGTCAAACAGTGATCGACTGATCTTACTTGTCTGCTCATGTAGTGCAGTGCAGTCTGGACTGCAAGGTTCAAGCGGGCTTCCTTGCTACCATGATGATGATCAATTTGATCGTGCGATATCCACGGTTATCCCCTGTTACCAAAGCTGCACGGGGAGGCCGGACATTATAATATCATGTGCTTGGAGCGACGCTCATTCCACTAGTGTGTATGATATCTGATATGTGATGGCATATGTCAACTATTCCGATTCCGCAATTGCTTCTCTCACACTTACACCTGTTCCTGAACCTCCTGTATGTTAATCAAGGAATTGCTCAGCAACTTTGTCCAATCATTCAAGTCTTCGGTGAGTCTTTTTAAGTACAACTAGTTATTTTGCAAGTGTTAGTAACGAATGCTTAACACCATCACGTGCAAGAAAAATTTCTCACGGAATAAAATACCTCCTAGCTGACCGCTAGTCCCATATAATCTGCTGTTACAAGATACCTTTGATCTCAATACCCCATTCAGTGCGTCATCCCCCGTATACCGTATTATTTACCACCTGATAAGATCCAATAATTGCACTGCAGATTAGCAGCAAAGGCAATAATATACAACGCCGATATTAACAGTGGCTACAATTTAAGGGGGACAGAGCATCAATATTCTTACACTTGCAATTTACTTTGTACATATTGGTTACGCGCGGTATAAACTATAATGTTTGGGTGTTCCCTGATGAAGAGCATGGGATAATGCTAAGTCGCGAAAATCAGTGACCGAATAGGCTACCTATGTATGTTACTGTATGTTACAATGTCGCACGAAGAGTAGCATATTTCTAGATTTGTTGGCGGTCACATTCGAACGCCGTTCTGGTGTATACTGTTTCCGTGACAGCCAAAATATATGCAATGACTCAGCCTTTCTCACGAATATCACTTTTCCGGTCAATAACTTGTATCGGGGATACTACTTCACCTTTCTTATCGTTTGGAATATGTGTATCATGCATTGTAAAAGTACACACCAGGATTTCGAAACACTTTACGAGGCCTATATTATTGTTATGGTTTCCAAGACATCATTAATTAGGTTTTAAGGTGTAATCACGTGGAGTTGGACGCTTTTCTCTTTAGTTTTACCGCTCGTCTTGCTTTCTAGTGCAAACCATTTAGGCCCCGTCTCATTTCTTGGTATACACATTCGAAATTCCCGTAGAGTTATGAAAATGCTTTTGTCTGTCTTCTTCGTGTGATTTTCGACCGTTGTTGGTTTTGCTGCGATTTCTGGACATAATGAAGTATAACCTAATTTAATACTTACCCTTTCTTTTCATGCAATTTTCTGGTTACTTCCGACACACACGCTTTCCACTTGTAGCGACTAATGGTGGTACGTTTAGCTCCCGATTGTGGAGTAGGCCTACTTATCTGCTTACCTGGCATTTGGTTCTGTGTTTTTGTGGCATCAGGGCTATGGGTGGCGATTACGAGACTGCATGATCAAGGGTGTGATTTGACTAGGAACAGTCGGAAACCAAAAACGTATCTTAACCAAATTTCGAATGTCGTTGGCATAATTTTGACATTTTCCGGCGACGCCGTTTGTGTTGTAGATTTGGTTTGGAAATGCTTCATCAACCGTATATTCATACCACGGTACAATAAGGTTAGGAATGCAAACACATCATTCGATCAACGTACAAATCTGCATTTTGCGTCATCCGTACGGCAGCTATATCTTCTTTTTTTTGATAAAAAAAAGATGATAATTTGTTAGTCAGTCATTCGAAGACTTCGGGGTGGGCATGGCATGTTTTCATAGCTACGCCCATGGGCTGTGAGGTAACACTATTACGCAATATCTGATACGGCGACGATGATACTTGACCTACATCTGACCACTCAGGTGGGGTTCAGATGCTCATATCTTGATAACTTCAACTCTTTCTTTCTTCGGTACCTCCATTATTGGGTGGCCACAGCAGACTGAACAACGTATAGCCTGTAATTTTCCTGTGACTTTAACGTCGGATGGCGTACCTGACCCAACTCTCTCTCATTTACCAGGGCTTGAGACAAGTCGTGCTAGTGCATGAGGATTACTAAATTAATTATGTACATCGACATAACACGTGCGGTCGTACTTTATCGTTGATGCGGACTTGCTCGCTTCTGTTCCTGTTGTTGCTTTCTGTTCTGTTCATTTAAAATCTACATGTATTACCTTTTTATATAGTGTGAAAAATTCTGAATATTTTTGCGTCTTGACTTTTCTGTATCGGCCCATATAGGCTGCGTGGCTTCATGATAGCTGAGGTTTTGTGAAGGGTTCTGTTGTCGTCATTAAGATGCTTACGGTAAACTAACTAATTGTTGATGGGGATTGATTACGCTCTTCAAGTCGTACTTCCACAATGGCGCAGGTGCTGTACGGCGTTGTGCTCATTCTCCAATGATGAGTAAAATACTCCAACAATATCATCAAGATATAAGAGGTCTTGAATCGACAACAAAATCTTTGATTACGCTCAGAGTAGTGCCCCTTTTTCATACTCAAGCAATGACGTCGGATCATTGTATTTTTCAGTTGGGTGTTTCCCACGCTCACAGACCACTTAATGCCGCTACTGTATAATGTGTGAAAATCACGCTCCATAACAAAGTGCCCTCTTCAGCAGCGCACAAGCGTTAATTGTCTTCTGATTTTAAATTGCTATTATGTTCTTCGATATTCGGGACACAGTTTTTCAAACGCCCTCTGCATTGATTTATAATATAGGTTGATATAGTTTCTCTTTTGTCAGCAGTCTTGACAATTATCCAGTAAATATTTGATAATTTGTCTATTGAAAGTGACCGGAGAGCAACTGCTGGGTATTGAAGAAAATTTACAATGAGCCATTACTAATTCTGTCGTAAATCGAGAGTAGGGTGTCATTCGATCTTGTTTTACAAATATCATACGTAAATTGACACTGCGGTGTATAATGTCGACTAGTTTGTGAATTTGTGAACTCTGTGATTTGAACTCTACTCACTGTGAAACATACAACTGCTCCACCGCCCACCTTGCTATCGAAAAAACAGTATACTGTATAGGGTGTAGCTTCTCTAATGTTGCCCGACTAAACACAGCAAAGATTTTCCGGCTCCGACTGCCATTGATAAGGGTTAGGCTAAGATGAGCGGATTGTCGAGACGGGTATCCTCATATCTCATCGGATCAAGTTCGATCTGTTTGAGATTTAGACACGGCTGTATGCAAGCGGCCGTCGTTCTCTTCATCCGCACCCCGCATAGTGGTTGTACTGGGGTCTCAATGCTCATACACTGACGTCCTCGTTACCGTTAGCCACGTCGGGCCAAACCTAACTTGTATCAGTCCATTTTTCGTTCTCACATTCGGTCATGGAAGCTTTATGTTGTGATCACTCGGGAGCATTGAATTAGTGACTTTACCTAACACAACGATCTTGACACGAAACCAGCAATTTTGCTTGATTTTCTCTTTTCTGTCAAATCGTTCGATTTTAATACCCGCGGTTTCTTCATGCTGGCGTGAACGAGCGGAAAATGTGTGACATGTATGATTGCCGTACTGTGAATGGAGAATATTCTCTGTAAAATCTCTTCAGCTGATAATTGAGGAGATTTTGAGGTGAACATTGTTATTGTGGTGATTGCAAAGGTATTATGTATATTTATTTGCCGCAACATTACCTTTTCCATTGTTGCTTGCTTTCTTCGTATAACCTTGTAAATACTAGAAAGAAAAGGCCCATTTCAGGTTTTCTATATACAGTATATTATCTCTCCAAGAATCAATTCGGTGTTGGATAATTCTCCGTCATCAAAATCAACCGGATTCGTTGCGGCTTCTTAGATCAACACGGTATCATCAAAATTCACGCCTTTCACCACTGTTTCTTCCGGTCTTTGTAGAAACGAATTTGATCCTCGTCAAGTACTTATACGCACGTACCATTTGTGTATGCTTTTCATTGGAAAGCTAATAAGGTGCGGGACTCGCGGAAATGTGAGTTTTGTGGTGAGGCAGTGAGTACAATTCACCTAGATGTGTTTATCAGTGAGGGGGATCTTGTGTTTGTTTGACTACACAGTATTTCAGATGTAGGCTATATAATGATTCTTGGAAGGTTCGGCAATACTGAAATAGACACTAGTGGACTAGCACGTAATATATGCTGTAAGGATTCCTCAACGTATTTAGTGTGGCTGACGGCGAGTAATTAGGATTTTTTGTGTTAATTAGTCATTTGGAAGATGCTATCGCTTTTGATTGGCAAGTCGTCGTGATTTACTGAGTCAGCTTAAGAGACGTCTTGTACCAGTCGCTTGCAGTTGATCTCACCATCGCACTAGGGATAGTTGTTGACCATATACTGTAGGCTGTCGCGCCTTATGGAAGGATGTAGTGAACATGTGTAGCATAGACGCTGATATATCAATGGCGTGTAAAAGTATATGAGTTAGGAACTCCTACGCACTCACGAGAGATAAATCGAAAGTGCATGGGCCATTAAGGGCCTAAATGCAATATCGCTATATAGTGAGTGTATCATTAGCTTATCAACCCGCAGGCGGATCGCAAACGTCATCTTTCTAATCGCTGACATGGCCTACTAAACTAAGCCATGGCAGAGCATACTCTGAGGAAATTCAGTATAAGGTATTGATGTGATGTGCATCACCTGAACGGAGTAAGTACCACGGAAAGTAGGAGTAGAAGTAGACACTAGACAGTCAGTACCGGGTACGTCAAAAGTGTGTACAGGTATGAAGATTATCGAAATCTGATAAACATTTGAAGGATATATTTTTATTAACGATGATGGATTTCGAACCACTTCCATTTTAACATTAGTTAAATATGGCTGTCACGGTATACGTAGAGGAGGCGGTAAAATGCTAACGATTAACTCCAGTTTATTGTTTCAAGCTAATGTCTCATATCACTTCTCGAATCGGCAAATGGGAGGTTAAAGCTTTCGTTCGCAGGTGCGGAGAATGAGTTTTTTTGCGATAACGAACACCATGTCAATTTTTAAACGGTTTTTGTCGTACTTTTTGGCTATTTTTTGTTCAACATCTGCGTACAGTCCGTGAAATTTGTTCTCTCTACGTCAAATCACATTGATCACACGCTGGTGCGACCCTATTCGTCAGCCTTAACCGATTGTTTGAAATAAAACAGCAGGTACATTCATAACCTGTCATTCCACTGAGAATATTTTTTAAAGTAATATTTGTGCTTCCTTACTGGAGTTGATAACCCATCTAGGCGCGGCACATTGAACTTATATAGGCCTATAATCCTAAACTGCGTCTATCGCCCACACAGCTAGAGGAATTTGTAAATATGCGACGATTGATGGATTCGTCATCCGAGTGCTTGTCATTGTCTCAGATATGGCTCTTCAAGATAGGCTATCATGAGGAGGATATTTATGGCATATAATAGTAATGAAAAAAGAAAATAGTTTCTCTCATGACGTTATATACAGACCGTACTCCTTTATCAGAATAAGACGTTGCGGAAATTGATATGCATTGAATAAAGCTTCCGGATCATCTGGCATCTTTCCTTGTCTATCGCGAAATTTAGAGGCTAATTATTCCAATCAAATACGTTTTAAAAATTAGGCTGTTTCTGTTTGGGTTTGCCGGAACCCCATAAACCAATACGTGAATACAATGATACAGATGGCATAACGCCTAGACCAGTTTGCCTCAACTGGGCAGACCAACAAACGAGCCTTATGAATAAGAAATTCTAATGGGTTACGTAAGTCTTGAACAATCCGCGATCTTTTTATAACGTACAAGCTACATATCGGTCTGCAAGGGACCGTCTCGCTGGATGTTGCAAGGCCTTTTCTCATCGCAAATGGAGTCGCGGATTTTAGGATCTCTGCACTAAAACTCGTAAGCAAGCAGACAACGATAGTTCGCTCTACCGAAATTAAAAACAAAAGCTGCATAGTTGTTATCAAGATATGTCCGTTCACAGAGTCATTGCAAGTCATCCTTGAAATAAATATAACCTCGGCTCCCCCACTAACTTTATGCGCTCATATATATTCCTATTTTTGCGTGTGGTCTTAGGAAGGGCCATTAGTAAAGCCAAAGCTTTCATACATAGTTTATAGTGGTGACGTAATTTCGTTTTTGGTATCAGGTGATGCATTTGAATTTGATACTCGTTTTGTGACTTTTTGCAGACTGATATTTAAAAATGTAAAGCTTCGTAAGTTCGGGCTGACGTCATCTGGTGGTTATTCGGATGGATGAGTTTGTCTCATGTTACTTTTCCTGTCGCTTATTTTAGGAAGGAAGCTTCAAGGCTCTGTTGCTTTTAGCTCTTGATAAAGTTCCTCCATAATACTTCCGACTTGAGGAAGGGCTAGGTCAAAATCAAGGTTTGTGTGGATGGTGGTAACCGATACTTCGCACCCATGCTTAGTATATCTTGGTTAATCTAGCCGCTTTCAAGGAATTCTTCGTTCCGCATCAGTTAACTCGCTCTAGACAGTCCATCACTTTTGATTTGGTTTTGGTTAAAATGGGTATTATCTCATCGAGTTGCTTTCGTTATGGTCACTGCATGGAGGATACTCCCACAACAAAGCTTGTGGGCGTTGTAGGATATGCGACTACATTCTCACGACTATTTCGTTACTGATATCAGAATAAGGTCAAAATGACTGTTTTGCGATATATTATATCTTTAATTTGTGCGGACTTGAAAATAGTGAAAGCGAATCAAAATCACAGAATAAATAGAAAAGGCGTTCATAAGCAGCATTCTGTAACATACATATGCATATATACATACGTTATTGATTGTGCTGTAAAGCGATGAAGTCAGCTTCTGATAGATGAATTGCAAGCTTAATGTATATAAACCGTCACATACTTTGGCACAATATATTCCCGTGTACGCTGAAAGAACTAGCTACTAGCCTTTACGCGACCATAAGTCTATATATAACTCTATATATAACCTATGTTGAAGTTGTTGTGTTGCCTCCATGGTGCATGGGACGTGTTCAGTGGGGTGACCAAAAACTTCTGCTATTCCTGGCAGATGTCCTACAACAAGAGATATGGTATTGGCCGGCTAACCGACACCAGCGCATTGGCATAGTCTCTAAAATTTTGTATAAAATACAATTTCGACAGAGGCACCCATACTCATACAGGTACCCCGAAATGAAAAAGGTCGTCGCAAAGCTAAGCAGGTTTTGTACGGTCGGCAGAGGTCATGATGTGCTTTCAAACGGAAATGTAAAGAAATGTATTGAGTAACTGTAACCGCTCGTGGATGCGATGACTAATGTCGTTGTTTCGTACAAAAATATGACAAGTCGACGGGTGAAAAGCTAAGTTTGAAAAAAACATTGAAGGATATGATAGATTTTGGTTTTGTATTCTTTATTGTGATTCTGCCCGTCGTGAATAGATTGCTGTTGTTTTCGCTGGCAACTGGCTCTTGCTCAAATAAACCTGTTAACGCTCAGAATCCGGAATATAGTGAATACAAAAGCAATGTTTTGCTACCTAGCTATTGTTATATTTCCTAGGCCGAACTCCTTTCAAAACAACACGAGCAAATCAGAGTCACGATGAGTTATTGTGTCTGCTTTTTGGTATAGTAACGCCACTCGTTGATTGCTAACATTTTCCTGCTTACGTGACCATGTTGAATTAGGTGCTACGCGGGAGTCGCCGACACGATACCCTGCTAATACTTTCATCGGCTTATATGGTTGTAACGCGCGAATTTCTGCAATCACCAATGAAAATGAGAGGTGTGGGTGTCAAGTATTGCTGTTGCGAACCTACTTGGCCTCGGCTGTGCTGAATGGCGGATAACTCTCTTTTAGCGCGATCTACACTTCTCGAGACCCCTGCAGCGCGTCAAATTTCCCTTCCCCAGTCATCGAAGCGTTCGGATCTCTGTATATGCAGTCTGCGATTGCTTTGAAAACCCATGCACGGATAATGAGGCCTAGAGTGAACGACGTCTTGACAAAAATCTGTTTCGCGCACAAGGCTAAGCTAAGTAATGAATGATCGATTGTGTCTAGATTTGCGACGGCCATGCTATGCTAATGGTAATGGTAATGGTAATTGGGTCTTAAGAACCCTTTAAATTACATGGTATCTATATACCCTTGCAGCTGCGGACCAGTTCCAAACTCATGCACTTTTGAGCACCTTTGACAGACTATTTAATGAACCCACGTTATCGCACTATCTATTCCGTGCAAAAGCCATTATTTAGTTGTTTCGAGATGGCCTCATAAAACAGCTAACACACTGGTTTATAATCATCAAGTACAGCACCACGTGTTTTTCAAGTGTTTGTATTAACCACTGTTAGGACTGTGAAATCTGACCTAACATGGCCTTACGCCAAAGCGATCTTAAGTGCGATCGCTTCAATATTTTCACATACAGCGATTCAATAAATCAAAGTCTCTAGCGTAAGCAACTGTAATATGACCTATAACTAAGCCTGATGGCTAAAAGCCGCTACTTAACGTGTGATCAACATGATGTCGTTGATATGGAATGAAAGACCTGATTTCTCTATTTACGATTTACTAGGACTAGGTGAAACTACATGATAATGTCCACTGCATCATCATGTATCCTATATTGTAAGTGTCTATGCATTTTCGGGTCAGTGTGATGCGCTAAACAAGGGATTACGTAGTAAATCAACGTGATTAACTCAAGTACGTCTCACCTTGAGACAAGGAACATTGACACAAATCAGCGATTAACATATCGACGAAGCTTATGAGGTTTCAATGCCGGATAGAAGCCATCACACAAAATGAACTGCCAACTAACGGAATGCTTTAACTATTTATCATGAAGGCATGCATGTAATAAGATCGAATGTTGGCTTAAGTCAATCTGCTGAATATCGAGCTTGAGTGAAAAAAATGTGCCATCGATTGGCAAGAAGGAAATAGCTAGGAGTAGATGATGCGCTCATTCGAACAGAAATTGAAAACAGGATGTCGCCGTTGTCAATAACACATATGTTCTATATATGAATTGCAGGTGGTCCTTACGATGTTAATCGGTTTATGAGATGTCCCATAACTGAAAATGATTTTCATCTGTTGTCACTGTCGATGATGCGCCAACGTAATACTCCTTTTCTTTAAATCCAGAAAAAAAATGCTGCCGAGGAGAATCGTTATTAGCGATTCTAGTCAAATGTATTGATGGTGTAAACTCCAAAATGTATTCGTTACTGTTTTTAGTCGTTGATAACACAAATACAACCGGCTTACTCTTACCGATGCAGGTGTGCAAGGTTATCGGTCGGTTGTTGCGACCACAGTTGACGTTATCGTCCTTTGATTTTAGCGTTAGCGATATCATTGCGAAACTTCTCTATGCAGAACCTATTATTTACTGATGGATGCATTGTCGTGACTCGCAAAGCTGACATTACATTAACGCGTCCGTATGTAATTATATCATCTTTTCGCATTTAGTGTAATTAATGGCGCTTGAAACAAGCAATCGTTATCACTATTACAAATTTGCAAACTTCTTAACAGATTTTTAGCAGCTGCTGCAAAAATGAGGGTGCTAAATATTTGTGCGATGATCAGTTCGGTCTGCTGTTGGTTGATGATTTCGTGCAGACTTGCATAACGTTGGAGGTTTCGGGAATTTTCACGACGTGCAGTAAGTAAGGTAACGCTTTCTACAAGTAGCAAGGGTTTGGCCTTTATCATTACATAATCTTAAGATTAAGATCGCCTTGGTTTGTTTTGAGGTGTTATCCACTGGATGATATATATACAGGGACATTTGCTGTCCATTTACGCTTAAAATCAGTTGGTAGATTTTCCATGGCGCGTTTTTGGACTTTCTGCTTAACTATGCAATATACTAAGCACATAAGGTTAGTTTAGTTTAACGAACACTGATTGAACCCGGCGAAATTTTTGCTTTGCCGATCTGTATATTTAGGGCCCTACCAATGATTAGTCTGAGTTAGCCGCTGACAGATGTCAAGATCACTAACGGCAATACCAACATCTGGTTTTGCGATTCGGCAATATATACATACGAATACGAAACGAAAATTCTTGATGTGTTTAAAAAATAGGTTAGCCAAAGCAATTGAGAGAAAAGACTGCGAAATCCTGCTGAAATTTACCTGTCAGTGGTTAAGGGGGTTGGCTTAACATTTCATGGGTCTATGCCATTATGAATATAAAAGATTTCGTCAACGACGCATTGTTTTCCATCTTCTAAGAAAAATATCTACCATTCAAAGTATCCGGTTGTCTTTGTCAGTTGGAAGCAGCCGCATGGTCGTTACGGTGATTGTCATGGAATGCTGAAATTGATTCCGAATTCGTTTTATACAGAATAATATTATTATTTACATGAGCGCTGAATGAGTCTTTACTATCCAATCAAAAATTCAACAGCAGGTGGTGAGTGTTTGTGATGCCATGAACTAAAGCAAATCGTAACCTTTGCTTTAACATAAACATTGACCCACACGAGTAATAGATCTCCAAAGCAGGACGTGCGTTTTGTGTTGGAATTGTCGACATGATTGTTTTTTCAACTATCAAAAGTATGATTTGATGGATTATCAAGACGGTGATTGACGTTATTGTCATCTGCAATGGCAGTTTGGTTCGCGTTCAAAGTTGATTTTCCAACCGTCCGTTGTACAAATACGTTACAATGTTATGTTAAAACCATAAACACGTTGAAGGATAAAGTTTTATCTCCAAAATGATGGTTTCGCACTGCGGATTGAAATGCGTTATGGGCGTTGACGGTGATGATGGGTGACGGACCACTCGGAATTATCGATACTAAAGGACGGGCTGCGGACCTCGTATAAGGAGTTACTGATATGGTCATGGGACGGTTTGTAGTGAGATAATAGTCTAATTAACGCGGCGTGAAGGGTTAATAGAGCGAACGGACACTCGACTGTGTTCGACTGACTCTCAGACAATTTTTGAAATCCGCTGGGTCCGCCGTTTAGTATCGCAACGGTAGCCAGTCGTTTTCATCCGTCGTTTAGTGGCGAACCTGTCTATAATTTCCTTGCAGAGATATTAGTACGGTGACGCCTGTTTCATTCGCGAAAGACTACCTGGGACGAAATCCGTCATATGCAAACGTGAGCAACCTATATATATGACTCGGTGTGAAACTGACGCAATCCACGTATTAATTTCGTAAGTGAATCTCTTTCGGGTTGAATGTGAGTGATCTTTTTTAGAGACAATCACAAAGGTCTTTTATCGTAGCACTGGGGAAACTCCTCATTACCATATGAGTGCATTGCACTGGTTACGATTAAGGTTAATCAAGGATTATTGGTCGAAGATTAGCTGTCTTTCATTATCTAATGACGTGTGAGAGTTCCGATAAAGAACATAGCAGTGACTTAGCAATGAATTTGGAGCTATATGTGACTAATAATGTCTGCTATAATCGGATAGGAATAATATTGAATAACTATACGTCTACAATTGTCCTCAACGCCTTCCACCGGAATAAAGTAATCTCCCCCTCGTTCGATTCACCATATGACATTAACTTACAATATAACTGTATATTATATCCTAACATTTTCCAATGCTAGCAGGAGTTTTCACCTACAGCGAACGACGTGAACGCAGCGGCCATTTCCGCTTGGCGCTTCACTGTTGAGGCTTACCCCCAGGTGATGTGAACCGTACTGACGATGTGATTGAATGACGAATATAACAAAATTAGGGCGAGGATCACCTAATTAGTCGTTAATTTCCTGGGTTCACTATTTCAATCTTCTTTAGGTTGATTCGGGACGATTGTCCAGCATGTTCCCATCGGCCTACACGCTAATGATTGCGATTCCGCTCCATCGCGCCGAGCGTACTGAAGATACACAGTAAGTGTTGTGCATGCGGCACAATTAGGTCGTGTTTCTGGTTTACAAATACCGTGATAGCCGAGTAGCGTCGGTACACCTAAAGTGATGGTGAGATTTTGCTAAATTTATCATCTTAGCTTAGACAATTATTGAAAAGTGGATGGCTTACTTGTACAGAGTACAGTGTACAGTGCATTGCTCTGTGATATGAGTGAGGTAGATATAGTCTAGTCTTCAGTCGATATGAGATAATGCGTCGGTATCAAAGTATCCGGACCAGTTGTCGTTTAAAACTATATGTGAGGCCTTAATTCCCGGCCGTAGAATAGTCTTTAGTTTCTTACTTCGTTGAGGGCGAATTGTTTTAATGTGCGCCGCTGAATATTCTTCGTGACGAATGCAGGAAGCGAAAACGGTTTGCATACGATTACGCTTGAAAACACAGCGGCAAGCCTATACCATGGAGCACAATAACTTTGCTGGATTCTACGGTAAAATGTGATTATCTCCTAGAATCTTGGCAAGGAACTATCGTCCTTGTTGGTATGAGCTGAAATTTCGTCGCGGCTTTGTAATTGATTGACCCAAATACTATAATCCCGGAACAATGCCAGAAGTCGGATCATCATGGGTGGTGGGCTAGGTGGAACGATTGGGGATATAGCTGGTGAACTGTGATAATTTCAAATTTCAAACGAGCCGTCTGTGTTCACGCTTGAAGGGATAGATTACTTGTTAATGATCGATAGCATAAGTCCAACAAAATTTATTGGAAAATTAGTTTACAAGCTTTATACTCCTTCATCAGGTCAATATGATGAATGATCAAGGGAGTTGAACAGCGCAGTAATTCCTAAATTTTCACAAACGATCCAAGAACGATTTTAAAGTTCCCGCTTCTTCGGTGACGTCGCAGAGGCCAAGTTCAGTTCAAACCATTGCGTTGAATAGCATTTCGGCATTTGTAATCTATTCGCGAACGTCCAACCTTTAAGGTATCTACTCATAAAGCCTTGGGATTTGAATGTGACCTCCAATTGGCAGGTTATCACGAGCCAAGTTGAAACGTCACAATTCACGCCCGGAAACCGATTTCCCATTCTATCGGCTCAAGTCTTCGCGAAAATTACAGCAGTATTAGGGACTAGGGAGATGTTAAATTGCGGCCATTTATTGTATGATTTATGTTGCTGTGAGGCTAAAACTCTGACATCGCAATTTATCAAAACGCCAAGAACGATCGATACAGGTGGCACATGCGCGATTGTATGTAAAAACGCACTGGATTTCCTCCGAGAAGCAAGAGTTTGGGGTGAGCTTTAAACTTGTACGGAATTTTATCGCATTTTCTTATAGGTTGATGACTAGAATTTAAACGAGCTAGTAATTAGAATTGCTTTGTTTTTTAATATTATGGATCATTTATGCTTTGCTTTCTACGCAGTATTATATATATATATATATATATATCGGTTAATGTTATGTAAGCACAGGTTATTGTCACACTTCGTTTACTCAGGTGCACGTAATCACTTTTTGGTTACATTTCCGACTGCAATCTGCCTCGCACAGTACATAACCGAGTGTACTTTGATCTTGAATAATCATCAACCACGTGTCGTCGTTCAATGCGCGACAGGGCTTATTGTCACTCATGAAAGAGTATTCAACCTCAAATAGGTACTTAATTACGTAAGTAAACTCTAGCGAGCAATTAATTCTTAGCAGCTGTATAAACCGCTAGCTAACTTTCGTGTCGCGATGAGCGCAGATGTTGATGGCAATCACCGCGCATCTTTTGGTTCCAGTGTTGCTATGTTGAGTTGATGAATTTTTCAAGATCCACTGCATTACAGTATGTTATAACTTGGAATGCCAGCGTCTACAAACGCTAGTAATATTGGTCATTTCTATTGTGAAATCTTTATATTTGCTAATCCGTTTTCAACTGCTCCGTAGCCGTTTCGCCAAAACGTTTTTTTACTGACCCACCGTCGTTTACCAAACCGGTTTTCGATCTTCACGTGAATAGTCAGTGGCCGATTATTATAGAGGGCGGGCCGTGGTCGTTCCCCTCCCAAAATTTGTGCATTCTCCTTTTCGATAAAAAATCACGTTTATGCGTGTTTTCCCGCTTGTATGTATACACTTGCGCGTTACCCTATGCGAGAAGGTATTCGAATCCTAAATACAGCCCGATGAGCACATTGGGTGTTATCAGGTAGCTGAATGCACCCCTCGCATTTACCACCAGTACAGCTATATGTACTCACAAATGCGTCGCGGGAATTTGACCGGTATTATCGTTGAGTATGGTATACGCTGTGGCTACGCTGGTCGCGCATCCTAATGTATAGAACATCGTATCCAAGCTGTAGAAAATATTAGATGATCCGACTGTATGTTGTTTTCATGCTTAATCATCCGAATTCGGCCAAGCCCTTTGACGTATCATTTTAGTTTCCTCAATTATGTCGTAGAAAGCTTTTTCATTAACACAAAAAATGAATTTACTCAGCTTTTTAGCGTTTTCTGACTGTAGGTGAAATGCAGGTTACGCTTATTCCTTCGTTTTGATCAATAACACCTGCCCTAATACCGCTATCATCTTCGTTACGAAAAGAGGCTTCGTGGTTCAATTGTTACGAAATAAAACGCAGGATGTAACACGTTGTTCCGTCGCTACGGTGAAATTTCATTACTGTAGGACTGTAGGTGATCGTGTCGCTAGCGCGATTTCACTGGAAGGTTGGAAGGAAATTGGAAGTGAACGTCTAGTATAAATTCAGGAGCAAAGCGTGTATAGACTATTCAAGGTCTTTTTAAGCCTGATATGTTTACGAATTACTGTCGTTGATCCTACGTTCGCACCTGCCTGAAGTGATTAAGATTAGCTTTGAAATACCATGTCATGTTGACGCGGGGCGAAACAAGCGTTGGATTTATATCCTCGCAAAAAATTCGTTGTACAGCACCTACTAGTGTTACGACGTCATACCGATGATTCCGTAGCCAAATGAGGTCTGTAGAATAAAACCTATAAACCTTTGTATGATATTCACTAACGATAAAAAGTTGATATTTTGTTCTCTATAAAATATACCGAAGTGTCAAATTAAAGGCATTGCTGTCTAAGTATTGAAAGTCTCTTGAACTTTTCAGAAAGCCTGTATAGGCTATTTAAGGGTAATGTCTTCTGATAATATAATAAAGTCGGTTGTACAGTCAGTCAATTTCGTCATTGTTATTCATTATTTTTCTTTGTAGATGACCTGCTTTAGTAGCAACCCGTTGCCGACCTAAATTACCCCATTTTCACGGCATCGCTTTAATGATGATGATAATTCCAGGTGTTCGTTCTTGCTGCGTAATGAGAAACGACGCTAATGATAATCTACAAGATTTTATCCAATAGATTGCGAATAATTACTAGAAATCGGGATATTTTCAGATATTAGTCCTCTGGTACAACCGACAATTTAAAAAGAATGGCAGCCATTTTGGAAAAGGCGTACATATGATGTCATTTAGTGTAACCCAAGGCCAACCGTGTCCTTCTCACCGCCTAATCTCTATGGTTGGGCCATGGCCTACTCTACTCTAAAGTAGGCCATAGTTGGGCCGTTGCTGGATGGAATGTAGGGAAAGACAAATTCCTAGATCTGTGGTTCCTAACCGGGGAGGAATTTCTCCCTAGGGAGGAATTCTGCCATTTCAAAGGAGGAATGTCAAAACTTTGATTTTAAGATAAGTATTGACTTTTGAACAGGGTGTTTACTCCACAATATTGGCCGGCAGGGAATCGCATTTGTTCTTGTCGAAAATGTGTTGATAGCATAGCGCAGTGGGTCGACTGACTAACTGGTCGACCTTAGTTTTTACTCGTACTGGTTTAGTGCATACTTGGATAAGAGGAATTTTCTTTTTAAAATCAGCAAAGGAGGAATGTAGCAAAAAAGGTAGGGAAACACTAGCCTAGATATTGGCAACGCAAATATCAAAATGTGAAATAAAACACCAAGTGCGTGTATCCTCTAATAGTTATCGATCACAGGTATTCTACCTCTACTCCGGGCCTACAGCTAGCTAGACGCTCCACTATGGCCGTATGAAAGGTGGTCTGGGTGTATCGTGATCGGATAAATTCACAATGTCCCGACATTTCCTCTCGAATTGATTCACTTTCGACTTTATGATAGTAGTAGGTGGCCTATTTTGGATAGAGAAGTGCCCTTGTGAGATGTTGAGATAGCCCATAGAGCTTATTGAGTTTTTACTATTTATCATATCTATTTGCACCTGCTGTTTCTTGAACATCGTACGCCATCGTTTTTATATTGTGCTACAACGGTATGAACAAATATCATGGATTGCTAAACCTCGATCAATATTTATACTACGTGATTCCTTGAGACGACTCGATTCGAATTAGTTCAAACTGGAAGTGTTACGAGCTGGTCGATATGTTGAGAAACAGCCGATGTAATTCATCGAAAATATTGATTGGGAAATGTTATCTGATGAACTTTTTGAACCAAAATACATGACTACACAAAAAATACATCGCCTCTCGATCAGCGATAAGAGGAAGTCTAAAAATTTGACTCGACTTTTGAAGAGTCGAAATATTCCAAATCAATCGTATTTAGACTGTTGTAAATGCTATCTTAAAATAATATGAAGATATTGAAGGAATGTAATACAAGCATACACGTGCTGTATAAATATTAATATATTGAGTTATTAACTATGTATGGGAGTCATGCTCAGTCGTTATAAGGTTAACGACATATATACCTGCGTGAGGCCTTCCTGTTTTGTTGTTTGGAAGGACTTTATGACCTTAATATTAAATATTTTGATGCGTACATGCTTGACTCCCGATCTTAAACTGACATGTTTTGTAAGCATGTTCTGCACCGCATTGCGCGCGTAGGCCACCCATCAATATGTTATTTAGGATGTTGTATACTAAATGGTGAAAGATATATTTCATTTTTGTAATCATTCTCCTGTACGAATTTGTAGTGGATCACTTGATAATATTACGAAGGCATAATGCTGCTGTGACCCCTTGCGATATCGTTGTCCCACGCGTATTTTCGAATATTACAGTCGAACAGTTTCTTCGAATCATCTGCTGTGGCAAATCCGATAATGCTGGGGATTTGACTTTCGTCTTTGAACTAGTGAATCGGCTGTAATGGAGCGCTTTGTTTAGGGCGTACACGTAAACTGTGGTTTTGTGCGGTTTTGGATTAGTGTTAATATTAATATGTGAGTAACAGCAGTTTACTGCTACGAAATGTATTTGACGAACATATTTTGCTGTATATGTCGTACTGTTGGTCTGATTTTCATGACGACTTCCTCGTTAGAGAATGCGCTGCGCATCCGCGGAATGGAATCCGAATGGGCGTAGGAAATGAAGGAACATATGTGACATGTTGGTTGCAGACCTCCGTCCCCGTATTGCATATGACAATCTCCTATTTCTATATATTACGAACAGGTAGCGAAATTTGTTTCCAAACTAAACATAAGTATACCTTGGTCAAGAGTAATATACGCAACTTTTTTTATGGCGGCCATTGAGAATTCACTAAAAGTCATCAGTTTGACTGGTATGGCGAAATTTAGAAAATTTTAATTTCGATTGCTTGAAATACATGTCTATTTTGATCCATATTCATAATTATCCGCTCAACGTTCAGAAAAATCCTGCGTGCTGCGTTTTTAACTACTGTATGGATCTATATTTAAGCTGTTTTTAAAGCGATACTAAATTTAGCAGGCCGTACCCTAACATTTGTAGAATGAATGAATAGATGTGTGTTAGGTCCTGTATAGTACACTCCCAGATGCACTTCATCTTGCTTTTCTTTACCACTACTGAACCTTGCGTTATACGTTCATAATACAGGCCGCTTATACTGCGTTAGTGTGTATAAATTCCGATGAACTACTGTGTGTATAACTTGCATATTTTTCGCATATTTCCAAATCAGTACGTTGAATTGAGGGCTAATTATGATTTACAGTGTTATTGACTTTACCGTGCAATTGATCGTTAATATATTACATTGCAGGCGAATATTTGTTTGCGATTACATAGTTATGCGCGGTTATTCAAGAGTTTGCGATTCATAAATCAAAGCTTTACTCAGTACATATTCGCTCTCGTGACTTAAATTGTTACTGAATCTGTAGGTAAAGTGTCATATCATGCGTACCTCAGTGCCAAACCATCTTAAACGTGATATCGCTTGCGGTTGGTGGTAAGGAAGCCTACGGCTCCCACGAAGCGTCGCTGGTAAAACAGACTTAGTATTGATAGCAATAAAGGCTATTGCATATTGTTATTATGCTATTTGAGGTTGATATGTTACGACGTGTTTGGCTTGTTTTGATTGCTGTGTTGATATCGTCAATATCATGGACAGGTTTCTGACGTATCTGATTCGTATTTTTATTTAATGAAGCCTCGTTGAGGATAGCAAATACGATTTTTGTCTTGGACAGATCGCTTGTGTATTCATCAAGATTATAATATTAATTGGAAAAACGCGTCAAGCGCAGGTGGCTTCGACGAAAGTGATGTCAGCTGGCATTGATAGATTTTTGATTAAAAATCGCTTGCGGAAATTATCTTGATAGCGATGATGTTACGTGAGTTAACTAGTTATGATAACTCATACTCCTTTTATCTTAAAATTATTTTCGAACATTTGCGCTCCTTACGGACATTTTCCAAACTTTGGTTTTAGAGAATCGATGATAAATGTTTCAGATGTAAGATATAGATGCCGCCATGGCCTACTCTAGGTACTAAAGTAGGCCATGATGCCGCGTATGCCAACTTCTACAAACCTTATATAGTGACCACCTCCGTCACGCCACTCCAACTGCCCTCTCCCACTGTCGGTACCCCTGTCCATTTCGAATGTGGCAGTCGCGCCTTATGTTAAATGTGCTGCATCTGCGCACCGACACTACTTTCGGCATGATACTATAATATTGCTGACTATGGATATGCCTACTAATTGAAGGAGCAATTCAAATATCCTTGATGCCCGTTTCGATAGGGAACGTCGTAACTTTAATTAATCCAGCCACCCTGCTCAAGATCTGTCTGTACACCTGTTCTCGGCGTAAGTTCGAGTGGTCTCTATGAAAAACATATCAAGGTAGAAAGATATTGACTTATACTATTGACATGATTTATTATTTGACATTTGTTGTAAGGCGGTTACTTTCTGCTCGATATTAGAAAGTTTTTGACGGTGATCCGTAACGCTTTCGAAGTGCTACGTTTTGAACTATGTACCGGCGCGAGGGTGGTGAAATTGAAGCTTAGCCTAGATTACGAACAGGATTCAATGATGAAATCGGTTGAATCGGTCATAAAATCACTTTATCAGATTAAGTCTTTTCAGCGTGTGGTGTCTACAAGCGCTTCTGAAAACGTTAGGTCGTGGGAATCGTGTAGTTATGCTTTAGGTAGCAGAAAAACGAGCTTGTGTGAAAACAACTGCGAACGTCAATCGGATACTATAACTAACCCCGATCTCGATTCTCTTTAGATCATTTTCACCTTTCATTCAACGTCGAGAGGGTGTTGGTTATCCAATACTGCAAACAACATCTGGGGTTCTAGTTCAAGTTTATCCCGTCAACAGTCTGCGCGAACGCGGATTAGCTGCCTTGCGATATCGAATTAGAACAGAAAGATTTTATGGAAAAAAAATATATTTCAACTCAAACGTCTTGTTTGCAATGTTTCAGAACGTTTTTTTTTGGTTTGGCAAAATAACAGACGGAACTTGTAAGGTTATAATTTGGTCTTGTCATCGATTGATGTTGAACTGATAAATTAAACAGGCTATTTTCTATGCGATTTAATTGGAGGCTATAGGACATAGATTAAATTGGACTTTTCGTTCGCAAGAATCTACGGTATGGTTATGTTTTGTGCCAGTTCAAAAACGATGAATTTCAGGTATCAGTGTGCAGTGCAGTGCAGTGAAAGCATTATCAAGTAAGGTATAGTAGCAGTGTTTTATTCAACAGAGACGTGGCCAATTCTTTCGCCTTCCCATATCATTAATCGAAAAAGGCAGTATAGCGTTCCATTATACGTCTGTGATTTGTATTTGGGAAATGTATGCGATGCGGGTCTCTCGCTGATGCCGTTTTTTCTCATGACTGCTAATGAGTATGATGAATTGTCTGTACTGTTTCTCACACCGGTTGAGATCCTTCAATGCACATCCGCTGCGCTCTAGCGAGCCTTATCCAGCGGTGTCGATCTCGATGAGCACCTGGCATTTTGATATCTTCGCGGTAGGGTACGGCGATTCTTCTCGGCATTGTAGAGCATTTAAATTCGAGAGGCTTTAATAATTTGAGGCTTGTTGTAAAAAGAAGGATGGTCATATCTATAGCGGTGTCACTGCCTTATGGAATTTAGAAGGTTGGTGACGAGATTGGTCGATACATTCGTGTTGCGTTGCTTTTTCAGGTATCTGCTTAAATTTTATGATAGAGTAGGATATAGGGAAAAGACATTTTATTGAGCAAATGTGTAACTGACACCTAATGTGATATTAGCTATGTTATGTTGTCGAGGCTGCTTACTTTGTGCCGTGATTATAAAAGCATTAACAGCTAACACCGCTTTATACTATTCCGTAGAGGATGTAATTCTTACGTGCACGCGTATATATTTATTAGCCTGCTGAATTCGCGTAATACATCGATGCATTTAAGAGTCGTGTAGCTGTAGGTGCCAATTACCGTTACTCGTCTCTGCGCGCAGAGTTCGGGCATCTCGACGCCTATCCCGAAATTATGCTGTTACTTTGCATACTCTTGATGATTTGCTATTTTAGACAGTTTATCTTATAGCTTGTTCGAACTACTGGGATACGCACCCGTGTGGACGTTAACCTACCCCAGGAATCGTTAGGTCTCCATCATAGTCACCGTGATGCCCGTATTTCGGAACGTCACTCTGATCAGATGCAGCTTGGTAACACGGCGTAATATGCAAGTTCCCGCGTGGTGCATTCTAAACCCAACGCCGAACTTGGAATCTCCGTTATCGTCGTTGTACCTGTAATCTCAGATTCAACTCCCGCCATGTAGCGTTCATGGATATCGGCCTGGAGTGGCGGTTTAGTTTGGATCTTGCATAGTCGGAGAAAATCGACTCGTATAGTCAAAATCAAGTATTTTGCATTTGGTTTTGGTTTGGATATAACTGAAAACGCCATCTACAGGCCTACGGACTAAATGTTTGTCTTTTTATAGGTATAGCTATACAGTTTAATCGCTCTATATTTTCACCTGGACTATTCCAAGTATTGTATCAATCGGATGTAATTGGAACTTCTCCACAATGCAAAGGAAATTGTCAAAGTAAGTTCTCATATTTTAACTTTCATTATTCTATTTTGGTGATCTCAACCGTACCATTAAAGGAAAAAACAAACGGTTGTGGCGAACATATTATGCTTTTCAAGCGGTGCTACCACCCCTTTCCTAATTTAATTCGCTTACAACGGAAACTGTGACGGAACGGGTCTCTATGCTTGATATGCCAGCAATATGAGCAATACTATTAGAATGGGTAGAAATATTGCACCTAGTCATCTGTGTAGAGAAAATAACATGTTGGTGACTGCAGCGCCTCCTTGTGGAATGTTCGCTGATCGTAACGCGGCTAATATATCGCTGATAACAACTGTAGTGTATCTGTGTTGTATTAGTTTGTGAATTTTATAGCACAAGATATCTCAATGAATTAAGTGTAGTGTGAAAACTCGAGTTAGCGACGGGGTAGGTCAACTCAAGGAGACTTGTCGCGAGTAGTGTGAAGAGTTGGTCTTTTGACTCATCTCGTTTTTTCCCTCCTAAGATAAAAGAAGAAACATGACAGCGAGGTGTGAACGCCAATGAAATGTGCAAGTGCTTCACACCAGTTTTACAATCCAAACATGAACCGTTTTAAATGAATAGCGCAAAATATATTGACACCTCTTGACATATGATGGGTCGCGTTGCGACTGGTGTGTACCTTGTACTGACAATCGACTGCGAAAGAATGGGTTTTATCGAGACTTTTTCTCGCGTTGTAGAGTTCTAATCCTAGGCCTGTTTGAAAGAAAATTCCGCCAGCACGCGTACTCTCGATTTTCGTTCAGCCAAGACGATTTTATCGTTTATGGTGGCATAAGACATGGCCGAAGTGATAGGTAATATACTGTTGGAGAAGAGAAGCGGACTTAAGTGTATTTGCGTAAGGAAGAGCGAGGTACGAAAAGCGATGAAAGAATCTTATGACGAATGGGATGAGTAAACTAGGCGAGTTTTTAATAACCCGCCACAGGCCGCTGAAAATGGTGGCGAAGCAGGCTCTCTTTCGTATGCAGGTGTGAGTTGGGATGTGAAAAACTCTTCACTGACTCATCTATTGTCCAGTTTCATCGCACCTGGTGAATAGAACATGTAGTTGAGTCTAGCATCTACCCGTTGGCCTATAGGGTGTAGACAGTCCGAGGGTGTATATTTACGGTGTCAATGTACTGTCAGCTAACGCACACGTTGAGTTTCAACTAAAATTTGCATTCTACATGCTTGAACTTTGATAGTCACGTCTAGCAAGAATAGGTTACATATATATTCTTTGTTTGCACGAGAGGCGATAATGATTAGTAATAGTTAAACATCTATGAAGTATAGCAGTAAGTAGTGTTGTTATTGCGAGCTTATCCCCTGGTTCGAAATATGCGATTGAGTATTAAAATTCTAGCTATGCGAGACTCTCACGATTTAGGACTTGGGAAACAGCTTGCCCTAAATATCGGAAGGATTTTCACTCATCCCACTTACGCAAGGTTTCAGCTATCAGGCCGCAATGTGATCGCTTCGCCCGGTTGAAACTCATTGTTTCCCGCGGGCGCAGCTTTCCGAAACGGCGGCGTACAACGCCGGCTATTAGCTTCATTCAATTTCTTTGTTCACAGCAGACAAGCCGATGTAGTGATATAAATTCGTGGTTTAGGCTGTACATACCTAGATGAATTGAACCGACTGCTTGGAATAAGGAAGTTAACACTGACAGAAACAATTGAGGACTTTAGCAACCATAGTCACCCGCGTTGCTGGGAACAGCATGTGGAGCCAATCTGCCGGTAGGTAACTAAAGTTATTCGTTGACATAGGAAGGATATCAATTGTGGGATTACGAAATAAGGAGTGAAAGGAATGAGTGTGTCTATGATCAGCCGCGCTTGTAAATGAAAATCGTTGTCAAATTAAAATAATGACGTAGTAGGCCTATAGTGCAGTGTCGCATCACCCACAGCGTCTATTTATCCATTGTGATAACTTGTGACTGCTATACTGTGAGCTAGAGTACGCGTTAGCTCAATCTGACTCGCGTTCGCTTTTGAATTTCAGTGTAACCCATTGTACTGAGAATTTAAAAACAAGTTGTTGAAGCCAAGCACAAACTTATGCACTCGTTAAGTTTGTTTGGCGTAGTGATAACGGATGGTATGCTGGTATCTCCTAGACCTAGAAGACTCATGGCGTAGGTTAATGAAGTGCTAGCGTGATCCGTATATGATGCATTTGAGTGCTATTATAAGACGTGTAAACATACATTCCTGCGTGTTTTTCCATGACTTGTTTGCTGTTAGCGCCACAGACACTATCGGAATATGGATGCTGGAAGGCCGTGTAAATACGAGATTATCGAATTCTACGCACGGCTTTCATCGAGAAGCTATCCATCAATTAAGACCTCTCAACATTAACGCAAGTGCAGCCTCAAGCAACACAGTAGCTTTACTATTGTATTTACACTAACACTCTGTTCTTTCAGTTTATATGAACGCAGAAAATTGATATGTCGCAGCTGCCAAGTGTTTTTTGCCACACCTGATCAAACCTGACCTTGTCACTTCCGCTTGTCTTGAAATACGCGTAGTATGAGGCATTCGGCAAATATTTGATTCTTTTCAAAGCGTAATCTGGCGTGATACCTCCTATCAAAAGATGTCATTAATTCGTACTTACATCTAACCATGCTACTGATAAATACCATGCAAAGTATAGCAGCGTGGCCGATTAAACACTTGGGACGACCTACGCATTTCCTCGCGATGCGCGATGCACTAATCAAATGTTAACACCGTAACCATTTCGCGATTTGTCAAACGTTGATTACGATTTTCCGATTAATAAGATTTCAGTCACCGGCCCCAACTTCTAGTAATTTTCCACACATGAGACAACTGCTATTTACAGTTTTGGATGTGCAGTAGCATACACACACCAATATCCCTTTATCATGAAAACCTAGCGATCTGATCTCGATGTCATATAGTCCTATACTGTTGTCAGGTCTACTATATTCTGCCTCACCTTTATTAACTTTGGTTTATGTTATGGTAATCGCCTTGATAATTTTGGGTCTTGGCCAAGTGGTGATAGTGTTTGCAAAGTGTTCCTTTACTTCCTTACCTTGTGTGTGCGATCTGTCCTGATATCACGTTGCGAGGTCGATTATAAGCTTCTATTCGAAGTACAAAGCGACTGCGTGAAAACATGGATATACGGCCATGTTGATTGGGGTTGTTTATATTAGGAATAATGTTTTTTTTTCAAATGTTGTAACTTCACACATTCTATTCCCGTGTTTGATATGCGATATTCTGTGTGAAACCGACACTCTGGATTTCACTGGCTCACGGCCAGTACATTGAAACTTGCTGCTGCGTCACAACAGTACCGAGTAGTGATTGGTACAAATTTTGAAATCTCATCTATTTGTCTTCGAGATTGAGAAGTCACAAAAATACTGGTAGAATGCTATGCACTCTCCTCGTTTTGGTTCTTGTGCGTTGAAAAAACCTTAGTCTAGTTAGTGACTGCTAAGCTGTCTCATGTGTTATGCTTTGAGTGTCAGTCGACGTGAAGTCATTTTGGTCATTTCAACTGAACGCCTGAAAATACCAACAACAAAACCATTCGCCCGAATGTTTTGAATGGTGGCAATTTCAACATCAGTTGGATTAAGTACACGCGTTTTGTCTACGACTAGTTGGGTTTCCGCCGACTACACTACTGCTAAAACGTGTATACTTCAAACACCAACAATGACATGATATGAATGAACTTCCATTGAAATAAAATGGTTTAAGTTTCGTAAGTCACCTTGAATTGTAAGCCATGTATCGTATGGTACGGTTTTAATTCTGATATCATCTGTGTAATGGTGATAAGACCGTCGATAAACGAATTCAAAAGTGTGAACGGTCGATTTGAATGTAAGAAAAGGTGTGAAATCGTAAGCACCGCCTCAAGCGCACTATGGAAATTCATTGCCAGATAACAGTTCAACGCGTTTTTCGCGAACGATATCAAGTCGATTGCTGGTTCTCACACAGACTTGCCACGGATGACTTCCAATTAAAAAGATCAGTGTACTAACACAGTTGCGCTCTTCCGTGATTGAAGTGGTTGTAGTTAAAGATTTACACCTTGGAATAAAACAGATATTAGCAACATATCAATGACACAAGTTCAATAATCTTCACCTGGCATCGACAAAATATCGCTGAAGTTATCAATGACTCAATGATTAGCTTCGTATCCATGCCCATCATGTTACTTTCATTTTAATGTGTTATTGTTAGCACCTATCGCTCGCTCTTGACGTAAACAGTATTGGAACATCTTTGACACGTATATTTTTCTTTTGATCCAATCGGAATTTAGTTGCGACGGCAAAATATGAAAAAGTGTGAATTTTATGATAACCTCATAATTTGGGGCGCCAATGTTGTCGGCATTTTTACATTTCGTGACACAATCTGACCCACAGTGGCCTACAACAGCTGGATCTCTTTTCAGCCACAGGTGCTCTAAACGTAATAACACCTAAACAGCAATAAACTTTGAATATCAATTCACAACGCCTATGGTCGCTGCGGTTTTATTCTTCTTTTGAAATAAAAAAAAGCTCTTGGGCTAAAATGCCAAGTATTTGTGAATGGGCCATTATCTAATGCTATGATACGGTATGGTCTTGATAATGCCCCTAATGCCTCTAAACATTTTTGTAACAGACCAGGTGTGCGGACAATAGATCACGAATTAGAGTTGTATAACGTATGATCTCTATTGTGTAGCGGCTACCATTGTGCTAATAGAGTTAATTGGATATAACGCTGCGAATCAATTTAGGTGTCGCGTATATTTCGAATGTCGTCCAGTCCCGAGCATCACTTGATTACCTATTGCTGCGTGCCTCCTAATAGGTTGCTTTCTGAAAGTTTCATGCTTAGCGTCCTGCCACTGCTCAGTCAAAAGCTGACCGTCACCGCTGTAAAAATTTTCTATTGAATGAATGGAGTCTTTGTCTTGACGTTGGCCGTTTGTTTCCTTTCACTACGCACACCTGCATCTTGATAAACTTGTCATAACCGCGGGATAAATGGCCGATGTATTTATATCTTTACTGTACATCAAAGATTACTTCCTAATGACTTTGTCAGTATGTTCAATCGAATGATGTGATGGAATGTACTGGGTTTATAAGATGATCTCTCTTATCAATATGTACTGTACTGTTGTCTGTGGTAATTCGTCATCTCATCTAAACACATATACAGTGTATGGTAACGCGGTATAGATGTCTCCTTTCCGCTACACAATTTTCGGATGCACGACACAAAGGTTTCCCTGATTTACTCACCCTACCATGCATTATGTCCGTATGTTCAGGGGTTAAGTGGCAGCGAAGCGGATACAGAAGTCTGAACTCGTGAATGCAAAAATAATAAATTTTCTGTAGCTGTTACTCATTAGGAGCTTCTTCACCGTAGGTGTTATGTAGGTTGAAAAGTTAAATTTGCATGGACAAAGTTAATATCCTCAAAGCCACAGTGAGAATGAACATTTTGTACTATTGTAATCACTGCTTGTTGCCGACGGACCGGCTTTTGCAGTGAGTTTGATTTGCTGAAGTTAGGTACTGACGTTACAGCAATTATTTGACGTAATTTAACTTACCTAAGTATAGTAATTACCTCGCTTTTCTGTTACGATAACAACGGAAGATATTATACAGCTAAAGAGGGTAACGGCTAGATAAGATTTGATGTTCTTATTGTACAATAATACCGTTAAAATGTGAATCTCCTCCATTTATTGAAATGCCGTGCCCTTATTATCAAGCTTGCTTTTTTTATACGATGGCTCTTACTGGCATGAGCCTCATAAAATTATAGAGCGTGGGCAAACAAGGGTAACTATTTTTATAGGATTGTGGTATGCACCAATACAATAGAGTCGTAAATACTTTTCCATGCTATGTTTGCACTATTTCTAGGGTTATAGCGTAAAAAGAGTGGAAAATATGCAGCTTGTAAAATTGTTTTTCACAGGAGATATCACTGCAAAGAGTCAACGTTCGGCGGTCCGACACAACGGTTGGCACACATGCCGCACAAAGATACTGCAAGTTTTATTGCTGTACCTACACGGGATTTGGCGGCAAAAACAACAGCACCACTTCGGACAAACATGATACTATTTCAACGACTCCATCCACTGTTGTCTATTAAAAGCATTCAATTTTCTCATATCTTACTCTATCTACTGTTATTATCTTCGGGTGAGTTAAAGTTTTCAATTTTAGATTATGTCTGCATTCCTGATAGAGTATGCGTACTATACTGTGATGGGTTGTTTGAAATTTATTCTATATATATCTTGAAATCTCTTAATAACACCTTCGCAACGTACGCTAATTTGTTTTAATTGCGCCGCTCTTCTACTTGACTTTCGGCTTGATCATGATTGGTGCGGCTTGCTGGCTTGAATATCCGAGGACGGTTCAGTGATGCATCAGTCAACGGTCACTTTTAAAAATCCGTTTTAGAATAAGCTACGGTTGCAATTGAGCGAGGCACGTATGCTCTGTTGATTTACGTTTAATACGATTTCGCTTTGCTGACGAGTTTATGTTCGTGGAAGTAGAACGGATCAAAAGCTCCTCCGAAGAATGAGGCTGATGGTAAAATAGATCTTCCGATTTGGTATCTAAAACCCACTATTCGATGATTGATATGCAAGCAGATTTTTATTTCTACAATGAGCCACATTCTTTTTTGAGTCCGGTAAAATATATTCGGAAGCATTCAACCGTGACGTCAGCCCAGCGAATTCACGCTTACCAGCCACCACCCGCAAATTCCCTCTTTGGGATTAAGAACGCGAGGACAGATGATTTGATCGTTAATGATCATCGCGCCGGTAATGATTCGGTGTAATCGCAATTTGATGCGATGAATATAGCGACCCGTATGCGTTTCGCAGCCGATATGGCCAACATGAAAGGGAGATTTACCACGAAAATTATGGAATCATCAACGTGTGTGGAAGTATCTAGAAAGTTATCTTCACGCAGCTGTTGCGACTGCGCATTGAACCCGTTGCGATCTCCATTTGAATTGGAAATTTGTTAATGGCCGTTTGATAGCATGCACCCTTGCGTGAACCCTACGATTTGCGCTCATCAAATCACAATCACGATAAAGTAATGTTACCGAATGCAAGATAAAGCCAACAGGTTCAATGCATCCGATGGCAGCTGTGCGGGGTTAGAGGAGGGCCGGTAACGTCATCGGTTTACTTACCTTTCGGAAATATCGGAATTTCGAGCTTCCAGCCTCTCATTGGATGTTGCAGGGTTCGATTACCTATACTGTCTCAAACCAACGACACCACAAACAGCAGTATTGGTTGCACTACTAATCGGGTAACATCGTAATCTCAAAAGTGAATGCCCGAAGAAGGGTCTGTCTAAACTGATGAAGTATGTACTACTAGTACCGTACCTAAGTCTTAGGGTTGACGCGGTCGGGAATCGAACCGGTTACGATCAGGACGCGAACAGTCAAATCCCTCGATGACCTTAGCGGTATCACAGGGTTATCATGAGTTATCTTATCCTTTTACAGTGAACTTCGGTGTTTCAAGGCGCTGCGACGTTGATAAATGCGGGAACCATTACCGTTCTATAACTCCAAAGGACGATCCAGCAAAAAGATGTCGTCTTCTTACTTTACATAGAGACTGTTTAACAAGAATGAACATAGCATGTCGAGGCAATTTATTATACCATACAAGCGTTCATATAAACGAACAAGGACTTAAAAACTGCAATATTTCTGACTCTTCATCGAATTCACCCGATTCCATACGTCGCATATCGACAAGAACTAACCAGTGTGTCTATGCTGGCAAAACACAGTACAAGTTTTGTAGTTTGTTCGGCGATCCACACGTGCGAACTTTTTCGGATAAATTTCACACTTGTAAAGCTAACGGATCTTGGAAACTAGTAAACAACGACTATTTAATGGTCAAAGCTATCAATAGTCAAGTACCAGGACAGTTGCAAGCTACTGCTATTACGAAGGTAAGACACTGACTTTGAAATGTATATAATAGTAAACCTACACCATATGACTTACTTAAGTACCTAGAGTATAGGCCATGCCTACACCCTACTTTCAAGCAGCTTATGGAGTGGCCAATGAGACTCGTGGGCTAACGACTACAACGAATCACTTTTCTCTCACGGGTCTGGCATAGTTTAGTAGCTGACTCATTTGCTTCAATGCTCTTGATATGGTATCGTTTGGTTTTGAGGAGTGGGCTGAGCAAAACTGAAACGTTCTGAACTTGTTTTCGATCCCCACGGTTTGACTTAGTTAGATTTGATCCTTGCAATTCGGGATTTGCACGCAAAAAGCATTCCGCCTGTACTTTCAAACTTTGGTTGGTTTTAATGACGTCACGGGCAGTAAAAACATGCAGTTATTCCTTACTCATTCAAAAAATACTTTTAAGAATTGTGCTCTCTTCAGCAATTTCTAAACGGGACCTGAGTATAGCGCGAAAACCCTTTTTTATGAATTATTATAAATCCGAATCACGGTGATTGATGAGATGCACCAGATGTTCTTTTAGCAAAAGATATTTAACGTAACCTTCAGCAGCTGAGGATCAGTAATCTTTCTAGTTACCTTTTCTATGATCTTTAACCCTTGTACTTGAATGGCTGTTAATTAATGAATGCGCTGTTCCGCCAATCAGTACCAGGAAATTACAAGTTGTATAAGGTTGTTTCGGGCCCCTTTCACGCTCGTAAAGTAATTGAGTAAGGTAAGGTCGTGTGTACGATGGGTATTAGCGTCCTGAGTAACAGGGTCTGGAACTACTATTTCGTCTATAGCTACCTCTTTATGATCATAAACCTAAAGTCGATGGCTGTTAATTACAGTAATATTTCTGCTCTTTCGCCTATCAGTATTAGGAAATTCGCAAGTTTTGTTAGGTTGTTTTGCCCTCTTAAAACATGAGAGGCGGTCGTACGACGGATAGTGGTGTCGTGAATACCTGAGTCACTTTTAACAACAGCTTGCTTTTGCAAATTGCAATTAGAAAGTTGTTTGCTGATAATTTTGTTCGACCGCATCTGATTCCTGAACGGTAATTTTTCGAGAATCATTATCATAATTATTGTCGAGGATTGTACTTTTTTCTCTTTCGAAATACTGTAGTCACGTTTCTGAAAACTCTAATGAATTGGTTAAATGTAGAACAATTAAAATTATTGTGAAAATCTATGTCATTGACGTCACACACCTTAAATTTGAAGAGTTTGTTGTTTTAACTGTACAAAATAGGGCAGTGCTTCCGGATCGATTCTCAATAACATTGATTTTACCTTAGCCTTCATTTAATCCTGTAGTAGGAAATCGTTTGAACTTGAGCCAGATTACGAGTAGTACCGAAATTGTAAGCAACTTCGCTTGCTAAAAAGTTTGTTAGTACTCGTAGCTTTACCGATCGCGCAGGCCGATCAATATGTCATTGCCTTGCCTGAATCGGCGATTGTAAGTCTTGATTGATATTGATAGCCTATGACAACTCCGCTAACATGAGCGCGCTCTTCTGTAATTTTGACATCGATAATCACTGAACAAATCCGGTGATGTCAGCATACCGCAACGGTCCTTTTGACGGTGATCGACAGTGGGCAAGACAAAATCGTGGAGTGCCACTGAATGATTTGCCACATACTTGCTGACAGCCTTTTCTGAAAGCAGAAAACTATTGGTAACCACGATTGTGGTCTCACGTTATGATCAGAACTTACAGAAACTTGCCGTTCACTAACGGTCGCAGGGTGAACAGCATTTTTGGCAAAAACGCTGAGTGAATCGAGGTAATATCCGTTATTTTTGTATTTGCGAAATATCATTCCTGTATGTCATCTCGTTAATCATTGATGTTATTGGGATTGAAAGAGCTGGTACGCAACACAATGTGGCTGTAGCTTTGAATTTACCGATCTCCTGTATTATGTGGAAATCCTATCAAACAGATACTCTAACACTATGAATGGCTTTTTAATTGAGCAAATAATCCCAGATCGAACGAACTCGGATCAAGGTGGTGCCGTAAACCCATTTGCCACCTATCAAAAATATGGCAAAGGCACTGATGTCCGTAAAGGTCAACCATAAAAACGTCAAGGGTTAGATGATAAGCTTGAATAAATAGGAATGGGTACGCATAATTTGTTGAGTTTGAGTGTTTATGTTGTCGTGGCACTTTTCCGGGATATTTTTTTCGGATACAAAAATGTCATGGGGAACATGAAACATCAAATGACTAATCATTGACCACCCGTGGGGTTTTGCATTTACCATCTTGAGCGATAAATCCAATTAGCGTTCTTCCGACCATAATCTAGTGCTGTTCACCGTAGTGTTTTGTAGTGCTGAGGTAACATGACACTATGATGTATTGGGAAGTCCTCATTGACCTATTAAGGCATCCTTCCTGCGTTAGTCCATTTGTTGTTATTTGTCGTGATGCGTTCTTCCGCGGTTTCGACCCACAATGACGCTTTAGAATGGTAGAAACAAGTTGAAATCGACTAATTTTCACGGATTGGTGAAGATGAGGTCATCTTACATTGGCCGCGTCGCTTTGAGACGCGATGAGGTAATTCCGTTCCCATAGAATTCTGAGGTTTCCAACGTGTAGTTTTATGACTGAGTCATGATTTGCTGTCGTACAAGGCCACCACGTTACGTAGCACTCCAACGCATTTTCAAAATTCTCACATGTTTATGACTTGCGAGATATTGACCTGCCACAGAAAACGATGCGAAATCTTATGATTGTTTACTGACCGTTTCAATCATTATGCGTCGGGTTAGACTTCCAAATATAACCTTGCCTGCTGAAATTCAACTTTGGGCTATTTAGATTAACATACTAGATAGATTATTGCAGACTGTTTCCGACCTCCGTCTTCCCACAATAAGCGAACTAAGGCAATGAAGCATTACTGATCAGTCTGTATTTCTTCCTACCGTCGTTATTTGAGAAGGCGAGGAAGAGCCAGCCTACCACTCTTTCCTTGGTGATTAATCGACTGCTTTCGGATAAGAAAGAATGTGAAGTAACCAGTGTTTGCTTAGGTATTAGATTTTTTCAAAAGACATTTATCTCGATGCGGATGTAAATAGTATGTGAAGGATAAAAATTGGTTACAGTAACCTCACATCAACATTGCGTTTCGCCATTAATATTGATGACACTCGTCTTGTTTGGGGTTTGCGGCTCTCTACCATCTCTAGGTCATAGAGTGCGTTTTCAATACAGAAAGTAGATGGATTCCACAGCTAGTTTGGTGAGTAATTTACGCCATATAATAGTCGGTATTTTTATTACCGTACACTCGGTCACCAAATGGATTAAAGCATGCCAGGTGCGAACGGATAGCATTAACTGCTATCATCTGAGGTGATGGGGCGAGAAGCGCGCGTTCTCGTCGTTCGCTGTTTCACTGTGAAAGCGAGTCTATTATTCTTTGTACGCCTAGTGGGCATGGCGATGAAAACTAGCGGCTCAAACCCCTGGTGAAGTTCTCATAGCTTCGTCATTGTTGATGCAGCGAGGCTGCTTAGCCTTTCACGGGGATGTGAATCTGGATTTAACAGTCTCATAAATAGCTTGTTTGATGTAACGCCGCCCTTTAATTATACATAGAATAAAAAACTTATTCGCCTCATTTGATATGTCTAATGCGAGGTGATGACACGTTTGTTTCTGGGCAATGCAAGCGTTCACACACAACCGGTTGGGTGTAACGTTTCAATGGAATTTAATTTGTGATTTATTGGGAATTTTGCGTTTGGAAATCTTTTAATTCGACACACGACCCGATTTCAAATATTTTGCTCAGTTAGAAAAACGGTGTATGCTAAGTGATCGCCATGGATTGATTTATTGAATCCTGAGGTCTGAGTGACCTTCAATGCGTTGTTAGAACCTTCAGACCGTTCAGCTCGACAATACCCGCAGATAATAGATTGCTCAACCCGAGCAGCAATTTAGGTCCAGGCCCATGTATGAGTGGAACTGAATCTAGAAATATACAGCGGGTGAGTGAGAGTCGGCCCTATATGTCGCAAATGAGCCGAACTCGACCTGGGGGTGTGAGTCGAAGGATAAATAGGTCACTAGCTCGTATATGCTTTAATACCTGACGATGACATAACATGACGTAAACACCTGAGACTTATTAGAACGAGTCAGCTCTGAGTTTTATGTCCAATGCATTCGGTCTGTTTTGGCATGCAATCCCGAGATTGGGTGATATTTCTTAATCCTAAATCGTCGTGGCACTGACAATTACAAGCCCAAAAGTTAGCAGTTATTGTCCACGTTCAAATCTTATCAAGTACCTACTTTTTCACACCGACAAGAGAGCACAGCCACAATGGTAGCCTCACTCAATTGTACTCGACATCTCTTACGCTGGCAAAGGCTGAACGCGTTGAGTACCGATTAATAGAAAATAGAAGTTTGCAGAAGCTCCTAACAACGAGATATTAGAATTGAACACGGTTAGGAGATGGAGCAATGGAGGTCACCGGTTTAGTATTTTGACGCTTTCCATTTGATCGATTGCCGTGTCAGAAACGACATTGTTTAGGCAAAACCCGATGAGTTGTGTGCTCTTTTCTCGTCTTTTCATCATCAGTTTGATGAATGGCGTTACAGATTATAGAACAATTCCGAATTTTCGCCGATAATTGCAGTAAAAAGTCGCGCAAAATTATACATACATTCGGTAGCTTTCTTGCACTCTCGCATGTACGGCGTCGTTGTGATGATATTATTACTATCAACAATGAGACCACTGAACAAGATGATCCTCCAGGTGTTGTGTTACGCAAAAAATTATCCAAACAATCATTGATTCATGGGCGCTGATAACTGATGGGGTTTGTACAACGACAGATGCAGCTCTCTACCAGCTATATTGCAACATCGCTTAGGAGGCGTCTATACGTTGTTTATATATGCGTACGAGTTTTTATACGATCTATGAACACCTGGCCTAGTAATGATCTTTCATATCAATTTTGCATGGTTCATGATCACGCTACATCCGCTTTGTCATTATCGCCTGGGCTCTATTGTTTATATTTTTACATTATCAATTTCTTAATACAAGCAATCTATAGTTATTCTACGGTATATTACGCGGAAAATCCTTGTCAAGGTGTTGTGTGGAAGCAATTATTCAATCTTACTTCACGGTTTAGGAAGTGGCAGTTTGCTTTTAGAGAGCGCGGAATGGCCTTATCGTAAACCTCATTCTTGATACCTGATATCGTTGCGTTATTACCACGGTTTCCTTAACCTGGTAAATGATGAAATCTTTCCACAAACGGGCGACTGGTGGGATAGGTTTCTAAAGATGAATGGCTGTACTAAGTCGTGTCACCCTATTCTGGGGGCGCATTTCAAAATCAAACCGAAGTCTAAGGTTTGACGTGAGACGGTGCTCAGTCGTTTTCGGTCGCTATGGCGATATTGGTAATCGACCTGACCTGTGTGAGCCTGCGATGAAACCTTATCGTTCGCGACAATGTTGATTTGTATATGCCGCTGTTTAATAGCAGTCTCGTGGAAATCTGCCGGGTTCCATCGGCTTGAATGATGGTGCTTGGTAAATCAGAAACGAATCATTTGTTCACCTTTCATACACACGCTTCCCTCACGTCATTGAATAATATATTTTTGACAAAGACCACCCGTCATTCTACGCTATAGACTCTTTCAGTAAATTAACCGCCGTCCGCTTGAAAAGTATTTGCAATCGTATTTATTGTGCGATTCGTCCGTATCTTACATCGTTCCTATTTTTGTCATTGCTCTGTCGACCGTAAAAACCAGATTATAGCGATGTTGTTGGTAGCAACTGAATTTATGTCCCATATCATATCACGTAGCATAAAATTATGCCTTACTTCCGGATGTTTTTAAAATCAACTATTTTCCTTCCGCAGCTTGTGGTCGTGATAAGAGGATCTGGGCAGTGTGCCAAAAGGAAGACCTACCGCGCTGAGATCAACCGTCAACTTCCGCAGCAATTTGTGGATGGCAGCACGCAGACTGGAACGAACAAAAGCGTCAACATTACGGTGAAAGATGAAGGAAAAGAAGTGCAAATCGACCTCAGATTCATTGCAACCACTGTCGTAATTAGACACGTGAGTTTGGTCTTTTGGTTTAAATATATTGACTATATGCTGCTACTTTTAACGTTAGTAGTATGTGATAGCTACAGTATATACTGTCACTAATATTACTTACATCTGATAGCAAGCGCTGTATTGAGGTTTCCACTAGTCGGGATTTTAGATTGATCTCATGGTGAAATCTAAGTTCACTTGCTTACAAAAGGTCACGTGCACTGTTGAAATCGAATCGGGACGAGCTGATATTGGGATGTTCGCGATGCTAAAAGTCGTTGGTTCGGCTCAATCCTGTTTGCGGCATGTTTCCGTAGGTTCTAGATACATCTGACTTCCAACGGGTGGTACACACAGAAAGTGGTTCGAAGTTCAAATGTCCTGAGATATTTATTATCCATCCATTATTCTATGGATGGAATCTTGCGGCTTGTATGCCGGAAACGTCATGCTAGTGATGATTCTATGATGAAAATATCAATTTTTGCCACTAGGTTGGATCTCATCTTGCGTTCTCGATACAAATGCCCGGAGAAATCGTAGATCCTCACGACAGGAGAGAACAGATGTGCGTCGGAGGCTGCCCTCGTCGTCAAAGAATTCCGCTTTCCAAAGAAATCAAGCGACTCACAACTGAGCCGGAAGAGAACGCACCGACAGTCACCAAATACAGCGAAGATGAAGCAAGGGTCAAATGCAAAGACGTCCTTCTTCGAGATAACGATGAGTCCGACGATGCGGTCTCAAGAACGAAACGCAGCAAATCTTCGAAGAGAAGCAGACAAAAGAAAGACGTCGGGCGAAGCGCTTCTGCCGCGACTTTCAACCAGTTATTTGACACACCACGTGATTTCTCCCGATCTCGGCCGTCGTTGAGATCGAGAAAAAATCGCCGTCAACGCCATCATGACTCAAGACGCAAAGAAGTCGACCTAAAATTTGTTCCTGAAGATCCCGGCGATGGAAGACGGCGCGACGGAAACGTGCTAAGCGTCAGCCGTGGCACTAACTTTTACTTCGAGGCTTGCGTGTTTGATCTTATGACGACAGGTGACGTCACTTATGCGTCATCAGCACGTGGGGCATTCGACGACGTCACTCGTTTTCATCGCGCGGGACCGAAGGCGAAAGGCGCGTCGAAAAATATTATTGCTAGTTGGACCAGTGAAGATTCTACCTCGGTACCGCCTACTGCTTCAACAAGTACGGTGGTTGTGGGTAAAACCGCGAGCGTTCACGAATCGAGTACAACCAATGACTCGCCAGTCGGCGTCGCGTCAAATTTTTCTCTTTTATTCTTATTGTTGTTATCATCGACGTTTTACTTGAATGATCTTAGCATATTCGCTATATCTTTCTTATCATGGATCACATTTTGTAATTTCAAAACGGTCAACAGCTAGTCGGTGGAAAGATTGTGATCGTTTCCTGTCTAATCACTGCTGTTGCGTTGTTCAATTTTCTTGTTCTGTTTCTTTGAATTGCGTTTATACTGACAGCAGGTGAAATGTAGCGTAGCGAATCAGATATTGTGACGTCACAGAAGCATTTACTCACTTTATCTCGTTTCGAGAAAGAGAAAACATTAGTACTGCACTTCACGAAGCTTTCAGCAGCAAGCTGTAAAACTCTGAATCATGCATTGGTTCGCTACGCCGGTTTCGTTTGTTGTCTGTGTAAACAAACCCTAAAATCAACTGATGCAACCACGCTATTTGGATTTCTTTTCTACTTATCAGGCGGTATATATGATTAACTTCACTGCGGCTACTTTGCCAAATCGCGTCTGGATGATTGTCGTATAAAAATGTGGAATGCTGTCAGTCCATACCTTACTAGTATGCTGATCAGTGACACTTTTATTTTTGCGCAAATTCCATATCGTTGATTATTTCTAATATTATATGTATATTATGTTTGTTTTATTTTTGGCATGGAAATTTCTGTTTTTTTTATATCTTCGTTCATGCGGTTTATACATAATAAATTTCATTCCCTAATTGTTGTTGTCGCTTCATATTTCGGTAAACAGGCGAGTCATTTGTTTGTGTTTTCTCCTGGAAATGCGTAAGGCCTCTGCCGCAACCGGACCGATCATTGGTTACCGAGATGACCTACCGTATGATTCGGATGGGTGCCTCAGTGCAATAGCGCCATCGTCCGGTCGTATAGTGTGGAATCAAAACAGCTATAGTCCGCAAGCCGTTGTTTTGTATTTGACATTTTCAGCAACTAAACGTCATGAAACCAGTGTTACACCCGCGATATTTCCGGTTTATAGCTTAGTCCGGTCCTCGGACCGCTATCACCACCAAAATAATCCTCTGCACTACCTCGATATTGACTTCTTAGCAGGTAAGAAGGAGGATTGCGGCTGTTGCATGGGATAGGCCCTATTGTAACTTTATAGTGATCCTAAATGGCCATTGAAGGCTGGAAATAATGAAAAAATATTTCCTTTTTTCGCTTCCAAAATGACGTCTCGACGCCGGCGCACATAATCTGGAATCGTTTGAGATTATGTCTCTCAGTAGCGAGTAAGACTATTTAGTTGGCTAATCCTGGTTCAACGATGCTGGATGGTGGAGGAGTGATATGAACGTGCTGTGTCTGTAATAGCATCGATCGTTGTGGCGCAAAATACAATTCCACGAACGTCAGAAGGTCTTTTCCTGTTTTAATGTAATGTGCTGCATCTTCGCGAGGATTTATCGCGTGGCAGTTGATATGACTTGCTTTTTTTAATATTTTAATTGGTATTTTGTCTTAACAGGATATGTTCAATTGTTCAGCATAGTAGTCGTTGACGCGATACCAATACAAGGGACCGACAGATGAGCATCACCGCGCCACCATGACACAGCAGATATCATGTCATTCAAGAGATATCTCAGTGGAAGGACGATCACTTCAAGAGTAGATAGCTGGAATACGTAGCGTACGTTTCGGAGCAGTCGATCGTAGATTGCTTGTTGTCTTGCAAAATCTAGACATGGCCACTAGAATTGCTGCATTTTTAGGGGATTTCTATAAGTGTGTGGATAACAAATACGCCTATCAGCTCTAAACGTTTTCGTAGTAGGTCAAGTGTTTTAGATGTCGTAGAGGCTGGTTAGGTTCAACGCTGCAGTCGTACGAACACCGATATGACTCAAAAACTGCATTGCGCTGGACCAATATTTGGCCGTAACGTACAACCAATATCTCATGCGGGAGGTATGATATATCAGCAACTTTTAAATTCGGAATGGTCTCCTCCAAACTCCAGAAATTGAATGAGGATATTCGAGTTTAAGGTGCGGGCTCCACGAACTCGCTCCGTTCTATTTCTGCGTATGATGTATACAAAGATGTTTTAAAACTCTGTTTTCATAATTGACATTGCCTTCCCACACATCATCCGACGTGTAGGCCTACTGCAGTTTGCTTTTGACGAAATACTAGCAGGACAAGCTTCTCACGATGTCCAAAGCTCTTGGAGCGAATTTTTACGTAACCTTTGTAATATCGCAGGTAACTAAGATTTTGTATACAATGCTTACAAAACCATAGTAGGATTGTTTTGTGACTGAAAATGTAGAGGAATTTCAACGAGTCAACATAGCCCAGCCTGCAGCATGCGTTCGTCCGTTACGAATTCCTCAAGTCTTGACAAAACTCACGTATTCGCGTGGCTACACAGCTAGAATACTTACCGCTGTCGTATTTTTCAGTTATTTGCGATTCTGATGCTGATTCTCGGTATTTGGTGGCCCGGAAAGCAATTGGGTGGATTAGGCTGGTACGGATCACCCCATCAGTTCAATACGCATCCATTCTGCATGATATGTGTTTTTACACTTTTTTATGGCGAAGGTAACCGGAATTGCTATGCATTTTCACTTAACTGCATTCGAGATTGGCCATTGGCGGTTACTGATCAACTCGTATAATCTCTCAGCACTACCCCACGAAGATGAAAATGTCATTCTCATACGTCACAGCAATAAGATCGCACTCGTTTAATAGTTTAGCCGCTAATAAATAGGCGTGGAGTTAGATTTCGAAGGTGTGACCAAGAGACCCATTTCGCTCAGTCTTCTAATATTCACCTATATGCACAACCAGGGTGTATGAGAAAGCAAGTGCATCGATATACCAAATAACGGACACCAGAATTTTCCCGCCTGTAATTTCCTCGTATATGCCACTTCAACACTGACAGAGTGACAGATAGGTGTAAACAGTTACGTAAATCTGTATCGAATCGTTCAAAACAATCTTGCTATTGTTCCAGCTACCCTGGTATATCGGGCATTTCCGGGATGCTCAAAGCTGGCATTGAAGATTACTCACGGAATACTCGCCCTAATTGCATTTGTCGGTGTAGTTATCGGTAATATGTTTTCAGCACCCGACTTGGACAATTTGTCAGTAATTACTCTTGTTTGCAGGATTTCAAGCAGTATTTGATATTGGCGAAGTAAATGATACCAAGAGCGCGTACACCTTGCATTCGTGGTGTGGACTTCTAACAGTACTGCTATTCTCCCTTCAAGTATGAACGTCATTCGTGTATAGAGCAATAGGACATTCATGGGTGTTGATCGAACGGCGAGTTGATACAATTAATGGCGATTCCGCTACTGTGGCCGCAATGTTATTGGTTCGCTCCTCAACCAACGTCATCCTAAGATTTAGAAATAGCCAGATACTGTAGGTATCCTGCCAGACACTGTTGCAAATCGCCTGCGAGCATATGCCTTGGAGCATCTGACATAAAAGGTAGATTCCACATTCAGATAGCTTCAATTTTATGTGACCATATCTTGTGGCAGTAAAGAACGGAGAAGAACAATTGCTTGCCAACGGATAGAATATTACAGGAAAGCCAAATTCATTCTCAGTTCTCAGGCGAACAGATCTTTGACGGCGAGAATGACAGCTTCGTCGAGAATATCCGAAATTCATATGTTTGATGCAATGCGTTTCCTGTTCACAAAATAAATCCAAGAAGGTCATATCGCCGTCTTTGCAAACGCTTCCGCTTTTACATGCAAAGAGTCAAATAATAAAGAAACATTGGAGTTCGTCCTGAATGTCTTATCCATTAATAATTCTTATTCTTGCAGTATTTGTTCGGATTTCTCACCTTCTTGTGGCCACTCGCAGGTCAGCCTATTCGAGACATGTATATGCCCATTCACAAATACTTTGGCTTGGCCGTTTTGTTCTTGGCGGCTGCCTCCTCAATTAGCGGTATCACTGAAGAACTAAATCTCAAGTATGTATATAGATGAAGCACAGAGGGAAGTAGGCCTGCTATTAGTCTCAGGCCGCAACATTTCATTTACCACGTTTCTTAAATACAGCCCGCATGGCGACACTGTCTGCAGCTGTAGAATAGGTAGGCTATGGACATAGTCATTTGCTCCGCATCTCGTGACAAGCAATAAACGCCCGCTTCAACAAGCAGATAAATTTTCTCACGTTTGTGGTACGACTATAGATATTGTGTGTATACAGACCGTATTGCGCCTACTGAGCCTACTGTGACATTATTACAACACCTTTCATTCAAGCCGAACTAAACCATTCGAATCCATTTACAATTGTTCACACTATCTGCTTTAGGTCCGTTACTGCTGAGTAGATATTTTGCTGCAGAATTGTAGTACAGTAGGTGTACGCGATACAGTCTACCGCATGCGCATATATAGTTATAATATAGAATATTATTTTAGTACAGTGGCCCTCTCAACTCCCTGGTTACTGAAAATATTATCTTCCGGTTACAGATATAGCCATGGGAACGTTACTTATGCTGATCTACCCACTCCTGCTGTTGCTGGAAATGTTCTCGGTCTGTTTGTGATCGCATTTGTATTGACGGTGGGATATTTGGTTCATAACCCTGAATGGGCGAGACCTGCTGACGTTGCAGTTGGAGAGCATGAGCCACTGACTGAATGATATTTTTCACACTGAATTCTCATCATAATTTTGCTTTTGAATCTTATACTCAATGCTGTCCTGTCTGCTATGAGGCATTTACAGAGCCTAAGGTCTACAGCCGATATCGAATCATTTTTGCATTTTGCAAATATTCATCTCCGCTTAGGAGAATTGTAAATGTAACCTATTATACATTCATGAAACCGGAAATAAAGATCATTATTCGAGTTAAAATTGTCCACCGTATTTCGATCATTCCATGCAGGCTATAACCTAAAGCGATCACAATTTAAGACGCATGTCACGGTGGTTGCAAAACAGTGCCCACCCACCCTCAATGGTTGTTCACGTCATGTATATACGTGGGCTCTTCTCGAGACTCCCCTTTAATGCGCCGGCGGCCTTCATGCTGTAGGCGGGGCTGCGTTGCCTTTCTGCCTGTCTTTTTGTCGGTGATATTGTTCGGTGTTTTACTGTCATTTTAGAATATTGCCAGCGTTTCTCGGTTACCTAGCTTTAGCGATAGTTTCTGAGATCTGTCTTATTACTGCAATACAGAGAGAGCGTCAGACTCGTCACCGAGCTGATGGTGTTCAATACGAAGTAATTAGTTGTGAAGCGACCTTGTTTGTTAGATTGCAAGAGGTCCAACCCTGCGTAGATCATAATTGCTTCGCAACGACAGTGCAATTAGCTCTTCGCTAAAGCCTGGTTAAGATTTGATTACGGCCACCACCTACTATCTTGTTCAGCTATTCACGGAGTACGTAGCTCTAGTATATACAGTAGAATAATTAGCCTATATCGGCGATCAACTTGAAAGAGGCATCACTTAACCTACGGAGACGACTTACTAACTATATCAAGTCAGTCACCGCGCAAAGGCCTACGCCCGATACTTAGTACGTGTCATCCTCACATCAAGTAGATCTAAGACTTGCATAGGCCTACATGCATGTCGGCTGAGCAACATAGATATATAAATTGTATCTACCAATGGCAATTTATTATTTCATCGGGCTCATAAAAAGTGATTGCAAGTATCATCTATATTCGACAGTAATGCGCTAGTCTTTCAAAATAAATCATGAAATAATTAGTTAGCAAAAATATTTCCATAGAGATGAGATCCTACACCGAATACACAATGACAAACACCAGTAAAAGAAGTGCTTTGAGGCCACGGTTTTGAACGGTTTTCCCAGAGCTTGTTGTTTCGTTGTATGGACTGGTTGAATTATCCACTTCCACGTCGGTTACGACTTCAATTTCTGGTTCATTTACTGCATTGTCACCTGGCTCAGCTATGTCTTCATTTGGTGGCATTGTATTTTCTGTGTCTTCATTTGGTGACATTGTATTTTGCACGTCGTCGGATTGATTAGGTACTACTTCTTCCGATTTTGTTACGGGCACTTCATTCGGATCGTCTACCGGCGCGGGCTGCGTTGGTCGTTCATAGGCTGGGAAGAACAAAGAATGAGAAATTAAAATCGAGTCAGCAAAAACAATATAAAACGAATCTACCCCGAAAACTCACTTGCATTTGCACAAATAGGTCCGCTATCCGCACTTCCTCCGTGTCCTTCATTTTTGCAGTCCGGAGGAGCATAGCCTGCATCGCAATGACAGTTTCCGAAGTTGTTGCATACCTATAGACATGGCGTCAATTGAGTTAAGTAGAAGAGCATACCGTGACTAACTTACTAACTACGGTAATTAGGGCCGTATGCCTTGGGTTATACATACTTTGTCCTAAGCTAATCTAGTGTACTTCTTACCCCATGTCCGTTGCAGTCCTTGTCGCACACAGTTAAGACGGTGCTAGCTTCTACGCAAGCATAATCGTAGCAAATCTAAAATTCAAAACATATTTAATTCGAATATAAGATGCGTTTGTTATATAAAGTTTATTCGCACCTTTCCATCTCCACACTTAGTTCCCTCATATACGTAAGTTATATCTCCGTTCACGGTGTCAACATTCTGTGGATTAGCCTCGATAGATTTACATTCTCCAGATTTTAGAGTGGAAATGAAGGCTTGCTTGGTGGTGATTATTGGCTTGTAATTACCACCTGCACATCCCACTTTCCCACACATTAGATCTCTGTATAATAGCAACGCGCAACAGGTCAGTCTCTCACGATACCTTAAGTGATATAACCAACGCTTACTCTCCAACACAAGCTTTATATCCTGAATCATCTGAACCACAATTTCCCTGCCATTTTCCAAATTTATTGAGGAATTCGTAGCACTTGTCATCTGCGTCTGTTGCATCTGCGTTAAAAGAATTGCTCCTTGTACTGGTTGGCATGGTTACGGAGTGCCAAGTGCGTCCCCTTGAAATTATTGCAGCGCAAATTTTGTGCTGGACTTTAACACTTACCTTCACCCCATAGAACTTTACACTGGTTGCCACGTGTTCTACAAACGCCCGTATGGCAAACTCCAACCCCGCTCTCACACTCCAACCCGTCAATCTTGTGAATATTACTGGGACACTGAAATACACGATGACAGTGATTTCATGTGAGTAAGTATAGGAAAATTGAAAATATATTTTACATGTGCTGATTGACCGGTGCAGTATTCGGTTATATCGCACTCATTTTGTTGTGATCTGCAGACATTACAGTTGTCTTTATACTGGCAATCTTCACTACAACAACTCCCACTGTCACACAGCGCTCCTTCGTGCAGTTTGCAAGTAGATGCGTTACAACACTGGCTGAAATAACAGAGGATTGCTGAATACGAGCAATGCTATAACGCAGAACGTTGCAGGGTTTCATGTAGGCCTATGTCTGTGCCGTTCCCTGAATGTGTACAAGTATGCCTAATCTGCGTAGGCCTACCTGATACAATCCTCTATCGATCCACAGTCACATTCCTCATCCGCTTCTACGATGCTGTTACCACACCTCGGGCCTCCAAAAATTTTGGAGCTGTCTAATTCATTCATCAGGCAGGAGCCTAACCCATTTTTATACCCAGCTTCCAAATATCGAACACTGCAATCAGACCAGGTCTCTGGAGGAGTACGGCTGGAAGGAAATTATGTGCATTAAGAGCAACGGAAAATTCTATAAAAAACAGCAACCCATTATTTGAAGGGATTCCTAATTAATAATTTTAACGTTGAATGAAGTTTTAGGCCTAACACCTAACTATTTAGCCTACACCGTAAGCCTTATGGGGATACGTTCATGCAATAAGCTGGGAAAGAAAGTATATATATCCATATAATGATTATATTGTTACCTAGCAGCTGCACGCATGATACAATTGTTCTCTGGACAACTGCAACTTCCATCGTCATGGTTCATCCCGAAATTGTGGCCCATTTCATGCGTAATAGTTGACGCTGTGTTTCGAACTGTGTCTCGATACTATAGTGAAAAGTAATATGTGCAATTCTGAGTCTCATCTCGATACTGTATCCACCATGGCCTACTTTAGAGTAGGCCATGTATCCACCTATGAACATCTACCTGGTCCACTCCAACCGCCCTCAATGTACACATCGTGCCAACCGAAGCCATGCCAAGTTTGTCGCCTTCAAAGTCGCCACCAAACAGTAATTGAGCGTTGTCGGTGTATTTCCAGGGCGAATCGGGATTTCCAGTTTCTTGTATTTTTTGTGATCTATACGACATTAAGCTTTCCAAGTTCTGTAGGAACATGCCAGGGTGAGGGTTGTAAGAGTATGAGTTGCGGCTTACAAGTACGCCTACCTCTCCAGCAACATTTGTGGTTGGAATTTTATCCTCTCTAGTCCAAACTTCCAAATGAAGTAGGACAACCCTGACATCAATGATTTGGTAGAAATTATCAATATAATTCACAAGCTCTTTTATGTAGTCGTGAAGTTCCTGCATAGTGTCAAAATTTTCGTACTAAACACAAACAATAGGGATAGATGAAACTTAGTTCAGCGTGGCGTGTTGCTTTCGTGATTATATTCACCATGTCCTTATTGGCCACAAGCAGAAGCTCTACGTATTTTTGTTCTTCATCGCCGGATCGCTTCTTTCTAATGGAAGCGTTGCGTGCTTTCAATTCTGTGTAAAATACTATCGCAGTCAACCGAGGGCGCGATAGCAGATCATGAGGATAGTTGAACAAGGGTCACAACAATTCGAGGTTACTTTGACCGTGGTAAGCCAACGATATTTACGAAGGACCGGTTCGACGATCACGTAGGGCGTAGGCCTACACTGTCTTCGCCAATTCGGACACTCTATACGGTCAAAAGCGACATATGTTCAGATCGACACAGAAACGATACACTCGTTTACGTACCCATCGGTAAGAAGATAGAAATACGATATATAGCAAACCTTCTACTGGATGATCAAACATTTCATGGTCATGATGAGGATTGCCACACGTTGAATGACTTGTATCTTGTTGGCGGTACAAAACATGCCTAAAAGTTCCGTCGTCTAATGGTTCAAAGTGCAAAACATCGCCAGGGAGATAGATTGAACCTCTAAACAGAACAAGACGCCAATGAACAAATAATGGTCCGAATCGTCGCGAGTTCGACCAAATATATCTAAGCACTTAGTAACAGAAAGAAATTACCGGTCCTACCTGAGTCCACGACAAGTGCTTGCAATAACAAGGCTATCTTCAATTCCAACGACGTAACCGCGATAATAACAATTGTCAATTTCCTACAAGAATATGAAGTTACCGGTTATGCCAGTTATGCCACCACTCCAGAATTGAGTAGCCCCATCCTTTCCGACTCAGAATATGGCCGGAAGGTCTAAGGGATTTTGAAACTTCGAGTTTGAACCAAACGCTACATTCGACACATAATATATTATAGGTCTAAGTAGACTAAGTAAATGTCGCAAGTCGCATCCTAATACGCTGGGAGTGAAAAAGAACAACAGCACGGTTTGATATAGGCCTACAACATGCGTAGGCCTACTACTGAGATTATAAACTTTAGTTAGCATATAGGCCTACCTCTTCCGATTCGTGTCTGTATGTTTTTGGCGGCTCCCAATCATAGCCCAAATACGAAACGGAGAAGCCGGGCGGGATAAAACCTTCATTCAATTTCAAATGTATATCAAACGTATCTTCGTCAGTCTTTATTGAGAATTGTAGCTCGGGTACGTGTCCACCAGCGACCTGAAGAATTTACTGTATCAACAATACCACAGTAGGCCTAAAATTCCAACTTAGATTGGCCAAAGTAAACGATGGTGGGCAAACCATTCCTAATCTGCCTGCTGCATATAACTACCGATTTTCACCTTCTTAGTTAAGAATTTATCTTCTGAAATCTGGCAAGAGGTGCATCCAGATAAAACAGGCTTGAAGAATTGATATTCCAATGCCGAATTAAGAATTCCATTTACATATCCTGAATGTATAAAAAGAATCTGTAATTTCATGTATATAATCCCAGTTAAACGCAGCCAACCATTTTACCTGCCGAGAAAATACAGAGCAGAAAGAGTAAAAATTCAATGTGCCGCATCTTCCTCGGTAACAGTACGGTACCGTACACCGTAGGGTAGAGAAATATTTCGATGGCCTGCGCACGGCAACTTCTATTTTCAGACAGTTCGTGTCACACGTGTAGCTTCAATAATACAAAGCAAGAAAATACCGGCAAGTAGCGGTCTTTTCAATACCCGATTAAAACGTAATATGTACAGGTTGCGTTGCGCTGTAGAACGACACGAATCAGCAGGTTCACTGGAGCGCGTTGTTTATCAATTCGTTGTTATGGTGACTCTTAAAAAAGGGGTTCATACTGTGACGTAATAAAGACCAAACAGACTGGCTGTTGTTGAGCTCAGTGGATGAAGCTTTTCCAGTATGCTAGATGGCGCTCTGGCTCAATCTGTTGTTGCCGGCGGTTCACCAGGGTTTGCACAGATTGCAGGTTGGCAGGTGTCAGATGGCAGTGACAGTATAGAGACTCTACGCAGAGTCTCTATAGTGACAGTGTAGTGTGGGCTTCCTTCCCTCCTGTCGGAATGGAAAAACGTACAAAGGACTGGTAAACTGGACGGAGATTGGGCGATGGGCGAAGTAGTGCAATCAATGCATAAAGCAAGTGCATATTTGCAGTGAGACTACCGAGCGAGCAGTCTCAGTAAATTTGACCAAATTATTATGTTCAGCTGAATTTTCAGTTTACGTACTGGTACGATTAGTGTGAATTCATCTGTGATTGAGTGGGCATTTTGACAAACCGAGGGGCCTAATCTTACCTTCGTTTGGACGCTTACAACTGGTTTGACCTTATGGATATGGATATGGGTGAACGCAAGAAATTTATGGTCTTTTTGGTGATGTCCCAGGTAAAGAATGAATGTTTTTATCATATCCTATGGAGCTGATATGAAAGTTTAAACGTTAACCGTAAATCTTTTAATAAGAAGCCCTAGTGATAGAACGCATATTGGCTTTTAGTAGCCACTGATTTCGGCCCTCATAATCCTTTTTTGATCAATGATCATGATCAGAGCGATAAGACCCCCTCAAAATTCTGTCGAAACACTGGCACACATCAAGCTAATCTCATTACACTGTTCAAGGTTTTGTTCAATCATTCTGTGTCTAAAGGCTGCAGCAATTGTGATGGTTGCGGTTACTATTGCCTGGACATCCAGGACATTGGAGGGCTTTGCATGGGATGGTACTGCTAAGCAATTCAATCTTCATCCACTTTGTATGGTCTGTGGCTTCATCTTTTTATATGGTGAAGGTATATAATGCATTTTGAATTATTGATACTATCCTACAATATACTATTGTATTCATCATGCTTTGATACTTTGACATAATTAGCTACTGACTGGTAATTTTTTAATTTCTGCATCTTATAGTTTACCGGTATGCATTTGTTTAGCTGCTCTTGCATTCCGGGTGTTCTCACAGCACACAAAATCTTATGTCAAGATGATTCATGGGGCATTCCACATTCTCGCCTTCATTGCTGCAATTATCGGTAAGTACAATTTTGCTCAATTTCATCAGTATTGCCGATTGATTGTAAAATGAAATTGTGGTGTTTGCAGGTTTGAAAGCAGTATTCGCTTTCCACAATCATAATAGGATTCCAAACATGTACAGTCTACATAGCTGGTGTGGTTTGATAACAGTGCTGCTTTTCAGTTTACAAGTGAGAATAGTTTTAAGTTTGAAAGTGCCCTTCTTCGTTTTAGTGCAACCAATTGAAGTTGTGTTCATATGTGATATTGGCGTAAGCCTACTTGTTTACATCTTGACTCATATGGAATGTTGTAGCTATAATTGATAGGCCTATTAGGCTAATGTAAAATTTGCAGTTTAGGCCATTGACTGAGATTTATTAGTTTACTAATGCCGATTGTTTTCTGAACATTTGAAATGATTGGTGCGTCTTGAGTAGGGCCTGTGCCAATAGCATGAGGTTTCAGTTTGATTCGTTAACAGCGCAATTTTTGGATTGAACTTCTGTTTATGCTGGTGGCAAAATGTATATTATATATTTATATATATAATATATAATATATTATATATATAATATATATATAATATATATATATATATATATATATATATATATATAATTAATTAATTAATTAATTATATTATAATATATATATAATATATAATATATATATATATATATATTTATATATATATATATATATATATATATATATAAATCTACTTTGAAAACAAGACGTATTTCCCCGATTGAACCTATCAATTCGAAATGTAATTTTCTTATGTTAATAAAATTCCATAGAGAATAGAGATGTGTAGTTTCTGTCTGCTAGAGAAAATCTCAAGATATTGTATGCTAGTTTGAATTCATGGCATTTCAACTTCTCAAACCACCTTCGGTCATCACTCACATAGTAGCTACGCATGCCGAATAACGTTGAATACATGCTATGGATATTTGTTTTTGTTATTATTTAAATTTTTTTATATCATATGATAACTCTTCACAGTTCATGCTCGGGTTTGGGTCGTTTTTATGGCCTGGTATGAATACATCTATCCGCGAAGCATATTTGCCGATTCATAAATATTTCGGATTGGGAATCTTGTTCCTAACTGCCATCTCAACAATCAGTGGCATCACTGAAAAACTGTTTTTCAAGTAAGAAAGTTAAAATTTTAAAGCTTGTCGTGTGAAGTCTTAACCTTTAAGATGCTATTATCTAAATACCGGTACCTTAGAGTAGCCAGGGATTCCTAAAATCTCTGATACAGGCTTATTATTTACACTTAGGCTATACAATACCGAAGAATAACTTCCTTCGGATTTTAGTGTGTATATTCCATATATTCCATCTTCACCTGATGAAGGAGCAGAGCTCCGAAAGCTTGTGCATTATATTCCAATAAACTGGACTGGACGTTAAATCTGTGGTGACTTATTATATTTATTACTATTGAATCGTCCGCCATCGGCTCCACTATTTTTCGTATTATCTATCATAGGAATTCATAAATTATTCAATATATATACTTGATTTTCAGGTATGACGACTATTCGAAACTCCCTGCTGGTTCTGTGATTGGAAATTTACTCGGTCTTACTGTGCTGGCTTATGTATTTTTGGTCGGGTACATCCTTCATAACCCAGAGTGGAAACGACGTGAAGGTGCAGAAGCGCAGTCGTTGACGCGCTTTGGACCTCTTTCTCGCATTGCATCTGATGATGAATGAGGGTGGGTACCCCATTTATAGATGTTTACTCTATGTTGGATCTAGGGAAATATTTTTCTATATATATATATGCGGTATGTACAAGATGGAAAACCTATTTCAAATCATTTTCCTCTGATTTCATATGTGCCACTATGAAATATGCCGAAGTGCAGTATACCTACTAATGCAGCAGCAGCCATGATAGGATAATTATTAATTTCCCGTCATTTACTTGGTTCTTTTCCTACTTGCTACGTCCAGGATTTACATAATTAGGCAGATTGGATCACGAGGCACCAAAGAAACCTAATGCAAAGACAAGTGTCTCTGCATATTCTCTGTTGCGCTGGCCATCTAGCAGTGGGAACATGCAATACCAGTACCATTTTTAACGTCTGTGGTAGGACGCAGTCAGTGGGTCAGGTCCCCAATCCACGACCTTCCTGGTTTCATGGCCAATAGCCTTCCCATATTACACCCGTGAAGCCATTGGGAGATGATAATGCCCAATTCTTACTTTGTTGCTAACGTGTACAGTGATGTATTGGTGTCCAAAAGAAAGTGATGGTGATAACTTATACTCGGCTACCTTTGACTTCTCAGCCAACCTCTGAATGCTCTTAAGTCAACGATGTTTTGACGTTACTTCCTAGTGTCTTCCATATAATTTTTGCACTGTGTTGCCACTTTTGACAGTTCTGCACAGGCTGGGAACGGCTAGTGTCTGAACGATTCAATATTATTAGTATTCGTATAAATCATATTTCTTATCCCCTGTGTCTTTTCGTGATTGGAAGTTGTGGTGTTTTGCGGATAATTATGTCACTGTTGAGTCCGGGAATAAATTGATTATTGTTGCAGTCTTCCCTTTGAATACATTCTGATCTGAAACAGGAAACATAGCGTGATCGAAGCCACCTCGTTGACAAACTTACGACACGATCACGATCAGTGTTTTATTTCCTGATTTTCGTACACCGGCCGCATGTCCGTCCGGTCTCGTCCTTCGGCAATTTCTCGGAAGTCAGTTCCGTCGAAGAGCTGAGAGGTTGATCGCGTCGCGTCCTTTCCGAGCAAAAATTACGATGCGTACATTGAGTATATTGCCGCCTGGGTATACTACAGGCGACGCCTGTCGAATGCGTTGTTATAGGCAATCCGATTATCATCGACCGCCATCGCCTCATTGGCATTATTTCGGAGTGCGCGGAATTTCATTATATCCGCCTATATGTGATGTGGATTTAAACCATTTAACAGCAGACGCTTTTCTTGCGTGAAAACCTCTTGATTTACCCAAGCTTTAAAATTCTCGCTGTGAATATTCTGCGGGGTCGGAGCCCAATGATGCTGTGCCATGAATTGTCAAATAGGGCATGCTCTGTACCGCGCCAGCACCAGCATAGTAGCGGCCAGCGGTACATTAAGCAACAAAAATCCTTGATTGCGCGGCAATTTGCTCCCCCTGTATGCGACTCCCAATATTTTCACTCAGAATCCCTTTCCGTTCACGAATTTCTTCCCGATTGTTGTTAAAGATATACAACGACAAGCAGCGTAGTAACTCACGATGTGACGATTTAACCCAATAGCTACTATAAGCATTCCATCGATACGTATATATATATAGCTGTTTAGACACCAAAAATGAGGCAGTTCGATAACCTAGTTGTTAAGGCCTAGTTGCAAATAGTGAAGCGGCTTTTTTGGGTCATGCAAACGTCTATTGCTAGCTAATGTGTTACGAGAGCATTTTGCCACGTTTAAATACACGCGAGACCTGAAGGCCATTTTGGAATGAACAGTTGCGGGTACAGTATTTATCCTCTTGCTATTTCGTTACATGTAGCTCTTGACCGTCTTTTCGATGATGCTCAAGCATTCTTCGACTTGCGTATCGTTTATGATCAACGGTGGGGCAAAACGTATAATGTCACCGTGTGTTGGCTTTGCCAAAACGCCATTATCTCGTAGACGTAAACACATCTGCCATGCATTGTAATCTGCAAATGACAAACAAAGGCTACATGAAAGACGTATAGGCTTACTCATAGTCATAGTAATGATTATCAATCGACCTATAATGTCTGAATTTCCACCTTGACAGCAGCGAGCTCGATTGCTATATAAAACTATAGGTGTATTCTCGCATATCTCTGACGAATATTTGCAGGGATGGTGTAGCGGTAGCGGGTCGGTGCAGCTCGTGACTGAGCAGTGAGCACACTACCCAATGCGCAGTAGCAGGCTAGCCGCTTTGCAGCTGGAGACACTTGCGTATGATGTATGGGCTGGGCTCTCAAGAACAATCATATGTGGAATCCATCATCGTTAAGTCAAACCTTTCGTGTCCTTGATCACCATCGCGATTAAAAGACCTTTCCCTCTGACTTCTGTTACGATTCCACCTGGAAGTTTTCTCAGTTCTTGTTGAATTATGGGTCCTAAACGGGCAGCGTTTTCAGCTAACTTCTCCTCGATCAGCACCTGTAAATATGGATGTCGACGTGTCGCGACGCATAATGCGTAGAGCATAATAAACAGAACTACCGTCATCACATACCGACAACGCAGCGATCGCCACTTTGCAAGCAATTGGGTTACCGCCATACGTGGAGCCGTGTTCACCTGGCTTTATCGTTAACATGACTTCATCATTGGCTAACACCGCAGACACCGGGTATAATCCACCTGACAACGCTTTGCCTGTGACAGTATAGAAGTATTGGATACGCACACGCACCGCCGTAACCGTTGAACCCCTATATAAGTGACGGTAACCAATGAGGCAGCATTAAATGTAGATCATCACATCAGCCGTAGGCCTATACAATGGTGATGGGAATCCCAAGATATATATATATATATAGGCCAACATCCCAAATGAGAAGCTTAGCCAAAGTCGATGTGCAAAGGTTGAGTAGACCGGGTCTTGCACGCCAGACACCGGGTGTGTTTCGTAGTTAGCCTACTGTACGTTGATTCAAGAGAAACAACGCATCGGGTTTGAATGATATAATTTTCACAGACGTTCCCAGTCAGGAGAGTTAGCAATAATTCCTTGCGCTTACAGCAGTCATCTTACCAAGTAGCAGCAAATCCGGCTTCACATTCTCGTGATCTACAGCAAGCATTTTTCCCGTTCTGGCAAGACCCGTCTGCACCTAGAGAAAAATCCCAACATTAAGAACAAGAAATTTGTAACAGATTCCTTAATCGATCGTACCTCATCGGCAATCCATAGAACGTTGTATTTAGTGCATAAATCCCGCACCCCTTTGAGGTATCCTTCGTCGGGCACGACAACCCCAGCCTCCCCTTGTATAGGTTCAACCATAAAAGCTGCCGTGTTCGGATATTCTTGGAATTCCGTCTGAAAAACCCATGTAGGCAGATTACCATTTCAGTCCACATGGGATAAACACTCTCGGTACACTGCATGAAACTTACAATGTTCTATAGTCTTGGTAAAGTGGATAACGATAATTGAATTTGGCTTGTGATGGGTAGGCCTACGTGATTAGAACAAAACCATACTAATAAAGTCGATCGGAGGAGTAAACAAGCGCGATTGACATGAATGATACCGCGATCTATATATATTGGTTCGGAAGATAATCATACAGCAAAATCATGTCCGAATTTGTTGTTCGCCCTGAGTATATTTGGGTATGCATATAGACATCCCCGATTGTCCATATCGCGTCCATACTTCATATGCGCCTAATACCCGCCTAATGGACCGTGATGATCGTGACCGTGATGTGTAAATTCTAATGCATGTATCTACAGTACATGAACCACTTCACCCTCAGGCAAAGTTAGCTTGATAGAATCTCTTAAGGAGAGCGTGTCATGAAACCTGGGGCGAAAAATCCTCACCGGGTGATGACTGCACCCGTTTACTCTCCTACACGTACCTCTAAAGCCGTTAGATCGTTATAAGGTACAATGGATAATCCTGGCATGAAAGGCCCGAATCTCTGGTAACAATCCGGATCAGTCGATGAGCTGACGGCAGTCAGGGTTCTACCCCAGAAATTATTTTCTGCGAAAACGATTCGGGCTTCGTTGATTGGAACGCCTTTTACGTCGTACGCCCATCGTCTTGATAATTTGCAAGCTGTTTCGCCAGCTTCAACGCCTGAAATGCAATATGCATGGAATATGAGTAGTGCACTGGCACCGGGGCCGTAATGAGATAACTGTGCTCCGCATTGTCGACCCCCGACATTGATAGCGATTAGGAATTGCGGTGCTTTATTGGAACGAAATCACCGCTTATCGCGAGTCGTCCAATCGACTATGTCGGACGACGAAGGTAGTTCCGACAACCTGAATATGACGTGTTCCATAACGGTCGTATCATACCCAGCCTACTTGAACGCACTATAGAAGCTGCGGACCACGACCGCAACAAAACACAGTAACCGAAACCGACCTGTGTTCATTGGAAGTACTTTGTCATAGCCAAAAAGTTTCGTTACAAATTCTTCATATTCGCCGAGTGCATCATTGTAGAAGGCCCTTGAGGTTAGGGCTAGCGTTTGAGCCTGATCCTGTATATTTAAGCCGCGTGAGAATAAACATACGTTCAGTGCGACCTAGGCTTCCCTGTGCTCATTTCGAAACCTGCACGTGTTGCGAATGGCCAGTCTAGTTGAGCGTGATATTATGTCGAGAACATTGGATCGGCGCAAGCAGTTGAGCCACAACGCTCAACCATTGGTTGAGATTATGGGTGTAGCCTACTATAGCCACCCGCCGACATTGTCAACCCGAGACAAATGTCACAATATTTGCAAAGCAATGTTCATAGTCGTATAGGGTTGCGAGCGGGCAGTGACAGTGCTCAGTGTAGGTTATCATTTGGAAATTATCCTATCTTCATGTGATAGGTGTGTACTTACTACTAGAGCTTGCACAATCTTTGGATGGCAATGACCCTGGTTCACACTGCTGTACGCGCTCAGACAATCCATGTACTTTTTTCCCTCAACATCTTGTACGTATATGCCACTACCTTTGGATAATGCAACTGGGATTGGTTGGTAGTTGTGAGCTCCGTACCTCTCTTCTTTCTGTCACAATCGTGGCTAATTATTAATTTTGATAAAAATAAAATATATAGCCACTTTTCTTTAAACAAACCTCAAAAATTTCTTGTGAGCTGATCGGCTTACCACGGAAACTAGTTGCAGTTGACGAATACAGACGACATGACAACCTACGTAGTACCACAGGCAAAGACATATCGACCGTTGAAACTTGCCACGACACTAATTCACAGCGACAGTAGGTAGCTCTTTCAATAATACTGTAGCGAAACCAGCCAATTACTGCGCTCATACAACGGACTATTCTTTGTTTCGAGAGGACGAGCTGTTGCTCAACGGAGGATATCGCATTCGCTGCTCGTCGTGATCGTGAACCGATCGAGAGAATACAAATCGTTTGCAGTAATATTCCACCGCTGAGTGTCGCTATTGGAGTAAATGCATCCATTCTTTATGAAATAATTGTCTGACATTTTAATTCCCGGCGTTCAAAGGTTATAATTAATATATAATTATAATAATAGCTATAAATTTGGGCTGAAGGTCTGGATGTTGGAAGTGATATTGATTGATCTGCACGCTTTTATTAGAACCTTGCAACTGGTTGAGTATCCGGATCCGACCATCACTTTGAAATGAAATGAATCCACCCTCTCTTGCCAGGAATGGAATTCACGTCAAACAGGATCGAAGGACCTACGACCATAGGCAGTTACCCAAATTATACATATTAACCGTAGAAAACTGATAGTCACAGTGCACACTGCACAGTGCACAAGTCGTGTCTTCTACGATCCACTTCGAATCTACACAGTGACAAATCTTGGTTGCTTGAATCCATATCGCTCTCGATCCCGCGCGGAAAGTCTTCTCTGTCGCAACTGTTCTTCATGTGGCATAGTATAATGAGGAATAGACGGGGTCGAGCAGAAATTCTGCCAACCGCTCGCATATTCTTCGTGTATAGGTTCGGATATATAGTTGAAAGGTTTCATCGCAGTGATAGGATTGAGCATGGTGCTGGCAGGAATATGGTTTCCGACAGAATGGTTGAGTGGATACCGCTTCTCTTTGCAAAATACGTCATCATACGACGAAACTGAAAATAGTATAGGCTGTGAATGTGTGTGCATCTGTGCATACGCATGTAGGCCCATGTAGACCTGCATCGCGGTGGGGCAAGTTTCTTATATGTTTCAGCAGCAGCGCATTGCAGGAAAATGAATGGCGAAAATCGTAAAGTAACGTACTATATGCTATATACTACTTGGTAAATGTACCTGCAAACGCCGTTCTTGCACGGTTAATGAAGTTCATGTCCACCGACACTGGATACCTTTTAGACCTCGGTGAAGTTTCTGTATAAATAGGATTATTCTGTTAGTGTGGATGACTTTCACCACGAAGCGATCCAAATTGTGGAAGCAAACACTGTTCTTTGTCCCATGTTCGAAAATTACTCTTTCGAATATGCCAGAGATGCCCGCTACAGGGTTCCGGTGTAGCCTACGGGACGCTGCGGTGCTGACTGCGCAATGCGCATTGTATGGTGATGCAATGAGTGTGTGGGTTTGCAATTGAAAACGTATGGGCCTAAGCTTGGGTGCTGAAGCCCTTCATCCTATTACAGTAATCTATTTACCCTCTGTATGAAAAAGGGTGTCATCTACATCTGTACCATCGCTGACTTTCCTGTAGGTGTTCCGACTCCTGCAGATTACAGAGGTTATTGCCATCGTTAAATGGGTCGAAATTCATATGCATATACCTCTTCACACTCGGTAAAAACTTTATGTTGGAGGCGTGCGTGAACAGCCCGCATTTTTCGGAGCATGTGAAATACTGCCATCCTCTCCATTTCCCATTATGCTTACCGACTGCAAGTAAAGGTAGCCCTGTTTAGACCCAATAGGATACGAGCAGGTATGACGTGCTCCTAGCCGCGCCCTCACTGTCCGCGAACTGAATACAAACTGCCGGTACCGACTTTATAGATAAAATGCCAAGAAAGAAAAAAACGACGTAAGCCATAAGTCATAATAAGCAAGAGGGGTTGCTCTTCGTTCGGCAGATAAAACCCGAATGCTTTAAAAAACTAAAAAACGCCAGATCGACAATCCCCGAACGCGCTGAGGTATGCAAGATTAGTAGCCTACAAGGTGATCATTGGTTGCACCAGGCAAGGTACAATCAGCATGTAACAATCTAATGATTTTTCCGTGTTCGCTACACAGGGTAGCTCTGTAGACTGCCAGAGGCATCTGCCCGAATGACTTACCATAAATATTTTATCATGACTAATATATAACGCGTGCACATTAGGTGCAGTAGACTTACATGGGTAATCTAAGGCTATTCCAACCCATTCGCCGATTTCTTGATTGAGATGGCCTTTGTATTTCACTTTTCCAGTTATCAAACGTCCACGATGTTTGACCAACACAGCCTGTTCGAGTCGTACATTCAAAAACAGCACCATCTCGTTCTGCAACACCTGTCCAATTACATGAATTTACCTGCCTCACAAGACTACACTGTATACCGCTTAAGATATCAATAGGCTTCTGACAATAGGCAGATCTTTCGACGCGCAGCGTATAGTTAACGCTATTATACCTACGCTACATCGCATTGTCCTCTTTCTGTTTGTTGTCGACTTGGAGACGTGACGCGATTGGCTATGTAGATTTTGCTTTATTTATATTGACTCAGCAATGCTCGTACCGCTATACGATTGGAGTTCATTGCGCTAAAGCATTCCAATCTAGGCCTTCAGCGTATTCTTCCCAGATCAAGTCATATGGTCCAACTGTTGAAGTCAGTATGTTGAACATTGTGATATATATAAAGAATGAGAGACAGGAGACCTTAACCAGTACTTCTGCTGGATTTCTTCAGCACTGTACTCCATAGAATAGTATTGAAACAGCCCTTGCTGCTCACAGCCTTGCTTTCCGCAAAATGATATAACCGACTATAGTCACCGAGCCGCGGTAGTGTTGGTTTGACAGTAGCATATGACTCTGTATTTCCACGTTTACCTGGCCCAAAGACGGTTCGAAGGTAGACCTGCTATAAAATCCACACAATATCCCGTCTTGGAAACATTTGTATATGTGTATATCATGAACAGTTTATCCAGTCAACAAATTATACTGTAGGCCTATATGAACTTTATTTTACCGTAAACTAAAGACTAAACAGCACCCCCTTTGCATTCAACAACCCAAGGCCTTCAACTTTGTTGCATAGTGGACAGTCCATTTCATTCACCCAGCAACGATAAGCATAAAATCAAAACGCTGACGCGGGCAAATCGATCGATCGATCGGTGACAAATTATTCTGATTAGCTGAAGATCATGCTATTACGGGCTAATGTTCGTACGACTACGAGTGCTAATAAGTTCCTGATAGTCTCTGACATAGCTGGTGCTAGGCGTTAGCTTTAACGATACAAAGTTTTGTACGGGTGATTGGCCTTCATTTTACATTTTTAATATTCCATAAAACGTTGCCATCGTCAGAGTCATATTCTGTCGGGCAGGATGCGATCCGTCGCAACATCCGTTGGTATCCATAAAAATCATCACTCGTAACTTCTGCTGCAGGTGAAGTGGATGAGTTGTTATTGAAGTGTGGTTTTTCGTATGCTTCAGCAAACCCGTCCGGACTAATAGGTGGTTGTTCATACGGTGGTGGCTTCCTTTTTTGATGCCCTTCTGTGGCGGTCGATGGCAACTCCTTCACGTTTGAAACGCTATACGATGCGAAGTCTGCTTTGCGACGGTGCCTGTCAATGACGTTTCCAGTGGAACCGTACACTGGAGCGTCATGACGATATGTCTTCGTGGTTGGCAATGTGTCATCATCCTATGTGAGTTAATGCGACATGGATAAATGAGTAATTGCTAGTTATTGGAGCTAACTGATTCAACTTCATAAGCACTAAGTAGATGGATGGATGAATGAATGAATCCAATAGGCAAAAAGTTTCTAGAATAGACAATAGGGATATGCGTCAATATAAATATCACTGGAGTGCGAATCGTTGTGATGGTAGCTGCAGCTGTATGAGTTACTACCGGATATATCGATACGGCGTACTACAAGCATTGACCTCTGCTACCGTACATAACCTAGAAACAGTTGGAAATGCCCTAAATTCAAACGTACAACAGCAACAACATCTACTTAAATTTAACTTCCTCGCCACTACATCAACCCTGTTATAGGACACGTGTCGGGGACGCATAATGGCTGGCGTTGATCTGGCACATCGCATATTCCACGCGGGCCCGCCGACGATACATCGCCGTGGAGCGCAGCACCCGTGGGGCGTCTGTTACAAATTACAGTCGTGCGGTGGTCGTGCTGCAGTCGTTCGTAGAATGCTGGATGATTTGGGTCGGCTTGAGGTATAGTTTGCCAAGAGTGGGCTGCTGACGTATGTCGTATATAAGTAGGCGGGAGTTTTATTGCGTCTATGGGATGGATGATGACACCGACGCTCAGTGCGAAATAACTTGTGTCATTAGCGCACAATTACCTTGGTAATCAACTTGTTATCATCATTTCTAATGAGTTAAACGGAGTAAATTCATAATTGATTATGTCATTTTCATCACCTACGCTCAGTCGCTCACTTTGGTGGCTCGATTCGGTAATCCAAATGGGATTACTAAAGTCTGGTTGTTCATATTCATATCCTCTTCATTACATAAATTAAATATACCGGTACTCACATCGATTTCAATTGCGTTCGGTAAGTTATCCACGAATTCTCCGAAAGCTTTCTTTCTCTTTTCAATTACGCATTGTCGCACGACAAACGCGGTTATGACGATAACTAATACGACAATCGCAACGAGAACTAATCCTATCTGTCCGTCTGACAGCCGGCTGAACGAATTCACACTGTTTGGACCCTTGAACTTGGAGTTTAAGATTTTCAACTTTCTTGTACTGGTAGTGACCGCACCCTCTTCAATAGTGCTGATATGATCTGCTTTGGGTGATGTGCTATCCAACATTATAGGAACCTTCTTCAGTATCTTTGGCGGATTGGCTGTGATTTCTTCGCCACATGTTGTTTGGGCAAGATCAACTCTATTGATGTGACTGAGCACCTGCCCAGTCCATGTTGACGGTGACGAGCATGTAATATCGAGTTGTTCACCGAATGCATCGTTCACCAAAAATGAGGTTACAAAGTCGTAATATTCCAATGCCTCTAATCCGCAGCAATTCCATTGGTTATGCAAGGTTTCTGTTTGTATGGTAGCCGTTCCGTTGTTGGATACAATATGTTCAAATAGTCTTATTTGCGGTGTTGTCAATTGATTTCCGGATATATCCAAAAGACTCAGATGAATTAGATTTTTGAAGGAATCGTCGGAAATTGTAGTTATCTGTTATTCAAATATTTTGCAATTTGATGTGTTTACAATCTTTCATCGTATAATGACTGGAAAAATTCTACCGATAGCCTGAATTTAGTAGGCCACGGCATGGCCTACTTTAGTTCCTAGAGTAGGCCATGGGCACGGCCTACAACGACAGCGGTTGCCCTACCGAGCTAAGGAGTATCCAGGGAGGTTCCGTACGTCTTCAGTCTATTTTCTTTAATTGGGTATCTAAACGTCAGTCTATATTTAGGACGGATACATCCTTAAATGATACGAAGGCACTAAGGGGCTGGAAAATTATGCCAAACGCAATCAATGCGAATTACCTATTTTTCCGAAGATGGCTAAATCTCATAGAGACAACAGATATGCCTACTTAGGATACAATGCCAGTAAATTGCATTCTTTCACAGGATAGGCCTCATACATTGTGATATCTATGGCCAATTTTGTGATTGATAAGCAATATGATGCTTACCCTATTTCCTGTCAGAATAAGTGTTTGTAGATTCGTTAATGCCGCGAATTCCATTGTCACGTTGGTCAGCATATTATTTGCTAAATCCAAATGTGTCAACGATGGAGTGTAGGTAAATAGCTCGGGAGAAATTTCTCGTATGGATGATTCGCTCAACAAAAGGGTTTCTAACTTAAGAAGTCCGTAAAATGCTTTGCTTGCTAAACCTGCAAAATAAACGGCATGAAAGGGTTAGATCATGGTCTATACTGTACGCTATGGTTAAGGTGGTGTGTCGTAACTTGCAACTATAGTTGATTTAGGGTCGCGAAAGTTGCTCCTCCCCCGATACCATACCAAGATATTGTTTAGTGAGATGTCTACGTCTGAGTAGCGTAGAGGTTTGCTACACGAAGTCCAGATTTTGTTGAGAACGAAGCAATTGAACTCACGTGTGAATTGATTGCGGCTCAGATCTACGGTTCGTAAGGAAGGATGTTTCACGAATGCTTTGCTTTCAATCGCTTCAAGTTCAGTCCCGCTCAGATAAAGATAACGCAAGGATGAAGCTCCAAGTCTTTCCATCTTCAAGAAGAAAGTTTGCATAAATGATCTGACCCCACATCGTCAGGGGGGACGTTTACATTTCACCACTAATATATTAGGCAAAACTTGGTTACCTGTTTCTTAAGAAGGTCTGGGCCAAGTTTATTGGAGTTGAGATCCAGCAGCGTTACGATGGTCGGTAGGTGTTTGGGAAATGACGACATTCTTCTACAGTTAACATAACCTTGTTGCAAATCTTGACAGTCACATAACTGATTGGGTGGAGGGCAAGCTCGTTCACACAACACATTCTTAATCCGATAAATCCACAGCAAAAGAATGAAATTGTAGAGCTGCATGGTGTATGTCGGAACACTGTAGAATTCTATCTATGGCTTCTGGCAGGCTCGACCAAATATGAGATCACTGATCATCTGCACAATATGAAGTCATCTGCCATTAATCACGTAGCCCTAGTCGTGGTGATTTCTTAGGTTTACCGATTATGAATCTAATCAATGCTTCAACGAATGAATCTGATAAGGAAATGTCACACGTGACGTTGTTTGTCCGGATATACCTAGGTTGCACATGGCGAAAGACTGCATATAATATTTTTTTGAAACCTATTTAGAATTTACTCCTTACATTACACGTAATGTTCTGTTATGTGTATTCTGGTACGACTACGTCATCTTAACATCATTAAAGCCAGAACCACCTATCCAAACGCATTAGCTATATAGCAACAAATGTAAAATCATAGCAAGCGATTCCGTGCATTTATCGTTCTCCGGTTCCGTCAACGACTTGACAGACGGCGGAATCAGTATACCCTGCCTACTGCTACTGACCACCACTGTCCTGTGTAAGCCTCCACGCACTTCCATTCTCCTGGCTTTCTGACAAGAAACATAGCTCGTGTCGCAATATAACTTATAATCAAGCTCAATTTTATCAACATCTTGGATAATACTCTTTTTATTCATGGCCTATAAATAATGATACCAACATTAATTCAATTAGGCCATCCTTGATATAAGTAATTTCGGTTATAATTGATACCTAGACGTCACTGAAATAAGGCACCATTTCCTTTGATGCAATTCCTGGCAATCATAGTTGTCGCTCAACCTTTTAAAATGCCATAGTTCATTTTCCCAATCAATTTTCATACGCAGATTTATGGCGTCGTGGTTTTGCGAATCTCTTAACATAGACAGATTGTCACTATAATATCATACTGTTTCAATGAATTTGTACACCAAGTATTCAATGTCGATGTGTTTCTTGTTATGAGAAATTAACTTCTCCAATCACAACTCAATTGAGCGAACACATTTTGCCAATTCGAGAAACTTCTCCACGCGGCACGTACTATACCTTTCGAGGACTTACACGGACCTTTTTCAATATAAAACCCACATTTTCTTGACTTACTTCACTGAATGCAAGATGCATTTGGCCCTACCTATATTTCTACAAGCGGAAATGATATATTCTCTATTTGTGTAGCGACTATGCAGAGTGGTTACTAGCGATCATGATGACGTCATAACTCATATGTATTCATGTATCCGCTTATCCAACACACCAGCGCTATTACGCACGTAAGGATCACTTTCTAATATGACATCGCGATTTGCATTGAAGTTTGGCCTACGATGCGAATTTATATATAAATGTTACAGGCGTGGTTGAAATAGGAAGCGATCTCATTGACCATGATGAAACAAAGTTGAAGGCAATGCGAGCCAAGAATAGACCATTTCTGTCGAGAGATGCGCAAAGCCTCAAGCTAACGACCTGATGCCGCGCGGCGATCATAGGCCAATCCAACTGCCCACAACCCACAAGGTTGCAGCTTTTCCGGCCTTATATGATAATCAAGTGCTCGACCATCACATCTCCGATGTAGAAACCATGCTCCTACAAAAGCTAATTCCGACTACAGAGCATTGAAGGTATGCGGGCTGTTTACGAGGCTGCGACACATGTAAATCCGCCCTTACCGCCGCTTTAAACCAAAGCATGACTTTTGCACGTCTCTACATCTCAGAGCCATCTCCATTTGTCAGCCTGACGTATATAAAAACACAGACGATTGGTCTTTGTTAATTAAATTTGAAAATATGTAGGGTGTATGAACAACAACAATGTATACATTGGTATAAAATCTTAAAGGATTCTTCATAACCGATCTCTTGGTAGTATGTCTGGTGAGACTTCGTCGTTCGAATAGATATTTTCGTTATAGGCATTTTCCATGGATGCAATTGTTATCTTAATACAATACATTCATTTAGGATCTAAAAAGGAGTATCAGTAAACTATGCCTGCTGATACCACCATATCTCCTCCACAATCACGCAGATTTGCGCCCACAACTCATATTTAAACCCACTAACTCAGTCATTCATATATTAGAGGAAGTACCAACTTGAAAAGGCATCCAATAGCTCTACTCACGTCATACCGTACGTATGCGCGCATCTACTTTGAGATCTTGTACTACTTGTGCGTCCAACGGCATTGTTATCTTCAAACTGAAAGAATATAATTATATAAATTGAAATAGACATAGTACGGCCGCGTGTATAGTACTATGTGTAGGTCTGATGTTGGCTTGGCAGGCCTGTACATTTCGGACAGTGAAATATTGTTCCTACCTTCCTCTTCATTTCTTGGAAAAGTGATGAAACAGGAATGTTGATCTGTTGAGCTGATGGCTTCTCAGTGACGGCCGCGCTCAGATGTCGATTTTCAGTGGTCGCAATTCGTTGCATACATCTGTAGCTGCGTTGCGGCCATACATTGTTATGAATGGATTCGTTGTAACTTTCTGTAGAATGTAAACATCTATAAAGATCAAGAGGGCTAAGTAGAGTCGAAAACACGTCACATATCAGACATCACATCGATTCCGCGTCGCTTTTAGAGTCGCCATGAATTACCAAAAATCGACCGATTGAAAACGGTGAGAACACATCAAAACAGACCTATGCAAGTGGCGCTACTACACCCGGTCGTAGGGAGGTCGATCCTCAGATTTTCTCCTGCGGTTTCCAGCGACCTCTAGCCGATAGTAGTCCACTCAAAACATCGTCGATAGATGGCGATATATGCTAAGAAATGATGAGCTGTCGATGATCAATACTGGGACCACAGGGAACAATAAGGCTGGCCGATAATTGTCCCTGCTGCTAAAATTAGGCTGGATTGGATTCTTTAAAATGATCAAAACGGTAGTTTAAGTGGTATTGTCGATTGACAGAGTCTTTTTCTGTGCTGTAGCGTAGGCCCTAGTCTACTCACCGTACAATAAAGGGTCATCATTGTTATCACCACGATGCTGCATTTCTAGAGAGTCTACAACAGACTGCGGTCTACTCCATCCTGGCAGCTGTGCGCTATTTGGTGGATTATCAGTTTGATGGGGTGTGTCACTCCGTTCGGCACTTCCTTCAGAAAATTCTCGCGATTTGTTGAGGATATTCCGTATGTTTTCACCTATCGGATCTGCCATTCGCTCGCTTTGTTCTAATAGCCAGCATATCACAGATGCCACGAGAAAAACTCCCACTATACCGCCAATGACGGAAGCATAAACTGCAAAATATGGTACATTTAGGTTTTGTCGCTTGAACAAGTTAGTTGCTACTTGTAGCACTGGAGGGATGAAAAATGTTACTCAGATGCTTTAGGCCTAGGCCTACATAATAACATATTCACGTATGCAAAGGACACATTAGTTTTGTTCAAAGCGAAGAGACCTGTTTTAGGTATTGGTCCCAATAAATGCCTCAAGTAGGCTTGATAAAAATTCGATTTGAATGTGGTAGTGGGATGAATGTGACCGAGAGCATACTTAGAGGCAATTAGATTTCAGCAGGGGGTACTTCTACTTTAATAGGCCTAATCACGATGATTCATTTAGCACCTCTGCGTACAATCGTACATGCTTGCTTCTCACCTCCGTTTCCAGTGGTCAGTCCGCTAGCCGTGGCGATTGGAGATGTCACATCGTCTGTAACTAACACATATATGATGGATCAACATCGTATTAATAAAACAGCGAAAGACCAAACCCAACAACGGCCAAGAAACGGAATTAATCACCAATAGCAGACACGGGGAAAGCAAACGACGTATTAGTACGAAGATCTTTGCGATACTCACATATTGTCGAATCCGTAAAAGTGTAGTCAACTTCCAAAAACGAATAAGTCGATGTTGTGTCATTAGCATCCATTAACATTTCTCGGGCCTTCCAATCTCATTAGAACGTCACACCAACACCACTGCTATAATTCTCAGGAGTTTGCTATCAACGTTTGTTTCTTTAAGCCGATACATAAATGTGGTAAACGTGCAAAGTGTTTGTAAATTTTGCGGTCTCTTAACTATTTTCAAATTGCTATAATATTGTATTAGACAAGTACCTGCTCCTTTTGCTGTAAAATGTAACAACCTTGTGTTTGATGACATTGTGTCGTGATATGAACTGTGCAATCACCGTGAAACGACATAAAGCGTGTCCGGATGCTAAAGCGTAAAATATAAACGAGGACGACGCTGTTTTTATGCATTTGCTATAATTATGTTGTCTTTCTCAGCTGCTTCCACAAGCTTCATGTGCGACATAGCGGTGATGTAACGAAGGGAAAATTCTCAGACCAGCGACAATATGCTTGTAGTTCGCAGAGGTTCACCCGAACACATTCTGAGCAATGTCTCTCTCAGTAACTTTCTACTTTGTATAACGCGAGCGCATGATGGTATGTATAGTTAGAATTCTTGAGAATATTTCTCAAATTGCAATAGTCGTTCTTCACATGTTGCAACGGTCTCCCCATTTCGTCATTATATGGATTTTCATGAATGATGTCCCAGGATTGCAACCTCGTAACGTTTCCAGCAGTAGCGATTCGATAAAATTTCATTCTGACAGGAACTATCGTAACATCTGCTAGATTTACTGTGAGAACGGAGATTTGTTTTTACCCTTATCAGAAGCAGACATAAGATCCGCAATTGCTATCAGGTGACATGAATGGAATGAAATGTCATGCACAATGGCACCATACATCGATCTTTCTGGCTTTCTGGCTTCAGTCCTTCTCCTCCATGGGACTAATATACAACCCATTCATGGAAATATTAATTTTAACGAAAAAGCAACAATATCAGACATATCATAGGTCTAAGCCCTTCTAAAATCACACGACTTTCGCTTATAGCACACACGTGGGTGACGTGATAGGCCATTGCTTATGCCATGCCATAATCCAGCAGTCTGTGGTCACAAGAACCCGCCGTCATCACTAGCTCAACTTCAGCGATTTTCTGGGTGCCAACAAAACTGTGGACCCATAGCGGAATACGTCGATGTCGCAATAAGGCGTGCCTTGTTTGTGACTGTTCTCAAAATTTGAAACCGATTGCGGTACATTGCTTTCAGAGGCTTTTGGCTTGACCAAGTTTTGTTTGCATCCAATATTATATCACTTTATACGTTGCGTGAGAACTCATTTTTGGATTGTATGCATCGATCTCATAATTAAACTATGATTCAACAACTACACAGATAGTTTTTGAGACAGCCATCCTAATAAGCAGTACCAACACACGTAACTTAATTGGCAAGGAGTAAAGTGTTGGTGTGCTTCAAGTTGTGTTGATTTAGTGAGGTTCCGATTATCAGTAAAGGTCTTGTTGGGGTGCAGCGTGATTAGTCGATACTAAATGTAAAGTGGTCGGCGTTTCAAAAAGTTCACAAATGCCGAAAATTGCCTACGGAGCAAGTACATCACGAATTGCTTAAATGAGCTATCGGATAGCATGTAGTTCCGGAGTTAAAGTAGAAGAAGCATCCGAGTGATTACTGTGATTTTACGTTTCTATTTTAACCCAACTGTCAACATCATGATAGCCTTCTTAGAACAACAAAAGCTAAAAAGGCGCGTTCCCTGTTTTCGGCGAATTACAATGAAACATGACAAAAGTTTTGGGTAAAATGGGTTTAAGACAAAATTGATGACATGTACATTCCTTCTGATAACGAAGCACTCATCGCAAATCCTCTCGAAATTTTCATAAACATGGCGAAAAATGATAACGGATAAATCAAACAGAGTCCCATAACATACATGTTGGAAACACTTTAACGAATTATCCTTGGGATGCCGCATGTTTTGTTGGGAAAAGTTGCACAGCTATCATCCTATCTGTCAAGCATTCATGTTGATGTGCCGTAATCGTCTTTGCATGGAAAAGCAGACTACGTGGTGCATTACTGAAAACTACATTTTCTTGTCGCCATTGGCATATTGTTGAATCTCAGTAGGCGTAATCCCGCTGCAGTCGACCATAAGTCCAAGTAATGCCGTATCTTGTATTAAAAGGTTATAAAATTCGTACGCACATGTACAACCACGTCCAATCTCGACGGTCTCGTTGTTGTACCCACGGCACGATCTCATGACCGTCGTTGCATTCGAACGCGGGCGCTATCATGAACCAATCATTATCCCACCACGGTCCAGAACACAAAGTCGTTTTTAAAATTATGACAAATTGTGTCGTTCCAGGAGATTGGACTGTGGGGCTGAGCTCAGTAACCACTGTTTGAAGGCGGCCTATATCGTTGTGGTGCTACAGGAACGGTTAATGAGTTAGGTCAGAGAAAATACGCGAAGGGTTTTGCCAGCTTGTTGCCTCGTATATGGGTATGTAGCGAGGCCTTCAAGTTCATAGAGCTCTTCCACGAATCTGCAACGTTGCATTGGTGGAACGATCGATTGCACAGCAGCATTGATTTGGCGTTGCCATGTAGAGCAGGCTTACTTCTCAAGGCTTACTGTGATGTGTAACTTTTAACTTTTGTGCCGAACGGGTTGAAGTTCTGGGTTGGGCCATGAAATGACCTCAAACATTCATGTTTGTCTGAAGCGAACCTGATATAAGGGTGCGTGTTGATCCGTGAATTTGGCCACTCCTTTTAGGACTAGCCCCACAACGAACATCTCTTTCACACAGATATCATACTGTCTAGTTTTTCTCCATTGAACTGGAATTCTGACATCTTTTCACATTTGTTTTGCCAAGGTTGTTAAGTTTGTATCTATTCCACTGTAGAAAATGGATGGACAGCAAACAGATTGAAGGGCAGAACTGAAGGCAAGTACACGTCTTGTACTTTCATTGTTATTACCGTGAAAATCCAGGGCGACGAATATCGTGACTTGTCGTAAATCACGACAAGCGTCGATGAAAGACATTGGGATACTTAAAGAGATGATGTCACGCTTCCAACGCAATGTCATTCCTTTAATGACAGTCTTGGGATAAACAATATTGAATGAAAATGTCAAATTGTGGGATAAATAATGACTTTATAGAACGACCCTGGTTTATCCGTGTTGTAAAACTGCGGATCTATAGTCGAGCACGACACGCTAGATTAAATTTCTTTCAGCAGAAAAAACTAGTGACGCCTTTCGTAAACATTTTATGTTGAGTATATATGTGCGCTTGTGACTGGATTAATTAAATCGCAAACTGGTGACTGGGGATAGTAAAATATATATCCGCAAGCTAGCGCTAATGAGCGAATTTAAAAATTTTGTATCTGCCAATGGAGAAGCGCAAGGGTGACGATATCCGGTTTATTGTACTCTGTCATTTTGCTATCGATATGACTGTTGGTAGCAATAAAGTTGGTAGCATTATATTTATTGGAATGTCATGTTTCATATTGAAACATTGAAATATGACGACACTTCGAAAGTAACTTCGCTACCCTCATATCCTAAATTTATGAAAGTATATCCAAAATAGAAAATGTGAATCATGGCGACGCCTAAGAGACGCCTAACTATATACAGGATGCGAATCGAAATTGTCGACCGAGTATCGGATGTGTCAGGGACTGTTTTCAAATGACTAGTTTGCACAGAAGAAGAAAGCTACAGCTTCCCGTCCCACGTTGTCATCACTCAGCCGAAATTAGCGAACCGTACAGGCTCACACGTCAACGCTGCTCGTTGTCATTGCATCGCGCACTCTGATTACTGCTCCGAATGAGATTTAATGAAATCACTAGGAACAAATTATCAGCCGGTGCGGATTAAGCGGGTGTCTGACCAGGAGTGGTCAGCAACCATAAGTATTGAAAGGGCTATTATTGGACCAAAACAACCACAAATCGCAGCCGTAAATCCTTATATAAATATAAAATGAAGACAACATTTATTTCTAAATATATCTGTATCTATACAGCTATTACCCTGCTTCCAAAATGACCAGATTGACAACAAATACTTAATGATTCGAAATATATACTTCAATCCTCCATCATTTCCATTTTCAAACAATTTTGAACAACTCGCGGGAGCTGGGCCAAAGAGCTGCAAGTGGCTCGAAAAACACATGTTGCCATCCCCTGGACCAGGCTATGATATGTTCCGTTATTTTAGGAGCTACGGGAATGATGGTCGGCAATTTTTAACCGTGTTAACCGTTAGTGTTTCGAAATCCCAAACGGCCCTTTCGTCAGTCTGAACCACTACACCGGGAAGGCATTGAAAAAAATTTTGACAGTGAAATTTCGCACAATTTTGCTTTAGTCATCTTCAAATTTCACGCTATAATCAAGTCATTGTTACTCCTCCTTACTTTCGTCACTGAGGGGAACGTAATACGTAATTCGCAGCACTTGGCATACCAAAACATTAAGACCTTTAAATTAAAATTACTTAATTATCAGGTTGACAGTTAATTTAAGTTCGTCTTATCAAATAATGATGGATCAAAACAGATTTAAGGAAGTCTTGCAGGTGTCGGATGTTGGCTAATAATGTCCTTTGTTGGCCAAATTATCGACAAAAAGGGAATCAAGGGAATATTCATGCAAGAGCATTTCTTCTTACCTTCAAAGGGAATCAAATTGACATGTAGAAAATATTTTTTAATGTTGGCCTGCAGTCACATCAGAGATCCGACAGAAATAAATGTTTACATCAAGGGGCGGACAAGAATAGCACAGACATTTCCTTTATGCATTATATCCACAATGGAAACTGATTTGGTGTCTCATTTCGTAGCCAAGCTATTGGTAAGAACAGAGGAGATTACAGAAAGATGGTTTTGTTACAATAACCCAATTGCTGACATTTAAAACTTGAAAGTAGTTAAAATTGTGTGTCCCCACATATTTAGCCACCGGCCCAAGTTAAAGATCATTTTACTCATCTGAGTACTCGGGCTGGAAGTGTGCGGTGACCGTGAAATTCGCTAAGTAATCACAACTGCAAGGGCTGTCTTTTTCTCAGAGTCTAAATTTCCCAGCCAAACCAGTGCGCAGACAAAAAGCCCGTCAATAAATCAATGTGTCGAGCACGTTGATCTTCAAGATAGTCGGCTGATAGTTTTCTAACGAACGTTAAAGCCTTGGGTTCGAGTTCCTTAACTGCAATTCAATATCGCAGCGACTTATATATGATTTTTGACAGGAGTGCGGGGACTAAAGGATTCCGTTCGAATCATAGCTGTAGGTATCGTATAGAACATACCGTTCGTCCACGGTAAGTGTTTTCCATATTAGGAAGGATTCAGGCATTAGCACTACGGTTCATTGCGAGTGACTTGAGTTTTACAAAACAAGGCACGGTATTATGAACGACAACAAGTTTGAGCGCACACAGCCATAAGATAAGTTAATGGTACATAATCTGTAACGAAATCGACTCTGTGTTAAACAAACTGAAAAACATGACCATCTTTTCTTAATGGCATCGTTGTGTACCCCTATTTACGCTACGATGAACGTATTAAAATTCCTGTGAGTCGAAGACCAACGACCCAAGCAGAGTCCGCAGATTATCTTTGCTCTTCTGGATTTGACCGTATCTAATTCCGCTTACTTTCAAGTTTCCGCTCCATCCTTGAGCTTAAACTTTAAACTACACTCGCTACTGATTCAACCATAGCCTACTTGCTGATCGCCACATTAGTCGATATTTGCTACTACTACAGAAACACTGCAGATTTTCTATTACATTGTAGTGTAGGCAGTAAACTGTGTGTTTAAACTGGTTAAAATACATTGTCATGGAGTCTCACTTGTTGTGTACTGCAAGTTCACGGAAATCAGAACTCGTCTCCAACTTACACACCCCACCGTTTCTATCAAAATAGCATCATTTAAAACTTTTAGATTATGACGTAGTAGCAGCATTTTCACGCTTCAGTTAAAGCTGACGCTGCGCCGTCACGTAACATGCCAGGGTACCTACATGATATACACCTAGGAACATACCGTACCTGTCTATGTCAAATCAATGCTACATTTTAATGTAACGAACATCTTTTGACATATTTGGTAGGTACACAATTTCAAGTTTGATTAGTTGTAGTCATAACGAAGCATGCAAGAGTAGGTTACAACGTCTATCTATGTACCAGATACACATCTACTACAGCACTACATTTGTGGGCATAAAACGAAGAGAATTTGCTTTTACAATGTATAAAATTTGACATAATCTGTACAAATCACAGTTATATCTGTATTTCCGGTGTATACTAGTATATCAATTTGATCTTGTTATACACTTACGAAATATATTGATGAAGTTGAAACATATTGAAGATATCGCTACTGCCAAACTGATGTCCCGCGGCGAGGTGTCATTGCCAATTTTCCGCGTCGGTGTCTTATGAAATCGCGAATTCCGATTAACGGCTAATGTTTTCGGTACGATTTCCGGCGAAAATCATACCGCCAGTTTTGTATATATTTACACAAATCGATCGTAAGGTCGCGAGGAGAGAAAATAAGAATAACATTCTGCGGTGCGGGGAAGGGAATCGCCATTATTACACCATCCCCTGACGATGGACCCGCTAAAAAATGGATCTTGTTGCAAAATGCCTCAGCTGCCGAAATGCACTACCTCCCCCTATGTACACACGCACACACACATACGTGCAAACACACACACACACACACACACACTTTATTATTTGATATGAAGTAGAGTATCAAAATGACGCCTTTGCGATCGTAAAGGTAAAGGGAGACATTTGATCGCCATTCTATGTGATGCATGTCTCTGAAAAAATTTTCGAGGTGAAAAGGATCATATGACAGTACAGCCAATGTGTAGTGGCTTCAACGTATGATTTTCAACTTCAACTGCATTGTTGTGACGTTTGTAAGCCATCGCTTCCAAAATAATTCCTCTTTCAAGCTTCTGTTGTGAGGCAAGGTTTTTGTCGTGACTTGAAACCAAAATATTTTGCCAATGCATTTTTTATTTAGACAAGTAGCCATCAACACCTAGAGTTTTTGGGAGAATGTGTACAAATAATTCGACACGAGTGGGTAGAAAATATCCATTTCAGAGAGGCACCGCTATCGCAAGAAAGCTTAAGTCAAGTGCTGTCATTGGTCAGTAGCCTAAACGACGCCGCCTTGTCATTAATTACTTAAATTCAACACTACTTCTGGTTGGCTCAAGAAGATTAGGCTTCCATAACGGGGTATTCGTTTATTTTGCGGGAAAAACAACCTTTCGACGTGACTTTAGCGACCCCCTGATCCTCTTGGAACTTAAAGTCTGTGAAGTGAAACTTGCGACGGAACCCAAGAAAAATCCTATTGGATTTACGAGCCGCGATCAGTAGATAAGTGGAACGGTAAATAATGCGCAAAAGCCTTGATAAAGATTGACACCAAGACCGTGGGTGTTTAAAGCAATAATAATAGATCCTGCCTTCTAGATTTCATTATTTAACACCGACAGCTTTGACTAATCTTTGAGACCCTAGGGGGCTATTGTTGATCTATGTGCCAACGACGGGAACGAAATGTCTAGAAATATACACCTATAAGGTATTAGCGACTGTTCCCGTGTGTACGGTAAAGCAGTCGATGCAAATATATATTCCACAGTCGCAAATTTGGAAATGAATCAGACAAATCCAAGAAGTGTACTTGTACATACATTTTATAAAATGGTAGCGGAGAGGGACAAATTATTTGACAAAATGGAGTTGACATTGCGTAATCCGTTCACACGAGGGGCAAATTCGGATAATGGACGCCCTACAATTTTGAGGTCCCACAAAACGTACGTGCGGTTGGGTACAACGACTCAGAGAAAGCCTGTTTTCCATTCTTTGCGTCCGTTTGAGACGTACGTTATAAGTCGATTATGATAATAATTATTATTTGATGATGTCCATTACAAACAATAATGTTGCAAAGTTCATTCGTTACTAAATCAGACAACGTCTTTCTGCGACACCTTTTTCTCGAGGGAGCGACAATTTAGTGTGTGAACCAACGTTGGCTTTTACGGACGGCGATTTATTCCCAGGCGCTGTTGACACTCGCGACATCATGGAGCCAAGTGCATTCCTTAAGGAATATATAGAGATAGAAGCTGAAACATTTTAATTGAGACTTAAGCTATTAGTAACCAACCTTCCGCTTCCAATGTACATCATCAGAATAGTTTTCTCTGAAGTGTCATTCAAAACAATCAATCAACATGTTTCTTATACGTCGTCAGTAGGCCAAATGCAATGGTTGTATTCTTTAAAACGTTCCGGTAAACGTCACGAAAATGGCTGATCGTTGTTCACCTTTGATCCCGGAAATTCCTATATTAGTGACTCATTACCGTACCCTTCTAAAATCGATTACGGCATCAAAACACAGAGATTATGTGCGCACCAAAATGCGTTAACATCACATGTCAGTCTATACCCATTCCAATGTGTATCACTTCCCTGTATACTGTCACGGATAAATTGATCTGGGTGCATGTGGAACGGGAATACAAAGGTATTTACCGTCGGATGTAGTGTTGTATCATGGCAGATTATGAAATTTTGCTATTCAAAGAGTCTACAAATATCTGAAAACTTTTTTCAGGAAACGCTCTGTTGCGTTTATCTGTCGCTTAGGGAAACTTGATCGTAAAACTGGAAAGTGGTTGGTTGTCTTCCATTTTCGATTGACGCAATAGGAAGATTACTTGTTTGTGACTTGATAATAGCCACGTGTTGTTTGCGCAAAGCCTTTCAAATTGAAAATACTTTCTGGTCTGCTACTTGCCTCAGAACCCCTTTTCCTCAAGTCTGACTTTGAAGTCGACATTTGTCTGATACTTTGATGATATTTAATTGCGATCGATGTATTTGTACATCGGCCCTTAAAACGATAAATCATCCGAAAACAATGCAAAATGTCACATCGCGTCGCAATTCAGGGATGCATGAACTATAGAAATACTATACCGTATCTAGATGTAGAAGCATTGCGTATATCTAAATGTCAGTATGCACCAAAAACGAGTTGTAGTTTCGAATTTATGACGCTTTCACCTACTCGGCTCATGCAAGGAGTGGGATAGCCAATGCCCTGTACGCGAAAGCAATAGTACCTGTTGGTAGCCCCGATCACCGTGACAACCTTCGCACCCCGACGACACTGGCTGTCAAACAGCAGAGGAACAGATACCAATTTCAAAGTCTTAGATTTAACGCTGAAACTTGTATCGATTCCTCTGCTGTCTTTGATTTGACCCGATCGGTAATTGAACTTGGGATCAGAAAGCGGTGTAGTTAAACCTCTCAGCCAACTGAACAATGAAAGTTATAAAAACCTTCACCGATGTTGCGGAATTCGTCTCGTCAGATTACGTCGTAAAATATGGAAAGTTATCGCCCATAAATATCGCCTTACCCCAAAGAAAGAATATGTTGTTCATTATGATACATTAGCCTACGCCACGCCTATCGATAATTGTGAAGTTCCGGCTGTGTGCACTACCTCATGTCTATACTATGCTTGATAATCCCAATCCTCGAGCTTGAGCCTTGTGTGTTGCTATCCCTTTAGTTTCATTATTATTTTCCCTCTTCATTTCGTGATTGATTAATTAGTATGTTGGATATTTTATGAGAGGCGAATCGATAGAACAGCAGTAAAGGTGGGGAGATGCCATATTACTACGTGCAAGTTAATATGAGGGCCCATGGTGTACTAAATTGACTAAACAAAACTAAATTTAGTATACGCTTGGCCACAGAGTGGCTTATAATAACGATATTTACTCCGTCTTGGAAATATTGAAACGACGCCAATAAAATTTATTCACTTCACAACTGATGTGGGTGTAGGTTGGATGAGGGTCATAGGCAATGCAAGGTCCAAGTTGCCTGTCTCGAAATCTAATAGTCTCGTTAGAAAAATAACAATGAGGCTATAGTTAGAAGTTTTGTCTTCAACAGGACTTTTTCCGTTTGGAATTGGGAGCGTTGACAGATTTTCTTTCATGCACCTTGCACCAATCGAGTGCTTCTCATGGGATATCTGATACGTCTTGACATTTTAGGGTGTTGTCACTGACATTCGCTAATCGACCCGATTCTCAGGAGACATATAGATAGGAAATTGTGTAGAGAAAATGCGCATTCAACCAACATACTTCATCGCCTGGAGACTCTCTTTCTTCGTGGAGCTTTATTGATAGTAATCCACACGTAGCCAATAGCAAGTGTATTGTAATCATACGGGGTGGACTAGCTGTTGTTGCTATAGATCGAAATCTTCATTATAATATAGACCTACTCAGTAAATATAATATTCCCATGACGTATAGTATGTCGTGCCCCGTCCTTCCTGATTATTGCCCGGTCAGAGAGATAAGACAGACCCGGGGTTGGATCGTAGTCGGGTCTGTAATCGGAATAATTTCGCCCAAAATCATCATGCTACGTGGAATCTCTATTTCAATTAGGGCCAAGCGTCTGGCTGGATCAGTTTTACATCTTGCCAGTACACTCATGTGGTTCGGCAATGACGAAATCGTATCAATTGACGTTATTTTACAACTTGCGCGGTGGAAAACTGACATTGCCATGCTTCCGGTGTCAACGTAACTGATAGGTATCAACATATGGCTGCTCGATTACTTTAGCATGCAAGAAATCAATTAGCTACGTATATAGGTACATTTAAGACGATCAACTTGACGGCAATAGTGTTTTCATCTGTCTCATCACACGGTCGTAATTGGAGTGTTTGTGGGGGGAATGAATGCTTGTTTGTTCGCATTTATTTCTTGTGGTTTTGCGGAACTCTGTTGAAAAAATTCACATTCTCGGATTGTGCTAAACAGCATAAAAGAACAAAGATATGATGTTTTTACAGCAGAATCACAGCTCGAACAAAAAACGTTCATTACAGTATGATTCCATCAATCAGTGTTGAACATTTTCAACATAAGCATTCTTAAGTACTTTACCAAATTTCTCTGGTAAACGAGCCAAAATAAACAGGGTGACAAGAGGTAAATGCCGTTACGCCAAAAAGATCGTCACCTGAAATGCTCAATTTCAAAATCTTGTCACGTCAATACAATGCTAACGAAATGACTTGAATGAGTGTGGTTGTACGGGAAGAAACAAGCAAAGAATCACCCACCCTCACCGATCGATGTCGCGGGTCAACAAACAACCTTGACTATCGAAGGCGAACTCTCTTTCAGTCGGATTCAGTTACAGTTGGTGTTTTGGGAGAAATATTTTTCATTTGTGACTTCGCTTGCCATGACATTGAATTATGTTCTTTTGTTTAATATATGTCACTCACTACACGAGCGAATACAATCTATTTATGTTTACCGCTGCTCAGAACCTGATGGCTTCAATTTCTATCATTAGTCGTGCTCTGACAATGAAGTTCACAAGGATTTAACCCTGAGTGAATGCTTCAATGCGACATTACCTTGTTGCGGATGGGAACTAGTGTTTCAAACACGACTTGCATCGCCCAAAACCAGTGAAACGAATCAAATTGAGGAGATATACTGCTTATGAAATAACGATTTTAACAGGTTTAAGTACCTCTCGGAATGCGGAAATTGGTAACACAGTGTCCGACGCTTTCAAAGTTATGGGTTTTCAAGCCAGAAATCCATTTTGTAGACGGTACAGCGGAACACTCGGCGGGCATAGCAGAAGTTCATGATGGAAGTTGAGTCGCCGCTAACGCAGCAGATTTTTTTAAAAACGGCGTCGACACCTTAAATCCGGCTCCATAATTGATATCTTTGTGTCAGCTCGATACAGTTGACCCTATTTCATCTCTTAAAACGCGTGACCGTTTCGTGTTACGTCAGCGCAATGTGCTATCCGCGTTGTTTTGAGAGTTATGTGCACCAGTTCACAATAAAATTTTGGTTTTATATTTTCTTGTTGCTGTTGCTACATTTTCCTCATATTTCAGGCTCATCATCAGGCTCATTGCTATTCCACCTCAGAGCCTGCACGTAGGCCTGTGTCCGTTCGCTTGTCCACACGAATGAATTGGACTAAAACACTATTGCCGGCGGGGAAGACGGAAAGAGGCTGATATCCAACCTTGAACTTGAAAAATCAGAAAAGCTTTGATTTCCTGAAGTCGTAGAGCACCAGTCGTTATATATTGGTCATTCGGGGTGTTGTCATGTGCGGTTATTGCTTCCGGGCTATTGGCTTAGCGTGCGGATAAGAGTTGACTGTGTATGAACGTATCAACAAGCACCTTAACTTTATGCGGACAGTCAAGAGTCAATCTGTATGAGCTGGATTCGGCAGTATTCGTGACAAATATGATCTCTTTATATTAATATTGGCCTTTATAACATACGCCAACTATATATTTACATTTCAATAAAAGTAAGTATATGTATGAGTAAATACTACATCTATTTCACGAAACCGAATTGTTTATCAACTACGTCCGCGAATAGAGAGATGGAAAAATATTCCGCAGTTCGGCGTTTTCAGATTATCAACATTTTTCTTCACGCAGTCGCCACGCCGCAGAACACTGTGTTCTGTTTTTTTTTGTTACTAAATCCATGATTGAAGATTTGTAAGTTATAATCGTTTGCTAATTGAGATTTTAAACGAACTATCACGATCCGAGAAGCATCCTTGTATAAACCTTGCCCTTCCTGTCACACGATCTTATCATTGCAAATCAGACAAACAACCAGTAAGAAACGACGCGCATCACAGATGCTGTGGATCGACGACTCCTGTGTTATTGGACGTGTGGCTGATAACTTGGATAGATATAGACGCGACATAGCAGCCTTTCGAAGTCGCTATGGCTGGTGCAGGTAGCAAAGAAGTGCAAAATTACAGTGATCTCACACTTGCCGCCGATCAATTGCTAGAAATCTTCGCCCGCACGGCGATCGTTATCACATGTTATTGATTAATTGTTTAATTAATCCGGGAAGTCTTGTGAGTACGCTCCTTGGTCAGTTGTCTCACTGATTGAATGTATTTCAGTCTTGTCACCTATAATGCGTTGACGATACTGCTGTTATACGTCTTGCCCATCTTGCAATGTTATAAGCAGAGATCGAAAGTAGTGAATGGTGCGGAGTCTATAGCGTTTAGTATTTAGAGGAAATAAACAAACATTTTGACTATCATGAGTCGGGGGATACAGTTAATCAGCGTCGTTGTCTTTGTCGAAATCCAGCTGCAACTCAAGATATTTATGCCAATTTTGTAACATCAAAAGCTTCCCTAAGTGAATGATTGTTTCTGTTTATGAGGACAGTTAACGACGTATTGGTACTCACCTTTGAACTTACGAATTGACAGATATTGTATCTCATTTCCCATCTTCTAACTTGCGGCTTGTACGATAGTCTGTGAGCCGTTGCCCTAATAACATTTGGTAAGAGTATTTTATACAAATATATTCAAATCACAAGTTTCCAGCTGTCTTGAAGGATTGAAATCTCACTGCGTCACAGCGGCCTGTGCGTAGAAAGTGGGTGAAAGGGCATAGCATTTTCCTCTGTGAGTTTCATGAAAACAACAAGACAAATCTGTCTGTATTCATAACATATTGACGATTCGCTCATGAGATGCTAATGATCCGTAAGCTGTGATACTACGCATTTACATGGGTTGTTAATGACCCACGCATTTCGAATTTCTCCAGACTGGAATGTCGCTCAATCCGAGCCGCTAAGGCTACAGTGATGATTCTTGGCCATCGAGTCCTGGCGACGTCCGTGAGTCAATAAATTCTGAGGCCAAGGTTGCGGGTCGACATGACATTATTGGCATTGACATTATTCTTGACTAGGCCAAAATGGTGTCTTCAGTAGTTTGATGTTATCTTCCACACAATAGCGACTAAACTTTACAGAGTGCGGTGTGTGATTACTGAGTGTGATTTGACCTGGTGATGCAGCGAGACGCGACACTGTAACTCTGATTTCAAAATGTCTCAATCTCTCCCTATACGCCATTGAATACGTTTCTTTGCTCATCGTCATTACCCGCAAGTATATCGTGGGCGTAGGCAATGTTACACTCTGCTTGTTGCTCATTTAGAAGTTAGTTGTGAGGTAATGGATAGAATATTAGCAACCCTGGTAAGTTAAATACGAAGGCAGGCGTAATTCATACAACGGTAGGCCTACACGTTACGGAATACTTCAAGATTAACGAACTTGTCAGGAACTCAATCGCTGCTAGATTGTCGGATGTGTAATTGTATAGTGACATATCTCCATGCAGATCCGTTGTTGTCTTTTGGAACACCCACGTTCTGTGTTCGTAGAGACTGATAAAGATGTTTGTGTAATCTCTACTTCTTAAGCCTATTGTTTATGGCTAGGAATTTGTGATGAAAGTGTCGCATTTTTTGTCATAAAGTTGGGTCGTTCAGTTCTTTGTCCTTTGCTTGCCCCTGACGGGTCGCCATATTAATAGTTTACAATGCCACTATGATTAATGCATTTTACCTCCAAGGCAAACACGCTATCATATGTTATATGCCGCTAAGTGTTGGTGAGTTACACTTCGGTGAACCGGAAAAGCGATAAGACAGAAACTAATTTTTCTTTATTTTGTACCTGCCTTTCTTTTACGCACTTGATGTTGTGTAGATTAGTGTATCTTGAAGTTTTAATCATGTTCATTTGATTTTCACGTGGCAACTCATCAATTATCAGCCGGGTTATATACAAAGAAGCTGTGTTGCGTTGACAAATATATATGCTACAAACGTCGCCTCTGTGGTACAAAATGCAACAACTTATTCAAGACTTTGCGCTTGTTCTGGTTCCTCTTTCCAGATTTAGGCTGACTTTTCTTCATGGCCCGTTGGTAAATCTTCGTCATCAAGATCGCGGTGATTCATAGTCTCAAGGATAGTTTTAAGTACTAGTAATAGCTGAGGCACGCATATACCATCTCATTACAAGAAAGTGGGTGATGGATCAATGGTCTTGAACCTCATTGTCCCAAATGCAAATGAAACCGACAGTGTGATAAACATGCTTAACATCACGAGGGTAATTTTCATGCCATTGATGTTGTCAATAACACATAAATTTTCCCGGATTTTATGCTGGCGATTGTCATGACAAGGCTTGTGACTGGGAGCGAAAGTATCGGCTCGAATCATATCCTGTTGGTACAAATCCACAAATCGAAACGCCGTCCAATTTTTTGATAATCATAAATACAAAAAGACAAAAGGGTTGAGTCAAGGTAACGAAAATGTGTTTGTCAGAATCGATTCCTCTTAGGAGTTCTTCCCGTACTCACTTTTCATCTGCAAAGATAATATAGTTAAGGGTGGTGGAAGCAACATATTTCGCCCATCTTGTCATTGTCTAGATTACAAACACCGCATCGAACTGACGGATCGAAAAATGATAACTACCAAGCCCCGGTAGTGATGATTGTGAGAGTTTAGTAAAACTTGGGCGGTTGATCAAACTTATTTCAAACTGACCTCAAAACTCTTTAAAAGTTACCCACAACGAGGAGAAACAGTGAGTGGGTATGAATAATGTCACTGTGTTTGTTTAAGGACTTTTCATCAGTGAAAACGCTGACTTGAGTCTTCTACAAATTAGTACTAAATCACTGGAAAGATAGAAAAGTATACAAAAATAAAATAATTCCACAACAACGCGATTGTCAAAACAACCTCGTCATTTCTAGGGATAATTAAGCCAAATTAATATCTGTTCGTGCACTACAACTACTGAGTTTGTCAGCATTTTGGTTTTCGCTCTGCTGCCTTTCGTGATTCTCCTCCCGCGGTTGTTTGGATAAGTCCATCCTGACGCAAGTGCTTTCTGGCGTCATGGCTCTGGACGCGTCTCGCAACTATAAATCAGAAAAAAAGCTGTTTACGGGGAGATCTTTCTTGCACGAGATAGACTGGTGCTTGTTTATGAAAAGATAGCTTGATGTTTTATGCCTAGGTTTTCAAATGCGTCAATGTCATTCAAATCGTAATCAAATTGAGTAAATAGGCGTGGGAAGGACGATCCAAAATCCAACCGTAGTTTATAGTAGCAAAACAGTCAGGGGTTGCTGTGGTGGTATTGTTTTACGATGTCACCTAGATATGATAAATTTCACAACTTCTGCATATATATATATACTGTATATGTATATGCATTGTGATTTCAATACAATATGGCTTCACACCCGCAGCACCACAGAGATTACGACCACGCCCTCTTTTCTTGCTCAGAGCCAATACTCCCTCCGTACTTCACCGATGGTGGTTCTCGTTTATCAGTCTGCCCACTATCATTCGGACATCATGTTGAATAACTATCAAATTTCAAGCCCTGTATCCGTATATCTAGCAAGATGATATTGAAACAAGGCGTCCATTATGTAAAATGTTTCGTATAAACTATATACCTAAACATTTCAGACGCGACATAAAACGCATCATTTGTCCCGGTAATGGTTTGTAATTGGCACATAAGAAAGTGAATTGTAATGCGCAATTCGCAAGACATAATTTCTCATCATAATTGCATCTTTATCGTAATGATTCGCCAATATAAAATAAAATCATCCTTTCTTATCTTGCATTTGACATGCAGGCATTTCGTTTCGTTCAGCGCGATGAATTTGTTGATAACATAGTTTGGTCAAGACCACCGTAATGTACGTGATAAGTATCTTCTAATGAATAATATCGTCGTTTCTATTGCAGAGTGCAGTGCGACCTCGGTGCTGCACAGAGTATCAAACTCGCGATCTGTCACTTCTAAAATAAACAAACATCGTAAACCGTATCCAAATAGTACGAACATGTCGTAATAATCGCCCCGGAACTACATTTCGTTGATCATATCAAGTATACTGTGAACTCAATAACTATAAACGACTTGATATGTACAACTGTTTGATGACAACTGCGATATGACATTTATATGAAAATGGAATTTCGCGGCGAAGATCATTTGTACAAAAGCACGAAATTTCTTCAATGCTATTCCCTAAATTCCGCCGCTAATTTTTACATATTCAACGGTAGCCCTACAGTACAATACGCAGTGGAATTTTGAGTAACAAGAAAAGAAAAAGGGACCCCGTCTGGATCTCATTTCTTTCAAATAACTACTGTGTTCCACTTATTTGATCCTACCTCCATTGAGACCACTCTTCAAACATTTATACCACAATATCAGGCAAGGAACATCGATCCCAGCTCGTTGGCTGGTATCGAACCCGCAAGGCGCTTCCCAAACAGAATTCACCAAGCTCTCTCTCTCTCTCTCTCTCTATGTTACCTTTTTTTTATGTATTGGTATGAGGATCAGCAAAGGAAAGCGATACAATTCACCGATTTTAAAAGATGCATCTCCTCAGTGTTCCTATCATACTGTTATTGTCATCGGAGGATTTACAATACCCTTAGTGATAATCCTGACATAAAACAAAATAATACCGCATAAAAATCATTGTAGCGTGCGAGGTTCTGTCGCTGTTCTCTCTCTCTCTCGCCCTCTGTGGTTCCATCGAAGCATGTCAGTGGGTCAAGAGGTCAAGACCTGCTTCAAAGTGTTGTCGGAGATGATGGGATTGTCTGCGCGATTCGCAGACCCTGATTTTTAATTATTGTTGGGACCAGGTTATGATTCATAATTGGTGTATGCATAATACTGATGGCCTGTGAGGACTGAAGTGTCGCGTATATAGGGTCCTTTGATCTTCGTCTCGGATTGGTAGAAGGAATTCGCCAGAAGCAAAATTTATCACAAAGCCCAGTCAGAGTAACATCATCCTTGCATGTAACTTGTTTAAGATAAGAAATTCGATATGGTCGCGTCTCAATTAGCAGTAAACTAAAATAGTCAGTGCCATAAGACTTGGTTTAAGATAATGCGCTGGAAACAACTTGCCCGATTAGATAATGTCTCAAGATTTCACTGAATCGGGTCATTCTAATTTAACATGATGCGCATTTTTATTTATTTAAACAAAGTGACATTATCTGCGTGACTGTCGTCAGTTATGTGGCATAAATTAGGCACGAATTTATCAATACTTTGCATGTAAGCAAATATAAGATTTTCGATCTCGCCGTGATTTGATAACTGTAAATATGAAAGCTTATCTAACCTTTACTTCAACTCCTGTTGGTACCGAGTGCCATGGCCCTCTAGATATGTTTCACATGGCTGCTAATTGCCTAATTGCTGTAAGTTTTGGACTTGGTTCATGACAGAAATTGGAAGTGAGCTAAAATGAGTGACTTCTGATTATGTCAATTGATAAATATTAATTGTGCCTACCGTTCACTATCAAATTTTCTGTCTGAATCAACCCCTATCCATCCCGCAACGACCTCAGGGGACTGTTCGCACTTTATAGGAGGCGAATGAGTGCGACCAATACAGCCGATGTGATTCAGCTACCAAGCTAAGCTTTTGCGTTGATAGTACATACCTTTAGCGCTATACAGTAGTTCTCCATGTGCTTCTACAGGCGTATGTCCCTACCCCATCAATACAGAGATAATGTATTCGTCCAATTATTTGCATTTGATGAAACGTGATGCACTAATTACCGTTATCAGAGGCCTGGTTCAGCTGGGTGTACAATTGGCTGCATTGTAGAGCTTAGAATCAAAAGAAGCTGAGTTGATTGCGCATTTTGTAATACAAGCAATAAGGTAACGGTATACGGGGAGCGGAGTCGTCACATAGCCCTATCACTGCTTATACCCTACTCAACAGAGTCTAGTAGACAGACAGAAAGAGCAGATTATTTCGTCTCACCAAGGAAAAGTGAAATTGCGGTAAGGAGAGGGTAACGTCGTTGTACCCGCGAAGTCAGCTGTTATCTGGAAAAAGTAACAGCTTGAGGTTATAGTCTTGGGCGTGTGATCCAAACTTCTTGAGGATTCCTTATATTCTGTTTTCTCCTCCTGTCGGAATTGAAATAGCAAGCTAGAACACTAGATGGGTGGCATCTATTGCGCAAGCGCATTATCAAGCCGCTACTCGCATGCCTGTAACAGTTGTGGTTCCAGACCTAGTAGGAGGCCATTTCTTCTGTCGTCGCGAAGTATTTTTGATTCTTCGTTAGTGCATAATCTCTTTTCACAGCAGGAAATTAACTTCTCAATTTATAAGGGAGTACAGGAAGATCGACTCTATAATCGCTTTTAGAAACTAGTTATGTCTTGTCACTTGCGTCGTAGGCTCGTAGCGTGAGAGGACACAGGCTTTACGTCGCTATGAACAATTCCCATGAGATCACATGCTGAGTATATGTATTTACTCCTTTTTAAAACTAGTTACAAACGCTTAATGCGACATTTCATCGCTCAGAAATAAAAGAGCTACGCGGAAGGAACGTTATCACTAAGCTAACCACTAAGAAAATGAAATATATAATACATACTGTATATCTGATCGTCACTGACCTCACGCAGAGTTGGAATTCACACCAGCAGAGTGTCAAGTTTGACGGTAACGAACTATGCAATGTTCGTGACGTTATTTAAATGTGATGACAAGGGGAGTGGCAAGATATCATACAAGCATCGGAATGAAGAGCTTTGTCAAATGTGGTTGTTAGAAGCTCTTATGAACATTGAAATCAAACCGTATAAACTAACACCAACTTAGCGTAAGCACTTCATCCAAAGAGCGATTACACTCCCAGAAAGTATGAATACGTGAACGATAATAAAACCCCATCTCAGGTGCAATTTCGCCTATGTTGTTTGGACTTTTAACGTTCGACTGGGTGGATTCTGTTTATATATACTGTAAAGCATTCGCGCATGGCATGGGGGTGCGATGAATTTCTGCAAAATTTGCTACCCCACAATCATAGAGCGGTATGCGTCCGATTTTAACGAATATTCATAAAGTTGCATTCGATCTATACCAATGATATTCTAGAGACGTGGAATTTACAAGTGGAGTGTAAGGTACAACCTCGCCCGCTGAATCTGCTCCGTTCTGCAGATGTGCTTAATTACATCGTATCTCCCATCATCGGATTTTATGCATGATATCCTGATTGGTGTCTCGATTGCGCGACTAATCAGCCTTTCGATAGCGATATCTTTAAAGCCAGATCCGTAGGCAGGAAGTAGCCTAGCGTAGCGGCGCAGGCGTAAACGCTCAAGAGATCTCGTTATCAAACCGATGAGCGAATATCGTGACTCCGGTTGCAAGTTTAATCCGAACGGCAAGCGACAGCGACACTACACATCTCACCAGTTACGGTGTATAGGCCATGCATTGTAATTAAACGGGGCCCCAGATGAATTACAACTTGAGAAAAGGCGCAAAACCGTTATTCGTACGAACATAGACTGCCTGTAAAAAAATGCCATGTTAATGAGTTCTTTTTTCGCCAAACTGAACATGTCGTGACATGGAAGATAGCGTTTACTCCAAGTACTTTTTGAGCAGTATGTTTTACCAACGGATACCCCTTAAGGAAGTTTTAGAGTGGTCCTCACGACCGTTGTCGGAGCGTCGTAACTTTTCTGATATTAGCATGTGAAGAGATGAAATAAAAGGAAAGGTTATGCCACAAGAAGTATTTTGATGACACACGCGCTCGATTATGAACACTCGACTGACTTATCGCAGCTAAGTCAATAAAACAAGTCGTGTATGGAGATGGTTCGGGCAACGATAACTATTCCGCCGTTACGACCTTGACCAATAAATATTTAAATGGTCATGACAACGGGATCTTCATATAAATTCGAAAGGATTAGTACCATACCTTTAAGACCGTTGACATGATGCAAGCTTTTTTACTGTCATGTCATAGAGATATCGCACAATTACAACGACATTTGTCAACTGTCTGGTATGAGGTCAAGGATCCAGTAACGTTCACCAATCTTTTTCCACGAGCTCAATCTTCAGAAACTGAGATCACCGCGAACCATTGCATTCGGTGAATCATTATTACGATCGCAGCTCGATACCCAACCCAGCCAAACTGTTACTTGTCCGCTTGGCAGTCAGTATTGGGGAGAGTGCAGAAGGTTGTGGTTGTGATATGGGCTATAAACCGAAAGTATCGACACGTGTAATAAGCATTGACCTGGGGTACATGACCTTAGTAGTTGAAAACCCTATAAATCCAAAAACAACAACAACTCTCTATGGCATTGAGAATAGAGAATTTGCGTACTGTAAGATCTGATTCGAGGCAGAGGACGAGACTGAGAACAACAGCTTGTATGTCTTTATTAGAAAGGAAACCGAGGCCTACGCTTTAGATATCAGATTTAGGCTTGCATGTTACTGTGTCATAAACATTACAGGACATGCTTGAATTTGAATATGTGGCCATAACAGTATATACATGCAGTACGCATGCATTCATATGCTAACCACCATTACATCATTGTTTCAATCCCCAGACATAACTTCACCAGCACAGAAACGTATGACTTAAATATGCGTTAAGTCTACAACTTACAGTATAGCTCTATGATCACGATACATGGGATATGTCTTTTGATAAGATGCAGGGATTGCTGCGGTTTTGCTGAAGTAACGTTTTAACTTGTCAACTTAAGAGAAACAAAAGTTCCGTATCTCGACAAAATTACTCAAAGAACTTGATCCCAAGCAGGTGACAGGGTTTACACTTATCAACTAATTCACGGTCTTTGACGATAGCGCTTTGGGTCTCTTATCTCGTGGGTGGCAGAAGATTTAGGAGGACATCTATCAAAACATTGTCCGATACATTCGATTGCAAAATGTAGACATTAGAGTCCATTACTTCACATTTAGTAACAAATAGCGTTCGTTTAAAGTTTGAAAATTGGTCTCAAATTATGATGACAGTTAGGTATGAGCTTAGAGAGTGAACAGCCTGCGTAAATCGGATTGGAAGCTATTTCGTATGGCGGATAACGTGATGGGTCGTCACGAATAAGGCAGCGGGTTATGTTCCCTATACCCTATTATATGTTTTATAAAGTCGTGGAGTGGGATTTTACGGTAGGGTTAGTTACGTTCCATCACGCGAAGACGACAGAAATTCGCTTCTTTGAGAACCCAAACAGCGATCAATAAGAAAATTAAAATTCCTTTTTCAGGCAGGAAGGATCCTAATACAAACAAAACGACAAAACTAAGCAATGTCGTTACGCCTAAACAGAGACAGTGATGATGTACGTTCGCACTAAAATTGACTTTCTGGTGAAATTCATTCAACATATCCCTAGCGGTATCTACGAGACAAATACTTTTGATCAATCCTCCAATAAACCAAGGAATCATGGCATATAATAGTCCGTCCTGTTATACACGGCCAAAATAACTGAAACCTATATGCTTATTCTGAAGATAGATAGTAGCTTGTATACTCGTAAATTGATGACGGGACGTGGGTGACAAGTCTTGTGATGTGTATATTGAGGGAGCTTTTATCGTTGAACTCGCGCCTGCGTTAACTTACGTACTCGCTTCAACCGTACGGGCCCTCTAAGATATTACAGCTTTGTGAAATGAAGCTGTGGCGTTCATCAGATAGCGCTAGGTTTTGTCCTGTCTTGCCGGCTGACAATATAAGAGCAAAAGACGATGATGGGCGCCTATACGCCACGGTGAGAGCAACGATTCGCTAAGATACTGGTGATTATGCCAGCTACCCTACATACAGTATATCGGTACCATAAGGTAACGTACTTCTTACTTTTGTTACTTAAGCGATATTGCGATTTCCATCCACTTCGTATGAATGATACATTATTATAGTGGTGTTATACTGAGCGCAATCACGTTTCCACTGGCACGGTGTTTTGTTAGTCGTAAAAGGCTTAGAGCTAATCTCTGAAGAGGTGGCGAAAACCGTAACAACATTACAGGTGACTGCTTATTCTATCTCCTTCATTTGTCCCCTATGTGATCACAGTGCATGCTTCATCGCTTGTCACAGATTACTTAACTTCGATCACCTAACTCCTACTGGGAGAAGGAACCTAATGAACTAAGGCCGACCATTCTCAAAATCTTTACAATTGAATTCAAAAATACCGGACCAATAACTTTCGCCGGTCGGTTTACATATTCGAAATTCGATTTGGCGTCAAGCAAGATGACGCTCTTGTCAAAATTGACCCTATGGTTGACCTATTTACGAGTCAAAACCAAGACTTTAATATTGGCATTCATTCCATCTCGTCCCGGCTGTTAGTATTGGAAGTGTGTGTACTGTGGAGGGTGCAGTTGTAATCGTGTTCTGGGATATAAACAGGAAATATCGGTATCGTGTACTATAAGAATTGACGATATACTGTAAATTCACAAGAACTTACGATTTCGGTACAACCCACTTTTTGGTGCAAACTTCCATGCCAATGCAAAAAAAATTTCACCGGTTTTTTCGGGTTTCCTACGTTTCGTAAGTAATGATTGGCGGGCGACGTGGTGAAAACGTGAAGCTGCGTAATTTCTGCATGGGACGTAACTACAAATTTACCAAGAATAAATGCCATTCGAGCGCGCGTTCGCGTGGGGCACTAGCTGTTATTCGATTACGTTAGCCTCCACTTTTTGAAAGAGCTAGTATCAGTAGATTATGGGATCAGACCCCACGGATGCTAGAAAAAAAGGCATTCTATCATTATGCTGTACGGTTGGGCACTTGAAAAGTAAAAGGCACTTTTTCGATCCCTGCTTTCGCTTAGTTAGATGTTGCATGAGCTAGGTGTATATGAAATGGCATCTCTCGATTGGTCGTGATGGAATATCAAAATGAGATGTAGTCGTGAAACCACGCAATCGGCTCAGTTGATATCAAATGTCTCCGGTATACTGTGAGTAAATTGTCGCCTGCTTGTGTCGAGTCAGGGACTGATCCGATGACTTTTCTCAATGGTGTATAATTTATATATAGTCGGTGCGCATCTGCTGTAGCGAAGTGTAGGGTATCGACGCTGTATCTTCATCGTGGATACATGAGCTCATCTATATAATCATTACCAAAAATTCCGCCTATGTAAGCTAAAATTTATAGGTTATTTCAACGCAGACGAGAATCTTATTTAGGGTTACGTATGTGTCTGGTGTAGCCGCGTTACTTACATCGGTAGATATGCTTCCTAAAACCGCCGAGACGACCTCGAATCAGCCGCCGGCTGTACGCAGATCATCGATAGAACCGATACTATAGAAATCAGTTCGGGTACACCTATTATTAACACCAAAAGCGTTCTAGAACATGTATTGCCTTGTTGCTAACTCGATGTCCGGCAAAGTCTATTCATTGTTATGATAGAAAAGTGCGTTTGTGTCGCTGTATACTTTTGTAAAACCTCTGCGGGTGTCGTGCCATCGATTCAACATGGTAACGAATGCGTCGGCCATTTTATCATCGTCACTGAAGAACCTCTCTTGACGTTTTGTGTAAGCGATGTTGTAATTACAGGCCTCTTCAATCGGGACAAATGACATGCTTCTATGAGTGTCACCGAAAATAAATCCCTCTGCATTCCATATTATCATTTCGAAGACTGTAATTGTGTAAGCAAATCGCTATTTCGATGGCACAAGGATAAGCATGAAATGTATATACAGCAGTTTAATTGTGAAGCGATTAATTTGTAGGACAGTCGCAAGTGGTATCTGATTTTAACTTTAATGCGAATTATTGATAATTTGATGGAGGCGTTTGGAGTTTATCAATACATTGAAAAGGATCAGTGAAGGCGGTGGGGGTAAATGTTTTAAGTGCCATGGGCAAACGCAGGCTTTATATCGTGGCTTTGGGTAATAGTCACAGAACAAATAACCAGATTGAGTGGTTGGTTGCCTATGTCGACTGGTTGTAGTCCAGTCGAGGAACTATAAGACTCGGTGTGTAGTCAGAGACGAATTGGAGCTAACAAAATGGGGGCAACAGTACTTGCGTCAATAAGTTATTTCGCAGGTATAGGCAGACTGTTATTGCACAGGTTTAGACGTGAGGGTGACGAAAAGAGCGGGCCCTCCTAACACCAACCATCACAAAGTAGCTGACGCTCTCGATCACGCTCACGCGCATTGCATTAAATATTTGTTTAAAAATATTGAATTCTCAATGATAGTTCCAATGTTATTGGATTTATCAGTAAGACAGAGCTGTATTTCTATAACGGCCGTAGTCCAATCATCCAATCCTTGCTTTATGTCATCACTGCTTACTTTATTCCCTTTGAATAAATGTATTTAGGAAGCGTTAATGTACTCGAGGTGGTATTTTACGGATAAAAGTCGGGATTCGAAATTATTTCTGACGAAATTGTGAGATCTGTGAGCCCTAATCCGCATCGGCTTTTCAGCCCGACTGCTTCTGATTTCACGTATTGAAGTTTAATAATATATTATCAAGAATCTCAACGCAATTCTCTTCGGCAAGGGGACTGAGTCGTGATTAAAATTGCTCTAAGCCCGCGTATCTATTCGAAATCACATTAGTACGTGTCCGCCACTTGAGCGTAACTGTTAACATAGGAATGTATATTTAAGGATGGTGCAACAAGGTCCAGGTCAACACGTCACTGGTCACCTACATGATCGCACTAAAATGAGGCCATTCGGCGTGAATGGGGCGCCATGTGAGCTCATCATGTATCAGCAAGAGTAAAAATACTCTCCCCGCAGGGATCGGTGCCAAGCGTCAAGTTAATGGGTTGGGAGCGATACTTCTAGTATTTATCAGAAACCAAATCATGTGCAATTATCACGCAGCAGAGCCCACTCGACGAAGGTCAGTGCCGAGGGAAGACGACTGTCGACGGTTTAATTAGTCTCCGGTCACACTCGGCAAATTAGATACAAGTCAGTTTGTAATTTCCCGGGTGCGCAAAGTTAATAAGACATGCTTGCACGATTTATTTGTTGAGGACGACAGCCGGGCTCTATATGAAAGTATAGGTATTGATTGAATATTTCGTCTCGTATTGAACACTGAACAGATTATGTTGACCGTGCCTGATCAGTTTCATGCGCGCAGTGAATTCAGACTTAATCCAAATGACACTCAGCGTATTCTTTCATATTGTTTTATCAACCTCTTTCAAAGTAAATCACACAAGACCTCTAATGAATAATCATATAATATCATTTTTAAACAGAATATATATATAGTCTTATGGTTGCTTGTACAACGAGAGGAAACGACAACTGCTTAAGTACAGGACGGTGAAGGACACGACGTAAAGGTAAGAAGATTAAATTTTAGGGGCAAAGTAGTAGCAACGGCTATGCATCTTTATGATGTTGGCTCTTTGTGGTCAGTGAGTCACATCTACCTTGCAACCTAAGTAGACCATATTTATTATTGCGATTCTTGTATATTCTATCGGGCAAGATTTGCAACACTAGTAACAGCCCTCTTGTACTGTTGCGGGCTCTAAAAGAGTAAAAAATGTACAGAACTTTTGCAGCGGGGCGAGAAAGCTACCGTACATAGCTCCAGATTGGAGCGCAGATAGTCTCAACCGGCTGAATTGGGTGTTTGATTAGTTGATTGATTGACTGAAGATAAAGTCAAACAAAAAGTCTTATCCCAATCGTAAATTGTGACTTTCAAGATAAGTTGAGCAAAAAAGAAATATGACATGTGCGCTGCATATTTATCATAGAAATTATGCCCAGCATCCCGTCACTTTTTCGCTGATAAAATATAGAAACTCAGAATTAGGCTCACCTTGTGAATCGCTTCCTGAGTTTTATCGTGACATCAAAAGTTCCTTTACACGTTCTGCTGCTTTATTTTTGTCTGGTCAAATCTGATACGTCCCTGTCTTGACACTGGGGGTCGTATGATTGAACTTTCTCATCGTCCAAACGACGAGATTTATGAATTAATTATAGCCGGCTATCCTTTCCCCGTTTATCGTTGAAATTTCTTGATTTGACGAGATTGTACCCCCTGTCAAATGACACTGGATGAGTCACACCTTTGATCAGGGCACCAGGGAGATTTTATCCCTTTCAAAAATTGCAGTTTGCTCTTAATTGAGGTTCAAAGCTCCGGAAACTTGTGAATGTATTGGTTCTAATGCACAATATTTATTGAATACGAAAAGAAAGAAAAAGGCTGTACCTGTTACTTTTTTGACTTACAGTATGTTGATTTTAAAAAGTTCGGCACTTTGCTCTCAAGGCTTTGTGGGGCCAGGTCACGCTTATGTGCATAATGCAGAAATTGCAACATGCCAACTTGAAACAAAAACTCAGAAGCCTTTTCTTAATATTACAAAATTCAGACAATTCGTTGATGTTGCTTCGGCGGTTCGATTGAATGATGGAGTGGGTGGGTCACGAGGAGGGAATAAATGTGGATCATGAAAAAGTATAATGCTTCTCCAAATTTAACGTCCAGTCTTAGTTTATTCCTGATATATAAAATTATTAGGCACTTTTTCTCAAGAGTGTAACCACAAAATCAAAATTTCCACCTGCAAGCAATAATAATAAATAAAGAGCCGCCGGTTGTTAATCTCTCTCTCTAACCGACATCTGTAAAATGAGCGACGTCATTTTATTAGCCGCTTGGAAAGAAAGACTCAAGTCTTTATCCAGTCTATATCAGGAACATCTTACCAGGAAATGAGAGGCTAATTAGTATTTATTGATACTAACCGATGTAATGACTGTTGCAACTAATTGACAACTAGACGTTTCATTGCGACGGTTTTAGGAAGTCCGGGTTGGCTCATGACGTAAAAGCACTTTATTGCTATATTCAGTTGCCTTACAGATATGAAAGTTACACCAGGATCAAAAGTAAAAATTTGGTTGGGTCTCAACCAAATTGTGCATAGCTGAATATATGTACAGTGCAAAAAAAAGCTTCCAACTAGCATTATGCCAATAATGACATTATTTCGTGGTGTCCTGCGCGAGGAACCCACAAACGAAGATTACACCTAGTCGTACAACTTCGGAACGCCTAGTCAATGCGCGTATTTAAATTTATTATGTAGTGTCGCAAAATAATTCTATAGGGTACGTCACATCCGACCTCCAGAGAAAAGCACCAACGACTGTGTTTTCGAATAACGACTAGTTTCTATACGCAGACGTTCATACATCGTAGCTAAATTATAACTATAGACGGCCATTGAGAACTCGGGTTTGACAGCCGCAATTGATCTATCTGTGAGCTCTGTATATCCTTATTAATCCTCTTTGGGTATGACTTTTTCCCAGACAATATATATTTTTACAATAAAATCCGATGTGTCACAGGGAGCGAAAATTATGTAAAAGTACAAATTCGACATATTTATTAATTATTTCCCTTTAATTCGATCAATATCATTTATGACTGGTTGCATTGAATTGTCACGGTGGATCGTCATTCGATGTATTAGCGATTGATTTAAAGTTTAGTTTCAAAATGTTGTATTTTCGACCAAAGACTGCGAGGCAGCGCTTCCGACCATAATGCGATTCTAAATAGTTATGGCTCACACCGAATCATAAGACGTTACGTCAAGAAGGATCAACTTTTCTAAATTTTAAGAGTACACAGAATATGCCTGGAATGAAAATTTGAAAAATGTTGGGAAGATAAACCTTATCATTTTAGGTTTATCAATGAAGCTCCTCAACTTGAACTAGGGTTTAGCTCCTGAATAAGCCCTTTGCGTATCTATGAAGGGCGTACATTAAAGGAAAATCGCCTTCAGTTTTTTGTTTATAACCGACTATCATAATGTTGACGGTTAAAGCTAGTTTAGGCCGTAAACACAAATTTATCATACCGCCCCGCGCTTCATGCCGAAAATTCGTTTCATCTCAAGCGACGACAGACTTAGGATGGATGTGTTTAAATCACTTCGACTTTTTTGGCATCATTACTCTTCATAAACCAATGACTTTTTAGCTTCGTGGTACGGCTAATCCGGACAGATAATGGGGTCTTGAAGGGTAATCACCACTGTACAAAATCAACAGTAATCAACCGTACTTGGGTCTCGTTCGTTTATGCTTTTCAAAAACAGCCCCCCTAATGCCTATCATCACTCATGGAATTTCACAGTTCACTAATCTATTCGTAAATTTTTTCTTGCCATCATGTTTTTAGGACTTTTGCTTTTGGTATTAGATCAACATAACCAGCAAAATGACTGGCTTTTTTCAGAAATTAACGAAAAGATATATTATTTTTAAAAGACGGATTAGAAGAATACTTTTGCGATAAGCAAGATTGAAACTGTTTGTGTCTAAAAACACACCACCGATAAATCACCGACGGGGACATTACGTTGACGAATATTTAATTCGATTATGTCCCATAAAACGCGAAGACATCGCACTGACGTGTGTTTTGGGGGGCAACAAATCGCAAACAAGATTGTCACTTGTATCGAGAAGTGACCAGCGAGATAAAACAAAGTTTTTGGTGACGACGCCGCGTAGACTACCCCCGACATCACGGCTACTAACTATCGCTCATTTCATAGTTACATGTTACTGTTTATCATTTTGTATCATCTCAGTGCGTGTGTTCACCATATATAATTAAAGCATGTCTGGCTGTACAAAGAGCAGGCCAAAACGGATAAATTGTATTTTATCGTACTTTCACGGTACATTATGTACCTCTTTTAAGTCCTCTGAATTAGATGCGATGAAATAGCTAACATGGAAATTTTAAGGGTCACGTATTTTATAAGGCTACATATTCGAACAGAGACGAATAGCATGTGCTTCAGCACCAAAATTAGTTTTTTGATATTCGACTCTACTACTACTGCAGAGAATTAGGCCTACCTAACCTAACACGCTTATAAAGACAATCATATGTCCATTAGAATAACGAAAAAGCATAAATTTATAATATTTATATCAGTCAGTACACCTTCAATTTATTAGGAAACATTCAACTTCCATACACACAACGTGAACGACTGAGAGTCTTTCGGGGCCGAGACGAAACGATTCGCGGACCAACATGCATATATTGATAACGTCACCTATAGTCTGTGTTGGGCCGGGTAGACGGTTCGACACATATGGAGGTGAAATGAATAATTGACAAAAATTAATTAATAAATTTATAAAATTTTATACATAAAGCCCTAACTTAATGGAAACTTCGTGAATCTTGGTTGATTTCATCGTCCTGTCAGACCGTGAGAATAATTTCGATCTTGGATAGGTTTCCAAGCACATTAACACGGTCACAGTGTTAATTCTTGCCTCGACATAGCAGGCATCAAATTCGTGAGACTTGATGTCATTAGCGATAACGGAATCCTGTTACCTTAACCATGAAGCGAGGAAGCGCACGACCAATAAAACAAAGGAGCGTAGAAAATCTTGACGCGATAACATCTCTCGCGGGGGTTGTCATATGAGCGACTGCAATCCATTCGTCGGAGCTTGAAAGATGGTTAAGGAACCTAAGATATAGAGTGCGTAAACTGATCTTGTCGTGTTTTGTTAGAAGGAAAGCATGCAGTTCGCAGGATTTTTAAAAGTCAGACTGAATTCACGAAAGCACATCATTTATCTTAAACTGTTACCGCATATCACCGTACCTCTAACAAATCACAATCATATCTAAATTATGAGCTACTGTCATCTGTCAACAAGCAGTTGCCTCAATAGAAATTGTACAGACGATTCACCACAGAATTTAACGTCCAGCCTTGCTTTATTGAGAATTATAACATTCACAAGCTTTGGTAGCTCCGCTTCTTCATCAGGTGAACGTAGAATCGGCTCTACCGCATTCCTCGGTAGAAATTTGTCTCATGTAAATGAAGTATCTGGAGGTGTGGCTCACAGTTTCAGTCTACAATTTATTGAAGGCATTGTGTGGATCGCAGGCGAAATTTCTGGACATTGTCTGTCAAAGTCTGTGGTTTACGATTTTTGTCCCGTAAAGACGACAAGTTCTGTAAACTACTTAATCGCATTAATACTCTGCGCAGGCTTAATCTTAAACAGCTCTTGAAGCTCAAAGGAAACAGATCGATTTGGGGGAAACGACATTAACCAGTCACACGTCGATGTACGATGCATTAACAGACACAACTGCGCGATTGCCACCACGACAGAACCACATATGTGCGGAAGTAGGAAATTTATCTCGTAGTTTTGTCACATGACATGTAGGGTGAGCGGGAGGGAGAGGGATCGAGAGCGGGCGCGCTTATTTCGCTTCGTGAAGTTTGCATTGCGTCCACTGCACCATCTCAAAACTCGAATGATAAAACTTTACAAACACGACAATTGCGATCAATTTTGCGGTATTTCTGACTCTCTATTTTCGGCGTCACATACAACAGGAGCATTTCAGCCGATTAATGTTTAATATTTATAAACTGCTCCCCTTAAAACTTGTCAAACCATTGTGAACTTCCATGCGCTTGGAGATGTTATTAATTTTATTCTCACTTCCACATATGACAGTGTTAGACTTGGTGTGAGATAAATTTGGAGCTGATGACTTCAACAAGAAATAGGAATTCTCGTCGAGACCCATCTTTGTATACTCTCAGCGATATCAACTTTGAGAACTTGTTTATGTTTTCTCATATATTTGTCACGGTCCTACATGCTTTAGGTGATGTGCGTTTGCATAATTAAACGGCTGACATTATTATTTTAATCGGGAGGATAATATCTGTCTTGTACACCGACGGAAATTTCACGCCTTTGCTGTCATTGAAGTAATAGACAACGTAAACTTTGTGTACCTTAAATAAATGAATTATTAAATGGCGCACAATGAGGTTCAAAGACTCGCTTGCCAACGACTACCTCGGACTGAACGTAACGGGAAAATGAAGCACAATTTTTGAATTTCAACTGTGTTGGAGAAATCGTGAATGTTGCCACAGATCACAGACATCAGTCATTTCCTTAATACAAATAAAAACCCGCACTCTTGTACTTTAACCTAATAAGGCAGTGAGCCTGTCCGTCAAGTGTCAAATTGAGACATAAGCTGACTTAATTTGTGACAAGTACTCCTTTATGCTACATAAAGATTTACGATTTATCAACTCATGGAATTGGGGGTATTATTGCCACCTAAGCTAAATCATCGTAATGATGTACTGTATGATAAGAAAAATACGAAATCAAATGACATTGTTGTCCTCCTTAACCTGTTCTTTGCCAAATATTGATTTTTAAATGTTCTGTTTGATTCCAGCTTGTTCTTTGATATTGAGTCTATTATTTTATTCGTGGGTAGATAAAACAATGGCTGTGATTTCAAAACATGCGGAGCAACTGTGAAACAACAAATAACTTTGTCACAAACGCCGCTCTGTCAAGACTCTGTTTTCATAAACATTGTCACTGTTTTAACACGTTGAGACAAACTCGCTTTGTAATTCGCCAAATGCGCGTCTACGTACGAGGTCGAAGGAGTTGTGATCGTGCGGTTTCTGTCTGACTTCACGCATTCAAAAAACGAGTAGTTTGGTTTTAAAAAGTTGTCATTTTCAATCAAACCTTCATTAACCAAGAGGTAATAATACGGGCGACTATGCGTAATACGCTTTCATGAGACTTCTGAACAGATGAGCCGACAAATACGTCAAAACATAGTGATACGAATTACTGGTTTGAGTGATTCTTTCCGCCTGTACATCCATTTGCTTTCCGACACTTCTACATTATTGATATCTTCATGAAGTTATAGTCACACTAGCGCCTGTCTAAAGTTGTTTCGCGACGAAAATCGGCGCATCGTTTCCGCGAGCTCTCAACTATCACGAACAGAAATATACTCCTGAATGAAATTGTCAAGTTTCACTAAATGACAGGCTTTTAAAGGTGCAAAATTTCAGCATTCGTTAATATATATGAAACAACAGCGTATAGAAGTAAATTTTGATGGGACAGAGAACACACATATAGAAAATCTTGTACAGTATATGGTCAACGTTTTCGAGGTATTTGGTGAAGGCCAGTTTAAGCTATTTAAAAACAATCGAATCAACCCAACAACTATAACTGCAAACAGCTACGCAGGGTTATTTTGTTGTTGTTGTTGTTGTTTTTATGGCGTCTTCAACTAAGGTCATGTAACCCGTGTCGATACTTCCGGTTTACAGCCCGAATCACAACCACAAGCCCCCACATTTCCTCGATACTGACTACCAAGCCGACCGGCTACTAATTTATAACGGTAGGAAATCGAACCCAGTTCCTGCCTATCAGCATGCGGACAGTCAAACCACGCAGCCAACTGAGCGGGTGCGGTCGTTCGTAAATCGAACAGTTTGAACAATGCAAGGTAACAGAATGTCAAGTTTGTTCAAGTGATATGGTCTGTGGCATTTAATAATTGTGAGAATGAACAATTGAGATTATCGCAATTTTGGTGCAGTACCATTTATTATTAAATGTCGTGATCTGTATTAGTAATAGGTATCAGTGTTGTACCAGTCGGGACGTTAACTAAATTGAGCGTTCTTAATTTCGCTTCCTGCTCTCACGAATTCTTAATGAAGAGAATGATAAATTCCGGTGCGAAAATATTGCCTTTCATCTCTCGATTCCGCCAAATAAACCCCTTCATTAATTTGAAATCGCAGGAAAAGGTATACCGCGTCGCTAAGAGTATTGTGCTATTTTAGGAACAGGTGCTACTTAGTGGCCCGCGCTAACTTGGGATGTAGGCTCGTCGGCAAAAACAAATTCAACTTTTCATAACGAGGAAAAGGTGTGAATGGACTGATCATTGAGCAATTAACGCATACCTCGCCACTTATTGTGCCAGTATGCTACCGCTTAAAGCTTACGGAATTATCTAACTAATCGCCGACTTGGTATCCCGTTAGGCTAGTTGAAGATTACATAATGAAAGGACACCATCTCCGCCGCATATAATTATAACAAAGAAACTACCAAGTGACACGATTATAGCGACCAACCAATTAATGGCGAGGTGGTAATTTTTTTACTCTACACCAAAATATTGAGCAATTTTCTTCCTATCGCGCAGGAAGCACCCAAGCAAATTACGCATTTTCAAGGCCATGCGATGAGAATAACAGGTTGTTTTAAGGAATGTTCCAGGTGTAGAAAAACTGTTAGGCGTTCAATTAGGGATTGTTGTCCTGATTCGGCCCCAAGCATTCGCCCAAATCTGTTAGAAAAGAGAAAATGTCATGATTGGTACAATATATTTTTTTCTTTTCGATGAATCGCAAAATGGCGCCGCTGCACGTCAGTCGGAAGGTGATCGTATTTCTGAATGGCTGCATAGTCAAAGCTTTAAAGTTAAGGAAGGAAATTTAATATGCAGGATATTAGACGAGTGTGTTTCGTATAAAAAGTTTGCCGCGCCTTTTGTCAGAAGTATATATTTACGAAAATTGGTTGGAATTTGCTAGACTTCAGTTAGATTGAGTCCTATTGCGAAATTTTACCGCTATGCATGAATTGAATTTTTCTGCACGCCTAACAGATTAGAAGGTAACTTATCGATGGTCTTTTGTCATATTTTCAGAGAGTAAAAGAGGGGTTTTAAAGTTAACCGATTGGAATGATGATTGCACAGCAATATCAGGTAACGCTGACATAACCACGGCTTCGGTATTGATTTTATCTTAACTCAAATTTCCATATTTTAGGACAACTTCATAGCTTCTTGCCACCGCATGTCCCTGTCATCGTCATTTGCGGTGGCCACCACATCGCCTGTGCATTCAAGCATGGTAGCATCGTCACTGAACGGTTCCGAAACGGAAGTAGATATCTCATTTCGCCCAGAGAGAAGCACGAGTTCGTCGCCAGAGCAAGCTGAGACACGCCGATCATCTGAATTATTGTGGCGCAAAACAATTGACGAAGACGTTAAACACATTAATCCGAAAATTCCTATGCTCAAACGCACGTCGACGGAAAACAGTTTGAAGTTTCAAGCGCAATTTCACGACGATGACGCGCGTCTGAAATCAGTGGTAACGAAAACGAATGATTACTTCGACCACGACGAGCAGATTCAAATGTGTTGCAGAAAGCGAAAACGAAAGTCTCAGCATCCATCACGTGTCGCGGAGAGTGACAACGACGCCATGTCAGAAGAATCCAGACAACATGATGACGAGATCCAAGAAAAATGCGAAGTCAACGAGATAGAATCTAGCGAAGACGAATGCTACTCTGAGAAAGCACAATCTGACCACATTGTTTCCAATCACACACGAACAAGGTCCTTCGATAGCTCAATTAAATCAATCTCCTATGATTGCCAAGTCGCCTCAAATTGCAACAAAAAAGAACAGCGATTGAACTCGCCAGTGACTGCCTCTAAACAACAAACAGCCACTCGTGATGAAAATCGCAATATGAAAAAGAGTGAGAGCCGCAGACACCATTCCTCAGATGTAAAGAAACCCCGACATCAGTCTTGTTTTGATTTAACCCAAGATGAGAAATCGTTGCGGGTGCCAAATTTTCGAGAGTCATACTCGTCGAAATTTCAGACGCAGCCCGTTTCAGAAAGCGATCACACTCCACGCAGTAAACACAAAACAGGATCAAACGAGGTCGACCATCGTGACGAAAATAAATTTGAGCGGAGGGCGTCCTCGGCAAGTTTAAAAACAAGTCCGCTATCGCCGCCATTTCCAAATTCCTCAGCAATGTTTTCGCCAGCAGCAGATGAGAAGTTGAATCTGCCATTTTTCCCCCATCCCGGTCTTCCCGGAATATCGAAGTCTCCACCAGCAATCTCTCACCGTTTTATGGACTTGGAGTTGTCGAATTGTGCAGCGTCTTCAATGGTACATTCTAATCATCCTTCATCAGGAGGCCATTTGTATCAGCCTATTGATTATACTTCGCTACCTGGTGGAGAAATACGAAGTGGCGTATGGATCCCGACTAGATCAAGAAACTGTCATCTGTGTGGAAAAGAATTCAAAAACGTATACAGGTCAGCGAAATACTTTGTCTTGTCATCAGCCCAAGTGCATTTCAATCTATTGATATTTCTCATTGATACCAATGATCCCATGGCAATGCACAGCGTGTACTTGCAGTAACTCAACATTGGATTATCCAAGGGCTGTAGCGCAGTAGGTCTGACCCTACTAGACTAAGCTCTTACATTCTAAACGTTCAAGTCGCATATCCCCCCTGCATAACATTTAGCTGTTGGACAAAAACGCTTAGCCAATTATCGAATGTAGATATGTGTAATATTCGACATAAGCTTGATATAAACGACGCTGCTTAATTGATTGCAGTGTCAAGTTGCATATCAAGAATGTTCATCTGAAAGAGATGTGGAAATGTACCGTGAATGGATGCAATGCTACGTTCCCGTCCAAGCGGAGTAGGGATCGTCATAGTGCGAATTCAAACCTGCATAGGTGAGCATATAGTAGCTAACTAGCCATTCGTGATGTAGGCCTACTATTTGAAAAGGAATGGATTAACATTAGTAGACCTAAAAGCAACCGCATGTTCATTATCAGTCTGTGAAAAACCCCATTTGCGGTCCATTAGCGACGAGAGTCCAGCCCCCAGATCTCTACTATGATCAAATCGACTACGTTTTATCTCTATCACATCACAGTAGCCATCTTTAGCGTTATGATTTCTTTTCCAGTAAGCTTCGTCTGCGAGGAATATATGCCGATTCGCGGATTTGCGCTCAAACTGCAGACATGACGGAAATGTTGCGGGAAAGATTCTTGCCCTCGCTATTATCTTCGCCACCTCAGATAGAAAAATCCATTCGACCGCCAGACACAGTCAGCAACAACGTGGCGACGAGAGAAAGGACGAATTCAGATGAAAATAAACCCGAACGATCCCAAACACGTGAGAACTTTGATACCAACCTGCCACAACAAGCCAAGTATGAAGATGCGGTTATCACAGACAAAGGCATGAAAAAAACAGAAAGCAAAGATGTTGAAAAGTCAAGACAACAACATTCACATAAAAATGGAAGTGACAGTTCCGTGCGAAAATCCCACGTGAGTGACAGCCAAACTCCTCAACAGCATGAGAAAACCGCAAAAGCGGACGATCACAAAAATGAACAGTATAGCCTTTATCACAAACTTCTGGCAGATGCTATTACAGGAATTCGCGAAAAGCATGGAGACGAATTACACTACGCTGCCAATCCAAACGCCATGACTAATCTGGCGCCAATGACGCCTTTACCATTTTTTCCTTCGCCATTTGCTGCTAAATCAACAACCCACCCGAATATTCCGTTTCCCTACAACACTTCTTCATACCCAGTTCAGGAATCACTGAGAGATCCGTCGTTAACCTTGCAAGGAATGAAAATATTCGATGAATGCCACCCGCCTGTTTCAAAACAACCATCACAATGTGACAGGTATGAAAAACCAGACGATAACAACTACAAAAGAAAGTTCAGCATCAGTGATGATTCTAAGAGCACTAAATTTGCATCAAAAAGTACACATGATGAAGACAATCCTCTGCCTGACGTGAAGGAAGGATTAAAGAAACCAGGCGTTAGTTTGAAAGATATGGAATACCAACATTTAAACAATCCTGCTTCATTCGACTTGTCTCTAGGTCAAACAGCAAATCTAGTCCCTGGAATGTTACAGTCCATAGGAAAGCTTCCTACATCAAATGGAGCTCTGCCTGAAAAATACTCTGAGATTTTGAAACTATTTCAACCTGGAAACTTTCTATTCGAGTACTTCTCCGCCATGCAGAAAAATCTCTCTGAATCTGTATCACAAACTCAAGATAAAGTAAGACGGTCTGTAGAAAAAGTCGAGACAACTGCTGTACCTAAACCGTTCTATGTAGACAATTCCACAACAAGCAGTCCCAAGCGACTTAAACTTAGCATCAATGATTCATCTTCCTTGTCAATGGATGGTGATGCTCACCGTTACAAAATGGGTAGATCAAAAACTTCTGTAAGCCCCAAAAATCGTGACGTATCAATCAACCCGCGAATCCAAGAGGATCGTAACGCCGTCGAACGTGAAGATAAATCTAATAGAGCTAGAGATGAGCGACGCCACAAAGCTCGAAAGGAAGACGAGCTGAATCAATCAAAGCAATCAAATAGAAATGATATGCCTTTCAATCCATTCTTCAATCCCTCAATGTTTCCTTCCTCACCCGGACTTCACTTTGGGAGCATTCCTGATGCGAAGCCCCTAAGTGCAGGCGTTCCGATGCACATGCAACTTCCTGCAATTATGCCTAGATCTCCGTATTTTCCATCTATGGTGGGAGATCAAAGCAATAACTTTGTCAATGCTGCTCTCATGGCTGCAGCCTTGTCCAGGCAGAAGACTGGCTTTCCGTTTCCACCAGTATCACCAAGTCTATACAACGTGAGTCCATTCGCTCAGAGCTTATTTCATCCTAAATTTCCGAATCCTACCATGCCTGGAATGGAACGTCTCGGAGTTGGTAACATCCCAGCACCAGAAGACATGATGTGTTCTCTTGATGGAGTGACAGAAATGGATGATCCTACTTTGGGCATGGAAGGAAACACTTGGAAAACGGGACCGGTTCAATGCAGCATCTGCAAGAGGATGTACAGCAACAAAGGTACTTTACGGGTCCATTTCAAGTCAGTACATCTCCGCGAAATGCACCGCTGCACAGTACCAGGCTGTGATATGATGTTTACGTCGGTCAGAAGCCGCAATCGCCATAGTCAAAACCCAAACCTACACCGGACCCTTCCCTATCATCATTAACTTAGACGCTAGCCTGGCTTTTCTTGACGGTTTGATAAAAATCGTGATATGTGTTTCTTCAAATATTTTCCCTTTTAATATCCTTCACACTTTGACATAAATCAAGCAAGGTGTTGTGCGTTCTGGCTTCCTACAGCATCGCTAGTGTTACACTACCAAGTTCCATCATAAGCTTTTATGAAATTCGACTGGGTGAAGTCGGAGGTCCGTAATCAAGTACGCTGCTCGAAATGAGTCCAGTTTTGAATTAAACGCTACCTCTTCTCTGAAAGAGTCTAAGGCTATAATGAGACTATTCTGACTTCACTATAAGGGCCAATGCATATTTGTGCATACTCCCCCGGCTCCGAGTAGCGTTGTTGAATACGGGCCAACGTTATGCTACTGATTTAGCTGCTACTTTTTGCTCATTTCAACCAGACTCAAAAATTCCATCGCAATTTGTGTGATTTATGCTTCAGTTTTTTTTCTTGTCACACGATATATTATGATAATAGCCATTTTCATCGCTCACCAATTCACACGTTGTAAACGCATTTTCGATGATTTTCAATATTTCGTGTAGGCTTATGTGAGTATATTACCTCATTATTAAGTATATATTAGCAATATCAAAAAATTATGACGCAACAGAAAATTTTTCATAAAATGTGAAGTTCGGAAGAAAAAACACGTTTTCGCAATGATGGCACGTGGATAAAGAAATGTTTTAATCGTATTGACTTTTATCACATTCCGTTCTATAGTTAACCGCAATCTAACATTACCCAACGTTTGCTTAACTCAACTGTGTTCGTAATTTCAAAAATAAAATCTTGATAAAATGCAAGTGGCGTTCAGTAGGGCTGCATTTTGTACAAAGTAGATGAAGTAGGATATATGAGCGTGCAAGGCCTTCTCTGTGTATGCTTCGACTGGTCCCTGACGCAATAAGAATGCGAGATGTGAAATTGTCGCTGAGAAGATCGCTGAGCTTGATTGGGTAGAGACTAGAGAGATGTTTCTGACTGAAGCCACCTATACCGTAGAGTGTCCATCTTCTCATCGGGAGGTTACGGGGTTCGGTTTCTGTCCGAGTCAAACCGTTTTCTCTGCTTGGCAGTTAGTACCGGGGGAGTGAGTGTTGTGGTTGTCATTGTGATCCGGGCTATAAACAGGAAGTATTGGCACGGGTAAAATAACTCATTGTTATTGACCTGGGCGTAGGTGACCTTAGCAATTGACAACGCCATAAATTCAAAGCAACAACAGCACTTACCGTAGGCCTATAGACCTACACCATTGTAAATGAGCAGAATCCGCCATAGTTTTTCGTGATGAAACTCACTTATAACGCGACAGCAAGAGAACGAAACGTTTTTCTCCTTGATATATGTTACTTGAAAATTAAGATACATGATTGCTACATTATTGTCAGTGTGACTTTATCAAGACTAGTGCTTTCACGATGATTTACGATCTATTTTAAAAGTAAATATAGGGAATAGGATATCGCTGAGATAGAAAAAAAAACGATTTATAAGTAATTGCCAAGTGCTAAACTTTGATCACTATAGTAACGCCAGAATTTAATAACTCCGATGACGTTTCCTAAACAATGACTGAACTATTATCCTTGAAAGGTTGAAAGCCATGCGTAAGACAAGTAGACGATAGCAGGATCAAACGCAAAGCGTAGGGATTAAGGCTAATTTAGCTCGCCGCAGAGACGGTCGCGTTTGGGTACAGTGGAAGGGTTCGAAACAAATACTTTTTAGAAAACATCCTCGAAGAATACTTCCTCACTTAATCACACAAGAGTGCTTATGTGCTTGTCAATTAGCCTTGTTATCTTTTACTATAGATGCAATTTCTCGCACAACGTTACATGAAATGACTCAAGGGATGCCTCACCCCTTCGTGCACGAATTTGTATACGCATATTGTAAACGCGTGAAGAAAGCTTGACACCGGTACGATACTAATCCTATTAAATACGGCCTAGTAGATACCTATAGAGCAAGTAAATCCAGAAAATTTCCAAAAATATTGACTAAACGCGGGTGTATGCCGTCTACATCAGACGAGGATGCCCTTGATTGCTTGTAAATTGAAACAATCATTCTCAGCGACTCCCCCACCTTTTGATATATTGTCGTCGCATCCTGGACGACTGCAGTCCTACGTATTCTAGTTACGTCATCAACTATATATCTCATTAGCAAGGACTGGGTTGCACCGAAGGCCCAATAACTTGTGAGTGATAAGCCTGAACACATTAGGCCTACATTCCCATTGCAAAGCTGTGCTGCCCTCCGCTGGTGACGCAAAAAATCCCAAGGGTTGATGTTTATTGATTGATCGAATTTCACCGCATGGCAATGCGTTCACAAGCACAGACAACCGCGTAAATATTCTGATATACAGTACACAGAAAAATGCATCAAATATTGATGCGAAAATTTTAAATCTTGTAGTTAGCTCGGCGTTATAGATCTGAAATCTTCTTGTCCTGTCCAAATCCATTCGCAATTTCGAAAATTTCATTCGACTGTTTGAACCAACACTCATTTTGCCCATCGCGACGGTAACCGTCCTGGCTTAGCTGGCTTATTGAACTTGCCCGTTACATGCGGAATAGTGTCGTGCATATTTTCAGCCACCTGAAGAGAACATTTTGAAACAGAGGGCGAATAAAGAGTTTAGATACAAGCATATAGGGCGACAACATTAATTTAACGGGACTGTTGATATTGAATTGCTGTGCGCAGATTGACGCCCTAATCGGTCATATCAATCTCTTTTTGTATCCATCTGGTATGGCCGGTACCTACCTCATCACAAAACTCCTCCTGCATTCCTTCCATGTTTTGTCTCGTGCTTATCAATTCATACGTCACATCAAGTTCCTCTGACACAATTGAGCTTTCATCATCTTCGCTATCATGATTCCAAGCAACGGGCTGCGTATCCGCCCGTCTGTATTTCCGCGCCTTTTTCGGTGCCTTCAACAAAACTGTTTCTAGCATACTTGTCTTTTGCTTCATTTCATCGCTCATTAATTTTGCTTTTCTCGGTTTTTCGATCTCTTTCGTTTCATGTCCGTTGGAGTGCTTATCTTCCCAAAAATTTGACAATGACTGAAATTTCTTTCTTGATGATTCGGTTATATGCGTTGTTTCCTCCTTGCTGACGTCATTGTCATCGCTTTCCGTTGGCGCGATCACTTTATCGTGCCATGTAAAGCCGTCGTTGCGGAAAGAATCATATTTCACCTGGTCACTTTCTCTACTGGTACCTTTGGTAAAATCGACCACATTTGGAATGGCATCATGGATGGTTAATGATCGGCTTCGAGATATTGTACCGTCCCCGGTTTTTCGTATAGATGATCGTAACGGTGATACTCGGCGTGCTTCATTTGCGTCGTCGAAATGTGTAGAAAATCGATTTACAAGTCGCGATACCGTAAGTCTCTCTTTATTATCGTCTTCACCGGGTTTCAAATCGTCCAAGTAACTATTCTGGCTGCCTCGGCGTGCCATATGGTTCGATGCATTATCCTCCCATTCTGACCCCAGTTTCGCGGTTTCTGAGATGTTTGGGTCATTACTACACTCATGAATTGTATTTGTTACGAGTTGGCTCCCATTTCTATCGTCGGCTAGTCGATGGGAGGTTTTGACTTGCCCGTATAATGTTTTGTTATCTTTCGTTCTGCCACAATTTTCGACTTTTCGATCGAATGTATTATGCCTTGCTGGCATCGGTGTTCCAATGTTTGAATTGAAGTCGATTACGCCATCTTCTTCTTTTAATGTCCTAATATCGTTTTCGATCAACTGCCTTTCAAATTTCCGTACAACAGATGGTTTTTTGAAACTAGACTGCGAATGTTTAAATTTGGATAAAAACTTTTTCATTTCTTTTGGAGAGCCGTCGGTTTTGCTTCGAGTGTATTTTTTCGGTTTTGTTGGTGATGTGGATGCATTTGATTTACCTTTCCGCCTGTTTCGTCTCATCAGTGACTCCCTTTTTTTCAGTTCTCCGTCGCTGCTCTCCTCAGATGAAGTTACACTGGTTGATTCCCGTTTGCTTTTCAGCAAAGATGACTCTCGTCGATGTTTCTGCTTCCCTTTCTTTTTGTGTGATGCTCCCTGCTGCATGTCTTCATTATCATCAAATAATTTGTCCTTGAAATGTAACTTTTTTCTTATCCAGTCTCTTCCGGCTTTCCCCATTCGTTCGGCTATGGAGTATTGTTTTTCAGGCGCTGCATTCTCAACGCGTTTTGACCTTTTTCCGTTGGCGGGCGATACGTGTATTATGTTGCCATCCTGGTCTTTATGAATCGATACCTTAGGCTTTGGATGCACTGCTGGAGCTTGTGTTACGATACCGATACTGTGACCGCGCTCTAACTTTGTAGCAGCATGATATGAGTCTACTCTTTCCGATTCATCTTTTCGTAATCCCGCATCTTCAGTGACACTTCCAGTTTGATGTTTTAAGCTGATAATGGTTTGCTTTTCATCATATTTACTGGATGTAGACTTATCAGTGATGGACCTATTTGGTCTCAGATCGCCGGCGTTTGTCATTCGTTGTTTACCTCCCTTAGCGTATCCTGTTGAAGGAGCGAAGTATGGAGTGTGGGTGCTTATGTGGTCCTTGAATGGTTGGGATTGAAGAATCTTATCTGAATATTTAAAATCTTTGCCTCTAACGATTTCTGAAGTGTTTTTGTTTTCCTGTGCATAGTGCGAAGGCGTGGGGTCGCGTTTAAAGAGCAGTTGTTGGTGAAGTTTTGGTAGTCTAGGGGATGTGCTTCGCGCCCCCAACTTTTCAGATGTAGCAGCATCAGCATTGGACGCTCTGCCTGATGATGATTTGACATTGCTTTTCCCACTTCTGACATTGTCTTTCAATTGATTACTATCATCGAGTGAGTCTATCAGCGACTGGTCTTTTATATCAAGCGATGATTCAATTCCCGATTGCGTAACAGATGTCTCCTCAGTAGTTTTTCCGACATCAATTTCGTCCGAATAAATATATTGTCCAAGCGCGTCTGGGCTGCTTGCAAATTCACTAATTCTCCTTTTCGGGTCTTGCCCGTTAAGCTTCTTGAATTTTCTATCGGGAATAGGTGTTAACTTCTGCACATTACTTATTGACTGTAGCGATATTGTGGCATCTGCAGACGATGTACCTTGGGCGCCTCCTTTCGTAGGTCTAGGCTCTCCGTCCCGTCCACAATATTGTTCAGATGTCGTAGTTTGTGTTTTCGTTCTCCATGGTACTTTCGACGTTGAAGTTTGCGTAACATTGTCAAGTAATGGACTCGGTGAAGCAGACGTTTTGAAGTCGGATGATTTTGTCTGTAAGGAATCGGATTCATTCCGATATTCGCAGAAGTCATATCTGATCTTTTCAATTTGCTTCAAAGCCTGTAATGAAGCACGGACATAATGATACCCCCCAAACAAGGATATCTCCTCATTGCATAGATGCATAATTAAGAGATTACCATGACGTATGCAACGAGCATATTGACAGCCCTGCCCGCCGTTAATTAGACCTTGGACATGATTGAAATGATATTCTCATAGCTTACGGCTGTTGCCACATGTTTGCATACATGTGAGCTTATCGAAGGGGAGGGTCCATATAATAGGGATACATACATCGTTAACTTTTCTTTCAAAGTTACTATGCGACGAAGCATTGTCATCAGTTCTCCGCCAGGATTGATCTATTGATTGATCCCAGCCTGTGGCGTCTTCCGTTTCCTTTAGACATCAGATGTGTTTTTGTAAAGTCTATTTATGTTAGCAGTAAACCCAGGGATATCTGTCTAGATATCCCTGAGTAAACCATTCGAGCTCAGCAATATGTTTATTCGTTAGGGATTCGAGCTACAGCCATTGGCGATTAAATGCCAAGTATGGTGAATCTGAGCTCCGTAGACCCGTGATTTGTTCGAGTTCGAGTAAGTAGTAGGCCTACCGGCGGCTATTCTCGTATTTTAGGCCTACACAATAAAGAGAAGTACTCTTACGATGAAATCTCTGGTTGGATTCTGAACGTCTTCTGGTGATGGAAATAAACTGGAAGTACTGGATTTTCCATTGGACAGCTGAAGAAAAATTCCATAACTAAGGCCTAGGAAATCTGCGTATAGCCTAAGCACGGCACTCACCAAAATTTCAGTGCACATGTCTAGGACCGCGAACTGGAGTCGGCTTATGGTGCTTAATTCAGAAAATTATTTCTACCCAAGAACCTTACGACGGAAAACTGTAGGTTTTCTTGCCTGGCGAATTTTTTTAAGCAGATCTTGTTCCTTTTTCTTCCATGTTGTTCTTTCGGCATCCAATTGATGCTGGAGATCCTTTGTATCCCGTATGTATCGTCTGTCACTTTCCAATATTCGACGTTTCAACTCAATCTGAGTCTCTTGCAATTCATTTATTTGATTAGCTTGCTCTAACATTTTCTCTGACAATTTCTGCAATCCTTTTCCATCTTTGTCACTTTCGTGGGCGCTTTCCTGAATAAGAAGTTTACTGTAATGTAGGGGTCGGCCTACAGAAATTGACGGAGTTGACTGTAATAGCCAGGGAGTCAAGACATCCCTGGTAATAGCTTACTTCAATTTTGTTTAAAAGTACAGCTCTTTCCGATTCCCAATTCGTCCTTTCTTTGAGGTGGTTTAACTCCATTTGTAGCCTTTTCTTTTCTTCTAGTCTTAACTCTTCCCTTAAATTTTCCAAGATCTCCTTCAACTCAGATAATACGTTCTTGCTCTCTTCTGCCTGCGAGCGATAGAATAAATGAGGAATTGTATATCACTAGTGGTCGCTAAGTGTTATGCGAACTATGGGGTAGGTTACGTGAGTCGTACGAGGTTACGACACAGTGCTCATTCTACTCATGGATCACTGTAGAGTTTTTGGATACGTGGGTGTTTACAAAATTACCATTTGCAGCCTTTTCATCAAAGTTTCTTTCTCTTCTGCCCATTCCTTTTTCCGTAAGATGTGCCTTTGTTTTAGTTGCTCAAACATGCTTGCAATTTCTCTAGCAGTTCGCCTTTTTCCATGAGACCTTAATACAATACAATCATTTTCTCATTTCGTTAGAATCTTCAGAATTAGCCAAGAAAATCTGTATATACCAAAGTTGCAAGGCTACGGCTAGGTACAGTGAAATATCCCGCAGGCTCAGGCTATAATAGTGTCATGATGTAGACTAGAGCACGATAATTCCTTGACAATTCCCGTGAGATTGACGCTATTAATCATGCATCCCGTTAGATGTGCCGTCAGGTAACGAATAAAGATTGAGGCGGTAAACATTCTCAATTTAGCCTCCCTGATTCACCGCATTATTAGCAAGCCTACGTAGCCTAATATATTCTGTGTCTACCTGACAATCCTAAATTATATATAGTTACGGCAAACGTACTGCGGGGTGTCCACCAAACTCATAACCTTCTTGGACTGATGCTCGACACCGGACACCATAACGTTTAATAAGTTTCCCATGTCTTCCCCACAGCCTAACTTCATCCGTCAAGTCACCAATTGGAATTAAATATTAGTTTACCGCGTGCTCCATAGGCATAGGTCCTTGTAATGGGTTGCCGTTCCAATCAGGCGCTGCATCATTCACTGATTGATTACAGTATAAACAGGCGGGTTCCTTTTGAGCGTGGCCGCAGTTCCGCTGGGATGGTCAATCACTCAAGTGACTGTCTTTCTTAACTATCGGTGGTATATGTAGCATATATTTGCTTAATTATGCAGACTCTTGTATGAACGGTATAAGAAAAGGATTGTTTTATATTGTCTAATGCTGCGGACCTTAGGGGATGCACAGGAGTCGTGGACTTCGTGGGTGGCGATCCTACGAACAATTCGTACGCGCTATAACATGCTAAATGGTTACAAAGCAAACCCTTACCTTTCTTTATCTTCCTTTCTTACATCAACTTCATGTCGAGGCATGTCTGTGGCATTATCCGAGTCCGGAGAAGACGGTTGCTCCGTGCCTTTATTCATTGTAGTATTCGGCCTACTTATAACTCCAATATTCGGCAAGTTGTGTGGCGTGAAACGGCGAGCAGAATCGTTTCACCGAAAAATATCCGCATCGACTTGACCTTGAAGCTCTTCGCTGTCATCCGTACAACCGTAATTGAGAAAATTTATCCTATGCTCTAAACTCTAAGATCTATAGAAAATTCCTTCTCCATTTCTCGCAGTTTTCCATGCTCTGTGAGGTGATTCACTCAATAGTTTCTAGGTATACAATAACTGGTTCCGAAAATGCAAAATAACCGTTCATCTACAACAGAGCACAGAGGTCGTTCCCAATGGATCAAGTAACATTCAATCCTGCTTCACCTCAAAGGTTTGTCATATCTACATTGTTATCGGAACATGACTTGTTGGTGACTGTGAATAAGGAACGGTTACGTCATCATCCACCCAAGGGAGCGAAAGTGAGAGAGACTGCAGCTGCGTGAATGTTTTGCGATTGCGATTGCGCTGAGGATCTAATTGATGAAGGATACTTATCACCGATGCCAGAATGTGATGTGTTTGTCGATTAGCCTTCAGGTAGGCGTATATACCTTAAGTGAAAAGGCAGAGGTCCTATCGAATCTTCACGCCTATGCCTGTTGATACTATATAATATGCTGTATTGAAAGTAATCTATGCTGGAACACGCCATCTGCATCAGGCCCGCAGACGCTGGGAGGCCCAACCTTCGAGCGCTTTGGTTAGAGTAACAGTCACAGCATCCTCTCGAGCACCACCCGCATAACTTGTAAATAGTCAAGAACACCTACGGAGACATTTTATATCCCGCATCCGCACGCCAAATGAAGGTAGAACGAAGAGATGTCGTATCTTTGGATATGTAGGCCTACTTATCAACCTCCCAAGCATAACAAGATTAACAACACACCCTGACGGTCTCATTTGCACGTACCAACCTGTGATTAGGCCGGCATACCGGCCGAAATCGCACTATGCTTCCAGAAGTCTACGAACATTCAACAGTCGGTAGGCCTATACGCAGCCTCAATCCGATGAAATTTCAGACGCGTATCGCTGTGTGTGTATCAAATATTCATAGGTTTGGATTACTGCAACAGAAACATAGGCCTATATAGGCTACAGTCTACACTTCGCATTCCCGTTTATAGCTACTAGGCCATTTCTAATTGTTCCAAAACTTTTACGCTAGGTGTCATGCGAGGTACTGTACTTTGTTAAACAAAAGCGTCAGTCGCTCAAACATACTAGCTTCTAAACTCCGGAGTGTTGGTGATTTCCTGGATGTTGGTAGAGACTCGATCACGATCACTGTTAGGGAGTTACTGTGACTGAGCGATCTATGGTTGACTCCAAATTGATATTTGATTTATCATTCCCCATCAGTATTGAAAAAAGACTTGATTGACGGGCAAAGATACCTACTCGGATCAGAATCATATAGATATGATATAATGGCGTATAAACCTAGGAAGGAAATTTCAATTTCTTATTACGTAGATGTTTATCTTGCAGTTTATACGTCTACGATATCGCAAATGTCATCTTTCGCAAGATAGGCTGTTAATTTGTTCTGAATATATTCGCGCATCCATGCAGTATTTTTATTAGTCAAAGTCCTGGGAGAAATGTATCACAGCTAAGCGCATACCAACATAGATGAAAGAATCTTCTACGACAGACCTACATGATGCCGTGGTAGTTAAAATACTTGTAAAGGCTTGCTTGTCTGATGTCTGGTCACGGTATGTTATTTCAGGTAGGCGGTATGCGATCAGGTAGGCGGTATAATGTGATCATTTCCTTGTCGCTTGTGTCCAGTTTAGCGGGCCTCATTTCACATTTGACTCTCGCTGCGCCGAAATGTAGTTAATTAGATTCATCAGCGTCTGCACGTTTTTCTGACTTTGACGAAGCGAATGCCAAACACAATTTATAGGCTATTTTTGGAAACACGTCCGTGACTCACTTAAGAGGAACTCCTCTCTTACTACAGATAAGTTTTAATCTAGCCTGAGAACAGGATTACTGGCAGTGAGAAGAATGATCTTGTATGCTCATAAGTAACATTGGTGCATGAGCAGAATTGCCGGGTAAGGTAGATCAGATATTTTAGAATATGGCACTGGGTCTATATGTAAACACAACAACAAACACCAGCGTTTGGTGAAGCCAGTTCATTCATTGGCCTCCAGGGTTTTGTCGCGATATATGTCTGACCTGATCATTATGTAAAAATATGGTTAGTCTTTTCAGATTTACCTCGACGGTTCAGCCCGGCGGCATCGGATGCCATTACAACAAAACACTGGAACTGATATGATAGCTTTTATGGAGCAATCTGCCAACTTCGCTGCATTCATAACGATAGATAGAGTCGGCATATGTATATTTAGCTATTCCATTTATCTCAATCCCATAAGTGAGGTTCACGCGTACTTGACCAGCACAAATGATCGCAAATCCGACCGGAACAAATCAAACAGAAGACCCATGCCATTTGCTCCTCGTCCGCTACAGTATATAGAATACGCGTTTTATTCAACATTCCAACGATTTTAGCAAGGCCTACTATAAATTGCCCTGCCTACATTGTGGAATTGTCATCAACGATGCTTGATTGGTGAGCTCACCTTATCAACGCCAATATGAGAATAACTATTCAATTCTCCCGCCTTAACATTGACAGTCTGGTCTTAATCATTCCACATTGCAAGATAAAAAGAAGAAAGAATTGAACGCGTGTAATGATTAGATCCGTAGCTGTAATTTAGTTTACATCGCACCTTACATGGTACACCTCAGATCTCCTACTTAGTTGTTGTGGTCAGTTCAACGCGCACTTTGAGCTCGTTGAGAATGAATTGGAGTCCGCTCGCCAGACACCGGTGGGTCAGGAGTACGAATATGACGAGTTTCTAACGTAGGAATACAATACAGACCTTTTAGATTTGTGTATCAATTCCAAAACATCGGTTTTGCGACAGACAATTTCAGACTTGCACGTGCTTACACTTAAATTATATGTATCCGAACATAAATATCATCAATGACTCAATATTTTGTGAGAATTGGCGACATATTGAGAAGTGACGTAAGTAGGGAAAAATGGAAATTCACATGGACGCAATATGTCACGTCTGTTATAATCTTCTCATGGATTACGATGTAAACAGGTTGAAAGGTTGAGCTCGTGTAAGAATCAACTATGATGACGTTACATCACTTACATCACGTTGAATATTTTTTACCAATTAAATTCATTATGCCAATGGCAATGAGCAAAGACGAAACGTTGCCATATTCATTTTACTTGATAGATAATCGATTTTGCTGTAATCATCATCTTCTAAAACTACTGTAGAATCATCTAGTTTCGGTGTGTTCACTGCCATAATTTGTGATAGATGACAGGCTGGACCCTTGAATTAGAAATATTGCCGTATCGATCATTTTCAATGTTTAGACGGATATCGAAACGTCGATTATTTTTGTTGCGTACGTGTTTTTGTAGTTCAGGTATGAAATCCGGGTTCGTCAGCTTGTCTAAATGTCAAACACCCTCGCTAAATGTGTAAGATAAATTTATTGTTATGTTTATTGTTCGAACTGATTAGATTCGAAGATGATACGATGCATGTCAATATGATATACGTTTCATATTCCCGTTATCATATTTTTTGATTTTCATCAGTCATGTTTATACAGCATATATGTCATAATTCCGATATCAATGATAATATCCGCCTTATCAAAGCACGCTAAGACATATATATCTGTCCTCGTCAATATACCAAGTTGACTAATTGATTACGAACGAGACTACAACCGCGTAGGCGTAGGCGTAGGCTGCTATACCGTTTTAGCGTAATGCATCATTTTTCTATCAGTTTCTTTCAGAATTGGTGGACCCATGGCCTACTACATGTAGTAGGCCATGGTGGACCAGACACATACTCAATCAGTCACAGATACCAGCAACTCTATTGGTTGTTTGAAATATTGAATCTTCGACTTTGATCATATATGTGACCTTTCATTAAGAATCCATTTGAGAGCACACTGACAACCAGCCTTCTATTTGTATTCTGCAGCCAGAGTAGTTCAGACATATTTCAACTTTCACGACGACCATAGCCGAGGTTACGGATAATTCATTTAGAAGTACCTAAACTATAAACGACCGACCTCAAAACGTTTTGAAGTGTCGTCTAGAAGAATCTTACCCTCTGGGCTTAAGAATCAAGATCTAATATATTAATTTTATATAACATTCAGATGCGACATATGCGATAAACTCATCGTTTCCTGCGCTTATATGTGACAGCATTGATCATCGCTAAAGATTACTCAATAACAAGTTCAATAATATTTCCATCTGCGACACAGAATGCTACCGCTTTGTAGGCCTACTGATATGCATTACTAGCATCTGTGGGCCACCTCATTATTATACTTTAATAGGCAGGATCGTTGTAGGCTCTATGCGCTGAAGGAATGAATTTGAGCATAATTTGCTGGAACCCATGCAAGTTTCAGGTTAAATCCCATTGTTGTAGTAGGCCTAATGGCACGCGGTCACCAAGCCCAAAGTGATGAAGACGCGATTTATTGATCAAGGCGTACTAAAACGCAACCTGTACCCGACCTAACAGTTTTAGTAAGCCATGGCCTCAACGTAGTTGAACCTTTATGACCAAATTTTTACAAAGTGAGAAAAGCAACAAGAGGAAGTCTGTGGGTAGAATCAGAGAGTCATTTGTATTTCCAAGCCGTCTTGCTAGACTAATAGAGTCTTCGTAGAAGATATTTATCGCTATATGTAGATTGCAACATGAGTAACAGAGAGCCAAATGCAATTGAATGTAACCATAATTAGACCTTTTAAATTAAGAAATGAGAATTAATGGATTAAACACACAACATAATCATCGAAAAGCAAAAGAACAATGTTAATGCAAAATAATTTGCCTCAGAAAGAAAAGTTCTTTGCAATGGGTTCCTTTGTTTCTCAACCGTAACAAAACGATTGCTACATGTATATACACAATAAGCAAGTTGATATCAAAGTATCTGACATTTCAATTAGTAGTTTCAATATCTTATTCGCAGACAACCACCGATTTAACGCTACAAGACACAGTAGTAATCATGCGATTATGAGGAGAAGAACAATACATAGCTGTTGAAATTAGAAAAAACTTTGTCCTTTACGACTTCATGACTACAGATCATTACGCTTTTTAATTAGTTCGTTTTAAGAACAATACCTGAAAGGTATTTTATTATCATTTATGTCATAATTTTGATAGTTTTGCATTAAATCATATAAACTCCGAACGAGCTCATAACTTGATCTGTTTGTTGTTACTGAATGTTTCGTGGTGACAAAACCGACGTGAAAACAATATTGATCAGAAATATGATAACAAAAACGAAGATTTTTCTCGCATTTTTTGCATCAATTACCCGTATTTGTTGCAGCAAAAAATTGATCGAATATCACTTTTAGAGTGTGTGAGGAGGACATGATTGACAATTCCTTGGACTGAAATGTCACTGAAACATTAATCCATTACGAAAAATATTTCAGGTAGTATTAAGATCTATTGATCTCTATGGCAATCGTTTGAAATAGTGAGGTGTGCGTTGTGGCCGATTATTTATCCATCTTATAGAATGGCGCGGAATGTTCGCTGTGTGTGTTTACTACACAAAAGATTGATGATTCGGATCCCGAATCAGACTTGAAATAAGCAACTAATTAAGAAAAATCGTTCTATTCGAACAATAGACATAGTGATACCTGCGCAAGGGATCTGCGTGATGAAGCCGGATTAGCTTCTTCTGTACATAGACGTCAAAAGATCAGAATGATCTCTGATTAAATTTAACGAGTTTGATACTGATGGATATAGACATTCTTCTCTTTAGATTTAGTTTTTATGTTGTCTTCTCCTAAATTGGTCTCCGTTTCTGGAAATAGTTATTGCAGAGAACAATCTCACCCGATTTTGTGTTAACTCGAGCTTGGTCGCGTGAGGTGGTCGAGAGCTGCATTAGGGTCAAGTCATAAGGTCAAGTATTTTATTGCTATATCTGATGGATCATCAGCAAATCATTGACGTCGTAAAAGGGACTAGGATCATGATAGATTACGATTCAGCTGGCGTTTTAGTCTCCACATAATACCATCTATATACTGTATATAGTCATAAAAGGTAGGCTCTGCCGCAGTCGCGGTCGCAGCTGTCAAGACTCGCAAAAGCACGTTCAACACCGTAAACGATACGCGCCGAGTAGCGATGATGACCCGGAGAACACATTTTACAGTCATTATGTGATTGTGGCCGTACAGTGGGCGATGACAAGTGCCGTCCGGAAATCCACTACTTTGCAAATTCCATATTCTTAAACTAAGCGGTTTAGAAGAGGTTTCGAAAGTTTAAATTCAACATGTATAGCCTACGAGATATGAACAAGAATAATTTCTAAAATCGACGATTGTAGACGACGATTGCGCTTACCCGCCGCGGACAAGTTGTAAACGACATGACTTCGCTGCATTTTCATCCTTGTTTATCGAAGCAATATTGTATACCATAAATATATACATATACTGTAGTATATGATTCCACCAACTGTTTCGAGATTTGTCATCGTTTTCGGTTGGATACTTGCATGTCTATAGACAGATGAATAATTCGTTAAATGTCTAACAACAAATCAAATTGCTGCTTAGTTGTGAACGGAAAGAAATTTTTTCTGAAAAAAAACGTGTAGGCCCGCCTACCTTCGTTTTAATGAATGCAACGATTTTCTATATCGCAGCCCAGTATCTCAAAGCGATTCTTCTCAAAATGCTTGTCAGCCGAACCGGAGCTAAAAGTAACTCCTGTTCTCTAGACATTTCGAGAAACCTGAGAGGATAACCTCGTCATTGAGAGCATTATGCCATAACCACGGGCAACTGACATTGGCTTCCTTGGCAGTTTACGTTTCAGATCACAGTATACTTGAATACCATTGCATTGGACAGCACCCAAAGACCAGTAATTGCTATTCTGATTGCGAATGCTTCTGTGCCTAGAAGCGGCTGAGTTATCATTCAAGTTGAAGTTACATGACTATAAAACAGTAAATTTACCGTGGCTGTAAACTGGTCAAACCTCTAATGTAGGCCTACACTCTATATTTCTGGTCTTCTGCCTATTGACCGAAACTGATAGGTTCAAATAAATGAGGTGGTCCGCTTTGTCAACGCAATTGGACTTGCCGAAAGTTTATAAAGAACAAAGAATTGGCCCCAATATCGGTATTTTTTAGTTTTATGTAAAACTTCACATCTTTCGTAATCGCCACTACGTAGAGTGTTGTACTGTAATCTCATTTAATCTGTATCTAATCTTATCGCAGATCTGCATCGGACAACAGTACAGTACAGAAAATTTCAATAAACTACTCTAGGTAAACATGTTTTGTCGAGAACTTGCCAACTGAAAATCGACTATGCAACGGACTTTCCCAATTACTGCCCGATGAAGGATCGAAAGACATGTCCGTGGTCAACCCTCCGGATATACGGAATCGTTCAGGACAAGTTCGGTCTGGAAATGATTCATTCAAGCGAAATTCAACATCGATATCTTCAATTTGCAAAAACACTTAACCCTGAGACACATGACTTTGATAATAATTAATCCCTGATGATTATCAGGCGATACTGGTGACAATTTTCACATGTTTGTCGGCGGTAATTATCACAACAGTCATCGATTGATCACTATCAATTAAAAGTGAGAAAGTAACAACAGCACATGGCTCATTTCGAACCTCGAGGGTCACCAAGTTTTCAGTTACAATATTACAAATCTCTTAACTTCGGTAAGTTTTATATTAATTTTGCGTGATTTGGCTTAGCCTAAAATGTTTTTTTGAGGTTGAACGACTGCGTTGCATTCCCTCGTCGCGACAATCTTTTTGACTTTCACTGATTAGTAATTACGTAATTTTCATTTTGTTAAAATATATATTCAAATTCAACGTCAACGAGTAAACCGTATGACTCGATGTCATAGACGTATTCTTCGCTCATTGATCCAAAAATATATTTGTTTTATGTAGAAGCGATGACGGTATTTATTTCAAGTGCTGGTCTTAACCTAATGTTATGCTGTCGGCATCTCTAAATGGTTTTCCACTGATGTCGCATGAGAGGTGACAAATCGTTCGGCATCGGCATTCGTTTCACCGGAGAGGGTTTGAAGGTGAAGCATACTGTAGATGCAAGGGCCTTATCATTATCTCTATTCCACGTAGGCTACTCAACTATGGGCGAATGAATATAAGAATATATGCTGACGCATGCCCTACTTTAGTAGAGTAGTAGAGTAGGCCATGGCTGACGCAATAAATATTGGCGAAAAGACAGGGAAACAAATTTATATGCATGTGCTATCCCCTTAGAAGCACCAGTTTTGCTGCTTAGAGTTCGAAATAAAGGCTACTGACGCCTGGACTGCCCAAGATTGCTCAGAGACTTCACCGAGACCGAGACACACCAAGATACCGACATCCGGGATAGCCTACATTACAAAATAAAAATCGAACATATTACGGCGTTGAGTTGACAAAACACTGTACAGTAACAGAACAATATTTCGTGTCCAACGAATTGTGGGATAAATCACGTGTCACGGTATACTGTATATATGCAGTTTCGAGCAAAAAGATATACGGTATGCGCAATAAGCAAAACAAACAAACCAGGTTTACCACGCTCTCGTCAGCCATCGGTGTATGATGACGCACTCGAGTAGTGTAGAGAATAGATGAACACAGTTCATGAATTTTCCTCTGCCGAGAAAAAATGTCACGCCGTGATTACAATATAAAAGTGACACTATTCAACACGGTAGACACTCAACAGGCTTGTTCTATTGCTGTTGGCATGATGTAGCTTTCTGTAGGATGTCTCGATTGATATTACGTCCTGCAAGTTGAGTGGAAGTAACGCACAGTCATTCCTATCCTTTGCGTTACAGAACCTACTGTATTTAGCTATGAAAATCTTCACGTTAATTGCGATATTTATGCCACTCATGGCGGCTTCTGCGGAGCAGGACATAAACAATGTCACTCAAGATGGTGTCAGTTCTTCAACTCTAACTCAAGATTCAGTAGTTGCATTTTTTGGGGATGGGAATTTTCAGTACGTATAACCTTACGCCTATGTCTATCTCTCTGAGCAATCGTTTATCACTATATCTAGGCTACCACTTGGCTATGAAACTCCGTGGTCAGATTTAGAAACGAGTATAACAAGCGTGACCATCAGATCGTATAGACTATAGACGCTAGAGCAAATAGTTCCCGAATATTTCCCGCGTGATCCATGAACTCAAGCTGGAATCGCGCTAACCACACCGATTTTATCTCCCACTCGGCACTTACCGCATTATTTGTACCTGGGTATTTAGCCTACACTTCGCCAAGAAACTCGAATGATTGCTCAACCGGTCTTGATATATCTTCTCCATTATTATTAGCATGATTCATTCCACATCGTGAAAACCATCAAGTATATTATTTTCTGCGTTCAGGGCATAGGTACAATCTTATTGCACCGCTCACTGCACCGATTGGTTTGACTGTCCGTCGTCTGATCGGGATGTAGACCTACCGGGCTCGATTCCCGTTGACTGTCCGTCGTCTGATTGGGATATAGACCTACCGGGTTCGATTCCCGATGGAGTTAAACCAATGCCTTCAGTTGCTATATCCGTCAGGAACGGGGGAGTGTGGAGAGTTGTGGTTTAGACAATTGTACGGGTTTATTGTGGGAAACCGGGCAAGCCAGCTCGTATTTGGGTAGAGTTATTAACCAATTGTAAATGTGTCGGTTGTCTTGTTTCGATATCCATGCACTGTTTCCTTCATTTTAGCTGGGACATCAATGCTCCTAATCATGATATCAAAAAAGCTGCGAAACTGCCAAGAGGGAAGATTTTGCAAAGGCTTGTTATTACAAGTACGTACCATATGTTCTTACCTGATAAATTTAAATGAACATTTTTACAATCGAAAATCGCCGGCAATCGCCCAGTTTTCAATTTTGACTTCGATTCGGCGATCAAAATACAAAGATATAATAAGATAGACCGGTTAGTAATGATTACGCTGACGTCATTGTCGTAATTAGGTGAATGTGAAAGCCAAATTGGTACGAGCCCGTGATGAGCTTCTTGATTTATAGTCGATAATATATGCTCGTTATGACATGATTATAACCACCATAATTTGACAACACCTATCCGAGCAGCCGAGAAGGAGCATTGACAGCGCAGCAGTATTGGTATAAATTCCGCAAAATGGACTTTTTACAGAATACGATCAAATTATCGCCAATCGCTGAGAAAATCATCTTCCACACTTCCTCTGTCGAGAAGCCAGTAGCAGTGTGTGGTGTGTTTAGCTTATGACAAAAACATATGATTTTCATTTCGCTGACGCTGGGTGTTCTTTTGCTTAAACCATTGTATGCACGCCCACTCGTCTTGCCGTTGGTCATTCTAGGAGACTATGCGATAACTTTGCTGAGAGCTCCTTCCGCTTTGCGTCGCAATATTTGCTCACCGCGAATGTCAAGTTGTAAAGCTATAATATTACAAAGTTACTGTTTTCTTGTCAGAATACGAAGGAATATCCGTATCATATTACAAAGATTAATATCAACCGATAAGGATTGTATTACATACTTTAAAGGCAATGTGATCTATTAGAAAAATATATTCGTAGTGATGTAATGACAATATTTAGCAATATGGCCTATGGGACGTTTCTTGGCATAGGTCATACGATGACCAGCATAAGATCATCTTGCTACATTTGATAACATCAAAAGAACGACAATTTAAGTTAAGATAATATGCACACATCAAGTGAAAATCTGAGATATGACTGCCTCGCAACAAATAGATATACTGTGACTTTATGACTGATAATATTTAATCTCCTTCAAAAAAATAGCTATTTGCATAAAATCGGAACTATCAAGTTACGTTATGAGATTCTTGCTTTGAAACATCACACTAATTCGATATCCCCTTATTTCCTTGCAGGAGCCATGAGAGGCACTATTATAAGGGCTCATAATAAGGCCAGATCAACAACCAAGCCTTCCGCTAGTAACATGCTCCGGATGACATGGGACAACGACCTCGCGAAAACAGCAGTTGAATACACAAGAAAATGCATTTACGAGCACAATCCGGTAAATAATGTGAGTGAAGTATTATTTCTGTAACATATTCAAAAAGATTTTTTCCATATTTGCAGAATCCAACTCACTCTCGGTTTGGTTATATTGGCGAGAATTTATTTATTTCTACGGGAATACCTTTCGATACAAAACTTCTTGACCATGCAGTAAAGGCGTGGGATCAAGAAAAAACAGTGTATAACTATTATGCTGATTCGTGTCGAAAAGGAAATATTTGCGGACATTACACCCAGGTATATATTTTAATTGCTTCGCGGTGCTGCGCAATCTCAACTTGTAAATCTGATGCTATAGGAGTAGGCCTTGTGCTTGGTGGTCAAAAAGACTATTATAAGGTGATTGTAAAACTGCAAATACACAGTCAATATTTTACGATTTTGCAGATAGTGTGGGCAGAAACCTTCAAATTAGGATGTGGAGTGACAAGGTGTGGAAGCATCGACGTGCGCGGAAGAATATGGAAAAATGCCATTCTCTTTGCGTGTAATTATGGACCAGGAGGAAACCATGACGGAAAGTAGGTGTCATTTTGTTCAGATTTTTCTGCCATTTGTGAGGGGATCAAAATTCATCCTTGTGCATATCATTAGGAGACCATACGAAAGAGGCTTGAAGTGCAAAAAATGTGCTAAAGGTGATCGGTGTTTTGGCAAGCTCTGTGCGAATAATCTTCGCGACAGGGCGGTATTCAATCCAAAATGTGAGTAGCCTATAACATTTTCAATGCATCGTAACGGAAATTCATATTCCGACTATAATTTGTAGTGGCACAATGGTCTCCGTGGTCCGGGTGGTCCAAATGTAGCGTTACTTGTGGCATGGGAAAGAGAAAGAGGGAACGTCGTTGCAATACCAATGTGTTAACTGACTGCAGAGGATTTGCTGCTGAAGTGAAATTCTGTATGGCAAAACCCTGTAGTAAAAAGCCATCCAGCAACATGAACTTCGACGTCGTTTTGAAACCAGGTGCTAAATTGGATATAAACAGCATAATGGATCTTTTCAATAACAATAACGTATTTCGACGACCGTCTCAGTGATCATCAGAAATATTGCACTATTATAGGGTGTTTTACTACAAATAGGCTAAAGACTACGAGCAGCTCCATAGGCCTATTACGCACCTACAGGCCTAAACTGTCTATCGTGATTCATGTTCGTCAAGTGGCATTTGTTGTCTCTCGTCCATCATGTCAGACTACCTCAATTAATATATTACAGTAAAAATTTAAAATTCTACAGAGTTAAGAGCTATATTGCAACTTGACCCCTATGTGTAGTGCTGCGGGTTAAGCTCGTAATTCCTTTTCCTGCTTACTGATTACTTAAAATTATACCTAAACCACGGTTCACGGGGCTCACACCTTGAATTTCTACCCTTGCGAGAACGGGTTTGTAGACTATAGGCCTTTTCGCCCGCGTACCATAGGCTATATCCCCCATAGCCTCTAGGCTCCGAATCACATGGCGAATCAGCCACTGCTGTGGCGACGTCATTACCTTCGATTTTAAATCGCAATCGAGCTGAAATTCTTAGTTACGCCTGGTGCATCAATGAATTTCGACTGTTCGGATTTTGGCTATATGAGCTGCATAACGTTTGTGATAATGTAGTTTTTCCTGTTTAAAATATTTATAAATTCAGAGGTTTTCGAAGTACATTAGATTTAATTTTCGTTGTGATAATTGCTTATTTATCATGTCTGGTATCGCCACTATCATCTTCTCAGTTTTGTATTAAAAATTGATATATATAGGCCTATATCGTCAGAGTAGCTTTGTGGGCACCTGCAAGTGCTTTATCAGATGATTTCCTTTTCTCTTAGACAGGTCCGTTAATTATTGGGTAACTATACGCAGCGAATCGCCTACATGATTAGAGGTTCCACGTCTGTATTGACAGTCAGTATCGGGGAGTGCGAGGAGTTGTGAATTGCGATCGGGACTATAAAATGGAAATCTCCACACGCGTAATCTACATCTCAATATTGACTATAGGCGTATTCGGGGCACGCGTATAGTTGAAAACACGTTACATACAAAGCAGCAACAACTTGAGTAGTCTGCCGTCTGCAGCGCGCGATGCTCAGTCGAAGATCTCGCGTCGATCGTGGCCGTTGCAACTTCTCCTGCTGGAATTATAAAGGCGTATATCGATTCTAATGTGGTGTTGCAAATTTTAGTTTTTTTCGTTACAAAAACGAGTTTATGTTCCGTGACTAATCGCTGCAATGAATGACAACCTCAAGCTGTCACGAGAGCATTCACATAGGTCTACTATAACTTGCCCTAAAGCCTAAACGTTTGAGAAGGCTACGCGGTCACGTGCCTATATTCGCCAACTCAAGCACGATCGTCAACCTTTTTTGAGTGAGGAAGGAATATTTGTATGATGCCACCTGCCAGTCTCGTGGTGCAGATGCACAGCGGCGGAAAGGCCTTTGCCCCCGCATACGGTCTGGCATATAAGGTACAAGGTTCGGGGAGGGAATTCACGTGGCGGCCGTGCGCCAAGGAAACGACAGCTCGACACCGGGTTGCATGACGCTCTTACAGTAGTTTCTTCCCACTAGGGTTAGCTGATATACTGATTCTACCGCACTGAACGGGTGGGCCGACTGAGCAAATCTGGTTGACGTTATATTACGGTGGTTCCTTCGCATAGAGAATGCGATCGGCGGCTCCGCTACATTTGAGCCATCGAGTAAGAATAGTTGCAGGTCGGTGGTAGAGGAATGAAACGTAATCATTGGAAAATTAAAACAGTGTCAACTAATTCACCCCGTGTTCTACGCACTTTTTCGCCTTCATCGACTGGGCATATATATAACCAATCGGCATGCACAAATTGCACACGACAGTAAGCATCGTCGTACCCTGCAAATAATCTCAACCACATCGCCTTGTACATAGATTTTGTATCTAAAAATATATTTTCTACTGATATCGGAGATACGAAATGATGAGATAGCAGAGCAAACGTGACACGAGGCACTCGCTCAGTTGCCTTCCGACACAAAACAACACGAAAGATTGCATCACACTTCGTACGGATATGTATAGTATTTTGATACTCTAGTGCCCGAAACGTAGTAAATAGCTCAAAAACCTTACAATTGAAGAAGGACCTCTAAAATATTGCGTTTACGAAAGACAGGATTGACCATGAAAACAAGCAAGACAGGCCAAAACGATAAGGCTATTTCTCCGAAACACATATGCTTGTACATGTACAGGTAGCATAATGAGGCAGATATAAAAATATTTCTACACCTATAGAAATGAATATTGAAACTAGAATGAGAACTAGATGATGAAGAAAAAGATGGAATACTTTTGATATGCTGTATCAGGTGCTAATAGCAGGAACTTCATATTGTGCGCGACATTTCTCTTCCGTGAGACGCACCGCGTCTTGAATCTTATCCCACAGCAACCGATTAAGAGACTTTGCAAACGGAGGCTAAAAAACAGTAGCCTACAACGTGAGCAGCTTGACATTTTTAAACACCGATAGCAGGGATTTAGAAAAAAATTGGTTTTAGGGTAACTTTATTTTTATGAGGGGCCAAATTCTATACGACTCCCGCAGTCCATAATTTCTTTGACCACTTATGGTGACATCATGACAAAACGGATTTCAATACTCCAACACGTACCTGTTCTTGTGAAATTTCTTCCACTTTTGTTTTCCATTCTCTGTCAGCTTTGGTATCTTCAGATTTCTTACAATTTTCATCCTCTCTTCTTTTCGAGTCTACTGGAGTCATCAGTTCCTCAAAATCTGCTTTCGACATGTTCAATATGGAACAAGCAATAGATTGGGCCCGAGACATCGTCGGATCAGAACTCCTAAATTCATTAAATCATTCGATTCATCATCATCATCGAGCGATTTTGAAAAATTTGGTATACCTAAGCTTTCTCGAATCTTCTCTCGCTCGTTCTTCCTGATACTCAATCGAATTCCGTAACTGATTCATCATATCAAGCAATTGGCCGGTAAGAAGCTGAATGAAGTCAAGATGGAAATACTTCACTGAAGCTGGCAGCCTCCACCATGCATGGTGTAACATTTTTAATAGCAAGCCTTTCCCACATATATATTTGAGGGATTTGTTGGAGTCAAGCGAAGATTCTCAAAATTTTTACTCACTTGAACACAAACAGAGTATTCTCTGTTCTTATCCTCACTCACTGTGAGTTGACTTTGCATTTTCTCAAGCGCTTGCTCACTTTTCGAAGCAATCGTATCAAGTCGTTTTTCCACAGTGCTTTCCAAGTGACTGGCAAGTCTTTCCGCCTCAATTTTCTTGGCTTGCTCCGCTGTTACTTGATCACACTGCGAAACAAAAAACCAAGTACTTAATGTAGAAGCAAAGGAATTGATACAAAATGTCAATAGCCTACCCTCTTTTGTAACTCGGCCTTGGTTTCATTGTACGACTGTTCATACTTGGCTTTATCTTTCCCAACAGCTTGAACTTGCCTTTTCAATGAATCAATGTAATTTTTCTTATGCATGACTTCGTCTGATAGATGTTTAATCTGACTCTCAAGTTCAATCTGCAAAACGGTTTAGTGTTAAAGAATACAAAAAATACATTGCTATTTTCTACCCTTTGTTGGCTCAGTGTCCATATTTGAGACATTCGTGATGACAAGGGGTTGGCCGGGGCAAAGAAACTGCGACATGATAAGAATATGGTTAGACGTGAACTACCAATAACCGACAACTACCACTTACTACTTAGCCTAATTAACTCCTCCTTACTAGTCAAGTGGTACGAAATTAAAAATTCTGCCATATATTCAAAGTTACACTAGGTCATCTCGCTTGTCATGGTAGGCCATTTTCCAATGATTCTTACCGTTGTTTTTTCATCATTTTGTGCCAATGATTCCATTGATTTGATCTTAGTTCGTTGTTCTTCTATGAGTTGTCTTTTCATAGCCACATCTCGATCAAGCCTGATAAATAGATTGAATAGGAGATGAATTAAAAATATAAAAAAATGCATTCCCCTACTTTGTAATCTTTTCCTTTAATCCTACGATTGTTTCTTGCTTTTCGTCGCCTTCTTTCTGCGCTTTCCGCATTTGTTCCAAGTAATGTTGTGCATCAGAGTTTGTCATCTGTAATAATAATTAAATCGATAAATAACCAGAAAAAATGATTAATGATTAATTTTTGTTTTTTGATGAAGTATGAGTAATCTGCAGCCGCAGAATTTGTTTCATTTCTCACACAGGGAAACCAGTGAACACATAGTTGACTAATGTAAGTCGATCACCTAGTCAACAGTTGATAGCAAGAAATAACCAAGGAAGCCAGTTATGATGCCGGGTTTGTGAAGTGATGGTGATAATAGATAAAACTGGACGTGGACTCACCCTCATTTTATTTTCCAGCAGTCTGTAGTCGGTGTCTGTATATTTCTGTTTCTCAGGTATTGAATTTTTTATGGATTCCAAAGCGCGTTGCAATTCCTCCTTTTCTATTGATACTGTTTCCACTTCCCGGTGCAGTTTCTCAATGGACTGAAAATACATCAGATCAGAGGTCACAGGATGTCTGCAGTAGTACTTAGGCCTGTAGTATTGCAGCAATTATTGCATTTGTCTGTAGTACAGTGCATCAGAAAATAATGTACGACCTCAGCAACCAATTTTCTGCGAGCAAGAGTAAATTGCAGTCACCGTAAATATTAGTAAATGTACAAATGAAGACGCATGTCGGGCCCTTCCGACCGGCTGTCTATGCGATATAATTATATTGAATTATGTAACCAATAGACACATAGAGTCAATCCAGCAATACTCACCGATTTGGCAGACTTCAACTTGTTTTGTACTCCCTTTATTTCGGATTCCAAAAGGGTGCAGTGATCTTTCTCATTGTTCAACTAACAACAAAATAACATCATGATAATGTTAATTGAAGACATTACTGAGGATAGACAGAACCTGTTTCAATGCATTTTGCTTTTCCATTAGGAGCGTCGAGCATTGTTTCTGCATGGAAGCTATCCTTTGTTTTAATGAACTCAAATCGCTGCCTCCATATCGTCCACTTTGACTTCTTGCTGAGAATTTAACTTTTGCTGGCCTTGTGTCAACCTTACCATTGATGCCAATATCTTCAGAGACAAAGACAAAGGTGCTATCATAACAACAGTTACAGATAAAATATTCAAAATATTAGACCATTCGTACCTTTGCAGTCTGTAACAGAAATGGCAGCTCTTGCTATTCTTTCTCCAAGACTTTGTGCGTCTGATTCATCCGCATCAGAATATGTCACGGTATCTTCGCTGGAAAACGCCGGATCATTCTTCAACATATCTCTCATATTAGTGATTGATTTCGTCAGAAACTCGTCATGCTGTAATCAAACATCCCATGAAGAATCAATATAGGATACATCGAAGCAATTAGGCAACAAAGCGGTGTGTGCTTCATAAAAGTAAATCGGTAGTGAGCCTGGGCACGTGAGCAGTGAGAACTACAGTATTCCAAACAAATCTCTTACTTTTTGTGCAGATTCTGAGATAAGTTTAGATGAAGGTCGTCTTACAGATCCAGGTGGGGAACTGCTTCGAGCAGTCCTTGGATTCCGCTGCGCCAATTCCAACTCGGCAGACTCCAAAGAATCGACGGTATCTCTCAACTCATCCTTCAACGCTTTGAGCTCACTTCGTAGATCGTTATTTTCAGACCTGAAAATGTAGCAATCACGCAATGCTTTAACCACTCGAAAGGCTGGTTGTCATAGTTGAAAGGACCAAGAACAAAAACTTATTATCTTTTGAGAGACTCACAGAGAGGTCATAATATTGTTCCAATAGTGAATATAAAATCAAAACCGAAGCCTGAACAAATAAAGAAGGTATAGTTTTGGAATCTATACAGCAAATTCTTCCAAACAAGACACTTCTTCAACCATTTGTCATAACCTTTATTGAAATCTGTTACCTTAATGTGTTAATAGCCTCTCTTTCATCAACACTGTGTGCTCGCGCAGTTTCCACTTCTTTGATGAAATCCTTAGCATCAAATTCAGCTTGTAACTTTTTATCTTCTGCGACACCAAGTTTTCTGTTGAGTTGCACAAGATCTTGCCGAAGCTTAGAACAATTCTGTCGGCTCTCCGTAATATCTTGTTTCAAGGACTTGTTATCGCCTTTCAAAGCTCTAAACAAAGATTTGTTAAGTTACATTGAAATGTACCATTATGTTCTATGAAAAAGTTGTTCAGACATGAGGCTCAAGTACAAGAAAATTTTGATACCTATGAAAAGATGGCTAATAGACTATATATACTTGATTTCTTTCAGTAATTGAGTTTTTTCTTTCTTCAACAGGCTGTTGTCTTCAGTAGAATTCTCCAGTTTTCTTGTCAAATGTTTTATTTGATGTTTCAACGCTGATACAGCGGCTGACGTGTGACGACTTGAATTGTCTTGCGACTGCGCACGTTTCTTTGGCGTGCTGCTCCGATGATTGGCATAATAACCTGCATCTATAACGCAATCACGACCACATCAATCTAATCTAATAAACCAGATACACAATGTGAAACCTACTCTTCTGCTTTAATTTAATGACCAGGTCATCTTTTTCTTGCTTTAAGCACATGTTTAGTTCTTGCACAGTGGCTTTATCCATTGCCGCTTGCACACGGATATTATCAAGTTCCTCTTCCAAAGCAAGCCTTGTAAAACAAAACCGTTGGTTTCAGAGTCACAAAAAGCTGAAACCATTCAAAAATCATACTTATCGTGGATTAAAGTTCGATTTTCTCGTTTGTAGAAAGCAAGTTCATTCCAAACTGCATCGCAATGTTCTTGACGTAGATCACGAGATTTTGCTCGCTTCACTTTTCCGTTTTTGTTAATTTTGAGCGGCGAAGAAAGTTCTTTTTCTTCTATTTTCTCACTCAACTCGCTGGGACATTGGGATATAATAATGACATGAAGGAAACCTAATGTGGCTCTTCCTACTGATGTAGAAAATGAGTACAACAAAAAAAGTCATACCGATAATTTGCCTGATATTCTTTTAACCTTGTTAACCTCTTGTCATGTGCCATCTTCATTTGCTTCATTTCTTCTTTCTGTAACAGGCCACGAATTTGTACCCTCATTCGCAAAAATCTATAGATAGATTGCACCTTGAGTTCGAGCAATCGTTTAGTAGAATCTAACTTTTCTTGCGTAGCTTGCAATCGCCGACTAATGAATGCCATCTGCCGGCCATCAGGTGAGAGAGATCGTGAACGTATTTCTTCTCGCTTCTAAAGAAGTTTGTAAGTTTACCAAATATAAAAAACTCACTTCAAATCATAGACTTACATTTTGCCTCCCGATTCTTTCCACTATTGGAGAAAATGTGTTCTCTGTTAATCCATAGTTTCCTTCCTTCTCAGAGTTGTCTCTAATAGAAAAAAATTCTAAGACGAAATCAAGACCTAGAAATGACAATTTCTTACATGTCTACGTCAAATTGTGTAAAGACTGAATTTTTGTCTTTGAGTCGTCGCCGAAGACGCTCTATCTCCTCTCGTTGAGAAGCTAACTGACTTTCCATATCATCGAGGCTTCTCTGTGTTCAAGGAATGCAGCAAAATCAATAATAACCAAGGGGTGACGAAATTTTAGCAATGAATATGACAGCATACAGTCAACAACTCACATTTCCCTTGTGCCTTCTGTGATCTTTTTCCACTCTCCACATCTTGTCACTATCATTTGTTGGGTCACTCTTCAATTTCTCATGAGCTTTTTCTAGCTTATGGTGAGATTTCTGCAGCGACTCGTATCGTCTGGTCAAATGAAAACTTCATACGATTATTACATGTAAATAAAATATTTCAGCTCAGTGTACCTTGCAAGGTCAGAATATAACTTGTGATTTTTAATTAATTCTTCTTTGTATGCCTTCTCTTGCTGTTGCAAGACCTCCTGGGTGTCGTTATTCAATGCTTGCAACTGCAGACAGAAATGATTGTAAAAAATTCTTTCAAGAATGATACCAGTATATATTGTATTTCAACCAACCTTGAGGATGATATCTTGTTGTTCGTCAGATCGTGTTTTTAACTGTTCATAAGAGCCATGTAACTCCTGGCGACTTTGTTCCTTTGAATTCAGTTGCCTTCTGTTAGAATCTTGCTCAACTCTGTAGTTTGTCAAATCACTCTTCAGTTGTACTACTTCTTCAGATAGTACCTCTCGCTACAACAACGACATAATTATGACAAAAATTACCAAATTTATATCAAAGCCACTCTAATAAAAACCTCCAGGCTGGTACCTAACCAATCTCAATGACCAGGATTGTATACAACAGTACAACCATACAGTGAGAAATTGCTTTTCCGACAGTATCATAAGCTCACTAAAACCAAACAGTCACAGCAACCAGACAGACTAAAACTGAAATTCAGTCACCCTATACACAGTATTTAGGCCGGATGAAACAAAAGCGTTTTATCAAACTTTACCAAAGAATCCCTTTGTACATGGAAGATCGCAACGCAACTTTTAAAAACTGATACAAGTGAAAAGTACCAAACTGTTGTTTGTAGGAATCTAAATTGTTATGGGTATCTATTCATGCAGTGTTAACTGTAAGCAAAGCCTTGTTAACATCCATAACTGGTTGTTAACAACATGTATTCCACATTAGTATCCAAGCAAAATTCACCATTTCATAGTACATAAGCTATGTGAAACTGAATGCTGTGCAAGTGTGCATGTGCTCAAGTTCAAAACTTAAACTAAACAAGGAAACAATGTGGGCAGATGTATGAAAAACCAAACAACAAACACCCAAAACAGATTTCTCCAATCCTCATAAGACCAGCAACAATCATAAAACTATGAGGAAATCCTAGTAATAAAAGCAGACTAGTGCATCTGTATGAAAAAATAACAAACCTCTTGCTGCAACTTCTGGCATTTTACGGTCATGTCTTGAAGGTCTTCTTCCAACCTCTGTATTTTCTTTTTCAATTGGTCATTTTCTACTTCATTTGTTTGAGATTCCATTCTTGATGTTTGGAGATCGATGAGCATTTGCGTAATCTGGAAAAGGTCGAGGACACTTAGGCCTAACAAAAACACCAGATCTATCTCAGAAGTGGACAAAACTTTTCCATTCACCAATGGCTGAATAAAGCATCAAGAATAAATGTACACTTGTGCAGTATCAAGTAATTGGAAATTGAAAAACCTTCGACTCATGACAGTGAATAGTGGCGATGAATGGTTACATAAGTGAAATGGACCATAGCCCATGCATGGGTACTGAAAATTTATGAATTTTTACAAAGCATTTGCTGAGCGCATAAAATTGCTTAAACACAAAGGACAAAAAAACCTCAGAATCTGAATATAGATAACCCATTTCAATCCCATTCTGGATAAATAAGGAGATTTGTGACAAAAAGTGGATTTGGTGTCATAACTACCTGCAAATTAACGTACATATCACCAAATACTACAGTCACAGATAACTGAGTTAAACATTAACAAAATGCAGCACTAATACATTGCAGCATTTCAGACGGTCAGAGTGTCCTACCTTGTCGTTGAGTACATTTCGCTCTTCCTTCAACTCATTCAATGCCCGCTTCAGGCTGAAAATTTTTCAAGTGCAATCGTTAAACGAAATCCAACAATATCAAATGATTTTGGCAGTAGGCTACCAGTAAATCCCGCATGATAGGCTAATGTCAAAAATTCTAGTTCTAATTGTAGCACCGGTCAGGACATCTCAAGCAGACTACAGAGAGGGTTTTTCCTAGCAGGTATCAGCCAAGCTGTCGCAACCATTCATTTATTTATAGAATCCCATTTCTATATACTTGTAGCATATCTACACCTCACCTGACAGTTTCATGTTGTCCCAGATCTTCCAGTTTGGACAGCCTACCGTTCAGGATATCATTATTACGCTTGATTTCTTCATTTTCATCAGTCAGATTGGAACGAGTTTCCTCCAGAGCTGACTTCCTGAAATAAATTGCCAGAATTATTAATAAGTGACTACGATTGATACAGGGCCTGAAGTAACTGTTAAATACGGTACTTCAATTTATCAATGAAAATATTAACATCATACATTTCTACAAGCTTCTCCAATTCCAACTTCAATGAAATGACTGTTTCCTGTAGATTTTGGATTTGCTCATCTTTAGAATGCAGGATTTCCAATACTTTGCTATCTTTCGTTTCGCATTTTTCCTTTTCTCTTTGCATGACAAGGCTAATAGCCTGATAAAGAAGAGATTATTATCGTTACCAGACAGCGGTAGGGTACTATTGTTAATGCACGTTTGTCATGAAATGACATTGGGTATGTATACTTGGCAAATACCTGCAGTGTCAAGCGATGCCAGGCTATGCCAAGGTAGCCAACAAGGATTTATAGAATAGTCAAAGATCAAAAAACACAAATTACTCTCAAAACTCAATAACACATATTATATTAACCTGAGTTAGATCTGGTGATGAGACCTGGAGTCTTTTCCATAGAGTCCATACGAATTCTTTGTCTGCTTGACATTGTCGTAACTCTTCAGTGAGCTCTCGATTATCAGCCAACAACTTCACAATCTCATCGTCTGAAACACAAAAAACAACCATTTTACAAGTTTATACGATTGCCACTTATACAACTTCTCACAGCTCATTAAGTCATGATGAACATGTTTCCGACGACAGCGGAAACACAGACAAAACTTCTGAATTCTAATATGCAGCGACTTAAATTTTCCATGATATAGCGAAAGTAATCAACAGCATGCACGGAGCATGGTGTGCACATTTCAGACCTCACTAGCCTACCAGACCACTTGTTCAACCGACTTACCTTTAGCCTTGAGCAGGACTGGTACATCGGAATTACGAGCCATTTGCGCCTGCGGTTGACTATTCTCTCCTTGACAGTGACAGAATACGACAATTACAGGAAATACGGTAGCTGGTAAGTTACCACAGGATATCGCTCAGGAAAAGAACGCAGAACGGGGCGGGTATACCGTACTGATATTAATAGACGACAGACAAATGCAGAAATGTCGAGGAATCTTTCAGCTTCTATCTTTACCACGGTATCAAGTTGATAGGACAAAGCTCATCGTACCGTACGTATTCCACCATTTCGATGTACAAATGTCCTCAAATAGAAGCTGCACCACAATTCCTACGGGCTACTCAACAACCAGAAAAACAAAAACAGGCCGCCACTTCCCTCACTTTTCCTATCAAGGTATGAATTTAGCAGAAAATAGGAAAGATAACGAATTTTGTTTTGACCGCTATTAGACTCGGAGCAGTCATTGTTTTGTAGCAACTCTGTGGTAGCGACCTACTACACGTTGATCGAGTTGGTGGATGATGATGGATGACCTGTAGACAGATAACTAATCTACCTAGATTAGTATGTTTGGTGAATAGTTGATTACAGATGATGTCAGAAATTTCGGAATCATTGGAATTTGGAATTGCACCAACTAGCGGTGTGGATTGTGGATATTCGTGCTTCCGGCCCGGAAACGTCTGTTTTGACGACAACGTTTTGTTGAGACATGTTGCTGCCATCTGTAGGCTATAGGCCAACCCAAATAGCACCTAGTCCAGTTCTGTATGTTGCTGCCAGTTTAGTGAGCCGTCGATTGGCCTAAATTGCTTGCTGGGGAATATTCCCGAATTCATTCCTAAAACCCATTGGCCTATAGGGTTATAAACACGAATTTTTAGCCAATAATTCGAGACACACAATATTTCAAACGGAATTTTTCAGAATATCAGAATCTCAATTTGTGTGCAATCGAAATTAAACTAATTCGAATTTATTCAATTTTCGAATAGGCCGTTATCAGCCTCATTTGGGATCATGCGATTATCAAGGACTATCGTGATGATAATACACTCACTCCTTGATGATAAAATGACAGTATAGACCTACTGTTAGCCGTCGTATCCTAAAAAGATCAGGTGTACCAAAGCCTTTACTACACGCAGCATAATAGCCCTACTCAACAACACGGTATCGACGAACAGCAAGCGTCTGAAACGATGCGTGACTATATCCAACTCTTTCGGGCTATAAATAGGCGTACTGTAAGTGCATGAGCTTGAAGGGCGACATTCAAAATTCGTTTGATGTATGAATGGGCGACATTGTGCTTAGTAGCTCATCCTAGTAAGAATCGATAACACAGCCGTATATGTGTGCTATCGATTTACTCATGCCAATAACGTCTCGAGAGAATAGAAACAGCTAAGCTCTTCGCAAGATTAGTATAGGCCTACCCTACACGTAGATAGGCTACAGACGGTGTAATAGGCTCTGATGTTGAAGTAGAATGCGGAGATGAAATGTAGGCGTTTACGACCAAGTACAAGGTATTTGATGGGACTACTGCTGTTGTTACTTGTTCTCATCGTATATAAATGGAATTTCAGTGATGAGGATATCAATGAAAATGCGAACACTGAAAAAGGTAGGAATGTGCGAATGGCCTACCTAATACGAGTAGGTCTATGGGTCGCAGAATAAGTTTGAAGCTTAGGCCTATGCCTACGCTAAACGGTGTTACAATTATAGCCTATAACTTTGCCAGAAACGTTTTGCGTTGTGCTTTTCTGTTCGTTTCAGAGGTTTGGCGTCACATACGAATGCGGATTGTGTTCCTATCGGCGATGACGCGATTCGCGTTGAACGAGCTTGTGTGCTATCACCAGACTTAATCATGTTTTCTCACATGCATGCCAAATCCGTATGGCTATAGAACTTGCATGGCATTTTGCTGCTAGTAAGATCAGTAAAGCATTTAGATTTTTAGGAACAGTCAAAATCACGAGAACTTGCAAGTGTTGCAACTGCTGTAGCGTTTGTATAAGCATGCTAAGCCCCTCTACGATTTTTTCCACAGGTGACTATAAAAGCACCAGCAAAAGATTGGCCAACAATAGGCTATACGTCGTGCATTTTTTATATTTAATGTGTAACCTAACAATGATAGGCCTACAAGTGATTATATGATATTAGGAATCAGGAGCCCCAGGAGACAATAAAAGTCAGATCTGACTCGATATGGCCTATATCACTGCCGGTATATGGCGTACACCAAAATGATTTGTGCCATTGTGATCCAAGTGAAAAATAATAGAACAAGCACACGAACTGTCTGACTGTCGCAGATTGCACGTTGCTAATATTGACAATATAATCGTGTTCTCAAAAATAAAATTTTCGATGCAGATTTCCCACAAATTTCGGCGATGCGAAATGCCATACAAGATGCAACCGATTCACTAGAGGCAGAAGGGATGGAGTCGAAGAGACTATATCCACCAATTGTTATATATAACCGTGTTCCAAAATGTGGCAGTTCTACACTCCGTTTCCTCATCAGCAGACTGAAACTACTAAACCATTTCAATTACAAAGTACACAACTGGCCGAACGTCAAACAATTCTTAACCCTGCAGAAGGAAGTATGCTTTTTCGATAGGCTCTATAACACGTCTATGCATACATAATATTTTTCAAACCATTATTTTAGAGTTCACCTTTGATAAAGATATATAGGCACTAGATTAGAGTGTCACCATCAGTTCTAATTTTCTACCAAATTTATTGGAAACTTATGTTGCTTGTTTTTGCTTGTATCTTGGTCGTCCAATAAAAATTTGCCATCACGTGAAACTATCGAGTTCGACGGCACTTTAGCAAGAATTTCAGATCGACGTCCACATCTATGATTTTACCGCCGTTTCGTTCGCAGGAAGAGCTTGTGAAAGAGGTCACATTGTTCCAGAGGCCAGTACTTTTTCTGCGACATCTGCATCACGTCAACTTCAGGAAGTACGTATTGGCCAATGGGATTTGTATGACACCTAGCATAAAATTTCATTTAAAACTGTAATGCAATAAACTCGTTACGGACTTCTCGCATCCATTTATGCTCTGCTTGTTTCAGTTACAACTTGACGACGTTTCCGGTGTATATCAATATGATACGTCACCCCGTCGACAGGTTTGTGTCACATTACTATTTTTCCCGCTATGGATTTCAAGGGTGGGGCGAGGCGAAAAGAAAGAAGTGGCTCTGGCCGATGACGGAGGAACAACGGAATATGGTAGGCCATTTTAACCACCGTAGTAGATCCTATACTCAGCCCATTGTAATTCTGGCGTGATCCATCGCACCCGGCTCAAAACACTATAATGCAGGTGGGGTGCGCTGCTTCTAATTATTAGTTTACAATAGGGGTAGGCGGTATGCAGGGCGCTTGTTATTATTGAAAACAAATCGGACCCCGTTGAGTTTTCTCCTACAGACGCTTGACGACTGCGTCAACCAGGGAGCTGACGAATGCATTAGTCAAAATAAAGAGAATATGATAGCGTTTTTCTGCGGCCAGGAAACCCGATGCAGGTATGCTGATTTGACGCAACTACGTTGTTGCGCTACCGCGACAGAGGTGCACTTTACATAAACAAGGTATGCATTTTCATTGAAGGACTCGGGATGACTGGTCTGTAAGACAAGCAATAAGGAACATAGAACGTGATTATGCATTCATTGGTATATTGGAAAGACTAGAAGACTCAATGAAGATCGCCGAAGCTATACTACCGCGGTATATACAGTAGATATTGCTTTGTATCGTATGTAGGCTGTATGCATGATTGGATATTGTTACAATTGCCATAAATCTGGGCAGCAGGCATAACGTACACTATACACACGGGGTTTTTATTGCCATCACCTTAATGCGAGTCGCCTATGCCTTATGGGAATTCCGTATGTCGGAGTGAATGAATGTAGGCTGTTTTGTTTTTCAGATATTTCAAAGGAGTCGTCGAGATCCTTAGAAATAATCCAAACGGTGAGTTGACTACCCAAATTAGATTACGAACCACCGGGGCTATAGGTAAGCCACTCGTGATGTAGGAGTCCCGATGAAGGTTATGCAGCCAATCTTCTTAGCGTTGCTAAGCTAGTAGGATAGGCGACTCCGACGTTGCCGAATACGCTCCCGACAATTGAACATTTTTTTAGTAAACGGACCGTTAACAGTAAATCTCAAGGTAGGCCTGCATCTCGCACCAGTGGGGCTGACTCGGACATACAAAAAAGATTAAGTTTCCATCGGGGATCAGGTCATTTTTGTGTGAATATTCACAAATTAGATCTCTCGTCCTGCTGGTGTTGGCCTATGGCTTTGCGTTTCAACATTGTCAATTTGCGAAGGTGGAAAGAGAACAAAAACCGCACAGAAGCAAGAACCATCAGAGAAGGTTCGAAAATTGCTTGAAAGTAGCATGAAGCCGGAAATGGAATTGTATTCTTTCGTCAAAAATCGATTCACCGAACAGTATGATGCTCTTAAACGGAAGGGGAAAATTTTATAATAACTTGCCACAAAACTCTTCATTTACTGTAGTCAGCTCACCTCAAGATTTGAAGTGTGAATGTTAGTGCCCATTGGAGTACTGCTGATAACTGAAAGAGCACAGTAGGCTCAACAAATCGTCACGTTTCTGATTATCACGCGTATCTTTGTTTATGTGCAAGTGCAATATTGGTATTCTTACTGTTGAGCAAGCCGAGAATAAAAGGTCTATAAATGATACAGATGCAAGAGGTTCGTTAGCCAGACCACACCAGGGTTTCTTATCACTAGAGTAAGACGATAAGTAGTATAGAAAATTTTCACCGACAGAGGAGGTCTTCAGTTCGTGCCGAATGTGCAGAACTATTTTTCATTGAAAACGATACACTATCCCCCTTCACAGAAAACTCTAGTTTCGGATATTTTATGAGTTCCTCAATTTCTATATTTAACTGAACAGTAGCAATGAAACAGTTATGGTAAAATGAATAATCTTGGTTTGAGGTGAGATAAATATAGACATCTATGAATTTCTACCGTCATGTGAACATATACAATACTTTTTGGTTATGATAAGATATATAATTATACACTGTAGCTGTGTTAACTAGAAATGCATACCCCATTGCAAATGGTACAACAGCAGATCAACTCTAATGAGAACCATTTCCTACAATGCCAGTCATGTGCAACCTCACCAAGAGGTATGCATATAGGGATATAGTCAATGCAGTATAAAAACGTGGCTCCCTGCCCCATATATTGGCATGGTCCCAATTGCATTCTGCCAGTTTGGTCATGTTTGCACCTTGTCCCATAAAAGAACTTATTACACTGTCCCTTGCATAGAAATCCGACCCCAAAATAGTGATAAATGCAATGCTGTTGTTGAACTGAAATTTAAGATATACTGCAAAGTGCCACTGCACTTCTAACCAAAAAATTCCAGTCGTCATTGAATTGTCAAGATGACAGAAGAAAGAACTAAATTTTGGTAATGTTTTGACAGGTTCTTAGCTTGATAACTTGAGCTTGAGCTTGGGAACAGCAACGATTTAGTAACATTTGAAACTACTCGATTAATATATGACTAAAAGTACATGTACTTATCAATGAAGGTACACGAGTAATACAAGTACTGTAGCAAAGTCCATTTGAATGGCCTAGAACTACTTGATTAGTGTTACTTCATTACCGGCCAAGACTGTCTACTTCAGTAAATGCAGGCCCCTGGGCCAGTAAGCCTATTAGCAAGCAGTGAGATCAAACGAGAGGGTAGTGCCTCAATCTGTATCTGATATTTATAGAGTGCGATGAAGAGCAGCGTGAGGTATGAATGAAAAGATTCGAGTATCACTAAATGAATTATGCATAATGATATTTTATGCGACATTCACCCCAAAAGTACAAAAAACATTGGTAATTCGAGGACCGCATTCACGTAGTTGTACAATGTGCTGTGCGAGATGCTTTCTCCATCAATTATCGAGCACTAAGTATCGAGGTTTGTGCAAAACAGTGAGGAAATGCTCACGTATAGTAGTTCAAGAGTACAGCAGAGTAGCGAATGGCAAGACTCAACCCCAAAATATACAGCGTTTCAAGTTCAACATATGCGACAACCATGTCCCAATGAAACTGTAATATGATAGAGTTGACTCACATGATAAACAGTGTCCCGATGTAGTATATACAGTATATAACTCTAGTCATTTAAAAGGCATCTTTGGCGATAGCTTAGAGAGTTATTAAGATTTCTTCTTAGTTTTCTTCGACGTCTCCAGAGACAAAATATGCCAACCGTCGTATTGCTGGTCTGCGTGCTTCAAGCAGCTGAACCACTGTTTCAATTGATTCCCGGAACTTTTGATGCCGAATTTCACAATACCTACACAAAATTGAAACAACAGTGAGGAAATGTCTGTGAAAGTGTGTGAGTTTGTCAGAAAACATCTGAAAAGCAGACCTACATGATTAACATGTAAGGACAAATAATAATAATAATAAGTTGGTTCAATTTAACTACTAATAACATACCAATTGTGTCATGGCCAATGGAGTCCTTGTGCAAAACGGCAACATCCAGTGTTCCTCTCGCCAATTCAGCTTGGCCATTATCAGGTGACACTTGAAATTTCAGCTCTCTGTCAAATTTCGGGTTCTGTGTTTTCTTCTTGACTTCTGTTTTTTGAACCATAGTTCGCCGATCATCAAGTGATAGAGTCCTTAAAGACGGAATTACATATATACAGAAAAATTGCTCAAGAGTAGAAAGGAAAATGTCTTACGCTTTCACAAACGCATTGACTGTCTCTTGGTCTTTTTTCCGCGAGACAAGATAAGCACAGCGATGAATTTTGACCATCAGTAGATGCGTTGACATGTTATAGCATAAACCAATGTGGATCCGACCAGAGTCAGGAGGTATCTTCTCGGCTTCTGTTAGCTAAAACAAAAATACACTATCAGGTGGCAGTAGTAGAGAAAGTACCGAATTTAATTTGAATTTTTATGCCTAAAGCCATTCCTACAAACAGCACACTCCCTATTTACACAGGCGTGGGACTGGCAATAAATTAGCCTGTATTTTTGTGCTTAATAAATATGCTGACACAATGCAGATGGGACAAGGTATATGCTGTCGCACTATCACCAGATGGTGCAACCTGGGATCTTCTGCCTGGATTTTGTCTATTGAATGCCTATCATATCGAAAGTACAGTAGAATATTTCCAAAGAATTACACTCACTGTATAAGGTACTTTTAAAGGCATATTGAATGATTTCTTGTTGTTTGGTGTGATATCAAGCAAAGGAACAACGATTTCACCAATGAAGTCATGGCCAAACCTAAAAAAAAAACAGTTTCAGGATGGCTTCTGATACGTGATTCAAAGTGGCAGATTTACGATGTGCCAAAGGATGGATGGATTTGAAAACCATAGATAATGATGCATGTAGTTTCATCCCTTGTGCACTTGATAAGGAGCAGAAATCCATTTATCAAATACTGTTCCACACGGCAAAGACGGTAGTGGTAGTAGTAAAAAAAATTAAACCAACTTACGTATCTTCATCCAATACGGTGAGCAGTAGCTTTCTCTTGGGCAGTTCATGCTCCAAAATACCCAAATATGTCAACATTTCATTGAATACTGGATTCAAGGTTTTGTTCCTGGTTTTGGTCCGGAGTTTAGTTACCTACAAGTATAGAGTAATGGTTATTAAGCAGTACTTTCAAAACTTCAATATTAGATCTTATTGGCATTGACAAGAAATGATTTGACTGCATCTTGGAATAATCTCGTGTCTTGGTATTAATATTTTCACAGTAGGCTAATGCCCAGCAGGTGAGCGACTGAAGTTAGTTTGGAGTGTTACTATGGTAACCATCCCCTAACATAAGAGGTCATTGCAGGCAGCATTTGACAATATATGTCAGCATGAAAGAGTAAATCACGACACACAAGAGCAACGCAATCATGAGATAGTAGTTATCAACAGTATAATCAATTCTATATTTTTATGAATATCAACAGTTGAAGTGGAAAAGCAACGCCATGCAAAATTGTAGAAAGTTTGGTGTTTAGTACATTCACAAAAGTAAATTGGCTTTCACCAATTAAAAAAAATGTCAGTGCTTCAAAAGCACTAGTTAGTCTGTTAGAGGAATGACATGGAGATGATGTTACACCAACCAGAAAGCATTCCAGGTACTTACGTCCGACTTCGAACTCTTCACATAGGACAGTGAGTACACAAATTAGAGACAAGATAATAGCTTTGCCGGATTCAAGTGCAAATAGAATACTAAACCACTTTACGAAATAACAATTTCCAAAAATGGCATAGTAGCTGAAGTATCTCCACTTGAGCGCTCATGATGGCATTGGCAAAATGTGCGTGCATATGATATACGGTAATTTAGAAAAGTGGCTGGAGGATAGAACAAACAGAGATACACTGAAACAACCAAGAGCAAAACGGGTCAATACAGAGACAGACGGCAACTGAATTGCACACAATGAACTTTTTTCTGATTAAATGCAATTGCAACACTTTATACATCAATATCTGACAACGGCCAGTGCCAATTATATTGATGTATCCAAATTGATGTCCACACACTACCTCTTGTGCAGGGTGAAAATGTCCAACAATTGAACATTTTTACATATGTAGCATCAGACAAAACACAGAAAGTTGGACAACTGAATTAATTGTTGAAGGATAAGAAATTAGAATATTTTACCCGTGACATTCCAGGCAACAGGTGGAGTTTCACATATGGATCTGAAAGTCCATTCGAATCCATGCCAATAAGGTTCTGAAAGAAGTTCCAAAATTTTTATGATAAATTTGTTCAAACTTACATTCAAAATTTCATCATTCATTTTTGAGAGGCTCTACTAGACCTAGGTTGTGATATATTTTCTCTCCCAATGATACCATACAGCCTTACTTTATTGTACAATGCCCACTGTGTAGTGTATTTAATTTAGGGTTATTTCAATGAAAAAGAAATTGTTGGTCCATAGCCTTCTGCGTTTAGCACAGCTGTAGTGATAGAGTAGTGCATAAACCTACATATCTCGAATAGTGGTGCATTCTATTTAATAAAAAAGTAGGCTACCAGGAAGACAACGGATTGGGTTCCAGTCAAATATACTATGCACAATGAAAAATGAGTATATATATATATATCTTAATTCTCAACACATGCCAGGTGAAGAAAGCCTAGGTTGAATCTCTCAATCTCCAACGACAACTTAGAACTTACTTGCGCTCTGATGATACTTATATGGAGAGAGCATTTCGATGAATCATACGTGATACAAAATTCAATGCTTCCTCGACTGTCAATTCCTGCAGAAGGAAAATATGAATTAACGTAATTCAGCAAATCAAAGAAATCTGTCGGTAATCTAGAAACCTACAAAAGATTCAAAATGAGAAAGATTACAAGAAACAAACAACATATGTTGAAATTACGGATAGGCAAATATTGAGTCAAATTTGTGACATCTGGCTATGATATTCCAAGAAATTACTAATTCGTTTTGATAACAATCTGAAATACCTCTGTAGTTCACTTGCTCGGTGGACTCTGCTTCCATATGAGAATGCCCATTTGATCCACTGTGCAAATTGGACATGTCCACAGGTAACCTTGAATCTAAAAAAAACCAAAGGATGAATCATGTAATATAATCATTCACAATAGTACAAATTGTCAATAACACCAGATGGTTGATTGACTACTCACTACTCATTCATCTCATGTCAATGACCATACATTAATAATAGTCCAATACTTGAAATATTGTGTAGAGTCAATAGTTATCTATACATCTGAGCCACATCAATTGATTGATTAAGAGCTCTTCACTTACTATCTATGGGAGAATCAGTGACATGTTCATTAAGTGAAGTTCGATCCGGCTCGTTTGGCGGAGTCCTAGGGGACATTCTCCGGACTCTTCTCGTTCTACGACTTGACAACTTCCTTCTGGCGGCTTAAAAGAAAAACGTTGCATATGATGAGCAAGCACTGCGCAGTAAATTTACAGTTCAAGTAATACAAATGTGCTGCTAGGACACATGCACGTGCATTGTGCAATCAGATCATAGACCAAATTGGATGTATGGTATCTTGATATGCCTATAGGTGTATGTGTGTGTGTGTGTGTGTGTGTCCTTCATATAAGTACACATTTCTATTTCCAATCATAAGCGAAACCAAACCAAAATGGGATGACAAAATCCTTTTAACCCAATACATTTCTATAGCCTATCAAAGATATCAAACTATTGTCAAAAGGATTTATGCAGACAAAGCAAACAAGTAGTAAGAGCACAGAGCAGTTTCTCTTCTTACCAGGACTAGGAGATGGTGACAATGTGTGCTTGTCAAAACTCGTTGCACTTGTAGTACTGCTGGTGATACTGAGCGAGTCACTAGCTGTAGAAACATAATGATTAATGCACAGTGGCATCAGAAAACAAATGTTTCAAAACATTGCCATTCGCTTCCTTGTAAAATAAATAAGTAATGCATGAAAAAAAACATGTGATGTCTCATGAGAATTTCAATGCCATGAAAGTTTTATCAAGTGCTGTCATGTTTCTACGGGCAACAAATACATCACAGCTCTGTAGCAAGAAGGATTACCATTTTTAGTTGTACGTACAGATAATGAGCAATGACTGATAGCATATTGTGTGATGATGACCGCATCAGTTTTTTGCAATGAAACTAAAAATATACGAAGCATCAACTAATCACATATTCTCGGGAGGCTGCATCAGCAAAATGATACACAACTTGCACTAAATACAGGAAACAATAGACGATCATAATTTAGACGTAATTACCTTGTGAATTTGCTTTTTTCACTCGTCCCAGAGTAATGCCATCATCATCAGAGCTTTCCACGTCTTCAGAGCTGCTTGTGTATTTAGGTTCTTTATCATTATGAAAATAGAATATATAATGGAGATTAGGAAGAGCTATTGATTTCTAGCAGTGATTGAAAGCCTCTGCCAAGGCTTTGATCTATAAGAGCTTCAAATCACACTGACTGAGAAAAAGGGTGTCTATTTGCAGATAGAGAAAGAGCTTACATGGCTGTTGCCTTTGAGAGGTTGGGAAAATAGGGTCATAGAAATTGCTAAAGTAAAAACGTGTAGATTTCTAAGAAATCTTGTCATTTAGAATAATGCAGGAGGGGTTTCCTCAAGCCGTCCCTCTCAGCGACTTACTATTGGCTAATTGCAGATAAGCCAAGTATTTCTTTGAAAATGATCAAGGTTGTGTGTCATCTTCTTACTCTATTACGAATTTGACGCCATAATTATATTGATTGCCTGATCCATAACATTGTTACTGAATAATTGCTTCGTACAACAAAACTTGAATATCGCAATAAATAACGTAGTTTTCAACAGTGTTACTGGTACATCACTCTTCAAATAGGTTTGCATGTGTAGCAACTAGCAATACAAATATACTCACTTGTTGGTTTTTCCCAGTGAAACGGCTGGAGGGAATTTCCATGGCCATTTCTGCTTGCTGGCGAATCAGGATCCAGGCCTCTCCTTGTTGCTAAGGGTGAAGCCCTGAATTGGGACTGAGTGTGCAAATGTCGTTTATTCTGCATGCTTTGTGAAGCCTTGGGAGGTAGTTTGTATCTAGAAGGTTGAATAACAATTTAATTTGAGAGAACCGAAAACATGCAACAGGTCTAGTCGAGTGTTGTCGATAAGATTCAGTAACGAATTCATTAATGTTATGAAAAATAGTGGAGCCGATGGCGGACGATTCAAATAATAATAACTATAATAAGTCTCCACAGATTTAACGCCCAGTCCAGTTTATTGGAATATAATTAATGTGTAATTCATTACCAAATCAAAATTTTTGATTCAGTCCATCAACTGGGGAAAGAGTGTTGAGCAACCATGAAAGCTTACTGAGGGAGGGCTCGGAAAAACCAGGCACCAGATCTCTTCCATAATTCTCTATCTTCACTGCATATTTTGCACAACCATTGAAATGTAGGACCCTGCCAACAGAACATTACAAATTATTTTTTACAACGCCAGAATACACACATTATGTACAACCCACAAAGCAAACGATGAAAATACATTTAACATTCTTGCTCAAGACACAGCGGCCACACCAAAATGGTATTACAACGATGAAATTTTACATATTGCTGACTAACCAGATGCTGCCTGAATCCCAAACAGGAAGCAAACAAGTGCACGAGATACGGCTGAACAAAAAGACTGTTACCATAATTATAATTTGATTCCAAACATTTCCTGTATAAGCTCGATGGTGGAAACAGAAAAGAAATTTCTGGTGATTTTACACGTAAACTGTACCTTATATCAATTTTACAATTAGTTTAGAAGCCCTATGTATCCGAAGATTTCACTTGTCAAAATGTTTCAATCAATTTAAACGGAGTGAAAACAAATTCTAAGTTGCTAACATCCCAACAAATTGGTTAATATGACAATAACGAGAGATGGTATAGAATAGAAACATAGACATTGAGTGTTTCATACTCAATCATTCTGTGCATGGAAAAATACTCTTTTTCGGATCAAAACATGTTTGTTTATCAATGTAACAATTTAGTGCAAGTAGCCTATTCTAATCATGGGCCTAAATAACAAATAAGCTTGAATGAAAAAAATATGTCCTTTACCTGAGAAGCTCGCTTTCCATTGGTAGGTCGAGCACCGGTGTGGTAGTCGACACAGCATTTATTGCAAACTTTCTAAAATATTATGGAAGTTGCAAATAACGAGAGAAGTGGATTGGATAAAGTCGGCGGCATTGATCTGATCAGTGAGCTTATTGGTGAAATATACCTTTTTACAGTCTGCACATACGACACCGACATTCCCCAAGAATTTACCAAACTGTTCTGCACAGAGGACACAAGTTGCAAGCCCATCTCCCATTGAGTTCTTTTTCATCACGTCCAATTTATCAACCAAGGATCTGTCAATATGGAACGGTGAAATGACACTTATTTGAACAATACACAAATTATTCAAACATAATAGAATTTAAAAAAAACTGCATATTTACAATAACAAAACAGTCCCAGGCACAAACGTCAAACGATTCATGAAACAGGAAGCAAATCTAGGTAGTCGTAACATTAAATATTTCATGACCGAATGAGTGCGAGTGTACACTTATCAGAAATTAGATTTTATTAAGCGAATACACACTCAGAATACATGCAGTTCCAAGATGAATCTCATAAATTTGTGATTGGTTGATTGTGCGTTGATTGGTTCCTCAACATGTACCAGCTGCAGATTAATTCCAAGATATGGATTTATGCAAAGGCTTTGATAATTATCTACAGGTAACTCTACATAAGTAGAGGATCAAAAGTCTTATTACATCATGGTTATTCATTTCACATTTTCAGACGAATGACGTTCAGACAATGTGACAATGACCAACTATTTATACAGTAGGCTACTTGAACAGGGAAAGATGAATATCATTTTCTCATACCCAATTCTCTCCTGCTCGAATTCCTCCAGCCTAGCCGCTTTGGAGATAACACTCTGGATTTTCTTCAGCTCTTCTGAAGTATATTCTGGGCCATCTCTCCCGGTAGTTTGGTCTGATCTCACAGACCATCCTGATCTAAAAGTTGCACTCCAATTTCAATGAATTGATGTATTATAATGCTGTGATAAAAATAGCGATTGCAATAAAATAAATAATATATTATATTCATCAAATTTTAGATGGTTACTTCATAACAGTGATAAAAAAACTGTCTTACCTCAACTTAGCTCTAAGAGCGAGGTGTCTATCATTGGGACATATCCATGCGCATGAGCTCTCGTATTCTTGCATTATAGTTACTTGTGAAAACTCGTGCAAATTGCGGTCAATAGTTTTCACATTACGCACAAGATAAAATCTATATAAAAGTCAAACGAAGAAAAATTTCAAAACATGACAAAACAGAAAAAAAGGAGAGTAGGCCCATGAGTGCAGGATATTGCTACTCAATAGTAAACTTCCAATTGTTAGTATATAAAATAGAAGACATTAACGTTTTAAAGCGGCAGTGTTAGGGTCATTTTGTAAGAAAGCACATTGTCCAAATTCCAAAAGCATCACAATAGCGCAGCCCAAACTGATTATCTGGATGATAGTACACATTTGCAGCTCAATCCAAATTCATTGACTAAATGAACGAACACATCTACAGCAAGGAATCACATGTAATCATACAAACATTGAAAAATTGCACTGCATTGAGCATTGGCAAAGCGAGACACTCAAATTAGACAGCACTTACATAAATTGAACTACCGTGTATGTCTGTTATGGCATGGCGTAAGATACTGTACATTACCAGTAGGCCTAGGCGTAGAACTACATTGGTCTACCATCTACTCAAAGCAAATATCACTCTAATTTCATAAACCTTGAAGATGAACTGAAATATGATTTTATATCGTCATAGTGTGTATTGGAGTTCGCAATATCTGTAACAAGGGATGTTCTAGAGGTGAACCATGACGAATTCACCATCTTGTCAACAGAATCAGCAGTACGAGCAGCTGAGTTATTCGGAGCTTCAGACAAATCTTTTGCCTCCCAATCCTTGAGAATATTATTCATATTATCATACTTTTGATCGTCAGATAGTTTTATCGCTTCCAAGACTAGTTGGGGATATGTGTTCCTCGTAGCTGCGATCTCACAAATCATCTCGCAAATCTGAACTTCGCCGTCATTCATATTTTCCATCGCTGGTTGATGATCTCTGATAGAATGATCGCCAGACAGAATCTTTGCGAAAATACCGGCCTACCGTATGGTTCTTAGACCACCCTCTGCTCTAAAGGTCTACCTCAGAGAGACTTTCGCCTACTTAGGTATACTGCGAGTCTGCAACAAAATGCCAGACAACTAAAAGCAAAATCAAGCACCCGGAAGGAACCAGCGGCGCCGCCAATCTGAAACCCGACCTGAGACGCAAAACAAAACCGAACAAGTGAACGCGGAAGATCAAATCTCAATGCTCGCATATGACACCTAGCGAAAGAGATTCAGGTCTTTCCAGATCCTACTCTGTGAACTCAGCGTTGATACTCACCCGCTCAATATATAACTACATCGCTTAAAACGATATCTTTTGGGTAGCTAACTATCCATGAAATAAGCTAACGATTTGGTTCAAGTTCAAAATTGAAGATAGCTCCTGGTGGCGCACTCTGTCCGATTGGGGAAACTGACGACTCAACTGGAGCCCAAAACTATGATACGGTAAATAACGGATAATACGCATGCAACACAAGCCATAGCAGACGTTATCTATACTTAGCCATACTATATTTTATATAAAAGTTGCCACCCCAGGCAAAACGCAAACACAACACTAACGGCGGCTGCGTTTAGACTTTGATGCTGTACTGTCAGACTTTGATGATGACTGGGACTTCACAACCCTTTCTGGTGTAACCGATCCTGATGGTGGATTGCTGTGGTGTGGCTGGGGAGTCAAAGACTTGGAACGAGATCCTAAACATCCACCAGATCCAGCACTTCCTGATGTTCCGCTCGGTGATATTGCAGCAACGCTTGCAAATGGCCTTGACGCTGAAAAGCACACAAAATCACAACTAGCCTACACCAGAAACGTAAACTGTCAACATACTTGCTCCTGAAGTGGGCTGTTGAGGCCTAAAACCCATCTGTAAGTTACTTAATACCGTCGGACTCATGTGGGAAGGCAGTGAGTTGTGCTGCAAAATCTGAAAGGATGAGGCTTGAATGTTAACTAAAACTCAATAGCACAATACCTGTTTGGAAATATACAATTACAGGGCCATTTTACCTTTATGGCCGACTTCAGTCCGTGAGTATGGAGGTTGATATAGACTGCCAATAAAATTGCCGTTGGTGGAACATCTTGCTGTGGCACTAATGTAGCAAACTGATTCATTAATTTTTGCGCTTTCTCAAATTCACTTCGCAAGCTGTGGGCAACAGCTCTGTTGAATAGCATACATGCTTGAGAATGTCGAACCGACCTAAAAATAACATGGAAGGAGCGATCTACAAGCAATATTATTGATTTGGGTTAAGCAGTTCGGTATGCTGAGGATATCTCACTTGAAGCAACATTGGGTTGTAGATCCAAGTGGCTTATGAACAAGACGAGTAGAGGCTTCGTCCGAACTGCCTGGACTCTTATTACCGCTTGGATCTGAAAAAAATGGATGAGTTAGTACTAAGTAATATACACAATGTGTATTACACATACACAGGCACCATAGAGTAAGAAGAAATGGTAAAGTTATTCCATGGCTTACAATATTGAATAAAGTTATCATGTGCGTAGGACTGTACCTTTAATATTGAGGACATCTGTTGGCACATCGGAAGTGAGATGCTGAATCGCGTCAGAAATTCTGTCCAATGACACCAGAGCTTCAGCAGAGTACATTTTCCCAAGGTACATGTGGTGATTGGAAATATGTGGTAACTGAAGAAGAACTTTCGAATACTCATAAGCCATCAAATTATTGCCCAAACTGAGAGCAACGAAGGCACTATTTGTGAGAATCGAGGCATGTAGATCCAGCAAGTCCTGACCCAAAACTGATCCCACAGGGAGGCATTTCACTGATATCTCTGACTCGTTGTTTGGTGATGGTGGCTGAGAAAAATAGGTATACATTCAACTTTTTACAGTACTGGTATTTCACCGGATGAAGGAGCGGAGCTCCGAAAGCCTGTCAATGTCATAATTTCCAATAAACCAAGCTAGACGTTAAATCTGTGGTGAATCTTCCTCATGATATTTCTTTGACCATCCACCATCGGCTCCACTATATTCTTCAAAGACATAGTAGTCATGGTTTATATCATAGTCGTATTTGGAGGTATTGGTTCCATTTTTTTAATGCATATAGTAATCTCAAGTGAAAAATAACTATAGGTGGATTTGACTATCCAAAATGTTCGCAGCACTTAGCAGCAGAGTATGAGAATGTAAATAGCTTGACAGGTATAATGTATTATCATCTTGGCCAGCAATGGGCTGACGACGAGAATAGAGCAATAGCACAAAAATGCAGAAGCAGTTGTGGAAAGGAAAGGCATTGACACTTACACTGTTTTTTAGATTCTTTTTAGACTCAATAATATCGATACCAGAGAGGCCAGCTTCTGCTAAGATAGTGAGTGCATTCTGCAGGCATACAGATGCAAATTCCAATGTAGGACCAGGCATGACAGAATTTCCTCCACCTAGAATAGGCAATATTTTAGAATTTGCGTCAACCATGTAACAAAAAGCTCACCAGTCCAAGGGTGATTTGAGGAGTGAATAACAATTTTTTGATGAGCACCAGATCCGATAATCGAGTACAAACCCAAACCGGTGTGATACTTTGATTTCCTATTAGGTGAGCTATCACCGTGACCTGTAACTTAGATGTTTATTATATCTACACAATAGATACTCATCAGAAATGTTATGAAAAATTACCTTCACTCTTGCCAGAGCATGATGCTTGAATACAACACTCAGCCAATCGTAGCCATAATCGTGGATTGCAATAGAACACTTGAACTGCGGTAATGAGACAGTCAAATGCTGCAGACGGTTTGCCCGAGAAAAGAAGCTGTATACCAGTGTTGTATAGAAGTTCGAACCTGTAGATGTTAGTTAAACATACTGGTGCAAGTTGTGACTTAGTGAGTGCCCAGTGGACTGCGGTCAACCCAGAATAAATCTTATATAAACAACAGTTGGCACCACCTACATGCGAATATTGCCCATCGGTCATCTATGAATGACTCAAGTATTGAGTCACAAAGCATCATACAGGCAGTCCAGTCTAGGGTAGACAATTAATGGAGTAACACGTGAAGAAATTGTAACACTGATCCAAATACTAGCTTTCAAAAGCGAAGTTTGTAGAATCATTTATGAGCTCACTTTTTATTCATATTCATCATGTGAATTGTTTTAGAATTATTTGATGCTTGCTGGTGATATTTGTTGTCCTTTTTTAATGGAGCAGATGATGTATTTGTTGATATCACTTTATCGTTTTCTTCCAAAGCTTTGTCAAAGTAAAACGTTCCAAGAGTGTATTTTGACAGATTAAAATGTATAGCACCTGGGCAACGAATGAAAGCATTAGTGCCATCTCAATAAGTCAGACAGTTTCCAACATGAATTATAAGCAAAACTTACCTAAATTATTATAAAACATTGTTAAGACCGAATCTCCATTTTGCAGCCAGACTGCATTAAGAGAATTTGTTGGTGGTGAACTTCCAAGTAATTTGTAAGCCTTCGAGTAATTTCCTCGCTAAAAACAGAAATCGTAGTGTCTGATGCATATGCATGGATGCCTCTGCTGTTTTGAATGTGCCAAACATACCGAGTATTCAAAATGGCTCTTGAGGAATATAGACGCAATTCGCATTGAACTAGAGGCAGGATCTGAATCAGGTTCTGCTGAAACTATGGACTTCAATTCTTTTTTGCACAACTGAAAATTGCATTGAAAATATATATATAGGTAATATGTACAAATCAGTGGCTGTAACTAGACTCACTTTTATTGACTTGGTCCGAAGGAAGCAACGAATTCTTCGTAGTGCATGAGTAGACTTCATATCCAACGTTTGCGGTTTTTGACTCTTCCCTGGAATGGTAAACTCAATAGATTTCCTGGGCAAAATGGAATCAAATGAGATATAGTCTTCTGATCTAATTTGGTAAGTCTACTGCTGAATTAGCAGTAGCATGCCTACGGCTCATTATGACATATTACGACAGCGACAATAATGGAAAAAATATTTTGCCAACAGTTTGTGGTAACCGATATATTACATAGGCTTACCTTGATCTTTTCCTTCCACGATAGTCACATGCTTAGACTGGGATATGGATGCGGGTTTAGAATTTGCCTCATCAATCTTAGAAACTACAGAAGCTAAAAACACAATTAGGGACCCATTAAGATTGAAACTACCGTAGCTAGAAATGAAAATGAACTCACAAGCTTTCTCAGATTCATGGTTAGCAAGGTACACTTCTACCAACAAGGGCAAAATATTCTGTGGTGGATCAGAAGCTGCCATCAATGGTTCAAGCATGAATTCTGCCTGCCTAAAATGATAGATCGAAGTATGAGGATGACATCTTTCACATAGGCTGTGGTTGGAGTTTCACGAAGCATAGTTACTGGTAATGGAAACCCCAGTGAAAATATCTCACATCATCATGAGATGGCGTAATCATCCGAGTTTCACTTATCAAAAGTACCAACAGATTAAAGGAGACGCATATTAATAGACCTACTTATATTGATGAAGAAAGTAAAAGATAAGGGCCAAATTGTAACGTGTTACTGAAGAATCGTTAAGGATAACATCATCAGATAGATCGTCATCTTCTTGGTGTGACTGTTGGCTGATTTTGGCCACCTGATAAAAGAATTAAGACATTTTTCCTTCAGTCATCAATGTCACTTTAAAATCAGATACCATGTAGGCATATCCTACCACACAGGGCAGTATAATTATTATTATACATAGCATATCTACATGTATAGATTATACTCTTTACCTTGAGCAGTATCCTTTTTAGATCCATGGGTTTTGTCTGGCCTGATTTCATAAACTCTGCCACGCCTCTATTATGCATCAGCTTACAGTCGGTGGGGTGATTCATCTGAATTTGTTTGAGGCTGGCTATACATAAATCATACTGCCCTTGTTTAAAGGCATTGTACGCGGCCTGTCCCAGTTCCTGATCTCCCGAACTGAAAGGGGTAGATGTAGATGCGCTTTGTAGCTCATTGCTTTCCATTACTCATAAACTAGTATTCTGCAAAAACTGACACCGCCCTAGCTAGACCGAAGTAATAATCAAGCTTTATAAACCCTATACCTATACCGGTAAAAAACCTAGCCAAATGTCTCGGGAGCAAGCGATGCGCGACCAACCGCGGATACCATAGAGATGACTCATGGACGAATGCGACGGGCGAGCACCGGTTCGAATATCACCGGTTACCTTATATTCCCATATTCATGATAAGATATTACTGATTACATGGCATCACATACTACAAATCAGACACTGCCATCACTTTTGATGGAGAGAGAGTGAATGCGCGCTAAACTGTGGAAATTTGGTACGCTGGCCAAGCGCAAATGAGTAGCGGTATCTGAGATGAACTGCAAAGCAATCGACCTACGGCTGGACTCGTGCACTGCCTCTGAATCTACTGAATACCATATTTACGCTTTGTGTGTACTGCAGAAGGCTATGGTGCATTCGAGTCTGAGGTCTGACAGTGGAAAGAGGGCGCGCTTGAGAAAATTCGCTCGTTCGATGGCTCGTCGCAACAGTTCGCGAACAAACAATTTGGGCAATACCCTGAGGGAAATCCCCGTGCGCAAATGTAGAGAAGCGTGTTCTCTGAGCTGACTGTGGTTGATGCTGAGTGCTTCTGCCTTATGAGTGTGGGTAGGTGGGGATTAACGATAAACAGCTTTTCATTTTACAAGAGCGCCCGTGTAGCCGTGTTTCGTGTGACCGCGTGACCAACTACCTTAGAGCCTGACAACGAAGGTCGTAGCATGCCTTTGTAAGACAGTCAGTGCTGACTAGTCGACAGAAATTACCTGCAATGTCATTTTAATAAATTTTCAACAAATTTTTCAATTAGATCTATCAACCAATAACCATAACCCAACATTTGAGCATGTCACGGAAACGACCATGCTTAAAAAACGACAACCCATGCCTGTACAAGCGAAAAAATGACTTCGATGCTACAAAAACTACCCCCATGATAGCGAGCTTCTGGTCATGGTGTGTAGAAAATGGAATGAAGATATCCCCAAAGGTGAATATTTCAGACATCTGCGTTCACAGATATGGTATGATTGCAGTGGAAGCTATAGAGAAGTCTGAGATGTTGTTTGAAATACCGCATTCATTATTTCTGTGGGAAGAAAACAATTCCAAAATATCAGAGCTTTCGGGGTTATCTTCCTTGAAAAGTGAAAGTGGGTGGGTCAAACTTCTGTTGGTCCTGATGCTGGAATATACTAATGGGAAGAACTCCAAGTGGTGGCCATACCTGAAATTTGCGCCGCCGCCCAATGTTTTAGACTCTCCAATTTTCTGGCCAAAGGAAATAAGGGACAGAATCCTCAGAGGAACATCGCTCTTAAAGCTGGTCGAGTGTGACGTGGAAAACATTGTGAAAGAATATAATGAACTGGCACTACCATATATACAAGCTAACACCGCATTCGGATATGATGAGAAGAAGCACACCCTCGAACTGTTTACTCATATGGTCGGCTTTGTCATGGCTTACAGCTTTACCAACCCAGACAACGAAACTGGTGAAAAGGATCCTCCAAAAATGGTGCCAATGGCAGACGTTCTCAATCACATTTCAAGAAACAATGCACACTTGCAGTTTGATGAGGACTCCTGGAAGATGGTAGCAGTAAGAAGCATATCCCCCCAAGAAGAAATATTCAACACATTTGGCTTTCTATCCAACAACCAATTGCTGCAAATGTATGGCTTTGTGGAAGAGAACTCGAGCAGTGACACAGTTGAAATACCAGTGGCTTTATTTCAGGATTGTCCACTAATAGATTCATGCGTAAAGAAATGGGCATATCTATTTCATGACACTGACGGGGTCCTTGCAGGTTGCGATTCAATTACGGTGGGCACTAAAGGCATCTTGTCTTGTGAAGAAGCAACAGTATTATTAAAAGTCCTGTCGATGCCTTTGTTGGAGTTTGCCTCATACAATGGTGATGAATGGGAAAGCAGTTCTGAATCAGATAACAGCAACAGTTCGAACGGATCAATTTATACAGTATCGATCAAAACACTTGATTTTCCGCAAAGATCGATATTAAAGCATGCTGCGAATTCACACCGGACCCAGTTGCATCAACTCCTTCAGGAAAAACTGGAAATTTCATTCACTGATGAGCAAAATAAACAGAGATTGAAAAAAGTAATCGTTCTGCTACAAGGTCAAATATCTATTCTCGATGATTTGCTATTATCTTGTTCTTAAAGAGTAAATAATCAATTTTCAATCCTGGTTGCTTGTCAACTCTTGGAAATGTTTTACTACATTTATTCTCAAGGTTTTGAACTTCTAAAAAATATGCCACATAATAGGCCTATATAAATTCTGTTTAAAATGAAGCATAAATGCAGACAAGTAGAGATGGGCCAATTAAATCAATTGCCATTCACATGATGTCAATGCATAATATGACATCACAATTATCATCATGATTTACAACACTGATTGAATCATGACCTCTGAGTTGTATGTCTTTACATCTTGGTACCACCTCGTCGCGGGCCTGACGTGTAGCAGACTGCGGTAGTGGATGGTAAAGATACATATCTTTACATACAGATACATATACATACAAGTATCTCCAATACTCGAAACACTAGGTGACGCTATGGATCCCAATTCAAATTTGCCTTCGGAACAATTCCAAAATATATTCGATTCAATGTGCCCATCCCTACTAACAACTACCTTACGAGCTAGGTTAAAAAAGATTTCAAAAGCTTTTAAAGTTGATTACACAGTCGTTATTGTAGCTACAAACATAGTTTAATAGGTGCTCTACTAGCTTTTTGTTTTTATGTTTTTTGTTTGTTTTGTAAGAGGGGATCCCTGTTTGAGTTGACCGATCTCATCATCAGATGAATGTGATAAGATAGGACGGGTAACAGCTGGAATCAGGGAAGACTACAAAGATTTTAGGATTGGAAGTGTCATCCACTACGCTATCAAAGGATTCACCAGTTTGGGGGTTGACAGGTGCACATTTCAATTCAGGTGATCCTTGGGCGTACTCTCCAGTTATCACATCAGCAAGAAACACACACTTCTGTCCTGAGCTGTTGCTGTACTGAACAGAATAACTCGCGTTGATATGGAAGTAGACTCCTGATCCATACAACGTTCCTGGAAGTAAGCGAGGTGGAGATCTCAGTTGAAAGGCATTCTTATAGAGACACGTGATTACGTAACCCGTGTTACTCACCATTCATTCCAGCATAAGTCCTGTTAAATCCATACAAACAGATTGCATCAACGTTTTCAGGAGGTGTGCCATGAAATAACTGGCGTGATACATCCGCTGTTTGGTTACCGGAAAATTTCGAGACCTTTCGTGCTCTAAATTGCTGGTATTGCAGGGGATTCTGGATTCTCTCAATCTGCAAAACCGTCACATATACAGTGTTTCTTTTGAATAATGTCTAGGTTGATGCCAGGGATATTCGCGGTTTACACATTGGGAAACCTGTACCGGTATATCGCACAGTCTCTACATACAAAGTGATTACTGGCTTGTAGGCATTTTGTTTCATTAGGCCTACAAAAACTGACACTGTGATTGGTTGATCCGGGTTTTCTAGTCCGCTAGTGGCCCCAACACAGATGTTCAGGTTATTTTATTCCAGGGATATTTAGATATCCCTGTTTTATTCCTCGAAGCATGCACTTCTCATACAGAACACTTCTAAAACAAGCTGTATATAAAATACAATTTGATTGCGCTATGACACTTCTTGTTCAACAGTCATCAGTATAAATAGAGGGGGATTCGAATTATTATTATAAACTGTGTAGTGTGGATCAGCAGATAATATTTAATGTAAGGTACAATTGTTTACTAACGACATAACGACACTTAATCATCAAAATTCAGAAGTGGATTTCACACCTTGACTATCTGTTGGTGACTTGGCGAACTTTGCTTAAACTTGAGTTTTAATGCTTTATACTCGGATGAGTTTGAATCCAGCTGAACCTTTTCATAAGGTTTCTTTCCTGTCATAGGCGTCCAGTTTGGGCCTGTAATAAGAAGTACGGTATTGTAAACACGGAATCACTTGTACATTGTACACAGCAATACTAACCAGTCGCGAAAAGCTTCTCAATTTTTTCCCTGACTTTCCGAACCTCATCGATAGGCCCTTGGAGAATGCATTGATCTTGCCCACTGTGTTAAATAACATAGAGTGCTTTGTTTTATGATTGTCTCTTTTATCATAATTACAACAAAAAAAGCAATAACATTAGGGCAGATCAATGAGTACAAGGTTAATCAGGAGAATTTGACTATCGAGGTGAAATCTCTAGAGGTTATGTAAATGAGATCTCTAAATTATGCACAAGTGTGCGAAAGACTAATTCTTGAAGGCAAAGGGGATTCTTGCCCAAATCTGGCCAACCTCTACACAGGTGTTACAAGATGTGATGCGATGTGACTGACTAATTGTGAAATTTTGTAAATCAAAGGACAAAGCATTGAACATAATATAAACACGGTCTTTCTCCCTTGACACGCCCACTGCTGTAATGGTATCTCACAGTGTCCAGGAAACTCACCTGTTCCCAGTCAATTCAATGTGGACATTATGACCTTTGCATATTTCCCTTGACTGTGTTTGGATGAAAACAGAGAATTCCTGCACCATTGGGTCGTGAATGACTTCTTTCGCAACCGATTCACTACATAGTGATTTGAACAGGTCGATGGCCTGGTGAAAATATATTACAGGATCATTAATTCAATGAACCTTGTTAGGTCATACCCTATTTCTGCAATCAAAAACATATTATATACCTACCTGATTTAGCTTGTCGGATCTGTTTGCATACAAATTAGCGTTGATGCCATTGGAAGCAGGACCTGAACAAAATAATACAATTTTCTGCAACAGACTCGATAAAGCTGGATATCATCAACAACAACTCATAAAAAGACACCAGACAAGATTCTAAGTTGACAAGTTGTCATACTTGGTGTCGGCCCTCAATGGGTGGTTCCAGTCTAGGTAGTGTTCTAAAGTCTAAACAACTTCCAAAGATACATAAATCTAACCTGAATCTGGCACTATGCTTGAGAAAGTAGGCACCAAATTAGCATCAAAAACAATCACTCTGATATCCTTCAAATGCTTTGTTGTTGTACTAGAACAATATGCTTCGAAAGCTGCCTTCATGCAGCTAGCTACAGTATCAGGATCCAATCCCATGTTGCCTAAATGAAATAGAATATTAGTAGATAAAATAACGTAAATCTCTGATAATGGCTTGATAGTGTTTTTAAGCTGGATTCCGACATAGAGATTGTAACAACCATTATTTATCATAATTGTATCACAATCGATAATTTCTAGCCTTTATTGCACTTGTGCGTTGCTGGGACTTTGGATGGGAATGCAGACATTACACAGCATACAAGGTTCACTCCTATGAATATTGCATGAACTACCTGTTCCTATTGTGGGTATAGCCAAACTTTGCATCTGGTTACAGTTGCAGGCCTCCAATAGCTTGCAAATAAACTTTGTTAACGCATCGTTTTGGTTTGGGGTCGAGACATTGACGATGAACGACCACGGTGGTGCCAAACTGAGCGTTCTGAACACATCTGCTTTAGAAGGTATGAGAGTTTGCCTGGTTTGAGAGATCAACTTAACCACAGTTGCTCCTAGTTTCCTTGACAATGCCTTGTTAACTTGACCTAAAAAAGATCTTGATGGTAAGATTTCAACAGTTCAAATCACATAGAACTTACTTGTACTTTTAAAAGAAAGACCGCTTCCAGTGCTATTTACAATAGCATCACATTGTTCATCCAAAATATTTCCATGTTTAACCCTTATTTGCACGTCTCTTGGTGCCTGTGAAATCAACAAAAACGTTTCTTAGTCTGTACTCTCAAATACTTTTTGTATGTACAATGTAATTCGCGATATTGCGGCCAGACCCTTAACCAGGCACAATGTGGGAGAGTTGGAGCAGGAAGGACATCTGGCATAGAAACCACAGCCAAATCATACACGTTATTTTTTCTCAATCTGGATGTGTTGAAGGGAGGACAAATACAGGTGGGGAATCATTTGCCATCTGCGACAAATGCATCACTAGAAGATTATGAAGAGCTATCAGAAATCTAAAATACTTGTTGGCTGTTATCTAGTTGTAATAGCTTACAAGAAATAAAAACAAGACAAGAAATAAAAATTTCAAGCCGTGATAATCACCTGTTTAACAGGTTGGAAGAATATGGTGCAGTTAGTGTCACGCTCAATCTTGAAATGTTTTGCGGACTTTTGAAGACTTTCATAAAGAAAATATCCAGGAACATGCAAGGATTTAGAAACAATTTCGTTGAGAAAATCGTCAAGCTTCATTTCCACTGTAACATACAATATCATTGTATGTAATGTAATACTGACACTTATAATAAATGAACACCTAATTTACCTGTGTCCAAGTCTTCTTTTACGCATGTGACTAACAAGCCATGCTTCGCGTTTCTTTTTTCCAATTCAAGTTTTTCAGCTTTGTAAATCTTGCATTCGCTGTGGGGGTTCAGTAAATGCTTAGCCTCTTCTTCAGACATTTCATGAAAGTGTTGTATCTTGGCGCCTTCATTATAGTCGTCCAGAACCTCTTTTACCTTCCTCATTATTTCATTTTTACGACTATCAAAGCAGTAGATAGTCAGCTGTTTTCCAGTAGCCTTGAAAAAATATATCAATACAAATATCATGTTGAAGCGTTTCAAAGTGATAATCCTTTACGGAATGTAGATGGCGACTATTCTCGATCAGTTCCTAATTGGACACCGTACTTGTAAAGGAAAATTCCTTAAGCGATCTATATGGCATAGCATCATATTTAGAATACAAACATTAGGTGACAGGTGTCTAAACAAGTCTAAGTCAAGAAATATTGTTCAAACCAAACTGCAACAAAATCTTACCAATTCCTCAGCATATACAGCATCATTTTTAAATTTTGCTTTCACAGCTTTTAAAGCCTTCCTTGAGGACAAAGTCGCTGTTTTTTCAATATCGACAGGGAAACTGACAATGAACTGTTGCAGTGCTTTGTTAGCATTTTCCCATTCAGTCTCTCCAATGCTGAAGAGGCTGACGAATGCATCATTAAAACCTATGGATGCTGAAAAGTAAAGAAAAACTAGATGCAATAACATAATAGCATATACAGATCAACACATGTCAGTGCCTTAACAAATGGAAGAAAAATGTATAATGTGATGCATAGTGTTGGGCTCTGTTCGTAACTAAATTTCTGTGCTATATGCACTACTACTACCCGCTCGGTAAAGAACGAGCCTGCAATCATGGACATCAGTATCATAGAAGATTTGGAATCACCAAGCGGACCCAGACGAATCCATTATGACTCAAACTTACATCTTTTAGTCAATTTTCTGATCCCATATCTCATAAAAAAAACATATTCATCACAATATTTTGGTTACCTTTCAAGGAGTTGTCCCTGAAATATTGATAAACAATATCCAACAAGTTTTGGTTGGTGTTCAGGTAGTTCCTTTGTGACTGTTCGCAGTTTCTCAAAACATGAATCTGTCCATCACTAAAGCCATGAAGTTCCTTTTCGAAGAGATTCTACAGAAGGAAGATGAATTATTTTTTATTGACACTAATTCATACATAATTTGACGAAAAATATGCAAACGTGGCTAGCCACAGAATTGTGCAGTTTTAAATAGCATACTCCATATCTCTAAGACTCATAACTCAACATAATAATAATAATACATATATAGAACGAGATTGTTCACTTACTTCACAATTATCACCTAACAATTTTCTGGCCTTTCTAATCGCTTTTGGATTGCCGCGAAATCGTATTTGTCCAGGTTGATTTGAAGAGACAGACACCCGCAATCTACTGTCTTTACACGATTTTTCCACTGTGCCCCATACGTCACATTCTCTCTGTGCACTGAAAAGAAACATGTCAATAAAATTGGTTTTCACGTCTTTATGCTGCAACACACTGCTGAGCTGAGCCTATGAAATTGCCACAATTACACATAGTCGGTTGCAAATTTGAAGATTACCTTACGACAAATAAATGGCTCCTGTCTGCGGAGATGAACGTACTATGAACTTGTGCTACCTGATTCGACATATATATATATATATACCATGATTAGTCTAATTTATCCAAATTATGTTTGTAAATCAACACAAGCAGATAATGTATCTGGGCACTTTGAAGAATTAAAAACATCAGAAAGCCAAATCTTACATGAACACATCGGCAATATTAATGCGCTCCAAAAATGTTGTCACATTCAACTCTCTTTCAATTTCCTCATGCTTTTCAGCAACCTTCTCTGTAATTCCTAAATTAAAAACGTTATGTCACAGACTACCGCAGAGCCACGGCTTTGTGTATCCTACTACAGCATAGGCTTGTAAAGATGAGAATAAAGTGTGTAGAGCATTGGTCAGTGAATAAAATAATAATACTTCAGTTAGGACCACGTGCCCAACTACTTTCAGGCTTAGAAAGTCACCATTTGACACAACCTATTTTCTGAAATTGACATCATTGTTATCTTCTTTGCCATGATATGTAAATGTATATAACAATTATGACTGCAACCCATCGATCAAAAGCCCGGTCTACCCAAGGCTATTATGCTACATTGGTATTGACATAGGCGAGCAAACAAATCATTCATTAAATAGTCCAAGTGATCAAATAAAGGAAGTCTCACCTGTTACCATTACCGTGCCAGAACCGAGAAAATACCGTATATGAACTTCATCTCTGACAGACTTGAATATTTCTTCGTTGGAAGCAATTAGTTCTTGAAGCTTTTCCTTACTGTATTTCTTGCTTTGCGTTTCGAATTTCTCAAAGAAGTCATTAATTGACTTGAATGCTTCCATCTCAGGCTTGGATGAATGTAGCTAGAACAGATCCATAACATACTGTAGATGGCCACTTCAAATGCCCAAGTATTTCAGTGTCATAAGCGTTTTTTGGCCTCTCTAGTGTGGTTATTGCCACTGGAAGGCTGGTCACAGAGGCTCAAGAATTATAATCGTATTATCCTCTTGACAGTTCAAAGTCGGCAATTTCTAAACACTTTGACCTTCTTTCAGACCAATTGCTGTACCTTCCCACAATGCCCACTGTCTTAAATAGTTGTAGCCAAATGTTCTGATTAGGAATGGGAAAATCAGGAATAGGCCTCTATTAGACTTCCGACTGATACCGTGGTGTCGTGATTCGTGACAACGAGTAAGCACCACACTGCTTGTCTAATGTATATACATCAAAGGAAATTCAGACAAAGTGGCAAAATGTAATTTAAATCCCATCATCTAATTTAAATGATATAAAACAGTATTTTCCTGTATTTAAGTCTTACTTATAGACATCTTAAAGAAGATTACCACAGATTCAACGTCCAGCCTTAGTTTATTAAGAATTAGATTTCCTTTAGAATCTGTGATGGTCTTTTTGTCTATTGATTGTCCAGTATCGGGTCCACTAAACTCTTACTTATAGACAAAATACACATACTTACCACGGGCAGGATATTTGCATATACACATATCTTATCTTTGCCGTCAATTTTTTCGCTTCGAATCATAGCTTTTGCATTCGGCAAGCAGCATTTTTCAAAGTCCTTTTTTGTTTTCATATCTTTCAGAACAAACAGCAACACTGGCCTTGGGATGTCCTCAGTGTTACATGAAACTCTGCGATAGGGAGACTCCGGTCTGAAACAAATCAAAACACACAGGAAATGATTACTGTTTACATGCATGATGACGAGCACAGAGATATCCTTGCTCCATAGTCACATTTCAGACCTATAGCTACATTTCCGTCGTTATGTTGGCATCCTGGTTTCAATACTGTCATCAGTCAGTTGAACAGCGACTTCCAATACTGAGCCCAATAATCTAATATGGCGTACAATTGCCTGGAGGCAACGAATAATGTCATTTATGCAATATCACAACCAAGAAAAAGAAGGTACAAGCCCTGTTAAGTGGTAGGATGGAATTGGTGGATTATTGCCTCAGATTTAGGGTATCCTATATCTCAACCGTCGGATGATGTTGTAATATAATTTACCTGTATATTGCTCCTTCATCACTGCTTGAAGAGATATGACGAGATCTTTGACTTGAATTTACTGGATGCTCATCGAAAGACCGGTCAGACTCCTTGTCAGACCCGCTATAAAATCTCTCTCTGTGCTTTTCTGGCTTCAGTAAGCCTTCGATTTGTTGTCGATACTTTTGTACAGCACTTGCAACTCCGGACACAGACACTGTTCCTGTATCCACAAACCATTTAATATGATGGTCTTTGTCAGAGTTTTCTTTGAACAAGTTAGGTTGTCTTTGCTGAACAGAACGCACTGACACACTGTCGAATGTTTCTTTCCAAGCTTGAAATTCCGAAAAGAATGTTTGCAACCTAGTGGTGCAAACCTTTACATATTCCAAGTGGGACCATGTACGCAGTGCCTGTGAAGTAATAGATATCCAGTCTGAAGGATTTGCACACAAAAAATATGGATTAAAACACTATTGAGCAATTTAGGCAGGGGATTGCTGGACTTGAACATGTCTTTAGAATCAAAGGGGCTTTGTTGTCAAACACTGTAGTGAATCTCTAAATAATATTTGATTTTTATAAAATCACTCCGAGCATATCTCTACTAGGTGCAGGTGGTGTAAGGACTTGCAGACTCATTTTCATCTAATCCAAATAGGAAATTCAATATTCACAGTGAGAGGAAGTAAACAGAAGTGGAAAGAAAAATACCGGAATTGGGGTAACTTGAACTGAAGTGATCTTCGCATCTGTAATGATATCAATGCATGCCAATTTGTTCATACATCTCCGCAATTCTTGCAACCGCTGCTTTGATACAAATCTTAGCACTCCAGGGGAAACATCCGAGAAAGTGAAGACAGATGCAATTTTCTTTGCATTTGTCCTAAATAATAGATATTCTATAAACATCACAGCAATCACTGATATCAAATACTATTAGTCGGTATCAATGACAGCATTTTATTATAGAGACATATACAGCATAAAACCGAAGCCCAAAATCTACCCCACCATGAAGACATTAGCGTCGCTAACTAACTAACTGGCTTAGAGATCGATAAACCGTAACTAATATATAAGCAAAATTCATGTCAGGCCAACTATGAAGATTTCTATTAGAGTTACACAGAAAGCCTACACACAATGAAAATAACAGCTGTTGTATGTCAAATGTCACAAAAACGTACTGCTGGTTTTCATTCTGACTAATTCTTTGAAGAATTGTATCCTTCAACTCTTCTACAACATCGGTAGGTCCTGTAACCAGAATGGTTTTGGTGTTGTGGTACCAGTTACCGAAACATCTTGGTTTATATTGATTAAGTGTGCGTATTATGAATGTCCCATCATCATTTGAACTATTCGACAATTTTTCATTCCATGACAAGAAAAATTTCAGGAAATTTGCAATACATTGTTCAAACATATCATCTGATCCATGAACACTATGGCCCTGAAAAACACCAACTTCATTTTATAAACAAGAATATTATTAAGGCCGAATAGACAATATTAATATCCTCCAAAATAACAGCGTAACGTTTATGAGTTAAACAGTTGCACCAAGGTAGCTACGGTCCTTATCTATTCAAACCGCTAAATAATGATAGATAATATTGGTGCTAGATTAACACCATCCTTGAAGTGGTTGGTTAGAACTATCAACCTTGCTGATAAGTGGTGAGTCCCCTACTAATGGCGCGAGACTGAAATATGCTCCTATTGAAGCAGACAACTATATCTCACCTTGATTAGTTTCATATTTACTTCACTCTCAGAAATATATTCCAGCTCGATGTGACGTTGTTGAAGAAATTTTTGCAATGCTAGCTTATGTACACTTGTTTTGGAAATATATCTCAAAATATGTTCACTTTCTTTGTCAGATGGCTGATATAAGAAACTACTGACGTTAGTGCTGTCTGGGTGGTGCTTTTGCTCCCCTGAAATAATTGTGGTCATTTATAGGCTTACACATAAATTCCAAAGACCTACCTACATATTCCACAATGCATCAGGGCCTACGACATAACATTTTACATACCATTATTGTTGGAGCTCCGTTGAATCGATCCATTACCTCCTGCATCTGAACTTTGAACATCAAATTTCTTTACCGTGACAGGGTATGTGTTCTCTCCAAACTTGACATCGAGTCCATTTACAAGAAGTCTATTTAAATCTGCTTAGCAATAGACTGGATTGTATGTTAGGCGTCACAAACACATAAATGATGGCAATGCATTACCAGCTTCTTTTCTAAATGAAACTTTTGCGCTTGATTTAGTGATGTAAACCAGTTGAACCTCGTCTGCATCGGCAGCTTCCTTCAAACGCTTGATCAATTTCTGCTTCGAAATACTCGGTAGTTCAGAGATTATGGCTTTGAACGGAAAATCACTGCTTGCATCCATTTTGATGCAGTGTCCGATCGAATACCGCCGTCCAATGCAACCGACGTCGCGTCCAGAATTAGCAAGCGCATTCAAGGGCGCGGAACCTCAAAATCAGAAAAGAGGAACTATAGAAACTTCAACTGTATTTTTTCATACGGTAATTCCCCGGATGAGAGACAAATGTAGGCGTATGCGATTTTGGAACATCGATGCTTTGGAATGTGATCTGCTTTAGCAAATAATCCGCTAGAGGGTCGAAACCGGTAAGTTATTAATTAGAATTCTCTTTGGGGAAGTTTTATTATCCGATTTTGCTGGAAGCTAGCGCGAAACAGGTCCGCAGATTCGACCCGTAGGTTAGTTTTATCTATATTTGGGGGCGAAGGAAGGTCACTCACATTGCCACAATCGGTTGTCGAGGACTCAATTCCCGCTTCTAAGGTCTGCTCACTTGATGTACAGCTTATTAGCTTAGCTAATCTTGCCTATGAGCCTTCCATAGGCAAACCTCATGAATTGAATAACCCAAACATCGCCGGACCGCTCTTTGTTAAGACCCGACTTAAGAGTGCTGATAGATAGAGTCTAATCTAAGGTTAACCGACCTTGTGGATTGATTGCAGATCATGTGCAAATAGCTTGTGAGATCTGCGCGTTTGTCTATTCATATTTGACTCAAGGTTGGAAAAAAGAGCAAAATCACCTATCAATATTCACGGCGGTGCGTTGTGCAATACTGTTTTATAGCACCTGCATCGCTTCTTACTCATCCTGTGCCTGCTTCAACCATAGCATCACATCGCATTAGATAAGATAGCAAAATGCAATATTCACAGTTTCCCAAAAAATGTATATTTTGCAGCTGAATTTCAGGTCAATTTTTGCTCGAGAAGATGCATCATGCATAAACAACTCTGTTTACTACTACCGTCAAGTACAAAAGCACAACAATAGGCATTACATTAATGCCAGTATACAAAAAAACTTCAGCAATCTATCCATGCAACATTTGTGAAACATTAGCCATCAAGTTCGCCAGCATTCAGTGCTTGCTGATAACTCTTTCCCTTCTTCTCTTCAGGATACAACTTGATCAGATCATCAATACGTAAAATTGTAATTGCTGCCTCTGTTGCAAATTTCAAGCACTTTGTTTTAATGACAGATGGCTCTAGGACACCTGCAGCTTTGTTATCTCTGACAACACCAGTGATTAAATCCAAGCCATACCACTTGAGTTTACGTCTCTCCTTGTTGCATTGTGATTCATTGTGGTATGCTCTCAACTTCGCAACCAGATCTGTGGAGTCTTGAGCCGCATTGATCGAAAGCGTTTTAGGGATTACCAATAGTGAACGAGCGAATTCAGCGATGGCAAGTTGTTCCCGTGATGCAACAGAAGTTGCATAATGATCTAGAAAAATAGACAACGCCGCTTCAACTGATCCTCCTCCTGGAACTAGAGACTTGGATTCAAGAACTCTCTTCACAACACATAGTGCGTCATGAACTGATCTCTCCATCTCATCCAAAGCCAATTCATTGGGACCACGTAAAATTATAGATGCTGCAGACCGCGCTTTCGGTGATTTCACTAGAAGAAGTTCATCATCGCACACTCGTTCCTGCACCACTTCTTCAGCATATCCAAGTTGAGATGCATCAAAGCTTTCCTCGCCTTCTAAATTTGCCAATGTGGAACACATAGTTGCTCCTGTCGCCTTTGCAATTCTTTTCAAATCTTTCTTCAGAACTCGTCGCACGCCCAAGGCACCTGATTCAACGAAGTATTTCAGATTGATATCATCGATTCCACCTGTTGTCAAAATAACGTTGGCTCCTGCAGCTAGGATCTTTGAGATCCTCTCCTTAGTTATGTCGATTTCTCTTTTACGGATGGCTTCTAGTTGATCGGGATCTTCAACCACTACATGAACACCAAGTTTCATTTTTGTTTTCTGAAGGTTGAAGTCCAGACAAGCTATTTTAGCTCCTATAATCTTTTTAGGCATTGCCTGAGAAGCCACAGTGCAATTCAAAGCATATCCATTTACCAACAGACTTTCCCTGGCACTTTTACCATGTGCTTTCAATATATTGACTGCTTTTATTGGATATTTCGCAGCTCCCTTTGCGTCAGTAAATTTCACAGCAGTAGCTGCATCCACAACCATCTTGGAAAAGAACTCCGAGTCTACGCCAATTATTTTAGATGACATTGAAGTTTTGGCAGCATTGATTATAGACTCTTTTCCAAGTTCATCAACAGGGATGGTCAAATTTTCTTGCAAATATCTGACAGACTCTTTACAAGCCAAACGATATCCGCTAATAATTGATGTTGGGTGGATCTTGTTCTTCACCAACTGATCAGCATTCTTAAGCAACTCAGCAGCAATAAGGACAACCGAGGTAGTTCCATCGCCTACTTCTTGATCCTGCAATTCAGCAAGTTCACATAGAACTTTTGCTGCTGGATGCTCTACATCAAGCATCTTTAGGATGGTGGCTCCATCATTTGTGACAGTGACATTTCCAACATCATCAACCAACATTTTATCGAGCCCAACAGGCCCGAGAGAGCTCTTTACAACATTAGCAATTGATGTAGATGCTAAAACGTTCTGGGTTCGGACATCATTGCCAGTTGTACGTTCGCCACCCACAATTAGTGGTGTCTGAGTTTCTACAGACATATTCGCCATCGTGAAATTTTAGGAAAATAAATACAAAGGTAGAATCTGTGAAGAAATAATATATTGGTATATATATTAGCCTACCATAAATCATGTCACAGTCAGAGCGAGTCCAAAATTTTCCTTTCCGTTTCTTACAGATTAACGTAACGGCAACTGGACTATCAAGATACGGTATCGCAAATAGTGATTTATTCCTCGCATAACTTTCCAGGTAACTGGCTAGTCATTTATTTATATAATCCTATTTTGAGTGTGACACTAGCCATGGTAAAAAATAGCTATTGTGAATATCTATATAATATAATTATACTGAACTATAAATCCTTCGAAAATATACTGTTCAATATAATATCAATACCAAGAAAATTGACCACACCAGGAGCAATGTTTGGATAGAAAAGAACAACTGGTTTCAGGCCGTATCGATACTCTATAAGTACTGACGATGACGCATCAGTGGAAAATCGAAAGTGTTACCGGCAATTGAAAGATTTATAGTACCGTACGGCATATCTTAGCTGTGGTTCCCTTCTTTCCTAAATAAGGATTTCAGCCAGTGAAATCCCTCTGGCTTCAGGCAGGCTTACCCCATAACCTCAATGGATATCAACGCCGGACAGCAGTAGAAATTTACATGTGATCTGATTACGGTCGGGTGTCGGCTTGATCGTCCAATCGCTGGGAGCTCCTATTGCAATATTCTCGACTTTGTTTCCTTCACTAGTTAGTCGTCAATCAATCAGTCTACTGTATATAATACCATAAGACACACCAGGTAATCTACCTTCCGTTTGTTACAAAATTCTAACAAGAAAAGCACCACACCTAAAAACGTACAGTTCGAAGCCAACTTCAAACGACGGCAGCACGCTTCTAGAACATGCTGAAGCCGTTGCAAAATCAGCCAAGCATGACGACACTTGGAACAGCCGATCAACGACACAGAGATTGCAACTTGCGGTTGATCACGATAGATTTGGCCATTTAGTATCCCCTCAAGGGGTACAGACAAGTGATATAATAGATGCCGTAAGCGCATACAACATGCCGCTACGCTCCTCAGAATAACACCTGTGACCAGTGTGACCACCCTGATACCCTACACCTCCCAGACCGGCTTTTTTGGATAGCATGTTATGTTATGTGTTAATCATGTTCAGCTTGGTCGGTGGAATCGTGATGAGGCGAGCCTGTAACAGCATTTTGCTGCCACAACCACCTGCGATGAAATAGGTTGAGAGCAGAGACCCGGTCATGTGTCCACCCTGACCAATCGCTACGTCGCCAGCTAGATTGAGACTACCACGCAAAGCCTGCCCTTGAATGCTGTGTGCTTGTGTTGCTCAGTGCCGCCTGACAGCAAAATCTCCGCGGTGGTATGCCGAAGTGCGCACCCTGTAAATCTAGACGCGATGTCACCAATCCCATGCACTTACTTTCGTCTGTATAATGCAATCTAAGAAATGGAAAGTTGCATCCCTTACACCTGTCAGTCGGGCAGTTTTCGTGTAGACGAACGCAAGGATTCAACAAGACTTTACAATTTAGACAATACAACAAATCTGAAAGGCTACAATTTCAGCATGATTAGAATTTAGTATCAGAACCTTTTCTCTTTTCGATAATTTGATTAATTTGCTGCAACTCTCTGTTCAGTTTTTGTTTTTCATTTTGTTCTTTTGTGCGACGTGTCTTGCGTCCACCTCCCATTTTTATCCCATACTGGAATGCAGCTTTAGGCAAGGCTTCCTTCTGTGACATGTAGCTGCTATATTCCTCTGCCGTGTCAAAGTCCCAACGGCCCACCGGACCTTTCTTATTCCCCTGATCCATTTTACTATAATCAACCTCATCATCGCTGTCATCAGCCATACCGGATAGAGTGTATTGCATTGATGGATAGCATTCCATGTAGCTATCAGGCGCTACTTCCCCAGTTCCAATGAGAGAGATTCCTTTGGTTTTGTCTTTCTTCGGTTGCTTAGGCTTTGGCTCTTCCTCAGTAGCGCCATACTTTTGTCCCACAGTCTTCACAAAATTGTTAACCGACGCTGTGACATCCTTTCTTGACTCAGTGAATTCATCCTCTTCGACTTTGGGCTTTTCAAAATATGATCCAAAACTCTTAGCTGATTTGCTCTTGCTCTTCTTGATGCTTGGTACATATTCACCTGCATCATCGAATATACTCAAGTCAGCCTCCATTGGTCTTTTGTGCGATTTCTCATCACCTTTTGTCTTTCTATCCTTTTTACGCCTGTGCTTATCTCGCATACCTTGGCGTAGATAGGAAAGAATTTGGGTAAGTTTGTTGATGACTATATCATTCGTCGACAAGGTTGTTTCAGATTCCATTGTTGGACAATCTGCCTTACTACGAAGCAGAGTAGTTGGTATATCTGAATCGGCATATTCATTATCAACCTCGAAGATATATGCCATTCTTCCTGGTAGAAAAAGCTCGTTTCGTTTCTTTTTATGAGGTTGAAACACAAGCCGGTGAATATTTTTTGCCATTTTTGTCTTGAAAGTAATAGTTTCTTTGGGCTGAGGCGTTTCAACAACATCTTCAACAAGAACTTTGTCCAATTCCTCATCTTCTTTTTCTTTTGAAGATATTTCGGCTCTCACTTTTTGTAGCAGAGCGAAATCCAAGCCTTTTACCAAGTGAGTGTGAGCCATATCACCACCAAGATATTTGGACTCCTGAATAACTTGTCGTCGTTTCTCTGCAGATGTACGATCGGCTTCCACAGAAGGTCCTACAGTTTTGTAATTCGCAGTCGTGCTGATGAGTTCGGTGTCAGCATAATCACCCTTTCCTTCTCTCCGTTCCTTTGCCCGGTCTCGGTATTTCTTGGAAAGCTCAGCTTGACGTTCCATTTCTTGTTTTTTCAGTTTTGCATACATGGTTTTCTTTTTCCTCCGTTTTTCAGCCGCTGATTCATGTAATTCGGGATCGAATTCGGACTGAGATAGTTTCTGAATTTTTTCATCTTGTGTCCTATCTGAACGCTCTCTGGGGGCAGTCAAAAATTTTCGGAAATCTGCATTGGTCAGAGGTTGTTCTTTGTTTGCATCATTGTCATAATGATCAGGCGCCATCGGATTAGTGAAATCCTCCGCCATAATGCTTTTTTATAACTAATTTACTTATATGAAGAATCTAAAAACATAACATTGATATTACAGTATGAGATGGCGAAAGCAGACAAATCTTGCATATAATTTACATAGCCTAGCTAGACATAATACATTATGGCACTGATGCGTTTAGAATTAAAGATGAAGAATGCAAATGAAATCAAATCAGAATTTCATATCACCTTACTACATGTCAAAAAGTGCATACACAAAAATCTAACATCCACTGGCATTGTAGCGTGACGATAACAGATAACAGGAAAGATGTAAATACTGCGACAACATTGGTTTCCCTTTTATAGACGAGCTCTCCAGGAGGATTAACATGATACAAATGACATAGGCCACGTTTTTCTATTATAACATTTAACTTCATCAGTATTATACAGATGCATGATTGTGAGCACAAGTTTCAACATCGCAGGCGTAGGTTACAGCAAAATCTTATTAGCAGATACAGTGCAACTTAGCAGACGACCAGTGGTGGCACAGGGAGTTACACAACACAAGATATGAAAACGATACCAACAATAAGATCAACCACTGTTAATGACATAATTCCATGATGGGAAAGGTATCACGAGCAGCAGCAATATTCAGAGCAAGTGTTACTAAACATTTTCCAAGAATTCTTCCTTAAATAGTACCGCTGCCATAGTCAATGGTTATAGTAGTTACGCCATCAGTTTGATATTTCCAGTATCAGAGGCTAGAACCAGCTGTCGTTTCAGTGGTAAAATGCAAAAAGCTGATAAAACGCCACGAAATGTGTCATTGCGAAGTTTCGATAGTACCTTGGGCTTGTCTACAGTGGATGTAGCAGTTTCAGGTTGACTTGGTAAGGCATGTACATATATTTTATTTGAAACAGATCCTGATATAATCTCATCATTAAACACTTCGACCGAGTGTACCGGCTCAGAGAAACTTCTGTATGTTGTGACTGCCTGACCGTTTTCCCACAGTGACACAGTTTGGTCTGATGACGCTGTAAGATATCGCTTCTCTGACACCGCTACCATCGCAGAGATGTCATTCTCATGAGCAGGTTTAATTGATAGCCTGTTCCCCATACGGATATCAATGGCTGAAACCATTCCAGTAGAAAATCCAACAACAACACGGTTGCCTCCTTCCAAAACGCACATGGATCGAGCTAATCCCATTGATGTCGCTACTACTATCTTGTATTCTTGAGCAAGGCATTTCCGACGGAGATCTATTATCCGTAAATCAGAGTCGTTGGTCACTGTGAGTGCATATCTGGAAGGAGTAGGTAAGATCGAAACCAAGCCAAATCCGGATTTTACGTCACTGTTATCAAAACTCAAGATTTGCTGACATGAATATGGGTCCCACACATGAATATTTCCATCATTGCTAATGACCACCTGTTCCGATTCAAGGATACCCACGTAATTTACCGTTTTCTTATGCAATTTATAGGCATATGCCTCATTTAAAATAGCTGGACGTTGATCTTTGTTTTTTCTCATATCAAGGTTTTCTGGCACAGACCAGATTTTAACAGTTTTATCCCTTCCTCCAGATAAAAACCAATCTTCAGTTGGGTGGCATGCGATACACCTGACCGCATTTGAATGGCCAGAAAATGACTGCAATTCTATTTGATTGAAATGAATGTGCCCATCATTTTCCGGCAAACCAACCTCGTGTTCCCAATACGCCAGCCAATTTTCGGTGAGCTGCGAGGCAGGTACAACATTGAAAGTACGTCTTGCAGATTCTCTTATTCGATCTTCTGTGAAAGCGTTCCCTGATAATTCCAGCAGTGTGGAGACAATGTCTAAATCAAATCCATTCTCTGAGTCAACTTGAACTTGAGGTGATTCAACAACCAACTGATTTCCCACCATCATGACATCAGTATGATGTGACTTCATAGTTATCCTCCGAGCCACCAATCCTACTGAATCATCTTTCAGTGTCTTCTCATGTTGTAAACAAAGCTTGCGAACAAAGTCATGATAACAACCCAAGATATTTTCCATGTGAATTCCACCCAACAATCTAGTGAAAGACACATATGATTTGTATGCTATTTCTGCACAGAATGTTGCCAATACTTCCTCTTTTGCCATAGTGCAATCCTCTTCAGTGCTACGTTTCATTGTCGGGGTGACGTAACTAGGCGAAGCTGTAGGAGATTCACTGAACCAAGATTTGTGAACTTGGCGACTACGACTGATAGTTTTTTCTAGGATCTGATAACTTTTGGCATCATGCTCTATGAGAATAGAGTCAGAGTCTATAGACTCATGTGATGGATCTGAACTGGTAGTCGTGGTGGGCTCCGATGAATTCGCAGCTGATGAGCTTTCAGTCACGTGAAAGATTTTGAAAAACGTCTGGAACAATGGTGTGAGGTGCTTTTTCGACATCTCTCGCCCGATTCTAATTACAACAAGAGCGATTAAATGAATTACTTGCATGCATAATGATTTCCGTGCTTCCAGTCCTTGTGGGAAACAAAATTTTCGACATCCCAAAAGCTTTGTAGCAGGTATAAGTATATCTTGAGAGATTCTAGTGAGCTCTTGTATCAAAATACTGTCATTGAGATACGTTACCAGATGAGAAACCATAACAAGGCTCGATTCTACAGCGGCTTGATGACGAAGGGCAAACATTGGATGAAAAACAGAGGAGGCGATTCTGTGAGTGACAAACGGCAGATATTGCAATGTGATGAATGAAGGGCCAAAAGTCTCAGCAGCATGCAAAAGGCAATCTTTAGCTCGTCGATATTCGTTGGAGGCCAGCGCATTTGCAGAGTGAAAACACATACTTAAAACTCTGAACAGATGTTTAATAATGTATTTTGAAGTCAAAGTAGGTCCGACGCGATCAATCAGCCACACTAAACTGCCCTTTGCGGTTTCAGAGACATCAGTGAGATTTCTAGCAACTATTGCATTAGCTAAGCACTCTGGAATGTTCAAAATGAAGCTTCTCAATCCAAGCCTGGTGCAAAGCTGTAACAGAAAAGCTTTCTCATAGAATGACACTAGGTAGAATCTGTCGGTCAATTCCGTGTTCTCATCATCGGCTTTTGCATTTTTCTCCAGTGAATGGTCATAGAGGTGCAAAATCAGTGGCAGCAGGTCGGAATTGGATCGTTTTTCTCCCATCGCTTTGGAAATTATTTCAAAGTTTACAACTAGAAAGCCGACAGCAGAGCAAGTGTCCTTCTTTAGAAGATTACAAATAAAGGGAGTGAGGATTTGAAGACAATCATCAGCATAGTCGATGCTCTCAAAGAGGCACTGCAACTTCTCAGAAAGGACGGCCATATCGTCCAATGGCAGAGGTCTTGAAATAAGTTCCGTATGTAACATAATTGTTTCCAACGCTTCGTATAAATTATGGAAATAGTCCGGAAATGGTAAAATATGGATATAGGGAGATGATAATAATCTGAGCGTTGGGGAAGGGTTTCCACGAAAGAAAAAGGAATGAAATTCAGATGTTGAGGATTCCTTGAAATCGCACATGTGGTCAAGAAAATATTGCATAGCAAATTGGAAGGGTGCGGGAAAAGAACTTTGATAAAATTTGAAAATATTTATACACAAGTCAAAACGCTCTCTGAGCGCAATATTTTCAGATACGATTCTGGTTTGGACCGGAAGGAACAGTTCCGTCATGAGGCATATAAATGTTGCCATATGCTTGTCCGAGATCTTCTCTTGAGCTGTACACTCATGTACTATCTGTGACCATGACAATGTTGTTGAGGCAGATAGTGTTTCTGAAAATTCCTGATCGTTCCAAACACTTGTTTTGAATTTAAGCAAGTTTTCGAGGTCTTGGAGATCCTTAGTTAGGTTACAGTCTTGTGGTACCTGTATGAAATCATTGCCGTCGATTATCTCGGTGGGATTTTTGAACTGATCTGGTATGATATTTTCTTGATGAAGTCGCTTTTCTGGATGAGGGACGTTGAACAACTGCGCAATGCCACGTTTTCTCAAAGAAGTATGGTTATCGACTAGCGGCAAGCATACGTTCTTCTCATTTTCAGCATGTTTACCAGACAGCTTATATCCAAAAGTAATGTCAATCCAATGATGAAGGTTTCTTGACACTGCGTTACTTTCCAACATTTCTCTATGCTTGGAAACAAAATCTTGAGCATCTTTGCTCCATTCAGGCACTGCCAAGTCACTCATATCTTCATGAATTGATTGAAACACCGTAGGATCAGTGTAAAACTCAGGAATGCATTCATCAGGAGTCCATTCCTGCATTCGTTGGATGCTTGATGGGTATTCATTTGGCTCCCAATATGATCGCACTAGTTTGCATAAAATAGATTTCGGGGTTCTCCTGGCAGTGTAGACATAATAGGTGATGTCTGATAAGTACTCAGGAACATGATGCGGAACCTGATGCAAGTCATTCTTTGATGAATTTTTCTTCATATCAATGCCATCGCTCATCATTGAATATTGAATGTCGAGTTGACGATCACCTTTATTTAGACGGTATTTCGACTTTGTTAAATCACGCCACGAAGAGTGTTCATTTTGAAATGTGGATACCCAAGGCAAAATTGGGTGATGATTTGGATCATTAGTGTTGCGACCAGAAAGCTTATTCAGAAACATCAAATAATCAAAATTAGAAACATCGCCGCATAACCAACCATCGAGCATGTCTGATAAAACTTCAGGCTTTGAAGCATCGGTTTTTGAAGTACTGGTAACTTGTTTTTTATGCTTGTTTTCCTCTTGTGATAGGAGGCAACTTTCTGGTAGCAGCACCTTTACCCAGCCATTTGAGTCAATTTCAAAGTTACTCCAATGAAGAGAGCTTAGATCTTTTTCAAAATGCTTCTCAAATGAGGAAAAAAACTTGAGAACTTGAAAGAGAATAAAAGGTGTCTTCACATTATCCAAGGTGTACAAACTGGGACTGTACATCAAGCAATCCTGAACAGTGTACTGAGCTAAAGAATATACAAAATAGAACTTGTCACCTTTGGAGATTATTCTATGTGGCAATTTAAGATTTGTCGAAAAATCACATGATGTCGTCTGCAGAAATTGCAGTTTGCCATTGCAGTAAATTTGAACATTCTTTCCAAATAGCTTTTGAAGTAATTTGATAGTCCCATTAGCTTCACTACCGGTACCGATTTGCTGCGAATTTTCAGAATGATATTGTACCTTACCATAATAGCAAAATTCATTTTGTGCCGATGCTGCTCTATGCATTTCTCTGCTATTTATTCTTGCAATATCTGATAAGGTTGAGTAGAATGATTTTGATTCAGCACTATCCTCTTGTAACTTTGGAGAAGTGATCACTTCGTTACGGTTCAACTTTGTTATAGAAACTGTCGTCATTTCCATTTCTGAGGTCTTGGTCGATTCATGTACCAGTAGGCCTACATTATCTCCATCTTCTCCAATTTTGTCGAATTGTACAAGAGGAATTCTTGCAATCACTGTCCTCGGTGTAATTGTCTCACATTGTCCCGGATTAATTCCCAAATCATAATGTATGATGCTTCGAATTTCAGTGGCAGTCATTATACATTTAGGCTAGTCCTAATTCTGTGATTTAAGTAGACCACCGGTAGTAATTATGGTAATTATTATCAAGACATCGACAATTTTGGTGAATGACTTAATTTAACCCCTGGCATTGCTCACTTACAAAATAGCCAACGGAAAGACCAAAAGATGTGGGCCAATCCGATAGACCAGATTTTTCTAATAAATTTTGAAAAGCACTTACCGACTGTACAATAAAGTCTACATGTTTCAAATCCATATCAGACAACAAACCTGTTTTTGTCATTTTAAAGGCATAATTCAAATCTCACCCAATGTTGCCGGTGTAGCGCGAGCTTGCGACGACACCAACACATCCGATGATTAGATACCAAGTCGCCAACTCCGTCTCTCTGCCAGCACTCCGCCGCCTCTGTTCGATCGGGCGCCTCAACAGTGACAGCTAGTGGCAGCTGCGCGTAAAACATCGCTTCACATTAGATTAGAACTTTACACGTATCTGACTACCAAGAAGCCAATCCATGACTACCGCACTAAGGACAGCGCGCTCGACGAATCCTATCACAAAAACTGTCTTCAAAAGCGCTACTCCAGTCACTACAGAAAGAACTCAATGATTTCGCTAAAAGAGTCTCTGCCATCTTGTATCTCCTCTGGATAATTGATCAAAGCAGGATTTCGGGATGGTTCCGATAAAGTCGAGCTCGACGGCGCTCTTCTGCAATGTATATACCCTAGATCTAATCCCTCCCACCACCAATATATTGGGAAACGACACGTGTCTACTAGTCTATAGTATTTGTACCTTCATGCAGAGCAAGACCACAAGCAGGCTATATAGTGTGAAATGTGATTATTAACAACTCGCATATTCGTGTCTACTGCACAAAATTGGAAACAACTATAATCACACTTCAGTGCAATTCACGAAGAAGACACCGAGACAATAATGGCTTTGCTCAGCTCTGCAAACACTGGACACGGAATGGCAGCATTATCAGTTTAGCTTGGGGCTGTGTTTGACGTGACAAAAAATTGTGTTGACTTGGTGTCGAGTATTATACTACATAAGACCCAGTACGTTGGTGCTACAATATTTAAACCTAACAGAACGAGCTTGCACTCAACTACGGTATATGTCTCAGTTTCAATGTATATGCAAAAAGACAAAAGATGTCATGACGAATGTATGCAAAATCAAATGATGCAAGTGCAGGGCACGCACTACGCCTCTTAGACCAAGTCAGAAGTCATGAATCAGAAACGTTTCACATCATGAATTGCACTGCTACGCACGAGTTTATTTTGCCTGACTTGGCTATTGATGTCATCGGCAAAATCTCGATAGTGAGATGGATCAGGATCGTTAAGAGGAGCTGAATTTGCAGACGACGTCGTGACATGTGATACAACTGTTGTGCTCAGACTGCCAGATTTTTGTGCTGACAATGGAGCACTTTTTATTGAAAGTGTATCAGTCCCTTTCGTTGGCCTCTTGTGAAGGGGCAGTCTTTTTTTAGGAGTGACAGAGCTAGGATGTCGTGATATGGGAGGCTTCCCTATAAAAGACAAACAATTTTTCTTTGACGAGGACATAAGAAAATTTACTACAGATTTAAAATCACTGCTTCACCAGGTTAGAGTTGATTTTATAATGAATTGTAATGTCTCTATTTCATTTGATAGAGAAACCAGCTACCACAATATCAAAGTTAGAGGAAGTTTCACATTTTGCATACCCCACCAATAGTGTGCCACTATATATCCAGAGCGGTTCCAGGACTTCGAAGCAGCAACATTTAAAAAAAAGTTATTCTGCATTGTTCTCCATTGAATTTGAGCCCTGACCATCGTACATAGCTGGTCGCAACTCGCAATTTCAAAAAAGTGGATAAACGATTAAGCATTATTTACCTGTTGGTGAGAAGCAGCTCGTTGCAGTTCTATTTATGTTGAATCGGTTTGCTGTCAATACACTCCTGGCAGTGCAGTCCAAGGCTTTTTTGGATTTTTTATTATCAGGAGTCTTGAGAATAGTAGTTGTACCAATGAAGCGTCTTTTGGTAGGAGTCTTGGGCGTACTGCCATATGTCATCTCACATTCCATCTCCTTTAATATAATCAATAAAATTTTGTTAGAACCGGACAAATATCGTAGCATGAGTCCTTGGTAGTTACCTGTCTCTTTCTCTCTTGTCGTTGCAACTTTTCATTTTCTTTGCGAGCACCAAATGCCTCCCACTGATTATGTACATAGTCTCGAAATTCAGTCCCTTCCACCAGGAACTTAACACCATTGCCAGCTTCCCACCTTGAGTATAATTCACATTTAACATTTGTGGAGCTAGCAATAGCTAAGGCACACCTGACACGTCACACATTTGGAATAGGACAGTTACGATTTAGGTTTAGTCTATAAATGCAACATTTTTGAGGTTCATGGTAAACCCCAACCCACCCTAAATATATATGGACTGGGAATACTGGTAGGGAAATGAAATGGATTACACTTTCAGACTGAAGTAATTTATAACAACTTTCCACACATAATAAAGGATCATTACTTATCAATTTCCCCGAAAAGCTCATTTTCAATTTTAGGAAGCTGTTTACAAATTCGCTTCCTTTCCTTTTCCTCTTGCAATAGATTTCCTCCTCTGTTTGCATATCTGAAGAAGCAAAAAATACTCAATTAAAGCTCCATTTCAAAATCAAGCAAGGCAGCAGAGTCTTGAGCATATAGTATAGGTGCATGCAGGTTGCACAAATGTTACTCGGCAAGATGCATTAACCGTAGTTACCGTACCTATTTACATCTGCCCCTTTCGATTCCAACTCCAACATTCTATTGAACAGGGATTGCCATTTTCGTACATCTGTAAACATCACTTTGTGTTCTTCATAATAAGCCTGTCAAGAAAACGGATAATAATTATATACTGATATCTAACAGTAGCTACAGAGTTCACTGAAGATCTGACAAATTAAGATTCTTACGTGAAGTTTTGCCAGTTCCTCCTCATGTTGGTTAAGAAGTTCTTCGGTGTAATCTTCATCATATGCTGGTGAATAAAGGTGTCGCTGTTCTTTGCTATAAAAGCAGTTATCCCACAAAGTGGCAATTTCTGATCTACATCGTTCAGTGAGCTTTTGCAGGCTTGCTTGCTTCAGAAATTCAAGTTCATGAAGTGCCTGAATATAAAGAAGAATTTCTAGCATACACACACTCAATAAACTTATCATCCCCAATTACAAGTGCTATATTTATTAAACACGGCTTGATGCATAGCATTGGCAGCCTCAGAGCACAGACACCTATCTAGAGCGCATGCAAGCTAGATGGTATGGAAAGTCATTGTCAGATCTTATCCCGATCCCAAATGTATTTTGCAATGTGAACATGGGCATAGTGTTAATAACCCAAATTTATCCTGGGTAGTTTGGGCCAATGTACGTAATGTCACAACCGGAAGACCCACATTACTACTGTACATCCTTGATGATGCTTATCATCAATTAATGCAAAGTGAATCAGGAATGAACTTTCACATTGCAACAATGGCACCATTTGAAAAATGTAAGGAGTCAACGATTCTTACTTTTCTTAATCCATCAACAACATGAACTTTAAGACCTCTATTCGAGTCTCTGACAGCTTTTCTGTCTGCCTCGTCCGTATCAAGTCTGTCCCATAAATATTGAATCTGTGACCATAATCCATCAATGATGAGCTGTCTGTCACTGCGTTTTTTCGATAATTCTTTGTGCAGACTCGCTAGATTGGCCATGGAACTAGTCGATAATGAAAACGAGTCGTCCATATCTTTGATCAAATCCTGAACACAGTTGCAAGCAGTATATATTGATTTGTTTGAAAATGATTATATATATATATGGCTAAATAGTGGCAATGTCAGTGGCGACATGGATATACTCAATATCAGTCAACTCATAATCCGAATATTGAGCAAAAGACGGCACAACTTGCCAGGAGACCAGGAGTTAGCAACTAAATATCACAGATTCAATGCAAAATAACCAGGAGCTGCTGCAACTTTTCCCACTATCTATAGCTATGAGACAAGCACCATTAGTTTACTTTATGACAGTCACAGGTTTTTCACAGCCTAGTGTAGGAACATTACAGGCCTACTGATCACATTATACTGTCCCAAATGCACGATTTACCTGAGCAAACGACGTTTCAGGCAAAAGCTCCAATTCATCATACAAACAAAGGATGTCAGATTTCTTTGACCTGAACTCGACGCAACGTTTTTGCTTCTCTTCTTTTAGTGATAAGATGTGTCCCTTTTTACAGGAAAATGCAAAAATTTGTCATTTATTCTAAAATGGCGCTTTCAGAAAAACCAAATATTATACATACCTGTAGTTCTTCAAGCTGTTCCTTACTGGGGATTGTGTTGCTCGGAATGTAGTAAGGAATAGAACACAGTTGATCACATAACACCTGTTCAATAGCTTCAAGCTGTTTCAATTCTTCAATGCGTTGGATTTTTAATTGCTTAAGTTTGTTCAATTTGGTCCTGTGAAAGCAAAACGACAGCTGATATGCTAGAAATATGGAGGGTCATCCTTTGTATCACACACCTAAAGGCCTTTTCTCTTTGCATGACAGTCATTTCAGATTCATCTAGGGAAAACGGTGAAAGTGAAAGCTGATGACATAAGTCCGAAATTTGGACTTTAAAATGGTTTATATTTTCGAGCATTGATTCTTTCAGCTGCGTTTCTTCCTCAACCATACCCGAAAGTAAATTGCGAATGTGCATACGAACAGTGCTCCCTCTGCTTTCAATCTATTATTAAGATATGACAAAATTTCGAGTCACATTAGACTTACTCAACAAGGAAGACACTCACCTGGTCGTCGGGCATACCTATTTCATCCCAGATAGCTCTTAATACGCTCATTGTGGCTGAGAACTCACGCTGCAGATCCAGCTGCATTATTTCACTTTTTCGCGGCATTTTGGAATGCGTTTCGTTCCAAACGCGATAAAACCAATAAACCAAACAGCAATAACCAAGTACCGGTAACTGATACTCTTATCTAGTGAATCCTTTCTTTCAAAGCGTAATGACTATACCGTACCGGTACCTATACCAATTAAAAATGAAGAAAAATGTCAAATATATACTGCAACAGAAATGCACGGTAAGCATAACAGAAGAGCACACCACGGGTCCGCCGGAATTATAATCCGCAAAAATAAAAGAGGAACTAGGGGGTGGGGGTGCAGAGCGGATTGTGATTTGTGTTTTCCGCCTCGACCACGCATCACCGATTTCTTTCAAAATTGCGCAAAGGAGACTGCGCACGAAGAAAAAGAACCTTGAAGCGCAACAGCGCTACCATGCGTTAACGCTACATTATAGCATCCTGGCCCCAGATGGCGATAGCGTGAGGGCACCGGAAATCCTTCTTTCTCGTATTCGTGAAATTCGTCGATATTTCTATTCCGCGCGCGGAAAGGCTGCGTCACAGGTGGCACCGGTCAATCCCAGCATGAACATCATCTCAGAGCAATGCAATATCTTCCCGCTCTCAAGACACATCCCATCCCATGTAGAACATTCCACGCTCTTCTTCAAAATTCTACATTGCATAAGGACACAATTTTACGTTACTGATTAAAAATTGTTCACTAAAGACGTGCTCTATCAACACAAGGCCACATCTTCAAGTAATGAATTGAACTTATGGCCGTAAGTGATGCTGAATTCCTGAAATTACTAAGACAAATGCAATAAATCGCTGTTGCCAAAAAACCAACATCTTAAGTATACCGCTCATGTCACACACGTCTTGATAATGGAAGTTTACAAAAGAAATTTTTGTTCTGCAACTAACCGCCCAATCAACTAAACTCACGGGCGTCGACGAAAGTTAACTAAAACGCACCATGACTGATATGGAGAATTTTCAGCAACTTCTTTCTAACGACATCTGAGGAAGTGGAAGAGCATGATGAGAACTTAGTTCTACGATAGGAAATTTTGATGATGATGATGCGTAATTAGGTTACTTGAAGATCTCAAACTCACAGATTGGCTACATCTAATGTGACATTTTGGTCTAAACGCATTTCATTTGGGCAACCATCATGTTTAGACCACAGAAATACTTCTGTTTGTGTTCGTGCTATGATTAACGAGTTATTACAAACATGCAAATCAGTATCAAATTTTCTAAAATGTATTCTTTTCATCCTACATAAGAGGCTTTCTCCATTCCATCAGTGATGTCCGGTGGAGAATATTCCAATGGCATTTGGTGATATTCCGTCACGTAGTCGTCAGAATATCGGACAAGCTTTAGGAATTGAGACTCCTCAAAGTGGATGACTTTATCAGCAAGAATAACACCGGCTTCCACGTCTGAATGCACCATTTTTTTGCAGAATAAATTACTCTCCTCCATCAATTTAAGGATGTTGTGGTAGTATGGTGCTTGAAGAGACGTTGCAGTCAAGAAAACAAAATCCAACTGTGTTATGTTGTAATCCTTAGTTAGTCTTGGTATGGCATCACAGGGAGGCTTTGAGATGACAGTCACCTAAAAAGTTCCAACGACCGACGAATCAAAAAGTGTTGCTAAAATAGGTCAACCAGCCAGTGAAACTTACCCTCTCTGTTTTTTCAACAAAGTCCATAACTTCCTGAGTAAATGCACAATTGTCTTTATCTGGTTCTACGACATACACATGGCAATCAGGAGAGGACCTTAAAATGCGAAGTGCTGCATAGCCACACACAGAATGACAAACCAGTGCTGTTTTTGGCTGCCTCTTTGTGCATATGTCTTCAAGAATATCGCCTGCATTATATAAGCTCAGATAGCAATCTAGTGAAGAACCAAAGCATTAACAATACATTGCATGAAACATGCCTCACTCGGACTAGCAAAATTTGGCTTATGTAATAGGCACAGAACATGGAACGGAATCGGTGACAATCACAGATTGCACCACCAACAGGCTTGCAAGGGAAATTTTCCCGCAATGAGCAACAATATAGACTGCAAAGAATAAATCATACCTTTTTTAGGGCCAATTGTGAGAGCAAACTCAACGTTTTCACAGTAAGATTCAATTGTGCATATTGTGGATGAAAGAAGATCAGACTTTCCCTTTTCTCTTCTAACATATTCAAATATTCTTTGAGGTAAAGACTTTCCTACCAATACAAGGCATTATGGGAGAGGCACCTACATTTGTAGGACGAATATTCAGTACTGAGAAGCAAGAGTACTATTTCCTACTCACTTGTAACAATGTTTTTTATTCTCATTGGAATATATAGCCTGCCCGTGCGATACCACCAGTAATATAGAGTGTGGTAAATCAAATGCTTCAGTATCACAAAAACAATAAAGATGACAAGGGAAATAATAAAATATTCCTCAGGTCCATACATCTTAGGATGTGACAACTTTTCCTGTAATAAACACGTGATCAATGAATATGTAATTGGAGAAAATGTATAAATTAGTACCGATAGTATACTATAGTGATGCTGATGTCTAGTTAATTTTTAAAAGAGAACATATTGTGCTATACCATGTCATCTCATACAGTACATTGTACCGCTGTAAGACGGCACTTGTGATGTGAGCCTATAGTCTATATATAGGTATCATACAGCTTGTGCACCGCATCTACATTGAAAATATCACTTCCCGCACCATAATTTTACCAAATGTTGGGATGTATACAAACCACAACTAACCGGTATAGTCATCGAGAACAATAATCAAAAAAATATTCAAAAATGACCACATACCCAAGACATGACTTTTGCTTCCACAAGATGCACAGTGACAACTAACAATTGGCCTAAAATTTCTGTTTATGATAATGTGATTAGATCATCACTCAATATGACAATATGAGTAAGGTTGTGGTTTTCATCAATCCTGATTTAAACCGTTTTTTTTCGCTTGATATTTTGATCAAACATCAGGTATTTTCGTTTTTTCTCATTTTTGCCTACAATACTATATCGCCGGCTTCCTGAATATACCAGAAGTGTTGTTAAAAGTATTGATAGGCACAAATTTGTGTAGAAACTGCATGATGGGGAGTACCCAGCTGACTGGGACAGCAGATGCAATCTTGATTACCCACAGAGCTGTTCCTGTCGATGGCTATTGATATGCTTCAATGAGTTTCTGTTTTAGAAATATAATTTCTTTCCGATGGTTATAAAAAGACTATCCTCAAAGGATAACAAGGCCGCAAACTATTTTTGATTTCAGAGGGGGCCCAATGACGTCATATCATCACATCATGTGACGTCACATGTCATTGACGGTTTATGACGTCACATATTTATCATTATCATTTACAAACATGGCGAAATAACGCCCTCTAAATTAACTCAGTAGCTGTAATGTACTGCATGCAAGTTGTAAAAGCTCTTGATCACATGACGCAGGAATGTCGAAGGGGCAAATTCCTTTTTGACTCCTGATGTGTTGATGACCACCCTGTAGGCCGAAATTTTCCGCACTGCAATCTTCGGGTTGCCGTAAAATATCCAAGCGGAGAATCTGGGAGAAGTTGAACGTCCTCTATGCATAAAACTTGGTCTCCGCACTTCTAATATAAAACATGGTTTTTATCTAGGCCTCGGTTAAAAACGGTTGCGAATTTTTGTAATTTGATAAAAACCACAACCCTAAATATGAGTGAGATCAACTGAGGCCTGCTGGCCGAGCCACTAATTCATTTTGTAACGTGAAAACACAATTAGAACGCCAAGTCCCAGTTTATTCAAAAATTATTTTATCAAACTCAATGATTTCTAAAAATTGTCTCTACGGCTCTCTCTCTCTTCGCTATAGACTCACGGACGAGGCACGCTTGCTGCATAATGTAGTATGAGAAAGCGAGGTTGTTGTTCTGGGCCGTCGTCCTTCCCTTGATCGAGTGAGTAAAGCGAAGAGTATATAAATCGCGGTTTGCATTCAGTTTTCTCTTGTTTGTTAAAAATCTGGTAATGGTGGCGAAGGTGTATTTTGTTGCATAATACCATTTGCTTGAGGCAAGGAGGCAAGTGGCTAAGTGTATTTTATACTTCATATCTCAGCAGACTGCTTCTAGCTTTCATGTCACTCGTAGTTCCGTGTCCAAGTTAACAAATTTATCTTACTGTGTCATGTCACTAAAGCGCCAAGCAGACGAAACGGTTGGAACTCGATCAATGAAAAAGACGAACCAATTTCTGGATCAGCATACTAAATATCAGTTCAACAGGAGTGGAGGAAATGGCACAGATAATGATCGGGAAGAATCTAGAACACCTGGAAAGCTGATATCCACCGAGGATACCTTTGGTAGTGATGACAACGACGACGCACTAGAGGAATTAGTGTTTGGCGGATCAAGAAAGAAACAAACCGAATCAGTGGACAAACCCCTTTTTTTCATTGACAAAGGATCTGAAAAATCCGAAATTATTCATAATGGAGCAGCATGGGTTGATGAAGACGATGATGATGGCACAGAAGGGGCTCATGATCAACCACTATCGTCGAGGGGAATGGGTAATATGAAGTTTCAACAAATGCGCACAGGAGATAGAAAGGCAGAGTTTGAAAAGATTGTTGGAGAAGCTCCAGCCTGGACAAAAGTACCACAAAAGAGTGGGGATGATGAAAATGAGTTATTGACATCAAATTTCAATTACGTTACAAAGTCAGAAAGTTTATCAAAAGGAATTCTTGAGTTTCAATGCTGCACAGACGCCAATAAAAAACAATCGTCTCGCAGAATGACATCATGCGAATTTCATAAGGGTGCACAAATTTCATTAACTGCTGGAGAAGATTGTCGCCTAAACTTATTTCAAGTTGACGGCAAACTGAACTCGAAGCTTCACAGCTTTTTCACGGAAAAATTCCCCATTAGTTGTGCCCATTTTTTAGAATCGGGAAAAGAAGTTGTCATGACCTCGTTTTTGAGATATTTCTACAGTTACGATCTGATTTCGGGGAAAATCGTGCAATTTCCATGCATTAGAGGCACTGCAGATGAGAAAATACCCTGGTTTCATGTCTCTCCTGATGGGAAGCACTTGATTTTCGTATCCCCATCCGGTCACATGCATCTAGTCTCAGCTCGTACAAAAGAGCTAGTCAGAACTGTGAAAGTAAATGGAAAAATTCATAATGTCGCCTTCAGAAAGCATGGTCAGGAATTCCTTGCATTTGGTGAGGAAGGGACTGTGACTATTTGGGACATAAGAAATAGAGCTTGCTTCCATTCGTTTATCGATGATGGCTGCACAGAGGGTAATGCTCTGGCAGTTTCTCCAAATAGCAAATATATTGCTTGTGGTTCTAAAAGTGGAATTGTAAATGTTTATGATGAATCTTGTATGAGCAGTAGAAATCCGACACCTGTGAAAGCTTTAAAAAACCTTCAGCACCCAACCTACGGTTTGCAATTTAACTCAACTTCCGAAATGTTAGGAATGTCTTCTGCAGAATGCGATAATGCTGTCAAATTAGTGCATGTTCCATCTATGACTGTCTTCAGTAATTTTCCTGGTATACAAAATAATTTTTTTGCCCAGGTTTTCAAAGTAGATTTCTCACCTCATAGTGGCTATATGATGCTGGGTAATAACAGAGGCAGAGCATTACTATTTCGCATGCAACATTACAAATCATATTAAGTTGATAATGCTGATCTGCGTGTAACCGCTAGTCGATGTCAATCTTACTTTTCTTGCAGGTATTTATTGTATATATGCTGGGATATTTGATTAAACCTACTTGCCTGTCATGAAAAAGAACAGCAATTGCAGAATATGCAGTGAAGAAATTTCAAAATACAAATGTCCACGATGTGAAATACCATATTGTTCTGTCAAATGCTTCAAGCTACACAAGGCGAATCCTGATTGCGTTGTCATTTCCAAAAAAGAAAACTTGCAACCGAAAGCTGAGCACGATCATTCAAAGTTGCACTCGCTGAATGATGATGATGACGCCGTATGTCCAGAAAAGCTCAAACTACTTGCGACATCATCAAAGCTGGCTATGATTTTAAAAAACCCTCATCTAAGAGAAATTTTAACAGGCTTAGACGCTTCTACACAGAAAGAGAAATTAATTGATAACTTCATGAAAGAGCCAATATTCATGGAGTTTGCTGATACGTGTTTAGAGTGTTTGGAAGGCAACAATGAAAAAGCTACACATGACTAAAACCACACCAGGGGAAGCACAAGGGTTTTTCACAGTATGTATAAAACATGCAAGAATGTTCTACTGTAACTGAAAGTTGTACCGGTATAGGTTACTAAATGCCACAGTGACAATGAGGTAATAGCATCCCGCACTGACACAACGAACACAAGACTGTTTCCAGAAGAGCTTCAGCCTCGCAACATCATCAAAACTGACCCGACTATGCTTCTGCAACACTCAGTTTTGGTTGGCGTTAAGCTGTATTCATATATATATGCGACATGAGTTCGAACTCCTTCAATGAAATCTACTGAGCATACTAAAGGGCATATATATAGATATTTTATAAGGTATATATCAAGAAGTGCATGATCGGCAGGCCAAGTGTTCAACTCTCAAAAAGATTAGGCAAGGTGAGCGGTGTAATTTTGTAATCACAAGATTAGAAGTCTTGAATGTAATCATCGCCTAAGCTTCCTGCAGTACTGCCATTATTGGGCGATGTGTTTTTCAAGTACATCAAGTCATACTGATTATACTCAAACCTTGATGGTACAACTGCAGCTTCAGATTGACTTTCTGAAACCTGTTTCTCAGCACTACTTATGGATGTTTTCAGACCTTCCATTCGCAAGATATCTAGCATCGGTTTGGGTAATACCGACCCATCTATGTATGGATTCTCAGCACCAACTCCAGTCCCTCGTTCAGCTAGAGAGTCCATCGCAAGTGAAGAACCTTCTCCATCACCAGACTGCCGGATTGATGTCAATGCGTCAGAGTAAGATTGCTTAGCCTCCATCAACCTAACCTCCAGGGAGTTCAGCCGTTTTGTAGTCGCCTAAATTACAGGCCTTTGTTACACAATGCTACATCACCACAGTCCACAGAGTATACTATACCTCCAATTTCATTTGAAAATCTTGCTGCACTTCAAAGTATGGCTTGGCGCGCACTATGCTTCGCTGCAATGTTGTCTGATATCGAGTTTTACATTCCTCAGCATCTTCGTATTCTTTAGCGGCCTTCATGTGTCTGGAATGAATTCGATCCTTCTCCCGTGATGCTTCATTAACCTTTCAAGAATGCAACTGCTCTGAGATATTTGTTCTATGTGCACCAGTAACTGTTATACTAACCTTCAAGGTAGCTTGATTCAACATTTCTTGCCATGTTGTGTCAAATTTATCAGCCGAAGCCGACAGTCTCTCTTCGGCCACCTTCACCATATCACGACCTGCCTTTTGCAAATTGAAAGCTCGTTTATACTGTATGGCTGCTTGTTGAGTTTCAACTTGGGCTTTTCGAGCTTTGGACACTGCATCAAAGTATGGTCTTGCACGATCAACAGCAGGACCCAAACTTTCGGAGATCTCCTTAAGCTTCCTTGAATAATCCGTCATCAGGGTTCTGTACTTCACCCTTGTTGACTTGAATTTGAATGTAAAGTTAGAAAGAGGAATTATCAGTCTGTGCATGACAAAAATGCAAGGTGCTTACATCAAGTTGAACTTCAAGTCGCGTAATGCGTTCATGAGCCCGCTGGAGTTTGTCCAAGTCAGATTGGAGGTTCTTGGAGACATGAGAATATGCGGTAAGAGTTGACTCAGGAATGCTTTGAACCTCTGTCAAACTTTCGACTGACCCTGAACGTTTCAGTGCAGAATAAACTCCAGGGTTACTGAGGTGTAAATCATCAATCTACAAAATGAAATAATACGGAATAAAAATTTTCCAGAAAAGGCACAAACACACTACTGAACACACAAAAAAAACATTCAGCAGGGTCAATAACACAAGGTGATGAGAACTGTTGGCCAAACCAATTAGACAAAGCAATCGAACATTGATATGCAATTACAGTGAATAAGCTGTATACGATACTGGCACTATGAAAGATGCAACAAGGGAATGATTGATTCAGAGAGACTAAACAATGGAATTTTACTTTCAGAGTGCTGACCTATCAATGTAAATGTACCGAGACATCAGCATTAATATAGATTAGTGATAACCTGATAATGGCGATGATACTATTCACATGGGAAGCTATGGCTTATTCATGATCCATAAAAAGTATGCCTATTGACAATGCCAATCTACTTCTGCGTAATGTCATCTGAAACTAAAACAGTAAGTCGTGAACCCCCCAAAAAAAAAAAATCTCGGATTATATACTTAAGCATGCATGACTGCTATATAGCCCGTCACGTCGCCACCAAGCCAGTGCACACTGCACATGCCCACAAAGCAAATTTTGAGATAAACAAAAAGCGAAAAGCATTCTAATGATGACTTGATCAAAATGAATTGACTTCAAGCAACAGAGACGTATCGTGTTTGATAGCCCATCAAAACACACAACTATACAACAGGATCCCACCATTCGTAATTGTTGCTTTCCACAGCTTTTCCCAACAGCCTCTACGTTTGGACAGGATCCGATAGTAAATATCTATTCAACAATAAAAGCATGATGCAATTTCAGTTCTTGCACTGAGACTGCTTTAAGGGGGCCTACATTTTAGACTCTTGGCTAGCCGTCATAAAGCGGAAAATGCTAACCTGATTTTGAAGATGAATAAGTTTATCCATGCTTTCTGTGACATTTGCAGAATTTCCATTCTGGAACCGTTTCCTCAGAAAATGACGTTCAGAGGATGTTTCACCTTTTGGTGAAAATGTACTCAGAGTGTCGTTAAACTCTGATGCTGTGTCAGTATCAGCCAGATCAAGAAAGGATTTCTTCATTGATTCATAAGACTGAAAAAAAAGCATTATTGAGGCATAAATTGCAAATATATAATCATGGCTTAGCATTCGGTTAAAGCTTCAAAAATATTTCCGCAAAGAAATAGAATGCTGGTCCTACTTGGAGATCAAGAAGTACTTTGGTGTGATCATTAACCAAATTTTTCTTTTGCATAAGAAGGTTGTTAACTTCTTGCACAAGAAATAATCCGAGCTCGCTACAAAGAAAAAGGGCTTTCTCATGGATTGCCAACTCTTCTTCCAGTTGCTGTTGATGTCCCACTGTAATAAAGGAGGACTTTCATACTGATCAAATTGTGTACCGTACCAATTCCTAAACACCAGACATCAGCAATTCATTATAATATAAGTAGGATACGAGGTGATATTTGGGGGCAGGGATGAAAATGTTTTCGCATCATTTCAAAAGTTTGAATTTCAGGAGGCCACAACTAGATTGTTGAATTGAACACAAAAACCAAATTACCAAAATTTCCGCTTAGGACATCGTGCGAAGATTCGTAGTTGTTATTAACTCCACCAAAAACATGAAGTGGTGGAGAGTTCATTATGAACAGTTGGGGTTCTTCCATAGCTGGTACAAACAGGATATCCAGTCAAACAATAGATTAGAAAGGATAGGCTAGGCCTATACCATACGTAGTTGCAATAAACGCTATATCGTCCAATATAGAAATAACGAGATAAAATTATTTCACTGCAAAAGAACAGAAAAGTGACCTGTCTAACAGGAATAGGCTGCGATTCGACTGTAGATCGCAGCAGCAGATCAGAACTGTAATTATTAAAATGGATCTTTCCTTTCGAATATCAAAAGCCGGAATTTATAGCAGTAGAGAGCATTTTGCCTTCTGCTGGTGAATCAGTCGTACCTACTCAGGTATGGGGTGGTCCTAAACCAAACCACTTCATTACGCCAACCAAAACACACAGACGACCGTTGAGGACATCGCAGGACTACGTCGCTCGCCCTCGTCGAACTTTGGTGGCCCTGTCACTATGTGATACAATACAATCTACGTGTAATCTCTATGAAGACTGCTAACCAGACCTACGGCGTAGCAAGTCGCAACGCAACCCCGCCTCAGGGCCCACTCAGCCTCATTGTAATCAGCTGTGCTGCCTAGCTAGATGACGTCAAGACTCAAGACGGATCGCGGAAAAACAATTTCTTTAACCTGTACGACATCTAACGGATGCTCATCCGCGAGGCACAAGTTAGATCAACATATTGTGTCGTGGCAAGGGTTGGGCTCTCGAATTTGAATCGAATAACTAGATATTCGGACCGATTCGTTCTCTTTTCGACTACTACAGCAACTTGAGAAAGCTCTATACGCGTTTCAACGTGAAAGTAGCCAGGAGAGGTTTAGCTTGAAGCACTCCTCTTCTCTGGTGCCAGTCTTGAATTGGACCTTTTTGCCTTTACTTCGACAGCGCGGCACGAGGTCGTAGACATGACTTCATGTTGGCTATTTGCGTCTCTGCCTGTTCCTGACCGATGATAATAATATATATTTGCAATCATATTATATCGAATTAGGTTAATAACTGGGTTAGCCGCGTCTATATTCGATTGAATGTTTCATACTATTCGATTTTGCCCAACCTTGATCGTGGCTTTTCCCTATAACCTTTTTTGACCGCGTCATTCGCAAGCCGACAGGCTCAGTACTAAAAATGAATAAGTCTGAGACAGAGGTGGTATTCAGTGTGTTTGCTCGGCAGAACGGAACATGTTCTATATTTGTATAGTAGGCCTATCACTCGAGTCAAAAAAGATGTTTCACCGTCCACCGTCTGCACTGTAGAGATGTTGGCACTATTAAATCGCTGTGACCTATGATACAATGAGGCTAAACACAGACGGTACTGCAATTACCAATTCACCAACGCATGTAACTACCAGACATAATAATTGAAAATTTTCATCAAAACAAAAATGTTGTCATAGACAATTCTGCCATAAATAGACAAGGAGTGAAGCGACTGGCAAGATAAGTAAGACGCAAATCAGCCAACTATAAGTAAAGAACGTGATTATCTCACTGCTAATATGAGATGAAGAATACAAACCATTATAAGAAATAGCAAGAAGAACTATAACAGAGTAACCAAGCAGAAACAAACCGATTAAAAACCGGCACAACATCGTTACATACTCAGAACGAGCAGAAGATATTCGACCATAAGGATTATTTGGATGATTCAACCTATGTGTTACCAATGCCAATAACAGCGGATTTACAGCCAATATGTTCTTATGTAGATTTTCAGGTACGGCACATTTCACAACCATCTTTGTTCGAGGATCGACATAGTGACCATATAAGTGTAAACCTCCATTTTCATCTGAGCTTTTTGGAAAGTGCTTGAAAATTGTTTGCACAGTTAGGGTATCCCCTATGGCATCTTGGTGGATCTTGTCGGTATTTAATTGAGACATGTGTTCAGTTTCACAAATCCTCTCACTTCTCGATGGAGTGCGAGAGCTAGTGGCCAGGTTCTGAAAATGAGAAACAAAGCATTGCAGTCACAGTTACTGTTCGAAGGTGCATATGAGCAAATTGTGTGTAACACGTGTCGACGTGTTATTGAGAGTGAATGGTACAATGTACACAGTATATACAACAAAATGTGAAAGGCCAAAGTAAGACAAAGGTTACCTTTTCTGCCGATCCAAGCATAAACAGTGCGGACGGTATTCTTGACACATTATCTTCTTGATTGATCGGAGTGGGTAATCCACTATCCACCCATGGTTTGGAGTTTTCTGATTGTTGCTGGCTTTTCAAGTCCCTTTTACCAGCATCTTTTTCCAATTCTTTAGGAAGCAGTGTATTGACACGACAAACCACTGACACAAAAGCCATCAGGATGGTGTGAAAAAAAGCTAATATAGGATGAATTCCTTGCCAATAACTGAATGGGTCCTCTGTAACTCGTTTCCATTTTCCAGCAAGGTATTCCAATACTACAGCGATCAGAGCGACTAAGATGGCCATGGTCATGAATAAAATTGCTTTAGTAACTGATACATAATTTCCCAAGTAGCTGTCCATTAAACCAGTGTCCTCCGATACAAAATAGATGGCTGGTTCATCCATACCGTGATAAAGTACATCCATTAGAAAAGCGGTTGCGATAACAAACATAAACAGGCACGTTTTCTCAAACCTTGAAAAGTTTGAAGTGATTGGTTGGATGACACTGCTACTGAAGAAAATCCAAAGCATGGACAGTCGACTGATTGCTGCAGTTAAACTTCCAAATTTAATCAAAATAGATTTCTTCATAGGCTCCAAGTGTATTGTTTTGGGAATTCCATGTTGCAATAACAATCCATGCAATTGCTTTTCAAAGCAACGGATAAAGGGAAATACAGCTTCGCGCTTGCTTCTCCAGAACAGGGTTTCACCAGTCGATGGATTCTTCAAAAACACTTCACTAATGACAAGAAGATCTTCACCTTGTTCGAAATAGACATTCTTCACACTTTCAGAATGTACTAAGTTCACATCTCCTGAACCTTGCTCTTCGGTACATTGGTGATCACAGATTTTCGTGTCTGATGATACTAGGTCTGTGGTTGTATTGTTTACTTTATCTGTGGTAGCCATCATTTGTATTTTGTGTAGTGAAGTCATGTTGGAAGGCATAAATAACCCAATGGTATCGGTGAAGCCAGGCCTGAGAAGATGCCGATGATTTACAAAAAATGATGTCATACTATCGAAGTATCAAGTTGTGAATATAGAACAAATACCTTAGTATTCCATTGTAAGAATGTCGCAACCAAGCCCAAGGCATTTTACTGTCGTTAGCTGTATCTGTGACAGGCCGAAACACAAGGTCAATGTCATGATACCTTCTCTTCCATGCGGTCTTGATAGTTAGCTGAATGCATGATTTTTCATCTTCGCCACCATCATCCGAAGAAATACATAGTATGTATCGCTATGTAAATTTTAACGCCACATCTGCATCACAAATTTTATCACGTAAATCAACAATGCTTACCTTCCATCGATCCTTCACATCAAGTGAATAAGCAGAGTACAGCAATAGGCCAAAGATTAGCAACAGTGATAGAACAAAAGCAGGAATTGCTATCGACGTGGCTTCATCGTACCCATGAAATCCACATTCAACGGGTGCACCATACACAGAAAATCTCGAGATGATCGGCGGAAGATTTAAAACAGTTTTCAGTATTCGCAGTCGTATATACCTAAAAGAAAATTGTCATATGAAAATTGTCGTGCAAGCCTTGATATTTCTTGCTACCTTGTTTGAAAAGCTTCAAAGTTATAGAATACTGGAGGATTTCTTGTTGATCCATTATAAACCTGAAATGGTTCTAGCGAGACCCAGCCATCGCCGTTCAAAGATAAGTCTACTGCAAATGTCTGAAAACATGAAGCAACACATTTTGCTACGCATACACAATTCATGATCCCTGTATTGTATCATATGCAGTAGGTTGTTGTTGTTCAAACCAGAGCAAGTTATACTGTAGATACACTATGGTGGCCTGACCAAGAACAGTCCAATCGTTAAAATTCATTACGATAAACAAATTTATAACCACTCCATATTCAAGCAGTGATTGAAGTGCGAGCAATCACGTACCTGCACATCATTGGCAAAATTTTCTGAGGTGTCCAACCTTATGCTGACAACAGCAAATTCACCAAACAGATCCCACTCCACAATCCATTCTTCTTTTGACTCAGTAAAAATCTAAAAAAGTAATACCAGTGTTTAAAATAAAAATAAAGTTTTATGTTAGCGCTATACGCACATCATCTGGTAGCCAGTAGGTATCAGGATTCTCATCAAACATTTTCCACACATCACAAATTTCACCGGTTCCCTCAATAACATACGGCACATGAGGGCTCGTCACATGATCTAACTCTAAAGGCGTTAACCACAAACCCAAACCTTTGATGACAATTCTCTGAAATCAAGAAATGGATCGATTACATACACAAAGCCATTATACATCGATTAGATACGAAGCAAACCTCATTAGCTATGCAATGCGATGCTATCGTTGTCTGAGAATCAGTTGTGTAAAAATTGCCCAATGACGATCTGCTATGTTGCAGAAGTCGCGAAGTTAGAATAATCCGTGGTGTTGGTGTTAATAAATTTTCCAGCCCGATTCGTGGCTGCAACAACAAGTCTTGCATGGAAAGACCTGATGTGGGTTCTGAGAAACAAAGGATCAATATAGAATTAATCATGAATAAAAGGACGGTGTTGCCTAGACAGAATACGAGTCAATTCATCAAATAACCAGATGTATAGTTTATGCCAATAAGTGTCATGTGGTGTGTCGGTGTACATCTGCAGCCATATTAGATATGTTGGAGGCATCAGTGTGATACCGTTTATTATCGAAGTATATGTCACACTTCTCATTACAATTTTTAAAATGAGCCTAAACTAAAAAAATTCAAACACTAGATGGCACTATAGTTTTCGATTAGATATTGTCTTCGATTCAAAACTGACCACTGTACAGTTTCATCCAACACCCACCGATGCACTGAATATTTTGGTCAGATGGTTGCCACTTTCCATTTGACCCACAAGTTGCCGTTATCGTGGTTGAGCTGGCCGAACCAGAGTCTGTTATCCACGCTCCAGTAGGACCCTGCATCTCTGCTATGTAAAACCCATCACTGCAATGATATCGAACTCGGGCACCAAAGGAATAATTTCCCTTTCCTGACAAATCCAATCTTCTACCATGATTGATGGTGACAGGTTCGATGCATTTGATCTCTATCAAAAATAATTCAAAGATCATTAGAAATATGGTTCAATGGTTGCATACTGACACACATAGAAACAATGGCCATGCATGGGGTAGTTAGTATTGAGATACAAAAGCGAGTCGAAACTTGAATAAATTAGCTAATGGGGGCTTTGGGTGAGTGTTGCAGTACATGTACCAGAAAATCTAGTGTGAAGGAAGAGTAACATTCTAGCTGAATTCTACATTCAACAAACCTTTACAGGTAAATGTGTGATCTGGTTTCCATGTTGCTTCGTGAGAGCATTTTGTCATGATTGACACAAGTCCGACACGAATGAAATAACCTTCTTGGCAAGTATATTTCGCAGCTGTCATGTATACATTTCTACCCGACCAATCCAATGTCGCCTTGTCAATTTTAGCTGGATTGGGACACGAAAGCTCTGTACCAGAAAAATATAACCGGTTCAGTTGAGGGGGAATAATTAACATCGTATATAATTATAATGCATTTACTTTTGCAAACAGCGTTAGAAATATTTCGACTCCAAATTCCATTGTCCAAGCAAATAGCCGCGCTGTATCCAAGATTTTCCCCAGTCATAAGATATCCATTGGCACAATGTGATCGAGCTTCATCCAAATAGTAAAAATGTTGTTTCATCTTTATCCATTCACCACCCGTAATGTATCCATGGCGGGGAGGAAGTGGTTGCATGCATTCAATTTCTAAAAAGACATGGCTGTGTCTGGGAATAGACTTGTACAAAGCACTTGTGCACTCACTTGTGCATTTGATGTCACCCGGCTTTGGATTCCAACCCAACTTGTCCAAGCATTTAGCTTGAATTTTTTTTACTGGCAATTGATTAACTACTAAACCTCTACTTCCCACATCAATTACATAACCTGGAAAGCACAGTATTATCAATTAAGCTACGTATTTACCGAAAAAATATGAAAATCGGTCACCTTCATCACATTCATATGAGACCTTGAAACCCATCATGAATGAGGATACGTCCCTTTTGGAGTTTCCTACAAAACCCGGATCTCCACAATCATACGCTGGAAAATATCATTCTAGTTTGCATAAAAAGAAAATTTATATATATAATATTAAACAACTAACGAGCACAAGCCAATTCATGCGGATCAGGAATCCACTGCTGGCTACCAGAGCATCGGATCATTTCAGTATTCCAATCTGGTCGGTTCATTTGATCCAAATAGTGGCCATTGATACAAGTGATGGTCACGTTTGACTCGTATCTATAATCCACTCCATCCAGCGTACTATTGGCAGGACGATAAGGTCGAGTGCATTGTATTCCTAAATATAAAAAAAGATCAGCAAGAGATGAATACAGGACAAAAAGGCAGGATACATTGTATTAGGAGATACAGCAAGAGAAAAAGAAACACAAAAAGTCACCAGGAGACACCAGAAGACAATGGCAAAGATGCATGATATCAAAGTGAGCATCTATTCACGGGTACTGGGAAACAAACTGGAAGGTAGAATGAGAGACATTTCACAAAGGTTACATGGCAGCCTAGCTGTAGTTTTAAAATTTACTAATAAACTATTATTCTACTAACTTTCACACAGAAGACGTGAGACATTGATGTCCCATTGTTGATTAGCTTGACATTTCATTGAAACTGACTTCGTATATTTGCCAATATCAGGGTGTTGCAATACAAATCCATCATGGCAAGCAAAGCTGACAACACTTTCAAAACGAAAGCCATCTCCATACCTCAAACCATGGCCGATACGTTCAGGTAATGAAGGGCAGTATGTCACTGAATATAAAGAACAGAATCTATTTCAAGATAGTGGTTGAGGTTAAGCAACGATTGATATAATTCAATTAAAGAGTGAGGCTCGAAAAACTAGCTGGACGACGTGACATCGCAGCCATAGATCAAGCATTTGCACTGATAATTTCAATATCTTAACACGTCTAATCTCAACCAGGAAAAGATTTGCCAAGAGACAACGAATATGACAAAAGCAGGTGGTATCGGATACATACATTCACAGGTGAAGTCTGATGGGTTTGGCTTCCACATCTTGGAATCATCACATTTTACAAGCAGAGAGCTTCCACCAAATGAGTAATGAGTTGGCTCGATTCTGTATCCCACATCACATGAATAATTACCAATGGCATGCAATGCTGTAGCACCATTCATTAACGTGAATACGCTCCGAGCAATATCAGGTGGAGTACCACAATCAATCGCTGAAACACAACCATAGAAACATCAAAGTAATAAATAAAAAGATAGTAGAAATTTTACAATATTACCTTCACAAAATACTGATTTGGGTAAATCAGTCCATGTTCCATCGCCGTCACAGGAAATCATGTAAAACCCGTCAGGGGAAGGTACGCTGAAATGATAGCCGTCTTTGCAAGCAAGAACTGCATTTTCACTGACAGAATATTCCAATTTACTAGCAGAATTTGACGTGAACACCATGTTTGCAGGCAACCTCGGTGAATCGCACGTAACTCCTAATAAGTATCAATTAAGATATGTATATATCTGACTTGAAATAGTATTAAAAAAAAAATACAAATGGCCAGCATACCAATGCAAGGAGGAATTGTTGTTATATCAGGAATCCACTTGCCAAATTCATTGCACTCGGCTTGTATCTCAGTAAATCCTCGCCTCATCCAAAAACCTGTTAATATAGAAAATTAGTGATGAAAAGTTTTAACGAATATAGCGACACCAGACGTCTTACCAATTGGGCATTTGAGATTAATTACACTTGTGTACCGATACTCAAATCCGGCGTCAATACCATGTGACGTCAACAGTACATCCTGTGGATTCTCGCATTTTATCGCTGCATAGAAGTAACAACTTTAGCGATGTAACAATATGCAATATCATTGAAGTGTCATCTACCTTCACAATCTGTGATTATGGTATCTGAAACCCAATAACCCAGCTCGCCACATCTTAAATATTGTTCTTGGACCAGTGCTCCGTTGTCTTGAGTGACGTAGTAACCAGTTATACATTTATAGGTGAGGATGGATGTGTAAACAGATCCGTTTCCATAAAGGTTGGTGTTTAAAGGTTGAGAATCTATGCCGCAGACAATAGCTGAAAATATATAAATAAACAGTAAGGAAACGTATCGCGGTTTTGATGATAGCAATGATTTATGATGCATTCACACATATAGGGATACTTTTTGAATATAGTAACATCCCAGCAGTCATTTCATCATTGATGGTGAGGCAGTCTAGATAGAATTGTGTGGATACATTCAAGTCTGTACTTAAACAAACTACACTTATACCTCCCAGATAACATTCTACTAAGGAGAGAACAAAGCTCAAGTAACGAACTCACGATTGCATTGTATAGACAAAGGGTTGGGAAGCCAACTTCCCAAACGGTTGCATTTGATGACGGAAGACACAACACCCTCTTGTATGACAAAACCCTTTTCACACAAGATCACTAGAGTTGTGTCAAGCATATACTCATCCAACACATCCTCGAGATATGAATTTTTCGGCAATGCTGGAGCTGGGCAATAAACAGCTGAAAAAAAAACATGCGCATGTCATTTTAGAAACTTGCTATTATATTGTTATACTGCTATTATACTTGTGCACTGTATTTGTGTAGGATCAGGACTCCAGCTTGCATCGCTTTCACATGTAATTTCGGTTTGAGTCAGCCCAACTTGTAATCTTGGTTCCTGTGACTAATAACGAAAAAAATTTCACAGTAAAAATATGTTTCGTCGATGCAGTTGAAAAGTCCATACCGTGAATGTTGATGGAAGCGTTATCAAAAATGAGGGGTGGCATTGTACAATTCTAACAGAGTTAAAAACAATACCATCACCGATAGCGTATGAAGCATTAGCGATTTGTGCAGGTTCTCCACAGACCACATCTGAAATGTTTCAAATTGTTTAAACAATTAGTACCGTACACAGAACCCTAGATTAGATCCAAACTGGAAATATTATGCATGCTACGGTGTTACACGCCGAAAATTGCTACGACAATAATGAGTAACTGCCATACTTTTACACACAAATGTCGACGGATCAGGCTTCCAAGACCCATCGAATTGGCATTGTATTGGACTTTCTGTAACACCAGGTTCAAGCCAGTAACCATTATAGCAGCTGATATTAAAAGTAGTCAAGTAGGTGTAACTATCTGCATAATAAAATGCAAAATCAGACAAGCCTTGTGGCGGATCGCACGTAAAGTCCATTTTGTCTGTAAAACAAATACACAAACAATTAGTTCGATGTATCATGCATGTATAGCACTGACATTTCACAAAGATACTTACCTTGACATATGATTGTGTCAGGGTCAGGGATCCAAAGCGAGGCATCAGTGCACATCACATCGATTTCGGTATCTGTCCTTGATACATAATAACCATCGGAGCATTGGTAACTGATTTTTGATTTGTAAGTAAAATCAGTCCCTATCATCTTTGCATTCGGTACACTCCTAGGTACGCCACAGCTCACAGCTACCAAAGATAATTCCATCATCATCACTCTCACAGAACAAAATGTTGCAATAGAAGCAAAACTCACCTTTGCACATAAAATCTTCAACGTCAAGATCCCAATTGCCATCAGCCATACACTGAATTGCGACTTTTGTCTTGCCAGGTCTGATATAATAACCATTCCAACAAGATACGACAACGACACTTTGAAATGAATACTTATCGCCAACAAAATCAGCGTGATGCGTCCACAGAGATGGATCAAAACATTGAACATCTACAGGTCAACATTATCATTATGACGTCCACACTCCACACATGCATTTAAATTATACGCACCATGACATTTCAAAGGTAGGACGCTCCACTGCCCATCAATATTACAAGTCGCGCTTGCTTTGAAAATGTTTCTCTCAAACCATTTTCCGATATCACAAATATATTCAATTGTTTGTCCGTAAGTAAAAAGATCCCCCAATTTAATCGCGTCTTCAATGGTACCAGGATCACCGCAGCTTATGACTGAATATTTAGTGAAGATAATATACAGTCGGACATTGCTTAAGCTAACAGAGAGACAGGCTAATGAGTAATTACTAATTAGCAATCAAGCATCCAGTGTTATGGTGACACAAAAAATGTTTTCGAGATGGCTTGATTCAAGTGCCGAGTCCCCCCAGGTGACTGACTGAACCTGACTTGGACTCGGCATTGAATTTTTTCAAGTCATAACTCAAGTAGGAAATAGATTGATTATGAGGCATGAAATTTATCAAATTATTTCCCCGAACAAAAAGTTCGTCAGAGATTATACCGAGATCAATTGTGAAAAACGCTTGAAAAAATGACTAAACAACCCTTTGTGCCAAAACGCCAACATCGTATAAGAACGATTCTAGATCAGAGACTTAAAGATTTAGATATCCCACCTTCACAATTAATATTTTCAAAACTAATGTTCCATCTTCCATGGTCTGTACATTCAAACACCCACTCCTTTGTTCTGTCGCTGGCTGAGTAACCAGCAAGGCACATATATGTAGCAACACTCCCGAGCGCAAACAAAGGACCGGAATAGAGAGCATTTCTCACCATAGGTGGCTCTGGACATTCAATAACTGGGAATATACGAGAATTTTTATTCAGACACCACCCCCAAAAGGGAGCAGAGCTCCAAAGGTATGTGAATTTCACTTTTACAGATTAGCTACTAAGACTTCTACACTTACCAGTACAATATGTATGTTCTGGTTGAGGGATGAAGACACCGTTATCTGAGCAAATGAAGGTCACTGATTTTTTCGCAGATTCCATTGAAAACCAATACCCTTCATCACATGATGCAGTTACAGTCTCATTGTAATGGTACGAATATTCCAATGACCGGTCTAGCTTTGCATTATGAGTTGGTGTGTCATGGAATAGGCAAGATTTTCCTGAATATAAGTAACAAAAAACAACACTTGCACGCAAAATCGCATTTTCAGTACTTTCACCTTACTTGAGCAAACTGTATTTGAGTGATCAGGTACCCAGGACCCATTGCCTTCACAAACCGTGGAAAAAACCGTTATTGTTCCAAATTCTATGACCAATTCATGTCCACTGTTGCACTGATATATGATTTCTTGACCGATTGTGTAAGAGATGGGAGATACAAGTTCATGTGCTTGGCTTGGCGTAACAGGTTTCAAACATTTGGTGGCTGGAATGTACATTTCAGTTACAAAAAGTATGTTATTCACTCTGGATACAGATAGGGCGGAGAATGTACAGTGCACAATGTGTTCGGCTAATACTGAACGAAATGAGCAGCAACTTGGTATTTGCTATATATTCATGCAACCTCACAATTTTAAACACTGATAGCTGAGATTTTTTTAAAAAAAAAAGGTTTTTGGTCAACTCTAATAGAATTTTCCTACAGCTATACTTAGTTACATACCAATTACATATCTAATTAGGCATTTCATACTAAATAACATTTCAACTACATTTCAAACTAAATTTCATGCCCAATTAGGTATTTCAACATTCAACACAGTTACAGTAACCATCTAATGATACTCGTATCAGTTACTCATGGATATTGAAGTGCAAATATCATGAATTGCGACGTAAGTATTAAAAAAAAAAATCTCCTTGATGCCAATGTCAAAAAATGCTCACCTTGGCACAGAAGTTTTTCAGGATGCCATTGTCCATCATTAATGCTACAACTGAACATTCCTTCTTTAATTTTTTGACTTTGATCAATCCAATACCCATCATTACAAATCAACTGTCTCTCGGCACCAACATAACTCGGACCATTGCTAATTATTCCATTTGCAACTGCATCGAGATCACCACACAAGACCGCTATAAATTGGAAAATAACATCTCGATCATGGCATCAATGTGGGAGGGAATAAGGTCACTCATAGACAATAGACACTTTGTGGAAGTATGGCTGAAATCCTCTGTTATGACTAGTCCCAAAGTCGAGGATAATGGAAGGGCTGGATTGGCTGACTGAACACATTGCCAAATGAGTATATCGTTTACTCTGCCAGAGATATGAACAGTGGGACCATGGTGATCTGCAATTTCAGATGGGAAGAAAAATGTATGTCTGCACCGTACTTGTATGTACGACATTGTACAATTGTACATGCACTTGTGCTTGGACAATAGCATATAGCACTTACACTGGCATTTAATGCTAGATAATAATGGACTCCAACTTCCATCTCCTTGACATGATAATGTTTCGGTTATTTTGCCCGGACTTATCCACATCCCCACAAAGCACTTATAAATTACTTCCTCTCCTGTAACGAAACGAGAACCATTCCACAAATTGCCACAGCGAACAAATGCTGAGAATAGCAGCTCATACCAATTTGATACGAATAACTTGCAGGATTTTTATCCAGTTGAAACGCAAACGGTGAGTAACCAGGTGATGCGCAAGTTATTTCTGTAAAATCATTACCATGCTAGAGATCATTTGCAAGATGATAAAGTTGCCCAGTTACAAACCCACCAACACATTTAACGGTGCTTTTGCGTGGTTGAAAAGTGCCATCTGCGTCACATATAATTAATTTCTCTTGTTGACCAGGTTCAAACCAATAACCCTCATCACATGCGTACCTATTCAAAATTATCGAGAATTAGTTTTGTAGCAATCAGAAACTCAAGACAGACAAAGACACATATTTTAAGTGCCTTGGTACTTACATAACACTGGATCGGTATCCGATAACACTTGTAATGCTGTATGTTGCATGCTCTACCTTGCCGGGATCACCACACTCAACAGCTGAGAATAAAGATCTTGTTAAAGCAACGTATCTTGGTCCAAGTAGGAGACAGAAAATTTTACGTACGCGAACATGATATTTCTGATGGATCTGGATTCCACATGGCTTTAGATGTACATTGTGATGTTCTTTCAAAGACTCCTTCGGAAATCCAGTAACCTGTATAAATAATATTATAGTCATGCCACATTTCCGTCATACACCTTAACCCAAGAATGAAGGCTAACAAAGCAGGACAGAGCATTCTAAGGAGGTCTAAACAAGCACACTAAAAGACAACAATCAGTGAAATAAAAAGCAATAGAAGTTAAGACAAACTGTAATACACTGTGCTGAGATTCATGATTTCCTTTCAAGAAATACCATACCAATGCTGCATCTGAACGTAATATTTTGTTGATAGGTCCAAATTAATCCAATCGTTTCTGCATATTGTACAGGTGGCGGTGGAGGACACAAAAGATCTGAAAATATCAAAAACCATCAATACCAGAATTTAAAAAAAACACCACAAAGTTATGTAAGAAAACATACCAATGCATTCTATAATGTCCAAAGAAGGAAACCAATTTCCTGTTTCATCACAATCTATGTGCAGATCAACCATGCCAGGAGCAATTAATCTTCCTGGGCCACACGTGTAGATAGCTTTTGCACCAAACATTGTTGTAGGAGAGACTGTAAGAATCCGAAAGATCAGTTTGACTGAGTGTGTAATTTACCAAACTTCAATTTCACCTAATGTGTGTTTTGTTCCAGTGATAATAGGAAGAGGCGGACAAAACTGTAGTCTACATTCAATATCCTCAGGTGGTGGTGACCAGTATCCATACTTTGTACAGAAAGACGACACACTTGAAAATCCATCTAAGAGATTCAAATACCAAAGTAAAATCAAACCACCTATCATTGAATTCAATGGGACATACCTTTAAAAGAGCAAATGGTTTTATCTGCCGAGAGTCCATGAATATGCCAGCTACTTAACACATCAGTATAGCTATCCCCCGCTATTACATATACAGCATCAGAGCCTGGCATAGCCCTGAAATTACCCCAAAATACACTTTTAATAAAGACGCACTGAGATAATGCAGTCGACATAAATATCCCTACCGTAGAATAATAGGCGGGGAGCTTCCTTCTATCGTGAGAAGCAAAGTATTGCCATTCAATGTTGAACAGGTCCAATGTTGTCTGCAAAACCATGTTGTAGTGGTTTAATTAGTGATTACAGAATGAGGGTATCAGCAAGAAGGACATAGGTCATTTGGAAAGCCTCATTATAAATTGGCAATAAAAGAAATAACAGAAGTGGAGGCGATTTTTACACTAAACAAGGCGGACGTTAAATTCGACAGGAAAAGAAAGGAACTTGGAATTGCTACAGGTCTCGGAACACAGAGAGGAGTGGAAAGCCATGTCTGCCGATGTCTGTAACACATGACGCACAATAGCAGAAACACAAACCGTCTATCAGTTTCTTTGCAAGTTTTGAGTATTATTGCAGCTGGTTCATCGACAGTAAACTTCGTGTTAACACGATCAATAGCCAGACACATCTAAAATAACGAAACACGGACGTAGTTTGCAATGAAATTGATATCAATCTTATTTTCTAAAACCTGAGTTCCAACACTTCGTATTTGGTAATCATTTTCCCATATCCAAGTGTACTTCCTCTCCTTCCACAAGCAATCCTCCCCAATAACTAGCTTCTTATTTTCAGCAGTCAAGCACCCTTCATCATGGGGATGATAAATACTGAAGGCATTACGAATTTCATGACCTAAAATACACAACATACACAGATCCATGCCAGATATCATTGATTCATACGCACCAGAGGAATTTGTAGGTTCTAGCGTCAGTGCATTATTATGATAAAAGGCCTGTTGGCAAGGATTGAAATGAATTGCACATCAATATGATTATTAATCACAATATAAAAAAATTGAAATTTTTGACATATAAACAATTGAACAATTTCGACTGACCAATTTCTTCACACATATACTGTCGTTCATGCGAAAAAACATAACTTGAACTATTTCCAGAATTCAAGTAACTTCCTTCTCCACTTGGCCCAGGCACAGGGCATGTGATGTCTAAATACAGTTACGCAAAAATCAGTTGTATGTCAGACGTAACCAAGTTGGAATACATACTAAAGCACCACTGTGCAGCAGGGTCAGGGTCCCAACCTCCGGACTTGTTGCAGCGTATGGGACCTTGAGAATCGAGCAGGATGAATCCAATGTCACAGATAATTTGAATTTCGGCAAGATACCTGGAAAGAAGTGCATGATAAAACTGTCATAGAGATTATAGGCCGATTCAATGGCTAAACGCACCTGTAACTTGTGACAACAATCTCCGAATTGGAAGGCACAGGCGGTGGTGGACAACTCAGGGCTATCAAAAAAATATGGAGAATTAATGGAATGACAAAGAAAAGTTTTTCTCCAGTACAAACACACTTTAATGACGATACAAACACACACCGATGAAAAAAGTGTTGATTGAAGGATCATAAACATATAAATGGTTTAAAACTAAAATCGCTACACCAGAAAAACACCTGCACCAAGATATTGACTCACCAACACATTTTACTGTATTCAATGGATCTGGTTCCCATGTTGCATTTATCGTACAAACAAACCCGTTCACATCGTACAGTTCCCTTTCAATCCAAAATCCAGGAACACATTTGTATGAAACTTCGGACAGATACGAGAAATTCGCTCCCACAAATTCGGCATATGAAACTCGAGGCGGATATCCACAAGTAGTTACTACGTGAAAAAAGAATGTAATTAGTCTTGATATGTTTCTGTAAAAAAACTTAGTTAATTGCATACCCAAACATCTAAAAGTGTTTGTGTCAGGGTACCACTGTTGCTTTTCATTGCATTGACTTTTGCGAGAAAACAGCTTGGGCTTGCCATCCATTGTTGTGCCAGTGTCACATTCGTACAATATTTCATCTCCAAATTTGAATCCATCTGACGGCCGAGCTGTAGTCATTGTTGCTGAGGCAATGGATGGAGGGTCCGGACAAGACAATCCTAACAAGTACGAAACAGTAACAATCAATTCTCCTCCATAGACACAATAAGTCTTGTTTATTTACGTTCACAAAGCCATCCGCTAGGATCTGGCTCCCAAGCAAGAGATGATGAATTGGCTGGATCCACACAGTATATCTTGTCCTCTAAAGAGTCCGGATCACCATTTATTCCAAATCCAGAAATACAATGAATCACAACCCCATTGCCATCTTTCCTCCAGTCCTCGGATACAATATAAGCATTAGCAGGAACATGAGGAGATGAGCAAGTGTTATTCAATTCTGAAAGGTAACAGAGAGAAGTATTTTTGTGATAAAACGCTGATTAAAAATCAACAATACTTTGCTGGCATGCATAAAAATGAGTTGTCAAACAACTTCTTTCTTCCAAACCAATGGTATTTTCAGCCAAAACAGAAAATGTCGCACACCAAGGAGCGTACTGTACGTCATCAAAAATATGTTGATTCGCATTTCCCCTATTGAAAAAAAACACCGTACAATGTCGAACGACAAAAAATAGGCCAACTGTAACATAAATATATAGTTACACCATTTAAAAAAGTTTTAACCTACTACAGTGAAAATCATACCTTGGTAACTTTGTGAAAACTACAAATAATCATAAAACATACCTGAAGCACCACACTGCTTTGGCATTGGCATTCGAGGCATTGCATTGAAACATGCCGTCGTCATCAACTTCATGAATACACAACTCGTCATCGTAATTCATAATACCCATCTGACCACCGTCAAGAGTTGCTCCACATAAACATCCATCAAGCATTCCGTTCATCACAGCTGCCTTCAATTCTGATTTTTTCGCCATGCGTCCACCTAGAACAGCATTTGCTGACTTTATAAATACCTTCATATTCTACGAAAAATTTGACAAACCATGCAAATGACAAGCAGCTACGATTTCTTCATCATCCGCAAACACTTGATCATCAGGAATGTCTGGAAAGCTACAGCTGTCGGAGGTTGGTCTGTATCCAGATTTGAATACAGGGAATACATTTTCTGGAACAAAAAGAGGAGAAAATCTTAGACTCTTTATTAAGAAAAGCTCATTTATCAATCTTCACAAATATTAAATGGAACAAACCTCCAGGTCTAAGCCATTCATCACATACATATCTGTTGTTAGTAGTTCGATACATTGACATGCAGTCACTGTCATAATATTGACCACTAATATGAGTTCGATCGTACGGTTCGATCTAGTTAAATAAACCAGGTTACTAAAATATTAATAGAGTGATGAAGAATTTCTCACCTTGTCAATAAGAAAACTGTAGGAATATTTCCGAAGCTTGATCTGAAAGGGATTCTTTGCTCTGCACACCCACTGCTGTAGGGCATCAGTATAATTACAATGAACAACCCTCACTCCAGGAGAAATATCTAGGAAAAAAAGCATTTGTCGAGTGACTTGATCCACATTAACATCCTCCTACCCCCCCCAAATCACATCATTCAGGAATTCACGCTACGAATGCAGACCTGAGGTTGGGAGAAATTTCTATTAGATGTTGCTCTCCAATCACCTATAGTAAGGCTCTCAATATACCTGAGCTTGGCAGTATATATAATGGGAATTTAGATTCCAGTCAAAACAATATGATAAAATTCAAGCAATTGACTAATGAACAACAGCAAATACGCAATGACATCTCCGTTAAACAATTAGGTAACTATTAGGCCATGGACACATTTACCAGATTCGCCATTTCCTTCTAGTTGGAACGGTGCAGCCAAACATAATCCGCTCTCAAGATGCATCAAGTGGTAGGTAGATATCCAGACCCATTCCAAGCCACCTTTTTCATTAAAATTACAGGACTTGCTTTAAAAGAAAATATGATTTTAATTTTTACAATTTCACAAATGGTCAATCTCATGTCATCTTGAAATGTACCTCCTTGCATAATAATGCCTGTCAGAAGTCCCTGCTTTGTTTCCAAAGCTGCGTTTTGTCGAATCACCGTATATACACCTGCGTCTATATGGCAACAAGTTCATCGCGTCTTCACTGGAGCCCATGTTTGTGATTAGCATGCCATCTGTGAATGTCAATTTTGATTTTAAGAAAGTATTCTGTAAAAGCAATTTCGGTTGTCGAGCCCTCTTAAAAATGTATTACAAGAACAGACCTGTTATGAATCTGGAATAATTCGCCATAGGCCCATTAGTGCCGTCCGAGTTCCAAACCCAATTCCGCTCTGTTGCATTGACCCTCTTAGAATTTATAACTCTATCTTCAAGAGCGACCCAAAATCTGAAATGTAATCTCACGATAACAAACGATCGTTACGTATGAGCATTGAAATTTTCCATAAACTGAGACAGTAGGAGGTAAGTACACTAAGTAAAACCCACTTTGAAGTGTAGTGATATTCTCCTCCAGTATTATTCAACACCATAGTCCGAAAGAACTCAGCAGTTACATCATCATCCAATTTCATCAGTTGTCTAAGCAAAATGGCAACATACATGAAGCAATACTGGCTAATCTGAGGCAAAAAACTTACCCGCCGACATTTTCACAATTTTGTTTTGCTTTTTTGTAATTCACTGTGTATGCTGATCTCTCTCTCTTTTCCGGATCATGCTGCAGATACACACACATATCGCGATGATAGTACGAGTGAGGCATTGGGTAGTCGCAGTTTTCTGAAAAAAGCATCGACAGTCATGCATCATAAAAAATTATCAATCTTCTGTAGTTACTAGATTTCATAAAACTTCTAGACTATGCTAACTTTTCATGCAAATAAAAGAATGCTTTGAGCTGCAGCTATCTTCAAACCACTCCATGCCAGCATTTGGATCCATGGCTACACAATCTTGGTTTCTACTACTTCTTCCTTCTTGTGGAGTACTTCCAGAACGCCACATATTTAAATCTCTGTTTGCGTCATAAGGTTGTCCAGTAACCCACATGAAAGTGCCTGAGAGTAGCAAGCAATGAGTAATTCATTAGGTTAGTAAATAAACTAGACTTAAGGAGCTGAACGGCTAACAGTCAAAAGACATTTGAGATCCCCAATGATTTGACTATACCTATTCTAGCAACTCAAGTTTTCTCACCTTCAGCATCAATATCATTCAATCCAATCCACCAATAAGAAGTCCCATAACTTTCACGAGCATCCTCAATCTTCTGCTTTACATATTTCAAGATTTCCGGTTTTGAAACCTGTAAAAAAATAAAACGGTATATATCATACACCAATACCAAAAATGATGCGTAAATACCACAACAAGCACTGCGTCACTCCTCAAACAGTGAATTGAAGCTTGTTGATAGGTCATCTCCTTGATATGGAACAACAGTTCCACCTTTTTGTCATTGTCCAAGTTCACGGGTTTAAATTCTGAAACACACAAACATTGTACATAGATAATATTTAACATTCATTAGTTAAACTGTTGATTGGTAATTGCAGATAAGCAACCGCTAGCAGATATGGGTTAAAAGTTGATACAAAAAACACTTCTCAGTGATTTATAACATTTATCCACAACTAGTCTCATGCCCAAGCCCCCATTACCTACCAGGTTCATAACAAGCCTCAGCATGAACATTATAATGTGGATTGACATCTGCCTGAATTTTGATGTTTTTAATTTTGTTCAACAACTCAGCAACATTGACACCATTCATCACATTATAATCCAAAGTTGGTCCGTGACCTTCCTCCGAGCATCCAGCCTGAATCAACCAAACGAAATCAAACACTGAACAGCAATAGGAAATGATAGATACAACCTCAGTGAAGATATTATTGATACACTCATCAGAAAGAGGTGGATTGTAGTTACATCCGCCAGGAAGCGCTGAAGCATCAAAATGATTTTTAACTAGCTAATAGCTATCACGAGCGTAGAAAGTTCAACTACAATACTTGATTCACATATGAATGGAAATTTTTTGACACAATGATAGTCATTCCACATGGGAGGATCCACAGACAACTTTATTCCACCACATTGTTCATCACACCATGCATTGTTAGGTTCACCGAATGGCAGTCCACTGAGGTGCCATCTCTCAAACTGATAAGGTCCTTAATGCCCATGAATGACATAGCAGTTAAGATAAATTTCTTGCATGGTGAGGTTACAAAACACTTGCCTTTCTCACACAACAACGGCAGACTAGTTTGACAGTCGATGTCGATCCATTTCATTTCGCGTGTTATAGCAGCACAGTGTTGTCTGTTTGCAATCAAATCACCATCAGGATCACTTGACACACGCCAATTCGTAAAGGCTGTATTATATGAGGTTAGTAAGTCGTTAAATAGATCGGCAAAGATAACAACAGCAAGACAAAACTTACAAACTGCCTCAGAATAAGTCACCTAGGTATTTTGCCAAATAGCTGAACTAAGACTTATCCGACGACCACTACTGTTATATTGCACTACTAGTTTCAGAAGGATGATGCCAAATATGTGTGCAAAGAGACATACTAAAACCCACTTACGGACAAAATTTTCATAATTCGGAATAGGTATTCCCATTGCGTTGTACCATGCAAAGTGGATGAAAACCGATTCACTATTTGCGTTGCGCCAATCGGACAGGTCCAATGGATTTTGCTTTAAATAAAAGTAATATCTTCCAAGATCCTGTCCACTACCAGATGAGACTTGATAAATGTGCTGAAGAGAGAACAATAAATTATTGCAAACACTATGTGAGTGTAAGTAAAAATTGTGAAAATTTACCTTAATTTCATTTCCAATAAGATCATTGATATCTTTAGAATCAATATTTGCTAAAGATCCATCAATACTTTCACAAAATGCCAACGAATCATCAAAATCATTGAAGGTATTATTCCATAAAAACCACCTCATACCATCCAATGTAACATTGCTCACATAAGCTGGTAGTAATCCACCAAGTGTCATATCTTGAAAGAAATACGACCAATCACCTGTAACAGGGGTCGGCAACCCGCGGGCCGCATGCGGCCCACGAAGCCTTGTAATGTGGCCCCTGTGATTTTTCCAATTTGGGCTTAATGTCTATGCAAAATGAAACAGATTACATTTCTAACTCAAGTTATTATTACACGTCATGTCGAAGATACAATTGGCGTAGTCATCGTCGGCAGACCATTCGCTAATAGTTTTACTAAATGGCGGGCCAATTACGACCAAGCCGACGTTGAACGGTTGAGGGGATTTCGTTATCGTCAACTTTTCACAATCAGCGACATGCGCGGCCTGCGGGCTCATCGATTTGACTGATGCGGCCCGCGAAACTGAAAAGGTTGCCGACCCCTGACCTATAACAATCAGACATTTTCTATCTTTTCACTAACCTCCGACGCTTTGAGAGAGATTTGCCGTTGTGTTATCGCAATACTCCCATTTCCCTTCTTCCTTTAGATCATTAAGACCGACCCAAATAGCAACTGAAAATTAAAAAAGAAGCAAGTATGAGCTGTCATCTGCCAGGTTTGAAAGTTGTTCTTGTCTTATGAAGACTGTATGAATCGCAACGGCTTTGTCAAGACATACTTGCTCCGTTTTCCAAATCCATCAGCGGGATTTTAGATTTCAAAAGTTCATACATTTCATCATCCTTTGGCATTGCAAGAGTTCCCCAAGAATCTGTCGTGAAATATTTTTACTTTTACATAACACAAATTTGCTTTGTCAAATACACTAAATACCTTCACAATAATCCAAAGCTCCTTTCCATGTTGCTGACTCATTGAAAAAGAGTATCGTCTTCTTGCCATATTTGACTTCAACATTGGCAGCAATGCCTGGATTGAAGCATAATTCGAATACTCATATGGAAAATACAATGCATTTTCTATAAAGAATTGCACACCTGTTGATTCACTGCAGTTTTCCCCTTGATAGTATGCAGTGCAGACACATTGGCTGTCGATGCATTGTTGATGGTCATTGCACGTAGAATAACAGGGCTTGTCTGCAAAAATGTTCATACTGAACCAGGAGAGGTTTTCAGCTAAAGACTCGACCATCAGGCCTACCACTTGTCTGATTTGAGAGGGGCATTTTTGGTTCATAGAGCATATGAAATGCAAATATCAAAAGTATACATATAGTAACATTAGTAAGTCACCACAGATTTAACGTCCAGTCCAGTTTATTGGAATATAATTTACAAACTTTCAGAGCTCCGTTCCTTCAGGTGATAATGAAGGAGCGGAGAGTTCCGAAAGCTTGTGAATTATATTCCAATAAACTGGACTGGACGTTAAATATGTGGTGACTAACTATATCTATTATTATTTGGATCGTCCGACATCGGCTCCACCATTTTTCATATAAAAATATACCATAACAGCATACCTTCAACTGGAACATAGCGAGCCTTGTATTTGCAGTTAGCTAAGAACAGAAGAGCAAATGTATGACAATATGGTAAACGAGAAAATCATAACATTTACAAACCTTCCATGCAGATAAAAGGATAAGTATCATCACAATTATTCAGACTCCACTCAGAAGTATTTGTAGTGGCTAACGCAGCACAGTGGCGGTTGCCATGATTAGGAACAAAACTAGAGTCGAAGTTGTGATACGATGATGCAATATCGAATGTATCATTATTCATCCAACGAAAATCCCCTAAAAATAATCTTTGTCACAATTTTGCTAGAAATTTGGCTTCACTCACCACCAACCTTCTATTTTTAAGTCATCTAAACCAATCCACCATTTTGCTGCTTCAAAATATTGAAAGGCATTGTGCAATTTTTTCTGCAGGTTTTCTTGGATAGTTGCACCCTCGATCTGAATTCAAATATTATAATAATATAGAGAAAGTCTGTGATTCAGGCCTGGGAGAATGGCTAAAATGGTGGCAAGATCATAGGACCATACACAGTGATATATACTCATCCACACGATGTTTCTGAGTAAGGCTACACAGTAACTACATACACTAACAGCTGGAACAGGTTGGGATAAGAGAACGATTGTGTTCATGAAATATCGCCTGCAAATATTGGTGACTCAACTTGTTTTTTTTTTGTAAATTGAAATCACCCTACTGTTGTTCTTTACAAAAATACAAATGTCAATATCGAAACATTGTAACTACTTACGGAAAATTGCAAAAGGGCATTCCGCGTTCTACAATGTTCCACAGCTTCCGAATAGGTTTTCCCACGAATATGAAAATAGACATTCATCCCATCGTTGATCTCAACAAATTCTGCAAATCAGATTTTGACTTAACGACTGAACAGTTGACAAGGAATTGGCAATGGTTCCAATACCTGAACGATAGCAGGCTTCAAATTCAGTACCATTCTTACGATCGCTGTCGGCGTGGTTCTTGATATCACGAAACTCATTCGTTACGACCGATAGATTGCTATTCATGTAAAAACTCATTAAAGCAGTTGGTATCAAGCCAGATGTAGAGTCACAACCAATCTATAACAGGAAAAATCTTTCTTCACAGCTCGACATGCAGGAAAAACTTACTACTTACATGTCTGTACAGTTCCTCAAGACATGATAAGTCGTGTGGAGGTTGGAACGTACAATTTTCCGGAAACGCTGAAACAGAACAGAAGTGGGATTACGGTTGAGTTAAATGAAATGCAGCCAACCTAAAGAACCACAAATCAGATACAATGACACTTCAGTCTTGTAACTCGACAAAATAAGAGGCAGGACTTCGACTGTATTGAAGCATATTATTTAGCAGTGGGAAAAAACCAAGCATCCCAATTAGTCAATCTTTGACAGCTGATGTGGGGGCCTACTGTACATCTCCAATATTAACTCAGGCATTAGGAGCCATTTATATCGGTAAAATCGACTCACTGAAACCATAACATTCCATTTGCACAGTCGCATTATCTGCCATCAACTCCAAGATCTCTCTATAATTAAAACTGACAAAAAATTGATTTCTTTCTGCGGTCGACAAGGCAAGGGGATAAGCCGATCCCATTTCTGTACATTGGGTTATGTTAACCCACATATGTTGAAGGCAAGAATCGGTGTGAACGGGCCAGTAGGTGCATCTATCAGCCACACCTGCAAGAAAATGCACACTAATCATTATAGGCCTAACAGAAAAGCTAAATGTAAAAGACTTTCTCACCTAATCCATAGCATTTTCGTTGACTCGTACTATTACCAGCATCGGCATTGTGCCGGGTAAGATTGATGTACTCAAACACCTCTCTAGAAGAAAACATTGGAATGATCAAAAGGATTGCCACTCAAGCCACAAAATGAAGGCAGTTGATAAGCTATGCTCATGCCGATAACTGATATGCAATCACAATTCACCTCTGATTCATTGGATCGTACAGACGGCTTTTATCTGCATCGGTAAGACTTCTCGGGTACTCATTTCCATAACGAGAACACTGGACGTTGAGCCAAATGTGAGTGAGGCATGTCACGCTAAGAGGTCCGTAGAATTCCGTGCAGTTTGGAAAATATTCTGTCAAATTCAACGTAAGTGAATTAAATGCCGAAATGCTGATGTGTGTCACTGATAGGCCTGCCCAAGAATCCATCCAATAGCTCTAACAGTAACACGATTTACTAACCCACGATACCAAAGACGATGTCGTCTCTACCTATCGTTTTCCATCACAAATTCTTAGGAAACCAATAGTGTACTGTAAAATTTACGCAATGTGAGCAACTTTAGTATCCATACCAAGTCCAAAGCATTTTTGTTGATCAGATACATTTCCATTGTCCGCACGAGCTCGTGACGCATCCATACTATCAATAATATCCCTGAAAACAATGTCAAAGCTCATGAATATAGATTATTGCAATGATATTGTAACATTTACCATAGATTAGTGGCATTGAGTTTTGCAAGCTCAGCTGATGATAATTTGGTTGGGTGGCCGTGACCCTCTTTTACACATTGAGCTTCGATAAAGATTTCCGAGAAACAATCAAGACTATTTGGTCCATAAAATTGTTGGCAATTGTCCGGGAATTCTTAAGGAAATGATCACGAAACACAATGAATGAATTCATTATTTGAACAAGAAAAGACAAGTCTTTTTATACCTTCACCATAACAGGAAACTTGTGCAACTTTGTCCCAGTTGGTAGCTGGGTAAGCGTGGGTGGAATTGATAAAATCATAAACATCCCTGAAATATGAAGAATATTGGTGCATTTTTAGAGCAGATAAAAATTGGAAGTCTGCAGAGAGAAACATTGAAAAACAATTACCGATATAATTTCAGATGGGTTGTCACAAACCTTATATTCAAAGCAGCAAGACTACCAAAATCCGCCTTTGAAAGTTTTGGTGGATATGAGCTACCAAGGCTTAAGCATCCTGTGGATTCCCAAATTGTGTTCAAGCAATCGACCGAATGAGGTCCATAATAATTAGAACAGCCATTAGGGAATTCTGAAAGAATAAGTCAAATTATTACGGTAAATAGACGTGAAAAGTATAACCAACTTACTCATTCCAAAACATCTAAGTTGACTCTGAGCGTCACCACTATTTGCTAGAGCAGCAGTATCCTTCATGGCCATTGACACTTCTCTAAACACAAAATTAAAAAATATTAGACAAAGTATGAGCCAATTGCGCCACACCTCGCAACGTGTACTAAGCTTAGGGCACTGTACTGATTACAAAAACATGTAAATATGGTCAATGATTAAAAATATTAAAGCGCTGTATACAGTTGAGTCGAGAGAACAAGTTAAAAATCAGTTTGTTATGAGTTCAAACGACAGACAATATGGAAGACTTCATTTCACCTTATACTGCTCGAGTTGAATACTTCCCACAAACTAGCTGAGATATTATCTGGCTGGCCATAGCCTGAATCGAGACAAGTCGACATATTCCACAATGTGACGAGACACTGTAAAGGATGAGGTCCATCATATGCGGCACATCCATCAGGGTATACTGCAAGTAAAAAATGCAACTCATTGGCACCATTTACAATAAACCAATAAAAATGTGAACACTTACCGATACCATAGCATTGCTTCTGCATACCGGAATCGCCGTTATCTGCTGTGAGACTGATATTATGGAAAATCTTATAGACATCTCTAAAACAATATCCATCATATTAGAAATGCAACTCAACTCCGGCAGTAAAAATAACAGAAATGAAAATTTACCTCAAATTGATAGTGTCATAATGATCAAGTTCGTACGTAGATAACTTAGTTGGATGCTTCTGTCCTTTCTCAGTACAATTCACAAGATCCCATATCGTATTCAAGCATTCCAACGGATGTGGGCCGTAATAATTCGTGCAGTTTTCAAAATACTCTAAAAAAAATCACAAAGGGACGGTTTAACGCTTGACACATATTTTAACAACTTGCTGCAAGTCTACCCATTCCATAGCATTGCAATTGACTCTCTACACTTCCATTGTCCGCTTTGAGTGCGGTGTTATTGAACAATTGCCGTATTTCTCTAAAAATGAAACGTGCAGAAACGATACATTTTTCTCAAAAGAATATATTTATCGGATGTGATTGACGTACCTGATGTTGACGGAATCAAGCGCAGACAACTGGGCCGGGTCAAGATTTGATGGGTGTGCAGATCCATTCATTACACAGTTGGATGAAGTCCACATTGTTTCAAGACATTCGACCGGGTGAGGTCCATAGTACATATCACAGCCAGCCGGATACACTGTAATATACACCAATTTTCAGAGTTTGATACTATATAGAAACAATGGAAAATCGAAGATCAAGCCTATTCCAAAGGATTCCATCTCATTTGTCACATTCCCAATAAAATGTGAACACTTACCGATACCATAGCATTGCTTCTGCATACCGGAATCGCCATTATCTGCTGTGACACTGATATTATGGAAAATCTTATAGACATCTCTAAAACAATATCCATCATATTAGAAATGCAACTCAACTCTGGCAGTAAAAATACCAGAAATGAAAATTTACCTCAAATTGATAGTGTCATAATGATCAAGTTCGTACGTAGATAACTTAGTTGGATGCTTCTGTCCTTTCTCAGTACAATTCACAAGATCCCATATCGTATTCAAGCATTCCAACGGATGTGGGCCGTAATATTTCGTGCAGTTTTCAAAATACTCTAAAAAAAATCACAAAGGGTCGGTTTAACGCTTGACACATATTTTAACAACTTGCTGCAAGTCTACCCATTCCATAGCATTGCAATTGACTCTCTACACTTCCATTGTCCGCTTTGAGTGCGGTGTTATTGAACAATTGCCGTATTTCTCTAAAAATGAAACGTGCAGAAACGATACATTTTTCTCAAAAGAATATATTTATCGGATGTGATTGACGTACCTGATGTCGATAGAATCAAGCGCAGACAACTGGGCCGGGTCAAGATTTGATGGGTGTGCAGATCCATTCATTACACAGTTGGATGAAGTCCACATTGTTTCAAGACATTCGACCGGGTGAGGTCCATAGTACATATCACAGCCAGCCGGATACACTGTAATATACACCAATTTTCAGAGTTTGATACTATATAGAAACAATGGAAAATCGAAGATCAAGCCTATTCCAAAGGATTCCATCTCATTTGTCACATTCCCAATAAAATGTGAACACTTACCGATACCATAGCATTGCTTCTGCATACCGGAATCGCCATTATCTGCTGTGAGACTGATATTATGGAAAATCTTATAGACATCTCTAAAACAATATCCATCATATTAGAAATGCAACTCAACTCCGGCAGTAAAAATACCAGAAATGAAAATTTACCTCAAATTGATAGTGTCATAATGATCAAGTTCGTACGTAGATAACTTAGTTGGATGCTTCTGTCCTTTCTCAGTACAATTCACAAGATCCCATATCGTATTCAAGCATTCCAACGGATGTGGGCCGTAATATTTCGTGCAGTTTTCAAAATACTCTAAAAAAAATCACAAAGGGTCGGTTTAACGCTTGACACATATTTTAACAACTTGCTGCAAGTCTACCCATTCCATAGCATTGCAATTGACTCTCTACACTTCCATTGTCCGCTTTGAGTGCGGTGTTATTGAACAATTGCCGTATTTCTCTAAAAATGAAACGTGCAGAAACGATACATTTTTCTCAAAAGAATATATTTATCGGATGTGATTGACGTACCTGATGTCGATAGAATCAAGCGCAGACAACTGGGCCGGGTCAAGATTTGATGGGTGTGCAGATCCATTCATTACACAGTTGGATGAAGTCCACATTGTTTCAAGACATTCGACCGGGTGAGGTCCATAGTACATATCACAGCCAGCCGGATACACTGTAATATACACCAATTTTCAGAGTTTGATACTATATAGAAACAATGGAAAATCGAAGATCAAGCCTATTCCAAAGGATTCCATCTCATTTGTCACATTCCCAATAAAATGTGAACACTTACCGATACCATAGCATTGCTTCTGCATACCGGAATCGCCATTATCTGCTGTGAGACTGATATTATGGAAAATCTTATAGACATCTCTAAAACAATATCCATCATATTAGAAATGCAACTCAACTCTGGCAGTAAAAATACCAGAAATGAAAATTTACCTCAAATTGATAGTGTCATAATGATCAAGTTCGTACGTAGATAACTTAGTTGGATGCTTCTGTCCTTTCTCAGTACAATTCACAAGATCCCATATCGTATTCAAGCATTCCAACGGATGTGGGCCGTAATATTTCGTGCAGTTTTCAAAATACTCTAAAAAAAATCACAAAGGGTCGGTTTAACGCTTGACACATATTTTAACAACTTGCTGCAAGTCTACCCATTCCATAGCATTGCAATTGACTCTCTACACTTCCATTGTCCGCTTTGAGTGCGGTGTTATTGAACAATTGCCGTATTTCTCTAAAAATGAAACGTGCAGAAACGATACATTTTTCTCAAAAGAATATATTTATCGGATGTGATTGACGTACCTGATGTCGATAGAATCAAGCGCAGACAACTGGGCCGGGTCAAGATTTGATGGGTGTGCAGATCCATTCATTACACAGTTGGATGAAGTCCACATTGTTTCAAGACATTCGACCGGGTGAGGTCCATAGTACATATCACAGCCAGCCGGATACACTGTAATATACACCAATTTTCAAGGTTTGATACTATATAGAAACAACAAACAATCGAAGATCAAACCCATTCCAAAGCACTCCATCTGACTTGTCATATTCCCATTGCCAGCCATATTTTTTGTGCCATTGAATTCAGCTATGACTTCCCTGAAAAAGGGGTGAGAGCTAAGGATCTAAGCGAATATCATTACATAGACAGATTTCCACTTTTCATCAGATTGTTACCACGAACCAACCTTATATTCATGCCATTCAAGACTTGATGCTCACTGCTTGAAATATTATATGGATACTTAGTACCGTCAGCTAAACATGATACCGAAAACCACAATGTTTCCAGACATTCTAAAGGATGAGGTCCATAATACGAGACACAACCATCAGGATATTCTATCAAATGAAGGATACAGCTCAGAATTTTACAGAGACAGCAATGACGGAAAGCTACCTAATCCGAAACATCTCTTTTGACTTGATACATTTCCACTATCAGCTTCAAGTAGAGTAGAATTAATGAAATTCATGACCTTCCTGTGAAACACAAGCATAACACAAACCTAGAAAATGTGAACAGTACAAACGAGTATCTCATTTTTAATGGAGAAATAGAAAATCAGAAGAAGAATAGGGAAATGCAGAAAAACTGACAGAATGTCAGCAAGTTATTGTACAAAAATTGTACACTCCTGCAATAACATAGCAGAGGACTAGAGACTGTGCTGAATAGTGTAGACAGAAATGGATACAATACAGCAATCTAAACACATCCCACATACAATACAACACAAAACAAGTATTTACCTGATATTCATTATATTCAAATCAGATTGCTGACTTGCATTCAGCTTCTCAGGATACATACTTCCCTGAGGGAGGCACATTGAATTATTCCAGATCGTCTCAAGGCACTCGGTTGAGTGTGGACCGTAGTAAGACAAGCAGCCTTCGGGATAATCTGGCAAAAAGAATAGTCAAAGAATAAATTACCATGTCCATTAACGTATGGGTGATTCTATCGTACCAATTCCAAAACATTCTTGCTGTTTCGTGAAAGTCTCATTATTCGCTAGATTGAAAGTATCGTTGAACGATGATATGATCTCCCTAAAATGTGAAGATTGACATTACACTACCTCCATAGCAGTACAAATACAACAGTCCATACCTTAAATTCATATTATGCAATATCTGCAGTTCTGTGGTATTTAGCTTGTGTGGATATTTAGATCCATCAGATAGACAGTCTACACTCAGCCACATCGTCACGAAGCACTCAACAGAGTGTGGACCAAAGTAAATTTCACAGTGATCTGGGTATTCTAAACACATATATTGAAACTAAACACGAGAACCTTTTCTAGCCCTTGCGACCATTTCTGTTTGCAACAGATACGGCCGGATGTAATTTGGCTGTGTTTTTCATGCTGGATAACCTTCGTTCTCTGATTCTTACAGTCGAGGCTAAGAAAAATCTGGATTTGGATTCCTCATCTTTGGTTAATGGTAATACAATACACTGGTCACCAACCAGTCCACCACGATGTATATATTCAGTGTTGCATGTGGTGCGGGAATACAGGCTAGACAGATGGAGACCAATTTGCGTGATTTTATAACACGGCTCTATCTGTTGGAGATTTGAGAATCTGGACCCAGAAAGTACTTTGTGCAAATTGACACCCAACAGTACAATACGAAAAACGAACCCATTCCGAAACATTTCAATTGACTAGAAACAGATCCATTATCAGCGTTTGATGCTGTGGTGTTAAACATAAGCTCGATGTCCCTGAATGCAAATGACAATATTTGTCAATATGTTGTTGATGTTGTCTTAAAAATCGACAAAAGTTTTCACCTCATATGGGTTGAGTTGAGCTGCAATAGACGTGACTCATCCAATTTTGAGGGGTGTTCTGATCCTTCAGGCAAACACGCACTTGATGTCCACATTGTATCTAAGCACTTTAACGGATGAGGTCCATAGTATGAATCACACCCATCGGGATATACTAAAAACACACCACATGGGTTAAAAATTTTAAATGACATAAAAAAGCAGTAATTTCAGTAAAAACATACACATTCCGAAGCATTCAGACTGTTTGGTAACATTGCCGCCGTCAGCGAGGCGGTGAGTTTCCTCAAATGTTTCCAATATTTCTCTAAACAAACATATCAAGTGAAATCAATGTTTGAAAGTATTTGACCGCAAATCTCACACACCTAAGATTCAGTTTGTCATACGTGTCTAACATATCTTTAGACAACTTGCTCGGATGTTTGTCACCAAGTGATAGGCATTCGACTGAAGTCCACATTGTTTCCAAACATGACACCGAGTGTGGACCATAGTAATGCTTGCAATGCTCAGGAAACACTGAAACAATATTATACTTTTAAATAGCTCAAATTATGATAAAGGCAGACGTGATGATACCCATTCCAAAACAATTGTTCTGATTTTCAACACTTCCGTTGTTGGCCTGCGCCGCAGTTTCATTATAAAATTCAATAATTTCACTATAAAAAATAATTTGGCCAAAGTTTTTCACGAGTGACGGTGAGGAAATGCTTAATTTTAGTACACTACCGAATATTTAAGCTGTCTTGCTCGTTACGTTGAGTGATAGTCAAGTTGCTCGGATGGCGATAACCTTCTGGTAGGCAAGTGGAAGTGTTCCACATTGACTCTAAACATTCATCGGGATGAGGTCCATAGTATTGTCACAGCCTCCAGGGAATTCTACGAGACTTTGAAATTTAGCATCAAGGCAAAGACATTGTTCAATGCGCAGAGTATTTACCAATGCCGAAACACTCTACTTGTTTAGTTGCATTATCCGAATCGGCTGCCTCTCGTGTTTCATTGTAAAATGCCATGACTTGCCTAGAGATATAAAACATATGATGGCAAATTAAAAGCCACAAAACTCCCGATACAAAAACTAAAGAAATGGGACACTGCCACCGACTAAGCAATAAACATGACCCTTACCGAAGATTTTTTTCATTTAACACATCATGTTCGCTTTGTGATATGTGATATGGATATTTCGAGCCATCAGGGAGACATTTCACATCAAGCCACATCGTTTCCAGGCATGCTTTCGAATGTGGGCCGTAGTACAAAGAGCAATTCTCTGGGTACTCTACACGAGAAAGGAACAAACTATAAATTTAGCATTAATATTGAAAACATTTGAGTGCAGTGAGTCTACCAAGTCCAAAACATTCAAGCTGACTTGATGAACTTCCAGAATCAGCTTCAGCAGCAGTTGCATTGTAGAATGCGACGATCTCTCTGAAATCAGGGAAAGAAGTGACACACCGGCATTACATAATATCCTACAACTGCCATAAACTTATTTACTTTAATATCGATTGCATCATTTATTTAAAATGTTCCTGCCTCAGAAGACCTTACAGGCAATAGCGAGGTTTATGTTAACTACCGTGGCAATAAGGAGGTGAGTGATTGATATCATCCCTGAATGGAACACTCCTCACCTGATACTCATAGAATCTAATGCAGAACGTTGGCCAGCATTGAGTTTCTCCGGAATCATACTTCCTTGAGGAAGACACATTGAGTTATTCCACATTGTCTCAAGGCAATCTGTCGGATGAGGGCCATAATAAGAGAGGCAACCCTCTGGGTATGCTGTTAATGAAGAGTAAAGATTTATAAAACGTTTTCAACAAGGTCGCAGTTCCTACCAATTCCAAAGCATTCCTGCTGTTTTGTCACATTACCATCATTTGCCATGTCAAATGTCTCATTGTACAATTTGATGATTTCTCTAGAATTTGATAATACTGTCTTTATTCAACAACGCAACAGCCCACAAGTCTACATACCTCAAGTTCATAGTATACAGTAACTCAATTTCTTCAGTGGTTAGATTGTAGGGATATTTGACTCCTTTTTCCAAGCATGAACTTGCCAACCACATTGTAACAAGGCATTCGATCGAGTGAGGACCCTCATAATTAGTACAATTAGCAGGGTATTCTAGCAACAAATAAGACATCATTGGCCAATTGTGGCCAATATTTATAAGCAACACAACTCGGGTCGCAAATTTGACAAATGACTATAAATGTTAGAGAATACAAACCCATTCCAAAACATTTCAATTGATGTGACATATTCCCTCTATTAGCAGAAAAGGCTGATTGATTGAATTGAGCAATGAGAGGCCTGTAGAAGTAAAACTAAATTGTTTCAATACTTAGTTACAGATCATTTCAATATTTGGATTAGGCTGTTTAAGCATGATGGAAGCATAAGAATAAAGGCATTTTAAATCCATATCACCTGATACCCATTCCAGTGAACGCAGTCACGGAGTCGGATGATAACCTTGGCGGATACTCAGTCCCATTTGGCAGACATCCGACGGAGTTCCACATAGTGTTCAGACACTGCACAGCATATCCACCAAAGTAAGTAGCACAGCCATCGGGATATTCTAGAAATACTGAACAGTAGAAACAGAACAAATATATTTTCAATGAATAAAAATTACCTAGCCCAAAGCAACGGAGTTGATCAGTCGAATTTCCAGAATCAGCAGAAGATTTGGTGTCATTGAACTCGGTTATTATCTCTCTAGAAATATGCTTTCTGTTATCATAGTTTCACCAATGAGTAAGAAATGTTACAAAACCAGACCTAAGGTCCATTGAATCATGTCTGTCCAACTCACTGTCTGGAATTTTGGTAGGGTAGGCAATACCTTCTCGTATGCAATGAGCATAATGCCACAGGGTGATCAGGCATTCCATAGAATGTGGACCATAATAGTTTGTGCAGTTGGTCGGATACTCTGAAAAAACAATCGAAAATAACTCATAATCACGAGTCACGATATTAAAACTGTGGTGAAACATTCTATATCTATCGTAAATCATCGTCTACCATCGGCTATAAGCAATATAATAAATTTAAGCACAAATTAATATTACCCATTCCATAGCAGTAGGTCTGGTTTATAAGACTTCCAGAATCACCAGATAAAGCAGTATCGTTGAAAAACTTCATGATCTCCCTTGGAATGAATTTGATTATGGCACGCAGATGAAAAAGAAAAGGCATATATAGTTAAAATAATAGTGATATACCTGATATTCCATTCATCAAGCTCAAGCAAACGTCCGGCAGAAAGCTTTCTAGGATATTTGTAACCTTGTCGGAGACAAGTTGCATGGTGCCACATTGTTATTAAACAGTCAACCGGATGAGGGCCGTAATATTTTGTACAATTAGCAGGATAAACTTCAATGAAAAATAAAATGGATAATATAAACATAAAATATAATTCGAACTCTATTACATTACCAAGACCAAAACAATGTAACTGACTACTGCTGTTGTTATCGTCCGACATTTGTCTTGTGATATTAATTTCGTTGATCACTTGTCTGAATTAATGTTAATTTGAATTAGAATAAAATAAAATAAAGTATCATGCTCATTAAAAAAATAAAAATTTCTAACCTCAGGTTTAGTCGATCGATCCGTGTAAGTTCGGTAGAATTAAGTTTAGTAGGGTAGCGAGTGCCTTTCATAAGGCAATCAACCGAATCCCATATTGTCACCAGACAATCAATTTGATGAGGTCCATAGTATTTGGTACAACCTTCTGGATATTCTATCAAGATCAAATCAAACGAATCGAAAAGAACTTGAAGTAAAACATTAACATTTTTACTCACCCATTCCATAGCAATACATTTGATGCGTGACATTTCCACTGTCAGCAGACAAGGCTGTGCGATTAAAAAGTGCTATCATTGTCCTAGGTCAGAAAATCACTTGGTAATATGACCAATTTTGGATAGACAGAGCAAAAACAGTACAATCATCATAATATACATGCATCATATAAGACAACACAAGAAAAGGCAAAAATTTTGATCATCATCCAGTGTACTTACAAACACACTTACATCACTAACACTCTTAATTTACACTATCAGAGTTATTCAAAACTTAAAATAAAATTATAATGAATAGAAAGGGCAAAGCAATGTTGAGGCATAAAGTAGCTCCATGTGACACAACACAACACACAAGGACCATAAAATGTGTCAACTTTTAAACTAACCATAAGCCTGTCCCAGTGAAAGAGGTCACTTCTCCTGGTGACAACTTGGATGGATATTTTGTCCCTGCCTCCAAACATTTCGCCATTTCCCATATGGTGTTCAAGCAAGAAGTTAAGTGCGCCCCATAATAACGGTCACAACCAGAAGGATATTCTGCATTAGGATATATCTGTCAGATATTGTTGAAACAACTCCCTCATCGCGAGTACTAACTCACCTAATCCAAAGCAACGCAATTGGTCCGTCACATTCCCAGAATCAGCAGAGGATTTTGTCTCATTGAATTCATCGATGATCTCACTAAAGGCCATTGAAGTTAAGATTGTGTGATTAAACAAAGAATTCGATAACATGCTTACCGAAGATTCATCGAGTTATACCGATCCAATTCAGAATTGGAAATCTCTGTTGGATGAGCTATACCTCTAGTTACACAGTGAGCATGGTCCCACAAGGTTTCAAGACATTCCACAGAATGGGGACCATAGTATCTCGTGCAGTTAGCAGGATATTCTGAAACAAACGGATGCTAACTATACGACCGTGTTTCACATTGAAACATTCTTACCCATTCCAAAACAATACGTTTGATTTATAAGGCTGCCTGCATCAGCAGATGTTGCTGTAGCATTGAAGAATTCTGATATTTCTCTGTAAGAAAAATGAATATCAGAAAAAAATATCAGTCATCAAAGATGGAGCCTCTCTGGGGTATGAAGTCACATTAGTACACTTATAATCCATGGTAATGCATAAGACACGTTTACACGTGCATTTATTGCACATAGCATAAAAATTCATTAGTGAACAATGATTCATACCTGATGTCCCATGAATCAAGCTCATTCAACCTGCTGTTGGACAACTTCTCAGGATATTTGTAACCTTCAGCCAAGCAAGTTGCAGACGTCCACATTGTAATCAAACAACCAACTGGATGTGGCCCGTAGTACCTTGTACAGTTCTCTGGATAAACTTAAATAAAAGACAAAACATGAATAGCTAAAAGGATTTTAAGGTATCAAAATTAAAAGAAATATGATTAACACAACAGTCCATGTAACGAGATGCAAACATTTAATTGATTTGTGTATTTGCTACACGCAGTACACACAAGGGCAGGAACTCATCTGATCATAACATAAAAAATGGTCATTGCGGTACAATATCGGCCAAGGCTGAAAACCAGGTTACCTAATCCAAAGCATTCCAACTGGCTAGTCCTATTTCCATTGTCAGACATTTCTCTTGTAACTTTAGTCTCATTTATCACTTCTCTAAATATAAAATTATCACGTTAATAGATATGAATTACGAGCTCATGAAGCAACAATAATTATTATCAAAAGTACCTCAGATTCAGGTCATCGATACGAAGCAGCTCCGAAGGAGAGAGTTTAAATGGATAACGTCTGCCTTGAACCAGACATTCTGACGAGTCCCATATTGTGACCAAACAGTCCGTTGGATGTGGGCCATAATAATTGACGCAATGTTCAGGATATTCTGAAATACCCAATGGAAGTCAGCCTTTGTCTAAGTACTTCATAATATATATATACAAACCCATCCCGTAGCAGATCAATTGATTTGACACACTTCCATTGTCAGCAGCAAGAGCAGAGCTATTGAATAGTGCTATGACAGGTCTGAAGAACGACATAAAAACAATATCATGATAATGCAGTATATGCTATGATGTATGTTTTATCTGACTACATAGTCATAACGGTGGTATACAAATGATCAACAAGGACGCGGCAAATATCACCGTTCTCACACATGCTCAGAAGCAGTGCCATTCTAAAGATATCATTCTGCATATAACATGACAGCCAGTCTGCCTGAGGCAGATAAAGCAACCTGCCAATCACAAACACCTTCAAACATTTATCAGAAGTTTTTTTATCAAGCAGTTCTTGAGTTACAGATGAAATAATGCTCAAAGTTCAACTCACCGCAGGCCCATTCCAGTGAAAGAATCAACTTCTGCAGATGACAATTTGGTACGGTACTTTGCTCCTTCTGGTAAGCACCTGACCATCCCCCATAATGTGGTAAGACAAGAGTTTGAGTATCCTCCATAGTAAGAGTCACATCCAGAAGGATATTCTGAAACGGGCAACAATATGTACTGTAAGACTATTACGTATGAAACATCGATTGAGAAAAAAAGTCTCACCAAGTCCAAAGCAACGAAGCTGGTTGGTGGTGTTTGCAGAATCAGCAGAGATTTTAGTCCCATTGAATTCTCTGATGATTTCCCTGAAAGACAACAATATCTCAACAGGAGTTCTTGAAATTATCTTTGCACACACATACCGAAGATTCATGGAATCATGGCGTATTACTTCACTGTTTGAAATCTTTGTAGGGTAGGCATCTCCTTGAGGTATGCAGTGTGCATAGTCCCACAATGTTTCCAAACATCCAATAGGATGCGGACCGTTATATCTTTCACAGTTCTCAGGGTATTCTATTCAAAATTTAAAAATAAAATTGCATAACATCACGCAATTGTTTAAAAAATTGATAATTCAAGACCAACCCATTCCAAAGCAATATGTTTGGTTGATCAGATTTCCATTATCTGCAGATACTGCGGTTTCATTAAAAAATCCAGAGATTTCCCTGAAATGCAGGTTTTGATATGACTAAACTATTCAAACATAACATCTCTTCTTACCGTATAGTCCATCGATCGAGCTCAGTTAAACGAGTGGACGACAATTTGCGGGGATATTTGTAGCCTTCACGTACGCAAGTGGCGGATCTCCACATTGTTACCAAACAATCAACAGAATGGGGTCCATAATACTTTGTACAATTTGTCGGATAAACTGAGGAAATTAAATTCTAGAGATCTTTTCACAAAAAGAAACTTGAGATGTACGTACCAAGTCCAAAGCATTCAAGCTGTTGTTCAACCTCTCCATTATCAGACATCGCCCTCGTCACATTTGTCTCATTTATCACTTGCCTAAATAAAGAATTCACAGTTAGCTTGCTTCTTCAGTCAACAAGTAAAGACCAAAAACGACTGACCTGAGATTCAGTTCATTAACACGAAGTAGTTCAGAAGCATTACGAGTAGAAGGGTGATGCGTTCCAACAAAAAGACACTCTGCCGTATTCCAAATAGTCTCCAAGCATTCGATAGTATGTGGTCCATAATAATTGACACAGCCTTCTGGATACTCTGGTGAATAATATAGAAAGCACGTAAGGATAGCTAATTCTGACCAAAATGAAATGAATGACCTACCCATTCCAAAGCATTTCAACTGATGTGTGACATTGCCATCATCAGCGGAGTGTGCTGAGTGGTTGAAGATATTGTTTAGAGACCTGAATCAAATTGTGATGATAAAAATTGCATTGTCCGGTCTTGGGCTCGCAAGCAGGGACTATATGGCTGCTAATGATGGAATGCATTCAAGACATCTCATATGCCTAAGATGAAGAAGTCTTGCCAAGAAGCTAAACTATTTTTTATAGTCAAGACTGGACATGACAGACGGAATTACGATACAACCTGTAACACTGAAACTCAATAAAGCACGATAAACTGTGGCTACAAAACGACAGACGATTTTGTTGTTAACAAACCTCAAACCTTGTCCAGTAAAAGAACTGATCTTTCCAGATGGCATTTTAGTGGGGTGGTCGGTTCCTTCTTCAAGGCATCTTACATTTGACCACATAGTGCTCAGACAGGCAACAGAATATGCACCATAGTATGTGTCACACCCAGACGGATACTCTGAAATAGTACAATGCAGTTAATCATATTCAACAACAATACTCTCAAGATATTCCTACCTAGCCCAAAACATCGTAATTGTTCCGTGACATTTCCAGAATCAGCAGATGACTTAATTTCATTGAACTCATCCATAATTTCTCTAAAGAAATATTGGGTAAATCAACATGGCATTATTACATGAGAATCAAATGCAATACCGTATATTCATCAGATTTAAACTATTGATTTTATCGTTCGGCATTTTTTCTGGATATGATTTCCCTTCCGGTATGCAGTGAGCAGAATTCCACAGCGTTTTCAGACATTCCAAGTAATGTGGACCATGGTACTTTGTGCAATGTGAAGGGTATTCTATGATGTTGGACAAATGTTATTCCAACCAAATATGGTAACAGTTGAAAACAGCTATTACCTATTCCAAAGCAATAAGTTTGGTTTACACGACTTCCGCTGTCAGCCGATTCAGCAATACCATTGAAATACGCCATGATCTCCCTGTGAAAGATTTTGGTTATTATACAGTAGAAATTTCAATCATACATTTCATACTTGATATTCCATGTATCAATTTCGTCAAGTCGTGAAGATGAAAGCTTGCTTGGGTATTTGTATCCAGACTCCAGGCACGTAGCTGCTTTCCACATGGTAATTAGACAATCGACTGGATGTGGGCCATAGTAATTTGTGCAATTATCAGGATAGACTGAAGCACATGAAATGAGTCAATGAATAAGTCGATACACAAAGTTAAGAGGTTTGAGATATTTACCAATGCCAAAACAAAATAGCTGACTATCCGTGTCTCCATTGTCTGAATTGTTGCGCGTAATTTGAGTTTTGTTAATTACTTGTCTACACATAATAAGACAAATATTGATAACTTTGAAAACTTTGAAAATTGTTAAATAATAACCTTAGATCAAGTTCATCAATAAGTAAAAGTTCACCAGGACTCAAAGTTGCAGGATAGCGGGTACCTTCAGGCAAACAATTAGCTTTTCCCCATATTGTTTCCAAGCATTTTAATGGATGAGGACCATAGTAGTAGATACAGCCGTCAGGATACTCTGAAATATACTACAATACAAAGTCCCTGTCATATGTGTTAGAAAGTACAACTACAAACCCATTCCAAAGCATTTCAATTGATGAGAGACATTACCGCTGTCAGCAGACATCATCGAAGAATTGAAAATAGCTTTGACTGATCTAGATAGAACACAAAGCAAGAATCAACAAGTGCGTTTGAACCGGCATGATAAAACTCAATATTTCAGCCGCAATGTACCACCTCCAATTATGAAGCTGGCGTCTATGCATTCTAGTGATTACAAGCTCACACCTTCAATTGACAGATATTGGCGAAAATATGATGTACATGACCAACACTCAAATCAGGAGTCAACCAAATTGGTGACTTGTATAGCATCAAGGCAACACAAACACAATATATTTACTTGATGAGTAGATTTTGGCACCAATTGGTGATGAACACCATACACCAGCAAAGGTTAACTACTGTAACGAATCTACGAACCCTAAACCAAGCCCTGTGAAAGAATCGATATCATTGGTTGTCATCTTTGTAGGATGTCCACTTCCTTCTGGAAGACATGTGACTGCTTCCCACACCGTACTCAGACACTCTATTGAGTGTGCTCCATAATACGTATCGCATCCTAAAGGATATTCTGCAAAGGAATAAAAAATACCATACTCAATTACATTTTTTGTCTCTATAAGTATTAATCAAAATCATTCACCAAGACCAAAGCATCGCATTTGATTTGTTCGATTTCCTGATTCGGCTGAAGCTTTAGTGTCATTGAACTTATCAATAATTTCCCTGAATGTGAAATATTGAAAGAAGTTGAATCGATGTTACACACGATATCAACCTACCGCAAATTCATCGTTTCCAGTCTGTCAAGTTGTGTTGAGGGTAATTTTGGTGGAAAGCTGTGTCCTTCCTTAGTGCAGTGAGCATCGTTCCACAAACTTTCAAGGCAAGAAACGGAATGCGGACCAGAGAATTTAGTGCAACCAAGAGGATATTCTGCCGAATATTGATATCAGTATCAGTGTATGAAGTAATATGTCAAAAACAAGTCGTACTTATTCCAAAACAGTAGGTTTGATTAACAATGCTTCCACTATCTGCAGAAATTGCAGTTGCATTAAAGAATCGTGCAATATCTCTACAGAAAATAAATCAATTTGTAATCATGAAATACTGCAACACACAAACTAGATGCAACCTAAGTTCCCACAAGTCCAATTCACTGAGACGTGAAGCAGAGAGCTTTCTTGGGAATTTGTGTCCTTCTTTTAGGCAACCAGCAGCTGTCCACATAGTGACCAGGCAATCCAGAGGATGAGGGCCATAATACTTGGTGCAGTGTTCCGGATAAACTGATGAACACAATGGATTCAAGTAAATCTGTACCAGACAATATAATAGCATTGCAATGTTACCATATCCGAAACAATTCTGTTGACTCATTACATCTCCGTTGTCTGCCTGGTTTCGCACAGAATTGGTTTCGTTAATGACTTGCCTATAAATCAAAATTTAAATCTGTATATCCACGAAATAGACAATAATGTTATGGTTATTACCTTAATGTAAGCAGATCAATTCGAGCATGATTTGCAGCAGAAAGACGTGATGGGTAACTTGCACCTTCGACATTGCATTTTGTATTCCAGATAGTCTCCAAGCAACCAGTGGGATGGGGACCATAATATTTCTCACAGTTAACAGGATATTCTAAGAAATGATTGTATTTGACATCATGAAAGCATGATATTTATACACTTTGTATCGAACCCATTCCAAAACAGCTCATTTGTTCTGACTTATTTCCATTATCAGCAGATAGTGCAGTGTTGTTGAAAGTCGTGAGAAGAGTCCTGAAATGAAGCATTTCCTTTAACTTTGATGTTTAACTAAACAGATGGAAATGCAAGCACTAAGCACACCATAGAAAGCTTCCAAAAATACATTGCGATTATTACACGAATTAGTAAAAATATTAATGCATTATTAATAACGAAAGATTTGTTTAGTGATATCATGTAATTTAATTATGTCGATGTCATCACTCTTCGGTCTCTGTAGGATGGACTTCGTTTCTCCCCGTGGATACTTTTTCTTTTTTGAAGAACAATGGCTTCAAAGGTTCATCTTCATTGTCAGCATCAATTGTAGTAGATATGATTGAACTATATAACAATGTGAATATAAGTTAGGCCTATTTGGTTGATACCTCAAGTACAGACAAAATCGTACTTATTTCTACAAATAAACCTTACCGGTAAAGCGCTTGAATCATTCGAAGCAATTCACCAAGCTTAAGGCTGGTGTAGTAGTATCAATATCATCAATCACTCAGCAATGGCAAATGACTCTTACCAATGTACCTGCACTGCACCTGTTTTTCTTGTCTTCTTACTATTGGTCTTATGCCACTCGTGTGACAATGTACCGGCACCGAACAAAATACGAAATCAACTGCGTCGGTCGGCCAAGAATAATCGGAACGCAAGCGAGGCGGAGATGGGCTTATTAGTGGCGCTCAAAATTTTCTCATGCGAAAGTGTTTTTAGTGCATTTGCAGAGTTTGACACTACATAGCAGTAAATATGCAGAAAGTTTTGTCAAAATTTCATGATACTATACAGACTCTTGACTTGAAAAAACATTGAAACACACTTTTCTAAACGTCACTGCACTTAGGTAATACTCGGCTTCGAAACATTTCGCTCTGTGAATGGTCGGTCATGGATCAAGCATTGAACTACTTTGATGATGAGTGATGAAATTTAGGCAATACTGTATCAGTACATCAAACCATGTATATATACAGTTTTACGTGTGGTAGTAGCAAAAATAGCGAAATCATGGTAACTTTGCCTTAATAAGAGCCTCAAATGTGGTGAGTAAATTTGCCCAAGTGAGATTCTTCAACTAAACTTGAGTTGACGCATTACACATAAAATAGCCAATATGCAAAATGTATCACTGCTCCGGATCTTCAAAATTCCGCAATAAGTATAACGCTCCACTACCAGAAGTACGCCAAAAAGTGTAACAATGATCATGTGTCACCTGCCCTTTCTGCTGCGCTGTAGTTCTGTAGACACTGTAAACTAAATAAGTTGTTAGATTGACTTTTGCATATGTGCAAGAATACCAGTACCGTACGATAATTCTCTTCCTGCGTCAGCTAGTTGCCGATTCCGCACAGAATGCACTCCAGAAATACACCATCTTTCGCAATCTGGCACAATAGACCTACCGGTTGGTAACATCAACATCGACCACATCTGATCGAGATACATCTCTCAAAGTCGAAGGCAAACCGGTACAACACAATCAGATGACAAACCCTAACGGGCTTAATTTTAATATCTTCCCGCGCTTTGCTTGGCCGACAGCGACACTACTGGCAGCAATTTTGTTTTCCTGATCTGCTCAAAATCCGACTTTTGCTTATTGCTACGGATAACTGACTACTTCTAACTCTCCAGGACACCAGCAAAGACACAAAAAATAGAAATTCCGCTAAGAACAGCGTGAGGGCCGCGATGCCCTACCATAGTCCCGAGATATCCACGCACGCGCTTGTTGCGCAAGACCGGATTTCCGAAAAACAGCAGAGGGCAGTACTGACTACTGACTATTGCATTGCAGTTGGCAGTGTTGCAGTATATACTCTTCGGACTGTTCCGAGTCTTCATAGAAGAGTCTTTATAGTTGCGGCATGATAAGACTTGGAGCTTATGGTAACAGTCGCGTGTTAATTTCATTCAGTTAGAGGAAGCAGCACGACGCTGTTAACGAACGTCGATCAACCAAAGGAATAAACTTGCTGGGCGAGCCTTCCGGTCGCTGCACCCTAGTCTGTGACCTATGCGCATATGGTTAGTTTGTTTGCTAAAATTTCACGGCAACACGATTGCACAAGAGTACTCTGGTGACGAAGAATTTCGGCCTGCAAACCAAATTTCTGACAAACGTGGATAACTGTATTCCGGTCTGGCACCGTAGACCTATACCTGTATCTAGGCATGGTACGATTCTGTCTGCGTCTGATGCTGCACTACTATAAACTGGTAAGTCTGTCGAAAAATCACAAATGCTTTAAAATTACGAAATTCGTAAATATGTTGATCTCCACCAAAAATTAAGATGCAATTTTCAGCCACTCACATGTCGCTTGCTCACATATTTTTGAAGACACTGCATTTAGACTTATACCATAGTTATTATGGCCATGCCCTAATAAAGGGACTACCATATAATGCAAAACAGGTTCCTTATGGTGTCGTTAATATTTTTTTTGTAATTTCAGGCATTCAGTTGGGTTCATGTTTGCATGCTGCTAATTGCTTGTGCAATCTGGAAAAGTAGTCCTTGTACGTTCTGATTGTTTTAAAATTCGATTTCTACTTCAGGAATAGTTAGTCACATATGCAATGAAGTAGAGAATTCTCTTCTCTCAACAGGTGAATGTGGACTGTTCAACTATATAAACAATTGCGGTGGACCACCAAATGGACATGATCCATACGCTAATGGCAGCTACAAATGTAACAAAAATTTCCAAATCACATCGTCTTGCGAGTACGAATGCGCTGCACATTCATATACTGATTATTCAGAAGCCTATTTTGAATGTCATGCGGTGTGGGATCATACCACAGATTCTGTTGTAGATGCTTCATGGTATGGAATTGAGTCCTTTTGTATCGGTGAGTGACACTTTATCATCACTTTTTGGAGTAGTGATATAGTGTACTTCAATTTAAACAAGATGAAGTTTTTTTCAGCTATGTCATGCTGGGAAATGACAGGCTTGTCGACTACTACAATGTCATGTGACAAGGCCCCAATCGTAAATCGTTTTGGAAGTGTTTCTGGTTATCCTTTAGACACAGTCTGCACTGCACCATGTCCATCAAATCCTTCCATGACAAATAAATTCACTTGTATAAGCGCTGGAGCTATGGTCAATGATCTTACACTTGGGGAAAAGTGCACATGGACGTTCTCAGAAAAGAATTGCCCACGTATGTACTGATATTCATCTTATTCATTTAGAACTTGATAGCCAGTAACAGATGCCAAGTATCTTGGCCTGGTGCTGGATGACTTCCTGTATTGGTTCCATCATTTAAGAGAACTCCGTTCCAAGCTGGCTAGATCAGTGCGTATATTATCCAAGGTTCGACACTTTCTCCCAAATTCAGACCTTCGCGGTATATATTTTTTGATATTTCAAAGCCACTTTCAGTACGGCATAATTTTTCGGGGTTTGAGTTATAAAACCAAGGTTAACATGGTCGCTGTCCTACAAAATGCTGCGATACGCTTGATATCAGGTGTGCAGCTGCGAGAAAATTTGTCAAAACATTAGAAATCCCTCCGGATACTCAAAATAAGCTACATGATTTGTGTAAGTACGAGATAGCTAAGCTAATGCTTAAGTTCCACCGTCACGAATTACCCGTTGCATTTACCAACTTGTTCAATACAACTAAAGAAGTTCATAACTACCATACCCGATCAGCCACAGCCCAAAACATTTTCATTCCTCGCACAACATCGACTTTCTCCCAAAGGTTCATCTCTTATGCCGGACCTAAGACATGGAACGACGAACTGCCAATCAATTTCAGATCCCTAACCCTTGTCGCATTTGGCAAAACAATAGTTTCCCACATGATTAACTCCTGTTAACCCCCATTATGTGTATATCTGCATTGTGGAATGTTTATGATTAGCCTATACTGTGAAGTGTTTTTACCCTCTGCCTATTTATGTATTATTTGTATAATCAAGGCGGCTGACTGAAAGACCCTGCGTCATTACGCAACGTCGTATCGCTGCCACCCTTTCAACTTTCTCCTATGTTACTTACGTGCTAATAAAAATCTGCCTGTCTGTCTGTCAGTCTTACCCAACTACTCAGCAAGGTGGCTGTCAGAATTGTTTTGACAAATTCGGTAACGCATCTGAAATACTGATGTCTAGTATTTACAGTATTTAGTCTACCTAGATGCATGACGCAGGTTAGTGGAGATGGCAGAGTAAAACTTGGTGTATATCTCCTTGTAACATCCCTATCCTACTTAATGAATAATGGATTTTTTAGCGGGTCCGTGTCCTGATCCTCATTTTATCGATGGGAATGCCAGATTTGACTGCAAAGATCACTACGAGTTAGTATCATATTGTGCAATAACCTGCAATACGGGGTATGAAAGACAATCTGCGGTGTTTCCTATGTGCTCATATGCTAATGATGGAACTTTGACGTGGCTGCCACCAATACCAATGTGCCAATGTGAGTATTTTCCTAATGGAGATGTGTTGATCTTCTGTATTTTACCACATTCTTTGGAACTATCAGTTTCTCTGTTTATTCAATAAGGTTTCGAATACCAGAACAGGCTAAAATTGATTTGCTGATGAAGATCACCACTTTTCTGTTGGTAGTTTGAGGAATTGACTGATTTGACTTGTCTGTATGCGAAAGCCCTTAAAACAATTTGTAATGTGATTATGTATCATATATTATACACTTGCAGCAGAATTCACAATATGAATGATTGGTTGATACAAAGCTATGATCCAAACATTAATTCCATATAATACCGACTATATCCCACTCCTCGTAGATAACTCTTATTTTATCACAGATAATCTGAATTCATGCACCTTTAAAGGAACTACTGTTGGAAATGCTCGATACTTTTATTCAAACTTTGCATTCATTGGCTCAGAACTAAGAATTGAATGTGTAAGGGGTTATATACTAATTGGTGCCAGCACATATAAATGTGTCAATCTTGGCACTGAGGCTACGTGGCGACCAGACGATTCTCAGTATGAAGATGGCAGTCTTGCAAAATGTGTTGGTAAGACTGACAGATTCAATTTTCCATTGTGAATAAGATATAGTTATGTTCATACTTCATACTTCTTTTTGTAAATGCCGCCTGCACTAATTGAATTTTTCTTCACCAGTTTCGACTTGCCCGGACATCAGCTTATTTAAACGTGGTCATGTCGCTTTCTGCGCTGGAAAAAGCTCATTCAGTGAAGTTGGCAGCTTGTGTTACATGCATTGCCCTGACGGATTCAAAGCTGATTATAGCAGTCAACGGACCCTGTTACTTTGTATACCTAACCCACTAAGTCATTTTAGTTTCAATGCCCGTTGGTCTATTTTGAGTGATCCTTGCATGGGTAGGTATTGTTGTTGTGTCGCTATTAGAGTAGCCTACTCTGGTAACCCATCGTACATTTCAGCTCTGCACTGCCCAGATATATCAGAAAATAGCCTTCCCAGTAGGTTAAAGGTGCAGTGTTTAGGAGACAGTTACGGGTCAAATTGCTACTTCTCATGTGATGCTGGCTTTGAGGTTGACAGCGACCAAACTTTCATAACTTGTTCCGATGTTGGAAAAACTGGACAATGGAGCGGGGGTGTCCCAAATTGTATTGAAGGTAAAATTTCTTTTACACATATGGTTAAAGCTATAATGATTAGTGAAATTTGCCAGCACGGAAACTTAGTACGTACATTAAAAGAGATCCTGTTTTCATCGGGGAACGTGACAAGAAGTATTTGATATATAAAGACCGTTTGAACTGGCAGGATGCCTCTGATTTCTGTGAAGGTACTGTAGCATTTGTACTTCCTTGTACATACTAGGTAACTGCAAACAATATTTCACAGCTATGTTTGGGACATTAGCAATCCCAAAAACTTCTGATATACATGACTGGCTTGTTGAGAAAATCGCTTCTGTCGTTGGAGAACTACGGCCTGCAGCAGGTATTATCAAGCCTATCAAAAATTTTATTTTTGAAAGTTGAGGAAGATATATTTTATCCATACTTCTTTATAGGTACCTGGGTGGGAATGCAAGTAGTACTGAGTGAGGGAGGCTGGAAATTTCTTGATGGGACTTCAGTTAACCATCCTATACGATTTCCGAGTTTGTGTCTCTTCACTCTATGAGAGAGTTCCTATGCACCTGTCGATATGTTAAATTTGTGTTAAGAGTTGACCGTCTCAGGAAAACTGAAGACTCCTGTGAGAAATACAACATTTGGTGGTAAATACTGGTTCATATGGGGCAACACTGATTTCTGCACGTATGCTGAATGCCAATCTCTATGCCAATCCATGGGTCTTAAAGTTGCGCTTCCCTATTCTGAGGAAGCTGCTGAACTTATCAAAACGCAAATTGCGGTAAGGCTTTCACCATCACTATCTTGATCTGTTGTCCTCTACCGCTTGTCTTGGAAATGTATTTACTCGTCCAGAAGATGTTTAGGCGATTCACAAAAGAGGTACATATACCGGGATATTCAACTTAGACGTACTGTAATTTTCTACCATTTATCTGATTAAATGTATCATCTCGTTGTTGCTTCTTTCATCCATGACTACTATTGTGATGGTGGCTTTGAGCAGAGCTCGGTGTTAATATAATCATACATAAAATTGCATCTCTTTGCATGATGTGTGCATTGCAGAGAAAGCATCCTCCCTCACCATTATTCCTGTGATGCATGTAAAGACTGTTGATCAAGTGTTTAGATTGTCAGGACTTGAACTGACGAGCTAAGCTCACCTTGTCTATTGACATCATTAAATGCCCTCTATCATGAAATTATATCACTTATATGACTTTAAATATAGGAACTATACGAAGAATATGTAAGTTCTGGTCATTCAATGCAAAAGCCTTACAACAAACGAAAATACTATATGAATGTGAAAGGAACAGCTTTACATGATTATGTGCGACCCGACAACAAAGTTTTATACATGTATCCAGAGTGGTACAAAAAGAACATTGGAACATCGTGGCTAAAGAAAGATAAGATGCATGCAGGTTTGGCTTAGCAAGTTATGTCATTTTCGGCCAATAGTGGTATGTATATGTCAATCTTGCAAAAGATACCAGCTTCGAATATTTCTTTGTGAGGACCTGTCTAATTTTGTTCTGATATTGATATTTGCAGAATATGTTCCAAATTGGGATAAAGCTAATTTGGAACCAAATGGATATGCAACAGGAGAGCAATGTGTTACGTTGGATGTTGAAGGAAAGTGGGCTGATGATTCTTGCAATCTTAAGCTTCCACTCATATGTGAAAGTAAGCTTTAGTAATTTATATTAAATATATGCTGGACAGTTATAATTTTACTTTTTTGCACTGAATAAAGGCACATGCGCACACAGGCCTTTTGCATCAGTCCGAGAGTGTGCTTTGAGCATCTGATTGACCAATGAGAACAATTTAAATCAGTCCCGGTACAAATATTTAAATATATACGGATGCTCTTTCAGACCCATGTTCAAGAGATGTTATACCGTTGAGTTATATCGAACTTGAACATTTGCCAGTTATGTAATTAAAGTTAATTCTATAGCAGCTGGAGTGTATCCATTTACAAGATGGCATTACAGCACGAGGTCTATCTACGAACCTAACGACCTTGGATACAATGAAGATTGTGGTGCCATTCTTAATGACGTCGGGATGTGGAATGATTTTGAATGTGACCGTAAACTACCTTTCGTATGTGAAGTCGGTAAAGTTACTGATATATATATTCTACTCTCAAACAACATAGCTATTGTGCCTTACTGTGTGACTGTGTGTAACAGAGACAGAGACATTATCAGAAAAGACTATTTTCAATAATGAAATATTCCCATCAGTGAATAAACCGGTTTGCAATTTTCAATCTGATGCTGCATATATACCCTAAACGATTAAACATCGTCAGTAGTTGTGTGTGAATATATGGATTGTGATAAAAATGGTGAATAGGTGCAGAATTTTTCAAATTGTATTCGTAAATATTAAATTTCATTCAGTCACCAAAAGATGTTGGCCTAAAGGCGTATTCACATTTTCCTTGTGTTGAAAAGCTATCACATGCCAAAAATATACCGCTGACATGTTGCATTGAGATGCAATCATCCTTAATATTTCAGTCTTTCCTGATGGCTGTGTAGAATATTATGGCCCTCACTCCATGGAATGCTTGGTGTCAATGTGGACATCTGCTACATGCATTCCGGAAGGTTATGAGTATCCTGAAAAACTGTCTACCAATCGTTTGAACTACCTAAACACATCAAGTCTGCGGTGAGAAAATATCCTCATATCGCCAAATTTCTCTATAATTCTACCTGTGTTTCCCATTTCAGAAAAATCTATGAATTTTTTATTGCAACTGCGGCCTCTGCTAACAATGGAAATGCGATGAACCAAACTTCTTGTTTTGGAATGGGTATGACCCTTCCGTTGAATAAATATTGATAAACATGTATTAAATTAGTAATACATGGCAGAATATCCAATACCTTGTGTGACGTTTTATGGTCCCCATGGAATTCGATGCCTTGAGGCAATATGGATCGAAGCAAAATGCACTGTGAATGGATTGTCATACCCGCCAAAGCTTCCTTACACTAAACTGGAACAGCTTTATTCTTGGAACCTGAGGTAGTAACATGATATCGATAGAGTGTTGAACTGAGGATGTTACGTTTATAATGTTTTTACAGACGGATTCTTAATGAATTTGTTGACCTTAGATTATCAGCAGATTCGGGGGATGATGACGCGCAAATGCAATGCTTTGCTTTTAGTGAGATTTAATTTTTGATTGACCAATTAGTCAACGATCATCTATTTTGCTTATAAAATATTTTGTTGCAAATTTCTAGAATACCCAACTGGTTGCGATACTTATTACGGACCATACTCTGTGGAGTGTCTAAATAAGTTATGGGTAATGTTTCTGTGTGCTCCTGAAGGTGATGGATATCCATCCAAACTGAACGCTAGTGCTATAGACTCGTTTACTGGAAGAGGTATAAGGTGAGTGCCAATTGTAAATCGCATCAGTTGTGAAATAATTTCATGAGTTGCAAGGTACCTTACCTATTGATTTAATTTGTAGTGTGGTGTATTTATCAAAATATAATTAGGGTTGCATTTTATCAGAATAGCATTTATTTATATTTGAATTAATACAGAAGATCTTTATATTTGTTCGATCGTTATCATTGTCCTTTCTTTTATACTTCTTTGTCGAGTGACCATGCTGGTTTAGAAGCTACGTGCCATTTGATTTAGCTCACCCCCTACTGTATTTTTGTACAGTCACTGAATTCTCGGGTTGAGCTTACAACGAAATATCAGTTCAAAAATTTGTGGCAAGTAGTAGAGTTATCACTCGACAAGGTGGTTGTTAGAAGTTGAATTTCTGCCCAAATTTTCAGCATCTTGGTATGCTATGATTTTCACCGACATACGTTCGCCTCACAGTATATTGTATTATTGTATTGTCCCCATTTTAGGCCAATCTTCAACGATATTGGTAGATCAGTGAGAAGTGCTCATAAAGGTGATACATCTCAACAGAAACATTGCTACGGAATTGGTATATCTCTTTTTACTTCCAATTATGCAATTGCTTCAATGCCTTGTTAATTTTAAAGTCTTTCCTGATGGCTGTGTGGCATATAAGGGACCTCATCCCACAGAGTGTTTAATATCTATATGGAAGTCTGTAAATTGCAGTGAAGAAGGGACGCAATATCCGCCGAAGATGTCCGATGTTCTACGTGGACATTTTAACACACGTAGTATATGGTATTTGCCAGTGATTTTATTGAGAAACTGTGATGTAATGGAACGCTAATTGTCCAGGAGAATGGTCAATTGGATGACTGATGTTAGGACATGGGCGGATAAAGGAGATGCATCGGACCAAATGCGATGCTTTGGATTGAGTATGGAGATCGTCTTGAGTTAAAGCGTCTGCTTATTGCTTATCCTTCCATAATTTGTTCATTTCATAGTCTACCCTGATGGTTGTACGGAATTTTATGGTCCCCATTCTACGCTGTGTTTGATTTCTACGTGGACAACGGCGACTTGCTTGTCAGAGGGTACGCATCATCCGTCGAAGCTCTCTGCTGCAGATTTAGACACTGCTTCTTCAACTCAATTAAGGTGAGTCGTTAATCTTTTCCAAATCCGCATTTGGGAATTGTTAAGATAGAGTAGGCTACGCATTTGTAGTAACATTTCATTTGTGTAGCAGCCTGCCTTCTGTTATTTACATACCAAATTGTTGTTCGAAATAAACGTTTTTGTGATGTTTGATGCAGTTTTGGTAAAGTTGTTTGGGGGGTAGTGAAAAGGTCGTTGCAAGCCAAGTAATGGTGCTTCTTCAACTTTTTGCATCTGGATCAACAGACTGCTGGTAAGTAGACTAGTAGGCATAGATAAAGGAACTCGAGCTATGACCGCGTGTGTTTGGCGTTCTTGTTGGTTGCTTGACGTGAGAAAAATATACAGCTTGAGATCAAGGCGAGTGTTTCGCATACATAAGTGACTGCAGCCAGACAGGAGGCTTACCGCGCGGACTCGAATACTAACACATTTCTCAGCATGTTGGTCCTTCGACATGCATCTGTTGGAGTCCATGGACGTTCCATTATCGTCTCCTGCCTGGGGGCCAGGATTAACTGGAAAATGGTGTCTAATAACTTCACATTCTTCGGTTCAGTCTCTGCCCTCTTTGTAATTGCTTGAAGTGCAATTTACATCCGAACATCCCATCTATTACTATGAATAATCACTTGCACTAGCCTACAGGTCACCCAGCTGCGCATGTCGGCTGCCTTTCAAATTAATCCAGCTTTCTACGCTCCAGTCTAGTACCGGTATCATCCTAGTTCCATTTATCTCAATTGGCACAAATTTTCAACTCCCCGCTTTTGAATATACACAAATATTTCGGCAGGACGCCAAACCGTTCCATAAGCCCACAGCACAACCGCGGACGAATTTAGACACAATATGACGGGTACTGCGCGAGAGAGAACGGACGACTTGTGTTTTTGAGAGACTTTGGGGCGACCAAGGCAAGCAGTCGGTGATCATAAAGCGTGGCTTCAAAGGGCGTTGCTGACACCAGAGTGACAATGGCTGACACTATAGAGACTCTTCGGAAGAGTCTTTTTACTGACACTTAAGCATGTACGCTATTTGTTTTGCTTATATATTCGGCAGTTCTTTGTTTATATTAGAAATGAATCCGAGAAATGAAAATATTATGTTCAAAAATTTAAATGCAGACACCCGAGCCCCTAGAAGAAGTTTAACCGAGAATTTCATCGTTTACTGAAGGCCTCCAAAATCACGGTTTTTTTCAAATATCTCACAGAGTCAGCTTAGTTATTACCTCAAACAGCGATTGAGAGGTAGAAATTTAATAGTTGAAGAGATTTAACACCAATTATCCTACCAAATCCGTCAGGAATAGGTCGAAATTAGCTGTAGAAAAATGACTGCTTTGCGAGTTGTACACGACGTACTACTTTTTCATTTTTTGCAGGGCGATATCTCCTTTATTACGCGGTTTTGCGTCGAGAGACCTATACTGCCGAAATCACCTCAAAAAGTTCTACAAAATGAGCTAAAGTTATTTTAACCGATATATGCCTAGATAACCATTAAAAAGATATCTGTTCTACAAAGAACAGCTATTTATTCAATAAGCAACATCTAGTAATGCTGCAGCTACACTGAATATCAAGACAACAGGCCTTTCCTATCCGTAGATATTCGGCATTTTCCAACCAACCCCCTATCATCCCAATGCATTTTTCGCCAATGTTTTACCTGCAGCATTATGACGTCACGCACCATTGTTGACGCGTCGCCGGTTTGGTCCATACGGGTAATGTACGATACCGGTAATTTTTTAGCAGTCGGTACATGCCGGTCTGCCTACGCCTCCAGCCTATGATTTCAGGGTACCTGAAAATTCTAGCGAAGGATCGACATCCGGAGCAACTGTCATAACAACAAATTTGAAGTTATGATTTCTTGCAATTATAATGCTAACTGTGGAGACAAGGTAAGCTAAACGCTCAGGACAGTCTTTCTGTCGTAAGGTCACCTTGAATGATAGCATTTTAAATTAATTTTCCTGTTGTACCATACCGTATTTAACCACTCTGTATGAAGAAATTCTGAAGAGGTCAAACGTACCGGTACTTCCCAGCCATTGTAAGATTCTTGTGCCTATTTCCCCTTCAAATCCGGTATTGACCCTTTAGACCTGATACCACATTTGTCCTTTCTCCTTGTTATGTTAGTATCATATAGGTATCTAATTCTTTGGTTGTACGGTTCGTGTATATCACCCTATATACGTAAATTGCGTGTTCAAATTCACGACGAGGACAAGACACTCAATTTTCATATAGGCCTACTGCCGTTTCTGAGATAACGGTCATGTACGATAGCCTATTACATTTCTCATATCTTTTCTCTCTTTAAGATGTGCTGGTCGGCTTGTGTCTACATGTTATTGGTGACTGCTCTCTTTATCTGGCAGATTTGTCCTGGTAATGACTGATTATTTTTTCTTCTGCTCATAAAATAAACTTTTTGTATCCCCATGTAGGTCAGCAACGCAGCACTATTTGGGTGCAGTTACTGAAAATTTCTCAACTTGCTGTTCTTTCTCAGGACAGGGCCTCTCCTCTAATTTATGTAGGCTACTGTATGTCACCTAGTCTGGCTATTGTGGCGAACACGTAACAATCAGTAGATTGTTACATGCTGATTGCAGGCTACCTTGCTTTGGTGCAACTACCAATGATCACTTTGTACCAATCCTGCATCCATGCGGCGTGTTGTCGATCTGGCGTGTTTTAGTTTTGAAGGCATTCGAGTTTTATCTGCCGAACGAAGAGCAACTCCTTTGGCTTACGTCGCTTTTCTTTCCTGACATTTTATCTATAAAGTCGGTACCAGCACTTTGTATTCAAGGAGTCTTATTCTCAGTCCGCAGACAGTGAGGGCGTGGCTAGGAGCACGCCATACTATCCAGATTGGCACATATCAATATTACTGTTATTATCTGAAGAGTAGTTGAGCCGGTGGCGGACGATCAATAGATATTGTGAAGAAGATCACTACAGATTTAGCGTCCAGCCTTAGTTTATTGAGAATTGAAACATTCACTAGCTTTCGGAGCTCCGGTCCTTCATCAGGTGAAGATGGAATTATTATCAGTAACTTTACAAAAGTCATAAGCAGTTTGACTCTAATTGTGATTGAAACCAGCCATGTAAATTCATTGAAAGACCCTCTGACCAGCTGTTGAAAACAGAAAATATGTAGGTATAGAGCCAAAATTTGTAGCCTATAGGCTGATGTAGGCTATTTCTATACCAGTATAAATTTTTTCATCTATGTAGGGTAGTGCTCTTTTTGTTGGCCTACTCAATACTTTCTAGGTCATTGTGTTCATTTTTCTTGTCAATTTTCCTTTACATCTACTGCACCTTTCGTCTAGGTGAGTGTGGGTTATTCACTTATAATAACAATTGTGGTGGACCTCCAAGTGGACATGATCCGCATGCTGGTGGTAGCTACAAATGCGACAAAGATTTTTTTATCACTTCGTCTTGCAAGTACCAGTGTTCTGCACATTCTTATGATGCTTATTCGCTTGGCTATTTTGAATGTCATGCGATTTGGGATCCAATCACCGATTCGGTCAATGATGCTGCATGGTTTGGTATCGAGTCATTTTGTATAGGTGAGTGCTTTGCCTGCCAGACAGACAATATGTTGTTTCAAGGATTTTTGCCAGCCCGGTATCTTGTTTTCACAGCAAAAGCTTGCTGGGAAATGACTGGTCTGTCCTCTACCACGATGTCGTGCAACAAGAATCCCATCTTGAACCGGTTTGGAGATACAGCCGGATATCCTTTAGATACAGTCTGCACAGCACCGTGCCCATTAGATTCTTCGATTAACAATCAATTTAAATGTGTATTCGTAGATTCTACAGGTGATGATCCTAACCGTGGGACTAAATGCACCTGGATGTTCGAAGTAAAGAATTGCCCACGTATGTACCAAAAGCTGTTTCATTAATAAACTGAGCAGATCAAATCTAGCCTGTTAGATGAACTACGCACAGGTTTAGAAATGTAGTTGAGGAAAACAAGATCATGAGTAGATGCGGTATTACGAAGCTCACCCGTCGTATTTTTATATGCTGCTCTGTTTACTGTTTGCTTTTTTGCTTAGGATTTTTTATTTTGATTCATGCCTTTAATCTGCATAATGATTATCGTACATTACATTCTAGTTGGTCCAGACATGTAATCTGTTTAGTAATTGCACTCCTGACTCCTTATCTGTTTCAGCGGATCAGTGTCCAGATCCTCATTATTTTGATGAAAATGCGGAATATACATGTGACAATGGCTATGAGTTGGCTTCGTATTGTGCAATCTCCTGCCGACAAGGCTATCAGCAACCATATATTGTGTATCCAATGTGCTCTTATGCTGATGGTGGCACTACGGCTTGGACTCCACCATTACCAAAGTGTGCAGGTAGAGCATACTGAGTAGTTTGAACATCAATAGCTGTAGAGTAGGCCTAGTGCTTTAGATCATTTCGTATCTTGAAAAATTTTACTCTTGGTTAACTATGGGGTGTGTGGTCTTTAAACAACTTTCTACATACGAGTTGTCTCGGAGTGTTGAAATCATGATACCCAACATGCAGTTGCCTGAGGCTTGACAATTCTTCTCACAGCTTACGCTAATACTTGCAACTTTTTTGGGAGTTTTGTGGGGGCTACAGTTTTCACTTACTCAAACTTCGGAAATATTGACTCAAAGCTCATCATCACTTGTAGTAGGAATGATGCACTTATCGGTACTAGTACTTACACTTGTGTAAATCTTGGTAGTAAAGCTGTATGGAGACCTGATGATCCAGAATATTCTGACGATGATATTGCAGAATGTGTAGGTAAGGGTTAATTTGCTTTACGGTGTAATTGGTGGTATTATTTATTTGTGTCAATTTTTATCGGTACCAGTATATATACCTGTTTTCCCAGCTACATCTAAAGTTGTATACTGTCTAAGTGTTCTCAGAAGCTTGATTAGTGATCAGTCCATATGACAGTTTTGGATGAGTAGCCTATTTAGACCAAACTAGGACGGAGGTTCCAGGTTTGCACAAAGTTGTTCGTACAGGGTACAGCCTCAGATTTTGACCTACCTGGTGAAACATTAATTGATGCGGCATATCTGGTAAGGGTAACGCTGAAATGAGAATGATAGATTTAAGTGAACATTGTTTCAAATTTTTTTGTGATGATGTTGGTACCGTACCTCTTTCTTTCCAGCGGCATCTTGCCCAGATATTAGTTTATTCAAGAAGGGTAATCTGGAGAATTGCATGGGGCAAAGTAGGAGGAATCAAGTCGGCAGTTTGTGCAGTTTCTTTTGCCCTGCAGGAACCAAAGCTGACTCAAACCATGACCGGACTATGTTGCTTTGTACACCGAATCCACTATCAAATATTCCTTATGACGGCCGCTGGTCTGTCGTGAATGATCCTTGTTCAAGTAGGTATTGTTACGTTGAAATATTTATTAGGATTGGTGCATTCATTTAAAGGATAAAATTTCATGTGATCTTTCAAAAGCAAACTTCACTGTCATCATTTCAATTACCGGTACTTCATTTGTTACATTTTGTAGGGAAAATCCAGATATTATAATGGTTATATAGCTACCAGTATCATTTTCTATGTGTAATATCTGTATTTCTTGCTAGAGCCGTGTCATACTTTCTATATCAATATCTAAGCAATCAAACAAATAAATATTATACTGCCTAATAATTTCTTTTTGTCTGAACCTCCAAGTTGCTCCGTATATATGATTTATGTATTTTCCAGCTCTGTACTGTCCGACAATTTCCGAAAGCACCTTGCCAAGTAGGTTGCAAATGAAGTGCCTGGGAAATGCTTATGGCTCGAGGTGCTTCTTCTCCTGTGATGATGGTTACGAAATTAATGCTGCTGAAAATTTTATCACCTGTAACGATGTTGGAAATACAGGACAGTGGAGTGGTGGTGTTCCAAGTTGCGTTGCAGCTCAACAGATCAACCCATTTTCTCAAAGAAATCCTGTTTATGTTGGAGTTTTAAACAAGAAGTATCTGATATACAAAGACCGTTTGAATTGGCAAGATGCCTCAAACTTTTGTGAAGGTAGCGTGCGGGTGATTGTTCTTACCACTTTAGTCCTTTTTTAATGAATAATAACTTATTAACAGGTATGTTTGGTACGCTGGCGATGCCAAAATCTGCTGCTGTACATGATTGGTTGTATCAACAAATGTCTAATGTCATCGGTGAACTTCTACCTGCTCCAGGTGATTGCTGATTTAAGAAACTGGATGTACAATTCCTTATCACCACATTTCTCATAGGCTCATGGGTTGGAATGAAGTCTAAATCTAATGGCGGACTTTGGGAATTCGTTGATTCAACACAAGTCAATAACCCTGCGAATTTTGGAGGTGCAAGTCTACTCATTCTATGACAACTGCTTTTAAAATCTCTTACTGTTATTATGGCTATTTCAAGACTTAACGAATGGAGGTAAACTTAAAAGGCATGTGAGAAATGTGACTCATGAAGGGAAATACTGGTTTATTTGGGGATACACGGATTTTTGTACTTACGAGGAATGTGAAGCGCATTGTAACTCAATGTCAGCCACTCTGCCTTACGTTGATTCAGCTGAAGTTAATTCACTATTAGCGACTCAGATTGTGGTAAGAAACTTGAAAATGAATTTTTTGTGATTTTCTGTTAAAGTGTAGATTACGTCTACAGTTATAAATTGAAGCCTGAAATGAACTTGTACAAAACTGACTTGAATAGAACTTGGAACGCTTGGGAGAATTTTAGAGTAGTAGGCCAATATTAGACTCAACAAAGATTCTCAGTTCACATTACCTTCCATTTATATAACTTGAATGTGTTAAAATGCATCACAGGAACTTTACAATGAGTTTGTCAATCTGGGATATGTTTTAAATAAGCCTTATGAATACGGAAAATACTATATGAACGCTAAAGCTAGTAGTATGGATAACTATGTCCGGGGTGATGGAAAGAAGCTCTATATGTATCGTCACTGGTATAGTAAGAATGGTATTGCACAACCCACTAAAAGCTCGGCTTTCGCGGGTAAGATGAAGGCTCTTCGAGGTTTGTTTTGAAATCATATAATATGAAATCCTTTTAGATTATGAAAATTGGGATGAGTCAGAGTCAGAACCTAATGGATATGCAAGTGGCGAAAGATGTGTTACGTTGAATGAAAAAGGCAAATGGAGCGATAGTTTTTGCCATGCAAAGTTGTCTCTTATTTGCGAAAGTAAGCCTTTGAGCATTTTCCTATGCGGCTTATTAATCTGACCAATGTGATGGACCTGTAACTTACAACAAAATGTAACGTGATATTCTCCCGCTTCATATTGTGCCGGAAAATTGGAGGCACAGCTGCATTAACATATCTAGACTCCAGTTTATTCTGTCGTGACATCACCCAGTCGACAACGAGATGCTAAAGTGAGTCCTTGCTTTTCCAAGCCATCGTCGCACATTCCAACTCACCCTTCAATGCTATATATATATATATGCAATTATTGTGTATTTCTATTGAAGCTGGAGTACATCAATTTGAAAAATGGCTGTCCAGTGGTACGCCAGACTCTGAGCCTAACAATCTTGCTGCTATGGAGAATTGTGGTGCAATTCTTAACGAAGTCAGGATGTGGAACGATTTCGATTGTAATTTGAAACTTCCTTTCATTTGTGAAGTCGGTAGGTTTGGTGGAAATGTCTCATTGTCCATCTCGCCCTGTGCCTGAATCGTCTGTTCTGTTCTCTGTGTCAGATGTCTATTGTCCAAGGATACCGAGGGAAACATTTTCCATCCAAACTACTGTAAACTGTGAAATATCCTCTTCTACTGGCAATCCACAATGTCACTTTCAATGTACCGATGCCTTCAAAGTGATGCCTGCTACTGCTTCTACTGTTGTTTGTGAAGACAGTGACGGAGATCGAAATGGTGAATGGGTCCCCTCATTTCCCAATTGTATTGGTATGAAAATACTTCTGAAACAATAAATTATTTGGATAAGTTCCATTGATATCTTAATTTCCTTATAGCTGTCAGGTGCCCTTCCCTTACTAGCATCCTGAATTACATTACATATGCTGTCTGCTCAAACCAATATTTTATCGACTCTATCTGTACCATTCATTGTAAAAAAGGAGCCGTAATGCCTCCTGGCAGTAATACTCAAGTCAAGTGTGTTGATCCTGATTCGGATGCAATTGGTAATTGGGATACGACGCCTCCATCTTGCAACGGTTGGTAGCAAAGGTATTGGCAGTATTTTAAGATGAGTTTTAAATTGTCGTGACGTCATTATTATAGGATTGAAATGCACACCTTTTGATCCCCTTGATTACGACTCGTATACTTCGTTTGCATGCACATCTGGAGCTGATGATAATTCTAAATGTGTATTTGCATGCAATAAACCTCGTGTCATTGATGGAGCAACAAATATTCATACATGTGCTGACACTGACAGTGATGGTGATGTTGAATGGAGTGCGGAACCAAAGAACTGTGTTAGTGAGTTTGTTTACAAGTGGTAATACAGGTAGTCATTGACTTTTATCTGGCGTCTGTTAATAAAGTCTAGCAACCAAACTCTCAGTTTTGGCTTAAGAACAAGGTAGTGAATGGCAGTAAAATTACTTAACAATGTTATCTCAAAATATTTCAAGGTAATAACCATACATAAAACTGTTATCGCAGGCGGTATTCCCTGCAATATAACTAATATATCTTTTTTAATTTTTCGTTGATTTTACACTACACTGGTATTAACGAGGTATCTCTGTCTTTCAAGGTTTGGTATTTCGGTACCTAATTCCAAAGCTCATGCCCAAAATAAATTTGTCCTGGAAGATGCTACATACAAGCATCGGAAAGATTTTTGATTGATTTATTGTATTTCAGTGATGACCAGTGTGTGTTATGCTGTAAAGACTATTCAGTGTTTAAACGAACGGTATACAGTAAAAGGATGCATACCCAGTGGTACTGGTGATCCGTTTCGACTGTCATCGGCAGAAATTGCTCCGTTACTCACCAAATCTAAATAGTGAGAATGATTATTATGTCTATTCTCACTATTTCTAGTTTTAGTATATTACGACTGGAGAAAGCTAGATATCTTGATAATTCGAGTGGATCATGGGATTAAACAATGGTCTTAGTGTCTCTCAGTTACATAACTTTATAGTCTTTTTCAATTTTTATCGATATAAATTAATATGGACACCAGCATAAAATTCCTTCGATGAATGCCAAATAGTCCTTTTTGCTTTGATAAAACAAATGCATTCTTCAACAACTGCACAATTATCAATTCTGCGATTGTTTTTAGTACATTGGATATTTACTACAGTAGTTATGCAACAGGTGCTGACAATGGTGACAGGGATGCTCAAATGAAATGCTATGGATTAGGTAATGAACTGTCATATAATAGCCTACGTTATCTGTTTTATAGTTTCTGGTGCTTTTTGCACTAGTGAAGCATTCAGGTTTTTCAAATCTTTAAATGGTATCCATTCGCTAACAATTTAGGATTTTTCAGATGTTTCTTTAATTGTTTTAGAATATCCATTTGGATGTGTAAGTTTCAAAGGACCTCACACAAGGGACTGTTTACTTAACTTGTGGACAGCAACATCACAGTGTTATACCAGCGGCACTGCATATCCTCCGAAACTGTCCGATGCAGATTATGATGCCTTGAAAATGAATAATTTATGGTGAGCAACATTTTTGAACATCTTTTCATTATGTCTGATGTTGTCCTCTGTGGCCTGATAGTCCGCTTGCTACTATAGTGATATATATATATATATATATATATAACTCTAATAATACTTATGATTAAGTTTAAATGCCAATTGAATTGCTCAGGACAATCAAAACGGTTTTCGAGCTTACATACGACATTGCTAGTGAGGGTGATGCAAACCATCAACTAAAGTGTTTTGGAATGGGTTTGTTTGCTATGGTTTTCAATGTTACCTGGTCAGGTTCACCACTGTTGATTTTTTTAGTGTTCCCACAAGCCTGCGATAATTTCAACGGTCCATATTCGTTGGAATGTCTAAAGTCGATTTGGAGCATTGTTGGATGCAGTGAGGACGGCGCAAATTACCCGCCCAAGTTATCTGCCTCCGAACGCGCTCGCATTGATGGACTTAGCTTGATGTTTGTAACTTCGCTGACATTTACATATCCTGTTACCTACGCAACATTGTTTTGTACAGTCAGGTGATGGAGGAAATGCAACCAACTACAGAGGACACTTCCGCTCAAGTTAATTGTTATGGAATCAGTAATACAATTTCTTCCCAATCTGTTAAAAAGCATTTTCTGTGTATTTTTATATACCGTACTTATTATCAAAGGTTTCCCACGCAATTGTGAGGAATTCGATGGTCCGCACACCATGGATTGCTTAATTTCTGCATGGACGACAGCAACTTGCATATCAGAAGGGGACAAATATCCAACCAAGCTGTCAGCTATAGAGGCCAGAGCTGTCAATGCATTGAATATAAAGTATGGGTTGATCTTCTATAATATGGCATGTGCTTCTTTTTATGGTCCACTTTTTGACAGGCAGATGTCAGAATCTTTCCATGCAACATCGGCCGCTGCAGCCAGTGGAAGCCGAGTCAGTCAATTCGATTGCTATGGCTTGGGTAAGACCAATGAGTAATCATGTGGCCATAATTGTTGGTGACATCATTCAGGTGCTCTCTCTCCAATTCGTCAGCCTATGCGCAGTTCGTCTGTGTTGTTCGTCGTTCAGTACGGGTCCTAAACTAAGGCGAATTAAGAGGTTGTAGGCATAATCTGAATCCAGCATAAGACCTTTGTTGCATTGCCGCCCAGCATCCACCGTGGATGCTGGACGTATGGCTAACTGAACATACATGATTGACGTAGTTCTTGATTTCAGAGTTTCCAGATAACTGTATAAAATATATGGGACCATTAACAATTGAATGCTTGACCAGCATGTGGAATCTTTCACCGTGTATATCTGAAGGACATGGACACCCGAAAACTTTAGGCGCGATTGAATATGGATTGATGTCTGGCAAAAATTTGAGGTATTGTACAATGATATGTTCATGCCATGCTTTCCACAAGTAAGCTGGCTTAATATTGTCTTGTTTTAGGCAAGTCATAAAAGCCTTTGATGACATAGCCGCAGATGCCGATCAGAATGAAGTTGATAAACAAAGGAGTTGCTACGGACTTCGTAAGATGTTGTTTGTAGTAATGTTGTGGCACCATTGTTCTAATACTTGATCCGTTCAGAGTATCCTTCTGGATGTGATACTTACAGAGGACCGTACTCGGTTGCTTGTCTGTCGGAAATATGGCGATCTGCCAGGTGTGTTCCCGAAGGAACAGAATATCCATCAAAACTGCCCTCTAGCACCGTGAGTGGATTCACAGGAATGGGCCTGAGGTTTGTAACAATAACTTGATAGAGTCTGCTCCCATCCTGTATCTGATGTTGTACATTATTTGGTCGTTTCTCGACCTGCTGTTATTTCATGTAGAAATTTATTTTGGGGACATAATAATGTGAGTCAGCTATGATGTCTCGATTAGACTTTCAAACATGCACTGTGTTAAAGTTTTAGGTATGCTTTGTGACCATGTTTCGCTGTGTTTGCTTTCCCTTCTCTAGTTTGTAATTAATTTACTGTTTCAAATAGTTATTCTTCCGGTAATCATTCAGGCCTCTCATTGATCAGTTTAAGAATTCAATGCAGTCTGCCGACAACAGTGATGCATCTCATCAGATGAAATGCTTTGGAATGCGTTAGTACTCATTATGGCGTGATAGTATTGGCGCTTCATTAAATATGTTCTTTTTTTAGAGTATCCATATTTTTGCACAAATTACTACGGTCCGCATTCAGTGGAATGCTTGAAGTCAATATGGGATTCAGTGGAATGTTCTCCTGAAGGCACGAAATATCCTCCTAAGCTATCGTCTAGCGAGCATGAGCAAATCAATAAATTGAATTTGAGGTGAATGCTTTTTAGTCATAAAAATTAGCTAAGTGTCAATTTTTTTTATATGCAGACAAGTGATTAGTGAAAGTACTTTGATCAAGCAACAGGCAGACAATCGTGATCCAGACCGTCAGCTTGAATGCTTCGGAATCGGTAAAAAGATGCCTTAATGCTTCGAGGCCAGTTTCATTTCTACTTTGGCATCATCCTTATTGTTTTAGTCTTTCCTCTTGAGTGTGTAAAATACAATGGTCCTCACCCCATGGAATGCTTGGTGTCATTGTGGACATCTGCTACATGCATTCCGGAAGGTTATGGATATCCTGAAAAACTGTCTACCAGTCGTTTGAGCGAGATAAACACATGGAATCTGAGGTGGGAAAATATCCTCACATCGCCAAATTTCTCTATATTTCTTATACCTGTATTTCGTATTTCAGAAAAATCTCTGCATCTTTTATTGCAACTGCAGCCTCTGCTAACAATGGAAATGCGATAAACCAAACTTCTTGTTTTGGAATGGGTATGACCCTTCCGTTGAATAAATATTGATAAAGATGTATTAAATTAGTAATACATGGCAGAATATCCAATACCTTGTGTGACGTTTTATGGTCCCCATGGAATTCGATGCCTTGAGGCAATATGGATCGAAGCAAAATGCACTGTGAATGGATTGTCATACCCGCCAAAGCTTCCTTACACTAAACTGGAACAGCTTTATTCTTGGAACCTGAGGTAGTAACATGATATCGATAGAGTGTTGAACTGAGGATGTTACGTTTATAATGTTTTTACAGACGGATTCTTAATGAATTTGTTGACCTTAGATTATCAGCAGATTCGGGGGATAAGGACGCGCAAATGCAATGCTTTGCTTTTAGTGAGATTTAATTTTTGATTGACCAGTTGGTCAACGATCATCTATTTTGCTTATAAAATATTTTGTTGCAAATTTCTAGAATACCCAACTGGTTGCGATACTTATTACGGACCATACTCTGTGGAGTGTCTAAATAAGTTATGGGTAATGTTTCTGTGTGCTCCTGAAGGTGATGGATATCCATCCAAACTGAACGCTAGTGCTATAGACTCGTTTACTGGAAGAGGTATAAGGTGAGTGCCAATTGTAAATCGCATCAGTTGTGAAATAATTTCATGAGTTGCAAGGTACCTTACCTATTGATTTAATTTGTAGTGGTGTATTTATCAAAATATAATTAGGGTTGCATTTTATCAGAATAGCATTTATTTATATTTGAATTAATACAGAAGATATTTATATTTGTTCGATCGTAATCATTGTCCTTTCTTTTATACTTCTTTGTCGAGTGACCATGCTGGTTTAGAAGCTACGTGCCATTTGATTTAGCTCACCCCCTACTGTATTTTTGTACAGTCACTGAATTCTCGGATTGAGCTTACAACGAAATATCAGTTCAAAAATTTGTGACAAGTAGTAGAGTTATCACTCGACAAGGTGGTTGTTAGAAGTTAACTTTCTGCCCAAATTTTCAGCATCTTGGTATGCTATGATTTTCACCGACATACGTTCGCCTCACAGTATATTGTATTATTGTATTGTCCCCATTTTAGGCCAATCTTCAACGATATTGGTAGATCAGTGAGAAGTGCTCATAAAGGTGATACATCTCAACAGAAACATTGCTACGGAATTGGTATATCTCTTTTTACTTCTAATTATGCAATTGCTTCAATGCCTTGTTAATTTTAAAGTCTTTCCTGATGGCTGTGTGGCATATAAGGGACCTCATCCCACAGAGTGTTTAATATCTATATGGAAGTCTGTAAATTGCAGTGAAGAAGGGACGCAATATCCGCCGAAGATGTCCGATGTTCTACGTGGACATTTTAACACACGTAGTATATGGTATTTGCCAGTGATTTTATTGAGAAACTGTGATGTAATGGAACGCTAATTGTCCAGGAGAATGGTCAATTGGATGACTGATGTTAGGACATGGGCGGATAAAGGAGATGCATCGGACCAAATGCGATGCTTTGGATTGAGTATGGAGATCGTCTTGAGTCTTCTTATTGTTTATCCTCGTATAATTTATTATTTTATTTCATAGTTTACCCTGAAGGTTGTACGGAATTCTATGGTCCCCATTCTTTGGATTGTTTGGTTGCATCATGGTTAAATGCAACTTGTCTTCCTGAAGGATATAAATATCCAAGAAAGTTGTCTACCGCTCGTTTGAGTGAACTTGAGACATGGAATTTAAGGTACTGGTACTGTGAGCATTTTATATCAGAAAGATGTTTTTGTGTTGTTGCAACAATATTTCAGGGAGTTAAAAACATTTTTTGATGGTATTGCCGAATCTGCTGATGATGGGAGTGTTGTTAATCAAATGTACTGCTTTGGAATTGGTGAGCTCGATTGGTTTTTCTTTAATTTCGTCATGCTTTTCTGTGATGAATGTCGATGGCAGAGTATCCCGTTCATTGCACAAAGTACTATGGTCCGCATTCATTGGACTGTCTGGCTACTCTATGGATCCTTGCTCACTGCATTATTGAAGGTGATGGCTATCCAATGAAGTTTTCTAGCGACGAATTAAATCGCTATATTGCAATGGATCTAAGGTATAACCACTTATGTCTCACAAATATTTATTGATTGTTAGTTAACCGTTAAATGCAGACAGATCGCCACTGAATTCAACGATACGAAATCGTCTGCTGATACAGGAAGCATAGCCGATCAACACCGTTGTTTTGGAATGGGTTGGTTGAGTTGGATTGACGTTTCAAATATACTGGTACATGTAATTATGCTATCTAATTTGTTAGAATATCCGTCTGGTTGTGCAAAATATTTTGGGGCACATTCCATTTCTTGTCTTATCTCAATATGGGTCGATGTGAAGTGCATTAGTCAAGGAAGTGGCTACCCAACTAAATTGCCAACTGCTGTTGTCAACTCCTTCACTGGAACAGGTTTGAGGTTGGTATCTCATTGACTGCTTTGAACACCCCATCACTGCTGCCAAGTAGCAGTTACTGAAACATTATTATTGCCACGTTAGTCCTCGTAAATCTAAATTGTCGATGAATGATTTCAAAAGTCTTTACTATATCTGTATACTACAGGCCCATGATAGCAGCTTTAAACAGCTCAGCTACGGCAGCTGACAACGGCAATGTATCACAGCAGTTAAAGTGCTACGGAATGGGTTGGTCGCTTCAATTCAAAACACGTTGGGTTTTTACACTTACAATGTTCTTCAGAGTATCCTAATGAATGCACCAAGTACTATGGTCCTCATTCAACGGGATGTCTAGAGACAATATGGAATGCCAGTAATTGCCTTCCGCAGGGCGATGAATACCCGGCTATACTTTCTGCATCAGAGCATGATCGCATCGATGGAATCAATCTGAGGTAAACCTGCGGCCAAAATGTGAAATTGCATTTTTAGGGATATGTTTTTTTTTTTTTCAGGGAAGTCATTGATGAGACAAATACAACAAGAACAATGTCTGATAATGGTGACTCAGCCAGTCAGCTGGATTGCTTTGGTTTAGGTAAGATAATCTTAAAATTTTGACTCACAATGTAATGTAACAATGTCTATATTCCAGTGTATCCAAAAACTGTACAAATTATTATGGACCTCATTCAGTTAGTTGTCTGGTGTCAATGTGGGCATCTGCAACCTGCCTACCGGAGGGCTCCAAGTTTCCTGAAAAGCTTACTACAGTGCGATTGAATGAACTCAATACTTGGAATATTAGGTGTGTAGTCCTATGCTTAAATGGTGGTGTACAACAGACTGTGTTAAATTTTGACTTAAATGCACAGAGAGATATCTGGATTTTTCAATACAACTGCAGCTTCAGCAAACAGTGGGAATCCAGTCAACCAAACATATTGCTTTGGGATGGGTAAGAACACAACCAAATTGCATATATTAATGATTTCCATTTCAGAGAATATTGTAGGCGAACGTTTTAAGTTCAAACTCAATTCTTATATTGGTTTTCATTAGAATATCCAGCTGATTGTATGAAGTACTATGGTCCCCATTCTGTGGAGTGTCTGGAGACGATGTGGATTAATGTCAATTGCTTGACAGAAGGGACTGCTCACCCAACTAAGTTGACCAGTGCGGAATTAGAACGACTCGATTCTATAAACATCAGGTACGTTTTCATGTATGCTTTCCTTCGAAAGTTTCCAGCAATCTATTTCAGGGAGATCATTGACGAATTTAACGAAACTCGAAGTTCAGCTGATTCGGGTGATACGACTGATCAACTTCTGTGTTTTGGAATGGGTTCGGTTTAAAAAGTCATTTGTCCTATACAGGGATATCTAGATATCTAGATGTCTATATTCCAGAGTATCCGAAAAACTGTACAAATTATTATGGACCTCATTCAGTTAGTTGTCTGGTGTCAATGTGGTCATCTGCAACCTGCTTACCCGAGGGCTCCAAGTTTCCTGAAAAGCTTACTACAGTGCGATTGAATGAACTCAATACTTGGAATATTAGGTGTGTAGTCCTATGCTTAAATGGTGGTGTACAACAGATTGTGTTAAATTTTGACTTCAATGCACAGAGAGATATCTGGATTTTTCAATGCAACTGCGGCTTCAGCAAACAGTGGGAATCCAGTCAACCAAACATATTGCTTTGGGATGGGTAAGAACACAACCAAATTGCATATATTAATGATTTCCATTTCAGAGAATATTGTAGGCGAACGTTTTAAGTTCAAACTCAATTCTTATATTGATTTTCATTAGAATATCCAGCTGATTGTATGAAGTACTATGGTCCCCATTCTGTGGATTGTCTGGAGACGATGTGGATTAATGTCAATTGCCTAACAGAAGGGACTGCTCACCCAACTAAGTTGACCAGTGCAGAATTTGAACGACTCGATTCTATAAACATCAGGTATGTTTTCATGTATGCTTTCCTTCTTTACAAGTTTCCAGCAATCTATTTCAGGGAGATCATTGACGAATTTAACGAAACTCGAAGTTCAGCTGATTTGGGTGATACGACTGATCAACTTCTGTGTTTTGGAATGGGTTCGGTTTAAAAAGTCATTTGTCCTATACAGGGATATCTAGATGTCTATATTCCAGAGTATCCGAAAAACTGTACAAATTATTATGGACCTCATTCAGTTAGTTGTCTGGTGTCAATGTGGTCATCTGCAACCTGCTTACCCGAGGGCTCCAAGTTTCCTGAAAAGCTTACTACAGTGCGATTGAATGAACTCAATACTTGGAATATTAGGTGTGTAGTCCTATGCTTAAATGGTGGTGTACAACAGATTGTGTTAAATTTTGACTTCAATGCACAGAGAGATATCTGGATTTTTCAATGCAACTGCGGCTTCAGCAAACAGTGGGAATCCAGTCAACCAAACATATTGCTTTGGGATGGGTAAGAACACAACCAAATTGCATATATTAATGATTTCCATTTCAGAGAATATTGTAGGCGAACGTTTTAAGTTCAAACTCAATTCTTATATTGATTTTCATTAGAATATCCAGCTGATTGTATGAAGTACTATGGTCCCCATTCTGTGGATTGTCTGGAGACGATGTGGATTAATGTCAATTGCCTAACAGAAGGGACTGCTCACCCAACTAAGTTGACCAGTGCAGAATTAGAACGACTCGATTCTATAAACATCAGGTATGTTTTCATGTATGCTTTCCTTCTTTACAAGTTTCCAGCAATCTATTTCAGGGAGATCATTGACGAATTTAACGAAACTCGAAGTTCAGCTGATTTGGGTGATACGACTGATCAACTTCTGTGTTTTGGAATGGGTTCGGTTTAAAAAGTCATTTGTCCTATACAGGGATATCTAGATATCTAGATGTCTATATTCCAGAGTATCCGAAAAACTGTACAAATTATTATGGACCTCATTCAGTTAGTTGTCTGGTGTCAATGTGGTCATCTGCAACCTGCTTACCCGAGGGCTCCAAGTTTCCCGAAAAGCTTACTACAGTGCGATTTAATGAACTCAATACTTGGAATATTAGGTGTGTAGTCCTATGCTTAAATGGTGGTGTACAACAGATTGTGTTAAATTTTGACTTAAATGCACAGAGAGATATCTGGATTTTTCAATGCAACTGCGGCTTCAGCAAACAGTGGGAATCCAGTCAACCAAACATATTGCTTTGGGATGGGTAAGAACACAACCAAATTGCATATATTAATGATTTCCATTTCAGAGAATATTGTAGGCGAACGTTTTAAGTTCAAACTCAATTCTTATATTGATTTTCATTAGAATATCCAGCTGATTGTATGAAGTACTATGGTCCCCATTCTGTGGATTGTCTGGAGACGATGTGGATTAATGTCAATTGCCTAACAGAAGGGACTGCTCACCCAACTAAGTTGACCAGTGCAGAATTAGAACGACTCGATTCTATAAACATCAGGTATGTTTTCATGTATGCTTTCCTTCTTTACAAGTTTCCAGCAATCTATTTCAGGGAGATCATTGACGAATTTAACGAAACTCGAAGCTCAGCTGATTTGGGTGATACGACTGATCAACTTCTGTGTTTTGGAATGGGTTCGGTTTAAAAAGTCATTTGTCCTATACAGGGATATCTAGATATCTAGATGTCTATATTCCAGTGTATCCGAAAAACTGTACAAATTATTATGGACCTCATTCAGTTAGTTGTCTGGTGTCAATGTGGTCATCTGCAACCTGCTTACCCGAGGGCTCCAAGTTTCCTGAAAAGCTTACTTCCGTGCGATTGAATGAACTCAATACTTGGAATATTAGGTGTGTAGTCCTATGCTTAAATGGTGGTGTACAACAGATTGTGTGAAATTTTGACATAATTGCACAGAGAGATATCTGGATTTTTCAATGCAACTGCGGCTTCAGCAAACAGTGGGAATCCAGTCAACCAAACATATTGCTTTGGGATGGGTAAGAACACAACCAAATTGCATATATTAATGATTTCCATTTCGGAGAATAGTGTAGGCGAACGTTTCAAGTTCAACCTCAATTCTTAAATTGATTTTCATTAGAATATCCAGCTGATTGTATGAAGTACTATGGTCCCCATTCTGTTGAGTGTCTGGAGACGATGTGGATTAATGTCAATTGCTTAATAGAAGGGACTGCTCACCCAACTAAGTTGACCAGTGCGGAATTAGAACGACTCGATTCTATAAACATCAGGTATGTTTTCATGTATGCTTTCCTTCTTTACAAGTTTCCAGCAATCTATTCAGGGAGATCATTGACGAATTTAACGAAACTCGAAGTTCAGCGGATTTGAGTGATACGACTGATCAACTTCTGTGTTTTGGAATGGGTTCGGTTTAAAAAGTCATTTGTCCTATACAGGGATATCTAGATATCTAGATGTCTATATTCCAGAGTATCCGAAAAACTGTACAAATTATTATGGACCTCATTCAGTTAGTTGTCTGGTGTCAATGTGGTCATCTGCAACCTGCTTACCTGAGGGCTCCAAGTTTCCTGAAAAGCTTACTTCAGTGCGATTGAATGAACTCAATACTTGGAATATTAGGTGTGTAGTCCAATGCTTAAATGGTGGTGTACAACAGATTGTGTGAAATTTTGACGTAATTGCACAGAGAGATATCTGGATTTTTCAATGCAACTGCGGCTTCAGCAAACAGTGGGAATCCAGTCAACCAAACATATTGCTTTGGGATGGGTAAGAACACAACCAAATTGCATATATTAATGATTTCCATTTCGGAGAATAGTGTAGGCGAACGTTTCAAGTTCAACCTCAATTCTTAAATTGATTTTCATTAGAATATCCAGCTGATTGTATGAAGTACTATGGTCCCCATTCTGTTGAGTGTCTGGAGACGATGTGGATTAATGTCAATTGCTTAATAGAAGGGACTGCTCACCCAACTAAGTTGACCAGTGCGGAATTAGAACGACTCGATTCTATAAACATCAGGTATGTTTTCATGTATGCTTTCCTTCTTCAAAAGTTTCCAGCAATCTATTTCAGGGAAATCATTGACGAATTTAACGAAACTCGAAGTTCAGCTGATTCGGGTGATACGACTGATCAACTTCTGTGTTTTGGAATAGGTTCGGTTTAAAAAGTCATTTGTCCTATACAGGGATATCTAGATGGTTAAGATATCCCTGGTCCTATATTATCACTTAACGCTGTCTATTGCTGTAGAGTATCCACCCGGATGTTTGACTTATTATGGTCCCCACTCAGAGACATGTTTAATATCAGTATGGAATAATGTACGATGCGTTGAACAAGGCTCTGGATACCCATCGAAGTTGTCGTCTGGAGAAATCAGTTCTTATGCTGGAATGGGATTGAGGTTTTGTATATTACATGGCATTGGTGCCTAATTTTGGAGTTTGCAATAAGATTTTGGTTAAAATATCACCTTATTTCAATTTAGACCTGCAACTGCTCTTTTCAATAGTACGGCATTAGCTGCGGATAATGGAAATGTATCAGCACAATTGATATGCTTTGGAATCAGTTAGTGTTGGTCGTGGTTGCCGCATTCAAGTAGGTTAGCTGATCTTGGTCTGTCTGTTTACAGAATATCCAGATAACTGCACCACTTTTTATGGTCCACATCCAATTGAGTGTCTCGTGACAATGTGGCTAAATGCTAATTGCTTGTCAGATGGGCATAAATATCCTACTAGATTAACAATTGATGAACTGAACGTTTTTGACAGCATGAACTTGGGGTATGATGGTTTTAAGGATAGGTTTCCTTCCGTAGGCCTCAGTCTATGTCAATATCTTTAGGGAAATAATATCGCTGTACAATGAGACATTTAATATGGCAAATGATGGAAATATGACAAAGCAAAAAGAATGCTTTGGGATAGGTATGACTTTTTTGTATTCATCTAAGAGGCTGTTGATGCATTTATATTTTTTAATATGATTAGTGTATCCTGATGGGTGCCTCACATACTCTGGTCCACATCCACTGGAATGTGTTGAAACAATGTGGAACAATTCATTGTGTCTTCATCATGGCCATTTGTATCCGAAAAAACTTGATGCAAGTCAGCAAACTGTTTTAGATGGAATGAATCTCAGGTTTGATAGCGAGACATGTCATATCCGTTCATTGATTAGTCCAAACATATTGTTTGCAAATCTATTTAATCTATACATAGTTGCATTTGCATCTTCCCATCTCATGTCACAACTCTTGCTGTCTTAGAGAGATCCTGGGATATTACGACCGTCTTGCTATGGAAGCTGATAGTGGAATCGAATCAAGTCAGAAAGAATGCTTTGGAATTGGTAAGGAGACACAATTTGTGTATGCGTTTCCATGGTAATTGCAATCATTCTCTAATTTGTCTTTATATTAGCGTATCCTGATAATTGTACTACATACTTTGGTCCAAACTCTGTTCACTGTTATGAAACTATTTGGAGCAGTTTGAATTGTTCTGTTCGGGGCTCAAAGTATCCTGATAATTTGACCCAAGTTGAATTGGAATCGCTTGATGCAAATGACCTGAGGTAGGTTTTTCTGATCGGTAAACTCTTACACTCTTCAATTTCACAATCGAATGATGCTCACAGACAGGTTATTGAAAATTTCACAAATATTATGACATCGGCAAAGGATGGGGATCATGAGATGCAGATGCAGTGCCTTGGTGTCGGTAAGTTTCATTTTTCATACTATACATTGTGGGTTGGTGTTGACCTATTGACGTAGATTCTGAAATCATATCTGCCATTGATCTTTTTCAGTTAACTGTACAAGCTACCACGGGCCTCATTCAACAAATTGCCTGAATACCATATGGAGTCAAGCAACCTGCTTACATCAAGGATATCGGTTTCCTCCCAATCTTACAGAGGGCGACTTGGATTTCGTGAATACCCAGAATCTTGTGTACGGTTTACATGTAGCACATTTTGCTTTGTATAGTAGCCATTTTCGAATTGTCACAGGGAAATTGCCGATGAGTTTGATGCGATGGCACACTCTGCCAATAATGGAAGCGTTTCCGATCAGTTCAATTGTTATGGATTGAGTGAGGAATATTTTGCTTTGCAACCGAGACACATTTTAACCACAGATTTTCCTTTTCTTACAGAGTATCCCGATAACTGCTCTCTGTATTATGGTCCAAACACAATATCTTGTTTAACTTCGATCTGGGAACAGGTGGCCTGTTTGCCACAAGGATCAAAGCATCCGCTTAAAATGGATTCGTCCGAATCTGATGTTTTAAAACAGCGTAACATCAGGTAGGATGTAAGTTTTTGTATAAATCGAAATTATGGGTAATTACTGCATTGCTCGTTAGGCAAATCATCAAGAATTTCACAAATGTCTTTGAACTTGCTTATAATGGAAGTGTGGAAACTCAGATGCAATGTTTTGGTATTGGTAAGTCGTTGATGACACGTTCAACATTGCGCTCTCATTATAAAGATATATGCAAAATTGGAATCTTCTCTTTCAGTGTTTCCTGATAACTGCACACGATATTATGGTCCTCACCCTATAGAATGTTTCGTTACCATTTGGGAATCTGTTGGGTGCATTGAAGAAGGACATAAATTTCCAGAAAATCTGACTAACATTGAAATGTCAATTCTTGATTCTATGAATTTGCGAGAACTAGTAGCCGAGTTTAATCATACCCGTTGGGATGCTAATGCTCCAAATGTGTCGTCACAACTCGATTGCTTTGGAATGAGTAAGTTGTCATTTCATGTCTCAAAATTATTGAGAGATAGAGCGACAACATTTGCAAGATTCTGCAATATTGTTTCAGAATACTACAACAATTGCACCACATACTATGGTCCTCTAGTTCAACTATGTACTGGTACAATTTGGACGGAATCTGGTTGTATAGCGGAAGGGGTTGAATACCCTGGCACTCTTGAGCCATCGGAGCTTGCAACTACATATTCAGATTTAGATCAACGGTAAGCAACATTTTATGTACTCAATATTATAGAAGATTTAGAAGCACGAGTAACTATTTTTATTTCATAAAGAAGATCACCACAGATTTAACGCCCAGCCTTAGTTTATTGAGAATTAGAACATTCACAAGCTTTCGGAGCTCCACTCAATCAGATGAAATATTTTTATTTCAGAATTCATTCATTTATTTTTAAAATGCATATGCCACAATGCATTACAACTGCTTATCCAAACTCTACACACTGCTTTTCTATAGTAGAATCGTATGAGATAATCTAGATTGTCTTATTTCGTATGGTCAAGCCATGACCTCAGTGCTCAGCATACTAGGCCTAATCTGTTTTCAAAACTTGATTCATACCTGTACATAAGGCATATTTGAGTATGGGCTGGTTTCCATATCATAAATTTGTTCATACTGATTTCTAAGCTACAGAATTAGAAAGCAAGATGAAAGACCTTGTCATATTATACACCTGCCGTATTTCTCATTGTTAATTTTTTTTTAAGAAACACTCGTGATAAAATCATTTCGAATTATGTGCAGCCTGCCAATAATGGCGATGACGACGCCCAGGTTTCATGCTATGGACGGGGTGAGCAGGACATGGAGCATAGGCAATTTACATAAGTATGAGTGGGTTGTGTTTGCAGAATTTCCTGACAATTGCACCAAGTTTTTTGGACCAAACAACATCAGCTGCTACTCAACAATATTTCTTGAGATTGAATGTGTGCCTGAAGGATATAAGGAACCAAAAAATTTGTCCACTGCCGCAATTGAAGAGCTGGATGATACGAATTTGTGGTGTGTGACACAGCATCGTTGCATTAGATGTAGTCATTGTGATCAATCAATGACATGGTCAATTCTGGGAACAGGACTTTCCTCATTAATTAACTTGCCTTATTTAGGAACATCGTTGACAAAATGAACAAATCCCGCCACGCAGCTGATAACGACAGCCTTTCTGATCAACTCTCTTGTTTCGGAATGAGTATGATGTCACACAAGGAATGAGAGCATCACCATTTACTACTTGTTAATCACAGAGTACTTCAACAATTGTCGAACATTTTATGGACCTCCAACTTTACCATGTCTTGAATCAATTTGGGTTGAAGGAGTGAAATGTGTCCACCAAGGGACCGAGTTCCCTGGGAAAATACCGGAGGCTTCTAGATCACCTATCTACAATCACTTAAACCAGCGGTATGTCTGTGTTCAATTACATGCAGTACATGGAAATTGCCTTTTGCTTGCCTTTCGGCCAACCAGTCCTACTTTTTATAACCACTGACAGGCGTGACAGCACTTTTATACTGCAAATATTTCTTGGCTTATATCTGGATCAGATTTGTCACACTGATATGTGATCTTGACAGTGATTTCCCATGCTAAAATTCTATATAGGAAATTATATATTGCAGAGAAATCTTAACATACATGAAGGGCATCAGAGATGCAGCTACACTTGACAAGGATGCGGATTCCCAGATGCAATGTTACGGAATTAGTCAGTATTGATACAATTTTTCCTGCGATATTCCAACTTATTATTGTTTGATATAGCCCTTCCTGGTGACTGCATGTATCATCCTGTTCTTGCGGACGAATGCTTGTACGTCTTGTGGGTGAACGAAACAAGATGCGTTGAAATGGGAAGGGGTTTTCCACTGACTATGGACTCTGATTGGAAATCGCATTTGTACAGTAATGCCAACTTAAGGAGAGCACTCGAGATTATGGAAGATAATTCAACCGATCAAATGGATTGCTATGGATTTGGTACGGATGGCTTTGGAAATGTCAATTTTCTTTCTACAAAAAATATTGGTGTAGACGTCTCCGCCATTTGGTACAGAGCTTTCATTTAACTATTTGTCAATTTCTATGCAGTGCATTCACTAACAGGACTACCTATATCGTATTTTCCTGTTAGTTAGAGCTTTGTCTTTTCATTTGGTTTATATTTTAGAATTTCCGAAAGTATGCACATATTTTCCACCTCACAATATGACATGTCTAGAACAATTGTTCGCACAGGTATGAGCTTGGCATCTTATTGAATTTTCCTTACGTGCATAATCGTCCCTATTAATTTTAGAGTGGATGTGACTTCGTGAATGGACGTTTTCCTTTTGCTAAGTGGGAGTACTATAACCAAACAAATCTGTGGATTATATATCAAGATTTCATTGCTCTCCGAAATGCTTCACTTATTGAAAACATTGGCGTAGATGCAGAATCGTGTCAAATGCCAGGTCAGTTTGCATCATGCACGAGAAATATCCTAGGTCTTGCATTTTTTGTATGGCAGACTTTGTCAAGATATCCGATGGCGTAAAAATCTATATACATATTGAAAAGAAGAGCTACTTGGATGCAAGGCAATACTGTCTTGACCGGAATTCTCTCATGCTTTTCTCGGTAGGTGCTACCTACCTTATTCTTTCCTCAAATGCATGGTAACATTTAGTGCCATCTTAGATCGAAAGCAGCGACATACAGCAAAAATTGGAGCAAAAGCTCGGAAATGCAAACGAATATTTTGCAACAACGACGTGGTGGCTTGGCCTGGATGACTTGGCTGAGGAGGGTAAATTGACGTGTTTGTTCACTGACCATTTGTACACTACATTGCATTTTTTTTAATACTGCCTAGTTCTTGCTGAGAATCTCCAACAATAAAGGATGCTGATTTGTTTGTTTTTGCTGCTATTGGCTATCCTATTAGATGTAAATTATTTAATATTGAGTGGGGTGTAATTTTAACCTGATCTACTTGAATAAATCGAATGACGTTTGGAAGCTGGGATCTTGTCCAATGAATGTTGATTTTTTTTCCAGGAATCTTTCACTGGGCCAATACTCTAAAGTTTGACATTGTCCATAACTATAGCAACTGGGACGCATCATTCACAATTAATCATGGGATTCGGCACTGCGCCTCATTAGATTCCGAAAACAATTTTATGTGGTCTCTCAACGACTGCAATGAGGAACATTCGTTTCTTTGCATGGATGGTCTGTGGTTTTTTCCGTTCAAATTTTTTCATTGGTGTTATTAACCTATACGTTATCTTTTCAGTTACTTGCAACTATCCTGCTCAGTATATTGTGCCAAATGGTATGCTATCTCCGGTTAATATATTTTATCTTTTGTGAATGAAAACCAACATCCTTTTTTGTAACAGAGGAACCGTGTGAGTCCGCTTGCAGTTCGAGGTACAACTGCTCCAACCAGGAATGTGTTTGTTCGGATTTATTTTTTGGAGAAAATTGTTCCATTGCCAGCGGTGAGGATTGAAACTTTCTTTGAAATCTTATAACTTTTGTATTGAGCTGTCTTTAATTAGGTTACTTTGCGGCGATGGAGATCAAGCGTGGCAATGACACATATTTGTTCTTTGATGTGCAAGTACCATGGCAAGGTGCCTTTGATTACTGTGCAGGTAAAGTTGGATTCATTCTATGCTTACGATCTTATTGTTATCAGAAGAACTGAAATACTTTTCAGCTATATGGGGGGAATTGGCAGCCCCAAAAAGTGCTTATATACATGACTGGATGGTAAAGCAAATGTTGGATGGTAACTTTAGTGTTGGTGATGGTGAGATTTTTATTTTTTGTGAAACAAAGATTGTGGCATGTTTTGTGGCTTGAAACAGGATTGACGAAGTTTTATCAGTGCTTTTATACATGTGAAGTGCCATAGAACATTGGTTGCCTATTGATGCTTGGTATGACAATTTTCAAGACTACAAAATAAGTGCTAATATTCCTTTAATAGTGAGTAAAGGTTCATTAACCTTGTTTGGGTAAATATTTTCATTTGACAGACGTCTGGGTAGGAATGGAAGATAGGAGAAATGAAGGCAACTGGTTATTTGTGGATGGAGATGTTGTCAATCCTCCTCTAATTTTCCAAGGTCAACAGATTTTTCACTTTTGAAAGCGATTTTTTCCAAAGCCTATGCTCTGACCGACACATTCTCATCACAGATATCCTCTCTGACATAGAAACTGGAGCTATTCCTCACTATGCAGTCAATGTTACTTTAGGTGAGCAGATTTGGCTTATCTGGGGTTCAAATTTGCTGTTGGACGCATCCGATGCGAAGACCTTTTGTGAGAGATATAGTGGAACATTGCCAAGTATTACTTCTGAGGAAATAAACTCAGCTTTAGGACAAAAGATTCAGGTAACTTTTAAATGTTGCCAGCCTCATCATGATAGTAACACAATAACTGCTATACTGTACGGATTTTAGAAACTGCATCAAGACTGGATTTTTCATGATGCTGAGCTGCCATCTGATGGCTATGAATTAGGGAAATATTATTTCAATCTTCGTGGTGATCAAAGTGATCTTAAGATCTGGAAGCAGGCGGATGGTCAACGTGTTTTCATCCACGAGGCTTGGTATCGAAGTAGACTTCTACTAGTTCCTGATAGAAATAACTTTGCACGTAGGATGACGTTAATTTCAAGATTTTGCATGGTTTGACTTGACGTTCTTGAATATATTCAGCTTACGCCAACTGGGATTCTGCAACAGATCCAGATGGTGATTTGTCAAGCAATCGACAACATTGTGCTGCTTTAACATATAACATGCGATGGATTGATATTGACTGCAATATGAAGCTACCTGTTATGTGTGAATTTGGTAAATTGTAGCAAAACTTTTAAGAATTCTTTAGAGTGTTCGTTTTTGTTGCCTCTCGCAGGATCATATCCATTTGAAAAATGGCATAAACGTGGCAGTGCAGCGACTGAACCAAACAACGCATGGTGTGATGAAGACTGTGGTGTCATCAATTTAAATGTTGACCCACCCGCATGGAATGATTTACATTGTATAAAAAAGGAACGTTTTATATGCAAAGCAGGTCATATACCTTCTTAGTAATTGCATAATCATATGCAACAATATTCATATTCTTGTTACAGTCCTGCCATCGGGATGTACTTACAATCCCCCGATTAATGATGAATGCTTGAAGATGATTTTTCAAAATGTACGTACGCCCACCTAGTCCGATGAGTTCAATGTCCATGTTTACTTGGTTAGGGATTTACTTTTGATGATGTTTCTTCCTGTTGAAGGGTGGTTGCTCAAAAGAAGGGCATGGTCCTGTGCTAGATATTTCTGTGTTTTCTGACAAAACAGCCGTCGCAGCGGCTCTTCACTTACAAAAGATTACTGACTTTGCAAAGAACGACCCTGGCCATGGACTTTACTCGGAAGCCTGTTTTAAGCCTGGTAATAACATGCACTCATGCATTACTTTATCCTTATGTCTGTATCTTATAGATAACATATAAACTTATTCAGAATATACCAATGTGAATTTTTCTAATGGAAAGGAAACAGAGCTGCTGTTTCATCTGAAACCGATGACTTATGAAGAAGCAGAAATCGTTTGCACAGAAAATGATGCAGTGTTAATCACGGTATTGAAATTTTGTAGCTACAAATTCATCTAATAAATTTACACAAGTCTTCTCTAAGTAGCTGTAGTAGCCATGCCTTCCAATAAATGCACGATGTCTGAATCTTTACGAATTCTCAGATGGACAAAGAAGAGGTTATGGAGTATGTATTGTCAAAAATTGGCAATTCTGCTGAAGACTTGGGATCTAAATTATGGTGGATTGGATTGACCGATCGTGAAGCAGAAGGTGCTGCCCCTTTGAAATTTCTAATGGATGTGCTTTCTGAATGGATTCTATGATTTTGCATTAAGGAATCTTCTATTGGTCCAGTGGTGCACCGTTCGACCCACAGAACACGGCCATTAATAAGTGGCATGATACTGATATGTTTGATAATTATGCGACTGACAACAGTAGGGATTGCGTCGTAATGGATTTCGAGCAAGACTGGGATTGGTTTGAAGAGAATTGCTCTGCAAAGCATTCCTTTGTTTGCATGAAAAGTAAGGGCAACATGCAATATTGTGTACTGCTTGTTACACTTTCTCATGTATTTCTTATTTTTATGACTAAACTCTGATTGGAAAAAGAGTATATTCTATTTACCGTCAGTACATGCTTATCAGCAGTATCGAATGAAATTTCATTCTAGTCATCCACTGTTTCATATTTTCAGAAAACTGTGATTATCCTGTGTCATACGATTACTATCACCGTGATTACTGCGTGTACTTGCAAACTGACCCTGCTCTACAAACAGAACAGAAAAGCATTTATGCTAGCAGTCTGGAGTCGGCTGAAGAAAAGTGCACATTATCTGGAGGGTAATAAATCGATATTTGCTTAGTCGTCCGTTGTAGTTACTCTGTGCGATGAAGAGTCAGCCTGATATTCGATGTCAATTGGTCGTTTGAATTATGTTCTGTCCGAGTGAACCATTTCAAAAGCATTGTTATGATTGTCATTTCTGTTTGTGATATTCCAAACATTTTCAGTGAGCTGCTCCAGGTGAGGGATGAAGTGACTGCAAATTTTCTTCGTGATATTGCCCTAATCAACTCAAGAGGACGTTATCACCATTCTCTTAAGTGAGTTTTGCTACTTGATAAATTTTTCATACATTTTTCTAATTAATTTTGTTACAGGTATTGGATGCCGATTGTAGATAAGCCGGATCCTGATAGAGTTGATCCTAGTGAACGAAATTGGGTTTGGAAAATCAGTGACGAAATATTGAACACCACTATCAACTTTGTGAGAGGTTGTTGATGTTAACGATGAATTGTATGTATTATTATAAAAAATTAAGACTGTTTGAGTATTTTTAGACAGTTTCCGTATTTCTAATGTTCTGGAAGAAGATTTGTCAGATTCAAAGCTGCCGTACAAGGTCCGGTGTATATATGGTGATACCTTCAACCACACGTATGGGATGTCCGATAGATTTCAGCCACATTTCTATGTGAGGAGGTAATATTGCATTCACTCTCTCGTTGCACAGCTGATTAATAGCAACTTAGTGACGTCGTTGGCTCAGATTCGTGGTTGAAAAACACACTCACTTGATTTGTGCTGTCGAAATGGGGTCAGTAACACCGTTATCATCGACTCAGTTACTGTAGATGATTTTTAACATTCATTGAATCTAGATTATTCTGCAGCCTGATACGATCTGTAATGTATTCATGGAATCTATCCTTTTAGTACCTCATGTGAGTTTGCCAATCCAAGCAGCATGAAATGGGTTTGGGTTTCAACATACCACTTGATGCATGTCGCTAGTGGCCGTTGTCTGACTGCGCCTTACTATATTCTGGATGAAACATCTAGTGGTAAGTCCACTGCATTTGTTGTATGTATGAAAAATGTGCATTGATGAATCTGGATCCCAATCACGTCTCGCTCAAAATCATTTTTAGGAATCGGGCCAGGAGTACGTGTTACGCGCTGCAATCTGACCGATCCTTTCCAACATTGGATTTGCAGATCTTCCAATCCATACCACATCAAGCTAAGAAGTCGCAGTTATAATTTTATTTTTGACAAGGCAAATAATTCTATGAAATGCAGAGTCGATGACGGACGGTCTAGATAGAAATAGATAAGAATATGTCAGCACAGATTTAACGAACTGCCTAGTTTAATGTTGTTGCATTTTCAACATACACTCCATGACCTTAATATTTCTACACTCTGCGTCATTTTAGGTAGAACCTTGGGACAGACTACATATGGCAGGGTATTATTACGAAGGATCTTGCAAAATGAGATGGAGGACAGAACCAACATTTAGATATCTATGCGATGAGCGATATCGACCAGGAGGTTTTTGTTATTCATTCGGATTAGTTTCGGTCTGTACAAACTATGTTTTGTGTTATCAGAAAACCTATTCATGGTACAGAAAGGGGGTGAACTTGCGAATGTTGATGCATCTTGTGGTAGCTCCGATACAGATCATGGGAATTACGTTACGGATAATGAAATATCTGGCTCTTGTTTCCTCAAAGGTGCGCCAACAGATCTATATTGTATTATATCTCTACTGTAACTCCTGTCAAAGTCAAATGGATGGCCACACTACTGACAAGTGCAAATCAGGCTATCTTAACATACTTGCGTTATCGTCTACATGAATAAATCACCCACCTATGTGTGTTGTCAGATGTAATCAAATATGTTAATTGAGAGCTCTCAATATCTACCATAAGAATTGTATCGATCAATCTTAAAGTGTCTATACAGAAGCATGATAAGTTAGTTGATTCTTATTTTGCAAGGAAACGATAGCGTCATTCTATCCCTAGTTGTCTAAGAATTCTGATCGCTCAAATGTAAATTTTCAATCCATTCTTGTAATTCAGGTGGGAAATGGGCTGACAAGAATGAAATTTTCGATGGTGTTGATGGAGGATTCGCAGATGGTTGCAAATGCGCAAAAATATCTGATCATCTGGAATATGCGATCATGACCATCCAAGACAAGGGTTGCAAATTGAAACATTATGGAAACGGTGAAATTTATTGCGGTGAAAGCAAACAACCTTCGAAGTTTGCATGGTGTTACCGGTAAAGTGTTGTTCAAAAAAATTATATGCTTGTCTCTAAACGTTGCTAATTTGTCAGAGGCGAGGCTGAGGAAAACAAGTATGGAGAGTTGCAGTTTGCTAAATGGTGTTTGACGTTCTCGTTATTGTCCCCTCGGGATGTCGGATTTGAAGAACGCAGCTGTTACTACCCTCATTATTTTGCTTGTCAACAAAGTGAGTAAATTTATTGAAACCCAACCGATATGCTCATGGCATATTTATTGTTCCCATATGGTGAACTACCGTTGTATTAAGTAATTTTTTCCTGACTAATATACTCTTTCTGTTCACAGAAATCAATGGTACTTGCAGTAAGCCTATCTTACCATCAAATTCAAAAATAATATTCGAAGATTGGAGAGTAGACAGTCGTGGTATACTCATACAATGCTTAAACGGGCATGGTATTGGAGCCGATCCAAGTGTAACTAAAGTTGAAGTATCGTGTCGGGATGATCCTATTCGTGGTCCTATCTGGTCTCAAGACATTCCAACCATATCATGCGAAAGTTAGTCACTGTTTGTGTCATTGCATTGGTATATAATGATTAATATGTCCTGGTCCATTGTTAATTTGGTAGGATTCTCCTGTCCTACACCTCCCAATGTTGAAAATGCTACGTTGCAAACTGCAACACCAACTGGCGGTTTCAAGTATAAAGATGTCATCAAATACGGATGCGACTTTGGTCATGGAATCTCATCTTCGGCTTCCAACAGAAAGATTTCAAGCAAATGCAATGAAACGCAGCACTGGGACCCGCCACCTAACTCATACCGTTGCCTACGTAAGTAGAAGATTCATATTATTCAAGTCAGTTGCTGGTATGAGATCCTTGCTGTGACTGTGAAGCCATCATTTGATGCAAGTTTGTTACACAAGAGCACACAATTCATCTAGGCTGTTTTCTCTAAAGTAGGAAGGTTTGATGTAGATACCCATCTGCACGACAGCCCATTATCCTGTGAGGACAGAAAAATACATATATATATATGCAAAGGTTGCTAATTGCCTGAGATAATATTTTCTAAGAAGATGAATATGACATTTCATAATTTAAATGGCGTCATGTTGATTTTGTGATTGTCATCCAGAATAGTATAAGCAGAAATAGTGGAATATGAGCAAATTCATTCAAGTTATTTGTATCCATGGCTTAAGCACTCATCAATTTAAGTCATGGCGACAAAGATATTAACTCATTGAAGTCAAATGTACACTGCATTGAGTGCACAGCTGAATGCCCTAGAAAATTCTTAATTTATTTCCAGCTGTCACGTGTCAATTTCCACCTCCTGTTCCCAATGCAAAATATACCGCAGAGGTATTCAACTATGGTTCTAAAACTGCTTACGAGTGTTTGGACGGCTTTTGGATTGAACGTGGAGTTCGCAATGTGACAGGATTTGAATGCACTGTTGAAGGTACATGGGAACCCAATCCACTGGGAATCGTTAAATGTGTCGGTATGTGAAAGTTAACATGTTGGCACTTGTTTTTGTAATGTGTCAGTTCCTTTGTTTTAGATCTGCTTTGTCCATTACCCCCTGAACCTTCCCATGGTCATATGATTGTAACAAGCTACAGGTATATTTCATCAGCTATTTTCTGATTGAATGATTTATATCGAAACATATTTCAGATTCAATGCCCAGCTGTTTGTAGAATGTGAGCTTGGATATTCCTATATAGATATCGATAGGACTGTAAAGTGTGACAAATGGGGTAACTGGGATCCAGACCCCACTGAGCCGTGGTGCAAGAGTAAGTGAAGGATATTTGGGTTGGTTGTCGTGTGTTTGACCTTGTTTGTTTTCGTAGATGTCACATGCTCAGAACCAGTCAGTAGCGGCCCAGAAACATCGATGATGGCAGGAAATAAATCGGAATTCTTTTTCTCTGATATAATCGAATATGCTTGTGATAAAGAAGGTGTGAAAAATACATCGATCACTTTATGTACAAAGCCGTTTGTAAAATCTGAACATCTCCAAATTCAGGTCATGAGGTCCGCCAAAGTTTCGTGATAATGAGTGCTGATAGGCAGCAGTGCATTGGAACAGATGAAAGCAATAACGTCATTATGCATAACGATTGTGATTGGCTGGATCACTCGTATACGTGGATATGGGAACGGGATTATCAACTTCGGATGGTTGGGACACGGGTGGGAATTTTAGAGTGATTGCCGTAAAGCCAAAACATACCCAATATGTGATTTCTTTTCAGTCTTGTCTCTCATTGGAGGATACCTCGACTGGTAATCTCAAGGAAAGTGAATCAGTCGATCTTGTAGTCAGACGTTGCAATCCTAATAATATCAAGTATGTCATTTATTGTAGTACTAGCTGGTTTTCCTGGTTTCACTCGGGGGATGCAACATAAGACGTTGTAGCCCAACGCGAAAAATGCGACCTCCATCTAATCGTGGGTGAGAAGCTTCTTTTTTGGGGTGGTTGTTTTTTTGTTTTGTTTTTTGGGGGGTGGTTGGGTTGTGGGTGTTGGGGGGTTGTTGTGTGGGGGTTGTGTTTTTTGGTGGAAATGGTGAGGTGCTTTAGTGAAATCGGTGTATGAAATTTGCTGAGCAACGCTCAATACCCATATTTTGCCAAGCCATGGCCGACTTCAAGACTTTTCTTGCTGGCATCGCACTCGTCCATTGAAAATATTGGTTTTGTCAATTTATTATTCTTTAGACAAAAGTGGTATTGTCCAAATGTTCAAGGTAACAAGCTTCTGCTCACTTTGAAAGACTCAAATCCACCAATATTGATTCGGTAACTTGCTAGTTCCTCTGCATTAGTGCTCTGCAACTAACGCTCGAAATTTTCAAGGCCAAAAATGAATGAAGATGTCGCGATTGCAATTGCTGGATCCCAATTTGCTGACACTTCCAGCAGCTGGTATATTCTGGGGCAAAGTGAATCGGACAATGTCTGCTCTTACATTGGTAGTATACAATACATGTTTGTAGCTTGCAGTTCAAGAGTAACTCCACAAGTTATCTACTCTCCACTTGTACACTCACAAAACGCCAGATTTTTGTGTTTTCATCAGAAGGAGCCCCTATAGCAAGAACCTCATGCACCAGATTCGGATACTGGACTCCTCCGCCCGAGGATATCAACTGCTTTATTGTGAGATGCCCTTCGCCGGTCGACATTGAAGGGACTACTCATCAGCTATGTACGCTTATCCTATTTCCTGAAGTACCGTAGTATATATGTTAACCTCTATTTTGAATACAGCCGGCGAAACAACTGTTTTTGGTTCTGAAGTTGTCTATTCATGTGGTGAAGGGAAGATGATATCACAATCTGCTGTTACACAGAAATTTGTTTGTGATGAGACTGGTAATTGGTATCCTTCACTTGACATAATAGAATGTGTTGGTGAGTACATGAATCTATTTGAATTTGAATTAAAAGAATTCTGTACCGGTACTGTACATTGTATATGTATATACGGCAGATATTGGACATGCTACACATGCTCAATTGCCCAGTACTCATTGCATAGCGTAGTACTGAAAGTTCTAAATTCTGTAATTGTGGCAAATCAGAATTTTTTAGTGAAACCTGTTTTGATTATATCGTTACGGTATATCTTTCAGTGCTAATGTGTCCTCCTCCTCCAATTGTTCCTTATGCCGATGCTGTTGGACTTGACTTCTCGTATGACCATACTGTGCGATACAACTGCGCCATAGGTAAGTGGGAATTGTTTCGACTCTAAACCAGATATATGTAATGCTCCTAGCTGGGAATTTTGCTTAGGGTACTGGATGGAAAGCCTCATTTTTTCGAAGACCACAAAATGCAACAAGGATGCTGAATGGGAGCCGGATCCTTCGCAATTCCTGTGCAAACGTAAGGGATTTTCATGTCCAGTTTTAACTTTGAAATCTTATTGACATTTGATGTGTATAATTTTTTTTCTTATTGTGTAGCTGTAGAATGTGAAAATCCTGGAGATGTTGAACACGCTACCTATGAAGGACAAATATTTATCGGCTATCAAGATGTCATCGGGTTAGTCATATTTTTCAAATATGTTCAACCACACGTGTGGAATCAGCACACACTTTTACTTACACACAGTTTCTTTTTACAACCAAAGCTACATTCTAATACTTTATGTGATGTTTCTTTGAATTTGTACCCTGATTGCTTCCATGATGCTTTGTGTATGCCATGTGGTGAAAATTTGATTGATTTAATATTCTTTTCTAGATATATATGTGATGAAGGGTATTGGTTTAGCCGGGGTGTCATTACTACAACTGTTGTTTGTCAAAAAGATGGCTCTTTCTATCCCCCAGTAAGAAGCATTGTATGCACTGGTAAATCTGCTTGCTTAGGAATTGATTGTGATTACCGGTAGTAATGATCAATGATGATATATTTGTAGCTGCTACTTGTATCGCGCCTAGTTATATTCCTTCTGCCTATCAAACTGATCGCAAGGTATGGAATTATCAGTATCAAATAGGTAAGCCTTCTTAAGATTTCTTCTTGCTCGCCAAGAGTATAGTTACAAAGTTGTTCGTGTTTTAGGGGAGCAGGCTACTTTTAAGTGCTATTCAGGATCATGGATTGAGCCCGGCAAGGTAGCTGTGTCCTTATCTTGTCAAAATGATGGAAACTGGTTGCCTACTCCGAGTTCTATTTCATGCATAGGTATGATCTACTCTAATGTATATTTTGCAATCGTATTTTGATTTGAATTGCATAGAAATTTTGTGCGGCCCGCCGGAGTACGTTCAAAATGGCATAATTCAAGATGGTGGTACATTTGTTGGCGCTTCTCGCTTGGTGAAATGCAACCAAGGATTCTGGATCGATCAAACAAACGAGGTTTCACAGACTTCCATCGTTTGTAGTGTGGAGGATGCCAGATGGAGCCCAGAAGAAGTAAAATGTAAAGGTGAGAATCTACGTCATTTAATTTCTAAAAATATTCTTCTTGTACTCTTGAAAATCTGTTTGATATTTTTCAGTTGCGAGATGCGAAAATATCAGTCCTCCACCCGGATCTCATCATTTGCACGTGCCGTTGTCATTAACATTCAAGGAATCGGTTGTGTTTGAATGTGATAAAGGCCATAGATTGGCCAATTTGGAAGAGGTTGTGACGGTTTTCTCAGTAACCTGTCAGGCAGATGGAAGCTGGAGCCCCAAACCATCCACTTTTCTTTGTGAAAGTGAGTGCAATCTTTCATGGATTTTATCCTCCATATTTATTCCCAAGTTCCTTATCGATAAACTGCAGGAGAAGAATGTGCACGCCAGCGTGTATCGAAATCCAAATTCAGTGTTTGTATCTGAAAAACCTCACTAGAGTAAATACGTTTGAGTGTGTAAAATTGAAATATTTGGAAGACGGAATGCGATATATTAATCGCAATTTTCTCGAAGTCAAAATCTTGACACCTTCAACAGTTGGCCAATCCTTCCACTTCTCAAATATTTTGTTGCCGTGTGACCCGTACGATCTATCCTTCATGATCTGCTTTCAGCAATGCAATGCTACTTTCCGTCAGATGTTCCTCCACATGCTACGGCTAGTGTGTCTCTAGATGCCGTGTTTTACTATGGTGACACAGTCACCGTGGTTTGTGATCACGGTTTCTGGTTCAGCACAGAAGGAGGCAAAAGATTAGTGGATTTTCGATGTGATGATACAGAAAATTTTGATCCGTCGCCAGAGTTTACATATTGCAGCCGTGAGTTTTACAGGATTTTCAGTATTTCTGTTTCATTTTTCTGAATATGTTGTGTTTTCATTACATTTAAAGACGAGTTTCATACTTCAGCCCAGGATGTATTGTGGGAAGCTATAGAATGCAGTATCATCAGACTGTTTCTCTCTTCAACAGTTGCCATAGGGCTGCGGCTCTACCAAATTTCCCTTCCAAACGTCTATGGGTTGATGATATAAGTGCAATATGATAGTTTCAAAAGTATTACCATCGCATGCAAGAGTAGCCAATGCCACCATGCATTGACAATATTTGTGTTTCTTGCGTCCTAGAAATCCAGTGTGAGACTCCTCCTACAATGCCAAATGCATTTTGGACCGGCTCTTTGCTGTATTACAACTCAACCATAGAATACAGATGTGTCACAGGATTTGCATTCTCTGCTGATATGACAATGTCATGGCAATTCAGATGCCTTGACAAGGGAGCTTGGGAACCATCAATTAATGAAGAAGTTGACTGCAGAGGTTGGTATTTGCTCGTGTTTTCCCTTTGGCTGAAGTCTCAACTGTCAAGTCAATTATCTGTCTTTTACAGTTATTTCTTGTGGTCACCCTGGTGAAATAGCACGGGGAATGCTGATAGGAGAAGAGTTCACATATGGAAGAAGTGTGAAATATATTTGTGATCTTGGCACATGGATGGATGAAGGTGTATTTGAATTGGAGACAACATGTTCAGAAAATGGGAAGTGGAACAAACTCCCTACGGATTGCACTGGTAATGTAGCAGTGTTTTTGAAATGTTATTCCATTTTCTGAATCTCTGAACCCATCTTCGCTTGATTAAGTAGTGTTGACGCTCTATATTATTACCATTCTGATCCCTTTTATTTAGATACTGGCTGTCCTGATCCTCGGTTATTGGTATCAAATGCTCAATTTATTGGCGAAGACCGAAGTTATGGAAATTTAGTCACTGTTGCTTGTGATTCAGGATATTACATTAGACCCGGAAAAAACAGTGTTACTATATCTTGTAATGCCAGTGGCAATTGGGATTTGGATTTAGAAGAATTCACTTGTAAAAGTGAGTACCTTGAGTATTTGACTAGCATCCCTAACTAATCTTATCTGTAGAAAAATGGATTTTCAGCACCACTAGGTGGGAATGAACTCATTATTCTCAAACAAACTGTAGTTCCAAAGTGGCTTATACTCTTACTCAGTTGACTTGAGCGCTGTTACAATCATTTCTTTTTTAGATGTTAGATGTCCAACACCAAGCGTTGGTTCCTCTGCGGAGTTAGAGGGCGATGATTTTACGTATGGAGGAACAGTTAGGTACAAATGCAAAGAAGGCTATTACGTATCACGAAACGTAACCTCTGTGGATCTCAAATGTACTGAAAGCGGAAGATGGATTCCAGAACTGAGAATGATCCAGTGCCTTTGTATGCTCAGTGGCGTAAATTGATATTATCATATCATCCATTTTCTTGTTTTTTTTTCTCAGCTTTGGATGCTTTCTCATGTGATACACCAGACAATCTACCTCAAACTGCGTACTACATATCGGAAACGTTTGTCTATTCTACAGTCATTGAAATGAAGTGCTACAGCGGGTATAAACTCGCAAATAAAGACTTGACATTCCCGATTACTTGTACTGCTAAAGGTGAATGGAGCCCTGATCCCGGTGGCATGATGTGCATTGGTAAGTTAAAGTATATATTGCTCTTTATAAAGTTCTAATATAATGATGTTATTGCAGACGTCACCTGCTCACCACCCCAGCCCATGCCTAATGCTCAAATTGTGGGTAATTTCTTCAAGTTTGAGGACACTGTTGAAATGAAGTGTGATCGCTCGCACTTGATATCAATGAGAGAATCTGAAGAGGTAGTAGTGCTTGCATAGTTTATGTTCCGTTGATTGAATCTCATCACAGCAAAGTTCTGAATTTTTTCCGTTTAACAGGATAGTTGGGTACAAATGAATGTACCTTCAATAATTGTAACGTGTGGACCTGATGGAGAATGGATACCTTCTTTCGATAGAATTATGTGTGAAGGTACGTGAATGCGGACTTGCCAAATACAGTCGTGTCACTGATCACTTCCATCTATTTCACAGTGATCCGCTGTCCTGTACCAATAATCACATCTAATGCTTTTTTGGCCAGTTCTCAGTTGGCTAGAAATTTTGCCGACGTGATGTCAATCAAATGTCGCCAAGGATATTTTGTTAAGCCGTACTCGACCTCCATGAGTTTTAAGTGCTCAGCTGATGGAAATTGGCACCCAGATCCAGCTAAAATGTATTGCACAGGTAAGATCTACTTCCAAAGTGCGCTCAAGGTTGTGTGACTACTTACCGGCTAACTGTTTCAGGTGTGCAGTGCGACTTCCCTAAGCAGCCTGCCCACAGCTCAACGTTTGGATTGGCTACTTCATACAATTCTACCATGACTTTCGAATGCAATGAAGGTTATCATTTTTTCGACGGTGGCACTAGTGCTTTGTATGTAAAGAAGATAACTGTGAGATGCAACGAGAATGGACAATGGACAAACAGTGATGCTTACATATCAGACTGCGAAAGTAACGATCTGGAATACCTGTAGCTTTATTCGACTCATTGGCGTGTATTATACATTGATCGCATCAACGAGTAATGCACTGTGTGTACTGGCCATTCTAGTGTATATGTTAGAATTTCGTTTGTAAGATTGCTTACATCCCCTTGATGTCAAATTACTTTTGCATTACAAGTATCTTCTTTCACACGATCTGCTACTATTAATGACTTATTCTTTTTTTTATCTTAGAGATTACATGCAATGATCCTGGTTTTGTCACACACTCCTTCAGATACCCTTTTACTGTGAAAACATACGACTTTGAGACAACCATCACTTATCAATGCAAACCAGGTTTGCTTTCCTCTTACCTTATTTCAATCTGTTGATAGCTGCTTATAAATGATATATATAGAATATGATTCCTTATTGTTGCCATTTTGTTCCTTTTTACAGACAAATGGTTTGATCGTGGAATATTTAACAAGACAATATATTGTTCTGATAACACTAAATGGTTGCCTGGGAACGCATCTGATCTGCCTCAATGCATAGGTAACTAGACAGGAAATTGTGTAGCCATGTAATATTCGAAAGAATCAATTGCTGATGTGTTTAGATGTCACTTGTTTGCAACCAAATCGGATTGTAAATGGTTTTTATACTGATCTTACAAAGCGCGCTTCATTTGCTGTTGGCGGTAGCCTGGTGGCTTTCTGCAATGATGGGTTCAAATTTTCTGAGCCTCCATCATCTGGAGAAAGATTCTTCATTATGGAATGTCAAGCAAACGGAACATGGTTGGGAGCTTCTCCTGATGGTTTCAAATGTATAAGTGAGCACATGAATTTTCATACATGTAAGTAAATGATGTATTTTCAACCTACTGCTGCACATTTCAGAGAAAGACTGCAAACTACCGCCCTCCATTAACCTTGCTACATATGTTCTCATGGATCAGTCGACAACAGCCAATGCCAAAGTTATGTATGGATGCAATGAAGGTTTCAAACTGAACACCACCAGTCTGGTGCTCAACAAAACTCACTTTGTAACAACATGTTCATCTCATGAGACTTGGTTTCCTGATCCGAGGATGTATTCTTGTCAAAGTATGACGTTATACTTTCTATGACTTTTATAATTTAAATCTGTTCCTTTTTTCAGTTGTGACTTGCTTGGAGCCACCAAATCAGATTCCCAATGGCGTTTTGCACGGCGATAATTATGAATTCGGGAGCTTAATTACTTATCAATGCAACCTTGGATTCACATTTCCGGGATCGGGAAATGTCTTTGACTCGTTCACTTTGAAATGTCAGACGGATGGTGAATGGAACAGAAACATTAGAACATTACGTTGCTCAAGTAGGACATCTTTTACCAATCGTATCTGTTCTAGTGTCAATTCACTCTCTCCATTTTTAGAAATAAGCTGTAGTGTTCCGTACACTCCCGAAAATGCATCTGTGTCATATACGTCAAGGAAATTTGGGTCGACTGGTACGGTTACTTGCAACCAAGGTTACGTCTTAGATCAAACGGTTAAACCATATCACGTCGTTGAGACCATCAAATGTTCACACACAGGAGAATGGTCGCCGGATTTGATGAAACTGACATGCTCTCGTATGAGTTTTTTTTACATAAGCCTGCTTTCTACAGTGTGTGATGTTCTTGATGCTTTCTAGCATTCAATTGTGGAGATTCAGGCCAGATTGCCTATGCTCAGCTTGAAATCAAGTCTACGTTTCTGCATGGGGTAGCGAAATATGCATGTTATAAAGGTAAGATCAAATCCACACATATAGTGTGTGTCAGGCATATAGTTCAATTTTCGATATTATTTACCATGTTCCAGGTTATGTTGTCGATATGGGAAATGGTGGTTTTGTTGCAACTCTGCCTCCGATAACACAAATTTCTTTAATCTGCTCAAATAATCTCACGTGGACGCCACTGCCAGATACAGTGAAATGCACAAGTACGTCAGTTTTATAATCTCATGATATCTCTTGTATACAGACATCTCTATTATGTCTTTCAGAAATACAATGCTGGATGCCAGCAGCGCCACCACGTGGCTATATATCAGGTGGTACGTACATGTACAACAAGCAGACGTTTTTCTATTTGGATAGAGCCATTGCTAGTTGTGCAATGGGATATATATTGACCGGAAATCGATTGTTAGATAGTGCTTATTGTGATCTGAACGGTCAATGGAGTAAAGTTCTATCAGAAAATATATGTGTTCGTAAGTACATTGTCAATTTCTTCGCATCATAATTATCTCTGCTATTGAATATTCTCTTCTCAGCTGTTGTTTGCCCTGAGCCATCCCTCTTATCAGGATCATATCGATTTTGGAGTGGGAGATTGCGCTATGGTACAACAGTGACTTATAAATGTTATCCGGGATATTATTTTCAACCTGGATTAATCGAAATAACGACTCGGTGCTCAGAAGATGCTTCATGGCAACCTACACCAAATTTTAAATGCACTGGTTGGTGACAATTTATCAAATATGGTATTTGTGCAAAAAATATGAAATCTCGATAGCTTTGAAGTACAGGTGCCACACATATAAGGACTAGCGTGTCACGGGTGACAGCTCCCGCTAATTTAAAATCTGTGATTCGTGCTTGTAACATACCTGAAGCCTTTATCTGACTACCTGACTTTTTCATAAATGGTAAATCGTGTTGTGATTTAGAGGTCAAGTGTGATGTGCCGACAAGCCAAATGAATGCTAAGATGGTGTATTTATCCGGAAACGGAAATGTAACTGTCAGAGCAATGGTCGAATATCAATGCCTTCCTGGATTTTGGATATCGAAGGAACGGGGAGCCAAAGGAGAATGGATTACAGATACTGATGTACTGCAAGGTCGTTCGAAGAATGGTGCTGTTATAACTTGTTCAAATTCTGGCAAATGGGATCCTTTGCCAACAAATATTCGATGCACAGGTACTGTTAATCTAATATTCATTGCTGCTGTTTCTGACAACTAAAATATAATGCTTTTCCTTTAGAAATGAATTTGGGCTCAAGTATGAAAGATCTCTTTGGTGACTTTGAGTATTACTTAGACGTGCGGCAAGTAGCTGTCGGAAGGTCTATTGATTATCCGAATGTTGATGCAGATCGATCACAGCTAACCGCACGGAGTGAAATCGGTTCACATTGCAAACAAACTGAGGTTGAAGTTATGTAATATGTGTGATGATGTCATCTTATTCATGCTCTACTGTTACAGGCGATTGTAATTCAAGATTACGGGAAATGGCTTATGCCATCATCTGTGGAAATGGTATCGACTGACCTTCACTCTGCTTTTGAGGAAACTACGGGAGATACATTCAATCTTATGAATATGTTTGATAATGACCAAGACACCTATTGGATGCCTATAGAGGTTATAAACTTGATGGCTTTACTAGAGTGTTTACAGACTATGACAAACTATCTAATGTATTTGATTGTAGAAACCGGACTCAGATTATCATTTGATTAATTGGAAAGGCTGGATTGTTGAATGGACTTTGGACAATATATATGCCATCTCAAGCATTCAACTTTACACCTCAAGAAATCATGCTAATGACGTTAAGGTTTGAAATTGCTGCAGGCCAAGTATATTTGTACTGAATAGATTAAAACATTGTGGTGACTTGTTGTTCAGATTTTTCAATTGGAGTTCTCCTTTGACAAAAGGTCGTGGATGACAGCTGGACCCTACCTCGCAAGCATTGGAAGTCAATCGATAAATTTCTTTTACGGTTTTGAGCCTGCACAAGTCAGGTATACCTTACACAAAAATGTGCATCCTGCTGCCATTAATAAATAGACTACAGAAAGCATAACCTACTACGTTGTCATGCATTGCATAGGTCTACGTTCTCATGGTGCATGAACATAGATTCATGACTTTGATTGCATTCAGATTTGTGCGTTTAAATATAACTGCTACGTCTATGATGGAGCCGCCAATTGTGACGAAATTCTCTGTTTACGGATCCGAAATTAACTGTGTATCTGTCACTGCTGACCTGTCCGCTTCAACATTGATTAACATATTTATAACTGCCGTCGGTATTTTCTTCCTGTCATTGCTGTTGAAGGCTTGCAACATGGATGTGAAAGACAGATGGAGGGTAAGTCACTGCTGTATTTTAATCAATTACCTACTGAAATATATTTTATCTCAAGAGATATATATTGTTCATCCCTGGTGGATCTGAGAACCATTATCCAACAAAGGTATCTCAGACATTTGAAATCTCCATTACGACGGCCAAGAGAGACAAACGACAAGATGTTGATTTATTGGTGCGACTTGTTGGAACCTGGATAGAAGATCCGATCACAGTGGTGTGGTTACAACTTCGTTATGAAGGAATATTTAGGTAATTGACTCGCTTTTTGATGTTTTCACACTTTCCGAATCATTGACCTTTGGAGTTGTATCAGTATTAGTAGTAGATACTAGGTAGTATATACATCTTCATCTAGCATATGGGTTGTACTCAATGCCCTTCCATCTTCATCCCTCGCTATAGCATTGGCTGAAGCCTGACTAAGTACATTACAGGCCAAGCGCCCATCTGGTTAGCCAGTTAAGAATTGTACCTAGATCTCTCATGTTGGTGGTTGCAGAGTAATCCATAATGTATCAATATGGGGGGATTTATCTCATTGCCTGATGAGACTAACAGTGTGATTATTGTGTAGCGCAACAAACCCTGCAGATATTTATTCCTCGTGTTTGGTACCGTCGTCTATGTCAAGAAAATATTGATGTAAAAATATTCTAGGTCTGGATTTACTGATACTATTGCCATAACTTATCCTGCCAGCATTGGAGAAGTGGAACACATTGAAATGCTCACAGTCCCAAGGTCTAGCGATGGAAATCAAGTATGCACTGATGGAGCAGTGCACAATCTTGCAAATAGATCTGAGTCATGTGGCGATGTTACAAGCAAAGAATCTGTATCATCAGTTAAATCCTGGCCAAAAATTCAATCGATCTCGAAAATGTTGCGACTGCCAAGAAGAGAGACATTCTTGGATAAATTATCACAAAAGATCCGCCCGAAAGATGATTTTGGTTTATTTCTTAGCAATATAACTGTCCGTGATGTCGCAACGAAGAAGAAAAAGGGTTGGTTCCCTGTTATGAAAGGTGTTAACAGTGAGAAAGTTTTCAGTAAACAGCCTGCAAAGTTTTATCTAACCGACCTGGATTGTGTTCGCAAAAATGTGTGGAAAAAGATTTACGATGTCATTCCTTTTTCATTTGTTTTCGGCTGCTCGCATTCAGTAATCCTAAGTTTGACAAGAATGGAAAAAGCTTGCTACTCGGTGTTAGCAGTTTATTTCAACATTATGGTTGAATCCTTTTTCCATGGGTTATCTGATCCTGTCCTAAACTTTCACTCGGAAATGTCAGGACCTTCGTTGAGCATATTTTATGATTATTTGTCATGGCAACGATGTCTAACGCTTTCGACATCGATAGTACTTGTGGTGATGCTCAATGTAGTCGGACAAAAGTTGACAAAGTCATGGAAGCGAAGAGTGGAAGATCCAGTGAGTTACTGGCAAGGAAGGCATCCTATATATGCATGCTGGAAAACGTTCACATCTTGCTTGAAACGTTGCATTGCTTCAAAGCGGACAAAATCGTCAGTTGACAGTTTACTCGCATCTAACAACAAGTTTTCGGAGTCCACTACAACAAGTTTTCAAGGGGTATGATCTATTTTTCTGTATTAGTTTTGCTTGTTACCATACCGTTGTAAGCACAGATAGATATAGACAAGATATTCAGACGTGTTGAATGCATAAAATCATTTGGTAAAGTTAATTTCTGTAGCATTTAGCTCTTTGTGGTGATACATGATCAAGTCTTGCATAGGTAATATTACTTTTGCAGGTCAGTGAACATTCGCAAGAAAGCATACTTGGACCAGGCGACTCGCAAGTCAATTCGCCTTCAGAAGTACATTCTGTAAAAACTATGGAATCGAAGAAATTGTCCAGCAGCCGCAAAGATGCAGTGTTACCCGTCCATACCCGTAAGGAGTTGCCATTGAGACATTGTACCGGTTGTATCAGCTCACTTCATTTTGTGGAGTTTGTTACTCAACTGCCAAGTGAACCAAGTACTGTGCAACTACCTCTTAGCTCTGCTACTACTTCTGAAGAAAGTGTGCAGGATACTAGGCCTGATTCGGTAGCCTCTGCAGTGTATATGTTGAAAGATGAAGATTTTCCTACTGATATCATTACACACAGAAAGCTACAACCTGAAAATCCGTACCAGGTGGTTGACAATGCACTACATTGCAAGACGACCTTACTGAGGTACGTAATCGTGGTGTGCATATTTGTTTATGCCGCGAGTATTTCTGGTTATGTTCTCGTCGGTGCCCAGACTTGTTCCAGTAGAACTCAACTCCAAATTGTGTTGTTATTGTCTTTGACATGCACTGTTACTCTCGTCGTTATTCTTCCAGTGGCATATTTCTTTCTCGCTATGATTTCAAAATGTTTCTGATACTGCTTCAAGCTATTCACATATGATCGCCGTGTGAACCGTGTCAGGGTTTTTTTGTTATTTGGTCATATCTCTACATCAGGATTTTTTGAAATTCTTGTCACGTTTTGTTGCAACTTTTTTTGACGAAACGTTTTGATTTTTATCTATAGAAAAGTGTGGTTATGTTTCGACGCATTTTTTGGGTAAGCGTAAATAAAAGGTAGCCTGCTCTCATCGATCTAGCGCGCGCAACCCTTACTAAAAGTGAACACGTTGGCTTCGCCGTCTGACATCATGGTAATAGTTCTAGGCCTACTTCAATACTGGACTGTATTCTAGATATCATACTGTTGCCTTGAAATCAAGCACATACAGTAGGTCCAACATCCATTCATAACGACTCGCAGGGCATTAGTTGACGAGATGTGTGCAGAAAGTCAAAAAGCAAAGAAATCTGTTTGTGTACTAGCATACACGAGGTATGCATGCACGTTTACATGATAAACAATAAGTTGAAACCTGCAGCGCAATAGCTCATTTACAACGCAGTGGTTTGGTAGCAGACATTCAAATCATCCTTTCACGTCATAAAATGGCCGAAGACACTGAATTCGCGTCAGAAGAGAAATTTGAATTGAAAAAGAAAATCGGAATATGGAGTTGCGTTGGTCTACTAGCAGGCACTATGGTGGGATCGGGTATTTTCGTTTCTCCAGCTGGTGTAATACAAAGTGTTGATGGAAATGTTGGACTGACATTGTGTCTTTGGGCAGCTTGCGGTTTAGCGTCATTGTTAGCTGCTCTTTGCTATGCTGATTTGGGCACAAAGATAACGGAGTCTGGCGCCGACTTTGCTTACCACAGGGTGGCCTACGGCAAACCCATCGGGTTTCTTTATGCATGGACCTCTATTCTGGTTGTTAGAGCTACTGGGAATGCCGCTACAGCGTATACATTCGGTTTATACCTGGCGGGACCATTTTACGATGGAGACTGTGCCCCGCCCGCAATTACCATAAAATTGGCAGGTGCTGCATTGATACTATTGCTCAACGTACTTAACTCATTTAGCGTGAAAGCTTCGACGAAGTTTCAGAATGTATTTACGATAGCAAAATTCATTGCTATGATAATCATTATAATAGGTGGTCTGACTGCTTTGGTAAAAGGTAACGAGAACGGGAGAAACAATTTCAATGATGCATTTAACACCGATGATCTCGCCAGGATAACGTTTGGACAAATCAGTTTGGGATTTTACCAAGGGCTCTTTTCATATGACGGTTGGAACAATCTGAATTACGTTGCCGAAGAGCTAAAAGACGTTCACAAAAACATACCCCGAGCCATCATTATTGCAGTGCCTCTCGTGACAGGATTTTATATATTGATGAATGTAGCGTATTTATCCGGTAAGCTCCAAGCCTGTCGTAGAATGTGCATTTGCCCAAGAGCACATTTCAATTCCGTCTATTTTTCAGTGCTTACTCCGGAAGAAGTTATGAGTTCACAAGCCGTGGCCATAACATTTGCTGATAGAGTTCTTGGAAATTTTGCGTGGATTGTACCGTTGTGTGTTTGCCTGTCTACGTCTGGATCACTTAACGGATCATATCTTACAGGAGGGAGGCTTCCCTTTGTGGCTGCTCGTGGTGGTCAGTGGCCTAAAGTAAGTGAATTGCTAGTGAGACTTTCTCTTGCCTTAATCAGGGACTCCTTGACATCCCTGATCTTGTTGTTGATTTGTTGGCCTAAAACTTCTGAGATATCTTAGCCACGTGTAGTCCTGGTTGCGGTTTCCATAGCCTACATCACCTTCCCTTCGTCAACGTCAGTATATATAGCCTACTACAAGTAGCTTGCGGAGGAGTCCTGTGAAGCTTTTCTCAAAGGAAATATTTTCCTAATAGGCAGCGATTATTGCAAGGCCTTAATTCTAACCAAATTCGTTTTTCAGATCTTTGAAATGGTTCACGTTGATTATTATACGCCGGTACCGTCACTTATACTGAACAGTGTTACAAGCTTATTGTTCCTGATACCGGGCGATTTTGATACGTTGCTGAATGCATTCAGCTTTACGGCATGGACTTTCTACGGAATGAGTGCCGTCGCTGTCATTGTTCTTCGGTATAAACGTAAAGATTTACCATCACCCTATAAGGTAGGCCTATGTTCTTATTTTTTGCGTGACTAAGCGTGCCAGCATATAGGTACGCATTCATTGCCAGCAATCTACAAATTCGCAGGCGCTTTGCTCCCCGGATTCATCGTTATTTAAGCTTTCCAGCATAGGCCTGCATTTATGTTAGGGCTTCATAAATTATGGATTGGCCTACCGCTGAAATGCCATGTTGAACAGTTTTCCGGTACGAAATGGAAAATTGCTGCTACCATTCGTTCCTCAGTTTTTCGATCCAACCAAAAAGGTTAGGCTTTTAGTGATATGCAATTTATAAAATGTATGGATGCAATGATCCAGATGGACAGGCCTGCGATATCCGTCTATTCGTTTTTCAGGTTCCCTTGGTCATCCCGGTCATCGTAGCACTGTTCGCGATATTCATCATTGTGACACCGATAGTTCAATCGCCAAGCATAGTGTACTTATATGCTTTGATTTTTATATTGGGTGGCTTGCTGTTTTATTATCCCCTAGTACACAAGAAATATTCGATTCCCGGATCCAATTCCTTAATTGTATTTACGCAACTAATATGCAACTCTTCACCAACCGATTGGGAGAGTAAATACGACTGAGAACGATAAGTTCCAGATTTTCCCCATCGCCTGCTGTACGGGTTACTTTCATTTCATGACAGAAATATATATATAATATGGGGAACTTTGTTCATGCATCTCTGGGTCAGTAGTCACAAATGATCTAGGCCTAGGTACAAACAACGAGGCCTAAGAACGGAAAGACACTACGACCACGTGATCGTAAAGACTCACTCGGTATCTGCATATCTGAGTACCACTCTACACCATTAACATTATAACAGTTAGCCCAGTGGTTCCCAACCGGAAAGGAATGTCAAAAGTTCGATTTTAAGATAAACAGGCTACTGGCTTCTGTACGCAGCAGGTTGTTGCGGCCTGCGGGTGTTTACTTCAACAATACTGGCCGGTATGGAATTGCATTTGCTATTGTCAAAAATGTGCTGCCGAACCGCTAACTGGTCAAATTGGGTTCGCCGAAGATAAAGTTCGGGAACCCACGGGCTTAGTGCATATTTAGATTAGCAGAGAAAATTTTTTAAATCAATAAAGGAGGAATGTAGCAAAAATGGTTGGGGAACACTGAGTTAGCATTTCCTGTGCCGTTTCGTTGTGTTTGTACGTGGGTTTGTATTGAAACTTTTAGTGTGCCTGATCTGAAGGGGGGATAGCTGAACTGGACTCAAATAGGCCTACCTAAGGCTCATCACAAGACTTCCCCTATCGGTCAGAGCCAGTCTTGCATCTCCCTGCATCACTGCCAAAAAACTAAATGTCCCTGACCAGTACAAAAGCTCAGGTGAATCGGGCGCTACATTCGAAACCCATCTCGCAACTGACCGGTTATAAAGAAAAGCTCCCTTGGAGAAAACAAATATATCTAGCCTATACTGTAAAAGGTGCTTCCTTAAGCGTATGACCAAATGACCCCCGTTAACCGCGTTACAATAATCCTCAAGAAATCGTTCCTTCGGCCTAGGATTCTAATCAAAATGCGGGTACAATTACAAACACGCCACACTTTAAAGGCCTAATTTACAAACAAGAGAGGGGCTAAACGAAAACCGACACAAGACAAATTATCATAAATGACCGCATTTCCATCCCCACTTTAGACATAGAAAAACGTAGACAAACTCACAGTTGCACTCCTCTTCATCTCCATTTGAGACCTTTTGCAGTGTTTCTAGACCTAATATTAATCCCACTAGTGACCCACGATCCACCTACCTACCACCCGGCAAGGACAGTGTCAACGTATCAACTAGAACTTCGCGAAGCGAAGCTTTAATTTTCAGGTGGAACTGCCCTCATGTACCCTTACCTAAGGGTAGGGTTGATCTGGATAGGTTATGAACTTCAGTCATGCAATTTTTATACCAACGTAAAGGTCGATCATCTGTGACTAGTTTTATTACTCTTCGCTATGTCGTGTGGGATGCGCAAAAGGAACAGAAAATCAAATTTTTGATAGTAAGGAACGTGAGTTAATTATATATCGCTGTGGAGTTAACGCTTCGAATTTCCATTTATTCAGGTCAGTGGTTTGCTCACCTAACCATAACCAGACATTACTGACTCTGACACCGGATGCCCTTGAAGCATAGTTCTGGGTTTGAACTATAGAGACTCTTCGGAGTGCGAAGAGTCTCTATATTTGAACTGTTTTAACTATAGATGTCTAGTGTAAACATTACATTAGATTAGATATACAGTAGTTGAAGTACGTAATCAGCACGGTTTTTCTGCATTTTGCAGCGAAGATAGCAAAACTAATACACTAGAGACTGCTGTGCCGGCGATATAGGTCCGTTATAGCCTGTGTTCTGTGCTGTAGGAAACGTTACTTCTTACGAGCTGGAGGCGTATTAAAGGTTTTGCAGTTTGCTGAGACCGAAAATTTGGATTACGACTACTGATGTCGGGAGATGCTGATCAGTCGGAGAAGAAGTTGAGGAGAGTTCAGAAAGAAAATGAGGAAGAAACCAGGCGAAACCGCCCTACGACAGCTCGACCAGCCCGTAGAGCCAGACCCCCATCTCCTCAGGGTGCTGTTGGAGGAGAAGGTGCGTTCACAGCAAAACATGGCTTATTATTATAGCGTTTGACATTGAGTACCGCTAAACTGCTTACAGGTTCTTATACCAGACATCTCACTGAAGAAGAAAGAACAGTTGGAAATCAAGCCCATTTTCTACTGGAAATGTAATAAAAACCTGCTCTTTTTCCATCCTATTGGGTTTAGACCATGCAGCAGACCTTCATTATTAAAACTTGATTAATAGGTTCATTAAAGACCGAGCGCGAAGAGATCTACCCCAAGATAAGAATGAAATTGTTCAAGATGTGGTCTCACAAACTCGAAAAGTGAGGGATTTTGATAGTATTACCCTAAAAAGCAGTGAACGAGAGAAGCATCACTAAGATACAAGAAGTAACAGAAAGTGGGACCCACACAATCCTAAAATACCGAGGAGGAGGAGAACAGGAATCAGACAACAGCCTCAGCAACATTGAAATCGCAGCCAGCACAAGATCAGGGATTGTCAGAACTCCACTCTTGTCACCCCCTCCACGCATTTTATCATCTCATCCTTAAGCCATAACATCAGTAACTTATCCATGGGGGTCAAATAATGGTAACACCAGTGGGGGATTTCCAGATAAGGTTATGACTGAAAGCTGAGATGATATAATATATATAACCTCCATGGAGGGAACAACCAGAGCCGCCAGAGAGTTATGGTGAAACGATCATCTGCTGTTGTGATTCCAATGTCGCCTATCATCCCATTACTAGCTCAGCTTGTGTGACTATTCTAAATGCTAAACTAAACCTAACCCGACTGAGACAACTCACTCCTACCATGTATCGTATGTGTGCCCAGCAATCCTGGCAATTGTGCAATTAGAGCAAGTGATTCATTTCATATAGCTTAGTTCAGTAAAGTACTCCCATCAGACCTTGTCAATAATTGTGTTCCTATATTAAAGGAGAGTCAAGGTGGTGTGTCTGCGGAAAGTGGCCAAATCGAAGAAAATTTAAATGATGTCTGTAATGCCCTACGTGATATTGGTGACCAATTAGCTGAAGATTATGATCTAAACAGGTACGGTACACTATATTTATGCATTGATAATTCATAAATATGAAACTCAAATGAAGCAGGCTATAGGGCTACTTGCTAAGCCCAGTAGTGGTATTCTTAAAAATTGACTGTATAACATCTAGAATTTACCATGGCTATGCTGAATTAGTGTGCCTTGTTTCTCACATGTAGCCTTTATTCTACTCCTAGCTATCACATACGGTACATAGCTCTACGCTATGAGTTATGTAGAACTTGCCAGTGGCCATAAACTGAATACGGTACTGGATCGTTTAATGAGTTGTACTTTTTTATTTTCAGGCTCATAGATATGGTGGTGGTTCGGTCACCACGAGAAACCTTCATGAAAGTTTGCAAGCAGATATTTGCTGATGACTTCAATTGGGGCAGAGTAGCTGCAGTCTTTTACTTCGCTTACAGGCTAATAACAAAGGTATACATTACATCCGTATGTCACTAGTTCGGTATGCACAAGATAATTTTCCACAGCCTAATATTCACGTGACAGGCCGTATCAACAACAGTAGAGACCGGTGTACCATGGATTAAAGAAATCATGAGCTGGGCTTTGGATTTCATTTATCAATATGTCGTTTGGTGGGTTGTTCAACGAGGTGGCTGGGTGAGTTATCATTTTTGTGATGAGCTCGCATTAAGTATCAATATACACTTGTTTCGTACCAATGCTTTTGCCCCGGCAAACCAGGGCATGACGTTCAGAATGCAGTCGTATATGTGACAGTCCCTGTCTCGGTAGGCCTTGGCGATAACTACAAAACTCGGAACAAATAGCCATGGCATTTGCAAGGGCCATCCACCCTTCAAGCGTAACACGAATTTGGTAAGGGACTACCTAGACATCTGTGCCAAGTGGTTCTCAAGATCTACAGCATGGCAATAGCAGATGATATCTATATAAATAAAAGAGCCTGTTTGTATGTATGATGTATGTCTCTGCACAAATCAACTTCCTTATTACGGAAGCTATCGCCATAAAATTTTACAGAGATGTAAGGATGTACGTTATGCATGCGACCACGTGGTTATTCAGCGCTTCCACTGTGTTTTTCCTAAGCTATACATCACCCAATGCTGCTTCCCCACGTTTCGCTACGCAGAAATGTGAGATGCAAATTTTAGATCGCTTCTGCCATCTAGCGAAACAATTTGTTTACTACTTCTGGTCACGTAATATAGCCTGGCTGCAACATTCTGCTTTTGTAGGTTTACTGTCCTTCGGTTCGGCGTATATTTCATACGGGTATAGATAATGCATATATATGAGAAGTGAATCAAGGAGCCATTTTCCTTCGTCAAAAGAAGAGAGGGAAGCATCTCACCCACGATTAAATGGTGGTCGCATTTTTCGCCTAAGGCTACAACATCTTAGTTGTATCCCCCAAGTGAAAGCGGGAAAACCAGCTAGTTATTGATAAACATTCTATATATGGTTGTCGATTCCCATACTATAACATATTATAAGAAACATCTTTTAATGCAGATGTATGTGTCTCTTTAGATTATGATTAAAGAGTATTTTGGAACGCCTACTGGGGTGGTGTGTACTCTCGGTGTTGCCACCATTCTGACTGTTTTGTACACGTTGTGGAAGCAACAATGATAACTTACCTTTTGAAATTTTAGTCACTGTCGTAGAAATTGTGTTACTACTAATCTATATATTGTTAACTTAGAGCTTTCGATTTTGGGAAGAGGATCGTGAATCAAATTCCCCAAATTGCATAGTACGTAGGCCTACTATGAACTTAAATCATATGATTAACTAGTGAATTTTTCTCAATGTGACTCCGTTGAAGCAGGTGACTCGCCATATATCTGTGATCTGTTTATGCCACAAACGGCATAAATTATATTGTTTCATATTATAGTGAAAAGCTTTTGATACATAATGCACTTTAAAGTGTTTCCTCCATCAATGTGGGATCTATGGCAGGCTTCACTACCCAATTGTTGGAATGAATGTCGAAACTAGATAGGGCCTATCTGAATCAGGTCATTGGGACTCGATGGCTGACATTTTTTCCATGGAGTTGATAACTCAATTCTCACATTTATCGCTGCTTCATTGTGTCGTTTTGAGGAGTGTTCATTTTCATGATCACTGATCAGGCCGTAGAACATGGACATGGTGCGCGCCTACATTTTATTGATCGCGCAGGGTATTTTGCGAAGGGGGTGCATTCGCATAATTCAACTCTTACAGAAATGTGGTTTGCGCTTCTACAGCAACTACAGTAGATGTTGCCTGTCATCGCAATGATTCCGTATAGTCAACCATAGTGCGTTTAGAAATGCTATGGGTCAACTTTATCGACTATTCAGTTCCGACGTATTTTTGTAGTTGCTGTTTTATCGATTTAAAAAAAATACATCATACGTACACCAATGCTTCAAAAAACTTTTGGTGAACCGCTGGGCCTACGCCATAGCCATGCCTACGCCGCGGCGGCAGAGTAAATTTTTGTAACGAGGGAAGACAGGTAGGCTACAGTATCTTTATCTTCAAGCAGTAATCATTTCAGGGTAAACAGAGGACCGAGAACATGTGTGTACTAGCTTGGGATTGCCCGATATTCAGATATTGTGATTTGTCGAGCGAATGTGACCGTGAGCCGTTGATATTCGCTGCGCCATCGTGATTCGTCGTAGGAGGCTACACCAAGGCCTACTTTAGTTCTAGAGTAGGCCATGGGTACACTGTAGAGCGGACGATTCTACAAACACGGTTGGCGTCTTGATTGGATATGAGGTTGCGGCATTGAGATTTATAAATATTTCTTGAATGTCTCAATGATCTGCATTCAAGTGATTAGATTTCAGAAGTAAATGAATCAGATTAAACCACTGATTGGTTTTCTACGCATCGACGGTGCTTGTTCAGGCATGGGTCGGTCACGTGACCAATGTTGTAACGTCCATTTAAATTCTAACAAAATCTCGAACTAAATTCTTCAACAACAACAGGATGCAGAGGGCGGCAGAAGCAAACAGCGTTGTAAGCGCTCCGCGAGGTGAATAGAGACGTGAAAGACCTTGTGCGTAGGAAAACTGCTTGCATTGAAAACTCATCGAGAAAGATTCTGAGGAAGAGGGTGTATTGTGTATATTAAGCTCGCCGCCTTGTCTGTGAAATCATGGCGAATTCAAATAAGGAGGCTTCTGAAGAGTACGAAGGTACGACCACTAAATGCATCATCTCTGATGAATATATTGAGCATTTGAAAAACAAATATTTAGTCAAACTCAATTCCAATAGATCGGACGACGCCGCACCTTCCCAAAAGACTACCGGTACCACTAGTTCAGATATTGAATCTTACTCTGATTTGCCTGCTAATCCGTCGCTGACGGCAAGTGAGCGCCGTCATTATAACCGTGCTATGAAAGAGGTTGGCAAGGCCTTGAAGTTAAGTGAGAAACAGCATAATTTTCTTCTCCATCATTTCCAAAATTGTGCGGAAAACACATCCAGTGACGAAGTTAGCCAGTCAGAACCCGTGGTCGGTGAAATGAACAATCCTTCCGATGGTGTCGTTCTAAATCCCGGTGTTTCAACAGTAAAAGATGACAACAATGATGGTTCAGAATGGCAGAGCGGTTTGCCTGACAGTACCATGTTACCGTCGACGATTCCTGGTGAGGAATGTGGGTTATCTAAAGGGAAAAGCTCAACAGTTTTGACATCACTAGAAGACGCTGCGTTGTTTTGGGATGACGAATCTTCTTCTTTAAATTGCTTGTCTCACCGATTACTCCCAAGTTTCAATGGTGCTAATCCGTTATCTATAAGTGATATAAAGGCCATTTATGCCGAACTAGCAGGCATTTATGAAAAAATTCAAATTGAGAAGAAGAATATGTTGAAACGACAATTGATTGAACAAAAATTAGGAACAAATATTTCCTCAAGGGAGGATGAGCTTGCTATTAGAGAAGCGTTTCTACTTGAAAAAGAAAATGAATTATCAGAGCGAGAACTTGCAATGTCGGTTGCTATTCAGAAAATGCAAAGTTCAAAAGAGATTCAAGCAAAGCTGCAAGGCGTTGAGTTGGCAGTGCAAGAAAAATTTGAATCACTGCAGCACAGATATCGACAACAGGCGGAAAAAATGAATGAACAGCTGTCATCTCATGCACAAGAAACAAAGCGGTTACAGTCTTCGTTCCGGACCGTTAAAAATCAGAATGAAGAATTGCGTGCTAAGTTGGAAACCACGTCAGACGAGTGCTCAAAATTGAAATCTCAAAATATCAAATTGAAGAAAAGATTGGAAAATCTACAAAGAAAACAGGAATTTCACTCTAGTAAAACTGACAGAGCTCTTAGGATGTCAAACTGTGAAAATACCAATGAAAAACCTCAAGTCAGCTCAAAGCCTGCTGAAAAGACCGCCAAGGTTATGACAACAGCCATGGATGCATTGACAGTATTGTTTGATTGGATTGTAGAGTCAGTTTTTAAAACGAAAGATCTCCATCCTAAGATACAGCTTGATTCCAAAGCTTATGGTTTAACTAATGAGTTTCTAACAGATAAATGCTTGAAAATTTTGCCTATGTTTGTTGAAATTCTGAAAGCATCATCACAGCACCCATCTCTTAAGAAAAATCAATTTTCGTATCTGTTGTTTGTATATCATTGCTTGTGTCGTGTTGACGATTCACAGTATAGTATATTATCTTCAACAACTCGACGTCTTGCTGATGAGCTCTACAGACCTGTAACTATAACATCCATCAAAGATTCCACGAGTTCACTTATCCTTGCAACGACGGCGGCTTATTCCGTTATTGATTCTCTAGAGGAAACAGCGCCTGCTCTGCAGCACAGCGTCAGTAAACAGTGCCAGAATTTGTATTTTCGCAGCACCATTCCCCAGGTTCGCATAATATCGTGCTTTATCATCATTAAATGCTTACATCAAGTTGACATTCTTGCACATGTTTTCGGGCAGTTGAAAAAGGATTTGAAGGATGACGTTAATCGTAAAATGTTTTTGGATTATAACGCCATCCATATCATCATGCCCTATATAACTTACAAAGCAAACAAGGCTCTGCTTAATGATGCAATTGATGTATTGATGCAAATGGTGATGGAATCAGTGTTCCTCGCACAGTTTTTGGAGCAATGCAGCAAGGAAGAATGGTTCCGTTCATTTTCATCTGCAATCAGAGATATGGCTAGTTCGATCGAGAAGCCATCTTTCAAGCCCGACGTACTTGAGAAAATATGTGTCATTTTACAAAAACTGTCAAAGATTAAAAGTAACAAAAAGTATTTTGATGCATTCTCTATCGGAAGGTCTTTGCAGGAGTGTTATCGATGTAGAAATCCGGAAAACACATTTCTCTCTCTTAATTTACGATCAATACTTTTCAATCTTGATATTCTGAAAGAGTCTTGAATGTTTCCTATATTAATGGACTATCTCACATTTTAGACAACACATCAATGTATCGTTTATAGTAGTTTTGAGATCCATCAGAATTGTTATGGGTTTTTGTTTAGGCTGTTTTCTATGTAAGATAATGTCTAGATATTCACATATAAAGTTTTTGCTAGATTGATTGATATAATTTAACATTGTATTATGGCTGAAGAAGTTTTTGCTGAGGCATCGCACCAGTCCAGTGTCTTAGACCCAGATTCCAAAGCTACACCCAGTGCGTTGAGCGGATATCTTGATACTGATGATCTCATCAGTGCTGCAGATGATCACAGTGTTAGAGATCTTTCTCAAAATGCTCTGTCAGGTCGACAAGGTAGGCTATTTCAAATTGCATATTTTGAAGTTAGGTATTCGGCAAACTCTGCGGCAGAACGGCAATAAGGAATTCATACGAACCTCAAGTCCCTACATGGTCCTCACTCGGGGCACCATGTAGGGACTTCGGGTTCGTATGAATTCCCTATTGCCGTTCTGCAGCGGAGTGTGCCAAATGGATGTTTGTGTTTTTTGGAATTTGTGATCAATCATTTGTTCAGGCCGAATATCAAGGAACGAATATGAAAGGAAACAGTTACTACATGATTTGCAACTACTTCGGATCGAACTGTCACAGAAAAATCTGGTTATTGACAATATGAAAGCTGATCACATTTCCAAAGTCGAAGAACTGGAAGAAAGATTGGATGATGCTCTCCATAAACGCCAGGTTCATAATTGATCTCGTTTCATAGGGTGCACTATCTATCTTATACCACACCTGTTATTAGCTTTTGCAGGTTCGACTAGAAAGTGCTCTTGCAATACAGCAAGACGAGACAAGAAATCGACAGAAGCAGACACAGAAAGAGCTTAAAATTATATTAGAAAGGTGTGTCAATTCCACGAAGTACAAATGATGTCTTGCTATCTGACTGCTCATTTCCTTTCAGACAGCAAGAACTGGAAGCTGTCAACAAGAAACTGCAGGCTAAGACAGCTGATATCCAATATCAATTCCAAAGAGATGTTCAAATCTCCGAGCAAGAATATATAGAACTCAAGTCTGTTCCTAAAGATAAATTATCATTGAAAGAATTTTTTTCACTAAGGTACTATGAATTCTCGCCATGAAGAAAATTTCTGTTATACCAGGAATTGTGCCATTTTGTTTTTAGAATATATGAAGAAATGCGACCGATTAGAATCGAATGTGTAAATTTACGAGAACAAAGGGACAGCCTATCGGCAGAAATCGCAACCACATCTCATAAACTACATAACACAGAACAGAATCTTTTTCAGGTGGGCCTACCGTAAACCTAAATTCTTCCTGGAATATCAATTAAATGCTGTCTTGTTAATCCGAAACAGGAGTCAAGAAACCGCACCCATGCTGAAGCTCAGTTGCAAGTGTGTACTGCAGATCTCAAGCAGACTAGAGGATTGCTTCAGTCTTGCACTGAAAAAGCTTCGAGGTTTGATTCAGTGAAGGCGGAACGGGATAAGTGAGAATGCAGATTTCGTAGATATGGAATTAAAATTTCATTGGGTTGAACCTTGTGCTTTCAGACTGGAAGATCAACTTATGAGTCTGCAAAAGCAATATTCCTTTGAGAAGGCTAAAACTATGAACTTGCAGAGAGATAAGGATGATTTGAAGGCCCAGTTAGATGACAAGATACAAGTTGAGCAACTTTATACTCAGGTGAGTTTAGATGGAATCGAATACTTGATAATTCATCTTAACCCCAACTACCCACTACCCTACCACATATATATTACTGCATTCAGAACAAGAACTTTCTGGAAAAGCAGCTCACTGATATCACTTCAAAGTTTGAAACAACTTCTGAGTTACTTAAAAGGACTGAAAATCAGTTGGAGAATGCAAAGAAAACTAGAGAGGAGCTATATGAAAAATATGCAAATTCCAGAGATGAAAACCGACTGGAGTACGAGAGAAGACTACAGCAAGAGCTGGATAGAATCAGGTGGGTTTTTACCAAGCAAGGTAAAATTTCCTCATCAACGTTCCGTCATTTGTTTATGATAGGATACAGACCGATACTGAAATTGGAAAACTGCAGAACGATACAAAAGAAGCATTCGAACGTGAAAACAGGGGACTGCGAGAAGCTCGTGATCTTGCAGTGCAACAAAGAGATCAGGTGTTGTAATTTCTAATCTTGTTAGTCTATAAAGTAGAATGCATTTATCCGTATTGCTTGCAGTTATTGCATGCTAGAGATGAGGCTGAAAAGAGGAGTGAGAACTACCGTGTGGAATTACGTTCGCTCGAGTCAAGCATCGATGGCCGTATTACTGAGTTTAGGAATGATTCACGCACTAAATCCATGGAACTTGACAGGTTACAGGTTAGCTCGAAAGAGTTTTGCATTTTTATCAACCATATGTTAAGGTGAAGTTGCCTTGAGTTTAAGATCGAAACGTTTTCTGTGGTATAGGCTATGATTTATGGTATATTGAATTTACTGGTCCTTTTTTTAAAGATAATTTATGAAGAAACTCATAAAAATCTGATCAAAGTAAAAGAAGACTGTGAACGATTTATGAAGAAATTGGAAGTGACAACATTAGATTACACTGAGTTAGAGAAGCGCTCATCTATCACCGAAACTGATCTCAGGTCCAAAATTGCTGATTTTGAGAGAAGACTGGTTTCATATGAAAGAATGGAAAAGGTACTTACCGCATAAATTGTTGAAACTTCTGCATTTGCGAACAGCCTGACCCAGTGACATAATAACTATTCCAATTTCTTATTGACTTAGGAATTGGATGATGTCGTGATGCAAGCAGCTGAAGTTGCCGAAAGCGATGAAACAGCCGAGCAAGTGTTATTTTCGTATGGCTATGGTGCAAATATTCCAACCAACGCAAAGCTTAGAATGAAGCAGAGCGTTCATCTAGCCAGGAGGTAATAATCTACAATATTGGAAATTGGCATTGAATATTCTCCCGTCATGACAATGAAACTTTTCAGGATATTGAAGCTGGAAAAGCTCAACTCTAGTTTGCATTCGGAAATCCAACGCAAGGATGAAGATTTGAAGAAGGTTGTACAATTGAAATATCGTTTTTTTTTGCTGCCGTAAAGGGGGGGGGGCAGGGTAATAATATTCCCATTTTTTCAGGCGTCATCCCAACTCTGCAAGTCTAAACAATTACTCGAACAATGTGACCAACCATATAAATATCTCATTGACACATTGAACCAACAAGAGGATGAGATTTCAACACTGAAGAAGTCGTTGTCCAAGTTCAAAAAAGAATTAAGTGCAAAGGAGGATGAAAACAAGCATGTGTGTTAAATTTTAATTTGATCTGGGCTTACTAGGCCCTTGTCTGCATGTAATTAGGTATGAGGTAACAACATTGACCATGTTTTCAATTTGCAGCTATTGACAGTGCGAAAGAATATGACTATGGATCTGGATAGACTCTTGAGTCATCGGCAGGAAATGGCTGTTATGAAGGAAGTTGTGAAGTCTCTTGCCAGTCAGAAACTGTCACAACCAGCTCAACACCTTGTTGAATCACTTGACTCCTTGGTGAGAGACTTACCTAACAGTGAAAGGGAGAAAAAGAAACTAACAGTTGAACAGCTAACAGCTTGTGCACCCTCACCTGTAGTTTTTACAAAGGCGAAAGATTCGAGACTCTTTTGAACATGCATGGCTTTCCAGGTCTTCAATATCATAGTAATTATTATGTGTATGGAATAGATACAACATCACCAGCTAGTAGGTTAATTCTGCGTCCATTCCATGCTTCACTGGGTCCTCAAAACAATAACTGTTCCCTTTTTGTTGATTTCTATCAATTTACTGTGATTATTATTGTTTCCTAGCAAGAGTCCTGTTCCGCTAATTGGTTAACGCATCAATTTCAGTTTTATTGCCTCAAAGAAAATGAACATATGAGGTCTCCTAAAGACAAGCAAAAGTGGTGGTCTATAATACAACTGCATAAAGTGCATTACCTATTAGCCTGGCGGTCCAATAAAATTTCATGCCTCGAGGATGAACTGAACGTTGAATAGGGCGTGATAATGGTGGGATATCAGGCCTGCCTTATTTGATGCGAAGTGCATCCATTCGTCGTCATCATGAGGTATTTGAATGGTTTCTCCATAGAATGTAATCATTACATGGTACATGGTTTCTCTGATCATAGAATCGCAGATTCCTTTCTGTGATAGACATATCACTGGAGCCGGCCGTTAGTATCGCACACTAGAGGCGGTAAAACCCTAAAATTATCTTTGAACGGACTGTGGTGTACTATAGAGACGTAGTGTAGTAGTTCATGCGCCTTTTGACATTATTAGCGAAGTATTGATAAAACCCATCAATTCCGAGTTTCTCGAGTTGTGAATACAGCATTTGAACAAGAGGTATAGCATAAACGAGATTCAGGTCTTCGTACAGTGGTCCAGATTCGAGGGTTTTCCTGCAAGACTGACAAGATCGTTTTAGTATTGCAATATAACCTTACCATCTTATTCCATCTGCATATCTTGATCGGTCGAAGTTTCCCGATGATGTGTTATTTTGCCATGCTTCCTCAGCTCTTTTACGTTAGGAAAAGTGGCTTTACATTCATCCCACTTTACGCTGTTCCATTCAGAAAGCTCTTCAAAACACTCAGATATCTCTTCTTTTGTTATCCCCTCCCAGTCTTCCCAAAGCAGTTCCTCTTCCATGTTGCTCTTAAAACGTCGTAATATAACTGCGCAGTTAAAGATATGAGAAATTTGGTAAATATCTACAAACGAATGGTGCAATTAAGAACGCATATCGGCATTGCATTTTGCTTCATTCGGGACGAACTCATCGTTTCAAAGGGCAACATCATGGTGCCTTCAGCAACTCTGATCACTTCAGTGGAGCGTGACCGGTATGAGCCAACATCAATGGAAACATAATGCGTCACAATGAAGTAGTTACTCCATCCTACGCAGTCTCTATAGGTGTACTTACTATATTATATGTTGGCGGCAAAACTGGCCGAGTACAGCAGTACAGGTATGTCAGTTAATCATAATCATATAGTGAAAAGGAGTATGAATTTTCGTTAGTAATGGATTATGGGAAATTTCTAATAATAGCTTGCTCATACCATTTCCAGAGATCAGATAACTATCAGTAACCCATGCTCTACGCTTAACGCTTGGTCATGCCTGCGAAATCAGACTCATTGAAGAGGAAATTTGTGGAAGGTATGATGACGTTTTGGTAATCTAAGTCACCATGTTTAAACGACAAAACATATGACAGGCGAGCGTGTTCTCTGTTTCCACGGGCCATTGATATATGAGGCAAAATGTATTAAAACGGAATATAAAGATGGCCACAATAAATGCTTCATTCATTACAACGGGTGGAACAAGAGCTGGGATGAATGGGTCGAGGAAGACAGAGTTCTCAAATACAACGATTCCAACTTGCAAAAGCAGAAAGACTTGAAAAAGCAACATGGGTAAGACCGTATGACGTTGAGATAATCTGCTGGCGTAATTGCGTTCGCCTACGTACAACTTCTTATACCGGTATACCTTCCCGTCTCACGTCTCAGCTGATAATTAATTTCTCAATGACGGCACGAAGGCTACCGCTGAGCTCTGAACTACTTAGCTGAGAATTACGTCTCAGTGCTTTTATGGTTCGACAGTGGTTGGCCCTCTGTAAATGACGACTTCAACAGGCATTATGATTGTCCCTTGGTTCATAGTAATAACTAATTTGTTTTGGGATATTGCGTTGAACTGTGGAAAGTGAACAAAATAACCCTGCTTCACAGATAGCCTATTTAAATACAATGCAATTCATCAATAAAGATCAGGCCTCTATATACGATATTTATAGGCTACTCATGTGGCTGTGTTTTTTCATGTGTTGCTTAATCAGTTTCCAGCCTGTTGTTCATGATGATGAACGCATCAGTTTTGTAACTGGGTCTTTCATTCCTGCAGCAAGGACAGGGGGAAAAAGGGAAAACTTTCAAAGCCAAAACCGGATAAAGAATTTGTGGAGAAAAGAAAAGTTGCACCGGAGCCTCAAAGTCCTGCAGTAGAACAGAAAAAACGAAGAATAAAAGCTGATTCAACTGTGGAAAATGTGAGAATTCATGATATTACCCAAAATTCACAAACGTTCGGCATTAACATTTTCGTCATGTCTATGGTTTCAGGAAGAAACATTTTTGAGCAAAGTAGAAGTAAAAATCAACATTCCACGTACGTTGCAACCGGTTCTTGTTGACGATTGGGATTTGATAAATAGACAGAAACAGGTAGCCTATGTTTTGCAGCATTCGCCTTGCCAAGACCAAACTTGCCACAAATTGTTTAGCCAACAGATGAATTAAGCTAACAGAATAGTGTATTGATTGATAAAGAATTTATTCACATTATTTGTCCTCTTTATAGCTTTATCACTTACCAGCTCGTAAATCTGTTGATGAAGTCTTGGCTGATTATTTGAAATTCTATGAGAAGGAGAAACCAGATAGGTAACTATAATATAGCCAAATGCATCATAGCTCCCACCCTAACAGTCGTTATTTTAGTGTGAGCACAATTGTTGAAATGGTGGACGGAATCAAGGAGTATTTCAATGTTATGTTGGGGTCTCAACTCTTGTACAAATTTGAAAGACCTCAGTACGGTGAAATCATGGAAAACAACCCTGAAAAGACTATGTCGCAACTATACGGGCCTCCTCATTTCTTGCGATTCTTTGGTTTGTGGCTGCATAATTTTTCAAAATAGCATTCAAGCATGTTCATTGTTCTATCCTTTCAGTTCGAATGGGAGCTATGTTGACATATACTAATCTCAATGACAGGAATATGAAGGTTCTCATTGCCCATTTTGACGAGTTACTTAGGTAAGGCCTACTGCAATTTCCAATGTGTCAATTGGATGTTCACCATGTACCGGTACTCTTGTTTAGTTACATCACTAGTAATTCCGCATCACTTTTTAACATGGATGAATATGAGGTGGCTCCTGCCGAGTACCATAGAAGAGCAACAACATGAAACGGTGACTGTGAAAGCATCAATAGCCTGTGCTTGAAGCATCTAATGTCTTGATGCTTCACATTTATCAAGGAATTCAAGTCTTCACGTGAACAAGTCATTTATGTGAAAAGAAACGCGTTTACCATTGCACCGCTACTGAACTGCAAAAGTTGCCCTTTTCACGATATAGGATATTCTATTGCAAGTGGCTAAGGAAAGTTGGAAGATCTCAAGTGTATAATGCTGCTGCTTGATTACCTCACGCCTGTAAGCGTTCCGGGTAGACGCACAACTTTCTATGAGCTCTAGAAATCCCAGGTGGACAAGGGAACCTGAATAACCATAACCATATCTGATATCTCGTGTTGCTCAGTTCGTTCAGCTCATTCTTCATAATAGACTACTGATGAATTTCTCGCATTGACAGTAGGGGCTTATCGAGTTTAAACCCGTGTGCCTTTACTAGGAATGAAATTGCGCTTGTTTATTTGTTCGGGTGTGTATCCTTTGTCTGTAAATACAGGATATGCAATGCGGTTACCCATGTGGTTTAGTTGGATTTGCCGTTGCGACATGCAGTCCGAACATGGCAGACAAAAACACCTTCCTATCATCTACAGCGTAGTCTTCACAAGATGTAAGTACAAATACCGGCCGACCCTGTGGCGTGAGGAGAGTGTAATTTGCGAAAGTCGGTCAGCCATGGTCATAAGGCAGGTGTTGAAGCCAGAGTGAATAAAAAGAAAGACTTTGATTGAAGCCTTTCTTGAATTTGCATTAAAAATGGCAACACATCGGCTTATTACGATTGTAGGTAATATTCCAGAAAACCGTCCCAAATTGTACGTAGATCGATAGCATTAAACCTCCTGCGGTGCCGCCCACCTCGACATTATGGCATTCTCGGTTGTCATAATCGTTGATGACTTTCTCGGTGTATCTGGCAACCTCAAATCGTGTGACGCCATTCATATCTCAATGCTTGTTTGGTGCGCCTAAATTCAACTCCGTTTACAGGCATGGGGGTAGCTAAGTCTCTCAAAAACGTTTTTTAGGCACTCTGGGGGGTAACGATGTTTCCGTACATAGTTGCGATCGAAGTGTGATTTTCGACGGGTGATGTTTCCATGCATAATTGCGACCGAGATGTGGGGCGGGTATATATATTTGTGTTCAGGAGGTAGCGGCCAGGCTCATCCTTGGTTATCGGTCCTAACATACGTACCTGCCCGCAGGTTGGTTTCGAAGGTTGATGTCTCGCTCAATTTCTGGCTCCAAGCTGTGGCGGTTTCCTTATCCGCCATGGCGGCCATCTCAACGAGGCACATCGACCAAGCCCCAGGGGTGATTGAAATGTGCCTTCTTGAGCTTCAACTTGCTGTGGAAGGTTACAGTATAGCGAAGGGTGTTTTCGTCCACATTTGAAGTCTACTCTGTTTGAGTATAGATACCTATAACTAACCTACTACCCCAGCTATCTATATGTTTTGATTGTTTGTGGCTCCCTAATAACGCGTGTGCATTGTACGTATAATCTTGTAGTATATTTATCTAATTAGCATTTGATGGTGTTAATCTCTGAATGGAGCAAGTAACCATTGCAGTAGAGAATTTAATAAAAGGGGTGAGAAAACATGGAGAATCATGGATAAAATACGAAGAGGCTTCAAAGGCTGCCTGTGGTGCTGCGCAAAATACATTAAATTTGTTTGAGTGTTGTGTAGAATCTGACATTGAAGGGACATCATTGGGAGAAATAGTACCCTCTATCCGATCAAAACTGATTGTGAAGCTCATAAAAAATATTAATCCATCTCTCATTGTTCTGCGAAAAAACTTGAATGGATTAAGACGATGCCAAAACCGTATTATGTCATGCGTTTCATCGTTTGAAATTGTGTTGAAAGATGCGAGCTTGTACAACTGTGCAAAAGTCTCCTCGAAGTCACCACCTGCAACACAGATACTTGAATCTGTGGGTGCCTTAACAGATATGATGTTTCAAGTGGTAACACATCGAGAGACTGTGCTATCTAGTATTGAGAAAAATATGTGTACAGCAGAAATAAGTGGGAAACATATTGAAATGCAATTGAATTGGAATACCAACACGATACTTACTGACTTACTTGATGAAATATTAGCTTCAGCCTTGGAGCCAGCTCTATGTGGTTGACTATTGTGCCTTCTACTCTAACATGAGCTACCGTACATTGCACTGTGTTCATATGTTAGAGGTTTTCAGGAATTTCTTGACTACTGGTACCCTATGATCAAATAGCCATATTATTTTATGTGACCTTTTGATCCCCAATATGCAGGTGGACAGCTGCAGCCATGTATTATTCGAATTCCCGTTGCTTCGTGCGCACACTAGACATGAAATGTAGATTGGGGTCTGGTGCATTTACTACAATATCGCAAGTATCAAGATGTTAGTATCGCAAGTATCATGACGCTACTATCGCAAGTACCGCAAGTATCAAAACGCTAGTATAGCAAGTATATATCAAGGCGCTACTGCTCATTTCAAAGCGCTGAAGGTCAAAATACCAGCGTAAAGCACAGGAACCCAACCTGGACAGCGACGGTGATTGAAATTTTCCTTCCTGGAAAAATAAGTCGGCTATACTAACGGGACTGAGTAAGTAATTTGTGCAGTTGGTGGCTTCACAAACACCGGTACATTGATACTAAAGACAATTGTTAAAAATAACATCTTGATACTAGTGGTACTAGCGTAGTAGTGATACTAGCGGTATTCTCAAAGTAGTGATACTAGCGTTTAATACTTGTGATATATACTAGCGCCTTCATACTTTTGATACTGTAGTAAATCTACCATGCTATATAAGGTGTATGCATTTTTAAAGATGCTGATTGTAAACAATTGTGGAATTGACCAATTTGGCAAGTTTGCTATGCTACTCTTGATAACTGTCTTAAGTCAATGACCCAATAGAAGTGATACCCGCTTCACCATACCCACTTCTGTATTATATGATCTGTTATGTCTAGCCATAAAACCTTACATAGTTTCATGTTCTAGACGTTATTTTTATTACACTAACACTGACATAGATACTGACGGTAGGCCTAACCGATCATCAATTCTATTGCGACTGTTCTGCAAACCATACTACACTATGGATGTTGCAATGCATGATGACAAAGCTATTCAAACTGAGAAAGACAAGTGGATTGAGCAAATAGAATGCTTGAATATTGAGTCTTCTGTCATGAATAGGCTTATTATGGATTACCTGGTGACGGAAGGATATAAAGAAGCTGCTGAAAAATTTGAAAGTGAGGCAGGTGTAAGTGCCTCCGGTTGTTTAAGAGGTGTTGAAAGAAGAATTGTCATACGGGATGCCATTTTAAAGGGAAGCATACCGGAGGCAATATCGTTAGTTAATGACCTCCATCCCGAACTACTTGATGATAATAGGGGCTTGCTCTTCTATATTCAGTTGCAACAGCTGATTGAACTAATCCGGATGCGCAAGACTGAAGAAGCACTGGAGTTTGCACAGACTAGTCTTTGTGAACAAAGTGAAGAAAGACCAGCATTTCTAGCTGATATGGAAAGAGCGTTGGCTCTTCTAGCATTTGAAAAACCGGAGGAATCTCCGTTTCTTGATCTTCTTTCCCCTGCACAGCGAAATAAAGTTTGGAGCCGTGTAAACGCAGCTATTATGGACTATGAAAACAAGGAATCAGTGCCTCGCCTGGCTAAATTGATCAAGTTGCTGTTATGGTCCGAGTCTCAATTGAATGCTAAAGGAGCCCTATTTCCTAAGATGACTGAAATACTGAATATTTATTCAACGAAACCTGAAGTGTAGGCATGGCAACTTCGTTTCTACTCTGATCATTACCATACAACGAATATATGATGTAAAAATATGCATCTTGCAGCTATGCTGAATGTTTCTTCTCTATAGGAAAGCAGTACCCTCCCGCGGGATATCATACAAATTAGATAACAGCACAATTACCACCGTTTTCCATTTTTCACTTTCACTCAACAACCAATAGTATCAATAGAGTGCTTTGCAAGGTCACCTAAATTACAGAGTACAATATTTATATGGTGTAAACTGTGTCCATAATAGGGTCATTGTAATTACCGTACACCAGCCAAATTTATCGACTGCCTACGTCATTCACCATCCATTAGCAATATTTATCGATAACCACGATTTAAAAGTCCACCTAAAAGATGGGAGAGGGTGTCATCGAGCAAGAGGTGGACGGCTCCACGCGTGCCAGCCAGAATCCACCTTCTCTATCCATGGAAATTGCCAATTACTTTGTTGCCCGGTGGATCTCGCAAATAGGGCGGTTGATGGTAGTCAGAATGATCGTCCACAATAGGATCTTGGCAGCGCATTCCACACCCCACACGGCCTGGTGGATTTACTACAGTACCGCAAGTATCAAGACGCTAGTATCGCTACTACGATAGTGACAAAAACCGACAATGCCAAAAAGTCGGGAGGTGGACGGCTTTGGTACCATATACCATCCCTTCAGCCTATGCATCACAGGACGGTGCCCGTCGGGGACGCATGGTGTCAGGCCTTGACCCGGCTTCGCTGCGCACGGGTCGTCCATACCCCAGCCAACCCTCCTCCATCCCAGGATTCGGTGCTGATCTCTCTGTGCGATAACGCGACGAACCAAGTCGCAAGGAGAGGGACGAACACCGCTTCCGACGGGCACCGTCCTTTGAAGCATAGCCAGAGGCATCGCAAGCTGGGTCAAGCAACGCCATCCACCTGACATTTTGGCATTCTCGTAGTACCGTTTAATTCTTGCGGTACTAACGATACTGTATTACTCAACCGGCCCCCCACACCTATAGTGTACATGGCTTTTCCATTTCGTATCCTTAGCCGAATACTAGCACCTTGATACTTGCGGTACTGTAGTAAATCTACCCCATCCCCACACCTTTCTCGATTTCACATCCTCAGCTGAATTCTTTTCTCAGAAGCTATGCCTGTCTAATGTATTCTATTACAAATTGCACAAGTCAACGCGTTTTAAAAGCCGATAGTTATCTCTGCTTTAGTACGGTACTCGTAAATGGTCAGTTACAGGCTTCACAAGTTGCATTGCTGTACCGACGAAGCAAGTCAGAAACTTGGTAACTGATTCAACACCAAATTTTCCTCACGGCCCTTGATGTTCAGACAGTACCAGATGTATGCAATCACAGACTGAAACTGTGAAATTATTTATTGTTGCTGGTATTTGTTCCAATTACATTATGAATTTGAGTTAGGGCCTTTCTTTCGGCCGAACGTTGGAACCACATTGACAAATCGCCTGTTGTATTGCATTCTCCTCTTTGCTCTGCCTGTTTTCTGCTTTTTCTTTTCCTGCTTGTCAACCTATAAAAACGATTTCGAATGAAATCTTATCGGGGTGAAAGCCACATGCAATGAACTTACTTTTGGAGTTTGGCCTTTGACTTTTCCTGCACGAGCAAGTGAGCCGTGAACTTTGCCTAAAAATTGGAGGAACAGTATAAGACATGAGTTGGAAGTTGGCACAGCAATTCATCTACCTCCAAGAAGTCGTAAGTTGACATCAATGGTTGACAGATCAGTCAGTTGCAGATCTTGTACAGTCTGCTCATCACTCAAGAATTTTCCGCCGTGGCTCAAAACCTGCATTGTAAAAAGACAACTGATGCGGCTTTGTATTATCAACGTCATCACATATCATGCGGCAAAGTTGTAGAGGACCAAGCCTACCAATCCAAGTATCTAGTTTCAAAAGTTGAGTATTTCGATTTACTTTCCCGAAATGGATATAAAAAGTATTGAACCGGTCATTGCACATGCTACACAGTAATGCCTAAACACTACATCACCTGATTTCATTTAGAATTTCAAGGCATTGCTTCTTGGTATAGGGACTATATTTTAAGCTCAAATCAAGCTGGTTTGACCAATTAAACATGGTGGTGTACACATTGTGACATTGAAGACCGTAAATAGTATCAAAATGGTTAAATGCATTTGTCAGTTGCTAGAAAGTCAAAAAAGATATAGCGCTCACCTGGTCGCTGATAGGAATTCCCTCACCAAGCGAAATAGCATTTTTTAGGCCGAGGACTGTGTCGGAGGGCCCAACCTCCACGCAATGAAGCTGTTCGGCTCTTAAGAAGATCTGCATCGTCGCTGTTTGAAATTGAAATGCTGTAAGTTGGTGACTGACTATACTGAATATATAGACCTAACTGAAAGCCGACAGCTGAAAGCCGAAAGCTGAAAGCAGCTTACCTGTCAGAACGTAAGCCCGTCGCAACAACTCGAAAAAGAAGGAACGGAGTTTTGCTCACGTTTGCTGAGGAATCGCTTAGTCGTTATAGCGAGCTTGCAATTCAGTATCTACAGTACGATTAAGGTTGGATTCGTTTTGCAGTATATGCGATCAAGAGTGCCCAGTATTTATTTTCAAAATATTTTTTGAAATGTCCTTGCTTCAATTGCTAGATGCAGGTAATTGCGAATTACGCGTCATTGATGACGCCACGAAATGCTATCGACCAGAATCCGCTAGATGGCAGGCAGGGATCGCTGCGGCCACTTTTTATTCTTTTCTGGTTTCTGATGTTGCTGGTGCTGAAGAAGAGGACCGTAGAGTAAGAACACGGCGGTATTATTGAAGATCCACACCAACTCCTAATTTGCACTTCAACACCAACACGGCTAAATTGCACTTCAACACCAACTCGTTATCTGACCCATGGCCTACTACATTCATGCATACATACATGCATACATACATGAATGTCTGACCATTGATGAGTACATATAAACCCTCATGATGCGCTAGGAAATTAACCCTCGTCCCGCTATGACGCGTGCGACGGTTTTGCATTCACATCCTGTGGCGCTCTCGAACAGCGTCCGGGCCTAGGATAGAGGAGGGGCGCGTCGCAGCGCGGGTCGGGTGGGGTCTGGCTGGCCCGTGCGGAGCCAGGTCAAGGCCTGACACAACCTCGTCCGCCGAGACATGCGTCCCCGACGGGCAACGGACTGTGAGACATGAAGGGCGACCAACGATTTTAGGTTGCCAAATATATCGAAAAATAGTGGAGCCGATGGCGGACGATTCAAATAGTAATGAATTCAATATAAGTCACCACAGATTTAATTAACGTCCAGTACAGTGTATTATATGTATTATATACCAATAAACTGGACTGGACGTTAAATCTGTGGTGACTTATTATATTTATTACAGATATAACGAGAAAGTCATCGACGATAATGACTTAACCGAGAATGCCAAAATTTCGAGGAGGTGGACGGCCCCACCGCTTCGCTCCGCACGGGTCGGCGAGACTCACCCACCCGCCTGCGACACGCCCCCGCCTCTATCCTAGGAAGCGGTGCTCGTTCTTCTCCTTGCGACTGGTTCGCTCTGTTACAGGCTCTGTTGTCAGGCATGGCACGGAGAGAAATCAGCACCTCGTCCTAGGATAGAGAAGGGGGCGTGTCGCAGGCGGGTTGGGTAGGGTCTGGCCAGCCCGTGCGGAGCGAAGCGGAGCTGGGTCACGTGGCCTGATGCATGTACGAAGGTGGGATGCATATGATGTGAAAGGCATCGCGACCCGTGCGTAGAGAAGCGGAACCGGGTCAAGCGGTGCCGTTCACCTCTAGTAGTATCGCCCTATCTCCTTTGACTGATGGCCAAAAAATCTGCATTTAGCCGACTTTTAATGTTTCAAATAATTTTAAAATTACCAAACTACGGTCATATTTTGTGGTAGGCCTGAACATATTCACGCTCCAATGATTTTGAATGAGTTGGTCATGGAGATTACGAATTCCATGGAGTTGGTGTGCTGTAAATCGAGTTGGTGTGGATCTGCATATTCTGCAATGAGTTGGTGCGAATCGACAAATTTACCAAAACAGCTGCGTAGGGATGGGTGGATTGACCAGAGTGGCAGTCGGCGGAGCATTGGTGTGATTTTCTTTGTATTCGAGATAGGGACTATGCACTATGCCTGATTTATATATCCCAAGCCAAGGTAGAAATGTTGCAAAGCGAAGAATTGCATGAGGAGAGCTCAAATACGTTGCCGGTATGTTTATTGACATTGGCAGATAGATCAGTCGCCTCTTGTCAGGAGCCACTAATAGAATAAAAATTGTCTTCAAAATTAGTAATAATAAACGGTGGATTGCGGACCGAATGGACTTCGCAATACCAGCAGGTGATATATTAGCAGTTTTAACGAAAATTATCAGTCCGCTGATTTTTGACATAAATTGTTGTAGTCTGATCGATCCGTCATTTAGTATCGGTGGTTTTAATGAAATTTTTGTAGTCCGTTCGGTACGCTGTTTAGTATTACAGAGTTCGTTCGGTCAGCGAATCCGCATGGTCCGCTGTTTAGTATCACGAAGTCCGTTCCGCCGTTTATTATTACCAATTTTGACGACAATTTTGTGGTCCGGTTCTGCCGTGTAGTATCGCAAAGTCCGTTCAGTCCGTCTATTAGTGGCTCCCCCTCTTGTCAATGTTATTTTCGTTCCATGTGATGTAGATATATACCGTACTCGCATTGCAAGTGTTGTAAATGGACGGCCACGTTGCATATAGACAGACTATAACTCTTTAACTAACATTGACTCGTCCAGTCATCAGTCTAGATGTCATCAATTTGATACCAAGCTGCTGCCGTAGTGCCAAATACTCTCGACTTGAATTCTGTATTTTTAGGGCTTGAAATTTTAAACTGTGAATGGATTAATTCTCAAAAACAAACTTATTCAGCTGCAGTCGTTCAGTATTAATTATGGATAGAGATTATGATGCTTTGTTTCGTATTATGATCCTGGGTGACACTGGAGTTGGAAAGACCTGTTTATTACAAAGATTCTGTGATAACGAATTCCGATACAGTCATGTCTGCACTATTGGTATGTATTTCCTAGACGTTCGGCCTAATGGATACACCAAGATATTGCATATATCACGTGGATATCACATATATATCAAATTTTCCAGGGCGGTTGCTATAGGTCAACAAAAGTTCTCGACCTTGCAACGTGACGATATATGATGAAATGCGCTTTTTTGTGCTGAAATAGTGCAGATATCACAAAAGAGGTGGACGGTACCGTTTGACCCGTCTCCGCACGGGTCGCGATGCCTTACATATACATACATCCCGCCTCCGTGCATGCATCAGGCCGCACTGCCCGCCTGCGTCATATCTGCGATATCTTAGTATATCCATTAGGCCAGACATGCAGCGAAAAACCATTCATATTATTAACTCCTTTCGTTCTTCACTAGCCGTCAGCCAAGCGGATACTACAACACACAAATAATTAGACTTCCCTGAAGGGACGTTTCAATTAGCCTATTAGTAAGCCTGCACTCTACTCAAGCTCGATATAATATATTGCTTGCTCTTGCAGCTTCGCGCCTAGTTGGGTAATTGTTGATATGAATTTTATTTGGTCTGACAAAATAGAGATTCGAATCCTGACTTATTTGGCAGTCAATGACCCAGCAGATAATAATGCGGCAGTGTACTAAACTGATATTAGTGGCTGCATGATTTCTATATTAGGTGGGTGACACTGACAATGGTGATATATTTTATGAAATTTCCTGGTTATTTAAAAAATGATTGTCATTGATTGGCTAACCTTCTATCAATTCAGTTTCCATTCCGTGGTTATGTTAGGCTTATCGTAACATCATGAGTGGTGATATCAATTTTGGATACCTTCGACATGCCGCTTATTAAAATTGTGATTAGGTCTGTAGCACTTTAGGTATGCTAATCTTCCATCATCTTATAGGAATTGATTTCAAGATGAAAACTATGGTGATGAATGGCGTTCGAATTCGCATTCAAATATGGTGAGTAGACGTGCAAGGATTGTAGTAGGAAGTCATTATTATTGTCTCATGTTGTTTTGCTGCATATAAACTAACATAGGCCTACTACCTCAGCGTAACAACATAGCTACACACTGTTTGTGCTGTGGGTGTGGATTATTATTCCAACATAATGTGCATTCTTATATAGACCAGCCAAGAAGCTGCTTGGCTTTCAAACTCGGGCAACACCGCCTCCACACTGCAGTATCGCACTGACTTGTGGCTGGCAGCTTTACCACACTGCCGGCAGGACATTCTACTACTTTTTGCAACAAGAGGTCTTGAAAATGGAATAGACTTAGCTTGTGCTAAAACTCCCCGCTTATTTTGCTAATTCTAAGCTACAATGTCAATTTGACTGCCACTGGCCCTGTCATGGTCTGTAAACGATACTATGACAAAGTTATGCAATTCCAGGGACACGGCTGGACAAGAAAGATACCGAAGCATCACTAGACAGTACTTCAAAAAGGCTCAGGTATTGGACAGTATTAGAGATTTATTCAACTGTAACAACGTTTCCTCGTACTTGTATATCTAAGTGGTTAGCTGAGGTGTGCATGGGATGTTTTTATGAGATGTCCCTTCCTTGATCATCATGTCGTGGTCGTCAGGGACACTGGAGTTGCTTGTTGCTGCATCATGTTACGGTATATGTGTGCGCAATTAAAGTTCACCACAGATTCAACGTCCAGCCTTAGTTCATTGAGAGTTCGAAATCCTCATTTTTTGAACTTCACTTTGTCAATAATCAGGCGAAGCAAATTATGGGAATATAACTTCACTGACATATTTGGCAATTTCTATACTACTTTTAGGGCATTATTCTTACGTATGACGTTACTTGTGAAACATCGTTCAGCAATGTAAGAAAATGGCTATCCGATATTCAAGAGGTGTGTTGAATTTTTGGATTTTTCGGTCACGTACACACTGTACATTTCTCATGCATATACAACTTTTCCCGGCTCGATCACCAATTTGATGATGCTTCTACTCTACACTTTAGTTTGGTGATGAAAATGTCAGTGTAATTCTTGTTGGAAACAAGAGTGATCGAGAAGATAGTCGTCAAATATCAAGTGTTTCAGGGGAAGAGGTAAGTTTCTATTGCTTTATAATTGTTGGCAATGGCATCAAAGTTATCGAATCTCGTGTGCCATGGATGTTTGCAGGGCAACCTAAAGTAAAATTGAGATAGTGTGAGAGTAGACCAAAGCAGGCTGGAGGCACTCAGGACTGTAACATGAGTTAAAGATGCCATGCAAGGATAAAGATGGGTTTACCTAGTTACTTACACATGGTTGATTTAATCTAGGGACCAACTAAGAAGACACAATGCTGCCAAAATGATAAGATATCATGGACTAGCGGCATTGAAAGAGGCTGGCAATTTTCTACGCCAACCAATTTTTAAACAATCTTTTTTCAGTCTCACTGGGTTAGCTGTGATAGTGACATAACTACCAACCTGGCGTGCAACACATCCACTGAAAAGAAAAATCTAGTTTCGTTTATAATCCATTTAATGCATTGCCCTGTTGAGCATGTTCATGATGGTTCATTAATCAATCGATCAGTGTGTGTGATGCCTAATCTCACCAATATCTCAGGAAATTGGGAAAAACGAATCTGTTTCCATAAAATGAATAGTCATTCAGTATTTCATATGGGATTTACATTACAAACCAGCCAATGAATAAATCAGCTTGTTTCCCGTTATAGTGAATTTCGAGATGTATGGGTTCACCTCTGACCGAGTCCTGTACTGAGTGCAAGTAGCTGGCGTTGCCGTCCAAGTTTTAATGAATTGTCTGTGATATATACTTGAGTTCTTGATTAGCCTGGAAAGGGTCTTGGCAATGCAATGCATATTGGGTCTTAACATCTTCATGCTCAGCCAAGCAAATCTATTAGAGTAACCCTTTTGTTATAGTTGGGTGGTAGGGGACTGTGAGCAGTATAGTAACCGCTTCACTCGTCTACATGGTCTGGTGACCCATAAATTTATACAAAGTAATGCATGCATCTCTAAAAATGTGCGCTCAGCTACAATTTGTAACTGTAATGCACTTATAAAGAAAGGCTTGCCGTTGTCGGCCTACTTCTTGCTAAACTGCACTTTAAAACAACATGGAAATAAGAACTACCGTGGTGTTGAATAGGTTTGAATACAGTAACACCATGCTATCCACATCTAGCTGTGGATTGGAGGAACTATGTTGAGCCCAATACAGTAGTTGGAAATTGGCGAAAAAATACCCATTTTGTCGATAGTCACTCCCCCACCTCATTAGATATAATTCAAGCTACACTGCAATTTTGCTGAGACTCTTTCTTCTTCCAAAAGAGGTCGTGCCAGGTTTAGAAACATATGTTGCATGTTATATAATTATATTGTTGTACTGTTTAGCTTGCCAAAGAACTGAAAATGCCATTCTACGAAGTTAGTGCATACACCAGTGAAAATGTATCTGAAATGTTTGCGTCCATCACTGGTTTGGTGTTGGGAAGGTTTGAAGGGGATATAAAGGAATCTATAGCAGAGAGAAACATGTCACATACATCTGATTCTGATTCAGACGAAGTGAAGGATGATGGTATTGTTAGTGACTTGAAATCCAAGGAACATGCTGCTTCTAGCAATGAGAAATCTGACGAGGTCTCATGTTGTCATATATTATGAATTTGCTGCATGATCACTGAGCAGGGAATACGTCAACTGCTGATTCCTGATACAGAAAGCGCTACGAAGATGGGAATTTGCACTTTTCAGTTATTATTGTATCATTGACCCAATGCAAGGGATGTTATTGTTGCCCTCGTGTTTAATCTACATCTTATCCTGCCACCTTTCATCTTAGAATCTTGCTATTTACAACGTATCATGTATTTCTGCACATTTCTTCCAAGTTCATAAGACGTTGTACGCTTTGTTGTTTCAAGTAGCAATATGTTGCATATAATAATACATTAAACTAAATACTCATGCATTATATCTTCACATATTATGATCAAGGCATTTGTATCTCCCATATCCAAAATATTCTTGCTTTGTATATTTCGTACAGCCCAGTTGCAACTACGTTAAGTATATTTTAAACAGACATACAGTGGCCCTACAAGTCATGGACTAACTTGATTCTAAACGATCATGTAGTTTTGTTATGACCTACGAAACTTGCTGTGTAAACCTAACTGTAGTCATCTGGTGGAATTGTTGAAGGACTGAATATTTGTCACTTATGTCTTTATCTGGCCGATTTGCCATGCATTGGGAGCCACTATGAATGTTTCACTAACAACTCTTTTAGCTATGACCAAAGCCAACCTGTTTGATTTCATGCAATACAGCAATTTCTTCAATGAACAATGTATATTAGGCTATATAACTGTGATCATTATCGTATCTACCAACTTTGTGATGCAGATCGGAGACATATTTTTGCACTTGACTGTAGCAAAGGGTAGGCCTAGATTGATAATGTTGACTGGTTTAGGTATTTTTATTCTAACCATTCTTTATTTCTCCTGTGTATCTGCAGTATATTGACTATATATTATGTACTGTATTCGGGTTCCGTGCATGAATAGATATTTTTTCATTATTTTAAATTACTGGCCCATTTTTTATCTTATCATAATGCGTCGGCTGAGGTTGTTACAGATGCAGATCAAACTTGTTCCATCCAACTATGTGGGCTTTCCTTGTTCAATGTTATAGGCAAATATCCAACATACTTTATTTGGCAAAATTGGGGGGTGATCACTTGTGGAATAAGCCTATATTACCTATACCAAACCAGGGATATCTAGATATCCCTGTACCAAACCGTCATACCTGGTTTTGTTCGTCAACTACTTTCGCTCAATATGTATTCATTTGTTCAATACGGTCGGTACTTCAAAACATGTGATTTTCCTGAATTTTTAGGCATATTCAAGAAATCTTGGCAGTTGTCAGGGAACTGTGAACTCAAATATGAAATATATCCTATCCTTGTGACGTGTCTTGGTTCGAACTACCGAGTTTGTTTGGGGATTATTCTGGCGTGGAAATTTCGGGGAGGTCGATGGTAGTTAGTGGCTAGTCCAAGACTGTGCTTCAAATCCCGAGACCGCGTCATACCAAGGTTGTTTCCTTCCTCATTTGACGCACAGTCCATTGGCGATAGTGCGGAGGGTGCGCTAGCTCGATAGATACCCGGTTCAGCCGGCCGTGTAAATTACCATGGTTCAGCAACCCGGCTCTACACGCACCAAAGTCTCAAGTCACTCTATTACGCGCCACCTCCTTTCCTCTAATCTCAAACCACTGAGAATCTAGAGATATGCTAAACAGCTACATTTACTGTACATTGCTTGCCTGGCTACGGAGCACACAAGGTTCTCTTTTGCACTGATTTCTTCAGTATAGACTTATTACTGTAATTCCGTTTTCTACGCAAGGATACGACTATTGACTTTCTTGTCAGCTTGTAGTCGTTTAACGGCTTGTTGTTCTAAGGTGGGTGTTACCAAATTGAGGAATTGTTTAGTACAAGCTTGCTTAAAAAAGCATGCAGAACCGGCAACCATCAATAAATGTTTAATCCTGGGAGAATGGCTCTATTGAATAAACTTCCGGAGATAATCGTTTTGATGTCCCCAGAATATTTACAAAATGTAACAGCAGGGCACACTCTCGATCGATTTTCGGATTGGAGTCAAAGTTCGTATAGAGATTACTACCGGTATTGGTATAGGCTAATGTATGAAGGCCTACCAGTGATCTCCTGATCCCACTTGCTGGGTATCAAGAGTACTGAATCACCTATTTTCAATGTTAGACCACAGCAAATCAAACATATGTCAATGTGTGAATCCACATTTTAAAGGTTTGTTAGGTACAAATTCTATCAGGCAGGTTACAGATTTGATAAGAAGGAAAACATAGTATACTCTGACCGTACCACCGGTACCAATTTCGTTTTTTCCCGAGCAACTAGTCATGTTATATCCTAATATTTTTAACTTTTTGACACACACGCTGACCAATTGCCTAATGGGTTTCTAGGAAATGTCGTAGAAGCCAGAACCTACGCAGGGCGGGCCAAGTAAGCTATACCGACATTTGCTCCGCCCGTATTTATTATTACTTGTGAAGACTATAGATAGCCTGCTGAACAATGTATGTGATCAAGCACTTGGCCAGTATCTATAATGGCTGGAAAAATTGGGGAAACTTATATCAGCTAATAGACAACACTTGTAATGACTCAAGTCGCATTTTTCCAATGACTTAACGTGAGTCTCTAGAGGTTTTTGACTCAACTTGACTGGGACAAGGGAAATGATAGTGGAGACTAGGTCACAAAACTGCTAGATGGCCTGGCTATGACATTAGACCTAAACATTTTCATTGAAGAGTGAGGAAAGAGTGTAAGTTATTTCATGAATTAATAAACTTAGGTTGAGGGAGAAAAGGATCACATGGAGCCATCACTTCATTCATTACAGTGATGATAGCCAATATCATACCCATGCCAGGCTTGTGGGCTATTATTATTGTTGTTGAACTCCAAGTCCGATTTCATTATCATTGTTTATGAAGAGTACTTATGTTTGATTATAAATGAATAACTTCCTCTTGAACTAGCTGGGCTATTATATAGTACCAATTAGTTCATTGAGGTGAAATGTAAAGTAGGGTTCTGGTAGTCCTACGCCGGTTGCGTTGTTGTTGGTAGTTGATGTAAAATTTGTCAATATGTCTTTGAATATAAATCCGAGTAAGGTAAGAAATTACATTGACGAAACTGATGGTATCTTGTATGTTCTGGATTCTATTTGTTTAATATTTGTTTTGTTACTTAGAAAGCGGCCGAATTCTTCAGTGGGAAGATGGCGGAATCAGTTAAAGTCATTGTGAGATGTCGGCCACTAAACCAAAGAGAGAACAATTTGAAATGCAAGGTCGGTTGCCTTGTCTATAGCTCCTAGCACCGCTAAGAAATAGTTAGATTCTGGTCCTAATGGAATCTGTCAGTGGACTTTACCCATTAATTTTATGCTGTGTTACTTTCCTCGTTGGCATGAGCACTTCGCTAAAATCGCATGTACGCCAATGATATCAATCCGTAGCTTGGTAGGATGGTAGGCCTAATTGTAAGTTTAACCTACCGGTACTGTACATTTTAGTGCATTGTTGAAATGTCTGAAGAGAGAGGACAATGCTGCATTCGAAGGCCTGACAATCCTGATCAACCTCCAAAATTATTTACATTTGACGGTGCATACTTTACTGAATCAACTACTGAACAGATCTATAATGACATTGCATATCCTCTTGTGGAGGTTAGTCTTTCTATTACTGTAGGGCTAATTCTGTAGGCATAATGGGAAATGCATCGCGAGTTCGCGACCTGTGCGGAGCGAAGCGGATATATATACCTAATAAAATATGAAGTAGTTGGATATTTGAATTTGAAGTTCTGTATTGACAAAAATGGGCAAGCTATTGTACTGCTAAGTTTCCTTGACGATCAAGTGATAAGGATTTCCTATCAAGCTATTGTTTGCATACCGGTACCATCAAATTAATTATATAATGTATAGCGTTGATTTATATATCAAATAGCATCACTCGTCATTTTGTAATGCTTATTCATCCTAATCTGAGAATTATGTCACATCTACTGTGGCAAAATATGTTTCCGTATTTCCCTAACAGCTATCTACTTGAATATACTTATCCTATAAGCCCTCTAATGGCTGAATGATAGAAATTTATGTAATACATGCCCTCTTGATTTCTTTGACTTGAGTGTTAAGTCTGTAGTTAAGAGTCGTCAAGTGCCTTATATCATGACACTCCATTGCCTACGTCACTTGCTGTACTTGCTGTGTAAAGGCTGTAAATATTCCATTTTCCTTCAACTGCCTTGTCAATTGGTTCTGTTCACTAGCCATGGTCATCATGCTCGCCATATTAATATTCGATCAAGATATCTTGTGATTTCCGTGGAAACAACATAAGCCTATATATTACAATGTTAGATGTAGGAATTAAAATAGAACGTCCACTTGGTGTGTGTATGTGTGTTTGTGCTGAAGCGATGCGATATTTGCTATTTTAGGTACCGGTACAGGTATACCTGTTTATGTAGCAATGTGCCAGTAGGCTACACAGCAGTCAAAAAGCCATTGATCGTTAAACTGTTCAACAGCTCCCAAATTTACTAGTGACGACCAATTGCCATAAAATCTTGATTAGTGCACCAAACACTATAAAAAATCTTTTAAAACACTTTCTCATTACTCATCATTGCTGTTGCCTTTCTTTGACTATTCAGGGTGTTGTAGAGGGTTACAATGGAACTGTGTTTGCGTACGGCCAAACGGGATGCGGGAAGTCCTTCAGCATGCAGGGCATTGAAAATCCAGCTACGCAACGTGGAATTATTCCCAGAGCTTTCCAGCACATTTTTGAAAGTATAGAAGTGGCTGAAAACACAAAGTATCTTGTACATGCATCATACTTGGAGATTTATAATGAGGAAATCCGTGATTTACTGAGCAGCAACATAAAGCAAAAGCTTGAGGTTTGTCAGTACTGGATGTACAGAGGCATTGGCATGACTTGACTTACTTGAGTCAACTTAAGTCCCTTCCTAGGTGGGATAAATTTGTCTGACCTTGGCAAAGTCGCTCATGCCTGACTCTAATTTTTGAAATATTGAAAGACTGGGGCTGGAAGGTCTCAGTGAGTGACTTCATTTGTAACTCAGAATCAATGACTTGGTCACAACACTCGCCTCGACTATCAGAACATTCGGCATATTTGTACATCACTATCTAATTGAAATCAATTGAAGTTGCAGTTTATCCTGTTTCATTATAGTTGAAGGAACATCCGGACCGAGGGGTATACGTGAAGGAATTGTCTATGCATCCCGTTAGCAATGTCGGAGAATGTGAAACTATAATGTCATCTGGATGGCAAAATAGATCAGTAGGAGCAACCCTAATGAATGCTGATTCATCGAGATCTCATTCCATTTTCTCAATCTATCTTGAAGCGTGTGATACAGGTTTGTTTGCTGTTTGAATTACTATGATACCCATCTCACTGTCTCGCTTTGACAAAGATCTCATTCAGAGAAAGACACATATAGCTCAGCGGAATGGTTTAATTGTTTTAATTAAATAGAATTGATTGTTATTTGCCATAAAACTATTAGCCTGGTTGCTCCACTCCTATTCAATAATGCCAGCCTAATTGCTGTGTTTATCAAGCTGTGTGTGGTGTCTTATCTATTGGTGTTGTCACTTCATTGGTATATTGTTATTGATACCGGTACCATACTTTAATATCATCATGATGGCTCTATCTGCCGTTACTCTTTTTGGATAGTGGGGTGTGCTGTTATTAAGCTATCTCATTAATTAAGTGAGATCACCAAAATGTACTGTAGTCATATCACAACATATCACCTGGAGTGTTATCACCACTTGCTTATTATACATTTTAGGCATTGACGGTGGTGACCATATCAGAGCTGGAAAGCTGAATTTGGTTGATCTTGCTGGTAGTGAAAGACAGTCGAAAACAGGAGCAACTGGAGAAAGACTGCGTGAAGCAACAAAAATCAACCTGTCTCTTTCGGCATTAGGTGAGGCACACATCGGCCTAAAATGCTGATTTATATGGGTGCTCGGGAATCTCGGAAATATTCTGCAAAATGAATTGACATATTTCCTGACCCCGTAATTGTAACTATCATTATCATCAGGCAATGTCATTTCGGCGCTTGTCGATGGAAAGTCAAAGCACATTCCATATCGTGATTCCAAGCTCACGAGACTGCTGCAAGATTCATTAGGCGGAAACACCAAAACCTTGATGGTTGCTTGCCTGTCACCTGCAGACAACAATTATGAAGAAACATTGAGCACTTTGAGGTAGGCCTATATATACTCTTTTTAATCATACTTCTATGATTTAGGCCTATTGTCAAACTACAAACTGATCCTTTAACAGCCAGCTCAAGAGCTTCAGTTATTATTTATGCAGCCACTGAGAGGAGGATGCATTCAGAGGCAGTCTATAAAGCCTGCCATACTCAAGTTCTCAACAACCTCAAATTTTCAAAATGTGTTACCTGTGGGGCTACTGTTTCATCTTGGAAAACTCTTGAGACAACCTCTAAATAGGTTTAAGGCCAACTTTTCCATCAGTGACCTAGATGATTGTTTATGGCGTAATAACGATGCATTTGTCCTGGTTTTTGTTTCATATTTCCTATGACAAGGATTTCAAAGATGTTAAAATTGGACTTACTTCCCATTTAGATATGCAAACCGTGCTAAAAATATCAAAAATAAGCCACGAATCAATGAAGATCCAAAGGATGCTCTGTTGAGAGAATACCAAGAAGAAATCAAGAAACTAAGAGGACTACTTGCTGGGCAGCTTGGACCTGAAGGAATAAAAGGTTTACAGTCTTTTATATTTAACCCTATGACTTCACAAGTACACGAGTATGGCAGCTACATATTCTTGTGGTGCTTTATTCAACTTGGATAGTTCCCATCGAACCGGTAACATTTTGGTAAATAATAGTCAGTACCTTCAATGATATTTGATTTGATGTTTTTCTGAAGTTATATTTCATTTAGCTACGGGAACTTCATTGGTTGGGGATGAAGGTATGATGATGTCTTGTTGTAATGGTGGTTATAAATTTGATCAGAAATTTATTTCACCTGTCTGTACAATTTTCAATTTCTATCTCAATCCATGAAAAGTTCATGCTTTAACATTCAACCCCTTCAAGGAAATATACCTGAAACAAAATTCAGTTTGGTGATCCGAAATATTGATGTCTTTGTCTGTTATCGAAATCTCAAACCTGCCACATGCAGATCTCACAAATGACTGAACATTGAAAAGTGTATGCAAGCGATACTATATTACGATATGTACTGTACACAGACTGCTACAGAAAGTAAAATAGCAATAATGTATGCAATAATATGATTATAGCGAATTCCACCACACACAAAGTCATGAAATATTTGGTAAAAGTATATTAATTGATTCATCACATACATTGACGTAAGTTTAATGCACTAAAGTGCTTTAAAATGGAGAAAAAAAGTCATCATCACAGTAGGCTACAGCTATATTTCATATTCTTCCAACATAGTGTGGCGATCTGATCTCTGCGAGTTTAAAAATAGGAAAGCTGTATGCATGATTTGTCAGAATGCAACATGATGTGACATATTGCATTGATATCTATTATTAACGTTTTTTTTTGTGTGTGAGTTTCTCTAATATTGATCTGACAGGATTTTTTGTGAATCCGTCTCAGTTGTACAGCACTGTGCAATACATTCTTGCAATTTTGTATTTTACATTTTTAGCTTTACTGGAAGGCCAATCTCCTCCTCCTCGTCCAAAATCTATTACAAAAGACCCCGAACCATTGGATAAGGACTCTACTACAAATGAAGATGCAGATAAGATTAGAAAGGTGAGAGCATAACGAAGCAACAATGAATAATTGATTTTTGGTAAAACTTCAACGACAAGTTGAGCTGAGACGTAAGATTGCGATAATGTTTGTATCTCTTTCTTGTGATTCTGAATAATTCAAAGAAGAGTTTGAATTACTTAGTTTCTCCTTCTTTAAGCGACTTCTGTGTGTCAATGAAAGTGAGGAATTAGTCTAGCAGGCACTTAAATATTATGCTGTACTCTTGTGATATACAATATCAGTTTATTTTAGAATCAAATTGACGGGTTAAGGCTAATACACATTTTTATGGATGTATATGTATACTTACTCTAAATTCTGCAACCTTTTACTTGAAGGAATTTGAGGAAAAGTTAAATGAGTTGAAAGGCAAGTACGAAGCCGAACAGATGAGCAATGCAAAGTTACAGGAAGACATGAATAAATTGAAAAGTCAGTACGATCAGCAAATCGAACATTTTTCAAAAATGACAGGTATGATCCAGAGTGTAGAGATTTCCTGTATCGGTGATATTATGTAACCTCTTACTCTGTTTAGGAAGCTCTAGTCACCATCAAGACCAGGTAAGACCGGCAGCGTATTTTTGTTAAATTACATTCTAAATTTGTCTTAATATCTTAATTTCATGTTAACATACACACTTTCTGCTAGTATACAGTAGATCTTGCTTCTGATCTGACAAATCCTTGTATATTTTTGCTGCGTTAATTCATCATGCTGGAGGCAGGAGGATTTTGAATCTACTTGCTCTGAGATGGAGACATATACAGAATATGAATATGAGGCATCACAGTCGACGGTTTCATATTCTGATACTGAATCAGATAGTGTCGAGTCTATGGTTGCTGCAGGCGCACAAGATTCTGATTTAGTAGTATTTCGCCAGTCGGCAAACTTCATGCTGAAACTATCAGAAATGATCTATAATCATGCACTAGAGCTTTCTGTCAAACGCTCTGTCGAGAATTTTACAAATGATTGCATCGATTTTTCACCAGCCACAGTAATTATATCAATTGCTTTTTAAATATTCACTTGTATTTCTATTTCTGGCTATATATGAGTGATCAACTGATCAACCTCACTATCACAAATCTCTCACTTAGGCTACGTTGCCTATTCCTTTTGTCTGAAAACTCTTTCTTGGAACAAATCGCTGACATCTTTTTGATTTTACTTAGCTCGCCGGTCCACAGCAGCGGGCAGCTTTGTCATCTACTGATACTGGTTTCAATGAATCATCATTTGATGTTAGTACCTGATCATTTTTTGCACTTTTTCTATTACATTATTTGGCTGACTTCAAGTCGAAATTAACATTGCATGGTATGCCTCTTATATATTCAAATTTTTATACCAAAGACTACCAACTAGGAGGATTTAGTTAATTTCCAGAATACCACAGCATCACAGTTAGCTCATATTCATAATTCATTTTCTGTTATTTTATCCAATTAAAGGCCGGTGCTGATGTGGCAACGGAACAGAATGCCGCACACGAGAAAGAGCAGCATGCAATATATATTGGTACTGTTGAAAGTAACAGTTCTACTCAAGACATACAAATACCTGATGAAGATGCAATTGCAGAACAGCATAAGGAAGCACTAAAAAGGTTAGTAATACTACTATTAGATCGCGTTTGAAAATAGTCTGATCTCTAATGAATCTCTCTAGGCTTCAGATGCTGCAGCAGAGCATGGTGGGTGGGGAGAAAGCTAATGACGAAGACGCAAAAGAAAAAAGACGAAAGCGAAAAAAACATGTCGACGAAAGAAAGCTTTTACTAGCTCGAGCAGCAAGACGTGACGATGAAGTAATCATGCTTAACGTTTACGATTCTATTCACGATGAACTGAAAGCAAGGGATAAAGTCATTGCCCGAAAGGACATGGAAGTATGTTTTTATGACATACAGCGACCCTTATTAGTAGTATATGTATTAATAATATTCACAATCATATAGATTGAAGCTGCCAAAATGGAGATTGAGGATGTCAATTATGAGTTTGAGCGGGACAGGACGGAATACTTAGCGACGATACGAAAACAAGAAAAAGAAATTACGTTTCTACAGGTGTTGAACCAGTGGTGGAAGTCTCAATTTTTGGTATTAACGCCTTTATTATATCTCACACAGTCCTTGGTCAGCAAGATTCATCCAACACTACGTCGTGACTGCAATTACAACAACCTTGATAGAGTGAGAAATGAATCAACCTGGGATGATGATCAGAAGATCTGGGATCTGCCAGAATTGGTTGTTATAAAGACGACACTGCCTGCACCTGGTAACTTATCTGTATCTGTACTTATAGAACTTCGTTCTGAATGTTTTTAACCAAATTTGTGCATTCAGGCTCTCGTACTGTAGGAAGAGGATTATCTCAGACAAACACTGTTGAAGCATATGCCAATGTATGTATCACTGTTGCATAATTTTACACAATAGCTCCAAAACTAGTGAAACGTGGAGACTTTTTAGTTAATACACAAAGGTGAAGCGTCATTGCCTTAGATGTGTGCTGATCACATGACTGATCACATGGAACGTAATATAGAAGATAGCTAAGTTTGGAACTCACTGAACTTAGCTAAAGGTCATATAATTCAATTAGAAGAACTAATCAAGCTGTAGCCTACTAGTAAAATTTTGAAATTATACCAAGTACTGGTATCGTGGAGGATGTTAAACTTGAATATCATTGTATTTAGCGAAATGAGTCAAGCGAGGAAGACAGATACTACAACAAGTTGAGTAACAGCAGCAGTGAAGAGGTAGCCAACAATTACTTTATGCCGAAGCGCCAAGTCCACCAAATTGTTTCATCTTCCCACACTGATCAATCAAGTAGAGGTACTTTTGTTTTTCACTAAATGTAGTTGTTACGAAACTAGGTTTATTGTTCAGCTGTTCACCCTTCCGCTTTCACTGCCCAGCAGTCAAGATATTTATATCAGATTACATTCATCAGGAGGCAGAACCAGACTTGTGAATGTCACAACACTTGTGACTACATCAAGATCCAGTATTACCAACTACCTAACTTAATTTATATTTAAACCTGCATCAATGTGAGAAAATTGGAGTGATTATACGGTCTTTAAATCTGCACATAGTGATATAATACTACACATTAAGCGGATGACTGTTGCATTTTAGCATTACACAAACTGAGCAAGCATGGTTCAGCATCTCCTCATATGGGTAATGGATTAGCCAATGGTGATAAATTATCGCAAACTCATCTTGCCACTGCAACAATGTCGCCACAAATTGTTGTGAATGGAAACACAAGTAATGATTTTATGCTCATGAGAAGACCTCATCGGTTAGACTCTCTTGATCCCGTTGCAATGATGACAAAATCCAGAAAGAAAAAGAAAAAACATGACTTAGCGTGAAGAATCGCGTCTGTTAGATGTTGGCGTATTTGAGCTTACTTCGTATTTGTGCCATCACAGTGTGCCTTATGAATCTGCTCTTTTATGGCAATATATTAATTTCATTATTAAGAGCTCTAATTAGGGTATCACAAATACGGACCAAGGTTATGTAATGTCTACTATTCTAGATGCCAGTGACACCAGGGCAGGAATGATGGTATATGGAATATCGCCGATCCGCCTCCCTTGCCTTATTTGTTGTCTTTATCAAATCGATTCATGTATTTGTCGTATTGAGTATTTATATGTGCGGTTATTTAAGTTGTCAAATATTTTTATTTCATTTTTCGTCTCAGATCTGTTGTGGTTCAAAGATTTATATATTGATTGTACAGGAATGTGTTGACTTTATCTTAGTCAGTCAAACGTGAAATACACGCAAAATATTGTGACATTTCCACGTACTATGCCCTCCCAGATCGGCTACGCTACCAATCTACCATCAAGAGCCACCACCAAAATGACGTTGCGTTGCCTTGGTTTCCGTGGGCTACCGCTTGATTTAGTATGTTTTACGCTTCGTTAGATCGCTTTTCCTACTCACAGAAATCAGGAACAAAGTTTCTCACTCTGATCTGGATGTCGGTCGCCGTTTGTTGCTTTTAATGCTGTTTAGTTTCCGCTTTGAAGGAGGAAAAAAATGAAAGGACTGCGATTTGGCAAAATATCAGTAACCCTAATGTCTCGGCAATGGCGTAAACTAATCTGCTTTGTGAAAAGTCCGAAACAAACTTCAAAGGTGTAGTTTCTAGGGTTTCACTTGGTGATGGGACAGATGTGGGCCGAGGTCACTTCCTGCCTAAACCAACATTCCCATGCGTTTTTCATATTAATTATGGAAAACTATTCCATTGCCATCTCTTAGTGCAGTGCCTGATACCAACCAGTTCCACCTGATATATATCATAATCAATTTCTGAATAACAGGTTGCGTAATCAAATACCGTAGCACAACCGGTACCGGTATATGTGTAAGAAATAATGTAGGAAATTTTGACAAAATGGATCATACTATTCCTAATGACTCGCCTAGTCAGTCGCAACCAAGAAACATGAAATGCCCCATCAAGGGTTGCCATGCCCATTTCAGCAATACTGCTTCTCAGAAATTCCATGAGAAACATTTTCATAAGAAAGGATTTATGGCTAGTGGTCTAGAAGATTTTCTAGGTGATGATGACGGTGAAAGACAAAAAGGACAGTTTTGCTGTGAAGAAGAAGGGTGCTTCTCAAAAAACGGAAGAAGAAAAGTATTTAAAACTTATCCCGCTTTCAAGCAGCATTATAAATTAGCTCATGCGGCAAAAGAACATGAATGCCAGAAGTGTATGAAGAAGTTCGCAGACTTATCCAAGCAAAGACGACACGAATTAAATTGCGGTGTCAAACTGATGTGTTCCTGTGGCATCGTATATTATGGAAAACGAGGACTAATGGCCCACGTCAAATTGACTAGCCACCAATTACCAGATTCCGTCAAACTGCATTTTATGAAACCTCCAGAAAAAATCTCTCGCAATACAACCAAGATGAAGAACCGATCCCCAAAACCAGGACTTACAAATCAGGCTCAACGAAACAGGAAGCCAATTCCAATTTTACCCAAAGGACAGCGACCGATTTACCGCATTTCCAGTACATGTCCTCAACCCCAAACCGCCCTTTTAACAAACCTAGTTAACACAACATGTAATTCGCAAGGGTTAAGCACTAAGTCAACAATTCGACCAGTCAACTTGTTACGTAAAAGGCGATACGTCATAGATGTCTTGATGCCTCAGGACAATTTGTCATGCCTAAATCAGCCGCATACCAACTCACAAATTCCTTCACTACAAGGATCGAAGATTGACTCTTTATCTACAGCCATGTTGTCATCTGGAATACAGTCGTGCATATTAAGACAACCAGATAGAAAAGAAGAGGAAGCTTGTCATGACAACAAAGTACAGATGGAAGAGTCTGTTCGGAGCCAACAACCAGCTCAAGACTTCTCTTGTCAAACAGATGAATTTTTCTCTTGGCTTGATGCCGAAACTGCCAAATGCAATCATACATCAGGATCCACTGTGAACATTTGTACACAAACTCTGCAGTCCTTGGACTCGTTAGAAAACAATGTGGATGTTCATGTTTTCAATTCTACACAATCTAGAAATGTTGCTCAAATTGAAACACAAACCGACGATGATTGGATTAATGCCTTGTTCCAAGATGATAATTCAAGTACTGGAGTGTTTGCTCAGCAGAACCAAAGTGAATGTGCTAGTGGTTCGACTTATGGTTCAGTGTTACCAGAAATGTCGTGTAATATTCAAACACAGACCAATTTTATAGAATCCATTGCTCATGTCACTACACAGACAAATAATGGTGTTTGTACGAATTCTTGCGGTACTAACTTTACTGATCCTGTACTAAATTATATTGCCAGCGATAGCCAGACACAAACAGAAGGTACTTATGATGTCAGAGTAGGTAATACTCATACACAAACAGCTTTTGGATGTGATGATATTGTACAATTGTTAAACATGCATACACAGACTGACTTGCATAATCATCCTAACAATGAAAGCTTGTAAAAGATATAAGTTGAGCTATCTCATAGTTACTTCAACTAAAATATTGCACTGTAGATGTATCGCTGTGGGATTCTCCCATGCACCTGACTTCCCGAGATATCTTAGACCGTACCATACACTGAATTGCTGGGAAATGTGCATTTACAAATAATCTGCTTATTAGTTGAATCTGCGAAGTTTCATCGAAGTATTATATATTTTTTCAATCCATGCATATATTTTCACTCCTTTAGTGAAATTTCATAAATTGTTTCATTTACTTGTTTACCCACAGTCCTAGCCATATAACCTTAGAGCTATTCCAATGTCAATGTGAAGAACTTTGTGCTGTACATGGATACCAGTGACGACAAGGTAGAAGTGGTTGTCAACCAACATTACGACGAAAGTGTGGATGTAAATGACTCAGAAGAAGTAGCTAGTTTATACAGTGTGACCCCAAGAAAAACCCCGACGCCACTCCAGCCCCCTATGGATCAAATGGATATAAATAAAGCTTACCGAGGAGATATGGAAGCCTCCATCGACTATGAAGCTGTAAATGATAACCATGATCGAAGCGGCATATCTGAAGTCCAACAGCCACCTCAAGCAGGATCTGAAGCTTCTACAGCAACTGAAGGAGATTCTTCAGAAGATGGTGATACTTCATCAGATGACGATGATGAAGACAACGGCACTGCATTAGAGGGAGCATATGACCCAGCTGATTATGAAGATTTGAATGTTTCTCGGGAAATCAAGGAATTATTCCAGTACATTACGAGATATACTCCACAAACCATAGAATTGGAACATAAATTGAAGCCATTCATACCAGAGTACATCCCCGCAGTGGGAGATATTGATGCGTTCCTCAAGGTTCCGAAACCAGATAATGAACAGAGCATGCTGGGTTTGACAGTTCTTGATGAACCTTGCTCCAAGCAATCGGATCCAACAGTCTTGGATTTACAATTGCGAAATATTTCGAAGATGTCAGGAATGAAAGAAATGCAGGTTCGAAGCTTGGAAAATGCACAGAAAAATACCAAGGCTATTGAATCTTGGATTAATAGCATAGAGGGACTACGACAATCAAAACCACCTCAAAATGTTCACTACACAAAGAGCATGCCGGATATTGAAAGTTTGATGCAGGAGTGGCCAGCGGAATTTGAAGAACTTCTAAATAAAATTAACCTACCTTCATCTGATATGGACTGTGACCTGAAAAAATTCATTGACACTATTTGCAGTATTCTTGATATCCCTGTATACAAAAACAACAGAGTTCAATCACTCCATGTTTTATTTAGTTTGTATATGGAATTTAAGAATTCGCAACATTTTCAGGCCGATGGTATGACTGAAATAAAGGCCGAGGGCGAGCCTGAAGTACTGACATTTGACTAAACTTCTTTCATCAGCCCAAACTCGAGGTTGGAACGAGTTAGCTTCTTTTCAAACACAAATATATTTCATATTCATGTGATATCAATACTAAATGAGGTGTTAAAGCAATATCTAGAAACTTGTCAATACGTTGAGTATTGCGTTCTCAAACTTTAAGTGAGGCTAGCTATTGTGAGTGCATGGCTTGAACCATTCTTACTCTGTTATGTACCTTTTAATTTTTAAATCCATATTTAATTAAAGACGTTTGTTAGTAAGCTGGTGTTCCAGTGATATGGTGCGGGAACTCCTAGTATATGGGAGTAATGGCATTTTGTCCGAGATTGTGGAGGGGCGACGGATGCTACATATTCCTACCAGACCTATAGGTCTCTTTTAACAGATAAGTGGATGAACGTATGAGGTGCTCGTGCCTCACTGCTAGATACAGTAATCGGGAAATTACCGTGGCGACAACTGCCGGTCATAAGTTTATTGAAGTTACTTTCAATCCTGGATTGAGTATTGCGGGAGCCTAGGCTTGGGCATATAAGTCCTAGAACTGGGGCAAGAGAAATTATACGATGGTAGGTTTTTTCAGCAACCACCTGGATGGCGTTTTCAATCATGACGATGATTACGTATGGCAGGGGTCCGTCCACTGCAAGATTCGTTGTCAATCGCCGCTTTCATGGTATGTCATGAATAGGCCTATAATCGTAGCCGTAAATCTCTTTCTGGCTCAGCCTAGAGGCCGACAATCGTGCAGGTTACTATGATCATGATGATCGTTCACTTGCTTATTAGCTGAGCCAACAAGTGACCAGCGATGGCGTATGCCTTGTTGTAGAAGCTTGGAAATTCCACCGCAGCTTAACAACAAAGTAAGATATTGAAGTGCAGTTCCTTGAACAGTCTCCACTCCACACACAATGAACGACAGGGACAGGGATTGTAGATATCTACACACAAACGCAAGATTCAAGGGTGTCATGATTGACTCAAGGATGAGCCATATTTAGGCTATCAAATAAATATTCGCCACCAAGTGTTCTTCAGACGTGCATTCTTTTTGCCGTGTCGGTCACGTTGGTGAGTCGCGTTATTTCTGTCTCCTTAATTTAACCAGGTATTGTTGAGCTTTATGTGCCTGTTCTCGCCAGGAGGGCAATTTTCTAGATTCACTACATACAAAATCGATGGAGGTTTGATTTTTACAATAACTTGGGCTCTTACGATGTAATTCTTCGCAGGAATTATGGCAGTCATACACGAAAGGGTTTTTGGTCTTGAAAAAGGCCACAAAGTTACCAAATTGGAAAAAAAGCCGAGACACGCCAGACGTCGAGGAGTAAGTAATAACTATTTGCTGAGTGATTGGGACCCAATGAAACATCTACTGTCACATTCTCAACATCGAATGTGAGAGTGCAGCAGTGGGTGTCTGCTGTAAAATGAATGACAGAATCAAGGATCGAGAAAAATTTCAAAATAATTACTGATAAGGTAACAGCGTGGATAATAGCCTGATGAAGCCCGAGTGAGCAGCAGGTGTAAATAGAACCTTGACTAAAATTGGTTGACCCTCCAAAAATTTCTATATACCACCGTGAACGCCACAAAACTCATGTCCGGTCCTCATTTCGCTTAGTCCATCGTAGAGGCACCAGTTTACAGTTAATCATCAATTATTATTGTTATTCATGGCTGGTTATTAGCTAACTCTCATCTAGTCATGTTCACAAGTTCACTCGTGTGCATGAAACTTAGGTACAGTACTGTTTTGATATAACCTTTATGTGTAACTGTAGAACACGATTTCAAGAGAAATCATGTTACGTAATGTGCATCAGATGTTTGTGGAGGCCTTATCGAAACAGCAACAATTTGACCACCAGCAACGGCCCAATTATACTTGTGCATCGCATATTTGTTGTAGTATTTATGGCATAAGTACTTTACATGACGTTTCTTATACCAGCAACTGACGAAGAAGACCAAGTTTGTGCGTGACCTCGTACGGGAAGTATGTGGATTTGCACCCTATGAGAGGAGATGCATGGAATTGCTCAGAATTGGCAAAGACAAGCGAGCTCTCAGATTCTGCAAAAAAAGGGTAAGATGATACAGTAAAAAATTCAACTTCACACTTGAGTTGTCCATTAGGAAGTTTTGCATATTGTTTCTCCATCATATATAACAGATTGTCTTGTAATGATTCACCGATTGCCTGCAGGGCTTTGTTTCGTACCTATGTAATGTACCATTCACACCCCAAATCTTTGACTTATCCTCAATGCAATGCAGCTGTCGCCAAAGAGGTTAAGGAATACTTCTGAATCCGCCTCCATATTTGAATTGATAATTTAGCACATTTACCTTTGTACATGAACGCTGGACAGGCACTGGGCTGCCAAATTATTCACATGTGGTGAAAGTCATACGTATATTTACCCCTATTTCTGTGTGTTATAATAAAAACTCATTCACCTTTCAGCTTGGCTCCCACATTCGTGCCAAGAGAAAGCGAGAAGAGATGCAGGGGGCTATTCAAGCACAGAGAAAGGCTGCTGCTGCTGCCGCTGCCGCTGCTGAGAAGAAGTGATTCCTTGTGATAATAAAAACTTGAATATAAATCAATGATTTATTTGATTAACTAGTGCGGGAGACTATTTGCAGGGCGTGGGTAACACAGTCACATGCTGTGGAGATTACGCGTCAACGTTTTATGGGTCAGTTTGAATCATGGCAGAGAATACGCGTGAGGTATTTGTACATATAGTATGTTTTCTGCACGTATCCTAATAATGGTCTACTCCCCCACCCTACCCCCAAATAGAGTATAAGCCTTTGCAGTTTGTCCACCGATTTGGCCTGATTATGCACTCGAGTTTCAACAGGTCCCCAGCATAGCGGTTATATAACGAAGTGGGATATAAGATAGTGCAGTAACCAGAACGCTGAAATTCTGTCCGCAATCACTGAGTTGAAATGATTCCAGTCAGAAGAGGACAGCAAAGAGGTTAACCTGACCTTGTCAATCAAATGACTACTCATGCGTACTGCAAGACGCTGCTTCACTTTCTGCAAAGCATAAGGGTTCGAGGATGATGTCGTCCTGCGCTGTATTAATCTGCTTTAATCTTTACGCCAGAACGACATAGAATATTCCTTTTGTCGGATGAACTATAGTATAAGAACGAAAATTATCATAGTTTGAAGTCGTTGCCACAGTCAGCAAAACCGGTTATGTATTGGGTTATTGTCAAATGAGTGTCAGGTATTCAGCAATTTTATAGGAAATCACGTTGGTTGTTATGTCGAGGTTCTTACTTTTCCGATAATAAAGCCCTTTGCATGTAATAAAGGTGTGTTTGCTTCCAAAGGACTATCATTGTTTGACACTATTGTAACCTGGACATGGACAGTTCTATATTAAGTAGGTTTTTTGGAGGAAAGGGTTCAGCAGCTGACATTCCCGACGTCAAATTTGATTCTAACAGTTTTCCGCCCCCACCTACACCGCCTGATGAAGGAAACAAAGACAAGACCCCAAAGCCGGGGGATAAGTGGTCAAATTTTGATCCAACAGGCCTTGAAAGAGCTGCGAAGGCAGCAAGAGAGCTTGATGCATCTGGTAAAACGTTTTCTGTTGAGCAAAAAATATGTGCTATTATCAACCGTGTGTTATATTTCCAGCCCATGCAAAGGATGCATTAGAACTTGCACGACATCAGGAACAAACAAAACAAGTAGAGTTTCAAACAAAAGTCAAAGTTAGTATTTTTTCCTTCAATGCATCAGTGGAATGCATTGATGAACTTTCTTGTAATTGATATTCCATGCATACTGAAGTGTGAATCATTTTCTAGGAATATGAAACTCATGTTGAGCAATTAAAGATAGAACAGATAAGAGCACAAAACGAGGAGAGGCTAAAGACATTGCAGCAAGAAGCAAAGCTTAAAAAAGAGGTAAAAGTAGCTTTGCTAATTGCTGTGCTTAAATTCTGCACCACCAAGAAGCTTTTTAAAATACTTCAATTTTGAGTTTAGGCATTTGATTTAAATTACAAACATTTCGCTAAGCCTATACAAGTCGAAATTGAATGAAGTGTGGTCGATTTTGACGTTAACCGAGTACCACAGATCGTTGTCGTCTAGTTATCTATATCGAGAAGCTAAAAGCCACATTGCGTTTTAAGAGTGACTCCCGGAACGCCGCCATCCTTGTATACTTAAAAGCGGTTTTTCCTTGTGATGTGGCTTTCAATTGACGCCTTTTGCTCCTGATGTTGCAACATTCATGCAAGATCTGGGGTGTCATTACGATAACTTTCTCTCTCGCTGAATTAGCAAACTCAGTAACGAGCTTTTCAGCGAGGAGTTCACAAGCAAGCAACTTGCTGAGGTAAGGGGTATCACGAACACTTTTAGCAGCATCCTTGTACAAGCAAGATGCAATAACGAGAGAATGTGACGTGACTCATCAAAATAAGTGCATGCGTCGCTTGTTCGCCTGTAGGACAAGTGGCGTTTGGTCATTGTTCAGGTATGGGTGCTGTGGAAAGGGGAATAGTACAGTTTATAAGATAGAGCCAGCGGAAGCAAGTCCTTGAAAAAGCGATGCATCCAGCTGGACAGCTGACGAAGTTGGAATTTTAGTCAGTGGCGTTGTGAATCATGTAAGGTACGTCTTGGGTTACTTTTCAACTGAAGTGACCGTCAGCTCAATGAAACAAGCCTGGATTGCTCACGGGGAAACACGTGGTTGCGGGTAACGACGTTCTCATGGGGAACACTGCGCTTACGGGAACCACTAGGTTGTGGAGAACACGTGCTCAAGGGGAACAGTGTGCTCGAGGGTAACCACTTTGCTCAGGGGAACCACCTGGTCATGGGGAACACTGCTCTCAGACCCCCCCAGTTACGTCTTAGGTGTACATTTATAACATCTATGGTGACTGGAATATACGGTTACAGCGCTGTACTTATATTAAGCAATATTGGATTATATCTTTGTAGCGGCCTATTGCAGTCCCCATAAATGTTAGTAAATGGACACATGTAGAGCTAAGCCAGTCCATGTCCGTCCTGGTGTACATTTATGGTGTCTGGAGAACTATAGGCTCACGGGTAATATTGTTCTCACTGTGAACCCATATCCATCCCAATTTACATTTATAATTTTTATGGTGACTGGTGAAACACGCTATTCACGGGGATAAGGCCCCGCCCACGACTTCCCAACTGTCTGTCCCTTTGTCTTTTGCTCGTAGATTTCTGAAAGACGACCGACTCACACTCGGCGCTCTTCTTTGAACTTGAACATCCTGACAAGATGAATTGCATATGTCCAATATCGCAGATATTTGTAATCTATATTCTGCAATGAACTCGATGTCAGGACGATTTTCCAAGGGAATACGCTGACTTTTCGTTTAACTCCTCACTGCCAAATAGGCCGCCATGATGCCTCGCTCGACGGAAATTCTATTAGCGAGTTGTCTGTCGAACTCGGTATTCCGCGAGATTCGATTAGCGAGAACGCGCAAGATTGTAGCAAAAATCGTAAGCGAATTGTTGCCTAACTAGCGAGCTGTGATCGTGTTGCCGGCCCGATAGGTTGGAAGTGGACGTCGGCCTAACCGAAGTTCAAAGCCGCTCGTTTCGAGAGTTATTGTGGCAATGTATGATGAGTTCGAGGTAAAATGGAATAATCTATCGTCTGTAGATTTTACACTTAGGGTAGTTCCGTCGTAAACTGGAAATTGAACGTCCGATGACTACCATTTCGCGCCCGTATGCCATATCGTTGCGCAGCCAATTCCCTGTGGCTGCTGTTAGCTTATTTTCCGCAATCCTTGATATGAACCTATGAAAAGCAAGCGTTCGGACGTAGTATTGGAAGGCACGGTCATTTTCTTGTACGAGTATATTCTCACCCACTTCCCGGAAATTTGCCACAAAGTTGTGGTGAACTAGAACTTTTCAACCAGTATCAGGAAATTGTTAATTGTTTATTCCGGCATTTGATGCGTGTTGTGGTATTCATCAGTTATAGTACATTGATAAATATGCAACCCGATTTCTGTACTTCCTGAATTCCTTGTCACTGAACAACTCAGTCTTGATTGTTCTTCGAACTGGACTAGGTTGTATCGGCTTGATTGGTGCTCCAAATTGTTGTGGCCACTGTACCTTCCGGTTCCGTGCGACATCATGATTATAAACACCTGGTCCGGGGGTTATCGCCGATTGCAAGGCCAGTTGCCTGAATCTTTCTTCGGAGGAGTGGAAGGGCTTGTGCCCCGGGGTGATTTTCCTGGCGAACGAACAGTTTACTTGGTAGAAGGCAGGACTTGGTGTGATGCTAACCTGAACTTTTGGGAATCGAGACGCCGTTCGTGCGCCGATAGCATATCCTCTCGCGCTGCATTTCCATTGCTTCAAGTTGTACGTTAAGCTGCTAAATATTGCATTTTCGTAACAGCCAGGTCCCAGGTGCGGCGCTCCATATACCAACTGTAAACGATCGCCTGATCCTGTGCTATCTCCGGTTTCAGCGCAAGTACCACGCTTCAACGTCGTCCCAAATGACACTCTCTTCTTGGCATGGTTAACTAGTTGCGACGTGCTATCCTTGGAAATTGGAGCTGAAGTGAGGTCGCCGAACCCTCCTAAACTAGTTACCGTGGAATCACTCCCCATTGCATAGGAGTCGTGATTCTCGGTAACACACGAATGATACTACACGCACTAATAGATTTTGTCAAAATTAGCGAAATGCATTCACTTTAAATATCCAATTTCATTATTGCGTCATAATGTCGCCACCTTTTGATCGACATGTACCGGGCTCGACTGAGACAGACGATAGACTTTAAAATTGGTATCCGCTTTTTTCTTCTGGCCAGTTAGTAGGCATGGAAACAAAAAGGCAACGGTTGGATAGACTGTCGCTAACAAGTGGCGCTTTTTTCACCAGCAAGCGGAATACCAGGATCTCCTTTCTCGGCGGCGATATGATGACCAATTAAAGCAACAAGCGGTAATGAACGAAGAGAACCTTAGAAAACAAGAAGAGAACCTTAGAAAACAAGAAGAATCCGTGCAAAAGCAAGAGGCTATGAGAAGAGGTAACGCGCATTGGATAGATGTTGTGTTTTGATGATTACACTAACACGGCTATGTTTAAGCGCGATGATACAAAGCTATGCTTCCTAGTTCCTCCCGTCTTTTCCTATGAGTACAATGAACTTTGAATAACTTTCACGTTGAGAATACACGGGCAGTTCGGGGCTCGTTTGTTGCTTCATTCTGTAACTGTCGCTCCAGTGGAAAGATAATGATCGTATCTTGATCGGAATTCAAATTTCTAGTCACAGTAGCGTATTATATATTACTCAGCCACTCTTGAACATGAAATGAAACTCCGACGCGAGAATGAAGTCGCCAGAGCGGAAGCAAAAGCTCTCGCTCGGGCGAAGGCCGATCGTGAAAATCAAGATATACGATTTGAAGAAATTCGCCTGAAAGCTGCAGAAAGAAGGACCACTGTACTGGAATTGACCAAGTATGTTTCATTACAGTTGGCGTTTTGTGGTTCCTTTACAGGATAATGCTACTGTGCAACAAGGACTAACAACCTTCGTAATAACGCGATCAATCATTTATAAATATTTTTTCTCTAGAACCGCAGGGAGCGTCATTGGCGAAGGCGCTAAAGCGTTTTTAAACGACTGGGATAAGATTACAGCAGCGGTAAGTTATTTTTTAGATTAACTCATCTGAGATTTGATGTGTTCTATGTATCTTCATGTAGGTCTTCGGTATTACCCTTACTGCTGCCGGAATATATACTGCTAAAAATGGTATTGGCGTGGCAGCGCGATTCGTCGAAGCAAGAATTCATAAACCCTCATTGGTGAGGGAGACAAGCCGATTCACTGTTTTGGAAAGCCTGCGACATCCCATCCAAACAACTAAGAGGATATTTAGCAAACCAGAAGATTCATTACGCGGGGTTGTGCTGAAGCCAGCACTAGAAAAGCGAATTCGTGATATCGCAATTTCTACGCGAAATACAAAACAGAATAAAGGCCTTTATAGAAATATATTACTCCGCGGACCTCCTGGTACGGGAAAGACATTGTTTTCAAAAGTAAAATTCAAACTTTGAGCATTTCGAAAATAATTTCTTTAACTATTCATTGTGTTCAATAGAAATTAGCAATGCATTCTGGTATGGACTTTGCGATTATGACCGGAGGTGATGTCGGCCCGATGGGAAAAGATGGCGCGACGGCGATTCATAAGCTTTTCGATTGGGCTAATAGTAGCCGTAGAGGGTAAGAAATACACTACAGCTGTTAATAGCATAGAAGATATATTCTCGTCGCTTTAGGTTGATGCTCTTCATTGACGAAGCGGATGCGTTTTTGCGTGACAGATCTACGGTAGAGTGAAGCCGATATGGGATTATTGTCGGAAAAATTTATTCATTCCTTGCAATTTTAGGGGGAAGTCAGCGAGGCTCGTCATGAGGCTTACAATGCATTTCTTGCCCGGACTGGAGATTCGTCTAGCAAGTTGGTACCATTTGTCATTCCTGCTTGTAATGTTGCGCTAGAGAAAATACGGAAAGAGTACTAGACACAGTATCATTCTATCTACAGTTTGGGTGCGATGGCCCGCGTAATGATCACAGCAGGCGTGCTAATTAGTCAGCGATTGGAATTCGTTTATGCCAATTACCTATTACAGCATTGTCCTGACATTTTTCTGTTTTTCAGGTTCATGATGGTGTTGGCGACCAATCAACCCGAGCAACTTGATCGGGCCATAGATAATCGTGTAGATAAAAGTATAGAATTCGGCCTGCCTGGTCTTGAGGAGCGTGAAAGGCTGGTACGAATGTATTTCAATAAATACGTTCTAGAACCGGCGATGAAAAAAAAACAGTCAGTATTAATATTCGTTTTTAGTATAATATTAGTGTGCGACCAATAGTATTTTGTTCAGGCGATTGAAGCTTGGAGATTTCGACTATGGTGCGAAATGTTCGGAAATCGCTGAGAAAACGAAAGGTTTGTCGGGGAGAGAAATTTCAAAACTGGCAGTGGGATGGCAGGTACGTGTTGACCTAATTAGTAAAATACACGGTGCTCTGTTATCAATTGAGCGCTATCGCGTCCTCGCCGCAATTCGTGTATTTGTGACTTCTGCTTCGTCATAAACGTGGGCCTACAGTACGTGATGTAAATTTCATGTAATTGTTTCAGGCTACAGGTTATGCTTCTGATGACCGAACTTTGACTGAAGAAATGGTCGATGAAGAAGTGGAAGATTTTGTCCGACAACGTAAATTGCAGGAAAAGGATCGCCGGAGCAGAAAGGGCTCGTATTTCGCCGCGGAACACGCTCCGGAATCTACCGAGGATTCGTGATTAGCGATTGATTAGTACACGTTCGATAGTCCGCATTATGCCAGCGAGTCCGTGAAAATTTCCAGTGTGCGTTTCTCTTTTACTTGTATCATCCAGTAAATTCCTGATCATGTTACAATTTACCACTCACAGCGTGATGATGACTGCAGCGACGGCATGAGTAGAGTATAGACGCGTTTATAACTGGACAGCGGTGATATCACGTCAACGGTAAACGACTCGTAGTCGTATGTGTCTCGAAATTCTTTTAGATGTCGTATTGTTGCGGTAATCGTTCGTCAGCGAAGTAGGAGAGGCCGATATTTATTGATCGGATTCGGCCAGGCGAGGATGCCGGTTGTCGCATCGGCTTTGAAAATTCGGTGGTGTCTTCCTAGGGTCAATACTGATTTGATCTCAAATCCTTCCTACTATACCAACCTTGCGGGATCACATGTCTTTTCTGGAGGGAGTGGCATCTCAGATGTGCAATGCGGGCCTTGTGAAGAAGCGCTAGCAACTTGTGAAGACACTGGGAACGTAGGAAGCATGTACTGCGACACAGTAGATCAGCGCGAGACGGCTGTGAATTAGGGAGAGTGGTTCCGTTCGTAGAACCACTAAAGTGTGGTTGGTTCGTTTTGCTGAGTGTTTTTCCAGTCGTTCATTTATGTTTGGATGCGTAAAACACTTGTTGGTGATCTATATAGCGGGAGTAGCCTAGCGTGAGTGCAAACAATGGAAGGTATCGTCGAGAGCAAAGTAAACATGGACGGCATAGGTTCTTTGACGTTCTGGGATTGGCCTTACGAAAAGCCTTTTTACCTTTTGTGTCTGATGAACACAATACCTGGCATTGTTTGTCCAGTCATTTTAAATAACTTTGTCGATGTCGGTTTCGACAAACTATGCACATAGGCCTAAGTGTATATGCCTATAATAGCCAAGTGTTGTTTTCGTTGCGACGTGCCGCATTAACTTTACGCTTCCTTCGTCGAAAGCAATGAACTCGGCATGACAGAAGTTAAATTTCAGAGGTGAGATAAATTAAATATGTCGTAGATAACTGTAAGATGTACGGGTTAATTCCAATTCGTCGTAGTCTGACGTCTCTGCAGGAAGACATTCAGTAAACCACGGCTGGGTTAAATCTGATGTGAATCTTCTTCACGATATATCTATTGATCTTTCGTCATCGCCTTCACTATTTATAGGGACATGAGCTACCATTGTTGCGTAACACACCGCGACTACAGAAGGAACAAATTCTGCGACTAATTTTCGATCCTACTAACCCATTAAACACCTTCACCATGAACTGACTAACCGTAAAGTATTATAGCTTGTAGGCCAGGCCCCAGCCATTTAGGATAATGGCCCGTAAGAAAAAGCATGCTAAAGGACCCGTTGATAAAATTAAGAAGAAAGGCGATTGTCGAAGGTAAGGTTAACTTTGTAGGCTACACGTTCTGGGAGACCCTGACATTGAGCCACACGACGCAGTATCCTCCCCTCGCTTGCCCGTGAAAAACTGAACTTCTCTTCTCTAGCAACGACGATTCGAAAACTGGTGGCGATACGATAGAACATCATGTCGAGATTTCACAATCTCTTCAGGGTGAAGACCAGCCCCCTTTGATCGCAGTTGGTGTGGAGTCCGTTTCGTCTATACAAAAGGTGTGTTGAAACCACTATAGAGCCTAATTTCAATATCCGGTAGAAAAAAATGAGTCGTGGCGTCGTGCGATAACTGACATTCTTCCTATTTCTCAAGCCTATGCCATTTTTATAGGTAGGTTTGCGTTGATTAGCCCGCTGAGAATAAATTTACTGCAGATAGTGTGTCAATGTCCATGCCTTTGAATTACCAGGGTGGAGAAGGAAAGACAGTATCTTCACAATCTGTAAATTTCGCCATCGATGACACCTCGAAACTTCTCTTGTTGAAAGAAATACTTGAACTTCCAAATGTTGTAAAGGGATTGTCAACGGCGGAGAGAATTGTTCGACGAAGAAAGCCGTTAGTATTGCTCCTTATTGATAACTTGACAAACTTTGTCCCATTCTAAACCTGTCCTTACTTAATAACAGATTTATCAATCTTGGGGATAAGACGATAACAGACATTCCTGATGAACTTTTTGATTTTGAGGAAGTTACTGAGTTGCACCTGGAGCATAATACCATCCACGATATTCCTGCTACGTTCGAGTCTCTTGCGAACTTGAGGTAAAAAATTACGTTCAAGCTTGTAGACATGAGCACAACGTTTCGTGTTTATTTCGTTATATGGACCCACGCATTTTCAATTTCTTCCCCATAGTCCTTAGGTCGCGAAACTGGACCTGCACATGTAGCATACAAAATTTGTCGGCTGACATCACTGGCGTGTTCAGGAAGGGAATGGAGAACACTGGTGTAATTTGGGGAGTCGTCAGTGCAATGGGAATTTGTACATTAGGCTGCACTAGATCATTTCCTCATCGCTGACTTTTTCACTTTCGACAGGACCTTGTATCTCCATGGGAACAAGATTTCTGAATTGTGTTCGGACATAACAGATAAGCTAACGTCGCTCGATTTAAGCTCCAATCCACTTTCGCCTTTTCCGACGAATGTAATATCAAAGTTCATTTATTTGAAAAATTTGAGACTTTACGATGTGGGATTGACCGATTTTCCAGCCGAAATATGCAAGGTGATGCAGTTCATGGAGATATTGGGACTCTCCGGCAATTCAATTGAATTCATTCCTCGGGAATTTATATGCATGCAACGACTTCGCGAAGTTTATCTGCGCGATAACAACCTGAAAGATTTGCCTTTTTGCCTTTGTAATTTGCCTGAGCTTTCGATATTAGACCTTGAAGGCAATCGCATAGAAGGTTTGCCTGAGGAAATTCTCATGCTAAAAAGTCTGAAGAAGCTGTATCTATCCCGCAACGCGCTGGTTACTGTGGGCACCAACATATGCAGTATGTCACACATTGAAATCTTGGAGGTCAAAGGCAATAAAATCACGGAATTGCCAGAAAACATTCACGATATGTCAAGTTTGAGAGAATTGAATATAGATGACAACCAGATCTCCACACTGCCTAACAAGTTTCATAGATTAGCAACGATAGAGGTGCTGAAAATACGAAATAATGGAATCGCACGTTTGCCCAAACGAATATCACGGATGAAGCTTCTTTCGAGGTTGGATGCTGGCGGAAACAGGTATGGGTATTTCCATTGCAATCAATCCAATGCCTGTAATCAAATTCAGCGAGATTTGTTGTCTATTTGTCTGATTAAACGGCAATGACGAGGCTAGCTCTGCTCTTGCCATAGGCCAAGGGCGACCTTATTATAGACACTCAAATCGGTTCCGGGAGGTGACGCACATGTTAACGCATTTGCCATTTACCGCTTGTACATCATAGGCCTAGAAAACTCTATATCTTCGTTCAACCATGAGGCTTTTGATGACATTTGTGTCGCCTTATATCACAACGGAACGAATGGAGTGCCATATCAAATTCTAGTACGCTATGAAGGCCTACTATTTACACATTTGTGGATGGGCCTACATTGATGCAAGGGCCTATTGGAATTAATATAGACGTAGGATGTGGCTTGGGTTACGATTCACTCAGAATGATAAGATTCCCTCCCATGAGCAAATTCGCCGTCTATTCGATATTGTAATTGAAATTAAATGACTGATAACGCGTGTATATGCGTTTTCAGCATTATAGCCATATGAACACTGTGTATTTGCATTAATTTCCAGGTTGAAACATCTCCCTGATAATATCTGCGCGCTATCTCAACTGCGCATTTTAATCCTCGACGATAACCAACTGCGTGATTTGCCATCTTACATCGGCCATTTACGAAATTTAGTCTTGCTGAGCGTAACAGGAAATCAGGTATAATCGATAATGCCTGCAAATTTCTTGCATAGGCACAGCAAATGAAAATTTTTCGACTTGTCAACTTTTCATCGTTATATATTTCTCAGTTCGATGCTTTCCCTATCTGCGTGTGTTCGCTGGAGTCATTGGAGCATCTATATTTAGGCCAGGATGGTGGAAAACCATTCAAAAGAATTCCAAACCAGGTTAGTAAACGCATGCGTACATTCTTATTTCCTTTCTATAACGCTTCTGCATCGCTCAATCCCGGCAGATAAAGCACCTCACCAAGCTGAAGAAACTCTTTCTCGACAACAATGAGCTTATTGTCATACCGGATGCCGTTCAGGAATTAAAGGAACTTACTACGTTGGTTTTGAGCAATAATCGTCTGTCGTCATTACCAAAGACCCTTCCAGCTCTGACAAGTATGACATAACTAGGCCACAGCATCATTCTATAGACACAATGCCCAACATGCCTACAGTATGTCCGGTATACGCGCTATAGAGCACGAAATAGGGAGACATAATCTATATACTTGACATACATTTCCGTAGATCTGGAAATTCTATGCTTGGACAACAACGCCTTGACGGATATACCACAGGATATTGACAGACTCAAAAAGCTAACCGAGCTTTCTGTATTGAACAACCCGTGGAAGTCTCCTCCGATTGATGTTTGTAACGAAGGCTTGCATGCTATTTTGAAACATATTGCAACAAACAAAAAAATCAAGTATTTCGCAACTAAGGTTAGTGCGAGGGCTCCATGACTGATTCTAAATCTAGCATGATCACAAGCAAAGCAAAAGAAGTATATACTATATTGCGCTACTATGCTGTTGTGATGACTGATTCTGACTGACTGACTGATTCTGATTCTGATTTCCGAGCGTGACATAACGAATGAATTATATTCTGTAGATACAAGCCTGGTGGAAGGGTAACATGGTACGACGGTGTCTCGGCCCATACGAGGACCTGTCGAAGTCAAAGAAAAAGGGTAAAGGTAAAAAGGGAAAGAACTCTGCGAAGGGGAAGAAAAAAGGAAAAAAATAATTATCCTATATATTATGTTCAGTTAATTTGTCACATTGTGAGAATTGAGATTATATTTTAAAAAGTAGCAAAAATATATGTATGTTTCCCGATATAAAGACCTATATCGCGTGCCTCCCGATCCCATAAGTAACGGAATCGGGAATCATCAGCCATTTTGTATATTGATTTGCACGGCTGGAGTCTCCAGAGTCGATTAATCGTTTATTTTACATCAGGCTATAAAACCCATTGATTCTGGAACCATCCATTTCCATAATATGTCAAAGTGCTATATTTCACCGCCCCGATTTCAGTCACTTTGCTTGCATATAGACTGATGTAATTGGGCGCGTGTGCAATTGATAGATATCTCTATTAGACACTACATGCTCAGTGGGCATTGCCCACTGCCCGAGGCGATCTTAATTCATCACCTTGCCGCTTCCCAATGATGATGCTTGTCTTGAATGGAGAGGCAGGGGCGGGATCGTGAGATTCGTTCGCTCGCACGTTTCATTCGAATGCACCTAGGTTATGGCCTGTCGCTATTCATGTGTGCTTACAGCAGGTATTATCGCTATATCACAAGGTGGCAAACCTCTCCAGTCTCCAACCGATACGCTTTGCAATGAAAACTCTGGAACGCGCTGTATAGCGGCATAAACAAAGGGAAGATCGAAATGAGTTGCCAGAATGACTAATAGGATGAATCGAATTTGTGAAGGTGTTGGCGCTGACGCCATATCCATGTGTGAAACTGTGAATTCAGCCACGCCATTGATAATAATGCGACGTGGTGCGGGGAAGTTTGGCATCTCGAGTTAAGGACGGAACGTGATGATGATCAAATTTCGCTGCGATTTTACTATAAACAAAAACGAAAGGTCGCCATAACCTACAATGAGTGCTTTATGCATGCTGCTTGCAAGTTGTATCATGCCATTTCGAAAACTCTTTGTTTTGTAACTCGTGTACAACCTTTGCGAAGTGATCTACTGTACGTGTACATTCGTTTTCCGTATCATCATTTCTGCCTTTCGTTTAGGATCATTTTACATGACAGATCCTTTGATTAATGTAATATCATTTGCGGGGGAAAGGAAATGAATCGTTTGTCACTGACAACTGCTGATCATTTGGGTATCGTGATTGATTCCTTGCGCTATGTGATTTGCACATGGGTGATTGAGGCTGAAAGCTTACCTGCTTTCTCAATATAGCGTAGGATCTCACTTACGGAATGTTCTACCTACGATTATAGGAATATATACAATCATTGGAATAGAATGTTGTGTCGCCCTTAATTGCTTTTACTTCACGCGAATCAACTTGTATAGTCACATTACTGGGACGCGTAAGGCACTACTACGCCCACAGTTCAGTTACGGTCTTGTGTAACATACGTGAGTCTTTCGGTGGTACTATGGAATTATGAAGGGCACAAATCTTAACGCAGACATCTTAGTCATGGGTCAAGAACTCCCTCGCCCGATAAAGCATAGTCAAAAGTGGCAAGTTAAGAGGTCAAAATGCTTTAAGGCACGCAACATGGATTTACAAGAACTACCTGAAAAATGTCGTTTGCAACGGGAAAACGTTGGCAAAATTTTCGCTAAAAATCTATCGTCTACGCATACATAAATGGAACTGGAACGTTATGGCTTCCCCTCTTCCCGCAAAATCCTAATAAATGTCAGTAAAACTAGAACAGCCATCAGCGCGCAAATTGGTTTTTGAGTATAGGCTGTTAGGAATAGGAAAGACTAATTGTATCGATTGTTATGCTAATCTAGAGAACAGTGCATCATGCATATGGCAGACCTGCGTCGCACGTGTATCAATTCAAAAGCTACGTGCATGCATCGATGCGTACAGTAGGCCTACCATACATACAGTACATACAATACAATACATACATACATACAATACAGCTTTCGTAATCGCATTTTGATCCAGAATTATAAAGACTACAATATAACACAGCTTCCGCGATTGTATTCAGTTGACGAAACGCGGTACGGTGATAGCCCTATATACATTCGCAGCCCTATGTCATATGTTATGCAGTGTATAATAGTAATATAAGTTTTGCGTCCTAACGTAGTAATACATAGAAATACCAGTCTATCTTCGGGCTGATATTTTGTGTATGGCCCTTTCAACGACTAGAGAATATATTTGGTGTCTTGCACAGTGAGCGTCAGTTACCAAAAAGCACTAAGCACGAGGGTTGAATTTTCACACAGCGATTCAAACTACGGCTGTATATAGCTTCTTATCAATATACCTAACTGCGGAAGTCATGTTTGGAAGAGCGATTTAAGCGCGAGTCATTCGCTATTGCATTTGAAAATTCACTATGGCATTTTTTCTACCATTTCCCGACGACAATATGGCTGATACAAATTCGACGACACAAACTAGCTTCAGCAGTTTGCTATGGGTTACAGGAGGCCGGGTCATCGCCGCTACACATTGGGTGAACGAAATGCTGATGCGTCTGATCAAACGCTGCAGGTACACAACACAGTTTTCTATAGTGTATGCCTGTAGATATATAAGTCAGTGTTCCTGGTAATTAAGTGGAAGGCGCACTGCTACGTATTCTACTCTTTCTGTTTCGCGGCTGTTACAAACGTTTTCTGAGAAGACAGTAAGGCAACAATGATGTAGGCACAATTTATTGGTAGGTGCTTCGTTGTGCAATGTATAGCTGCTATACAATTTACTAGTTATCCGAACCGACATATTTGTTTCTGCTTTTTCATACATGGGGAACACTGGAAATGCGTCACCTCATTATTGTCGGTATGGCGTTAGCCAGCCGTCGTGTTTAGCGCGGGCTTCAGACGATGAATGGGAGCACGTGATACCGCAACGGCGGTCATTTCGGCTTTGCTGAAGATTACTGTATATGGTTTCATCTTGGCTTTCGTACTAGTACATATTGACTATATTAGGGATCGCTAGCTCATCTGAGTGCCAGGTTCTCAGAATTAATGCATAACCGAAATCCATTATTTCATATATCGAAGCTCGAACATGATGCCAAAGGAGGAAGTATGCGGGAAGGAAAACGTAATTGGAGCAGTGCAAGATGTTACAGCGTGGTATATACTCTGCCATTCCAAAAGAAGTTAGCCTTCGTGAGAGGACGAATATTGGCTGGCTGTAAGGTTTGGTGGGTACGACGAAAATAGCTTTATTTCGTGATAGCGAGTTAGTATAAAGGCCGACTGTTTGCATTATGGGACCGGCCCTAACACCACATATCTTTCTGCAATGCTAAAGAAGTCATTACAGAAAGCGTGTGTGTGCTGGTGCCGGGACTTCAAGTCTACAAAATTCAATATGTTGAATATATACTCCCGCAGTCCCGCTATACAGTATATAGTCATACTGACGCTGCTTTTTGTCCCCTACTCCCCTACCTTTTGAGTAGCCTAATATCTATGTTCTGTTTACCACAAATTCAATGTTCATGTGCTTTAGGGTCGCAGGCCTATAAACTGCTGGCGGTGACGACGTTATATATTCAATAGCAATCAGTCTGCTCATTCTGCACATTATTATGAGCGACGTACTGTATATCGGCCTGTACTATCTACTACTCTACATCGATATTGGCGCAAGAACATTACGATCTAATACGGCGGAATCCACCCGTGGAAAGTGCATGGAGGATTGACAAAAAGATTTGAAATTGAATGCTATATTTGAATACATTTGTCGCTGTGAAAATGATGTTTTCAGTTTTGTCAACGGCTCTAAGTCAATACGGATCGCCTTGCGTTAAATAGTAGTTTCGGCGATACGTTCTGCTTTAGCGACCGCCTTGTCGTGATTGGATGGTGTAGGCCAGGGGTCGGCAACCCGCGGCCCACGAAGCCTTGTAATGTGGCCCCCGGTATTTTCCCAATTTTGGCTTAATGTCTATGCAAAATGAAATAGATTATATTTCTAACTCAAATTATTATTACACATCATGTCGAAGATACAATTGGCGTAGTCATCGTCGGCAGACCATTCGCTAACACGCTATGATTTGTTGGATATCCCTTGCACTCGTGAATTTAGGTATCGCGCCAACATGTTCCGTGAACTATTTTGGCCTGACTGTCAGAATTCACCATTCGTAAAATTTACTTGTTACGAACTGACGATTACATTCTGGCGGTAGTGAGTTCGCGTTCACGAGGTCTCGCCGGTCAGTGAGGTCACAGCTCGGACGAAGAGCGCAGTCTCCACGGAAGCAGAAAAGCAATGCAGTCTCTGAACTTCAAAATGTCGCCGAATAGTTGGAGTGTTGGTTCTGAATGTCGAATTTTCAAGAAGGAATGGAAAAATAAGTACTTCATGGTTTCCCACTTTGGAAACCTACGTGTTTGATATGCCAGCAGTTATTTACCATGAACAAGGACTGTAATTTAAGCAGTCGGGGCGGGCCAATAACGACCAAGTCGACTTTGAACGGTTGAAGGGGGATTCCGTTATCGTCAACTTTAAGCAGTTATTCCTTTGTCGGCATTTCTAACGATAACCTACGAGGCATTCGAACCTCCACTATTTACCGAACCTGACTAACAACATTTGCCCCATGTACATTCAATATCTTTTCACAATCGGCGACATGCGCGGCCCGCGGGCTCATCGATTTGATTGATGCGGCCCGCGGGCTCATCGATTTGATTGATGCGGCCCGCGAAACTGAAAAGGTTGCCGACCCCTGGTGTAGGCTATATCGACTGCCGAATTTGTCAATCAAGAAAACCAGGAACGCTTGGCCTGCCTGTAGGCCTGTCTGTGACTGCGTGAAATTGCGATGGGTAGAGGTCCGTCCTAGATGCGTTAGATAAATTGAGGATTTCTGATTTAGTAATTGCCCATTTCTAAGTAAAAAGGACCTTTTCCCCTACCACGTGACCACATAATACGCCTAGACTGTTATACTCTCCGTTGATGTCGTGTGACGATTTCGACTCCCGACATTCCATAAACACTTCAATTATTGTGGAAAATACTAGCTGAGTTTAGAGTTTGAAAGCAAGGCCTTCCACGGAGTTTCTTTCAATAGGCTACCATCCGTAGGCCTATAGTTTGAGCACATTTCCAACGAAGGTGTATAATAGTAGGCCAAGAAAATATAGGCCTACATGGGACTTGGGTAGGCCTGCTATCAAGTAGCTTAGTGCTCCATGCCCCGTGTCACGTATCGGTCCTTTACTGGCATGTTCAATCACTCGAGGTTCCAGGCCACAGCAACATAGCCGTAATTATTTGGTTTGGTCTTCCAAGACAGTCATATTGTAGGTGACAGAAAGCGCCACCATACGTGCTCACCAATGTTGTGCAACTGGTAAAACCACTAGGATAATAAAAGTTGTCGCCTATGAAGGCATTAGGTCGATTCGTATAGTTAAAATATTATTTAGTTTTGCGATCCAGTCCTTTCCTCACAGACCACACCCAGCTTCACACATCAATGAGGCCTTTTCAAGAGTTGCTGAAAACTCTCTTTTTTTTTCATTCTTCTTCATATGATGAAGGAGCAGAGCTCCGAAAGCTTGTGTATTATATACCAATAAACTGGACTGGACGTTAAATCTGTGGTGACTTATTATATTTATTACTATTTGAATCGTCCGCCATCGGCTCATCTATTTTTCGTATCATAAAAACTCTCTGTGAATTTAACGACAAAATAGCTCTGACTCCATCTAGTGGGTGTTATGACGTAATGTCAGGTGACTACGGCTGCTCGGTAACTCCTGTTTGTAGCCTTGTTGTTGTTCCGTTGGTAATGTCTTTGTTCGTGTTGTGCTTTGTGTGTCGGGTTGCGCAACGATAAGGGTTGTTCTGGAGTAAGAATTATGGCACATATTGTCTGTTGATAAGAAGTGACTAGGGTCAAGGAGTTAATGCGATATGCTTAACACTGGTTAACCTTTGACGAGGTGAAGAAGAACTATCAGGAGACAGGAGCTATGGCAAGTTTCCTTTCCGATATCGCTGATCACCTTATATTTCGTGTATATTTTGATTATCTCCTGAAATGATACTTCATGCCGTTACTGTACGTTTCATCAGTATACCTGTATTTACAAATTTATAGACTAGACATTGTGTATATTCTTCAGGTGATAAGCGGAATAATAATTTAACTGTAAACAGATGAAAAAGTTATTTATTCAAAGATCTAACATTGACAGAAGGCGTCCCGCAATGGTGACTCGCTCAAAGCCCCCAACTTGTTGTTTCTGCTGCCATGTGAATGTTGGGACAGTGGTATACTCTTTATTGATATTGGTAAGTGTTCCTCATCATAACGAAGTAACCGGAATATCAGATTTAACCTTTTGACCCCACCTGGTGTACTGTACAGTTAGGTAAAGGTATGCTGACTGAAGAAGACAAGTATCACGACCTAACCCTGCTTTACAGTATGTACTGCAGTATTAGGTCTACTCTTGACCTACATTAACTATTAACTGGTAAATAGTTTTGCGATCTATGGTTACATGGCTACTTTTCTCATACAGGTTACTTCCCTTTTCATGGTTGTGGCAGCCACTTTGGGATTAACAGGATTGATAGATCAAGAGAATATAAGCTCATGGGAATTTAGATGTGCTGGATACAACTCGGACCTAACCTCTCGACAAAGTATATATATATATGTGCTAAATCTATTTTTTGAACCCTGCCCTAATATTATCAGTGACTCCCAAGTATAAACCGTCAGATTTATCGAGAGTCGCCAGAACTCTGGGCTGCAGCCGCTTTGTCCAGAGAGTAAATATGTATATATGTATGCAGAATATATATCATATCATGGCTGGCATAACTATACACAGTCAGCCCTAGCATTCTAGTTGATTACCATAATATTATATTATCTCTATTTTCAGTTTTGTGGGTTTTCCTCGTAAATGGACTCTTTTTCTTTTCAATTTCCGCTTTATGCTTGTATGGAGTGGTGAAGGTGGGTCTATTATGTATATTACTATATCGGTATTCAGTGTACATCCAAGGTTCTGCAGTACGTTATCAATCTCCTCTAGATACGATATATATCTCTTGAAAACTTGATTTAGATATATTAAGTACTAACCCTTATTACTTCAACGTAATTCAGTGAATACATCGAGCGTCATTATATTAGCTTGTGAAGTCGCAATTTCAGATATCGCATCTGACATGTCCCAAGCAAGAATATGCGCTACCGGTTCCTAACTACTGTACTACCTTAACTTGTCACGATCTATAGAACTACATTTTATGTCATCTTTGATAAAGCATTTTATATTGTATATCATACAACTTTTGCATTTCTTGTCTAGAGTCGTGCTGGGTTCATATTACCCTTCTTTATCGTGCAACTTTTCAACTTCCTCTGTGTCTTGGTCTACATTGGTAGTGTCCTCTTTTATTGGCCAAACCTGAAGGAACATCTGAAGCAGGTATGTATAAAGATATGCATTTTGGCTTAAGTTCTACTTTTTGTTGTAGTTGGACTTTTGCGGATGATTTTTGTAGCAGCTAAAGCCAGCCAAATTTCAAATAGAAAAATGCTGCCATAAAATATTAAGAGCAGCCCAAGATGGCTTCAGATATGCTGAGGAGTGATAGTATTTAGTTATCTGTCGTTAATTCAATCCCCGTGTACCGATACTATATATTACAATTTACAAGACATTAATCTCCATAAGGCTTGACCTAAGTTGGGAGAAGTTCATCAACAATCTGTCTGTGAATCTGATCATTGACCCACATTGGTCTTCATATACTAGCTGTGTCCGGAATTGTTGCTGGTTCAAACCTGTTTTGTAACAGTTGTAAATTGATTTTTAGTGTGCATTCATTCCTGATGATGTCAAAGAGCATTTGATCAACATGGATGATATGTGGCTGGCTACCATTGTCTTTGCAATTCTGCTGGTTGTAATCTTCGTCAAGTCCTACCTGATTTCAATGGTCTACAAATCCTACAAGTTTATTACCCTTCAAGTAAGTCTTGCCAAATAAAGCATTTCATCTATAATAAATCAGGTCTGGTATTAAAATGGGAGACATTTTGCTATCTTGCTTTTTCTAGGTGATCATGCACCGTGGAGCCACTGAGATAAATCATGTATCTGGATGTGAAGCTGAAAAATCTGTTGCGATCCACATTTACAACGTATGTTCAAATGTGTTTCCTAATTCTCCTCACTATTCTAAAAGACCGCACTGATTATTCGGTATTTATCCTATGGCTGACATCCCTATTGAGTTCACAGCAGATGGTGATCTGCTAACCGGGGAGTTGACCCAGTCACAATACAACTATTGTAACACTACTTTCGATTGCAGCCACCGAAGTATGAGGATATTCAGAAGGTTCCCCTGGTAGATGATGCCGAAGATGTGGATACTAGGCCTCCCCCGTATCCAACAGTATGAACGGGTCTGCTCAGCTAATTCTTATTATGTAAATATTGCTGCATCTGTGCTATCATTGTCCTGCATAATTTGTCGTAAATGTAAAACTGAGCTTGCTAAGTACCGTTGATTATATACTCCTTTTGCTAGTAGATTACTCGACCGCCAGGTACTGCCTCCGCAACCGGTCGGTGAGCAAGGATTTATTCGACGTTTTTATTTACCATATAAAATTTATGCGCGGTTTAACTATCTTTTACGCAGGAGCACTTAGCGTAATTAGTACTTCGTTGTAATGTGTATTGAGTGAATGAAACCAAAAGCATTCCCATTTGGCTGTTTTATCACAGTACGGTGAACGAACGTACGCATAAACACAGGACAGAAAGTTTCATTGTTGAAATGATTTGAGTATCGCCTACTAATATCGTGCATGCGTTGCGTATTTGCGTTGACGGAGGCTTGGATGATTATCAGATCAGGGTTTGTTTGCTGTATTCCATACGAGATCGAAATATACATTGATATCACATTAGGAAGCTCCACGTTTCGACGCATTCCTGAAAAAAAAAGTGTTACAGTGCCACTTAGAGTGCGATTCAAAGAGCGGCGCTACCTGTCACCATTACACCTACAGGGCGACTGGAAGTGTGTTCCTGATCGAATTGGCTAGCAATACTTATCGCCTACTGATGATGTAACCTAATTACGGAATCGTCACCTGGAATCTAGAGCAAATCTCCATATTCTCCCCTTGGCAGACGTCCATACTGAGCACGATGTCGAGCAATTCTGTTATACTCAGCAGTGAGCTTGACCCTTCTTCAAGTGTTATTGCAAGGTCGGGATAATCGTTGAGCATCTGAGTATATTTGATTTGATCGAATTGCACCTGTGCCGTAAAAACGTTGACGTCATTTCAATACATGCAAGTCGCAAGAATAAAGCCACTCCTCACCGCGTATTGAGTGCAGTATCCAATGCGCTGTGCAACTGATGTAACAAGGCTTATCGAAGACGTATGATGTCCTCCGTTTCCGGGATTAGTACTGTGGCAACCTGTTATATAAACGTTATTAATGACCAACCCATTTGCAGCCACATCTGTCCAGGAAATTGTCGAAAGAAGAAACGAAATCAATCGCATGACCCTCGCGAACATCTGCTGATGCCACCATGTATATATACATATATGTATACGCCTGTAGGGCTATCCCTGTGAGCCACATCCTCTATTCCCTGTTGGGCCCATAGTCTAAAACAACTCCCAAGCCTACTGCGGTCAGCTTACACTCCTACATTCTACTTGCCTTTTGAAGCGGGAAGGAAGGCGGTACATAGCATGAAAATGCATATTCCCATCTTCCACTGCGACATGGTGATACGACGATCTTTATACGGCGTGACGACCTCCAGCCTTCGCTCGCGATCACCTTATGAAGCTTCTGAAAATACTAATAAGGCGATATTCCTTTGCCGGCGGATATTTAATTTAGTGATGGCAATTAAAAGCTTCGATAAAAATGTCGAAGAATTAGTGTGACTACCGTATTTTACCTAATTTAAAGAAAAACGGCCTTTGAATTGTAGCCTATATAACATAAATTTGTAATGGCAATGAAAGTTTCGCATAATTATACTTAATCTCTCTCTGTAAGCCATATAGTCCTCTGTCAGAGCAGTGTAGCCTATGATGCTTATGATTTATTACTAGACCGACAATGCACACCTGCTGAACAGTGACATCAAACAGACTCGGCCCACCAACAATCCAACGCTAGCCATAGCCTATATTCTCTGTAAGTTTTGCGAAAGGTGTCTATATAATTTCCAATGAGGCCAGTTTTGTTGTTGTCGTTATGAATTCATGGTGTGGTCAAATTTCGAAAGGTCATGTGTAAGTCAGTTCAATATGCTTATGTAGGCCTGCACACGTGTCAACGCTTCCGGATAACTACTGCCTTGTCACGCACGTATCCGCACTCACCCCTTCCATCGATACTCACTGCCAGGCATATGACTCCTGTCTCGAATCGAACCTGGGACATCTCCGGGCAGAGGGCGGACAAAAGACAATATAAACAACTCTGCCAACTGAGCGGCAACGATGAGTATTGAAAGAGGGGCCTATCGCACGCGCTAAAATTAGGCCTCTGCTTATAGTAAGTGGGCTTAATATTGAGATAGGATCAGTTAGTCAATCACAAAATTCTCCTCTTCGCAGGCATAGGCTATATAGGCCTACTTTATTCTCGTAGGCGTCAATCGGGCGCAGAGTATAGAAAGGACGTTAGAATGGCAACGCCCCCCTACATTCCATAGCTTTTTCCACTACAGAGAAGGAAGTCTAGCGACCCCTTCGGGTTCTGCCAGCGCAGTACTGCAGACCATGAATAAACGCATGAGGGAAGGCTATGCATTATATGCATATGCACTCACCAATGTGCGTGTCTATTGTCGAATTGTCAGATTAAATGCAGCAAGAAGCATAAAAGGACATAATTATCCTATTCTGCCTATATGACCTACAGGGCCAGTTCTCTGTAGTTCTGCCGCATTCATGCCACTATAGAGACTCTTCGGAGAGTCCGAAGAGTCTCTATAATGCCACTGATTTGTTTTAAATCCCGTCACGGCTCAGCGACCGACCGCTGAACTGCGAAGTCTGGTTTCTCTGATTATTTTGTTGTTTTCGATTTTGTCTATGAGTGGGAGTTCGCGTTGCGGCGCAGTGTTATGGAAATATCCGAGCGTTCTCTGTAAAGCTTCTTGCTCTTCATTAGCTGAAAAAAATACTGGTTAACAAAACTACGAGCTCTTCAATTTCGTGCTTACATTGCCTTCTAGGCTTCTATCGAAGACCGGCACGTCGTCTTTTGGTGGTAATCCAGCTCAGGCACGGGCGCAGGCCCAGGCCCAGGTTATAGCTTCAGAGATGGATTGCACGGTATTCTTGTCCGTGGTGTTTCTGGCGATTTTGTCGTTCGTATCTATTCATGGAAAACAAACAGGTGAACTTCAATGTTGTGTGATTATTAGGCCTACTACGTACGTGAGAACTTATTAATGCTAGGCCAAAAAACATAAGCGGCTCATCTTCATTTCCTTTATATAGTCTAGGCTGTACCCAAAATCCAAAAATTTGAATATGTCAAGATTGGAATTACGGTACAGCTCATACTCTAGTATGGTATAGCCTACCAATCGATATCTAGACATCCCTGATACCAATACCGAGATGTTTCATTCAAAATATTACTCGCTAACCGGACATTTTCCGTAAGACAACATATGTTACAACAGAGCCCTACTGCTAAATCATGACTTCATAAAGCATCGCAAATTTTAGGGTTAATGGGTTTAACCTGCAATAGCATTTTTCCTCAATTACATGTGAGCATTAAATCGTCTTATTCTCATACAGAGTTATTATACTTCTTCACAGTTAATGAAAATTCCAAATCTTGCCCCTCATGAACTGTAGGTCAATAAAACATCAGTTGATCACCGCTTTGTTTCATTTCTAAATCAGATATTCCCGATGAAATCCTTGAAACACCATCCGGACATTACCGTTTCAAGCCGCTTTTGTCCCACTGCACGTCATGTATAAAATCTGATGGCAAATTCTCAACCATACTGGTGGGTGTAAACTAGAATAGTCTGTTCAATCCCGTAATCCTACATGAGGAGTGGTAGCTTACAATTAGACGGGCTTGTGGAAGAGGATATTCCTCAATCGCTTCTGCTTTTATGCTTACCAAGAAAATATGAGAACCGGGACCCCTTGCGACTAGTGTACCCAAAATATCATAGGTGGCAAGCGCTACTTCTGCATTTTCGGCTGATTTCGTTGGCGAAAATATGGTTACCAACCCTGTTTGCATTTGACTACAAAGATAAAAGGGACACTCTTAGGGCTGCCAGCCAGATTCAAACTAATGATATTATATTATATATATCCACTTTTGATGGCCTATGGATTTCACACAGTTCTCTTCAGTATGGGTCGAAAGTATTTAATCCCGGTGACGTGTAAGTGTACATGTGCGGGCAATGACTGTGATGAGACTGAGAAAGTTAGTTGTGGTCAGATTAGAGTGTGGAATTTTAGGCTCTACATATCTCTACTGTGAACCTGTAAGACAGAACACTTGTGTAAGGTGTGCAGTGCACACTCTAATTGACTTGATGCACTTGTTTGGAAGTCACTGTATATTTACATCTATCTCAAATTGTAGTTCTTGCTGATGTTGGTGGTGATAAGATTAGTAGAGTTCCTGTCAGCATGTCAATGAAATTAAGTGATCCTTTTTCCGAAATCTCGATGAAAATTATTTTTCTTCTCTGACATTTTTGTGATGCCTATTTCTTTTTAGGCTGATGGGACTTATGCTCCTGGGTTTGAAGTTTCATTTACCGCCAATGGGACTAACTACCGACTGTCGTTGCAACTGAATGAGGAAATTATTCCAGTAGGATTCTCAGTTTCCTATGTAGGCTATGATTGGGAGGCAGTAAAAACTTACCAAGAACGCTCAGCAAAGGTATATAATATAGTATACTGTATGTAGGCCTATTGTTATTTTCAGCCTAAAGCAAAGTTGTCATGTCATGATTAGGCCTTACAATTTATCCTAAGTTTCTTTGTGTTGTTATTTCCTAATTATACTCTCAAAAATGCTTGACGCCTGAGGCGTTTCTTAACGGATTTACTTACAATCTTCTGTAGGAAATCAATAATTGCTATTATCATGGTCATGTGATTGGAATGGAAGAGGGTTACGTCATTGCAAGCACTTGTCATGGATTCAAGTGAGGAATTTCATTATGTTACACTACATGCATATCACCATGGAATCAGAAAACAATAATTATGGATTTAATTGAATATCTTAAAATATTTGGTGTGAATTGCCATAAACAACAAAATGGATACGACAACAGAGCTTGTTCTTTTCAGGGGTACAATTTACCTTTCTAGTGATGTTTTGCACTTTAAACCAATACAAGGGGAAGATCTTACGCATGCTTTGTATCGTGAAACAGAAGAAATCAAATTTTCATGTGGAAATTCACACACTGATTTTTTTCATCGATCAATCATGGGTACGTCCATCATCTTAGAAATTATATTGCACCACGATAGCTAATATTGGTACAGTATTGAGTTCTGTGAAATAATTTAAACTGTGTTATCCTCTTATTAATTTGTGAAAAGTATCAAATTAGTCAGACAATTTCTTAGATGCCAATTAATGCCTCTTTGATGTTATTGTAACATTTCAATTCAGAAATATTTATATCACTTTGTACATTTATGAAATCCCTGCTTTGTAAAGCAGTTATTAAAAAGCGAAAGTTGAAAATTTTAAATTATGTAATATTCCTTTATTAGTTGTAGGCCTGCCAATATTGATGTCCCTTGTAAGGAATATTGAAAGTTGCCCAATTATATCAGACTCCTAGTTTTCCTACAACCTCTCAATTGCTAGGACTTTTAGTATCGATATAGATTATTTTTTGTCGAATTTTGAGTCAAGGGAGTTCCATTCCATCTTCACCTAATGGAGCGGAACTTCGAAATTTTGTGAATGTTATAATTCTCAATAAACTAAGACTGGATGTTAAATCTGGTGAATCTTCTTTACGATATCTATTAATCATCTGCTATCGGCTCCACTATATTCTGCATACTATTTTTTTTCAAACTGTTAGCAGTTTGGAAGATTGTGTCAGTGTGTCTATGCTTTATAGTCCAACTCCAACCCCTTGTTATGTCACAAAAATATATACTGTACGGATATCCTTTTCTATTCTGCAGTGCCGGACACTGAACTTGCACCAATTCGTTTGAAACGGGCTGAAAAGCAACAGAAATACATAGAACTTCTCTTTGTAGCCAACAAAGGCATGGTATGTAAATGGAGGCTCTTATTATTATCAACGATAATAGGATTAAGTTTTATTAAATAATTGGTGCTTTTCTACCTAGCATGATCGATTCGAAAAACTGGATGATCTTCACACACATGTTAAAGAGATTGTCAATTATGTTGACGCTGTTTATAAAAAACTTGATATCAGAGTAGTTTTGCTTCATCTGGAAGTATGGAGTAAAGAAGACAAAATACCCACCGAAACAGATGCTCAAAAGGTAATGTGTGGTAGCCTACTTGTAGCTAAGTTGTGATGTTTTTCACTGGTATGACTTTACTGAATTTACTTTGGCAGGTCTTGAACAACTTTTTGGCATATAGAACCAGAAAGGTACAAGAAAGCGGTAATCCAGACTCTCCATGGAAATATACAGATAATGCTCAGCTGCTGTTTGGTAATGATTTCAATGGAAATACTCTAGGTATGGCGACGGTTTCATCCATGTGCGGACTTCGGTCAGGAGGAGTGAATGAGGTAAACCAGGTAGAAAAATTTGAATTAAAACTCTTCTTAATTCTGCTGTTTAATAATCTCAGGCTATAAAAGCTTCCCATATAACTGCCGCCACACTCTCGCATGAAATGGGACACAATTTAGGAATGTCACACGACTCAGACACTTGCACTTGTTCAGCTCGGCAGTGCATCATGGCTGCGGTCTCTTCGTAAGTACCGCTTTCGGAAATTAATTTGCTTAAGAAATTTACTAAATGATCCTTGATATTAAAATGAAATAATCATTTTTCCGATGAAGCTTCCACAAATACTAGCCTGGTTAATTTTGTAACCTCATCAAAATGACTTCTACGAGAAGTTGAAAGCATGTATTGGTAAATGATGTCTACAGCTAGACATGTCTAGACCACAATGTCTCTTTTCACAGAATATCTATTTTAAATAAAGGCTGAGAACTCTAGTTGTTGATTGCCCCATCATGACATAATCTTCCTCATGGCTTGCTCAGTGACTCCCATCCTATGCTTATTCCTTGCACCAGGAAGTAACTGTCAGAAGCCGCACTGTAGCTTATTCTTTTCAATACAAAATTTTACATTCACGACTTTATGGCAAACTATGTTTTGTGCAAACCAAGTTCCTCATGTCTGGTTTTTAAGTATATTGTGTTTATACTGTTCATATTAACCAAGAGAACACCCCTATGCTTCAACATCAACTTTAATGTTGGAAAAGTCGGGGGACCCCGAAGTCTTTATATTTAAATATCAACTTTCAACAATCTGACTTTTATCTTGACTTACATTTCTATTTGCTTTGGATGTTTGGTAATATTAATTAAAGTTTGCAATAGCATAGCAGGAGGACAATTGTGTACAATATGTCAGTATGCTGTATGATAGGCCTAGTCCTGGAAATTTTTTAGCTGTGTAAACCAGAGATTGACTATCTGACGCTATCCGCGATGACTAAGCAATTGACTAACTACTGTTAAAACATGAAACTGCTGACTTACAGTATAATAGACAAATAGGTGGAAAAGTACTGATACTGAATTGATGAATTGTCATGCGCTGAAGTGAAACCAGGAGTTATTCCTGTACCAAGAATTTTACAGATTTGTTTTCGTTCGTTTCAAGTTTTCTCCAACGCTTTACGTTGTAGCAAATTCTTAAGCTGTTGGTCCAATCTCTGTTCTTACCAATTTTATAGGTTCACCCCACCTGATACTTGGTCCTCATGCAGTGTGGACGATTTGGAACGAGGGTATAGGAATGGAAATGGTGTCTGCCTGACTAATGTTCCAGATAGCTCGAAGCTTTTTGGTGGTCCAAAATGCGGAAATGGTATTGTAGAGAAGAATGAGGAATGTGATTGCGGAACAGTGGAAGAATGTGATAGGTAATTTTATATTTACGTATTGTATTGTGAAGGCAAATCATGATAGTGATTCGTAATCTGCCGACTTTCTAGTGCCAAGTCGTCATCTTGCGGTTTGTTGAATGAATACGTTGTACCAGTTGCTTTCCTTTTTAAAACTCTCTCAGTCACATGATGCAATTCAGTTTCTGCTCTCTCAGTAACCGTTACCATGTATGCAATTATGGTGATGCATTTTATATCCTGTATTGACTGACGCGTACAGTGCATTGCGCATATGATATGGGATGAAATCATAGCCTTACACACCCATGTCTAGAAATGTATGAGGGTATCGTATCTATTTTCTCTCCGTAGTGACATTGTATTATTTCCAGCCGCTGTTGTAATGCTACCACTTGTAAGCTGCATCAAGGAGCTGCCTGTGACAATGGGGTATGCTGTACTGCTGACTGTCAATATAAAGACTCCTGTCATATTTGTCGATCTGCAGAAAATGACTGTGATATCACTGAATACTGTACAGGAAATTCAGCTCATGTAAGCCGCTATCGGTGAAATTTAAAAAGCTCTTGGCCCTGCTATATCTCTTTTATACTATATTCAGTGCCCTAATAACATTCACAAACTTGATGGACTGGATTGCAACTCCCAAGCTGGACTGTGCTATGGTGGCATCTGTAGGACCCATGACAGCCAATGTAAGGAAGTGTGGGGACCAGGTATGTAACTTGATTTAGCAACTGCCTATAATGTCAATAGTGATTGAATGGGTATATAGGCTATTCATGATTTACTCATTATGTCAGCCTACAGTACATGTAATATATCATCATATGTCATAAGATTAGCATAGTTCTCCTACAGTGGTGGGTGTACTGTAGCTATTTCAGATGCTTTGGATTTGTAGTGCAGATTCTGCTGTGTGTTCTGGTGATCGAATGTCTTATGGTTTTGTAGCTCCCTCACTTTTGAACGATGCTTTTCCGATTTGATTCGTAGCCATATCTACTGCATCCTGGAAATCTGGCCTGCAATCACTACTGCTAGTCCCAAGTTGCTATTTTCATAAGTGACCAGTTCTAAAATGATAGTATTTTTGACTGCTCCTTTTCAGACGCTGTGAATGGACCTAATGTGTGCTATGAGAACGTCAATACAGCTGGGAATTGGAACGGAAACTGCGGTAAAAATGGCGCAAAGTTTAAACCCTGTGCTGAAAAGTTAGAGCAGTTACATGCGCCTTGTGTAATTTGAAAATATAATGGTTCCTCTATTTTTCAGGGATGTTCTGTGTGGAAAATTGATTTGCATGGGGGGAGCGAGTCGCCCATTACTAGCAACCAACCGATATTTTTTCATCATGACATTTAAGACAGGAGCCGATAAATTTGTATGCAAAACTGTTCAATCTACCAACGGCACTTCGGATAGTGGAGATGTAACTTCTGTGTCTGATGGCACTAAGTGTGGTGAAGGGAAGGTACTGTTTTGGAACTGTTATATATGTTGGTGATGGTACTATGATTTATTGCATTCTATTTTCAGATTTGCTTTAACAGCGCCTGTGTTGACGCTGATTCGGTATTGCGGAGCTGCAATATGGACTGTCATGGCCATGGCGTATGATTTATTTCTTGATTGATGATTATTTGTCAGTGAAATTGTGAACATTTAGATATGTAACAACTTTGGAAACTGCCACTGTGAAGCTGGTTATGGACCACCTAGCTGTAAGAATAAAGGCGATGGAGGAAGTGTGGATAGCGGTCCTATATGTGCAACTGGAGGTATGGATGTAGTCTGCTTTATGGGACAAAATTTAGAGACATAGATTGAGTGAGAGTGAATTGCATCGGTGATTAGTCCAGTGATGCCACTGCAAATTTCTGTGCACACATTTTAGTTATGTCTTTTTTTCTCCAGTGGAACTGCAGGTCATCCTTCTAATCGTGTTCTTTGTGGTAATTTTACCTATCGTGTTGGGAATATTCTTTTATATTTGGTGGAGAGTGTGTGGCGGACGGCAAAAGATGTACGCATGGAGAAAAAACAGGTAGGAATCTGTAATGTAGGACAACTTTTCACATAGTCATTGCATTCGGGAAATTTAGTGTCAAAGACTTGATGTGCTAAATTAAAATTGATAATTTTATCAATGCTCTTACCTTATTATACTGAGTGACCATGAAATCAATAGCTATGATGACAATCTATGACTTCTGGCCAAGGTCAACTCGCAATGAATCAGGGAAGTGCTCTTTAGTTTAAGAAGTTTACTATTGTAATAGTTGTATATGGTGCCTTTACTATTTATGCTGCAGCTTGATGCTTCTATGGTAATGATGGTAGTTGATATATTTGTCTGTTTGACACATATAATAATATTCCGCCCTGAGCAATTGCTGTCATACACAGAAAATATCGCAGAGGTCAGAGAAATGCAAAAAAGGCGGACAATGTGTAAGGGTTATGGTGCATGTAGTCGTTGCTTTAATCTGCTTCTCACTGGTGTTGGCATTGCAAGCTGAAGTTGAGACTTGCTGCTCATTTTGTAACGTAAAAATATTTTGGGCTGGGCTCGTTAACATTGTGTGTAGCTTTCGTGATTCTCAGTTCCGTGTTACTAGGCCGATGATTTTCATTTAATACGACTCTCGGGATTTCATTTTCTCCTTTGAAATTGTTTTGATTTATTTTCGTCCAAAATCTATTTTAAAAGTGACTGAAATTATGTGGGACCGTAATTACACAAGTCTGATGAATAATGATATAAGATTTGTCTTGATTTAATTGCAATGATATAACTCTAGATATAGATATATATACCTACATATTTCCTCCTTTCCAGTACCCTGTATTTTGACATATAATTGAATTTTCGCTGAACATCTATTTGGCTCTTGTCCTAACCAATTTATCACTGATGAATACTTATTACCTTTCCTCCAATTAATCGTACAACATTAATTTTCTCAATCTGTTCTGTAGAATCATGCGATAGAATAGTAGTATTATTGGTCTCTCTCTGCTGGGGTGTAATAGATCATCGCAGGTAGTAATCTGGCTGATAAAAATTCAAAATTGATAATTTGATTGTGGGGTAAATTTATAGTCTCAGCTCTTGTAGCTTTCTCATTTAGTATTTCAAAAACCATTGCCTGTCACTTACCGATCTGCATGAAACTAGCACATATCTAATCAGTATAGTACCATTTGTCATGCTAAGCTACTTAGATCTCGATTGCATTCTTCATTGTTCAGAGTATCCCGTGAGAAAACAAAGCCGGTTAAGACAAGATCCAAAGTACCTGATAGTTATTTCAACAGTCTTCAACCAGCGAGTTCAAGTTATCCAGCAGAATCTGGCATCAGTCACCCCACACAAGCTGCAAAACGCCCAAGCGCCCCGGCCATTTTGAATGTATCGAGGCCACCGCCCCCAAATCGACCATCTCCGAGATTCCCCCCACGTAGTGCGCCGCCACGACCTGGTCAACCTCAAAAGGTAAGAAAATCTTTTATACATCAGGTAATAGCAGTTTACATTTTTTCCACTGATTTTTTATGCTTTTAGCCACCTCAACCACCATGTCCTCCAGTTGCTTATAAGGCAAATGCTTATTCTGACCATGGATACTCTCCTGCAAGTTCAAATTCGTCTTCTGTTCAAGCACGTGTTGCTCAATTTAAAGGGGCTAGATGAAATTGATCATGGAGATGATAATTCTATGAATATGCCGTAGTTACCAGCATTTTCTTCAGCGGTCAACTTTGATCTATTTCCCAGAAGTCGGTCAACCACAGTTTTAGTCGTTTTATGAACCCAATCATACCACTTTGTAGTGAAATAATAGCTGTATGATCTCTTCTGTGTAAAACAGCATTAACATTGTAAACACTAGCAAAATGACAATTAACATTTTAAATAACTATGTACTAACTGTAGCTGCTGATGCTGTCAATGTGTGGAGCTGTATTTTCAAATATCGATTGAATATTTATTTGTGATTTTGCTTCGGAGTTGGTCTTTTCAGCGTATATTAGCTCACAGGCATGATTGACTCACACATTATTTACAAAAGCAATATATATTTTCAAGCGTTTTTAACTTCCAGACCGCCGTCTGCAGTTCTGTAAATGTGCCATTTATTCACCGCAACTCATTTACAATATCACAAAATTTTCTGGATTTACTTTTCCCTTTTTTCAACGAAATTAGCAATGTCTTAATCTGAGCGTAATAAGTATTATATACTACAATATTATAGGCTATACAAGTTTTGAAACTAGAATTTGGTTGATATTTCAGCAAGTTGAAGGGCAGTTATGATATCTTGTGATGGGATTCAGCATTCTTAGTCAATTACCTTGCACTTAATTTCAATATTGTGAAGTCTTTCATTTTTGTTCCGAGAAGGTGTGACTGTACTACAAATTCACAAAACTGCACAATGTGTACGTACGTACAACTTCCCAATTCTCATCAAGTTCACTCATGTTACTAGGCGTTTGCTAGTTGTTATGTTTTTGAATGTCTATATTGAGCTGCTCATAGGCAAAGTGCTTTAAGGCTTCCATAGTTAGTGACAGACGACTTGTCACATTCTCCCCCGCATGATTGTATATTGTGATGCGTGTTTTGTATTTATCATGATTAATGACAATGCAGTAGCTCCAATTTTACTTTCAAATCCTCCACTACTTTACATTGTATGATATAAATATTAGATACACATTTACATTATTTCCGCAGCAAATATACTTTTAACCATACGCCGCTAATGGCGACGAAACGCAAATATTTTGTCTTGGTTCGTAGCGTTGCGGTGGAGAGTACCCTGCCCTGCCGTGGCATAATCGATCATCGCTTATAGGAGTAGGCCTAATGCGCAATTGCAAATGCAAATGCATATATATTATAGGCGCCACCTGTCACCTTAGCATTTTGGACTTATTGCATCGGCCAGGACCAGACCAACGCTTCCGCATTCGGTTAAAAAGAGCTAGTTCGGCCGCCATCCCTGCGTTTAAGCTGGAATCCGCGGGCATATCTTTTGCAGTGTGCGGCAGGGGTGGAATTTTTGGGCTTTCCCTTCCATCCAGGTAAGGTTCAACACCGCGTATGGCTTGGTCATGTGGGATTTGTAATGTGACTATGCCACCACAGTATTGGTCAGGTTGAGCAGCATGAGCCAGTCTCCAGTTATAAATAAGCTTGTTTTGGGTATGGGATTCAGGTCTGTTGACGTCTCAATCATGCAGTGACCCATACAGCAAAATTCGTCGCTTTCTCTTGCGACGTCAATTTGTTCGAACCCTAACTGCACGCTAAACGCGTGCCGCCCTAATTAGGCCTACCTGGTTAGCGTGGCAGACATAGACGGCAGCTCGAACGGCAATAGCGCCTTCTAACGACAAGTTCCCTAAAATTTGATTGCCTTCACGCCCGCCTGCACAAATGGAAACAAAAGCCTGCGAAAGATATATATATAAACCCCTTCGAACCTCTCTAAAAGCGTGGGACAGTTCCGCACAATTGTTCAACGGGATTTAGGTCCCAGCGAAACATCAACGTAGCCTATATGCTGTGCTAGAATATGATAGCTGCATCGAGCGATTTATCCAGGCTCCTACGAAGCAAAATCATTGAGCAAATTTATGCCAAGTCTCAAGTCAAGTCTCTACGTCAAGTCGAGTCATTCACCCCGAGTGAGTGGAGTTATTATTATTATATAGAAGATCATAGTGGAGCTTATCATCGGGCGGCGTTTTGCACCACGAACAAGACAGGCTGGAGCAGATGCATGGATATAATATATACGATATACGATTACTATATTATAGTAATCGTGATACATGATACATAAATACAGCAATCGCGACCCATGATAACATGGATATAGTAATCGTGAAACATGATACATGAATACAGTAATCGTGAATATAGTAATCGTGTCAATACCTCCGGCTTATAGCCCGGATCACTATTACAATCACGGTTCTCCGCACTTCCCCGATACCGACTGCCAGGCAGGAAAGGAACGAATACCAATTTTAAAGTCTTCGATTTGACTCAGTCGGGAATCGAACCCGGAACGTCGTGATCAGAAAGCGGACAGTCTATACCACTCGGCCAACTGAACGGTCAGTTAAGTCAAGCCATCGGCAAACATGACTTGAGCTGGACTTACTTGCTAATTTTATCAACTCGGTTAGCGCACAAAAGCTATAGGCCTATACTCCTTTCTTTTTCATCTCTTTGAGTCTACCCATAGAAAGTGCCATACGTTTTTGCGTTAGTATTTCCAATCATAGGTAAAATGTAGGCCTACTGTTGTATCTTCGCTCTGGTCGAAACGTGTTGAGCAATCGCCCATTATCTTAACCGCCCAAGTCGGCATATCAGCAATTGTAAACAGTCGTAGTAGGAAAGGGTCGATAAAGTGCCTCGAAATAAAGCACTTGCATGAATATTGTGACACTTTCAAGACGAATTTTGCAAGTGGTGGCGCGACAAGATCCCGTGCTACTAATGGGTTTTGGGTGGACCAAAAGGTGACGCATATAGCGCCGTTACGTTTAAGAAACGCGTTGATGAGTAATAAGGTCCCCAATATAAGCCCACTGTCAGAATTTTCCCATCTAATCACATGGTGCACTTTTTATGTTCCCTATATGCTTACGTTTTATGTGTATAGGTTACGGAACGCAATTTTACGACAAGAGTAGCGATTAATCTTGATGTTATATAATTAAGCGAGTAACGGTAGCTTTAAGTAAGTGCAAAGCTGTTATAGTTGGACCTCGACCGTCCTCGCGGCTTTTGAATAGCCTACGTCATTTGTTGACGGAGTCGATCCTCCGTAGTTCACTGTAAGTATGAATCCTCAATCATGACGAAATTAATAACCAATATCGGGCATCCTTAACTAATGATGAATTTCAATGTTCTTTTGTCGTATGCCACTTAGTGACGGTTCATATAAATCAGCTTCAATAACTGTACGCATAGTAAAGTCATAAACGTTTCATCCAATTAAATCTAGCACTCGATGCTACAGACCATGTAATCCGAAATTAGCGGTTACGCGACAACGAAAAAAAAACGTGAGTGAACCAGCTTCTGCGAAGTTGCGCATTACAGATACATTACCAAGATACTATTCCAGCGGCATGATCGTTAATCCCGATGAAAAAGCGGCTTTGAGTAAAGAGTTTGTTGGTTTTTAGTTTAGCGCAAAGGCATTCTAGAATAATGTCATTGAGGAGCTTGGATTTGAGTGAGAAATACCATCTTTATAGTGCATACGTGTGAAGCGTACCTTGCAAGATATATTGCTGAGAGGTTATTAATTGCCTGGACTTTAGCCTGCAAACCACTCCACTGCGACTAATCTGACGGCTTCTCATCCCATGCGGTCGATGCAAACGATCTACGGGCCTTGCGATTCAATAACATTTGATTAAAAGTCGAATACAATTTTGGGGAATGGCCATCGGTAGCCGTGTTATTGAGGTGTTACTGTAGTTCCCCCTCTGTTATTGGGTAATCAGCGTTTCCAGAAGTCGCTAGCTAACTCAGCTCGGTCTTGTCAACCATTTATATTATTGCCATTAGTGAGGCGTAGTCTACACTCTGTACTTCCTCATTTTGGTCGAAGTGACAGCCGCCCAGCACTTTCATTGATGAAGATCAATGGAAAATCAGTTTAGGCTTTCCACGCGTCATGTAAAGCCTGTTTATTCTTATCCGCAGGGTAAGGCTACCTCGCAGACATAACAGTGCAAAAGGTAGTGAACGAATTCACGTGCACGCCGACACAATAGATAGCAAGGTCAAGCTCTGATATGCAGAGCATTTAGCGACGGTTTGAGCGTTGAAAACAAAATTGCTAGAAAATTAGCTGATTATGACAGTCATTACTAATAATCAGAAAATCTCCTGGATGACGTAACTTACGGTGACACAGAAAGCTTCTTAGTAGCCTGTTTACAAGAAATCTTGAAAGCCTAAAGGCTGGTGTAGATTTTAGGTATAGAATATTTATGACTCCCGACATATTCTCTTTTACCCTCCAAGGTTAATGCTGATGATATTACAGTACCTGGTTGTGGGGTTGGAGGGTTGTAGCGCACTGAAAAACTATACAAAACTTAGGTGTGTTTGGCTACAGAACATGTCGTCGCCCGAAACCTTGTTCCACTCATTGCCTGCCGCCGCTAATCATTCCACATTTCCCGCATAGAACCACCATACCATTGAGAACGTGGTCTATTGCGGACTATACAGTATATTCAGGCGCTGTAGTAGCGCAGTTCAAAGTCGTGAGGCAATAGATTTCAATTGAGATGAAGAGAGATGAATTTCGGCAAGTTTTTGATTTCAATGACGATGTCATCCGTTTGATGCGCAGATATTTCGTACAATTGAGAAGTACGCACGAGAAACACTTTCAGCTCTCTTCTTTCCAATTATAACGAAGTCTAATAGGTCTAATTACAGCTTTTACATTTCTCGGGCATATCTCAAGAGCTCAATTTAGTCCTGATAAATATTCAAACTAACTGAAAGAGAATGACCTAGAAACAAGCCACATTTCAATGGGCTTATAGATGAGTCGATTTTGAAAGCATGATAACGTAATGGACGTGAGATCAGTCGAGTAATAACAAGAAGTTAGGCAGAGTACACCCTTGACTATAGTGACAATAATTCGTGGGCTACGAAGCATTAGTATTACGATATATATTATACTTTGCGGCTATAGTCTTTTTGTTCATAACCGGATATATTACTGTAGGCCTACACGGTGGCACGAACAGTTTATCAATAAATAGATATTTCATAAATCTTCATCGAAATTGGGTCCTGAAGAAATACACAGCATCATTTGGCGGAAATGTCAGCGCGTGTTATAAAAAAGGCTTCATCATTGAGTGTTAGGTAAGAAAATCATATTTCGATTTCATACGCTAGATTCACCCTTTTCGTGCTTTTTGTTCGTCTGAATTCGTTCGTCAAGCAAGTATAGACTTAATTATACAGACTCAATTTATTCCGAGCGTATTATCTCATTCTATACCATATACCCTACAGCGTACACCACGTAAACTGTGGGCGTCCGGTGTATGTAAGAATGTAACCATGCTAATTAACCTAGTTAGCGATGATATGCCGCTTTACGGACAATGTTTTTCCATTATTACAACATCCGATGATTGCAATTACAGAGCCCCAATTCAACACTGGTTGATTCATCTAAGATTTTCTACACAACCAGAGCCTCACAATTTTTTGCAATCGTCAGGATTTATGAGAAATAAATCCAGATTTACCATCATTCATATTACGCGGAATTTGCTGGAATGCTTGATGGTTGGATACAAAAATTTTGTAAAGCTCGCAGGCAAACTGAATTCGTAAGTGGGTAGGAAATATCGTATCTAAAGTGTTCGCTCGTCAACCTGAAGGATATACTTCCATCTTCAAATCGTTGACGGTTTTCAGAATGATTCTTCTGAGCAACGCATCAGCTGTGTATTCCGAGTTGCAACGAATGCGGGAAATTGTTCACGAATCGCACGAGTACTTTTCAGAGTACATGAGGCTGCATATACCAGAGGACGTTTTAACAAGACTGGAAATGGTAAGAAACTCTATGATTAACTTTATCGAAATGTCAGCATGAAAAATTACGCCTACTTCATTGGTTTAACGGTGTCGTGTTTTGAATAGGCTATAGGCCCTTGGGTTGACCTTTCCCGTTTCTGATATTCTATCTACCGTTGCCTTGCATCAACTGTAGTGCTTTATCATTTTCTGTATGTTGTGTGGCAATAAAATAGTCCATCTGCGAAGCAGTGGGAAATGTTGACTGATGGATGGATGGAACATCGCAGCTTCACGTGGTAGTAGGAGTTGGTCAGCCGAGCGCGGCATGGTCTTTTCAGACATTACATAGAGGCTGAACCCTTGGACCAGGTTTCGGCAAGTGCAAGGCCTACTGATCGCAAAATTCATTCGAATTTATGTGCGATGTCACATTCCTACTAAGGCTACAGCTGGCCGTTGCGACAGAGGTATTTTCTTGTTATTGATATGGATTGCATTTATCCTATCGCTACCACCGCCGACCGCAGTTATTCGCATAGTTTACGTTCTGCACTGATTACGATGATCTTGCAGGAAGTGCAATCAGTGCAAATAGCAATGGCTTCGATTGGAGACACATCGGATTACATCGACACGAGAAACAGAATGATCTTTACTGAAGACGCGAGTCAAGCATTGAAAGCGCATAGGATCGCAGTGAAAGGAGTACGAAATCTATTTGAAGATATGTTGACTGAAGCTTTCAGGGTAGATTGGCAGTTGGCAGATATGAGCTGAGCATGGTTCAATCAACTATCTATCGAATAATCTTGATTTCTAGGTGATTCTTTCGTTTATCAAAAGTTCTGTAAGTACGTTGCTGAACAAAACAATAATGAGGGAGATTATTCGCCACATATCGAAGATATCCTACAGCGATGTGGTTTCTAGATGCCTCAGAAAGGTGATTTCATCGGTTTTCTATGAAAAAGTTATCATTATATTGCCTGTCCTTACTTCTGGCTGCATCTAGATGATCGGTTTTCAAGACTGAAGTTGCAGCTATCCCTATCTTCCATGTGTATATGTAGTATTTCGGTAGTGTTGGTGTTCAGTGACACTGACCAGCCATACCTAGCTCACAGATAAACAGTCTCTAGCGGCGCCAGCCTGTCATAAGTTTCACGCAAACAATATTTCCATATACGCTCCGGTCGTCACCTTTGGCTGCGTCATATACAAAACTGTATCCTTCTTGTCATCATTAGGCGAACGCAATTCCACTGTTTTTTCAAAATCAAGAAGAAGTATTTTACGAAGGATTGTATCATCTATGCAGAGCGGAGATAAATTGTTGCATTATTTTGTCGAGGAGAACAGAAGAACTTTGTTCAGTTGCCAAGGAAACTTTGTAAGTCATTGATTTGTAGACACACTGACACACGGTAGACTAAGGAATGACATTGAACTATTATTTTTAGAAATGAAAGCGTTCTTAGGCGCACTATAGAGATATTGAACCTTATAGTGAGCAGGGCGGCAAAATCGTTAAATTCAGTAAAACCTTCGACTACATCGAACGGGACGAAAAATTCCGATTTGCAATTCGACCATTCCTTGTACACCAAACTTCCATCGATCGCCACCACTGCCACCATGCTTATTAATAGAGAAGCAAACGCTGAGGTCGCTTCGGTGAGTTACACTTATAAGTGTCAACGTATAGCAACGTATGTGATTGGGCAGTTCATTTGGTTCAGATTTATCATTCGACGTTACGAGTTATCAGCGGGATATGGAGAATCACTACAAGATTGGGAAATTCCAGTCATAAAACTAACGAAATATTATCACAGTGTGTCAATTCTTTAGTGGGAAAGCTGAATGATTACGAGAATAAGGTATTGGATTCGCGTACTCCTTAGTTGATATGCGTTCAAAAATTGTTTTGTTCACGATAGGATTCCAAAACCCGGCATTTAACAATGATGGTTATAGCGATGCTGGCAAAAAGTCCATACTCCAGAGAAAAGCTTCAGAATAGGCTCATCATTGCAAGGCTAATAGAGGTGAGGCCGCCAGACATTCACCGCACGTCAGTCGTCACTGGTGTTAATCATATCGGCCTGCTCAGTTACGCGATGACGATGCAGAAATTGTAAAATTGCGACAGGCCAGACACTTATCAGTGATCACAACTTAATGATAGGTCCCTATAATAGAACTGCACACGCTGGCAATAAATAAGAAACAGAGTTTATCTCAATTGGAGATATGAGACTGACAGAGGGACACTGGAACGTTAACGAACACTCACCCACGCACACTATACACACTTACCCGCTCGTTGATCGAACCGAATACGCCCGAAAGGCGATGAGCCTCTCATCGTGTAATGTGTTTTTCTGACAATATCAGATGATACTTTGTCTGCAATACACAGAATATCGAATTTCAATAAAAATTTTGTCATGATAGAAATAGTTTACCTATATTTTATACTATCGTCAGATACAGCTTTTGATACGCGCTATGGAAGTAATTACATTTAGCACTTCGGAAAATATGCAGTAACTATAGAATTAGGCGGTATCGACTAGCCTTCGGCGAAACATCACGGTGTTGAGATGGTGAGCACCTTCAAATTATCTTCGTTATTACTTGAAATAAGCAGATATGCAGGCTTTCGACTTTCGTCCTCCCATTGATCACGTTTTCTGTATGGTATAGCCTATTTGTTTGACCAATGCGGTTTGCCATTTCCTAAACCGAGTTTAACATTTCGTGAAAGGCTATGTTCATGTTCAATAACGCACATTGCATCCGTTATTCTAGATTCTGGATGAGACTCATCAGAAGTATGTCAAAATGCGGAAAAATAAGAATGGACAGTCATTCGTATCTGGAGGTATCGTTGATTGCGAAACAGCGAGATCAAACAGCTGTGAATCATTGGTCAAAAGCGGCCCGTTATCACTGACCTGCAAAAAGCAAGTCTCATTCGCTTCTGATTGTACCCTTACGAAAACAGGGTCGAAGCTGTATGACCTTACGCCGTGGAGGAATTCGAAAGGTTCTTTACCAAACTTATCATCAAGCACACTAAACGTTAAATTTTCAAGCTCAAACGGAACGCTCAATGATGACACGTATGTAAAGAGAACTTGCTTAGATGTGGCGTACAATTTCGAAATGTATACAAGCTATGTCCTCACATCCCGGTAGTCAACTGCTGATATCTCGCACTTACAGAAAAAAGTACAGTCGCCCGATTTCTATGAATATTGCTGCGGATACGGTGCGGCGCAGAACAATGTAACGTATAGATGGAGTCATTTACTATAACCATACACATTTCTAATTGTCCTCGCTGTAACTATAGTATTTCCAAAATGTTTTCTTGCGGGAACTAATGGTTAGACAACTGTGCCATGTATAGAGATAAAATGAGTTTCGTAACACAGCTTCTATGTATCTTTAGAATCGACATTGATTATTCTGCAAAGTTCATTCAGCACATTCTTCATAACTGCGCTATCGCATTGAAACGCATATGCGCCGTCGGACACAGTCGAGGTTCATTTAAGGAGCATGGTGGGATGGATGTCATCAACAAAATTCTGTCTAGCCGGTACTCAAATGAAGCGGTCATTCCCTATTTGGTAATGCTTGAAAATCAAATTGTACTATACATTATATAAGCTCACTAAAACATAGCTGTGTTTTTAGAAAGACTTAAAGTTGATGCAAGATTCTGACCAGATTGCGGCGAAAACGACTGATACAGACGCGACGGGATTTTGTTCTACTAAAACTGCGCTATCGGAAGAAACAGACACAGACCAATCATCTCCCCCAGCTGTTCATCCAAATCCATTAAAAATCAATGCTAACGATTCAAAATTGAGCACATCTCAGATTAGCGAAGATCGTACATTGGACGAGGCTATAGTTACGAAAGGCGATACTCATGCAGATGAATCATCAATGCACTCCGAGGCTGTTATCTTCCAAGAAAACAATGACGTAGAAGTGATGAATAAGGACACTAAGAATGCCGACCTTGATCTTACTATAACTCGCAGTTCGAATGAAAATCGTCCCGGCGACGAAATTGATACTACAGACGTATCGGACTATGTCTCCAGCGCTGATATTGCAAATATTATAAAGGCCCAGCAAACTGTTTTGCCATCTAAAGCGCAAACTGACATTAAGAATCATTTGGAAAGACATGTTATATCTATAGCGGATAAACTTCTCGAAAACAGGACTCACGGAATGTATGTTAGCAATGAAACCACTGAAACTTTACCCAATGAAAAATTCCGATATCTTTCTCCAGCATTTGAATATGTAGTGGAAAGCAACATATTTCTTGATACAGACCAAAATACGTTTACCGAAAATTTTTGTACAGACTCAGTCACTAAAAGAAACTGCACAACTTATATAATTAAAACGACAACTTCGTCTTAAATGATTACAAACTGCCTGTACACCAATTTTGCATCTAATCGGCACTCAGCATATCGTAGCGGACTTTCCAACTCGTGGCTGGATTTAGAAGACGATTGTTGATCACTCTGTCAATCAGTGTAATTCCGAAGTTGAAATGTTCCAATCTACGAAAATGTTACTATCTCTTTGTTTGTTTGGCGTCCGTTGTTTATGTAACGTGTCATAAGAATATACCCGCACGGACCAGTTTTGCACTGTCACTGGTAAAGTTACAATAGGTCTACGTGGTGATGTGACAATCTCGCACCGTGGAACAATACCAGCTTGTCAGCTCGGTTTTGCACGGGCTGTAAGCCATATGTGTAAACGATATTCGAAAAAATACTCTTAATCCTGGTACAGCCCGTCGCGTGCAGACACGGCCTTTTCTCAGCCGCGCTCCGCGCAGTTGAAATTCCACGGTTACTTTTGACAGTGTGTGTTCCGCAATTCGATTAGCTTGAATCGAGTGCACGCACCCGGGAGATCGCCGCAGACACCTAGCAATTACACGAAATGTTTTCATTCTCTAAATTCTAATATTATCGTGCTATATATATTTATTGAACATATACGTTGCATTTGCAATATTCGATTATACGTTACCAAATATCATCGTACGATTTTTTCGTATTTTGGAAAACAGATGAAGAATAGCTATGTAGAAAAATAAATGACTCAACGCGCAGAATTATGGCGTAGACTGTACTTTTAGTAAATTCGTTCAATTCGTAAGTTTATTTTAAAATTTATGATACTTGTGACAACTATGCGCTGTGATGCAATCTCCAGATGACTTGTTTGAAAGAACAGTCTCTGTTGGGCATGTACTTTACGCGGTATTCGTGAGACACCACCGTCTGCTTCGGCAAACGGACTATTGCTATCATGTCGCATGCGGTGAGGTCGATTCTCAATCACGTCACAGACGAAGTTCATTTATATCTCCCACTTTACACGATCTAAAAGGCAATTTCGTTGGTTTTGCCGCTTTGGCTTGAATGGAATTCATGATGCTCTTGGAGATGTTGTTATTGTTATTTGTTGACTTTGAAAGACTTCCTTGACTAAGTGTGTGGGTGCCTCCAATGCTCTTCAGCTTTTGTCTTTGCCCACCCGCTGCAGTTTTTGTCATTTTGCAAGCACTGAAAATAGCGAGACGGAATGTGTTTTATTATAACTCAGCGTGACAGGCCATCGCCGAAATAGGGGATATAGGCATATAGCCAATACATTCCTGCTCTTGTCTGTAGATATATATTATGAACGGAGGAAAACGCAATCCTTCCGACCTACGCCAGCATGACCAACTGAAGGAGCAACTACGGAAATACGTTGAATATTATATGATTACTTTATTAGTAATCGTAATAAAGACCTCATTTCTGATATAGCTGTATATATACAAGACCAATCGGAGGATTTGAACATCGGAGGTATTGAAAATAGGCAAGGAATTATCTTGACCGGAGGTCGTGGCATATTCTAAGTACTAACCTTTCATCGTTTTTTCCTGTATGCTGTTGAGATTGGCTTGAAGTTTTCTGAACATGAACAATTCATGACAACTAAGTACTGATATAGACTAGATTACATCCCTGTATCAGTAGGACTATACGGTGCTACATAGCGTTTAGGCAGAAAAGGCAAAATAGTGATGTTTCACCTGTGGTCCACCTGAATGCTGAGTTTTACTGCGCTCGCCGCGTGCATCCCGAGAAACAGGAAGGGGTTTCTTCCAACCTTTCTTGCCATTCAGCCACCATGTCTTCATCTCCCCCCTCCCCTAAACAGTAGAAGTGAACATTTCACTCGGACGACAACAAAAGGAATTGAAAATGCCACCTGGGAATTTGTCTGTGGATACGATCATGGCCTAGTACACCATGATACGATATAGAAAGACAAAAAGGAAGGATGGATGAGCTCCCTGCGTGCATCACTGTTACAATATCTCACATAGGCATCATTACTAGCCTAAGTGACGTCAAAACTGCCTCGTGTTGTTCCGGCGACGTGCCGCGTAACAAACAACATTTTGAAGGTTGTGATGCCACTCTGAACAATTTGCCCTGTATGACGCAAATATATAGGCAATGTTCTAAAAGCACCAATGTGGCGACGCCGTATTCATTTCGTGTCAGAGACTCAAAACACGGGAATGTGACTCACTATAGGCGCCACTTTGCATAATATAATAAATAAATAATAAATAAAGCTATAGTAGCACTGATCAATTGATGTCTGAAAGTTTGTAGTCAATGTAAAAATTGTATCGCGTATCTGAATACAAACCTTTAGCTCGATTGTGCCACGTTCCTCCATCTCAAATCCCTCATTTGACTTTATTAGGAGTTCTTGCGTGCTCTCGCTAATATGAATCTTGCTTGCTACAAATGCAAACTTATCTAAAACGGTGGATTACGGAAATAGAAAGTCGCATTTTACTTACGCATGCCAGTACTTTCAAGTCTCGAGGCTGTGTTTATTGTGTCACCGAATAAACAATACCTTGGCATGGTAAGCCCAACAACTCCAGCAACCGCCTTTCCTGTAACAATACATAAGCCTATATCATTCAACCGGAAGCAAAAAGTCCATGGAATACCTGAATGAAGTCCAATTCTAATTTGTAGATCAGTGTCTGGTAAATGTTGGATTCTAAAATTCGTGGTTGCACTCATTATATCTAGAGACATCAATGCAATTTCTGATGCATGCCTGTCGCCGATTCTCTAAAACGAAATCTATTACTCTACTTTCGATCTATGAATTTATTCTTTTCTTTATCCTACTTTGGGTATTCCAGACGAAACCATATAAGCGTCGCCGATGGTTTCTACTTTATAGACGCTGTATTTTCCAATGATGGCATCAAAAGATGTGTAAAGATCATTGAGTAAATTTACTACCTATAAAAACATAATTTATGTAGATTAATTACTTAACTGTTTCTCAACAAACATTAAATGCATTACTTGAAGAGGGGTGCTGCGAAGAGATATCGTAGTGAATCCGCAAATGTCACTGAAATAAATTGTGCATTCGTCGAAACTCTCTGGCTCCACAAATTCATTCGCCATTAATCTTTTTGCAACAGATCTATAGATACGGATTATAGTCAAATATCGACGAAGAATTTACGGCTTAGGGCTTCAAACGGTAGGCCTGTACATATACTGTATACAGTATAAGGTAAAATTTTGAGCTGCCGAAAGCATATGAGATGTAAACCTGATAGGTTGGAATGATGTTTGTAATTTGTGGAGATTTTCATCATGAGGAATCGAAGATATAAATCCACGATATTATCAATAAAATCGATTGGCCGTCAAGGCTTCCGATGGTCGAAGTAAGAACCTGAATACTCTACTTATAACGGCCTGCATATAATGATTTTAAAATTTATGCAATTGCAATGCGATCACTCACGGGGGTAGCATTTTCCCCAGTAGCTGCTCGGTTTTTCTTTTCTCATCGTCAAGTTCGGCAGTTCGGACACTAACCAAGTGCTCAAGTCTGTCGTTGTATTCGCCAAGTTGCTTCAAGATATTTTCCAAGTGCTTATGACTTTCCTTCATCAACTTCTTCATGTCTTCGATAACCGCTCTGTACATAAGCATAACTTGATATCTTCATTTAAACACCATTCGCAATCTGTACCTAAACGCGAGTCGCACTTGTGGCTTTATCATAGCGCATTGATGAACTATTTTAACCAATTGCACCGGAGCTGTGTCCTCATTCAGGAACGGTCTGCGTCGGAGATTAAAAGATTATTATGATATTTATAATATTGTCTGCTACATATTCGAAATACTTGGCTTGTGGATCGCCATTTCGAACTTTTTCAATAATTTCCTCGCTTGTAAGGTTGTCGATTGCGTACGGCGTCGTTCGTAAAAAGACTTCCTGAAATATTTTGCGTGTGCAAAATTAAAATATCCTTTTACTTTCGTGAAGTTTAGCGGTAAAATTATTCCAATCAACATTGGTAAACAATTCACACAGACAGACCTACAGGCTGCTTATTGTGAAGTTGTGAACAGTGAAGAATAAAAAACAAAATAGCCATCCGACGACCGTAAGGTCATCCAGTCAGGTGAATGCAACTACTACTAGCTTACTTGGCATATCACGGCGAAACTGTAGCAATCACCCTTCGGAGTACCAAATGCTCGCTGACGCTCATCTTGCAATAACTCGGGAGCAGTCCACAACAGATCTACCGAAACAATTTCACCTCTGGTCAATAATATTCTTTTAAATTCTATATATCCTAACAAACCTCTTGCGGATTCCTTCTTTCTATGATTTTCCGCAAAGGTCTTCATAACATGGGTGACACCGTAATCAGTTATTTTCAGAACTAATTTTGAATTAACCAAGCAATTGGTGGATTTCAATCTGCCGTGACATTTCAAAGAACTCTCGTGGATGTACTTCATCCCCTTTCGATAAAACATGCATCAGGGTGATAGGTGAGATCAACATACGGATAAGTTTCGGGATAAATAGATGCGCTAAAGCTTTTACCGGGATAAATTTACCTTTGCTACATCGTGAATCAAAGAAAGCTTGAAACCTCTGTCCAATGTTACGTCCATATCTAAGAGAAGACCTTGTAGCGTTCCCCTGATACTGAATTCCATTACTAGTCCTTGAAAGTTGCTTCCAGCGTACAATCCAAAAGTACGCGTCAGGTTTTCATGCCTCAACTGACATAACTGTTATAGAGAAACTTTCATGGAATTGACATTCCTTCTAAACTTTAAACGAAGAATTAGCATATACAGTAGGTCCCAACCATCCACAATGCTTAACGAGGTATACGCGTATGCGAGAATTGCCGCAATTGGAGAGTGGGCGGAATGTCCCTTGTGTAGTTCACACGTGATCATGTGAAATCGGATTATCGAGCAATAGTATCAAAATTAATTTATAGGCAATTGAAGCACACATTCATGGCGTGATGAGGTGTTAGAGGCGATTATTAGTGCACAGCAGTCTGTACACATGCCTTCCAAGCATCAAGCATAGAACTTGTTTACCAGACGAATGTTACAAAATAAGATTTTCCAGCAGTTACCGTCGCCACGATATCTTTGGTCCTTTGATTTTCTTCTCTCGCGGATATTAATCGCTTTATAAAAACAGGCTCTTCCTAAAATGAACATATTTTGACTTAAAGTTCATTTGTAATGCCCCAATATAATCTCACGTTTAGCATTCCAATTATGTTCCCGCACGCTGCAGCCGTGTTTTGCTCCATAACTCGACCGATGACACTTCCCATATTCGTAAAACACGACATATTATCATTGTCATTTCCTTTTCGGCTTGCGGTAGGAGAACTAAACGAAACGAAGTCCACACAAATTAATTACGATATCGGACCCAAGTATTTGCTTATGACATTGTACTTCATCAATCGGACATCGTCTTGAGAAAGATATATTTTGGCTGAGTCTTGCTGAGGAGTTTGCATAGTCCTGTGAACAATACAGATCTGCGTGGAATGACAAAGGGTGTTCCAGTACCATTATAGCTTACCTTAAAACTTTCCTCACTGCAAAAACTAATATAAGGACGATAGAAATTAGTAAAAGTACGATGATGACAATTCGTCCGGCGAACGATTTGCCGTGACATTGTTCGTCATCCAATTCATTATCGGCCGGTGGTTTGCCCAGTGAAGACCAAATGATTCCTCCGGGAGCAATTTTCGTCATCTAAAAACATTTTCCCCAGGCACCGACTAGAAGATGTTGCGATTTTACGTTAATTTGATTTGCAAGTCAGCTTGCAAAGTGAGACTTGACGTGCGAGAGCGACCTAACGCCAAAAGACCCACCACTATGGGGTTTTTCTTGTTCATAAATGGGGGTTGAACCGTATCTCTTTTTCTCATAGCCCATCCAGTCTTAATGCATGCGGGAGACAGCAAACAATCAATTTGAGTACAAGCGATAATGGGATTTCCCTTCTTTACAGTATATGGAACTACATATCAGTGTACAATTCATCAGATTCCAATCGTTCGCCGCCAAATATCAATATTGACAGAGTCATCAAGTGGTGACATCAAAAAATTCACACGCTCACTTGAAAACGACCAGTTCTTTTAGTATGCATTTCCACAACAGGAACGAGATGCCACGACCAACTGTTGGTGTCTACAAAATGTCGTATCAAAGCTATGATGTAAACAAATCAATCGGCCCTTATCTATATTACCAACCGGTGTTCCTAATTCCCAAATATTCGTGCAAAAAGTATGATGGCATCGCCGTGAAATCTTTTTCCGGAAGATCGTGAAATGCTGTATGTTTCATTTGGATAATGTTTTCAACCAAATGATGACGGCTGCAAATTAAACAGTTAAATAAAACTTATAATCTGTGTACCAACGACCGCCCCGATCGTTGGTTCTACTGTATACTGTACTAGCCTAGATGACGTGATACTAACTTTGCCTCAACATCGTATTTCATTCTGGCCTGATTTTGAAGAGCTTTGACAGCCGTGAATAATGCTTGACTAAAATATCCAGTCAGGGAAGAATGCGGCAATTGGGTCGATGATGCTCCATTTATGCTACCATTGCGACGCGTTCGAAGGAGCTTGTCAAGTGAGGGTGAGATAACTAGCATGTTCTTTGAAATGATGCTGTCATTAACTGCAACGCGCTCGCTTGTATGCGTCACCGCTGGTTCTGATATCACGCTTTTTGGTGATTCCTTTATTTCCGTATTTTTATAGTCTGGCGAGGCTCTTTTCTGTGGATGGGGCGATAATTTTCCACTCTCTTCTGCAATTTTGGTCTTGACATTTGACCCGTCGGATTCCGTAGTTTTGTTACGCAATAATTGTTCGTTTTCCTTTTCTGTAAATACCTTCACCACTTTATCCAACGAGACCTCGTCAGTGTATCGCCCAATCGGATCAAGCCATATAAAAGCCTTGGTTGGATCTGCGACGAGCTCTGCAAAACCCTTCAATATGTTCAAGTCTGAAGTTGCTTTGCCATTAACTTCCATCAGGAGCTCGATAGGAACGCATATCAAAAGCACTGGCAAAAAGATGAATGTTATCTAGATAGTTGCACGAGAAATATGGAGCTCGTGCCGAGACAGTAGGCCAACAGTACATTCAAGTCCTGTTTAGAACAGTGAAATGCCGATTTGCCATGAGGGTGAATTAAGAACGATCCTCGACGGTCTTAGCTATGTGTAATTGATCCATCACGCCTCACTGAATTTGACTATAGGTCACAAATTTATCGCAAACTTTCAGCGGGAAATATGTTCACAAGCTTTCAGGGCACTGGTCCTTCGTCAGGTGAATCGGATAATATTGATTAGCACTGATACTGTTATTATTATTATGGATAGAGATGGCCTTTGGCCTAGCGGCCGCTCCGGTAGGAAATTTTGAGGTCGCCAACAGAAAACGAGTCTAGGGCAGAGAATTTCTGCCCCACTCGGTCCGTTCAGAGACTAACCAATATGGTGACACTAGCACTCTTCCGGGATAGATGAAATTCGGGGAGGAACCTTCACCGCCGCACCTCACCGACCGACCAGAAGAGGACGATAAAAACATAATCCCATTCCCGTCATACCTTTGGAATTAGAGTTGGCAAATTCTTCTAACTGCATCGTAATTTTGTCCTTACGAAATGCATAATTATCCTCCACTCTTGGCGATAAGCTGATAGTCCCATAGTATTGAAGAGAGAAGTTTCTACTCAACAAAATTTCCTCTTTTACATTATTACAAAAGGTAATCCAAGGTTCATCGTCCTGGAATGACAACACCCCAACTTTGAACCAGCCCATACGTCTCAAAACGGCAAATATGGTTTGGATCGTCGGACCACTGTCCGGAAAAAATCGGATATGAGAATATGGCGACAATTTCAAATTTTCTTTATTGGATGAGTCCTTCGTAGATATACAACTCCAAGACAAGCACGGTATACTCCACAGACTTGCTATGATATCAACGGCATTGCAGAACAATTCGTATTTTTTCCCATACGGCTCAATGGTATTGCTCATGTGACAAGTCTCAATGTATTCGCCTATAAGAAATATATCAAATTGTCCCTGGCGCCTTGTAACTACCTTCATCAACTCCGCGCCGTTGCACTTTGATGATAAGGGTAGGTACCGTAATGAAACTAATGAGAACTTATCCGATATCGTGACATTACCCTGAGATTGTACACTGACGTTTTCGAACCTTTTGGTTGTCAAGGAAATTGCAGACAATAGTTCTTCATGCAACTTGAACTTATCAAATGTCTTAGACTTAGAGATATCAAACATTGCCGATCCGACTTGTTCGTGATGTGTGGAACTTAAGTCAGATGTCAGCATTCCTATCGCAAAGCTTCGTTGGAGCACTGTCTCGATATTTTTCGCCAACAAAAAATCCAAGATCACGATAAGGTGCATAGAAGAAAACAGATTCATCACAGCCAGAAAGTTCTTTGTGAGTGAAACATGGAATTTTCCACTCCCCCCCTATGAAGTGCAAACATCAGCCTACTTCTGATGTCGAACCTCACTTATAGGCTTCAGCTTTCCGCTTACGACAACAGACTTTTTACCACATCTTCGTTTTCGCATGTTCCGTAATGCTGAGAGGTTTCTGGTTAAGAGGTGATCAACATTGCGTAGCCTGTAATGAATATTTGAGCGCTGCTTTCCATTAGGCCTACAATGATTTTCGACAGATGTGGCGCTCATTAAATGGGGTCACCCGAAGACTAATAACATCATGGGTAAGCCTGTACCTGTAATCCCAGATTTAGACGGATTAGGCGATCAATAAAAAATAGGCCTAGGGTGGCCTCTGTGACGACAGCATATGTTGTAGCCAACTTCCGATAAAATATGGGGTAGCGGCTATCACACTCCTTATATAACCTCTAAACATGTCTGGCTTTTGCCTTTTGGTCATGTTTTACATATCATTGGTCATCGATGCTTGAGATCGGTGACACTAGGACACAAAATGACCACTGAGTGACAAAACGATGGAGAGTGGCAAAAGCGGAATTATGGATTATGGGTAAATCTATCAGCTGTTTGGCACTTCATTTTCTATATACCACCGAGAGCTTCTAATTATCATACTTGGAAGCAGATCGAGAACGTACCGAGATATCCGCTTGAGGACGTTTCTTTGCCACAAAGGCAAGACCAGCACCGAACAGCTCCGGATTGATAAAATCCGGAAACGTCTTCGTGTGTCGTTGCATATCCATTTGGAATTAAGGATTTGGGATTCGTTGTTCCTGTTCGTTTCGTGACCCGACGGCCGATGACAGAGTGCGTTGCTGGTGCCGTATAGCCTAGGAAGAAGCAAATCTATCATTATAATCCCAATCCGAGACTGTACCATTTGTAGACGTGGGAGGGCATGAAAGGAAGGGAAATTGGACCCCCTGATAAATGTCTGTCAGAAAGAGAAAGTTCCGTAGCGGTATCCTACCCCATTTATTCATCTTCGATCACCTACCACGCACTCACCCACCAGTAGGTGGGTTCTGCGTTATAATTCTAGACGGCTTCGCATTTTACCAGACCATTTTAGGACTTGTTAGAATCAGCCGAGAAATGTTGCATGGATTGCTGCTTCTCATGACTCAATTTACGATACCAGTATTTGAAACCATTGCAGCCTTTACCCCAGCTTTAAATCTATCTACGTTTTTGCTGCAGCTTCGTGCAAGTCTATATCAAATTTGAAATATGTCGTCCGCCGATACCTTGAATTTTGGACCTCAATGGTGAGTATTCATGTCTGATTGATAAATTACAGATAATAAGCCAACCCAAAAATGAGAGCAGTGAAGAATTTTTGGTAAATCTTTAGAAAAGCAAGCCACTCGGAATCGGCCAAAATTGTACGTAGATCGATAGAATTTAACCTCCTGAACACAAATATACCCATCCCACATCCTTGTCGCAACTATTTACGGAGATACCGCCCGACGAAAATCGCTATCCCCACCGCTAAAAACATAGGCGAAGCGCACTGCCGAAGCAGTGAGATACGAATGACGTCACTGAAAGAGCTGTTGCCAGATATACCGAGAAAGTCATAAACGAGAACAATATGCCATTGGTGGCGAACGTTCTGCGACAATCAATGAGAATGACAAATAAACAAGAATGAATAAAAAGTTTAGGAGGTGGACGGCACCACTTGACCCGGCTCCGCACGGATCGGCAAGACCCCAACCCGCCTGCGACACGCCCCATCCTCTATCCTAGGAAGCGGTGCTCGTCCTTTCCTTTCGACTGCACGTTCATTTGTTTCGAAATCTGGCACGGAGAGAGATCAGCACTGCGCCCTAGGATAGAGGAGGGGGCGTCGAGCGGGTTGGGTGGGGTCTCGTCGACACATGCGAAGCGGAGCCGGGTCAAGCGGTGTGCCGTCCACCTCCTCGACATTTTGGCTTTTTCGGTTGTGTCATTATCGATTACGACATTCTCGGTATATCTGGCAACCCCAATTTTAACTGATTCCAAGTGGCCCGCTTTTCGAAAAATTTACCGAATTTTTTATCGCACAACAACGATATTTGCTGGGATTGCGTCTATCCGATTCATCGTAAACCGCATACACTCATTTACACACCTATGAGCCCCACGCCACTTAATAGCCAACTGGTACTGATTATATTCTTATAGGTTGAGAGATCTTTCAGAAGGTTCTGCAAGTTCTTCAAGCTCTGCCATGGGTCAGTCATCTCAAGCTCTCTCAAAGTTTAAACTTGCTGAGAACAGGTGAGATTTTACTTTCTACAGAATAGTGAGAATACATCGTTAAACTATTCGTTTTGCAACCGGGTAATGTAATGTTATGCGTCATATGGAAAAGCCAGACCATTAGGAATTGCCTCTACTAAATGGATGACTGCGGATCATGGACCATGTAAAAACGTTCAGAGCTTAGTTATTTATTAAGGTTATGGCCACCAAGACTTCTGGGTTGCGATGCTTTATCCAGCACATTTTCAGTGAGAACCAACATTGTATTTTACTCAATGTCTTGTTTCTTTTAACTTGTTAGATATGGCAGAGAAGAGATGTTGGCTTTGTTTGTTGAGGAGTCAGAAGTTCCTGATGAACTGCATAGAGCTCCCTCTCTCGTGTCTGAGATTGTTCAAATACCATTAGCTTTGCGATCAACTTCGGAACATTCTCAACCACAAGTGAGTAAAAAGTTTATTGCTGTGTGGGAAAATGGGCTACTGTTACATTGTTGATTTAGTTTTTAATTTCACCTTTGCATTATTAATATAAAAATAGTGTTTGATCTCGAGATTCGAAGAATGATTGTTCAAATATGGAATCATAAACTGTAGCCTGCTTCTTTTAAAGATCACTTCGTCATTTCGGCAAAGAGGAGTATCGTCTAGTTCCCGGGGTCGATCCATACCAAGTCGAGGTAGAGGGAGGGGCAGAGGTGAGAGTTTTGTTTACTTTCCGTGAATGAGTGTATGATAATTCGAGAACATCTTACCTTGATTGTTATACATTGAACGAATCACACTATCAATGCAGGAAGTGCATGGGCAGACCACGATGATGGTCCCATTCGTCGACCACCTCTACGAAGATCTGAGAGTGAAGATTGGAGGAGTGACTCTCTACGAGGGAAGGGAGATGGTGCAGAGGATATCATGATTGGCCGCAAGGAATGGAGAGTATCGGGGCATAGAGGAGGAGCTGAATTTCGGAAAGGTATATATAGATAGTGTAGTGTAGACCTGCAGTATCGAAATATATAGCCCGATCATAATTTGCATAAGAAGTTCAAAAATTACATCGTCCTTAACCTTTCAGATATATGGCGTGATGTATCAGAGGATATAGGAGATCAAAGATATTCGAGAAGTCGGTCTTTGAGTTTGAAGGTAATGCACTCCCATAATATACCTCCCCTCATTATACCTGGTGTGCCGGGTCTAATATGTTGGCATGTACTGCCGCTAGGACCATGATGAAGGCGATCATCTGTGGCAAGATGGCAAGGTGAATGGTATGCAAATGAAACAGAGTGATATCATGGTAAGGATTTTTCTACTAGGTTAAAACAGCATCTGTGACCTAGCTCTAATATGATGGCTTGCATTTATTAGAACCCAGGTGGAAAGAATGAACGACGTAAAGTGCAGGAAGTGAAGAACTTACAAGGTTTGACAGTTCCTTTATATAAGTAACGTTTTCTCAAATACTTACAGGTACTTGCCTACTGTGTACATTGTACAGACATACCAGGTCTAGCCTTCTTGAGTGTGGGCATGGAGTTGGGGTAGAGGGGGGGGGTAATTTGTTATGATCGGCGGTACTGCAGCGGCTCCAAATCACTTTAGTGAAGCTTGTTTAGAGTAAACCGTATAATATAGTAGAGAGCTAGTCCTAGCCATTAGGCTGTCATTTGAACTTTGAGTCTGTGCCAATTTTACAGAAGAAATCGGTACAAACTCGGGAACTACTGTCGATAGTCCTGGTCCTGATAAACTACCGACACCCTTGGAAGCATTGCCTGAACATCACGAAGAAACCGTAGTTATGGATAATCGACCTTCTCCTGAATCAACTCCGCCGGAGACCAAAATTGAGTTGGAACAGCCGAAAGATCCACTCGAAGATATATATAATAAATTGTCTAAGCCAGGTAATATAAATTTTTTGAGTGCCTAACTGGCGATAATGAATGTGCAACGTGGCCTCTTAATTTCAGATCCTCAAGAAAAGCAGCCGAACAATCCTCAACATACAACAACCAACCAGGTTTGTGCATAATTCGTTCAAAAACAATTCTCCATTGTGCTATACATTGCAATTATTTAGTTTCAGTTTTTGAGTTCAAACGTTGTGGGCACCACCAAGCCAAACATCCCCCAACAGTCTTCGTCGCGCGAACCGGTCTCCACGAATTCTCCCATGGCACAATTGCAAGCGCTCGCTACTACGTGGTATTATAAAGATCCTCAAGGCGATATTCAAGGTGTGGCTCTCTAATTCTAGAAATACTTTGTATTCGATATGATCCGATTTTGAACTGTGATATTTTAACAGGGCCATTCTCATCAAGCCAAATGTTGGAATGGTTCAACGCTGGTTATTTTACCATGGGACTGCTTGTGAAAAGGGCTTGCGACCAAGAATTCACGCCCTTGGGTGAACTTATAAAACGATGGGGACAAATACCATTTACGTCATCCGCTGTAAGAACAACCGATTCAGTTACGATCAAATTTTCAATTGAATTGTTTTATTAGCAAGCAAAAAATACTTTCGCTACTGTGAATCATACTGTTGACCCGCTGTCTACAACATCTCAAGCTCAGTATACCAAGCCTGTTTCACATCATTTGCAAACATCTTCTCAAGCTCCGATTGAAAGGTTAGTTGACTAACTAATTTTGGTGGGAGATTTGCTACTATCTGTGTCTTTTCCTCTATCAGGATGTCAAGTACGAACGACTTTCAATCCATTTTGGAAAAACTACTGGAAAATCCAGAATTTTGTCGTATGTCTCCGCAGGAGCAGAAAGTAGTTGTCGCACAGTATGCGGAAGAAATGAAGCGGCAGTCCATGCTTTCCACCGTGAAACAGACTCCAACTTTTGCGTAAGAGCTTACAAATACTCACAGTACGTAACTAATTTATAAGTCAATTTTTCTTGCAGCGATCCGAACTCACGTCTCAGTGATACAAGTCGACCATCTATGTTTCAGGTTTGCAATGAGACTAAGATAAGTTTTTTCATGTTGAGCTAATGGTTACATTCTCTTACGTAGTCTGACGCCATCTTGCGGCAGAAAATGGTCAATGAGGCACGGCGAAAAGAAGAGGAGGAAATCAGAAAAATTCAAAAGCAGCAACAGGTAGTGAATGGTCTGTTGCTTTAATTTGTTGATATTTATTTCCATTTCTCGAAGGAGCAAAAAGAAATGTTACGTCTTCAAGAGGAAGAATTTCGAAAAAAGAAAGAGTTTTTAATGTTGGAAGAACAAAGAATACAACAGATGCAGCTCGAAGCGCAACATAAGAAGGTAGGCTATTCAGTTGACCTTGGGGCTCTGAGAATTATACCTCTGCTCACATACCCTACTATGCAAGCATATTCAGCTTGTCCATGTGTCCTATTGCCCACGCTCCTGACTGGATAAGTGTGCAGTGACGTATGGGAGATGTCAAAAGTTTAGTGCCACCACCTTGATACCAGTAATGATGTATGGGAGCAAAGTGAATCATCTTTAGTGTCACGTATCCCAGATTATGATGCTCGTTTAGCATTGTGCACCTGCGTAAGCTACGATTATGTCCTGAAAGGCAGAGTTTTAGTAAATGGATTCTTGTCTATCGATTTATAAAGGAACAACTTCAGCGAGCAATTGAAGAGGATGAGCGAAGGAAAAAACTTAAAGAGATCCAAGAAACAGAGAGGAGAAGAAGGGAAGAAGAGATGAAAGAATTGGAAAGAAGAAGACGGGAAGAAGAAAGGTTGCAGCAGGTTCGTTGCATGACATCTTTTATTATGTTGGCCAATTTGAATATGCATTGAATATCTGGTCTTGGAAACACCATACTTTAATGGATCGGCCGTCACCCATCAATCACTTTTGTGCTTTTACAGGCTTGCGTATTTCATGTCCACTAAGCATTTATTTACTGAATGCTCTAATTCTAGGAAAGAGAACTGCAAAGGCGGCTGGCAGAACAGAGAAAAGCAGAAGAGGAAGAGGAAAGAAGGAAGCGTGAAGAAGAAAGGAGACGACTTGAGGAAGAAGCAAGAAAGGCGGTAAGTTATCTTGCTATTTAGTGTCCATTCCCTGCTTCACCTGATGAAGGAGCGGAGCTCCGAAAGCTAGTGAATGTTTTAATCTATATAAATAAAAGAGCCTGTTTGTCTGTCTGTGCACGAATCAACTTCTTTATTACGGAAGCTACCGCCATAAGATTTCACAGAGATGTAGGGACGGACGTTATGCGTGCGACCAGGTGGTTTTTCAGCGCTTCCGACATGTATTTCTCAAGTTATACATCGCCCAATGGTGCTACTTCCACTTTTCGCCACGCGGAAATGAGAGATGCACTTTTTAGATCGCTTCTGCCATCTAGCGGAACAATTTCTTCCCTTCTGGTCGCGTAAGCTAGCCTGGCTACAACGTTCTGCTTATGTAGGCCTACTGTCCTTCGGTTGGGCGTCTTAGATATATTTCATACGGGCTTAGATAATGCATATGAGAATTGAATCTAGGAGCCATTTTCTTTCGCCATGAGAAGAGAGGGAAGCTTCTCACCCACGATTAGATTGAGGTCGCATTTTTCGCGTTGGGCTACAACGTCTTATGTTGTATCCCCCGAGTGAAACCGGGAAAACCAGCTAGTTCTCAATAAACTAAGGCTGGACGCTAAATCTGTAGTGATCTTCTTTACAATCTGCTTCATAATGCAATACACAAATATCTCAACAATTTTATTTCAGGCGGAATTACGTAGACTAGAGATGTACAGGGAGGAACAGAGGATGTTAGAAGAGAAAAGGCGACAAGAGCAAAGAGATCGTGAGGTGAGTTAAGATTTGACGACTTTATCACTCGTGTGTGATTGACACTAGATAAACTTTGTTCCGCAGGCTATGGAAGCAGAAGTTCAAAGGAGAGAAGCTGCACGGATGCAGATGGAACGGGAAGAGGCAGCAAAACTGGCTCTTAAGAAGGTAAATTTTGATATAATCGGTCCGTATTGAAACCAAATACTATGAAACTCTCATGATTTTCGAGCAGCAGCAGGAAAAACAGATGCAGACAAAACAGGCGCCATTGCCTCAACAATCTCGGTGGGGTCAGGTGCATACAGTGCCTGTTAAAAACGAATCGTTATCACTGATCGAAATACAGAAATTGGAAAGCGAAGTGGAAAAGGCGAGAATCGAAGAGGAGGTTTGATATTTTTGTTGTTTGTCAAAATGCACTTGCATATATTCTTTTGCATTGTTTTCAGGCACGTATGGTTAAAGAGCAGCAGCGAAGCCAGCCTCCAAAGGCGCGTAGTGGATGGGGCGCTAGCAGAGAGGTCACCTCGGGATTGTCACTTTTGGATATTCAGCGAGAAGAGGCCAAACAAATGTCTATCAGTAAACATACCACTGTCAATGTCAAGCCTGAGGTATCTATTGAGACTACTCCTCACAACAGTACATTATTCGCATTGGTTTCATCATTTTACATCATCCATTTAACGATATTGCCTCAACTTCGTAAAAAGTTGTTATTACAGGCACAGTAGATTGATCACATTGTCATTTATTCCAGATTACAAAGCCTTCCAATTTTGGTTCTTCATGGAGCAAGCCTCCGAAGATTCAACCCGACCCACCGAAGCAAAACAAGGCTCAGTCGTCATTCTGGGATCAAGTAGTTGAGGAAAATCCGTCCAAGAAGTCCACTTCTGTGAAGCAGACACCTATTGGGCAACCGCAGCCGAGTCAAGTCAAACAGAAAAAGGGACCAAAGGTAATTTATCAGATCTGGCTGATGGGATTTAAATGTCTACTATGGTGATGCTTAACAACAAGCACTTTCATACATTTCTATAGCAAAAAGGAAAGGGGAGTGATGAACAGCAAGTCAAGGCAATATTTCAGCAACAGATATCTAAGGATCGATTCACTGATTGGTGTGAGAATTACCTACGTAAAATGGCGGTTGGATCTATTGACAGTAAGTTTTGTATGCATGGATTCTAATTTTAGGCAAAGATATTCAACTTCCTGATAATTTTTTTACTAGTACCAACGTTTGTCAATTTCCTGAGAGATGTCGAATCTCCGCATGAAGTACAAGAATATGTGCAATCTTACCTTGGCGATTCTAAGAGTGCAAAGGACTTTACGACGCTTTTCTTGGAGGAAAGGGCCAAACTATCAAACCCTCACGATTCCTCACGGGTAAGACCAATTGGCAAATCTATCAAGTTGAAGCACTATGCAAATTGCTGCTTATGTAATAAACTCAACAAGTTACTTGGATTTCAGGAAATGAATGATACTTACTTAAACGGTACTTACCTTCTCATGAGTCTTGCATTCCTCGGCACCTTGAGCGGATGTACTTCTCGTTACAGTACTAGAATCTATATTATTGATGAGCGGACATGCCGTGCGTAGATTGAAATTTTCATTTCCATAGGCGTCGGATAAACCCCTAAGCGCTGGATCACGTGATACCGATGGTTTTGAGGTCGTTACGTCGAACGCGAAGAGGAAGAAGAAACTGCGCAAGTTACAAAAAGTTGACCCAAGCATTTTAGGTGAGGACGTTTGTATCAATATTTGACAGTCACGTGACTTAACCTATCCCGCATTTACCTAGGGTTTTCTGTCAACGCCGCTTCAGACAGAGTGAACATGGGGGAAATCGAGACACCCCATGATTAAGCCGAAATGGTGTTGACAAGACAATCGTATTTATTGCATGCGTGTTTCTTTAAATTTCTGCGCCATGATCCTTGACTTGTAGCTTACGTCTTACTGTAAGCGCTATTGTACGGAGCTCGGCGAGCTAGATGTGTAAGAGTTGGATACATGACGGATTTTGTAACGTTGTGATGGTTTGGTGCAAGGTCGCGTGTGGAACTCCTAACATCTCTATTGATAAATTTTCTTTGCATGCGGCTTTCCTGTACATTGGTTTTGAGCGTATTGATACCAAGACGTGCCTAACTGTGAACGCGTTACCGGTGGACTACGTTGAATTGTTCGTCGACGGAAGAAAATGGATGGCAATCTCTGGCCTACTTGTGAAGATTTCCCAAGTTTAGTCCAGTAGTTTTATCTGTTGCCTAATTTATTCACAAAGCGATATATTTTGCCTCAATCTTCTTCATTTGACTTATACAATAATACATTTCGAACCGACATGCTCATCTGCAGTTTTATGAGTTATTTGCGCACCGAAGAACACTTGTAAAAACTATAAATGAAGCGACCTTGAGCGGGTAAAAGCAGCCTGGTTGTGGCGTTAAGAAGACAGTGCGATGTGAGAACTAAAAATCTTGCGGCGCTACCCGGACGTGAGGACGTTTGTGAAACATTCTGCCGTGCTCGCCTGATCCGCACTCGTCAGATGTCTTCTGAAATCTAATCCCACTGATTTTGATGGTAGCCTAGGCGACATTCGCCCGCGCCCGAACAACCGATACGCGGCGTATGCACCGCATTTGTCAGCAGAATTTCAATCACCCACTCAAACTAAACATGCTTCGAGCACTCCTACGTACCTTATTGGCGCTTCGGCTTGATGAAAAACCAATTTCGGCCATTTCCATCTCATACGAAGCTGAAGTTGTAGCGACTGAGCCTACAAAAATATTTCCTTTGTAAATCAAAAGTCGGGTGGATCCCCAGATGTAATGGGTAGCGCTCATTCCACTTTATCAATTTTACCCTCCATGTCTGTCTTGAGAATCTGAGTTTGTAAATCCGACACTATTTGTTGAAGATCATTAAAACTTCCAACTTCATAAACGAAATCCGGATTGTCGACGTCTCCAGTCGCAATAATCTGTAATGATCGATCATCATGATTGCGGATATTGCAGGCCAAAGATATGAAATTGAAAGCAGTTGCTTATGTAGGCCTAATTAGCGTGCGGGTCACTTAGCCTTAGCTGATGCCATAGTCCCCGTATACTTTTTGAAACTTACAACATGTATAGGCCCCCGCCACGGAGAAAATACAAAATTCAATAAAATATGATTTACTCGCAATTCCTTTTGAACTGCCTGACCGACACCGATCGCGTAAGGTACTATTCCGAGGGATCGAATGTAATTACCAGTAGCCGGGAGCATATCGAAATCATGAGACCTGATAAGAAAAGGAAAATTACAAAATAATATAATATTTAAATTTTGTATAGTGTTGCTCACGCTCCATCTGTCAATAGAATGAGTACTTTTTTAGTTCCCGTCTGGTTGAATCGTTCACTCTTTTGAAACTCCTCTGCAGTGACGTTGAGAGCATGCGCTGTGTATGTCGTGTAACCATGCAATTTGATGCTCGTGACAGCTTCCTAAAGATGGAAATTGATATGAAAATCCCTATTCAGTATCGATCATTAGCTGTTTGAGCCATAAGTCGGTCGGTACTACCTACTCCAAATTTTTCGGTACCTACTTAAAATTATCAATAGTCGAAGACGAACCACTAAATGATGATCAAGTTGAATCTAGGCCTATGAAATCCGTCGTCGATATGGGAAAAGCGACGATTAAAGTTACTTCTAGATTAGAAATGTATGACTACTTTGGACTAGGAATCTGAAAGGATATAAACTACCGTAATACCAAAAATGATAGCTATGCTATACTTGTGAGTTGTGACATGAGTAGATTTTGTGATTGCAACGTAACAAAGTTCTGGCAACAAATATATATTACCGGTAGGCTATACAAAGCAATATATCGAGCATATTTGTAGCGTGAAACCTCTGATCTCTTACCGCAAACTCATGTGACGTATTATACCTCCCCAGGCCGACCTCAATTGCCATTGTTGGTTGATTATCACGTTTTCTATGAGAAAAGGTAGCGAAATCAATACAATACCATGTTGTTATTTTACTTCCTGTTTTCCTGATAACGAAGTTATTCAGGCTACCATATATAGCATGACCACGACATCGGGACGATCGATTCGATACTGTTGTGAGAAATTTTCTTTTAACTATAGGCCTACTCTCGAAAAGCTCATGTACATCCAAACGAAGAAGTCGTCATACGGGACAGTGACGTCAATTGTGATGTAAGCCTGCCTATATTCTCCAATTCAATGGAAACAGATTGGCACATGGCGTAATCCCTATTAGCTATTAAAATGTTATAAAACCGTGTCCAACGCACGAATTTTTAAGAATAAGTAGCTACTCCTCTCAGTCCAAATGTTCATCCAAATGATCAAAGTACCGAAGACACGGGAGTAGAATGTAAACTAAACTCTGGTAGTTAAAATTTGCTAAATAATATTTAAATCATATCCTTTTTGATGTAGGCCAGTTACTGTACAAGGGCAACTAGGCATAGTATAGAATACGTCATTTTGTATGCTAACCTTCCATCGAACCAATGCGAGAATTGCATCACTCCGACTTGCACTTTCCCTCCATCGATATCAAACTTCGCACTGATGTTCACGACCCAATCTCTAACTTTACCGAAGTTATTCCTTCCTATGGACGCTGACCCGTCAAGCACGAACATAACGTCAATGTTCAATACCGGACATTCTGGAATCAAAAGGAAGACTAATAAATGTCCAAACTACGCAAATTCATGACGGTGAATGATGTAAATTATATATATTCTAATAGAAATCTATGCCAACCGTGATGTTTAGAAGTCGTCTGCGGTAGCCATGTTTCTCCCTTATCAGAACTTCGAAAACAATATCCTGGTTTGTAAATAACATCTTCACAGTGCAAATCCTGCGTCGGGATGCAGCTCTAAATTGGATTGACACATCAACGCTAAGATGCTAAGTGCAGTGAAATTGGATAACTCCGTTTTCTATATGCCCACTATTGTAGGTGTGAATTATCGTGTAGTCACGGTGACGTTGCTTTATCAATCAATCAACCAATAAAGTCTACCTACAGAATGGTAAAATCATGATATATAATGTATATCAACCGCTGACTAAGCGAATTCATGGAGAATAGACTGGCAGACTTGCACGCCGCTAAATTTCAAATTCGATTTACCAACGGCATCGTGTATTGTAGTAAACAAGTAAAGCATTGACCTGGCGTACATGACCTGATGAGCATTTGAAAAACATAAATTTTAGGCCGGAAGCCCTTTCGCGCCGCAGGCCCGCAGCCAAGTCTATTTACTCGGTCTTGGAACCAAATATTCTCAATGGCGATTAATTGACAACAAATTCCATGCTTCATACAGACGAAGTTGATTTGAAATTTCGTGACGTAAAAAGAAGCAGTGATATAGACTAGTTTCCTGATGAATAAAAAAGTTATTTATAATAGTAGCCTAATATTGATATCCTCTCCAAAGGAAAGAAGATTAACCGATTACTACGTTGGCAGAAAGATGATCGTGCATTATATGAGTTGCCAATGCGATAGAAACGTTAGTATTGGTATGGAAAAGATAAGCGGCTCACACAGCACGCTCTATAAAAAGGAATTCATATCTAGAACAAGAGATTTCTAATCAACCCCCGCAGGAAATGCCGTAATCTTATCCTGACGAATATATCGCATGTGGTCACTGTGAATGACGGCAATGGTTTTCCGATTGACATCTATTTGTGATTACTGATCACGTGATCAGTAATGCGACACAGTATGTTTGCATGTTCTACAACAACCTATACGCTTGTCACGCTGCAATAAAGTCATTAGCAAAAATGACTTTGATTTTGTTCACGCGTTGTACAGATTCGTACGCCCCACTCAATGACTATTGACATATGCTTTCGCCAATCACAATCAGCGATTTCGTCTATTTTGCGACGTAACCCGACTGGGGTTCGGGGTATAGTAATTTGCACATGTGTTTGTGTCTGAAACGGCAAAGAAACAAACTCACCAACAATGAACCATCATCTAGTTTGAGCATAGAGCTTCCTGATAGTTGTTTCGCCAGAAATGGAGATGACCGTAAGCGGTCACACGTGTCATTTGCATAGATGGAGCCAATATTACATGCAAACATTTCACCTATACGTCAAAATCGTGATATTGTCAATGTATAGTAAGTATCGTGGTTCGATAACTGGAAATGTTTCAAGATATTAACATAAAGAGGTCATTGAAGTATGATTACACGGTTATGTAAACGACGGCGCGTAAGGTAGATCTTCATATTTTAGGATCCACGTTACACGATATCTTACGAACAGTGAACACTGATGATGAAGCTATTTTGACATTTTAATTGCGAACAGTATAGAATATTAGCAATGAAATCATGATTAGTCGAATTTAGTAGGCTATGGTCGAACTGGAAATATTCTATTGTCAGTTTGCGAAAACGGCAACATTACTAATATGGTATCTTTTAATCACCGAATTGGCTCCTACAAATGGCTCCAACATGAATATCAAGTACTAGATACTGCCGACGAATAACACTTATTGTAGTTTTGAATACCAAAGAAATGTGCGAGTTGGGTTATAATGTGCCTGCCAATGGCCACCTAACTGTATATATTCTGTCCGTAAAATGCATAAAATCGGTCCGTCGTAACTTTCGTGAGCAAAATCCTTATATATATATATACTGGGGTTGACTTGATGTTCGTCGATCGTAGAGTCAGCGCTTAGGCAAAAACCGACTCGTGCTTAACTCAAGTTTAAGTTTTTTCGAATGCAAGCGTTTTGGATACTTCGATGATTTTAATCGCCAATTGGCAGTTTCCAGCGATTGGATATTTCGTTGCCAATGAGTTGTGGTTTGCATCAGTCCTCCTGTCAATTTTAAATTGATCTGCAGGCCTATTCACTGGAATGCTGAAAGGCTGTTTTAATCAATATCCAATATACCAAACGAAATCATACAATAGTAACCAGAAACCCGCCTTGGAAAATTTTACCGCATCGTATGTTAGACCTACCTTCGATGTCTTTTTTAGTGTCCTCATGCTGAGACTCAATCAGTGGTAAATCGGCCGTAGGAACGTTCAAGGCTCCAATAATTAAGCTGAAGAAACAACAATATAAGTAACCTCACTATGCATCTCTCGACCTGCTGCAGTTGATATAAATGTAGGGAATTTGTGAAACCCAGACTCGCTCTTATACTCGAATGGCTGTTCTTGATAAATATATAAATAAGTTTCATACTAACTTAAAAGTAAATTTACCTTGTGTCGTTGGGACCAGAGCCTTTATCCCACAAGAACGTATTTCCAAAATGGTAAGTACCTGCATACCCCGGCTGCTGCTTTCCTGGCCTGCTTACAGACTTGAAAGTCTCATTGACAAGATTAAAACCATCGGCAACCAAAATCGCCGATGCGAATACAGTGACGACGGTCCAATATATAAACATTTTAGTAGCAGCGTATCGCTTTAACACCAAAACAAACACCTCATTGTAATAGATACTTATAATCTATTTTGTAGTCCACCTGGCAGGAAATGTATGTGCGCTGAATGACGTTCAACAATCACGAAGAAAAACTTTTGACACGTAGACTGCACGTAATTCCGCGTCACGATGCAACATGTTTGTGGGCCTTGGCTTGGCCCGTTCTCGATGGCCACGGTTGGCTTACCCTGATGGTTAATTCATGGGACATAGTTTCCCGCACATCGGCACACGGGACGAGAACGAGCGAGTGAATGGAGACTCTTGTATAGGCCAATGTTTTCATGAACACGTCATTTGGACTCGACATTCAAACCTTCCGAAAGTTCTCCAGTCACCAAATGCAGTTCCAGAGGGATTGAATGGACGGTTTTGGATAATGTTTCATCAGTCGCCTAAAATATTTTACTTGAGTAAGAAGCAACCCATTAGGAAAGCGTTCACGATTAAATTGATTTCCGTATTGATATCTACTTACGTGGATACACAACGTATGTTGCACTTAACCCACAAATTGCTGTTAGCATTGGATTTTCTAATGCTGTTGCCGTGTTTAATTTCTAGATGATGGATAATTGCTAGGGTCTCAGATACCAATCCTTTTATTGCGATCTTCACCATTAACGGATTGAAGCAGAAAAGAAAGAAGTTGGAAATTTCCAAAGTATAAAAGATTTCAAGATTTCCTCATCCTGTAGTCAGTTCCATTTGATTATGAGTAGGTTAGGTTAGGTTGAGTGATAGGCTACTGCGAAAATGATGCAAAGGACCTGCCGTCTGGGTAAAATGATGGGAAAAACCGAATTACGAATAAAATGAATTTATAGGCCTTCTTCGCAAAATTTGGGTCGTTGAGTTAATCAAAAATCCTCGTGAATCTTGAACTTGATTTGGCCGCGCAAGGCTGATTGCTGCGGGAAACAAGTTGTCATCGTCGTATTCAGATGTCACGTAGAATTCGCAGAAACAGCGTGTACCACTGAAGAGATGTTTACGCTGAGCGCAGATATTTGTTTGTTCTATTATCGGGTGTTGCACTCGGCGTTAAGTCAAGTGTCTCTAATTATCCTCTCACGCCGATCGCTCAATGTATGTAAAAGTTCCGACGTGTTGACGTCCCGCGATCAAGGGACTTAAAACTCAGACTCGCGCAGCTTTCCACTCGTTCCATGCGCACGCGTGCCAAGTTCATCGCTCAGTATGAACAGAGCTTAACAATTTGATCAAAGTTTTACGATCATAAAATGGCAGAGATGTAATGTATAGCCGCAAGACGCAATTATCGGCTCCTAGTTACCGCTATATCGTTTTGTTAACTATGCAGCCATAGGACTCTGTTACATTGTCCATACTTCTAGAAGGGTAAGAATAAAGGCTTGAAGAAAGCCTTTTATTCTCCCCGGCAAAAGAGCAGTGTTGCGCACAATCTCATTAAGTGGAGAAATCTCGCATCTGCAATGATTACCACGATCTGCATGGTGATATTTGTCACCATTCTAAACCCAGCAAGTACGTCATTTTAAATATCATATATCACACTCGTATTACTTTTCATATTCTCTCTTCGCGTATAATTTCTTTCTCTTCTATATATATATATATATACATTTGATTCATTGGCTGACTGGCCTAGATGCGATTTGTGAGTGCTACATCATTCATAAGACTTATATGGAATTTCGTTGACTATATGAACTTGGCTTGGCTTGGTAGCCTATTGGTCCTAGGGGTTAGGGCTCCCGATAATAACGTCAAATATATCTAATTTTGTTGGAATGCCAAGTTTTAGCTAAGACAGCCTTTGGTCACGCCGTGACATGATTCAATCTATATATTTGTCGATTCAGATGCGCAACGAGGTGCTGCTGGCGTCTATTGCTACGTCTGTAACGAAGCCGGGAGCAATGAAGATTGCAATAAGAATCCTCCAATCCTCTGCGGTTCAAATGAGGTTGTATTCCAATATTGAATACTCTTTAGCCACCAATAAGAAGGTTATTTGTTCCAGAATACTTGCCAAACAGAAGTTCGAATCAGTAGAGACATCCCGATGGGACAAAAATACCGGATTACGAAACGCTGTAAACAAGAGCAAGCGTGTCTGTCGAATATGAGAAACAATAATATGAAAGGGGGTGAATATACGCAGTGTAACAACAACCCTAGAGCAAGAATGTCCGTGTGCCGGTCAGTGAATCAGTTCAAGTTGAACAAACAATGTAGAGATTGCTGTCCTACTATCACCTTCTTGTCCATGTCGGCGGATGGTAGTCTCACGCTTCTGTATACAAATTGTGAGGCAATATGTCCAGCTGACCTTGCTTTGATGGTAGGCTGCATATGACGTACGTGTAAAAATTTCATGTGGTTAATTAGGCCTACTGTAGGGATTTTTGTTCGCACCTCACCAAATTAGTAATCATCACGCGTGCGGTCGAGGCCTCGTCTTAATAACTGACGGACGAGACGGTAGCCTACACATATAGATATATTTTCTATACAGTGGCAGTTCATATTTGACAGGTATTGCTGCAATGACCGATCAGTTCGTGGGTGCAACAAAGAAGTCGAAGGTGACTTAAATTGTTGTTGTTGTATTTTTATTCAAGGTGTTTTCGTTTAAGTTGACTATCCCGTTGTATGCGGACAAAATGGCCAGTAATACTATTGCGTATATGTCAAGCCTATTACCTTTTGGTTCTCGCCGAGATTTTCGGATCCACTCCACATCCGAAAAGTTTGTACGCTTCGGTTAGATTGTTACCCCACGTAATACGAGACATCATAGAATGCTATTAGTAGGCCTACTGTATTTTCATATATAGCCTACACGTATCTTGCCGTAGATATGTTACAAGTTTATCCCTTTGCAGGGATTTCTCGGAGACAATGTCCACCAATTGAAGCGCCTTCGAACGGTAGACTTGATTGCGATTCCGACGATCCATCTCAGAGAAGTCTTTGCAATGTGGTTTGCGATGCGTTCTATCTTGTAACCGACCCAACTGCGAGTACTTTGAAGTGCCAGGATGATGGGACATGGTCTGCTTCTGTACCAACGTGAGTACATATACCTATTACGTATTGTATATAGACCTTCGTCGGCACAGACGGTCCCGCTAAAGGCTAACAGCAGACGACTTCGTATCCTGATCTCGTGCCTAGCATTTTGTGACCGAACATATAGCTTTAGCGACTCTGCCTTGAAATGTGTGGCGATTTACAGATGCGACAACAGTTTTGGACGTGGGCAAGATACGGCCACATGTCCGCGCCCTAAAGCGAAGATAGACAATGGAGTTTGGAAATGTACGAATAAAGTAAGTATTTTACTGATAACTGACGGTCGCGAAATTCCTGGGTGTCGGTAGGTTATCGTCTCTTCAGTGCAGCGATCTTACGTGCCAAGCCGAAACTAAATGCACAGTGACTTGCAACGAGGGATTCGAAGCAGTGGGCGCTAGAGAGGGATTCTGCAAACGAGATAAATCAGGTTCCACGGCTAGATGGACAAGTGCGATACTGGACTCAACATGCAAAGGTATATAGGTTATATTACTGATTGAAAAAAGCCATATGCAGTAGATAACCCAACAATCGACCAGTGCCTGAAATAAGTCATCATCGTCTGGTATGGCTTACGCTCCTGTTATGTTCTTATACCGGCCTACAGACAAGCATATCCCGCGCGGCTGAAAGGCGGGTGAACTGCGTGCGAGGAGCAGAGTAGGCATTTTATCTACGTTGATTACAAGATACACTAAACCAATCAACCGGATAAAAAATCACATTGCAGTGTCTTGACAATTGGTTGGCACTCCCACCCAACGTGTACGATCATGTAGGTCACTTTTGTAATCGAGTAGAATGAATAATCTAGACAGAGGTCCGAAGGAAGCAGATCGAAACCCGAAGTCTGCGATACTATAATATATGTTAACATTTCTGCAGCAATCGCGTGCGCACCGCTCACGGTGGCCAACGCTGAAGTTATTTGTAACGGAGATTACGGCAAGAATGCGTACAAAGCAACGTGCCAAATATTATGCAAGACGGATCGTGAATACCTGCTCGAAGGACCGGCCGCCTACGAATGTAAGAAGGACGGAAAATGGTCTCTGGGAACTTCAGCCTGTCGGCGTGAGTAAATCAATTGCAAGGTTATCGAATGCAACAACTGTGAAGGTGGCAACCATTCCGTTTGTAGCAACATGCCCTATTTTGACGATACCGATGGGAACAGTGATCTGTGATGATGATACCAAGTTGACTGGAGTATCGTGTACTCTGCGTTGCAATGCAGGATACAAACCTACAGAGAAGACCACACGTGTAACGTGTACGGAAAGTGGCGCGTGGTCGGGTCAATTGTCACAATGTGAGGGTAAGCTTTAATCATTGAAAGTCGTCTACACAGAAATCGAATCCGGACGCTGTATATGTTATAGCAGTAGCAATTTTTGGATGGGAGCCATACTAAACTACTTACAAACTATTGGTATGCGGGACGTGAGTGCAATGTGTGAACGGCGCTCTTCCTAAAGTTGCAGACCGTCAAAATGCGCGATTACATACTTGTTTCTCGAAAGTTGAGGAAAAGTTGTATCCAAAATTTTGCGAGATTAGTCTTTGGTTGAATTTCTAATTGCAGAGATTCAGTGTTCGGAACCACCTCCGCTCTTGAATGGAAAGATAAGCTGCAAAGGATTTTCTAAAATGTTCAATACCAAGACTGTCTGTACCGCGACCTGCGAAGATAGTTATGATCTTATTGGACCTGCCTCCCGCAAATGTTTGGATACAGGATTATGGAGTGGCGGCGATCCTGTGTGCTTCCGTAAGTAGAATTTTCTTTGGAGGTATACATTTCCGTGACCACATAAATCCCTATTTTCAGTTAAAAGGTGTCCTCAGATTGACGAGTCAGTTATATCAAATGGAAAGCTTGTATGCATTGGAGCTAATGGAACGGACGTTGTTGGAGCCAGTTGTACATTGCTTTGCAATAAAGGCTATTACAACGCGAATCAAATCACAAGGGTGTGCAGCGCTAAAGGTTCCTGGACGAACGAGGACACGCCGTATTTGTGCCAAGGTCAAGCATACTTCTCTCTACTTGTACATATATAGGCCTATACCACTATTTTGGAAACGAATAAACCTAAATATTCTCAAGCAGAAAGACAGTTTCCGTCTTCACCCACATAAGAAATAAGAAGAGCCTAATACCCATTTTGTGTGACTATCTCTCCCATGCCTTGATTTCCCGTGTTCCTCATGGAGGCAGCGAAGGCGCGACTCCAACAAAATAAGGGATTTATCATTTAGGTCAGATCTCAGCATATAAAACATCACAGTACACTTTGTCTTTTTTTTTATATTAGTGCGATCATGCGGACAACCCGCCATCGAGAATGGAAAGTATACTTGTGATAATCTTAATTATTCGTACGATACAAACTGCCGCCCTGAGTGCAATAACGGATTCGAAATGGATGCGCTGAAGCAAATTCAATGCGGGGAAGATGGTCAATGGGTCGGTGATCAAACGTTATGCTTAGGTAATCTTTTGCTCAATCGAGCGAGTCTGAAGGGGTAATGACCACAATGTTGTGTCTTAAAGCTAAAAAGTGCAACGATATCGTGGCGCCAACGAGAGGACGTCTGTCTTGTACTGACGAGTTCAACATGGGATCAGTTTGCACTGCGCAATGTCAAGTTGGATATAAGACTAAAGGAAACTCAGTCGCTGAATGCCTTTCAGACGGATGGGACTCGAGAATACTCCCTTCCCTTTGCGTCCGTAAGTGGGATTACGTAGGCTATATACTAAACGCATATCGTCATAACTTATATGTATTGTGTAGTAGGCCATGGTATTGCCTACACTAATCTCAGTGTTGTTTTAATATCTAGCATCCTGCAGAGACCTACGTGAACCTGACAACGGAGGGTTGATTTGTTCAAACTGGGAAGGTGGCTATGGTAACGGAAAGTACAATAAAATTTGTCAAACAAGGTGCGACAGAAACTTCGTTCCTTCAAGCCCGCAAATTCGTGTTTGCCTCTTATCTGGTTATTGGTCGGATGAGACAGATCCAAAGTGTATAGGTTAGTACCTTTTCTGTAAAATTGAATCACTATAGAGTTCTATTACGGCGATGTTAAGCGAGGAGATATGTAGCATGAACCGCATAAGGGACGGTCTTAAACAGGTGATACCCAAACTGGCTCACATATTCGAATTCGCAAATTGGGAAGGACTAATATCTATACTCAATTAATCTATAATAAGCAAATTAGACTTAATCAAGTGAAGACAAGAGCGAAGCCACCCCTTTTGTCTCTGCTAATAGTACGTATACATAGTGACAACGAATACCATTTGCAACTCAACTAGACTACTGTCTGGCTCCAAATGCACCTGTTCATGGAGGGATCGAATGCATTGGTAATCAAAGACCTGGGGAGTTTCTTTGCAAAGCTTGGTGTAACGAGGGATATACACTCAAAGGGAATGAAGCGCGTTCTTGCCAAGGAAATGGGATACTATCCGGAACTGATGCTATTTGTCTACCAATTCGCTAAATCAATCTGCAAACATGCAGTAGACATTTAGTAGTTAGCGTGGTGCTGTGGTGACACTCAAACGGCACGTCATCGGTGGCATAGGATTAATTGGTGATGTAGATGCACTAAAAATGGGTGGGGTGAATTCTGGCATGCCCAGGTTTCCACAAAATAAAATGAATTCCAAACATGTAGCCGTTCGCCGCAAGAAATGTCATATTAACGAAAGTAGAAAAGAGAGTTTTACTTTAACGAATATGATAGAATTTGATAACAACAATCTAACGAAGATCATTTAGTCCAGTGCCAGTCACTCCCACAGCCAGAAAACGGTGAGTTGCAATGTAATGGCTTGAGTGGGTCGGGACCCCAGATCGAGGGAACTGTTTGCAACCTGGCTTGCCAGGCAGGATATCGGAGCGTGGGAACAACATCGAAAACAGCATGCCAACCTGACCGCACTTGGACATATATAGATGCTAAATGTCAAAGTAAGTGGGGCATATAATAATATCAGTCATATATAATTGTATAAAGGTGAAGGTACTGTTTATAGCCTATACCGATGTAGTAGGCCATGCCTATACCTATGAACCCTTGGGTCGTTTCCGACCTGACCTGGTGAGACAAGTAAGGCTAGGCTATTCATGATTGGACGTTGGCTGCGCAATGAATTCTGGCAGCGGAACTTTCAAATGTAAGCGATTTTTGCCAGATACTGCCCGTTGGCCCGTTGCACCTGTTGGCTACCTTAGATACGACTGTATAGGAACTTCTATAGCGATTGTCCTGGAGTAGGTCAAATGCTGAAAATTTAGAGATTCTTGCCTACTCATAATCGTATTTCGGGGGCGTCTTTCAGGATCTTCCTGTGACGCGCTAGCAAGACCACTTTACGGGGAGCTAAAGTGTTCTGGCATTCGTTTGGAAGACGGCTCGTATGCAGTAGGAGCGGAGTGCCTTATTACGTGTCGAGATCGTCCAATGTTGAGCAATAAAAGGGTTTGCTCTAATACCGGAAAATGGAGCGGAGATGACTTAGTATGCCCTGGTAAGATTAGAAGTAGAACCCAACCTATATATCGGTAGTCTGATCTCACAACAATGTCGGTATCGGCCATGATCGCCGATAAATATCGGTTCATTGTAGCGACGTCATCAGTATCAGTATCATAATCGTCGCTTCAGCAATCTCCACCAGGGAGAATTTTAAAAACGGTGCGTACCCTTGAGCTACTAGGCTTTACATATCCTCGGACGGATTCAACTATTAACTAAATATTTGGTTCATTTAGTCGACTGTTTATACGTGTGGAGCTCGTGGAGCAGTTGCAATTACAGAGGATTGAAGTCAAGAAAAGCAGTGGTACTAATACCCACAAGAAATGGAGGAAAAGAGTGTCCCCAACAACTTACTCTAAGCGAGGGTATGGCATGTTTAAACTACATAGTAAACCGTCGAGTTTGCACAGATCGATATTTTTTAGAGTGTTGTAAAATGCAATTCAAGTCGGTTGGGAACTCATGCTTTAGTTTTCACTGTGATAATCAGACGTGGGCAAGTGCTGAAGAGAATTGTCGCGAAATGGGAGGAAGCCTGGCGAAAATCGATACACTGCCGAAGCAGCGCATTCTGAAGGTAAGCTGGTTTTTCCTGACCTCGCAACACAACGTCTTGAGTATATGGTGTGCGCAGACCTATTTCTGCATGCCTTTGTTGTTTTTCTTCACCTTGTCACGTATTAACGGTATATTTATTTGAATATTTGTGACATTCGGCACGTTTTCCTTTTATCACGGTTGCGTTAACGGTAAGGGGTCACAACATGATTAATCCACACATTTCTAAGCACGTTCTTTATATATATATATGTAGATACGACCAGTCGATATCGATATTGTCAATTTACGCACAACACGGCACGTAATAGACAATTCGAGACAGCCAGCCCAAGCAGCAAATAATACGTCTCATGGCATGACAAAGGGTATGCCATATCCCATATGGCTTCTCAAGAATTTATTTTAGGGAAATCTTGTAGGCCTATATTATTGCCTAAAACTACTCTTCAAAACACGAAATCACGAAATCTTCCTATCCTAATCCGTATGCTGTTCTGGATGTAAGGACGTGTAACTTAATTTTAGGACATTCTTAAAGAATATAGTCTCCCGTCCATGTGGATCGGTTTGTCCCGAACAAATGGTAGGTTCACGTGGACAGATGGGACAGCACTCGGTGATTACGACCAATGGTACGAACTCACAGGTGTACAAAAACAACCGGACAGTTATCGGTGAGGAATTTGAGCAATGCACTCCCTTAAACTGAGACAAAACTGGACTTGTTTTTATAGAAACCTGGAAAATTGTGGACAAATTGCTTCCGGTTGGCCAAATTTTCCAACGGGATCAGCAAATAACTTCGATTGGAATGACGCAGATTGCAAATCTCATGGTAATTACATTTGCGAAAATCGATCCGGTCCATGTCGATAAGGAGCCGTCAGCAATATCCGCCGCATCGTTTATGTATATAGGTCTACGTCTATTTATGCCCAAGATACATATTACTCACATTCGTCTATGCATGTATACATTCTCTATGTATAAACATAATAAAAATGATTGAACAAATTTTGTGAGAGACATGCAAAGAAGGGTGTTGCTGCTTACAGCAGTAGCAGCTTGACGTGTTCGCCGAGCTGAAATCGTGACAGTTGTCGCAAGATATATTTAGGATCTTTGAGTGTAACCGCCTCCTCCTACACGTACGGGAAAGAAAAATATGGTCACAGATGTTGTGGCCTTTTCAAAACGATATAGGTTATACATATATACTGTCTATACAATGACTTGTGTTGATACAAAATTACTCCGGCGCTAGCTGAATTTTCGGGACCGTCCTATAGACTATGCCGCTTGTTTTCACCTGACCGAGCCCGCGATTTGCAGGTACAATTTGTGCTCCCCACCGGACACCGGCGATAACGTAATAAGCTGTATGGCAAACATAGCCTTTTAGATAACTTCCTTGCTAATAGCATAGGTTTCGGTAAAAAAAGGTCTGTGTGGAGCGTAGCCTAACATGGATTAGGTTTCTTGAATGTCTTCCATCACCGATAAGAATAATCTGTCAGCTCCAGCATTAACGGCAAATGAGTCGAATCCAGAAAGAGTCTCGTTGGTAGGATTCCCCTTACGATCCACAGCAGATACGTCTTGACTATTTGTTTTACTGGCTGTTGTATTGTCGAAGTCATTCTGGGAGGAGCTAGTAGCATTTCCAGTGCTCATTGAAACCCTCGTCGTTTGTACAGACGACAAGTGCGCTTCCGTGGTTGCGCTGCTCTTCCTTCTATAGTAAACTGCCGTAGCTGCGCTTAGCCGTCTCATGGAAGACACCGCGGTATCCATTGTGGAACCTGCGAGTTTGATGAGCCTTAGCGATTTGACAGCATTCCGAAAGTCCTCGCCTCTTGCACTGTAGATCAAGCAATTCCACAAACTGTTGCTTACGAGTAGAAGACCGAAGCAGAATCCAACTGAATTATAAATTTCCGCTCCAGTCACGTTCAACCTCTCGGGAATCGGAAAATATATGCTATCAAATCCAACTGAAGCGATTGACATTAGAAGTACGGGCAAGACGCATGCCGTGAAAACTCCTACCATCAAGCCCAAAATCTTCCTAAGCCGTTTTTCCATGTTGTCCTCCGAGCCCCCTTTATTCATCACACTATTTTTCAACTTCTGCCGAACGCGCGCATGTCTTCTGGCTGAACGGAAAATCAAAATATTTGAGATGCAAACAGCCAATAAGGGTATTGCCAGAGCTACCACCATCTGAATGCTTGCAGCCTTTCCGACAGAAGTTACTAGTAGCCCTGGGTTAACCGCGTATTGCAGGGTAGGTGTTGCGTAGGGCAGAGTAGAGATACACGCACCGACGACCCACGTACATGCGCAAGCGATCCTAGCGTGTCTTTTCGCTGCGTTCTTGTTGTAACTCAACGGTCGAAAGATTGCCCAAAACCTATCAAAACTTGCAGTCAGGAGGGTATAAAGTGAAACTGTCAGTGTCAAAGTGGTGAAGAATCCGATAGCATTTAGGTATTGTCTTGGTAGAACAGTTCGTACCGCTCCTCCCGGCAACCTTCGAATAATTTCTGATTCGGTTGAAATGACGTCACCCATTTTCCGCGGTACTAAGAATGTCAAGTACGCAAATCCAATCATGTTTGGTATCACGATCAGTCCACTCATTAGATCGCTTGCTGCCACGCTCGTCTTGTATATTGCTTGGCTGTTACGTAGCTTGGGAGTGGACAGGTAAACAGAGAGAACAATGGCATTGGCCACAATTACTGCCACAGATAGGAATGCGATGACGATCAGACATATAATCAAACTTGCCTTGCATCTGAAAGAAAAATATGTTATCAGTATTTAACGATGCCCTATCAGATATTTGGTGATATCATATTCTTTTGAACACACGCGCCACACGCTAAATGTTGCGTAACCATCAAATATAAATGTATGACGTCACAATTACCGCAACTTAAATCAAAAGAACCCCAAATCACAGCAGCAGGCTTAAGTTGCACTAACGGCGCATAAATGTATTTTCTCAAATACAATTTGCGGCATGCTACAAAAATCCCTTTGATATTAAAAAAGCATACATCATGACTAATGTCGTTGTAGCATCTCTGTTTTTTTCGGGAAACCGTATTCGATTACATCTGATAGGCCAATAATGTAGGTAAGCGAGTCTTACCGTATTGACCAAGACGTCCATGGTGATATGTCCCTCTCCATCGCGGTTTCGATGTCATATCCTACCCATGTTATGTCGCAAAACAGTACGAAAGGTTGCGAAATTTCATGAAATCTTCCCACGCCTCCTGAAGGCCTATCAAACAAGGCTATTTGCACGCATGGCAAGTGCAAACTTTTCAAAGTCATATATCTTGGACGTAATGATGAAGTCAAGTTCTTCCACGTATCTTCGCTGGCGGAAAAATTGTGGTCAAGGTTTTGCGATGTCAGTGCGTTTGGAAAGTTATATTCGTCAATAACACTTTGTAGAACCCCAGTGCATTGCTTTAATAAATTTTCCCGGTCGCAAAAGTTCAGGTACACTAATTTGGTGAAGGGGGTGTAATCGTACACGGGTTTTAAGCATTCTCTTTCGTATTCAACGCATCCCCAATTCTTCAGAGTGGTGAGATAACTGGTGAGGTAATGTCCGCCCGTATACCACTTCTTCCGAAAGAGTGAGTAGTAACTTGAGCAACATGATTTCCTTTGTTGAGTAGACAGAAGTCTTAGTGAAGTATTATGACACTTTTCCATGCTGATATCGATGCTGGCAAGATCAGACGTCGTATTGGATTCACCTTGGCTCGCAGAAATGAAACAGGCTATTTTGAGGATAACATGAATTGTCAAGATTCGAAGAAAATACGCCATGGTGGAAGCCTATTTCGATAGTGCCCGAGCTGGATTTGGAATTCGTGGTAAAGTCTTTTTTTATAGCAACAAAATGTTCCCTTTGCCTTTAAAAGTTGTTGGCTTATCAGGAATACAAAAATAGACTTAAATTCTATAACAAAAAAAGTAACACCTTGTGAACGGTGGAGCGACCAACACGCCTCGGCAGTAGTTGAAAGTTTAGAGCGGCTTATCTCATCGCACAAATGCTGTAATAACCGGCAACGACTACTTTCAGTTATGTATGGTACTATCCCGCCTCCGGGTTACGGAGTTCTCGTCTTATATAATAGTGAGGGCAAGGGGGAAATAATTGCTAGAAGCGAAATCATGGCGACGATGATGACTACCTCGTTACAACAATATAGTAATCGATAGTAACAGAAATAGTAGAAGTGATCAATTATATATGATTTGCGTTTTCAAGAAAGTATTCTAAGCGATTTGGACATTGAAATTGATTTTGTTGACGATTACGCTCTTCCGTTTGGCGTTGGACCTATGTCTTTTATCTGGTCTTTGATGTAAATATGACGGTATTTAAGCTACGTACATATTAGTATGATATACAATACATGCAAGGCACAACTTGTAGGTATCGGCCTATTTTTTGGAGAAATACCACAAAGGCGAATTACAAACTGTATAGCGACTGGTTCTCGTTGGGGACTTGAAAGCGTTGGCGCGACTAACCCTGAAAATATATTTCGGAATTTATACGATTGTCATGTCTCTCTATACATGATTGGATGATCTTCGAATCGCAGATCGCATATCTCACTAAGCCAAACACAGGGCGTCCAGGCTAATCAACGACAACGACAACAATAACAACGACAACAACAACAACAACAATAACAACAACACCTATAATGATGAGAGACTCCAAAAATATAGTAGTAATAGTATCCCAGCTTACATGAGAAGACCGACTATACTTACATATGATGATATAGGCTAAAGCCTACTTATGGTATCTTCATATTGCAATCAAACTTTTTCCGCCGCTAAAATTCCCTCTCCTCCACGACAGTTCTCAACTACATCTCGGTAAGTTAAGTGTTTGACGATATGCTGTAGGCCTATATAGGAAGGTTTTAATGCTGGATAAAGTCATACACGTTCTATTAATATTCCTGAGAACGGTTTTGGCCCGAGTCAATTTTCTTGAAACTTACAACGCCACTGGTGACTAATGCGACGAACCATATAACCGAGTCTCAATGTAATGTGTATAGAAACAGGCCTGCCTACTATAGCATGTGTGTACAATTTTTACATATTATTCAAATTACTCATCAAGTGTAATCACCCAAATTATTTATAGCCCAACCACACAACGCATTCCTATATACTAGTCCACAACTGCGGGAGCGTTTCATCATAAAACATGCACCGGAAGTAGGCCTAATGGTAGAATTATCCAATATTTGCGACCATAAACGCACAGCTTCTCATCTCGATCTTTATAGTGATATCCATGCATTGTGTCACCCAACGTTGTTGGATTTTTGAAAATATTCGTGGTGTGACGCGCATTTGAAGAGGAGCGATGAACACCCTGACTTAAATCCTGATATGACTGTTTTAGCATCAAGACACACCGTTCAACAATCATAGTGCAGTATTCTATATAGGCTATCATTATTATTTTGTGAGGTTTGATTCTTTGCGATAGCAATGGGAAAACAGTCAATTAAACCTATTACGCACGCCCAGAGCTGTTCATCAATCGGTTGGCCATACACATTACACACGTAGGCTATGCGCTACCATACCGCTCGGATATCACTATTACGACGAGGATGCCCCACGCTTGGACTAGATATAGGCTAATTGTAAGAGGCAGCCAACAGCGGGCATGATTGTTCCTGGTCGTTTCTATATTGAAACGATTTTTTTTGACTTCGCGTTGTTTTACAACGTTTTTTGAGACACGGGTGGCATGTTTTTGGATATTATAGACTGATAAAATGCCCCAGCAATTCACCTACTTTAAAATGCAAATCCATAATGCCTTCAACAATGTTTTCTGCGGCTGTATCCCTGGGTGCGAGACTGCAACATACGGATAAAGTTTTCAACTTCACTAGTGCTGCACTACTGCTTACAACCGATCCCCTATTGGTACCAAAGAGTTTATTGGCCACTTGCACGATTATACACGACTCATGTCAGGCGTTAGACCGAACAGACACACAGGAAAATATCTTGGAGGTGGAGATCACCGGTGTATCGCAGGACAGTGCTTGAAATACTTATCAATCATCTCGTAGTCTTCACAAAAATTGCGGCCTCGCAATGATCAGTCAGATGTCGCTACGCGAAGTTCAACCGAAAGTGACGAAACAAGCTCGCCCTACGACACTGATTTCAAGGTCAAAAACTCTACCCCATCGCGTAGAGGGTGGAACCCCGCCTAACCAACTAATCGATTATAATCGATAATAATTATTACTAGGCTGCCATTCTGCGTCTGTCCGGCAAAGAAACACTCGGAAAGTCATAGTCAACCACATTGCCAATTCGCCACAATAACAAATGTTTACATTAACAAGCACTGAGCATGCATGAAAGTCATACAATTACCATCAACGTAACTCAACTCACACACGGCGTCCAGTGATTGAACAGCTCAGGAACTCATGAGCCACACAATTGATTCATTTATTCACATTCGATACACATGTTGAAGATGGAGGGAGGGTGAAAAACGGCGGGCTTGCTCTCGCTCGAAATGCCGTGCGACAGAAACCGCCCGTGTTCGTGCGTAGCTTCCCGTTGATCCAATGCTCGACCGCACTGCACAAGTAATCTTTGGTTTTTGCATGGGCAAAAAATCACTGCAGACTATAGCCTTTTTTAAATATAAAATACTGCGTAAGAAAAAAAGAAAATGCTTGTATCTTCGAGAAATCACAATCCACTCAATGTCATACGTAGAATCGATATTACACAGACTTGCATATACTTTGGAGGCACCGCAAAAGGAACTCTTTGCTGAATCAGGAACAGTATCAGCTGATTAACATATCCTGTGTAAAAGAAGGTACACATAATGAAATCGTTCCAAGCAAACAGCTGGTATCGATCAGATATACGCACCTCGTCGGAGTCATCATGATAAGATATCGCATCGTTGCTTTGGACTCCAAACTTTTGTGAACCTCCTTGTGATCTGCTATATTGATTTTCATTGCTACTAGAGTCACTATCGTTCAGTAATGATGTTGAAGCGCCGACAGTTTCGTCGTTCGTCAAATGTTCTGACGTCGATAACGGTACGTATTTCACCGGCTGGCGGCTGCAAAATTTTCATGACACAATTACCAGGTGCGACTTTCAAAATGCTACGTTGACCGCTGAAACGCGACTTTGTTGAGACAAATTCTGCTGCGCGTTCGCCAAAAACCTCTTGCTTGCTTGCGGCGGGACAGCTAATCACAAATTCACAATACAATCGATCTACTCCGACTTCAGTTCACGTGCTTTCAGGTGATAATCACAAACCAAAATACAAACAGGCTAGTAGCGAAGGAAGAATAAAATTGACCTATGGTTTACGGCAGTTTGGGTGCTATGTTACCAATAAAATCAGTTTGCATGTGATATACGGAGAACGCATCTCAGAGCTGAAACAAATGCATATCTCATTTCATATTCTGATATACCACAAGGATAATACGTATGTCTAACAACTTCTCTCCGTATTCGGGTTGGTGGAGTAGGGGAAGGGCTATGCTAATCGGTACTGGAATCCTTCATTTTAAATAGGACACAAAGAATGAAAGATGGCAATATATGAAAATATCAAATGATGCACTCACCTAAAATGCCTTCTGCGTAGAAGTAGAAGCATTGCTGCACCCATACCAACAATTACAACGACAAGAAAAATCACTAGTCCCATATTGGTGCGAGTTGAATTATCAGGTGTTTGTGAATTGGAGGTATCTGACGGCACGTACTCCAAAAACTGCGATTTGTCAACACCAAATTCTTCTTTTCTCACTTCCACCTTGAAAAAAAAAAGTAATCTTTAAATCGATAGAATTGCATACACAGCGGCAGAATTACCTGGATACAGCTCTTTTCTAGAGATACAACATCGTAATTAGGCACAAAACCATCTTGGCACTTGTCGCCAGGTATCTTTCTGTATCCTGCAGTTTCAATTTTTTCTTCCTTCCCACGCACGCAGATATCAAGGTGGGACTCTTGTACCGTTTCATCCCGCACGCAATCCTGTTGCTTGCGTTTGTATCCATAATCACTAAAATATAATGTACCGAATATAAATTGCAAGTTCCAATCGAATCATAGTTTGTTAACGCGTGATTTCTTGCAGCAGCCACTCAATTGTGCATTACTATCCAGACATTTCGCTTGACAAAATGCCACAAGCTATTGGATGGATAAAATAACTGAGTTTTTGATGGCGAGTCTTCAGTCACAACTTCACTTGCTTTTCAGAAGTCCCAAACCAAGTTGTGTCACCGCAACTAAGACTAGGGGTCAAGATTCAAGACACAAATTTCGGTCACATATCCCAAATACCGTACATGTTGAGTATCTACCTGTACCTACCAGAAGTAATCAGACTTGAAACATTTGCAAGGAGTGACTTCGGTTGAACTGATAAAATTTTTTCCATTCTGACATATTGATCCTTTTTTCTTCCTCATAAAAATGACGTCAGCTCCCAGTAGGCAATCATCTTCATCCGTGTACAAGGTATTGCCTTCATGAGCTTTCCATTTCACGTAATCTTGTTTCTCACCTAGACATAGATTCCAACGCATCACTGTAATGATTAAGTCTCACAACTAACGCAAAGATCAACAAACTAAAGATGGTCTCCATAGGTGGCAGTTGACATTGAAAACAAGGTTACAATGAAATATGCTACGAATCTTACATAACTGATCAACATTCTACATCATAAGATATAATATTCACCAATTAGATTAGGTATTATTAGATTAGATAATATATGATAGATATGAAATTCAAATAATCATGAACATGGAAATCAAAAACTTGCCTACACAGTATAACCCAAAATGCCCCAATAATAATAAAACGATATTGTTTACACATACATGATCTCATGATGCTTTTGAAATCCACTGTCACTGATCTCCATGCACCGTCTCCTTTTTCATCCCATCCCCACAGCCCCACCACTGTAGATTTCGAACCAGGCTCTACAGATAAACCAGTAACTTTGATAGGATGATCGATGAAGATATATTCTTCCCACGTCTCCCCCTCATCCACAGAATATCTAAAAAAAATAATAATAATATAGCCACTGATTCGATAAGATAAACAATAAGAAATTACTTGAGTTTATTAGTATGCGTTGCAAAAGTAACTGCGTAGAGTAAACCCCCAGAATCTCCGATGGCGTAATAGTGAGGACCTTTCAGGTCACTTGGCTGTAGCCAGCTGTATCCGCCATCATTGGAAACATACACGTCAGGTGGATTAAAGTTCAAACCATCGCCTACAAGGCAGACATATAACAACTTATTACATTAGTTGACAGTAGCAGACTTCACATGATCAACAAACCGATATTAGCATGAGCCAGGATAATTCCTACAGCGCTTTCTGTCGATTTTGGATATTCTGGTAATGTAACGCCCTTGAACTTGCTAAACAAACTGTGTATCTGCAGCTGGCACTGCAAATGTTGAACAATTATAACAATGTGTGACATATTGCTAATTTATGTATTTCAAGCAACAAACCTCTTTTTCACTTTTTGGACAGACACTACCTTTGGGCGGATCAATTTTTTGCCAAGTTCCACCTTTGTCAAAAGTTATCATACTGTGGACAGTATCCTCACTGTGTTCCAATTGGGATGTGATGTAAACTCCTTTTAAACTGGAAACCTGTAAGCAAGAGATACGGAACATGAAGGGGGCATAACATTCGGCATAGAACAGATCAACCAACCACTGCAGACCATAATGCATAATTCTATCTCATGCGGCAGCCTAGGTGCGATATCAGTGATAAATTAGATAGTGGCGGCGGACACAAATGCCCAAATTATGGTGAGGATGGTTGTAAATTACTTGGAAGTTGAAGGCATATTTAATTGAAATCCACAGTAGTTCGTTCACAAATTCGAAACTGTACTCACAAGCAATTACAATATGCTGAAGTCACAACATAGCAACATAGACCAGAACAATATTCTGCCACAATTGACTAACTGACTCAAGTACATAAGTAATAGTAACAGCTATCATTGGATACGGATTGAAAAGCAAAGGATTAAAAGCCATAATCAAGTGATTAGGAGCTATGGTATAAATCATATTCGGTAGCACAAAAGCCTGAAATGACACTATAAGTAGAGATGGAGAATATCATACCTTATAGAAATCAGTTACGCTTCCCATATTGGGATACAGGTGGTTGTTCAAAGATTTGGAATAAATAACACCTTTACTTCCAGAAGTGTACACTGTCCCATCCCCTTTACCTGAAAAAAAAACCCGATTAAGTCAGTGACAGACACCATTGCTGCAAGGACAGGTTCGTATTGTTAAATGGACTTGAAAACTTCTTAGTCCTTACCTTCAACATTGTCAACATGAACAAACACCATTCCTTCAGACATGTCAAGAATCGAGTAGAATTGCTTTTCATTGATCATAGGAATCTGTGCGGCGTCCCATCTATTTCCACCATCTTTCGATACATGCATCACTCGACTTCCATTGTGCTAAGAAGAGTTTTAATTGATTGTATAAAATTCAACATGAAAAGAAACATGCTTACATTCAAATATTCCACAGATATGAACAAAAATCCTCCCTGAATACCAAAACTGAATACATGTTCGGCAATCTTTGTGCATTTTAAATTGTTGGCATCACATCTATGCAATTCGTTGGCAAAGCTCCCCTCTTGAACAAAAAATATTAAATTTGCAATAGAAAAATATAGTTTACACTCTACACACTTACTGATTAATCTCCCAGTGGGATCTTTAGTATAATAAAAAGTATTTGATTGCATTGGATCCCATTTGAATTGAGCCACATCATTAGAAACGTGCCTCCATACTAACGCAAAGTCGTACGAAATATATAAGGCATTGTGATCTTTATCAGCTACCAGGAGCCTAAAGAAAAACAAACATAAAAGGAAAATATAAGCTAAAGTGCAGACTACTGTACAGACAGAATCCAGGGAGTCAAGATATCCCTGGTAGAATCCAATGGCGTTAACATTGGCTAGACTTCTGCCAAATAGTGACACCTTTGGGCATGTCAGGGACCAAGCCACTTCAGAAAACAGGAATTACGGTCAGGGTGGACAAGACATAAAAGTAGCACTATATCGGATGAGTTTACATAACGGAACTTTAAAGTCAGTGCAGTTGATATGTATTCCGTGATATACAAGCGTACTGATCAAACAGTCATCATTAAGAAGTAGGCCTGTGGCTGAACAAAAAAACAGAACGATGGGAACATCTGTTATAATCTCATTTCCCTAATCAATCAAATCTCATTGTGTTATATGAAACGGACCAATAGCTCTCTATCCGCTGGTATTACAGCGGTCATAAAAAAATTGCGATCTGTGGAATGATTCTTTGCGGCATATCATATCCTATTCACATGATCAGGAAATTCTACTTTTAACAATTTATTCAGCTGCTTAGCGCATGACCAGTACCGGGTAAGCATTTAAACTAACATGCATTATGAAAAAAATGTGCAACGTCAACTTACTTCGCTGACTGTATAGGATTGAACACAATTGATCCCGACTTGATCTTGAAATTTAACTGAACTCTATCGAAAGTCTTGCCACTGTCTGTACTCACGTGAAGTACGTTATACTGACTGTTCAAAAGAAGTACCTGAAATTGAATTATTTTTCATAACAATGCCAAACAAACTACAAAGTGAGGGAACACCAAGTATAGTTCATACTAGCTGTATGAGGACACAAATGTAGAGATGCCTAATGATTAGAGTTCAGACTTCATACTGTTTCGTTCCATGTATGCCGCATGCCTTACCGCAGAATGCTAAACTTAGTTCAGTTGAGAAGTAACTTAAGTGATCTTATTCCTCGCTCAGGGTTGATTTCATGGGAAGAAGCTTGTTTTTTATTGCAATGAATACAGGTCATGCGCTTTGCACATGACTCTGCCAGCTTCAAGTGAATGCCTTGAGCATGTGATGGAAATAGTAGAATGGACTTCAGTCAAATTTTTATAAATCGTAGCCTAGTCAGGAGATATGTCTCAGGGCCAGTGGATTGTGGGGGTTTGTAACCTAAAACGGCATAATAGACGGTTTAACGATGTGGATCCCCTATCTTGTTTCACCATTGCAATAGATTTGTACACAAATAGGCCTAAGACTCGTTCTTCGGGATAACCTGAATTATGAAAACTACAAATGCAACAAAAAAGTACTGACGTGCTCTGAGTCCACAGGGCTGACAAGCATACCGTGGCTTGACAGGATACGATCATGCTGTATCAGACTTGATATATCAGTGAAAACCCTGAAATAACATAAATTAATTCATTAAGCTATCACGAATAACTAACCTCACTACGACTATCATGAAGACATTATACCTTCCGTAATTAGTACTCCTGTATAAGTGCGACTTGGAAAATTTTGATGTTGTGAGAGCCAGTATAACACCTTGGGATCCGGACCAAATCATTGATATTGAAGGATTCGAATCATTCGAAAACACATGCTGAAATACAAGGACATAGATACTAACATAATAAATGTGGTGTCCTTGGTTCGTTGGTTGCATATGAATGGAGAGAGAGAAAGAGAGTCAATTGACAATTGTCAAAGCAATTGCCAACCAAGACACAACCCCCAAGAAGCACTACAAAAACATTTTCAGCACGGAAAAGATGATTTTGATTGATGATGTTATCAACCCAGGATTAATCTGAGAGAGAATGCGCTTCAGTGCTTTTGAAAGAGTTCTAGTTAAGAAAGTAGCAAGGGCTATAATATTGTGTTGCTAAGTGGGGAATACAACTGTCTATTAAAAAAAAAACAGCTTGTAGTAATCACAGAATGCTTGAGATGAGTGATTCTGTATTGTAATACCGGTGCTAAACAAATGATTATCTTCTTCAGGGCTGAGATAATATAAACCATTTTCGTGTGACCACAGTGGGCTGAATTGGAAGCAGATTATATTGATTTGGCCATGAATTTGATGCCGTTGCTGCCAAAACCTTACTCACGGAAGCATCCCGCAGTGGGATATTATATATATATTTTTGTTTGATCACCCATCACACACTATACTCAGGGGAAGCGTTGCTTTACCCCTTCACGCTATTCCCATAACATCTCAGCGGAGTCTGAATGGAAATCACAGATGCCAATTATCCACGTCTCTGGCTTGGCAGCCATAATTCTGCGTTCCACAGGCCTAGCAGGTAGCAGCATCAACATACCGCAAAGGAGGATCACCGAGATAAAGTGAGAGAAAACGTATTGCTAGCTTGTCTGGAAAATTCAAAAATTATTTGACTGAACATTTTGTACCATAATCAAAAGTAATAATTCCTATAGAGAATGGGTTGCCCGAAATACCGTAAGTCATCGAAGGTATCGGTACGGTATACTATTATATGGTTTCTAAATCCCAACAAAACAAAATTACAAACAAATATGAAGAATATAAGTCAAGTGGAGCCAATTAATTGATATCATAAAGAAGATTGACCACAGATCTAATGTTCAGTCTTGATTTATTGAAAATTATAACATTCACAAACTTTTGGAACTCAGCTCCCTCACCTGATGAACCAAAGCTGGAAGTTAAATATGTGGTGAATCGTCTTTACAAAACAAATCTATGTAGCTTAAGCACTCAAAAAATACTATATCATTTGGCATACACCATGAGCATCAATATCCTACTAATCTGTACTATAGGGCAAACTTACTATATCAGTGTTTTTCTTCAATATTTCGGTAGTGTTCATTTCGTCAGTTCCAGATCCATTTTCAACACTTATATCTCTGATTACCCGAACCAAGTTGATTTCTCCAGTGCCATAAGTCTTTTCCATGACAAGAATGCTCTCTGCCCATGATCCAAAGATTCCAATAGTGATTACATATACAAGGAAATTATCAATTTGGAATTTCATAGCAATACCGGTACAATTGCACAGTGACAAAACAACCTGCCATAAAGCAATACAAAGTTAAACATTCTAGTTTTGAATATAGACACAAAGATGTTGTATCTCGGTTTTATTGGTCCCTCAGCATTGAACAGTAGCTGCTATGGGTCTACATTGACAGACCGACGGGCGTTGGCGCCAGGAACGAAATGACAATATGAATGAGAACGCACCGATCACACCTTCCGTCAATAGTAGCCTACGGAGAGAGTATGGATATAATTACCCTTCCTAGAATATAGAGAGAGAGGCATTACAAATTGCAAATTGCCATATCACAAATGCAACTGCCAACTGTCTACGGTCGAACGATGCACTAGTTGCACCACGATCACGAGACCGCCCGCTGCAGAGCATTGCCTTGTCAGTCTCCGCTCTCGTCACAGTCCGAAAGGATAGGCCAGACCATAGAGCTATGAGATACACAGAGATATATGATGAGAAACGAGCTAGGCCCAGGCTAGACTTAGAAGCGGGTGATTTCAGACTTTGTTTAGGCGTTGGATAATCTGTAAATCTGATACGAATACCTTAGCCATCAAAAGTCTTCAATAAAAAGTACACATCTTCTCTCCCCATCCCGCACCCTCTCCTTCTCAGCTGGTACACCATTTTCTAATCTAAGGGTACACACTGCCACCTGCTGACGGCTCACCGACAAATAATCTGTCAGCAAATGACGCTCGGTTCCCTCACCGTTGAGACACACCCTCAATTTGATTGGTCTAACGAGAGGGCGTGATGACATAAAAAGTTTTTGGCACGAAGGACTCTCGCGGCAAACGAAGCGGTGTGGTATCCCTGGTTGTACGCTTCGATTGATGGGTAGCGTATAGCCGTACTGGTTCAAGATTGATGTATAGCTTTGTGGGCTATCGATTAGCTTCTGTGCCACGTCGTCGCGATAAAGTTTAATTTTCAGTAGTTCCATGTTACGATGTCAGATTTTGGGCAGCTCATGTCATAATTATCGAAGTTGTAAATTGAAGAAAACTTTTGTCAAGTTGTCTTTTCAACTAACAGAACCCAGGACTATGAAGTTGAAAATATTGAATATAATGGTTTTAAGATTTAATTGTAACTCAATTTGTAATTTTAAATTTCTCATTTAAGCAGAAAATTTGTATCTATATTAGCTTTATCTTGATATCGTTTTTCACAAAGGGGGAAGATGGCAGAAGACAAACTAGTACCAAATGAAGATACTGCTCAGGTATGCAGTTTATTGTGCTATGCTAAACTTGATTATAACTGATGCACATTATATATTCAGTAAATTTGTCGCAAGGGTCTGACAGACCCCACCCAACCCGCCTGCGACACCCCCTCTATTCTAGGCCCGGCTGCAGTTCGAGAGTGCCCCAAGATGTGAATGCCAAAACGACGCACGCGTCATGGCATGACCGCGTGACGAGGGTTAATATCCTAGCGCATCATGAGTGTTAATATGTATGCATCAATGGTCAGATAACGATTTGGTGTTGAAGTGCAAATTAGGAGTTGGTGCGGATCTGCAATAACACCGTATATTCTTTAAAAATTATTTTTCCAGAAACCAAAGGCTACTTTCTCCCTTATCATGGGAGTCGCAATGGCGGTAATTGGTTCTTCTTTTCAATATGGGTACAACATTGCTGTAGTCAATGCTCCAGCTGATGTAAGTTATTGATTTATCAACAAGACGATATAGTATGGCTGCTAAACAATGCTTGATTTGGTAAATTTTTCCATCTGCACCAACTCGGCGACGAGATTTTTACATCCACGCGAACTTGACGACGATACTGCTAGAGTTGGACGGCACCGCTTGACCCGGTTCCGCTCCGCATGGGTCGCGATGCCTTTTCCATTATATACATCCCGCCTCCGTGCATGCATCAGGGCCACTGCCCGCGCGCTTACTTTCAGCTATGTTTTTGGCGAAGGGGTAGCAATTTTCGACGGGCGATATTTTCGTAAATAGTGGTGACCGAGAAGTGGGGTGGGTATATTTGTGTTCAGGAGGTTAACTGCTATCGATCGATCAATTTGTGCCTCTTCTGAATGGGCCGCTATTCTAGAAATTTACCACCAATTGCAATTCCCCGCTACCTCTGCCAAACCCCGACTTTTAGTGTTGGCTCCCGCCACCCCGCTACTCAGCCTTTTACGCTTACCCACAGAATGGGTGTAAATAAATGTTGACCATTGATGTCTGGTGCCGAGTTGGTGTTGACATAAAATATTCGAGGTTGGTGTTGAAGTAAAAGAATCGCAGTTGGTGTTGATGTAAAATAATACCCTTGATTTTATAATGACAGGAAGTAAAAGACTTCTTTTTCGGAGCTCTTCCCCCGTCCGAAATTGAAGACGTATGTGTTCAAAGCGCCAACCAAACATCCTACAATGCATCTGCTTCTACTGCTAATAGCACACCGGCTACAGATCCTGCGGTATGGTGCATAATTCAATTAGCTACCTACATTTAATCCCTCATTGTTTCACTAATTCTAATTGATTAATGCAATTTCAATTACGCCAATGGTATGCATAGTATATGGTTATTGTTGCAGGGTGGTTAATCATTCAATATTGGATGTGCGGGAATTATTCCCATCATTCTGAGAACATTAGGCATACCACAAAAGACTTTCTTTCAATTGAAGACTGAGTTTGATCAGCTTGAGTCGTGACCCAATCCTGGTGTTCTTTCTCATCACAGCAATATATTTAGGCCTACTGGAAATATATTTATTTTAAACACAGCTCTAGTTATGTCACTGGACCACGCTATTTATAAAATCCACAAGATATCATTGGAGTAAAAATTTATAGCGTAGGTCTTGTTTCTTGCAAAATCTATTGTAACTATACCTGATAGGAAATAACTTATTTATAAATTTATTTATTTATTTATTTATAACTTATTTTATTTCATAACTTATTTATAAATTTAACATTTTTAGCCATAAATATATATATAGCTCATTTTTTATAGCTGTATTGTAGCAACCTGAGCAAATTATTGTCAAGTATAACGGAAACAAAACCTATTGTTTATATTTATTCATGAAAAATGTGTATTACAGTAACACAGTCATGTGAATGACTTTAGCTGTTTCGAAGTATGAAACACAGGTTTATTAGCTGGTGTGCATGTTGTAATATAGCTAGCAAAGTTGAGATGGTTACTGGTTTTAATTGAGATCATCATTCGTTGGAGGAATGGTCACCAATATGAGCCCATTCCCATCACACATTACCCACATGGACTATCCGATGTTTACTGAGGTCTCGTATCTTTTTTATGGGGCATGTTCATTATCAACAACTGTACTTTTTGAGCATTGGACAGGAGATGTGTATCATGAGCCAAACATCTTGGATGAAATTCGCAGGATAGTATGTTTTGCGACGAGACTTTTGCGGTCGCACTTCGAGATATTTGATAAAATGAGGAACTTTGACTCTAGCCTGCGTCCAGACTTTTGAGATGCGGTAATTTATGTTGCAGGACGTGAAAGCCTTGAAAGACACGAGAGAAAATACATATGCTATAGCAGTGTCAGTATTTGCTTTCACTGGAATGATCGGATCCTTGTTGGTGGGACCTGTTGTGCGAAAATTTGGCAGGTCAGTAGAATCTAGAATGCCTGATAATAAGTGATAAATTAACCTATTGGATTATCATTTCATTTTTTGGAACAAAAGGCGAGGTGGACTGATGGTTAACAATGCAGTCTCGTTGCTTGCTGCAATATTTCTTGGGTTTTCGAAATTGGCGGGAAGTTTTGCTATGCTTGTGATTGGACGGGCTTTAATTGGCATATTTGCTGGTGGGTGAATGTATAATGAGTCATGCTGTGATACAACAAATCTTTATTGTGGGTCTACAATCATGGGCCATTGTGATGTTGTTTTATCATTTGTTTTGTCAGTCGCGATTTGAAAGATTTTCTAGGCGACAATGCGACGAAATACCACGCTATGGTGTATAAAATATCACATTCTTTTTTCTAACAATGTAAATCGGTCTCAACTGTATTACTTTGAAAGGTGAACAGCGCTTGGCGTGTGACATGATCGCTCGTAGAGCCACGAGATAAATTAAGGAATTTAGTATTCGTTTAGCATGACCCAAAACACTATTCACAAAATCAAAATGCGCTGATTACACTAGGTCCTTCATGATATATTACCGTCTTAATCCAATCGATGAGTGTACTGTAATCCCTATTCCCTAGTAACATACTTAGTAGAAACACCACGAAATTTGGGTCTCTCGCGTGAAAGGTGAAGGCGTGGCGGTAACGCCTGTGTTCAACAGCGAATAGGAGAGCTAGTACCTATGTAGGCTACTTCCGCTTTAGATTATTCACCGTCCGGTGAAAAAAAGGTGGAAAATTCCCAGTACGTTGTGAAATATTATGCTCGAGTGGTTACAGTCTGATTCGTTGTTTAACCGGAATTTCAACTTGGTAATCGTATACCAGCCTAGCGCGCCTTAGGTGAATTATTGGAATCAGCTTCGTTTTTAAACTCGTTGTTTCGAACGTTTGAAGCAATGCCCAACGACGGGTTCATTAGAGTACTCCAGACAAAAGCGTTTCGCTCAAACTAGAAATACCCGTTCATTGTTACTATTCAAGACCTCCCGCATACCAGAGTGAGGTTGTTGACATTTTCTTCAAAAAAAGGGCAACTCCAGGTCGACGTGAAACTATTTCACCTTGAAACATGATTGTAACCTACCGTTCCTCACTTCGCGGGGAGGATTGTAAATTTTTTAGTCGATTTCTCATTTTTTTGCTGCCGAAACACAACACACCACTGTAGTTGGCAAACTCCGATACATTGGTCTTGGTGTACCAAGTCAACCAGTTTCTGAAATCTTAATGACAAAACATCTCTTCTCGGTTTCTTATCTTGAGCACTTGCCTGTTTAGGAAGTATTTTCTCACTCCTACACATTGCATGCTACATTAAAATACCGGTACTGTAAAATTAACTAGCCATCTGTGTACTTGTAGAGTTTTAGTAGACCGTGTTTTTCATGACAAGTCAAGTCTCGCCAGTCGACGCGGATGATTACCGGTGTATATTGCAGAAATCTCCAAACACTTCCAGTCACTGTGCATGATATTGTACGAGCTAAACGTGTAATGAGTCTATTTTATCACATGTTAGGTCTCGCCACTGGTGTTGTGCCGATGTATATTGGCGAAATCTCTCCCAAGGAATGGCGCGGGGCGATAGGTGTTTTGAACCAGCTTCTCATTACAATCGGTATTTTGGTGGCACAAGTAAAATGAATAGATTTCATAGTGTTGTTCTCGGCGATACATCCTTTCATTGTTAAGATCTTCGGATTGCAATCAATCATGGGAAATGAAGCGATGTGGCCATGGCTGTTTGCGTTTACTGCGGTGCCGTCGATTATCCAAATGGCGTCGATGCCGTGGATACCAAAAAGTCCACGGTACCTTCTCATTGATCAAGGCAAACAAGATGAGGCTAGAAATGGTATGTATATCTGCCGTTATTTCTTACTAACGACGAATACTATATATACAGTTAACGGAAGGTCGCGGCGTGCTTGCCGTTAAATTTAGACAGCGATTATCTTGCCCTTAATTCCAATGTCCTGTGTCGCAGTGTTGGTGAAAATTCGCGGTACTGACAATGTTGCAAGTGAAATGGACGATATGCAACAAGAGGCAAACTCTGAGCAGGCTGCCGGCCAAATGACGATTGTACAACTCTTCCGCGATAGGACCGTTCGATGGCAACTCATTTCCGTTCTAATTCTCATGGTCTGTCAGCAACTTTCAGGAATCAACGCGGTAAGACTTGAGACTCGCGTTTTGTGAACTACTGGTCGCTAGCAGCTGTTATGAGAAATGTGAACTGAACGAATAGTTACATTCCGTAGTAGGATATTATAGGCCTACGCATGACTGATGTCAATCGTCCTGTGGCTGTGCGTGGCATTGAAGGCGTCGGCCTCGCATTGTTAAAATATCCTGAAGATAACCACCGTGTGAAATGTTAACATGAAGATCAGAATCGCCAAATTGCTTTGCGTGCTTGCAATGTCATTTTTTTTAGATAATCTTGATAAAGTACAGACGTAAACGCTTCGCGAATCGCGGAATATTTATATTCGACAGTTAATATCTCGAAATTCAAATGTGTACATAGTCACGGCGAATTCAAATGTTAACGATATCTATCTCATCCTTGAGTAATTTTCGATGCGCCATTAATTCTTACGTGGCAAAGAAATCGGATTAAAATGCTGAACTAAGGGATTTTCAGACTTGGCGAGTAAGTATGATAGTCCACCTGTGAACTAGGTCATGTCATCATGACTTTTAGTCCGTCGATACCTTCGAGACATTCCACAGCGGGCATATCTTGGCTATATTTAGTATAACCTCCGACAACGTGTTCGCAGCGCAGTAACTTTTCCAGTACTATACTACACGAGTTAAATATACATAAATTCAACGGATCGTTGGTTACTAAAGGCACGGATGCGGACTTACGTCATCGTTATTTATTAGACCTCTATTGATCCATTAATTCTTACTGTCTGAAACATCGCGTATATATATATATATATAGGTGGCCGCTGGGCGCTGGCTGTGAAAATCTCCAATCACATGAGAGAATCCCGCATACCAATACCCGCCCGTTTTGCGTCATGGATTTACTAATAACCCTTATTGATTCGTAATATTGTGACGGTTCGAGCGTCACGTAGTTTTTGCGTGATGACCTCACTTGGGCACTGCCCCTGAACCATTGTCCAATCATATGAGACACGTAAACTAGGCATTCGTTGCTAACGAGTATTTCATGGGGTTCGGAACTTCCGCTTATTGAAAGGTTATGGCGTAATTTCGACCTAATAAAATACTCCCTACGCATTGCAGGTATTCTTCTACTCTAACACGATCTTCAACAAAGCTTGTATACCTCCCGGAAATCCGCAGGATCTAGCGTCGGTGGCTGTTGGCACGGTGAATGTGATTATGACTATCATCAGCGTGAGTATCGCACACCCATTTCGGCTGCGCTTCCTGCCACTTGGTAAATCTCTCTCTCTCTTTCTTAGGTTGCCGTGATCGAATGGTCCGGGAGGAAATCTCTCTTGGTTTGGGGCTTTGGAATGATGGTGTTCTGGTGCATTGGCCTTACAGTCATTCTGAATGTACTCTTACTTGACGGGGTCGCCGTGAGTATACGCCTACTTAATAAACATGAGATGTGGCTTCACACTTTTGTACCACTGATACCACTGCTGTGCTACTAGCTAGTAGCTATAGGGCAAGTACTTGCTATAATACAAAGGGGAGTTTTGCCTGCTATCGGCTGTAATCACAAGGCTCCTATACAAAAAAGTTTTAAAAATATGGGGCGTTTAATATGCCTACGTATGTAAATCCGTGTTTACAACTTTGGGAGTATTTGTTTCACGAGAAAGAACGCTTTTCTGCAATAGCGGTAATGCTCTTAAAATTTCAAAATAGGGGCGTCTAAACGCACGTACGCACACTCGTTTATAAATTCTATATATATAATCAGAAAATGTTTCTTTTTTCACGAGGTAGAACATTTTCTGCAATTGCGGTAACACTTTTCAAACTTGGGCGTCTATACACTCATATAAATTGATTTTCGTAAATTCATTTTTTTTACGAGGTAGAACTCTCTATGCTGTAGCCACAAGGCTCTTATAATGTTTTATAAAATTATGCAGGCGTTGAGATGTTACCTTCGAGGGCCTAAAAATATATTTATATCCTGCCTATTGCAAGGGTCACGCATAGAAAACGTGTATTCGAACGATGCCAAACGCCTATTCACGTAACGATAGAGGCGTGGGCTACTGTGAATTTGATTATATTTACGAGAGTGGGTGATGCCACATGGTTTTTGAAGTTTGATCTATCGTCGCATACCTTCCGATTGTCGGCATTTGCGTCAATTATGACGCTAACCGACTTGAGCTTCTTTCCGCGAATTTAATTCCACCGCACAGAAGCGCGTGCCTATTAGCTAATACCTCATTACTATTGATGATGAATAATGCAAGTTAGCACTCGTCTCCGAGAAGATTCTCTTGGCCATCAGATTGGCCGTGTCAACACAATATCCTATCATTTCAGAGATGGGTATCATATCTTAGCATTGGTGGAGTCATCGGATACATCGTCGGATTCGCGATCGGACCAGGTACGAGAACCTAACTATTTCGTGAAATAATCTGCACATCCTCATAAATTTTGTCTCATTAGGACCAATACCGTGGCTCGTCACAGCAGAACTCTTCCGTCAGTCAGCCCGACCGCCTGCCTTTATGATCTCGTGTCTCGTTAATTGGGGATGCAATTTCTTGATCGGGATCGGATTTCCTGTCGTTAATGTAAGTAGTCAATGAAACCGTAACATTTGGGAACTTGCTGTCAAACCAATTGCGCAAAGTATTTAGTTAGTGATTTTATTGCTCATGTTGCACGCGACTAATACAGTATCTTATGCTTCGTTTCTATCCACAGAACGCGACTGGGCCATGGATATTCCTCGTCTTCATGGTAGTCTGCGCGTTTGCGACCGCCTACTGTGCCATTATCGTGCCTGAGACCAAAGGAAAGACGTTCAATGAGATCAACGATCTCTTCGCGAAGAGGTGAGCGCCGTTGCGCGGCTATGTTGCGAGTTGCAAGTCATTGTTATCCATGCGTTTTCATTTTAGAAACGGCGTACAGTCTACCAGTACCGCTGACTATTCTGTTAAAATACCGTTGAAGGAGATGAACGCCGACGACTCTAACGGCGAAGCAGTATAAATCGCTGTTGACTATCGAACAGTATTTGAGAACTTTTGAACAAATCCATACGTCACTATTCTGGATGGACCGTTTGTAAATGCTCGTTTTCATAATGTTGAGAAATTTTGCTGACGTTTTGCCCCTTCGTCTCATTTTTTGTAGCTTTGGATGTTTTGAGCTCGTGTGATTTCGCTTTTGCTAACCCGCAGTGTAACAACTAACAAGGCATATTTCACGTTCTTTTAACACGCTTGCAGGGTCTTGATAAATATCACTGTAGCTGTGAGATCATTCGGTTTTTATCAAGGTGACATGCTTTTATCGTCCCCAACTCACTGATCATTGATCACCATGTTTGTTATGTTTAATGCTTTGATAGGTAGGCTGACTACTTGTATTATGATTTTAATATTTGAATGCAGGTACGATTTGTAGATATACGGTGCTTTTCTCGATGATTTGCTGATTCCAAGCGTACTATAGATGCGGGCAATCTCTATTTCATTTTTCTAGTCTTGCTTCCAATCTAGGTTTAATAAACTGTGTGATTCTTGATTGATGTTACCCATGATTTGGTACAAGAGTATTTGGTGTACTGAAAGACTGGATATGCGTTTGAAAGCTTTTTAGGTAGAATTTGCCTAGCTGGCAACAATATCTGTAATTGTAATCGTGTTTACAATAGTAATCACCGCTTTATCAGCCGCAGTTTGCCTGATTGAACAGACGTTGGTGACTAGGAATAGTTGCGTTTCCTACTTGGTTTTGTTTTAACCCAACTTTTTATGTTCTTGAGAATCGAATACGGGTTTGCTGCACAAAACTAACTAACCTGCAACTGCGAATTTCTGTATAGACCCGTGTATCTTTATTTACGCTTTCCGCAGAAACATTGGCTGCCAATTTATAATAACACTGATTCGAAACTGTATTGCGACGCTACAAATTACTCTCGCTATTATTTATTTGGTACATCGTAAATTCTAATTGTTTTTTGTATTCGTTTTCTGTATTGCCAATGTCTAATACGTTAACATAAAGGTTTTCTAAGATTTCGGTGGAATTGCGCCTTGGAGAAAGTGACACGCTATTGAACTGCATCTACTCAACTCAACATCCGCTCCCTAGGCAAATGTTCCTTCTCACATACGTTCTGATTCTTCGGGGAATGTACTAACGTCACTATTGCAGTTGTTTCGTTATGTTTAACCCCATGTCGTGAGATGTTTTGTGAATTTTATCTTTGCTGCTAACGCCCATTTTATCATGTTAAAGTTATTTTTCTTGAATTTTGCCCAATTTCTATTGCGAACCCCAGTTTGTTTGGGTTGTCGATATGATTCGTGCACGGCAGACTAGCAGTTGTGAAAGTGCTGATTGGCCGCCACTTTTTTAGTTGGCTTACCTGCCAGAAGTAGGTCACAAAATCTGGTGTATTACATTATGCCTGTAAAACTGGATGTCTGTTTTACGTAAAAGTTTAGTCGATTGATCGTACGATTTAGCGTTTTTGAACCTATACACATATTTTATGTTTTGTGAATATGGCTAGTCGTAATGCTTTCCATATCGTAGTGCCGTAAGCATCTTGCTGAACATGTGAATATTTGCCAGAAAGTATGTTACATGAACAGCTTGAGAATGAAGTTTCAATAAATACGCTTGAGAGACACACGCAAGTATAGGCCTGTCATAACACGATACCGTACCCTACCACATCAGAGTCATGACCTGGTGTAGTGATCCTACCAAGGCGATCATAATTTAGATGCTACTGTATCGGTTACTACTTGCGTACTATGGTAAATGACATCCTACTGTATGCTGGTGATGTCAGAGTGGATAAAAACGAGATATTGTAAAGAAGATCACCACAGATTTAGCGTCCAGCCTTTGTATATTGAGAATTAAAACATTCACTAGCTTTCGGAGCTCCGCTCCTTCATCGAGGTGAAGATGGAAAGTGATACGTTCCATAAACGCAATGATAACGTGAGACATGGGCGCCATTTTTTGTCTAAATGAGCGACACCGCTCCATTGAGGTATACGGGGAATCGCGCATAGCGATGAGATAAATGCACTTCAGGGCCAGTTCAAGAAGTAATTCCCTTGATTATAGGCTATATAAATTTTAAATTAACGAGAATACGGGGCAACTATCTGCACCATTGCATTATATATAAATTACAAAAGCTGATTTAACAATGCGGCCACCGAACAGCAAGCCTACTAGGCTACTGTAGCCCACTCTCTTATAAGTAATTTCCCCGCCAATATAGCATCGTAAATTCGGCATCTAGCCACTTTCCTTCAAAATTTGAATCTACCGACAGCTGGCCTACACGAAGAAACGCGCATGGCCGCATGCGCGATCTGATCATAGGCCTATATAAAAATGACGGGTCTGCCGAACCCCGAACGTAGGAGTGGTAGGACCTTAAATTAGACAAGATTAGACTACGGGTAGGAGCTGGACAACATCGCCAGGTCGTTGCTATACACTGTCAGCACATCCACGCAAAAGAAGACGCAGCATTTTGCCAATACGTAGCCTATATAGGTATAGCCTACTGATTATATACACACATGCAATTCTCCATAGGCCTAATTAATATATTGACTATATGGTCCAACACATTTCCCAGCACATTGGTCCTTCGACATGCATCTGTTGGAGTTCGTGGACGCGTCCATTTTCGTCTTCTGCCTGGGGGCCAGGATCTACTGGAAAACGGTATAACTTCACATTTTTCGGCTGTTTCTGCCCTCTTTGTAATTGCTTGAAGTGCAATTTACGGCCGAACATCCCATCCATTACTATGAATAATCACTTGTATTAGCCTATAGGTCATCGTGCTGCGTATATCGATTCAGTACGACGGCTGACCAATTTATCCAGCTTTCTACGCTCCAGTCTAGTACCGGTATCATCCTAGTTCCATTTATCTCAGTTGGTACAAATTTTAAACTCCCAGATTTGAATATACAATAATATTTCGGCCGGATACTAAAAAACCATCGAATATAATGTTACTTTCTATGCTTAAACCACTTAAACCATTACATGCATTCTTTGGAAATCTTGTTTGGCACATGGCGTTAATCAATAATGTACTATGCAGCGTCACCATGGTGCGTACTGCACGAACCCGGACGTCGATCAGGCAAGCTACGCGATAATTCGTTAATTCGTAATTCGTAATAAGAAGGGCTAAAGGTGGAAACACAACATTAGGAAGTAAAAATGCCTGGAAGTGCCTTAAAATCGTACCAATGCCAAAGCGAAATAACTGAATTTGTTTATTAATATCTTTGATTGGCCTACTTTTTTATAGATTTTAGATCTGCCCGCAATAAGCTCTGTGACCTGCTGCCTACACCAGCTTTGATGTTTCTAGTCAAACTATAAATACAAGAGTTCTTATAAGAAGTGATAGGCAATATTGACATTTTTATAGCAGCGCTGAACAATCCGTCGAGCTACAGTACCTATGCACGCCTGTGTAGTAAAAGCAGATGTCGGATTCTAAATTTCCGGTATACCGACCCTACTGGGTTATCAAATATACAGATACCACCCTACTAGAACTATCTTAGAATTACTATATCTATTACTATTACTGATAATCACATATCTAAACACGCACCCGTACCGTCCAACGCGAAATAATTCGATATAAGAAGCAAGGACCGGTGCAAAAACTAGCATCCGCAAGCTCGCAGACGTAAACTAGCACAGATGCACTCATGCGTGACATGCGCCTGGCGACTTTAGTTGCCATTCCATGATTACATTCTATGCTTAAACTATAGAGACGTCTCTATACTTAAACCTTAGATGATAAAACCGTTCCATAAGCCCACGGCACCACCGCGGACGAATTTAGACATATTTGCGTGATGTCAGTATAGAGACTCTCTGTGATGTCAGCCAACAACAACAACACTAGAGACGCTATTGCAGCGAGTGTCTATATAATGATTAAAGAGTTGGTGGAGCCGATGGCGGACGATCAATAGATATTGTGAAGAAGATCACCACAGATTTAGCGTCCAATCACCTGATGAAGGAGCGGAGCTCCGAAAGCTAGTGAATGTTTTAATTCTCAATAAACTAAGGCTGGACGCTAAATCTGTGGTGATCTTCTTTACAATATATAATGATTATAATCTTTACCTGGTGAAGGAGCGGAGCTCCGAAAGCTAGTGAATGTTTTAATTCTCAATAAACTAAGGCTGGACGCTAAATCTGTGGTGATCTTCTTTACAATATATAATGATTATAATCTTTACCTGGTGAAGGAGCGGAGCTCCGAAAGCTAGTGAATGTTTTAATTCTCAATAAACTAAGGCTGGACGCTAAATCTGTGGTGATCTTCTTTACAATATATAATCTCTATGATTTAACTATAGGCAGGATGCGAGAAACCGCTTCGGGAGGCGGTAGGAAGGGAAGGGACGACCAAGGAGGGATGGCGCCGAGAGTCGGTCTAGCGCAAAGATGTAAACTGTGGTCTCTGGAGAATCTGTGTAGGTATTTGTAGACCACATTGAGGATGCCAAGCACGGTTTGTTTGGAAAAGTTGGGGTATGGCCATTATTACCGTTACCGTACCCCGTACCGATCTGTTGTACCCGATATTGCGGTATACCACCACGCGTTTGCGCTGTTCCCTGTACCCTCGGTAGCTCATCAAATGAAAAACTGTGACCGCGTTGTGTTCTAGACCAATAGAGCATTTGAAATTGATTCTTATGAAGTTGGTGCAAAGAGGTGCCAGTGTTAGTTTTAGTACCCGCATTGCGATGGCGAGGACTGCTGGTATAATCATTATTGGGGATGAAATTTTGAAAGGACACACGCAAGATACCAACTCATTTTTCTTGTCAAAACTTTTGCATTCCTGTGGTGTCACGGTGAAACGCACAGTTGTCATCGGTGATGACGTCGAGGAGATTGCTGGTGAAATGAGAACGTTTTCGGAAAAATATGATTATGTCATTACATCAGGAGGAATTGGACCAACACACGATGATAAAACGTTTGATGCAGCGGCAGCTGCCTTTAATGAGAAGCTCACACCTAATGAAACTATGAGAAGTCTTTGTGTGAAATATTTCGGAAATGCGCCATTAGATTCACCCAAGATGAAAATGGCATTCATACCAGAATCCTCAAAATTGCATTTTGGTCAGGATGCAACCACGGGTAAACCCTACAAGTTACCTCTTGTCATTGTAAGAAATATGTTTATCTTTCCCGGCATTCCCATTTTACTGGAAAAACAAGCCACCAATTTGAGCTACTTATTTAAAAGTGATGACGATTTTGCTGTAAAAGAAATTCTCATAGATTCTGATGAAATAGAGATAGCTGATGCACTGAGTTCATGTCAAGATAAATTTTCGACGTCTGGAGTCTCTATTGGATCTTATCCGGACATAGAAAACAATTACTACAAAGTCAAGGTTATTATTGAGTCCAAAAATCCTGCAAAAACTGCCGAAGCTGCAATATTTTTGGAAGGATCGCTCCCACCAAATTCTATCGTAAGGAATTTCGTGAAAATCCCAGTGTCACTTCAGGGAACCGATGTCTATCGGTGTCCAAAATTTTCACCAACTTTACGAAGAAAAGTAGATAGTGCGATCAATGCAATTAAAGACGCCTTAATGCAATATGCCCCCAATGAGATTTGCATTGCATTCAACGGTGGAAAAGACTGTACTGCACTATTGCATATGATGTTTGCGGTGATGTCAATGGAGTTCAGAGATCGCCCAAAGGGTATTAAGTCATTATATGTCAGGTACGCAAATGCTTTCGAAAGCGTTGACAAATTTATGAAACTATCAGAACAAAGTTATCGGCTGGACCTCATTATAATTGAAGGGAAGATGAAGCAAGCGTTAGAGAAACTTAAAACTGACCACCCTTCAATTAAAGCTGTTTTAATGGGCACTCGGTACACGGATCCCTGCTCTCGCAATCTCGAACCATTTACACCAACTGACTCCGATTGGCCATCATACATGCGAATAAATCCAATGCTAGATTGGACATATCATGATGTTTGGGAATTTATCAGAACATTATCCCTACCGTACTGTACGCTTTATGACCAAGGTTACACTAGTTTGGGAGGTAAAGATGGTACGAAGAAGAATGAAAAGTTGAAATGCATTGATGAAAATGGTAAACTTGGTTATCATCCTGCATATACTCTGCAAGATGAAGAGTTTGAACGGAACGGGAGGTTATGACAAAGGCAATTTGTGTTTATTCACACTCCATGAATTTCTTATTCTGTTTTAAGTTATCAGATTTTTAACCGTTCTAAAAGTCTGGAAATGAGTGTGACAAATTAAGTTGCTTGCTACCATATCATTTGTTCTGTCTAATCTAAACAATCACTCTCATTCTGTCTGGTGCTCATCTTTTTGATAACTTACATATAATGCTTGAATAATCGTTACCGCCATGTCAGTTTTCCATTTTAGCCTCACAGAAAACATATTATATCCATCTCATGCTGAATCTCTGTATGATTAGTTAATTCTGGATTTGATGCATAACTAAACTAATCATCATTATCACTCATTGTTTCTTCGCAGATCTACCCAAAATTAGGTCAATACGTTATGGCTGAAAGTTTTCGACACGGCGTTCTGCGAATCGTAATAGCTCAATTAAGCCAGTACATTGGTTTTGACTCAATACAATCATCTTCTTTGGAAATTCTCACCAGTGTCCTCGAAAGATACATTCTCCATATTGGACGGACTATTCATGATTATTCAGAACAAAGATTGGACACTGCTCCTAACCTCGATGATGTCTGGTTTGCATTTAGACAACTGGGCATATCCCTTACTGATATCATCGACTACACCAAGCAAATGGAGTCGGTGAAATTTCCACACAATATTGCCCAATTTCCTGCTCCGAAAAATTCAAACATGGGCTTCCCTTCAAGTATAAATTCTGAAGTTTTGAACCGGGAAGAACATGTACCATTACACATGCCATCCATGGAAATGTCAAACTTGAAACATGAAGATCAAGATGCCCAAGCAGAGAACGCTATCACCAAGAATGATTCATTTGTAATTGCAAAGCAGAATCCTCAGAATTTTTCATCAGATGAAGATATATATTCAGCCGGCGACAATTCTAGCGATGAGTATATATCAGACGACTCATTATCATACAACCCTACTAAGTCACGCCGTCTGATTAAGCCTGAAGATATTCCAATGGTTGAGGGTACTGCACCTAGCAGTCTGATGTCAGTGCCATCTGTGTCAGAGCTTGAAGATGCCCGTAGTTATTCTGCTTCATCTCGCCGGACCAGTGTTGATAAATTTCTGGGAAGTGATTATGGAGTCAACACAGACAAGAGCAGCTCTTTTGTACCATGGATTAAGCCAGATAAACCAACTCCTAACAAACAGCAACATGTGGAGTCTGCAACACGCTCTGGAGACGCTACTTTCAAATCATTGGATCCAAGTTGGCTATCAGAAAAAAAGAAACCGACTGATGTGTATGATCCGGGATGGTTGCAGGAAGATGATAACTCCTCCCTAGTTCACTTAAACAAACCACCAATACCGGATCTCCCTGACACCAGTTCTTCAGCAGAAAAGAAATCCCGGTTTAGCAGAGACAAACAAGCAATGCCTGATGTTAAACTGAATAAACCCTTTCTCAACATGCACAGTACCTCCTCAAAATATTCCAAGCATAAAGTTTCACCCAGCCGGCATATACCTTCTCATAAACAAAACTCTAAACCTAGCATTGAGAAGAAGCATTCTCATCAAAAGAAATATAAGATACCTCCAGTGATGAAGAAACCAGGGGATGATGAGCAAATAAAAGCACAAATTGAAGCTGCAGAACGACTACTGCAGAATGCCCCGATCCCTCCTCAAATGCCATCGCAAAGTTCCTCAGTCCTATCACACGTGTCAGCACATGCAAAGGCTCAAGAAAAGAAATCTTTCCACTCGCCTGCCAAATGTAGTCTGACACCCACTGTAGATTATGGAGAAAAACACTCGAAAAAGGGTGAAGTCTGGCATTCAAAATCTGAAGACTTGATGAAGCAGGGAAAGTTGCAGAGTAAAGTCCAAGATGATAAACAAGAACGGATGACTTTTGCTTCTTCCAAATCCATGTCTGATGCTATCGATGCTGTGATTAGTAGAGCGACTGAAGAAAGTGTAAGGCTAGACAAAGAGGCAGAGGAGGCTGATCTTATGAAATTTTCTCACTTGGTTAAAGAGTCTAGTTCGTCTGACTCCGACTCGGATGTATCCATAAAAGCAGAACAGATGCTACAACTACAGGAAAGGGGATTACAGGAGACACATCCTCCTCCTGTTCCATTAGATTCCTCGTCCCCTTCATCATTTTCGATGGATGATCCACCGTCTCTTGTCATGGATTCAGCATCGGCTGACTCTATTAAAATATCCCAAAAAAAGCCTGACACTTTTGATGAGAAAGGAAAGTCAAAGCTGGAAAAGAAGAAGCGTAAAAAGAAACTGAAACACAAAGATATAAAGGCTTCACTTCCGTCTTCACCTAAACATCATGGGAAAAGCAAGAAGATCAAACTGAAACAGGCATCTTTCGTCACGACAGAAACGATTTCTCCTGCGCCTATGAAAATGAAGGTGAAATTGAAACCATTGCAGCCCAAGGAACCAAAATTATTTGATGTATGTGATGATAAAGACAGGATCAAAATCGTTCATCCTTCTAAGCCACCCAAGGACGAAAAGCAGAAGTCTAAAGGCAGTAAGTCCTCAAAAAGTAAGGATAATAAACATTTTGTTAGCAAGGCCTCCGCAGATACAAAGTGTGATAAGCCTGAAAAAGAACACTCTGTTGGCAAAATCATACTGAAGAAGTCAAAAAGTGGAGATGCTAAGGTAGTTAAGCCTAAAATCAAAGAACATGCAAGATCCCCATCGCCAATAACAAACCGTAGCAAACTTCCTTTGCCGAAGTTATCAGCTGCTGTTCCTGTGACTAGCGTGACAGTAACTGCAAAGGAAAAAGAAAAGAAAAAAATGAAGAAGGAAAAAAAGAAAAAGAAAGACCGGGAAAAGGATAGATCTCTAGACAGGGAAAAACATCATGAGAAAATAAAGGAGAAACAAAGTCACTCAAAAGAAAGTAAAAGCTCAGGATGGGAATCTCGCAGTTCTTCAAGACGAGAATCTTTTGAATCGGATGTTTCTTCCCCACTTGTTCCTAAGCTAACATTGAAGATGGGAGGCAGTGAAAAGGAATTTGTGATAAGAACAAGTGGTTCATCTAGCAAAACCAGTAGTAAAAAACGCCCCCATTCATCTAGTGCCGAGAATCCAAAACCTGCCAAAGAAAGAAAGATATCTGTTGACTGTGTCAAGACTGTATCAGAGGGCTTTGCTGCAGCTGTGGAGAGAAAAGTCGTCACACAGACCATCAGTGTCGGGCCTGGACCGGTGGGTGTATATGAAGATGATGAAGGGAACAAGGTCAGTATAATACCATATATTTGTCTTGATAGTACTGTTGTTTACTTTCGAATGTGGAAAGTTGTATTGAGTAGGTTACTAAGGAGGCTTTCATTTCGTTCGGCTATAGTTTTAGTCAATGTCATCACATGTGAGATATTGTTGCTTTTCGTTCAGAAATATTGATGTCTCTAAAAGTTATATAGTCACGTTCTTGTTTTCAGATATGGATTTGCCCTGGTTGTAACAAGCCTGATGATGGAAGTCCTATGATTGGATGCGATGCTTGTGATGACTGGTTTCATTGGCCATGCGTTAAAATCACACAGGAGCCACCTGATGATGTTGACTGGTATTGTCCGCGTTGCACCAAAAGGCAGCAGCGGCCAACTAAAGCGAAAGTTTCATCTAAAAAGAAGAAGAAAAAGTGAAGACTGCCTTGCAAGAACTGTGCCTAGAGACCAGCACCAGACAATACCTATTTTCAAAGTAGGCCTATATTCTATGTTGTGGATCATCAAGAATACAGCAGTGATGTGCACTTCAGATGTGGAGATTGTCACTTCGTCTATCAAGACATATTTCTCATTTCTTTTTCAGAATACATTCTAATCATACTGGCCTGTACAATGAGCAAATGAGGTTCTGGGTAAGGTAGCCAACAAGTGCAATTGTGTATCAAATGAAGTCACTAAAGATAGATCGTTAGAAGGCGGCGGAATAAATGGCGTCATGCAGCGTCGAGCATGGGTTCACATAGTACAGATGTTATGCTGAAGAACTGAGATGAGACGTGTTTCGCAAGGGTAAAAAAAATTAAGTGGCGATGTGGCATGAGTTAGTAGTCAGTAGGTACGGAAAGAACTCATCGTCTTAAAGCCACAATATTCTAATTTAACTTCGTTTGTGAAACAGCATCAATAACACACCTACTCCAGCAATGTGATATCGGTAAGCTAATACCACGGCGTTCTTAAAAACTCAATGGTAAATAGTACCCTGAGCTGTGGAGCGAGACCAACGAGCTCGCACTCTCGGTGAGCGAGCCCAAGTAGGCGTGACGATATCAGCAAAACGAAATGTCGGCGTGAGCATTAGGTTGATGAATGAGTAGTCACTCTGGTGAGTAGTAGACACGATCGACGAATATAGCCGGGCGGCCGTGTGTTCGTGTGTAGGAAGTTACTTATCTACCTAATTCCATCGAAATTTATTTTTATTGTAGTGTCGTAGGTAGCCGTTACGTTACCGAAAAACAGAAGGCCACGATAGGCGAGGGATGCACGTATGGTGCAAGTGCAAGATATAGAATGGCAAGAATACGGTATAAAAGTTGTTGTGTTGTATGATGGTACGCCATATTGTAACAATTGTAACTGTCAAGGACAAACTTTAATTCGGCCCACTTTCTATAATTCATTGATTGTGTGACTTCCCTCGGTGCTTGCTTTAGACTTATCATTCTACACTACCTATAATAAGTCTCATAGCAAAACATGGCAGCGCAACAAAACGGTTTGGAAAAAGATCTGGAAGATCTAACACTTGAACCACTGCAAAATCAATCCGCAGCAGAAAAAGGTGGAGCCAAGAAGAAGAAGCGTAATCGCAAGAAAAAGAATGCAGAAAAAGGTGACGAGCAAGGCGATTCTGTGAAGGAGGAAGTCAGTATGAAAACTTCTGAAATAACAGAAATATTGAAAACTCATCAGGAAGAGGCAAGGAAAAATAAATGGAAATTTTGGAGTACGCAGCCTGTCCCAAAAATTGGCGAAAAAATTGTTGAAACGGGAAAAATTGAAGAAGATAAAGATAAAGTGAAAGAAGATTGTTACTCTCTGCCACCTGGTTTTGAATGGGATACTATCGACCTGAGAGATGATGCCCAATTGAAAGAAGTGTATGAGTTGTTGACCGAGAATTATGTAGAAGATGAAGATAATATGTTCAGATTTGATTATTCGGCTGGATTTTTGAAATGGGCTCTGCAACCACCTGGGTATTTTCACGATTGGCACTGTGGGGTGAGAGTTCGCAAGAATAAAAAGTTGACGGGCTTTATAAGTGCTGTTCCAGCAACCATCAAAGTCTATGATGAAATACACAAGATGGTAGAAATTAACTTCTTATGTGTACATAAAAAGTTACGTGCAAAGAGAGTCACCCCTGTCTTGATCAAGGAGATAACCAGAAGAGTCAATTTGAAGGGTGTTTTTCAAGCAGTGTATACAGCCGGTGTTGTCTTGCCCAAGCCAATTGCCACATGTCGGTATTACCATCGATCTTTGAATCCTAAGAAGCTTGTAGATGTCCAGTTCTCTCATATAGGACGCAACCAAACCATGCAACGATTGATAAAGCTGATGAAATTACCGTCTGAGACAGCCACAAAAGGCCTGAGATTATTAAAACATGCTGATATACCGAAATGCCATGCGTTGTACGTTAATTTTGTGCAAAAGTTTAAGTTGACTCAAATGTTTTCTGAAGACGAGTTTGCACACTTTTTCATTCCCCGTGAAGGGATTATCCATACCTATGTTGTCGAAGATGAAGATGGCGCCATTACTGATATGTCAAGTTTCTTCTCATTGCCGTCATCAATTATGCATCATCCAGATCACAGTGCACTGTATGCTGCTTATTCATACTATACTGTGGCCACCAAGACAGATATCATATCTCTCATGAAGGATATGCTTATAATTGCCAAGCAGAAAGGGTATGACGTATTCAATGCTTTGGATTTAATGGACAATCAAAAATTCTTAAAGGAATTGAAGTTCGGAATGGGTGATGGGAATCTGAATTACTACCTGTACAACTATAAATGTCCTGAGATTGAAAATGAGAAAGTTGGATTGGTCTTACAATAGACGAATTACTATGAACCTTTATTCCTATCGGGAGCAAAGTCTACCGAGTTCGATTCCCGACCGAGTCAAACCAAATCGGTAATCGCTTGTCCCCGCTTTGCAATCAGGATAAAGGGGTTAAACGGAAGTCTTGATCGTATACGAAGACTTGCGTAGGAAATACACAGCTGCTCTGCTGTATAGGTCCTTCCGATAGAGAATTGGTTTTGTTTCAGCAATTTGGAATGCACACTTATTAGACCTATTGACTACATGCCTACTAGCTGTCAGCCTAATTGTTAATTTGGTAGGCCCGCCGTGTTGTAGAGTTTGATGAAATTGGCAGTTCCATATGCGCTGAATTTGTTTTGTTGCATTTAATCTGAAATTTAGTGAACATAAATAATGAATTTATTAAGGGCAGTGGCAGACAGACTATTTTAGCCAAAATCATAAAGCGCATTTGTGTGCTTCGTCTTACATGAATTAAATATCCTTCTTTGTTGCTAGGTTGTATTTGTACATGTGTCAAACATTAAATTGAACGTGCCATTTATATTGAATCGGCCTACTCGTCCAAGTCATGTAAAAGTATTATTATATGCAGACTGCATGTGCTCATGACTTTCAAGCATATATACATGAGACAGTGAGCGGACAGGACCTGCATATAGTAATACTGGATATCACTTCATACTTCGTTCACTAACACAATTCCATAATAATGAAGATAACAAAATTTTACCATGTGTAGTCTAATGAAAATTTTTCCATATTGTTGTGTATGATGAAGGAAAATTGCGCTGCAGACTCTCTATAGTAATAATTCTTTAGATGTTATTAACTGTGTGTTGAAAGAAGGTACCAGTACTGTACTGATGACTTTGATTGCCGCCATCGTGTGATTCACAAATCAGATCGTAAATTAATTGGTAACCATTTTTAACTAAAAGTTGTTCATTAATTTGAACATTATGAGTGTGATCTTTTTTTTCTATTTGAGCTTGCATTTTCAGTATAGGTTGGCAAAATGAGTTGTTACAAAAATATTACACTGTTTAGATTCATTTATTGTATGCATAAATTATTTCATATATAATTGATATGAAGAAATGTTGAAAGATGAACGGTGAAAAAGAGGCAAAGGTAGAATGTATTAGCTGTGAAGTATCTGCAGGTTAGATGCCGTGATAGCTAAAATAATCATAAAGCAACAAGCCTACTGGTGATATTGATATTTCATGTTTCAGTAAATGAAGACTGCCAAGGACCTGTTTCTGATAAGGTGAAAGACAAAAAAGCAGTGGTGTCGGGTCGTGCTTCGCAGAGACAGAAGAAGCTCCGTTTCCAACCGGAAAATGTCAAGTTTCAAGAGGAAGGTGTGATTTTTGTACTGACTTTGCAGTAATAGTTCTTGTTGCAATTTCTTGAATCACTCAGCATTGAAAAAATTACTGACATTTAAGTATAGTATCAAATCCATAACAGTGTTTTACAAAATTCCATAGCCATCAACTGTTAGCTCCACTACATTCATTCTCAATATTTTTAGGGCCACATCATCAGTATTACAAAGATGTTGGAGGTGCTGAAATGAAAGATGATGAGCTACCTCGAGGTAAGGCAGGAACTAAAATTTAGAATTAACAGCAAAGATAGAATATTGTAATTTTTTGGAGCATTGCAAATTTTGTGATGATTCTTTATCTTATTGGTAAACCTGACAATGGAGTGGCATATTATACATAGGCTGTGACTGTCTGCAGAAAGCAAAGTTATTTCTTGAAATTGGGGGAGGGGGTAGCTATTTGGTACATTTTTGCTGATGTTCATTAATATTTCCAGCGATATGTGTTGCTGATAAAATCGAAGCAAGTGTTAAAGAAATGAACTCCATGCTCCGTGCTGTGTCACAACATACCGGTGACAGGACCCTTTTACAGGTTTGTCTGATAGAATTTTCGTGCAAACCCGGCAGTTTATGCTAATTTGGTACAATCTTGCCCATGAATAGAAACTGCCTCGTCATATGAGAAGAAGAGCTGCTTCCCATAATAGAAAGCGACTACCAAGGCGGCTTCATCAGCTTGCTACAGAAGTACAAAAGGTTTGTGTCATTGTTCAAAATCGATTACTTGGAATTTCAAAAGTTCACCGTTATAACAGCCACAAGATGGAGATGGCGATGGAGAGAAACCTGTGCAGAAAGTCAATCGCAAGAAGAGAAGAAGGAAGCACAACTTGCAAATGGAGTATGCCAAAAGAGCAGGTTTGGTATTTTCTCGTTCTGTCTACTCATACCATGACCAGTGGTCACTGACATGGCATAGTGATGCTACCAATACTACATCAAAGTTAGTCATGGGATGTAACAGTAGGGATGCTGCTATGAAACTGGTTGCTCATGGTGTGTTATATCAAAGACAGTAAAAATGACATCTGCATTCTATCTAGCTCTTAAATCGTGGACTGGAAATAACTTACATTGCATTCATTTTAGGCAAACAAGGCTGGCTGGAAACCCATCTATGGCATGCCAAAAGATTTCATATGAGCGAAACTACGAATGAGAAATTTTCTAAATGGGGGAACAGAGTTGCCTTGCATCCAAATGATAAAAGTTTTCGAGCTTGCTACAGAGCTGTGGCAAAACACTGCCTTATTCAGGTTGTCGCTATATTGGAATCAAACTTGTCAACTAGACAATGATGATTCCTCAGTTGTTGGATGGTTTCTATAAATATTTATTGTCTGTAATAGGACATTTCGTACCTTTCCTGCATCAAGCTGTGTGGAAAACAAGACACCCTAATCAATGTTATGAAGGGAATTAGCAGTCATGTATTCACTCCTGATCAGCTCAATGGGTGGATAGAGGTCGATATTTTGATCCATCAGCTGTCAGACGAAGATGCTGCACAATGCATAGGTCCTGCTTCCGTTGCATGGAATGCAACATTTACAGGTGGGAAGTTTTGGGTTGAAGGGTTTGTTAATATCAACTTTCATTCTTACATTTAGAGAGTTCTCAGGAGCTGTTCATGTGGCTTCACCCAACTATTTTATCCACGGTTTGTCAACTTCTAAAGGAATTGTCAACGAAAATATGCGCTTTTGAAATAAGGTAGGGGTTATCTGTCAGTAGAGAGGAATGTTTTCCATTCTACTATATTCTTTATATCAATTTTGCAGCGATGTATCTGGTGAGCTATTGCGTTTCAGACTAACTGGTCCAAAATCAAGTGTTACACTTTTGTCTGTATTACGGCCAATAAATGCCGCACCTGAAAAATATGCAGGTATGTGAATACTACCAGTTACAAAAATGAATCTATGATTGGGTAGCTCAAATGGAAGAGTGCTTGGGATCCCATTCCCTTGAGATGTAGGTTCAAATCCTGCCCCAATCAACAAAACCAAGGCTCATAATTATACATGTGTGCTGTTATTGGATCATGTCGGCCTAAAAATGATATGCGAAGAGTGTAAATTTCTTCAAGATTCTGAAATTGCAAAGTGGATGGAAAAAGAGAAAATTGCGATAACACAGCTCCATGACGATTTTGTTTCACAAGCCACAGGTGATTGCATTTTCTTTGTGGTTCATCGCTTCCGCATGTTTGACCAAGCATCATTTATCACGTCTCCGCCTCCAATAATGAAAAGTTCTCTTTCAAGATTGTCATCGTGATATATTTGCGAGAGAGAAAAAGAGTTTCGACTATTGCCCGAATGGAGGTGTTTTCCCAGTTATAACTGATGATCCACGACTAGTACTTCCAATCAACAAGACTACGCCAACCTTGACTAAGCTTAGAGGTATGACCTTTTGTGCCATTGTCTTGTAGATGTGGTGTCAATCGTTCTATGATTCGGCAGATCAAATTGATGAAACCTTGGCATACAATCCAGAACTTGAATCAATTTCCCACAATGTCAAAACTTCACAACCTAAGCATGAATGCATTTCTCCATTGTGGTGTCACGCTATACGGGAAGAAGTGAGTTTGGAATTTCTGATTTCCTCTACCAATGTGATGTATATTGCCTTTTTCTCAGGTCTCAGCCAGTAGAGAGGCGGACCACATTGTCAGCACACGCAGACGGAAAATGAAAGCAGTAGATAGTGAAGCAGAGAGAAAAGCATGGAACGATCATCTATGCACCCCAGTTCCTGTCATTGCCATTCGCAAAGTACCAAATATCGGTATGGTTATTGTGTGAGAGCTAGATGTATCCTACGACTGGAGGCTGGAATTCCTTCATGTTATATTGGAGTCCCCTGCTAGCAGACTAGAATGATGATTGATCTTGGCGCGTCGTCATTATAAGTCCTTTTAGCCACCTTTGCCATACACTCTACCTGTCTTTGCACTGAAGATGATGAGCACTTTGATTACACTGGGGAAGATCCCTTCCTAACCAGTACCAGTACTATAATGGTATCCAACTGTCTGTCCCAAATTTGTTAATCTACTTGTGCAATTTTCCCATGATTTTATGTCTTTTATGTCTTTGCTTTATTTAGATAATACCGAAGAGCAAACTTCGTCAGACTATCACAATAGTGACCACTCAGGTCCAGATCACACGTTTGCATCAGGATGGGATTTGATAATTCCCAAGAAATGGGGTTCCGCCTTTTGGATTCCCTTGATATATCACAGAGCAAGGCCAGGAGGGTTGCGAGAAAGCCAAAGCATGAATCTGGTGAGTTTGCTCATTTACGACATAGCAAAACTAAAAGCTATTAATGACTGGGCTATTTTTGATCATGCAGGAAGCCTTGAAGCCCCACTTCCCAGAAGATTTTCCTGACACTGCATCTGGCTGTGAATGGTGGGAAGCAGAAGCAAAAACTTTATGTTCCAAGCATTATAAGTATGGTTACAATTTTAGCCCGTAGAGGTAATGGACTCATGATACCATGTATATTCTGTTGCTGTAGGAGACCACCTGCGAAAAGAACAAATTATTCGGTAGCAGCAATTCAAAGCCCCTTCAAACCAGATTGGGAAGGCTTGTCCATAAGTTCAATATTGGTGAATACAGAGGTACTGCACCATATTCCGTAGCAAAATAGTGATATTTTAGTACACAGATACATTTTCTTTAGATTAGCAAAGAATCACAGGATGATTCTGAGGGTGGCAGTGGTGGGCCACCTCTAAAAAGACAAAAGTTAGATGAGCCATCTCTTGTAGCAGCGACTGGGGAAAGTCGGGCATGTTTGGAATCAAGGAATGTTATTGGTGACAATTGTGTCAATGGGAAAAGCAATTGCATTGGAAAGCAGTTGAATAATGAGGTTTGTTTGTTTTTGAGTTCGCTTATTTTAAATGTGCCAAAACATGAACCACTCGCTTCTCCTTAGATTTCTGTTTTGAGGGCGGAGAAAGCTCTATCACAACTTCAATTATGGATGAAATGTTTGCTGGGTGCAATCCCGTCTTTGAATCCAAGTGACCAACCAAAGTTCTCAGAGTTTGTTTGTAAAGGCTGTATGCTAGTATGCGTTGGAGTACAAGCACTCAGCAAAGGTGTTCCTGATTCAAGAGCAACGCTGAGCTTTCCTAATGAGCGAGACTTGAATGACCTTTGCTCAGAAATGACTGATCCATATAAATATGGTTTGGTATCTGTGAGTGGACCTATAGAAGAGAAACATTGGGACCCATACAGAAAAGAAAGGTTAGTAGGTTTTGCCATTGATAGATCAAGTGGCAAACTCATTATTATCATCATATTTCAGAACGGCTGCTCGTAAACTAAAGAATCTCAAACGAAAGGACAGGATTGACAAAACCGAACAAGGGCCTACAGCAGGCAATTCCAATTCTGGTTCATGTGATGTTATTGAAAAGAAAAGTCGCTTCCCTGTAGCACCCTCTCGAGAAACTATCGGTTATGTTACTTCTGGACGATTTTTGTATTCGCATGCTTGCGGTGCTGGAATTGGCTTTATTACTTTGACGAGTCTGGAAAGATTATGTCAATTTCAAGCTAATCACCAACGGCTCAAACAATTGTTTAGCAGTTCAACTGATTTCAAGGATGCGCCGCTGCTCGCTTTAGTGAGAAATGTCGATTCTATGCAGTATCGTTTTGTGAAGTTGAAACTAGTTAAGCCGTTGTGATTTCCCTTGACCTGTTGCTCCTTATCAAGCGATCAATGATTGTTACAATTAGCAATTTAGCCACTGAACTGAAACATTGAGGAGTGAATAAAAGTGAAAAGTAAAGAGAAAAAGTGCAATGCACTTGAAAATAGGGAGGTGGAGGAGTTTTTTGGCAATGCGTTGTTGATTGTCGTCTAGTGGACGTGGCCAACAATGCCAAGAGGGCTAGCTGTGTTGTGGGTGGTAGAGTAAAAGTATCAGCAGTAGCGGTTACGTTCGTCGCGCGGCAACCGGTATTTCGCGACTTTTTCGAGTGCCTCAATGAGTAGCCTACAAACTGATGTCGTGGAGGTCGTAAACCTGTTCTTGTTCATTACCTCGCTTACAAAGGTGAAGACTTGTAAGCACTTGACAAGCTCCTCGATAGTTACTGTATGCTAAGAGGTTTGCGGAAGAAAGTACGTTCTTGAGTGCTTACACGATCATGCCACCAGAAAGAAGGAAATGGCGGGTCGTGACCATTCAGTCCGGTGGTAGCTACGATCATGAGACAACTATGCTGGGTCGTTTTAGCAAGCTACTGTGCAGCAACAGCGATGTTAATTTTAGCACAAACGATACGAACACGTTTCTCTGAGAAATTGCGTTTGATGAATAAAGATCTCGCGCGAGTCAATTCTTCGATCAACGCGGCGGAAGCTCCAAACTGGTCAGTACAACGTTTCCTGAAGATCAAGAATGTTACTGAGAGGATTGCCCGTTCACGGAAAATACGAGAAATTGGTGATGAGGTAGGATAGCCATATCTAGTGACCGCAGCATTTTGAACAATGACCGACTTTCCTCGCCTTGTTGACCTGTCGACGTCAGAAATAGTAGCATGATGCGAGTTGCTTTTCCAGGTTGGAATCTGCACGGACAAAACATGCGTGGAAGGTGCCTGCTCCGAAGACAAGACCAGGTTTGAACATGATTCCATGGTAGGTCCTAATGTAGTGCTACAAATTACGCATCTTACCTTGGTTAAAGATGTGTGTGCTCGGACGGGTTTTCTGGAACGTATTGCCAATACAACATAAACGAATGCAGATCCGATCCTTGCAAAAACGAAGCGAGATGCATTGATGGGGTGAATCGATATTACTGCGACTGCAAAGAAGGTTGGACTGGTGATGACTGTGGGTAAGTCTTTGAGTCTTGGAAGTTTTCGCGCCATATCAATGGACATTTTGTACCAGTGAAGATTTCGACGAATGCAGCAGTATGCCATGCTACGGCCGCGGGGAATGCTTGACGCCGAGAATCGCTATGTTCGTATGCCGCTGTCGATCAGGATTTTATGGCATCAATTGCGAAAAGGGTGAGTGTATAATTAGGCTACCTGAGTTAATCGTTCAATGGCCATCACTCGACCTCTGTGTCGGCACGCCAAAATTATCATATTTCAAGATATCGAGGAATGCTGGTCACATCCATGCAGGAATGGCGGGAGCTGCGTAGACATGGTTGCTAGGTACATCTGCATATGTCCTACTGGTTTCAATGGTACGAACTGCGAAGAGGAAATTGATGAATGTGATTCTAGTCCGTGTCAAAATGGAGGAATCTGCCTGGATAAAGTAAATGAGTAAGGTTGCTCGATCCTCGTAGAATCAGTTTACCGATTGCTCGTCGGGGCTGACAATTCGGAAATCCGGATAACGGTTTGAATCCGTCTTCCGAATCGATTTGAATAGTCGATTCGAAACGCCCGCCCTAAAGGTAGAATCTAGCGAGAGGAACTTTGGTGTGTGTGATGCCACTAATCTATCTGATCTCTTGTCGTTTCGATTACGAAGGTTCCAATGTCAATGTCTCGATGGATATTTGGGTGTGGATTGCAGTGATAAGGTGGACAAATGCCGAGATGTCACTTGTGAAAACGGAGGCGAATGTGTGTAAGCATTGCATCTCTTTATGGGTTACCGTGTAACTTCCTAGTTCCTACCCTTCATATTTCATTCACGGTGTTAGGAAATAGAAAAGGCATATATTCTTTGAAATAACTTGATACGCAAACAGGGCCGGAATCGACCACGCATTCTGTCGCTGCGCAAAGGGGTTTGAAGCGGAGTTTTGTGATCAAGAAACGGACGAATGCCAACAGATGCCTTGCCAAAATTCTGGTTCATGCATTGATTTGGAAGCAGATTATGAATGCATATGCCTAGACGGTTTCGAAGGGCAAAACTGTGAGGTTAATATCAACGAATGTAAAAGGTAGCTTATGAAACCAAGGCCTAAAATGTGGTTGCCTCCAACTAGTGATATTGATTATAGCCAGCCTTGTCAAAACAGTGGACGTTGCAATGATGACATAAATGGATACTTTTGTGATTGTTCTGATGGTTTTGTTGGAGATCAATGCGAAGTGAGTAGGCCTATATATTCGTATAATCAATCCTACCATACGCATGTCTTAACTTTGGAAGGTCGACGTTGATGAGTGTGCTAGCGGTCCGTGCCGAAACGGTGCAGAATGCCGTGACAGAATGGGGGGATTTCTTTGCTTTTGTACGCAAGGATATACTGGAGAAACTTGTGACATCGAAATTGGCGCGTGCCTGAGTAGGCCCTGTGAGAATGGTGGTTTATGCAAAGAGGAGCCGGGGAGGTCAGTTAATAAATAACATTAGGCCTATTTACGACAATATGTCAACTGTTTCCATTTGCTAAGTTTTCGATGTGACTGTGCTGCCGGTTTCGTCGGTGATCGCTGTGAGGTTGAAACGAATGAGTGTGCCAGTGCTCCATGTAATAATGGGGGAAGGTGCGTCGACTTGGTGAACAGATTCATATGCGAATGTGCAGCGGGCTATAAAGGTAAGGGAGCATCGAAAAATCGATGATGCCTGGTAAAGTGGTAAGTCGTAACTATGTACGAAGAGTACGCGCCTATGTGTTTTACGTCTAAAGGTGATCAGTGCGAAACGGAAGAAGATGAATGTGAAAGTTATCCTTGCAGGAACAGAGGCACGTGTATCGACGGGCACCACTCCTTCAGGTGACCTCCCTTCATCATTGTATAATGAAAAGTAGGAAATGTGGTCTAATATTATAATAACCAATTTCTGCAGGTGTGTCTGTACCCAGTTTTACGAGGGCACTCTGTGTGAAAAGAGAGTGACTTTCTGTCATCCAAATACATGCTTAAACGGGGGAAATTGCGTTGAAGACGAGGTATGAATTTCGCAATTTATTCTGCGAGCAATCTCAGACTAAGTGTCCATTGTTTCAGGTAGAGGGTTTTTTATGCGAGTGCGTTAGTGGATTCGGTGGGGATATTTGTCAAAGAAACATTGATGAATGCGCGGAAAATTCTTGCGAAAATGGAGGTCTTTGCATTGACGGCGTGGGATCCTACACCTGTCTATGTAGAGACGGTTATGAGGGAAGGTGAGTAGCATGTCAGCCATGAGGCGTTTTATGCTATGAGACGAGGCAAACATGAAGTTTTCAAGCATATCGCCTTAATGTTCCTCGAAATCGGACCGTTCAGGTCAAGCTTGCACTTGGTTCTTGCTCACATATCTTGACTTACGCTCAATCAATGTGAACGCGCGGTATTTTAATCAAAGTTTGGATTTGCGGTTGGTAGGAACCCACGGGAGGATGCCTTTTGCGCCCCACATTATACACATGCGAATATCTTTTCTTCAAGAAATTGCAATGATACGACGTTAGCAGATGCCAGAAAACTATCGCAGACAATTCTATCCATTGTCCCTGCGGCGGGTATCCTCATTCTTTGCCTCCTTACTGTTGCTATGACAATATGGTGCCTACGTCGACAACAACCGGTCATAGGAGACGGCCTAGTACGTACAAATGATTGACGTTCGCTTACATGGTATTCCGTAATACAAAAATTTCGTTACAGATCCACAGCAATATAGCTAACACCAAAAGTGCCAGTATCTCGAATGAAGAAACGAGCCGCAACCCAATTAAGGATTTAAAGCATGGTATGAATCGTGTTGTAATTTTACAATTTGTAATCATAGAGATGGCCGACGGGAAATGGATATGATGTAGAAGTTCATGAGGAAATGCTTCGCCGTGGGATGATGAGATTTAAAGTTTTCTGAATTCGAATTAATTAAGATCGCCGTTGTTGTCACTGTAGTGTGGTGTAGTGGAGACTTCGGGTTACGACGAAATTTGGTAAATGCATAAATCTGGATTTTATACCTAGTCTGTTTTCAGAGGGATCGAAAGAACCTGACAGAGGTGTAAAAAGTAATGAAAAACAATCCAAGCGTCTAGGCAGGAAGGTCTCACGAGATCATCGCGCCCAACCGCAGAATGCCACAAAGAAAGAAAATGAGCGAGTTAGCAAACGTAGGAAGAAAGTGCGGCAAAAAGAAAACGAGTCGAAGGAAACGGCTACCAACAGAGAAAGGAGAAGAAAACGACGAAGATTGGAAATCGGTAAAACAGCGACCGATGTCAAACACGACAGGAGATCGAAGTAGGCCTATAGGCTCCTTTGTCTGCTACGTAGCCTACTTCGGACAAATCCCAATCCAATGCATTTAGGAGGAAACCGATTGCAGAAAATCGAAATGCTCAATCTGGTAAATTGAAAACTAAGATCAGTTCAATTGACTATGAACCAAGTCCTGTGCAAAATGAAGGGATGCCCGAACAACCTATCACTGGACCGAAGCCGGAGCGGAAAATTTTGTCAGGCAAGTGGCTTTATTCCAAACTACACCCTAACGCAATTATTCGTCAGACATTTATCTAATGCAGATAAGTGCGGTGGGAAGGATATCCCAGCACGATCCGGACTGCCATTTGGAGAAAAGCAGTCACTGACACTGAATGGCAGACCCAGAAACCCTTTACCAGAGGTTTTGGTCCCGGCCGATAAGGATAACAATCCGGCAAAGGACAAGCAAGAAGTAAGTTCTGAATTTATCCGTCTTCTCGATACTTTTTCAATGAGTGGGCTATCCTCTTATTGTCTCAGCTATCGACATTCCGGCATCCTATTTCTACGACTCACAGTAAAAGTAATTTGAACCTTGGTGCACCGGAAGTCGCCAGTTTCATCAAGCAATCTATACCAGGACACAAAGGTTAGTAGTTTGCAAACCGTTACCTATGACCCTATTGCTTTGTCTGTCAACCCGAAAAATGCGTAGCCTATATGCTATAAAAGTATCACCGTTCATGAGAGTAAACGAAAAAATAGCAACACTGCCTATTCCTTATGTCGATGATCTTTTTTAGAAATGAAAGACCGGTCGGAAAATTCTTTGTCAAAGCAAAATAATATTAGATGGCAGAATGGTGAAGCGGATAAAATTCCAAATTCATCTCCAGAAAGCCCCTCAATTTATCTCCCTGTAAAAACCGCCAGAGGCATACCCTTATACCTCCCTTTGGGAAGACTAGATGGATGCAGTACAAATCAGCCTGGAACTATCACAACATCGCCATCAAGTAATAACAAATTTGTCAAAGAGTCTAAAACGGAATCTCCTATCATCAAGGGACAATGGTCAAGCCCTAATAATAAATCGCCACCGCAATGCGACTTGTCGTCTCCGTGGCAGCCAGTTTGGAAGTACAATTTTCCCCATCTACTAATGGAAGACACCCAACTTGAAAGGCAATTTTCTATTACTGATGAGCGGAAGCGAATACGAACGTCCAGAAGCAGGTATGAGATCCGCAAAAAGACTAATCTGAAGTTAAAAACATATATTGGCAAAGCAGTCAGCCTCGGTAATTGATATCCAATCCATCTATACGTTATTCTGTGCAGTGAAGCGCAGTGATGTGGGTATATATTAATAACTTTTATATGTTGTAGGCTAAATTTTCAAAAAATCCAAATGGTCTTATATAGAGGATCTGTATTTCGTTTCAGATCGGCTCTAGGGAACCATAGCTTCACTGAGTCCTCATATCATGCCAAAGAGCGGAAGGTGGAAGCCACAGAAATCGGTAATTTGAAAGTTGAGCTGTCGGGCGACATTGGACTATTTGACCGCTTACCACCCTTGCCTAACCTTTTAGTTGCTGGAGATAAATAAGCTAGTAACGTTCTCTGTAGAAACATGTGTAGGCCCACCCAAAACCGAGGCCATGTGCCCTCCTCCCGCCATTATCGTGACGAGGCGTGGAAATCCGTAACAAATTCATGGCGATCATTACTATAATGATATCTCAGCGTTTGGCGACATATTTTACGGAAATCGTTCGGCTGCAGCAGGCTATCAAGCGCAAAGTCGACCTCATTGAATTTCTAGGCCTCTGTATTATCCCGACTAGTTTTTGCTCGGCAAATCTTCTTGTGACCAGATGAATGGAAATTTTATTAGGTCGCGCAGGATTGCAAAAAACGTTCTTGAAAGAGGAAATTGGTTTGCGAGTGAAAACGTGAGTAGCCCTAATAGCCTATAAAGGTCATATATAGGCCTTATTATTGCCATGCCCGGGTAGGGGTAGATAGCCTATGATACAATTTGTTGAGAGTAGGCCTATATGTCTATTCCTAAGTTACAGTCGCCATTTTACACCACCATATCATCAAGCGGCAACAAATGAGGAAGAACTCGATGAAAGTGGAGAATTTAATCAGAATTCCCAAGATGTCGGTATATTTTATGAGTCTCAACGGTTAGTCCATTTCGTAGGCTACTGTCGCCATCAGTCAACATGAATTTACGCTTTCCAGATCCGTTGCTGCATCCCTAAAGGATCCGTTGAGTATGGCAGTACCGAAATCTACGTCCGAACTTTGGGAACGAGCAGAATATCGCCCCGTCGCGGTAAATAGGCGTATGCTCGGCGAAGATGCCTGGGAAGAAGATTATGATCAGAACCATCATAATACTCAAGGAGAAGGTCAACGAAGGACCCGTGGATTTGCGAATGAATTCGGCATGAGAAATCCCCGCGGAATGAACAGAGAAAATGCTTTCGTAAACGGAGAGATGTAGAGTAGAATGCTCGATGCCTAATGTATTTGCCTGCGTTGTCGTCATCATTTCATGCGAGTTGACAAGATATTATCGGCTATTACTGTGAATTCACAGTATGCTTCCACACCAGGCATGTGCTTTATACTCAAATACTTCATTTGAATGGTATTGTATGACAAAATATAATATCTCTTGATCATTTGTGGATTCGGCTACGTGCTCGGTATGCGTTTCCGCTTCACTGACCAAGACGAAATTCTCTATGGTCAGATCTAGCCTTCCTTGAGATTATAGTACTGTACTTGTAATACACACGCTGGCGTTTGAAGGTACGGTTTGCTGCTTGTCTAGTAATTCATCTTGATTAGGGAATCTCAGAGATTTATTCTTGTAATATATTCTTCACTGGAGGCGTGTTCATTATTTCAACTATGGATGTCGGAGAAACCAGCGTGAAATGTGTGCAAATAGATGGATTGGTGAGTAGCCAGTATAGAAGTACCACCGCGAACAGTTGACTAGTATGCGCGGGTCGGCGGAAGGCGGAGGGTAAGCGATGTATAAGCTTGCTTTTTGACAACGCGTTTTCTCTAGGTTGTGCTGAAGATTATTAAGCACTGTGAAGAAGATAGCTCAGGGCCTGAACTGGTTCAAGGTGTCTTACTTGGATTAATGGCGGGAGAAACTTTGGAAGTGACAAACTGCTTCCCGTTTCCCCGGGTTCCAGAAGATTCAGAATTTGACGAAGGTGATATCTGTTATTTTGGATTGGAAGAAATGTGTTGACTAAACGTTATTGTTATATCAGTGCAATATCAGATGGATATGATGAGATGCCTACGCCATGTTAATATCGATCACTTGCATGTTGGCTGGTACCAATCATCATTTCATGGCAATTTCGTCAACAGGGCTTTTCTCGATTCGCAATTCTCGTACCAAAACGCAATTGATGAGTCAATAGTTTTGATTTATGGTTGGTATTATCTTGGTTAGTGTGTGTAGAGTATATAAGTAATCAACTTTAATTTTATCAGATCCTCTCAAAACTGGACGTGGGAATTTATCATTGAAGGCTTATAGACTAACGCCAGCCATGATGGCTCTGTATGGAAAGGGTGAATTCACAGTGGAAATGTATGTTGGCTGACATGTCTTCCTATTCAGTTAATTTGAATGTTCAATTTTATCTGTAGCATGAAAGCAAAGAAGATCGGCTTTTCTGATGTCTATGAAGAAGTCCCAATCAAAATTAAAAATTCACCACTGACTGGTCTCTTGCTTTTCAAAGTAAAAGAAGAGGATCCTGTCCCTAAGAAAGTCAATTATCTCAATCTAGCTCACAAGTAAGTGCCTCCGATTCAGACCTCCAACCAGCAGAGCACAAGGACATTTGCCCTGATAATATCCACTGTCACATGATGGAAAACAAACAGTATAGATATATTGATATAGATGCAAGTAAACGTTGAACTTTTCAGCACCAGTTTGGAGAGGCAACTGAAATTAACAATGCATGCAGTCGATGAGTTGACGCAGGAAAGTGTCAAGTTTGTTCAGCATCAAAGAACCGTTGGAAAACAGCAGTACAACAAGGTGTGATCAGCTTTTTTTCATATAAGATGACTGATACAAAGCATATAATTATATTTTGTAGGCTACTACAATTCAAAGGAGAAATGCGGAAAATGTTCAGAGGAAAGGTCGGGGTGAGGACCCATTGCCAGAAGAAGATTTGTCAAAATTATTTAAACCTATACCACAACCACCAAGAATTGATGCTGCATTAGCTGCAGGTTTGTGTTTTGGGCGCTTTTGTTAGCCGTTGTTAGATTTTCCTGTAACAACTTCATATGATTTGACTGTGCGAACAACCATTGGCTGGGGGACTCGTTTATCCCTTTTTCCATATGTGTGAAAAGTTGTTGCTTACATGTGATTACTCTCGATGCTGATTATACTATAAACAAAGAAATTCAGCATACCTTAGGTCTTAGGTCCGATGTATATGGCTATTAAGTATTTCGTTCTAAACAAGAGGATTTCATTTTGTTTCAGGTCAAGTCAAATCATTTTGTGAGAATGTCAATACGTTTACAACACAAAGTTTAGGAAGAATATTCATGGCACAAGCCTTCGACAGTACTGAAAAATCATAGACACCAATACTCTTGTAAATAAACTGGTAAATGCGAACCCAAGAATTTGCATTTGAATCCCTGACAATTGTTGCCGATTGCAGGTGGAAACTGGATGGGCGCTGAAATGGATTTAATGGGTTATTGATTTGTGTGAATGGTGGAAAGGAAATGATACTTGTGCACAGTAGGCCTATGCCAGCTTGAAGAATACATGATTAGGCGTATCAACTTGAATGTAGTCAATGCATCGTTATCTAATTGCGTCTTTGCCTCCTCTCTAAGTTGACGCCAGTCGGCTGGGTAGTCCCCCCTGATTCTGTCAGCTTGTTGTTTGGGTGAAATGAACAGGCGCACGGTTGTCGGGTGCGTCGCCAACGCATTGTCCTGAGATACTCAAGAATAGTCGCTACTGGTTGACCCGGATTGGCTTGTATATACCGATGCGGTATCTGATTCGGTACGATATGTTTCGTTGTCATTGTGGTTATCGTCGCCTTCAATATTCACGACGCGGTTGGTGAGTGCCCAGGGTCTGAAGAAAGAGGCTACGTTTAATTTCGTAGGCCTTGTATCAAACGTTAGAAGCAGGACAGTGCTGAATCTTGCGATATATCAATATACTGTATTTCAGAATGTCACAGGATATAGCCTACTTATTTCAGTAGCGATGCATAGTTTCGGTCAACCAATGTTTTCGAAGCTTCGCATTCTAGATTTGCTGTTTATCATGAGTCCGGTAGAGGACAGTAGCGTATCATGTTGCCTGAACAATGGTATGGGCCCGGAAAATTCAAGTGACTTGACAAGGCGAAGGATCTCTGACCTTTGGTACCCATACCTATATGCCTGGCGGCTGAAAAGATATAGGCCTACTAACCTTTCAAGTCGTAGCCACATGAGCAATGCAGCTAAGTCGACGAAAAGGGCTACGCTCAGAGAGATCATGGAGATAGCCCATATCGACAACGATTCTTCACCATTTATTGCGGATTCATTCACTGAAGGAAAATTTGCAAATAAAGTATGTAATCTACACCAAACCTCAAATAATCAGAAGTCTGCCTGTTGATAACGTACCACTGCAGCTGGGAATGGCTGAGGACCATGTCCCGTTATGGAAGCAAGTAGCATTTGAATTTCCCTCCATGTAGTATCCGTCTGAGCATGAAAATTTGACGATAGAGTTTGCATCAAACCAATAATCTTCCTCAAGATCCGGGATACCAGGGTCACCGCAGCCAGCATCTAGGAACCAACGGATGGTTGGAATATAAGGAGAACTCGTGCGAGCTCAGTTCCAAGAAGCTTTAAGCTATTATAGATTACCGATTTCGCAAAGTTCTCCTCGGTAGTCTATTGAGCACGTACAGTTGAATCCGAGATACTTCGTTGGTCGGGGAACGTTTTTGGGTTCTTCGTTGGATCCAAATGGAGGAGGTACCGACACATATTTCTGTTCACTCGTGATATCAAAACATTCGCCGCCATTTTGGCAAGGATAAGAAGTGCAAGGCGCGTAGTTTTCTACAAATTGCGTAATTGTTAGCAGTTAGCGGCATTCAATTGTAGTTTTCTCCGTGATGTAAATACCTTTTTCACATTTATTCCCTGTCCTATTTTGTGGACATTCACACGAGTATGACGTTTCAGTGTGGTTATGACATGTTCCTCCATACTGACAAGGGTGCGGAACGCAAGGGTGGTTGATTTCTGAAACGAATCGGCAACTTAGGTGGCTTCTTACGACTCGCCTAATATCAGAAACATTCGGCATATATTACTTGTTTCACAATTGTTTCCTTCATACCCGACGATGCACTCACATGCGTAGTGGTCAGGTTGCACTTTATCGTTACATGTTCCTCCATTTTGACACGGCCTTGATATGCATTCGTCTATATCGATTTCACACTGCTTCCCAGTAAATCTGCCAAAGTAGCAAACTGATGATTAGTAGGCCTATGAGTAACCGAATGATGAAAGCAAAATTTAACAAACCCAGGAGCGCAGAGGCATATGACACTAATAAGATCTGGCTTTATCTCACAGGTTCCACTTTGTAAGCATGGGTTGGGATCGCATGGATCAAAATTTTCCCTAACTGAAAAACATGCGGAGGAAAATTAAATACCATAGGATTACCTCGATCAGCAAGTAGAAGGAGAAGTATTCTTTCGACAATAAAATTTACTTTGGTATGATCCTGATAGTCCTCTGAAATTTTTCGTTTCATCAGATACGAACACAATTCTGAATGACCCTTTTCCTCTGAACTCGCCCTCGGGAGCATTGTGACTGTAGCAGGAGGACGGCATATTCATTGCAGAACTGGGAATGAGAATTTAACACTTGCCTACCCGCAAAACCTGCTTGATCCGATTGATTCGATCGAAATTTCTACATAATCGAAATCGCATGTTTTGTTGGAGCCTCCTTCGCCAAGCTGGACAGAAAGGTCCCACATTTTGAACTGAAAGAATATACAGTCGTTTGTCTTCAAATAAATTGGTTTTCTTGTAGCCAGAGGCCTAATACACTATAATGAAGTTTATGACGAAAGCATATATGCCCATTATGAATCGAATTCGTAGGTAAGATGGGACAATAAAATTAAACAACAGAGTTGTAGTACCCGAATAAGAGTCTTTTCATCGCCATCAAACCACCATTCGCAATACGCATTGCTGGGGTAAACACTCCCTTGATTTTCTTTTGTTGGATATTGCGGAGTTCGCACGGTAGCTTCTGGTAATTCCGTTATTTCCCCTCCACAGTTGGTAAAGCTTGCTAAAACGTAATGGTTACAAACATATTAGAGTCCTCAATTATGTTGAATGTAGTCTGCATTAGCAGGTATGCAACTACGGCATCAAAGCCTTCCAGCAAAAGCATTAGTGACTATAAAGGCGAAAACGTCAGGTAACCTTCTAGAATATATCATTATTCTAACACTGCGTTGTGTATCGGCAAACGATGTTCACACGTGCATTAGTTTTATCAACCAGACTTTCATCGAAACGCACGAATTGTTCGTTCATTCACGTTAGTTAAGCAATCACATGTAATCTCTGGCAATAAATCATATTAATTAATCGTTCGTCGCTATATTTTTCGAAGATTTGTGGTTAAGCCGATGGCGGAGGCTAGGAGAATATAGTAAGAAATTTATCACCAAGGAATTAAAGGTCTGCTTAGCTCACGTTATCACAAATTTGCAGAACTCTGCTCCTACACCATGTGAAAGCCCGTGAAGTACTGGAAGTTTCACAATTTCGCCTGTCCTCGCATCTGGGCCTCAAAGGTTTGTTACGGAAACTTTTATTCCGAGTTAGCACGTAAGACAGTTAAACACACTGCGTAATGTGACCGACAAAAAATTGACGAACAAGTGATTCAAACGGCTAATTCATTGTCATCTCTATTTTCCTGGGCCCTTTGCCCACCACCTCGCGAAATTTTCTTCATTTAGACCGCCGCTATACATAATAATCAGCATTAGCATCGATTGATGTCTCTATACAATCTGCATATCGTAAACCGAAAAATCAATAATACATGTACCATGGCCTACTTTAGAGTAGGCCGTGCATGTACAGACAATATCTTAATTACCTTCACACATTGCTTGCAAAAAAATCAGCACAACAGCACAAGTTGCAATCATTTCGGATTTGCTGCATTCATTGAATCATTATAGTAACGTAATTGTAGCCTGGTACCGCTATCGTCAAAGTCGTCAAGCTTTTATACAGGTGCAACTCATCTCGTGTAAGCACTCTCACAAGGCTAAGCTCCCGTATAGGCCTATAGCCAACTATATTTTTGAATGCGGTTTCGTACTATAGAAATAGCAAATGTCGCTAAGAACCGCAAATTGTTTACTAAGGGAAATTGAGTGTTTTGGACATACACTTGAATGTCCTTCGCATTGTTCACAAGAGTTAGGTGTTAACAAGGTTAAAAACTAGCTGAACTTATACAAACGTGACCCTCGAAAATTCAACATAATTGTCATTGAAAAATCGAAATGTAGTAAAACTCTACCAAGAGTTCCCACTTACTAATACTTGGATTGATGAACGCCTTAATCCAGCGTTACACGCCAAAACGGTAAAACAATGAAAGTAACTTGTTGAGTAATTCCTCGTTGTGATGCAAATAAGCTGCCAAATATCACAGAGCTCCTTGTACTACCACCGGATACTATCAAGGGTTACTTATGTTCCTAAGGTTACGTTGACGCGAACAATAATTGTCGAGTACAAACTATATCGAGCAGACTGAAAGAATGTTATTTTGGTATTTATGTGACGAATCTATTAATGTTTTTCACACGTTATGATATTAGAGTATGGGTGTTCATGAAGTAGGTCCTTATATATCCAATCAATTATTCAGATTGTTGTTTCCTGTTTAGTCTCAACTTTGGGTTGATTCAAACACTAGTATTCCAATTCTCCTTGAATAAGGAAGACCTGAATGTGACTCCCGAATGTGAATGTTGAATCCGACTAACCAACCATCCATAATTTCGGAAGAGCTGACGCACGCACATGTTTTTTTAACAGGTAATATATCCGACTATGACCAACAAAACTTCTTTTCTCTCTTGGTTGTATGAAAATAACGAATCTGTTTTGATCAGTTTTCGAAGGCATTTTGGTTTCTATAGAATGATTGTCTCAATAAATTCTACCAGGTCCGATACCATCTCCCGACTCAGCAGAGACTGATCGCATCAGTGAAATTTCCATCTCGGTGCTCTGAATATATCGGAGACCGCTTTATCAATCATGGCATTGCCACGCGAATCTATTTCTAATAGACGTGTGACCGATAAGTGGTTAATTAACATTATTGTTTGAAACAAGTCATTTTAATTACCCAGTGCCAATCGCTTTTTGTCTCTTTAATCTTACTATTCTCATGATATCAATCAGTTCGCCAAAGTAGGGAAAGACAGGAGATACGATCAAGGCACAGCAATTCGAGTAATCATCGCTATGGATTTCGGCCAAGTTGGAATCATCAGTACAATAGGTTGACTTATTGATAGTGTTCCAAATTAATCGATTCCAGTCATGTCACGCAGAAATTGGTCGGTTATCTCAATTTCGTAGCAGTTGTAGCTTGTAAGCGCATAAGAAAATGCGAGGGGTTTGCAAATAGTCAAGGTTACTGTCTCAATGCGGCAACGAAACAATCTCACACAGATTTCAATCAAAAACTTGCGTTATTTATCGCACTCGTTTTGTCTTTCGCTTCTCTAATATCAGTCAGATGACAGGTTTCGACAAGAAGTTGAGACATGTTTATTACCAATAAATTATGAAATTTCAAACCATAGCATGTATATAATCGTATCGCATATTGTAACATATTAATTTCCTCCTGGTTGAATTGAGATTTGGAAATAGTCATAATTTCGCTTTCGCTCTTTCACAGTTCGCACAGCAGTTGTTCATACCGCACTCGGGTGTCAACGATGTCAACGCCGCCAAATTCACAGATCACGTGTGGTCAAGTAATAGCATTCCATGACCTGATGTTCCTTAGAAAAGGGGACTTTTAGGGTGCACTGCAGATCAAGTGTTGTGGAAACTCTGTGACCAATTGACCATACCATATTGAGAACGTACATGTGATGTGATAGCATAATGGTAGGACCGCAATTAATCAACAAAATTTTACAACATGAATAGTCATGAATGGTATCACACGAAAATTCCATTCTCGGAATATCAATTCCTAACACTAGAATGCGTACGTGCACGACATCATCAAATTTCTAGCGATGCTGTATAGGCGATGAATGCGCGTCCATGGCCTACTTTAGTACCTAGAGTAGGCCATGGCGCGTCCATAAATAACACTATTCCGACGATTTACATCACATCATAGAAAAACAACTCTCCGAGATCAAGCTCATTGACCAGCGACCTGAGACAAATTAAATGTCGTCTGCAGACTATATTTACAGCGAATATAGGCCATTATAGATATATAAATAATTGTTAGGACGTAGGTATCAACGCAAAGAATAGGGAATTTAACTGATATAAGCCTATAATTGCGTGTTGCCTCGACGCGAGATATAGGCTTGTCTACTTATATGTAGATCTCTACATTCTTCGAAAATGCGTAACTGCGGTTTTCCGTCTCCGAAATCTAGTTTTTCTAGGAATGCATCAGATGCGTAAGATATTTTTTATGGTATTTTCAGTACTGCGTCTACACTAAAATTACGTAGGCTATTCGCAGTCGAATACGTATTCATGAGGTATTGAAATAGTACACCGTGTTTTGACGCGTCATTATTGTTAATATATAGGCCTACCTGGCGTGTGTGGCGTCATAAAGTTGATGCATGGGAGAAATGTTTCCCTACTTTCAATATAGACCGAGTCCATTTTCCCAAAATAAGCAATACTACACGGACATGGTGCCAATGCGAAAGATCACGCTACTTAGTACTGGCATATTAAATAATTAGTAAAGGCCTTTACTCAAATGAGTCCCCGTTTGTTTGTGGGTGTTAGTACCGAGAGTGAAGTCATGACATCTGTTTGATGTCACAAATTGTGGAGGAGATCCGACGAAGTAGCTTACGCGTCTGTAGACGTCACACTCTAGCCTACAATCTGTTTATAGCTATTGATTATGCGATAACCAGGTAAATTAGGGAGCCATAATTATAGTTATTAGTTAGTAATACTAGATCAATTTATCAGCTACCGTTTGTTTACATTGAAACTCAGCCGATATGGAGATAGAGATAGTCCGATTTCAGCGTGTGCAGTATTCGAATTCACGCAGTCACGCAGACTTATCGAGAAATGGATTGCAGGATGCAGCCAATACTAATTGAGCGGACGGAGCCTTCGGTATCATGTTGGCTGTAGTGTATATATGAGCAGATCCGAGAAAATTTCGATGCGTCTTTAAATAAAGATTTACCGCAACGGAAAATTTTCTTTGGAATCTACATATGGAAACGAAAAACTTTGATGTTCCCGAAATCGATGTATAAAGGTGGTTTAGCATTTCAACATGACGCAGAAGCTGACTCATTACATTTTTTCGACTTCTTGTTCGCTTGGCGGTGACGTAATACGCGCGGTAGAAGATAAACGGTGTCTAACAGCCGGAGAGTTCCAGATGGTGTGCAGCGTCTGTTTGTATAAGACTTAGAAGTGTACCCAAATTGATTTGCGGGATGAATCTCCGGATTACTTTGATATTTATTGCTGTTGCTATAAATGAAGGTAAGAATGCTGAAAGATATTTCATATACTCTGAAGGTGCTTTAGTTCTTTCTACGAAATAATGATGTCGATAGCAAATGCAAATGTACCGATAGCGATGCTTTGATGAAGAGTCTTGTGCATCTAAAATAGGCCCATGATCAAATTGACTATGGAACGGTGTCGGATCGAGAATAAAACGTAAAAGCGTGCTCGCAATCAAGAAATATTCGGTTTGCTGTTACTTCCACCTAACAACAACTACCCGACGCGTGCACTGTGCACCGTTACTTTGTAAGTGGCGTGCACGTCTAAAGGCCCGTGAAGGAGTATTTACAGGACATATAAATATAACCGTTAAGTATAGTATTAGATTTGGGTGCCTCTTTGGGGAAATCAGTAAAAGAGGAGATTCCCCCCGGCTCTTAAATTCGAATTGTTATGAATCATGCTCACTCAATGCGTCTGACACTCTTTCAGGAGGGTATATATCAGAAATATAAGGAATATAAGCATGTGTCTCTGCGGCATATGTGGCGTGAATCCACTGCAGTCAAATCAATATGCCGTGCAAACCCCTGTGGCACCACACTACAGTGACGAAGAAGTATTAATAGGGCCATATTCTGAGCGTAGACGTAATCTTTTCACTTGTAAAGGCGTACAGAGATGCGGAGAGGGAGAGGAGATTGAAGAGATGGAAGAATATTGACTATAAGCAATAGACAGTGTCCGCGAAATCTTTGCCACTGTACGGCCGAGGAGTGTGTAGGCATGGCCTACTCTAGGAACTAAAGTAGGCCATGGTTTAGGCTCAAAATTGAGTTGTTTCTACTTTGTAGCTTTGGGCCTGAACCATCGTTAGGGTCGTAGCGTAAATGCCATTTATCTGTAACCGCAAGGAAGATGATGACACTCAAATTTACGACTTACATCACTAAACCCTAGAATTAGCGTGATTAGCTTAGCCTTGCACTTAATTGTTCATAATTACATGTGTGCTTGGATTAGGATGTAATTTGATGTACACTATTCTCATCGTGAAATTCGAGTTCTGGCTTCAACTTAAACCTTGTATTAGATTCTTGTCTGACATAGATGAGTCATCAAAACACGAGGTCAATTACAGTATTGACACATGTGGAACATCACAAATGCCCGATTTTGATACATGATCGAACCGCGTCAAACTCACACGCATCTGAACACCGCCTAGAAACACATATATTTGCAATCCGTATAAATAACCAAAGTTGTAGAGAGATAGACCTTCAACACACCGTATATTTAAAAACTATACCATGAAGATGATCTCATGCTATTAAAAGATCCTGAAATGGCGAGGGAAAATCTATTTTGACTGTCATTGAACGCGATTATCTTCATTCCAGTGCGTTGACCTACATCTTTATAAGGCCTACATGTCATAATGACATACTTCATTATAGGGCAGAAATGATCGATTGTCCTTTACGGTCTTGCCGTTCAAACAAAGTTTAGGCCAATAGAAATGCAAATTATACGGGACTTGTGTTGTCATATCCGTTTCCAAAAGCCCTAAATTCCTTTAGGTTGCGGAACATGCGGTGACTGACGGTTGATTTCCCACACAATTTCCATTTTTGGAGATCTTTCCGCAGTATACCCGCATAAATAAATATAATTTGAAGCTTAGCGTCTCTCATGCGTGCTTTCAGGATGTCATTTGCATGGAATTTGCCGTAAGAAAAGAGACGTGAAGGATTCCGATGATGGAATAAATGCATCACCTTTGAGAAAGAAGCGTAGTATCCATGGTGGATGTGCAGCTGCCAGAATGATCAACCCCGAATACGGATATAAAAAGACTCTGGAAAATTATGGTCTACGAGATGAAGCCATTAATTCACAGTTGGCAAAATGTGTAAAGAATAAGGTAAGAGTATTAATATATGTCTACTGTAGGAATAGCTGATTCAATCATCCTCTAACGCTAACGGAAAACGGTTATGACGTAACTTGCAGTTTTGTCATTCTTTCTAACCACATGCTACACATTCTGTGCAGTGCGTGCATTTCTATATCGAATACACACTCCTTCGACCGGATATGGATAAACAATCGAAAAAGCGTATGTGGCGATGATTGTTGTTCACCTAGGGCTTGAGAATACCAACGTTAAGAGATTCCCTACATCAACTCTTTTGCACCATAGGCAAAGATTTACCTCTAATTCAGGGTTTTCTCCAAGTTATATTGCAGTACTCCTGTCGAAGTCTTGCGGAGACCGTTTCGTTTGACTTTTACGCGATCCAGACCCAGAGCAGCAGACATCCTTGTCTCCAATTCCCGAGACCGCACGCGTATACAGACAGACAGACTGTGTCAACGCGTCGTGTGTTGTGTCAGCATTTTTGAAATACCTAGAATAGCATCTGTCGCGTCACCACCTCTGCATTTCATTAGTATTCACATCCCGTACGGCGATATCTCTCTTTAGTCGTCTTCTTTAAGGTCACCTTCTTTAGGTTGATGGAATTCCGATCCCACTGAAGTACATACCGATAAATAAGCAAGAGATCGTTCATTACTATTTCGTTTACAACTGGTATCAATACAATCAACAGTGCACCGACCATGCAAGCCAATGCGCTGCACTAAAGGTATGATGGAGTCTTTTGCTTAAACTAGTGCGTGAATTCAAATACGTCTTCTATTTTAGGACTGCATCATACAACTCATAAGAATGGAGTTCCTGCGAAATTACAAGCCTACACTCAGGCGAGGTTGAGGAGAACGACGGATTATGACTATTTCCTAGTAGCTGTCAGTTCGACCGAACCAGACACTTCAAAAAGTTGCACCCTATATCCTTTCGCGTGGAAGTAGCCTACCGGGAGCAGTCCGACGAACCTGACAGGACAACGCGGCGCGAATGATCAATTGATCATGGGGATATAGCCTACAGTAGTTATACAGATGAAAAATGGAGATGAAATATCAACATTTGTTGGGCGATGCATACCTCTTCGTACTTTTCTTGACAGCGCCGTCGACGGCCTGTAGTTGCATAAATTCCTTTTTACACGAAGCTTTCTGACTAAGGTACATACTGTAGGTAGGCCTATATATTTAATGCGACAGGCCCGAACCCTAACTTTTCCATTCATACGACGATCAGAAACATGTGGTATTTAGGCCTAATGAGCGCATCGGTGTGCTCTGCGATCCCGAACAAGCAATATGGGGGACACACTCTCGACAAACCAAGCATGGAGCCGAAAACCTTCATGTTACTAATGATTTTAATTATTTGTAAATTATAAATGACCGCAAATATGAAAATATATTTTCGTTATTCACCATGATCAATGTCATGAAAATCCTGTTGCAAAAATGTTTGACAGCCCTTGTGGGCAGATGCGTAGATGTAAGAAAAGTTTGAATTCGATGCAGTTAGTAGGTATTAGGGTCTACCGGCGAATTGATATACGTGATAGAGATCCGACTGATTTTATCTACCCGACGATAGATCGAGGTAGATATTCACGATGCGTTATAGGCAAGGCAATCTCAATCACCTTGGGTATAGGACATCAGTCAGGGGACGAGGCCGGTTATTACCATAACCTATACGGAGCCGCACCGCCTTGAGTCAACGCGTTCCGACACACGTCACTAACGACCCATTACAGCCCCTCCAGCCGCAAACCGCCGTTTCCTAACTAAATACAAAGAGCTGACATAAATCGTACAAGCGCACTCAACCATTGGAATGTTCTAATATATTTTTCATCTGCGGAACGCGATATGTTAAAGCGCTGGCACGGACGAAGAAACAATATTCCATTGCAAATCAAAGCAAACGAGACACGAAAGCTTCGCGGCTAGTGACGAGTCTAGCCAGTAACTACGAGGTGGAAATCACCCATATCATCATTTCGAGTTTCATCCGTTGAACTCGACGTTTACAGGGCACTAGCCTGCGAATATAGCGCATGCCGAGACTCCCCACCACACAGAACCGTCAAAGTTAGCAGCAAAAGGTCAACGTATGCCGAGAATTTAACAGCACAGTAATATATACAGGGGAAGATGGTTACATAAACGGACAGTTTTATGGAACCAATGCACAACGCAACTATCTATATAAAATTCAGTGTAACTATCATTCCGCTAGTCCAGCACACCGATGATTTACACAAAGATATCAGTAATTAAATATTAGCAATACAGTACACAAAGATATAGAAGGTCCCGCAGTGCACCGATTCAAATTTCAGGTGACACATACAGTAGATCACCAATGGTCAGTACGTTATTTGATTGGACTAGTACAGCAAATCTTCAAGGTAGGTTGTTACGTAACGCCCAAAATCCACATGAAAAACGCGTCCCTCATTAAAGTAGCACACCACGAGGAAATTGGTCCTACACGATTCAAGGCACTAGCACTCCACTGAAATTTACCAAGCAATGGTACTACATTGTCGTTAAAAACAGAATAATCACTCACTCACTAAAGTTTATATACTATACAAGACTATATCATTTGTTTATCAGTGTCCCCATCGGAATTGTAAGATCCATGAACACCATTAGAGAAGAAGCATGTATTATCGCAGATGCATCATCAATGCAAATCCCAAATCCGCATGCAATGACGACAACTCATTTCCAAAGCTGGTTGCTAAGAGTATGGCCTGACATCATATTAGCATTAGTCCCAGCTCCCCACATACTCGACTGGTTCATAGCGCCATTTGATTGCATCATGCCGCCCGCGGCATATCCAGGCATGCCAGGCATTGTGGCACTACCACCGACAGGCTGACCAACCATTCCACCATACATTTGTTGACGATTTGGCTGATTTGTCTGGCCATACATAGCCTGTCCCATTTGGGGATGAGTCGAATAACCGTATCCAGCATTAGCCTGCATCTGAAAAGACTGCGGTTGTTGCATCATGCCAGGATATCCTCCCATATTCATGCCAGCCATTTGTTGGGACATCTAAAAGAAAATTATAAAACCCCCATAGGCATCACTGAAATGACTGGATCCATTGTCCAAAAACTTACCTGATTAATTTGAAATTGCTGCTGTGGCACTCCCGTCATTTGCTGTTGTGGGTACGGATTCATGTTCATGCCAAGGTATGCCTGCTGCTGGTTTGGTTGTTGGGTTGGTTGCTGATAACCCATGTTTGCTTGACTCGTGAAATTTCCTATAAAAGGTACAGCCGTTAGCTAGTGCATCATAGAAGCATAGATATGTGGTATATTTGAAGTATAGCCCCTCCACGACTAACCCATTTTGGCTGGATGCCCTTCTTTACAGGTAAACTTTCCTGAGATTTATTGATTGAGTAGCCAACAATCTCGTATAGAGGCTAGCACAGAAGCTAGCAAGCTTGTCTTTTCAACCAGGCCGGCCAAAGACAAAGCCCCCCACAGTTCCCAAATATGTGAGCACCTCAGATCGGTTCCAAGAATTGCTACAACACAGAAACACCACCAACTTTTTATGTACTAGCTGAATCAAAAAACCATTCTTGAATTTTTTGTAGGCCTAGTGTTTACAAATGTGATTTTCAGTATGTGTTGAGCATTTTGCTGCTACCACTCCGCCAAGCGGCAAAAATTTTAAAATGTCATGCTGAGCCAAAAGGCACGTCCACCAGTTGGCTAACCTAAGTGGTACAACTAGAAGCTTACTACCCGGTCAATAGAGCAATATGATCCAACCTTTGAGAAACAATGAGGTGTTCATCGTTTCAAAATGACATATAAATGCCTTGTTTTTTCTCACATTAAACAAGCCATAAACTAGTTTTATTACAAATCATGACTAGCATTATTACTAACGTGTATAACTATCCAGTCAGCTGAGTCATTTGACCTAACATTGTGTACGGCTGTGATACAGTTGGTTGCACAGACGTAAAATAGGCCTTTTGTGAAGCCAGTAATGAAACTCACGACCAAGTGTGATTCATTGGACTGTGGTTCATCAAGTAAGGATTGTTATGAATGCATTATTACTCAGGCCATCCATTTAGTGTCCAAGCAACAGGGAAAATTGCTTTTGTTTAATAACCAAGCGGGCAAGCCCCATTACAAGTATCGAAATATCCAGAACGATTGATCAGGATGAAACTTAATCAATACAAATCAACAATTCCCTTACACTATATTAAACTGCTTCACATGTACAATACTTATATGATATATAGAGCTATTATGCAATATTTATGTGAGTTTCTATTATGGGTATCAATATTTGACTGGTGCAGAACACTGATAAAATAATTTCCACAGAATAAAAAAGTGTACAAAAAGCACCTAGAACAATATTCATAGTCTTACCACCATTTATAGGTGAAGATCTTGTTCCCTGAGAATATAATGAAAGTATGGAGTCTTTTGATAATTTTGTATCCTCCGCCTTTTCCTTCTTAGGCTCGCTGATTGTTCCGCTACTAGAGAGTTCAGTTCCACTATTCAACAAATCTGGAGTCGACACCGATGAGGTAATCTGTGTGGCAAGCCAAATGGTTGAACTGCCAGATTTGATAGATAGATAACTACGACAAAAACAGATGCCTCAACAGAGCAAAATTGTTGTATATGTTTCGTAGGCCTATATACTCCATGAGAAATATTGTGCAGATACAAATTCTACAATTTTGACAATTGGCATGATTTTAATATACAATGAGAAATCAGCCATGCAAACAATGCGTGTGTCAATATCAAGGTGGAATATTACAACTTACTGAATGTGATTGGAAAGAAGAAAGGGGACCAAATAAATCCTCTGAAAGATCAGCGCTGGGCAGAGGAGCCGCAGTAACATTTATTGAGACAGGAGCATCGGTAGGTGCGGGTGAACCTGAAATTTATAGACATAATCATTCATGTGTGATTGGATGAAATATTCACTATCTTTACTTAATCCAAGAAGGTCGTCGGTCGTAGGTGCTGAGCTTTGATGCCTGTGAGATATTTCCTCAGCTGGGTTCGCATCATGCTTTGGCAACTGTGGTAATGATTTTGGTCGTGGGATCACTGGGCTTACTGGACGCAACCCTCTAAATCAAAACGGCAAAATTGGTAGCAGATCCAGAATATATCGATAAAAGTGTGTAACCTTGGTTTTGGTATAGAAACCACAGAAACACCTTCTTTGGGTCTATCATTCTTCCTCTTTTTTGGTACATCATCCTCTAGGAGTCCCAAACCCTGTAAAATATCAGCCAATATGTAGAAACTAGCAAGGTATATATTCTAATTCTAAATATTTGCCTATCAAGGCTAAGTGGGCTCATGACAAAATTGATTCCTCATGTACCGAAACACTCTTGAAATGATCAAAATGAGTTTTCTAGTTGCTCTGCAAAAATGTAGGATAGCACAAACTTTCAACTTCAGTTGACCTTCAATGCTACAAAGGTCATATTTAAACTCCATACCATAGGCTACCAAAATTGTGACTTTTCCTGGTAACATAGAATTGTGGCTGCCAAATTTTGGTTGGGAAAATTTGAGTTGATACTTGCTACAAGGAAACGTCAATCTTGCCAAAGCTGCTGGTCTGTTTGCTATATTTCTATATGATACTTACTGTGAGTGGACGAAGTGGAATCTCCACTGGAGATAGATACTTCTTTTTTTCATATTTATCCCTGATGAAGTACTCTAAACTCCTGTTGAACACAGATAAGGACAACCCTCGAAAATACGTTTTCAGAATGCAACGCAATGGCAAGCACAGGATGGCAGAAAGGTGCTAGTCAATTACTTCCTGCCAATCGAAACCAACGGTGCACAATCCATGGCCTAATATAGGCTAATTCTCAACAAAAGGATACGAATCCGCCTGTGGTCTTCTGTATTCTTTCGGTAATTTAGCTTCATACATTTCCTTTGCCCATCCATTACCCCGGCAACAAAACACCTACAAACCAAATAAAGCAGGTTAGACCATGACAAAACTTGAATTTGTAGATCCCATTCATACAGGGAGGGTTGAGACTTCACTTTTGTTCAAGGCTTCGTTATAAAGTGGATAACTACAATATCATTTACCGGGAAGTATACTGAGTCTCAGTCAAGACATCAGCACAAAAATAGGCCTACGTAAGAAAGTCATACATCGACAGAGTGACAAAATTGAATAGATCACGCAACCATTTCAGTATACTTTGAGAGGTAGAAATTCTCAGATAGCTTAAGTTCAGTATATTTCATAGCAAGCAGGTGTATTATTAGAATTACACATGGAAATAAAATATGCTAGGGGAAGACATAGGCCTAAGCCTAACTGTCACATATTACATAGAATCAACAATGGTGAAAAAATGAAAATGTCAGGCCATGTCTAGGAATTTTGGTGCTTATGCTGCAAAGTCAGTGATTGATTCATCGATATTTGACTGCTACTTGTTTTGTGTGAACTTAACTTGGAGCTATGAACTCACCCATAGCGATTTGCTGGTTAGGCCTAGTGGTGTTACAACGTCTACATGTATGGTCCCTAGTTCTCAGTCAATGTCCTATAATGGAGCATTTACATTGCTATTTCATGCAAGGGCAGAAATTTTGGAAATTGGATTGGTATCAACAGAACATTCTTACCTAATGTCTCATTTCACTGATGCTGTGTTGTGACTTGGCCTATTTTAGGCTTAGGCCTATATACTGATACTATATTGGTAGGACTATAATATGCTACCAAGGATAAGGAGGATGTAGGTAACCAGGCTAAAAACAATATATATATAATACAATGTCACAAATCCTCACAACGAAAAATAGTGGAGCCAATGGCAGACGATCCCGATACACAGTGTACGTTCTGGAAAATCATAAACGAAGCATGTGCCTAACTGTGTATACATACCATCATTTGTTGTTTGGTCCATGTGTCTAAATTTACTGATTTGACACGTGATATGTGAACTCCCATTGCCCTATGAAGACCTGAGCATCGGATGCAAAGCAACACTCCTAGGTTCCACGAAGCCCATCTTGGCCCTAAAGGGCGCAAAATTTAGAGTCGATAATCAAATGATAGTCTGCCAATGCATAGGATATCTGAGACTGCTTGAATTCAAAAGCCAATTTTGAAAGGGTTGGTTGAATATACACCAACTTAATGACTTAATCCTGTAAGTTCAGCGATTCCGTTAAAAGTACGACAGAAAGTGGATAGGCGCATACCATACTATGATGCGCATACACTTTCCCAACCAGGCATATGCCTGAACGTGAACCTGTTCGACTGATACAGGATTACAGGAAAGTCACTTATACTGCGCAATGTTACAGTAATTTTCTGGAGTGCATGGAAATCAGCTAAACTGTCTGCCATGGTAAATACATTTTTAGAAATTTCGAATAGGTTAACAGAGTAAAATACAGATTCCTGTTTTCTACAATTTTACAACCAAAATCTTGGGATACTGATAAGTGACGAAGAACCGCCATGTTATTGGTTGTAAGGCAGCCATTTAGAACTTCCATTGGATGTTTGCAAGTCATGGATGGTTACCATAGCAAGCTTAGATAGCAGTACTTACCCTTGGCAAGGCAGTCAGCGCAAAACTTGTTATCCTCTCTTGATAGAATGACGGCAAGAATATTTTTGTACTTTTCTGTCTGTTTGTTATCCCGGTCGTTTCTAAAAGCCATTGAAAACCTAAGCTAATTCACAGTAAATTCTAGAAAACAGAAGGGTAAATAAAGGAATTCGTCAAGATGTCGTCAGGACGCCAGCCAGCAGGTGAACAAGGCAGCGATCTGGCAAGCGAAACTTCAAACTCTCCTAATCCCCAACCCTAAATCGTCATCTCAAGCCAAGACTTTGCCTTCGACTGGAACCATAGAGGCGCTCTATGCTGGAACAACCACAAAAGGAACGCCGACTCATCGACACGCGTGATTAAACTCGCCGATTTTTCGCACCATTGACCCATAATGACTACAGTTACAGACTTAAACCAGAGGTGATTGAACTATAGAGAGTCTTCGTAATTGAACTATGCTTAAACCGCTGGAGTTATAGCCGACTGTAGTCGTAGATTGACCTGACGCCAGGGATGTCCTGGAAAATGCGCGGCATCGCCATGACCTTTCTTTGACCCCCATGCCTTCATGTCTGTTATCCACAATACCGCAAGTTGCAGGATGTAGGAAAGGCAAGCCATATATATGGCGAATGATACTATCTACCCAATCTAATAAGCGTCACTACAAACGGTCTAATCTAAGGTCCAACTATACTGCAATATTCAACGCCTCGACGAGTCACGGTTTCACTGCAAAGACGGCGTCATGCGAATGAGTCAAAGACAATATTCTTCCAATCTCATAGAAAATCCATTTTACAAATACATAGGATATATCACTTCTCAGCCAAAACATGATCGAACATTATTGCAAACACGCTTGCATAGAAGCGAGGCTACCGTAACAAGGAGAACTCGGGTGATTGCCACCACCACCTAATACAAAAGAAATTTGAATGAAGGAACTGCAATATCAATGGGTATACCTAGTAGTCCTACATAGCAACATGTATAATAAGACTGCTCTTCATGGGCAGTATCTCCTATTTGTAAAATTGCACATTACGTGATCTATAGCTCAAGTGTAGCTATGTTATCACCATGTTATGTCCATAATCAGGATAATACAAAACGGACAAAGAGCACAATTTACATTGGTATATATCATTACAAAGCTAATTATTGCATAGCATACCATTTTTACATTTCTTACTAATGTCATGCCTAACGTCCATGGCAGGTGTGTACAACGTAATGCTGGTATCTATTCAAATCACGACAAGCAATATTTCAAAATTATGAATTTCCGAGGGCACTAGGCGGGGCATATGAGAATCCCATGAAAGCATCATCTACTTCTTGAACACTTGCATTTACCTAGAGTAACAAAAGCAATCGGAACTAATATCGAAGATTAGACTGAAACGGGGTTACAGTAATTGAGCAGCATAGTATGTTACGATGTATATATTCCCCAAAATTGAGTTTGTTGGCTAGGAATTATTCCAACATTCATCCTAGATACATGATATATATAATATACCAATCTGAAAGAGTTGGGAGTCTATCAATTCTGACACTACCCAACTGATTTGCAAAAACCTTGTATGAAAGTTACACATACCAATTTCAATGATTTTCGTTCTGACAGCGAGCAAACTTGCAAATGAACTGTGGGGACGCACGGGCACGCAATTACCAGGGATTTCTAAAATCCCTGGCAATTACATGCCATAGGGTGACCAAAGCAGCGACCACAAGCAATGGGTGAAATAGTTAGTGATAATGGTAGCAACAACCTGCTACGTCATATTAAACTTGTCAGTAGGACACAAGGATAGGCAATCAATCAAAAAACTTACAGTAAAATTATCATTATCATTCAATGAATCAGGAACAGGCTCTTGAACAAACTCTGGATCAACATGCCTCAGATCTTCCGGTCCAGCCTTGACAATATAAACTCATATTTAGTAACTTGCCGACGCGCAAAATCTCACAAAGTATATTAAATAAACTCACAACATTAGGATTGTACGGAGTTTCCAAACGTTTAGCTTCAAGATCCTCCCAGTTGATTGATAAAAAGAATGAATGTTCTTTTATGTCGAGCTGAAAGATGTGAGTAACGTTTGGAATTTGTTAGAACTTGAGATAGACTTAGGCCTACTACCAGTAGGGTTCTTGATCGTATACTTGGATCTAACTTGGACAAGCACGGACATAGTGTACAGTGAAGAAGCACAAAAGTCACAGATATGACTCAAGGAGCTACTAGTTTTTTAGATACATACTGGATACTACACACACATGGGTATTGTTGAAATTGGGCCTCAGGTTTGATGTGTTTTTCCACTTATCGTCGTGTGATCGCTAACAAATGAATCGGTATTGCGGCTGGCTTCAAGTCTAAAATATCGAAATCCAGTCACATGTGATCAAATAAGTCAACAGTGGAGTTGTCTTCTAATGCAAGGACTGTGCCAGTGTCATCCTCATTAAGAATTTAAATGAATTGACACCTCAAGTTAGTTGCTGGATTGGCATTGATGAGAGAGCGGTAATTTTTAATTAGCACTTACCACATCCCTTTCTCCAGAGCCAAGACGAAAATCTGGATTCTTTTGCAGGAGCTAATTTAAAAGTTCAAAATTAGCATTAACAAAACTATAATATTTCATCATCCACATTACTTGTTCTAATAGCATCCGGGCTGCTGCAGACACACTTGTCCGTAATTTCAATGGCTTATACAAGATGTTCTCATACATCTCATGTGTGTCTCGACTATAGAATGGAGGCTGTAAGAAATGTCCGACTAAGCAAATACTACCCAACAGCGTCATAAGACATAGTTACCAGTCCATAGAGCATTTCGTACAGAACTGCACCAAGACACCACCAGTCCACAGCTTTAGTGTATGGCTTCTTACGTAGTACCTCGGGAGCGAGATATTCTGGAGTCCCACAAAATGTTGTAGTGGTTTGATTGCTGTCAATACCCTCTTTGCATAGACCGAAATCAGTTAATACGATATGACCCTAAAATTTACCCAAAACTATCACTGGTTATGCTGATACAGTAGCTAACAATGCAAACTGCACCTTAGAATCTAGTAGGATGTTCTCAGGCTTCAAATCTCTGTATATGATATTCAGGGAATGCATATATCCCACAGCACTTGTGATTTCTGCAGCATAATACCTCGCCCTGTGGATGTGAGTGTAAAATATGAGATTTTGCAAAAATAGAAGAAGTGGGATCAACAATGTTTTGGCATTATTCAAAGCGAAGCTTAAAGAAGCGTGCACCAGGATTTGTAAAAGTTGGTGTGTGGCTGCGTTTCTAACTGCTCACATGCCAAGTCACATTACTGAATTAGTAAGGGGTAGGCTAGAGGTGGTATATTTTCAAGTGGCAGAATGATAGATAGCCTACATGATTTAGCCTCAGTCGTCATCTGTTACCAATATAGATGCCACTAAATGTAGGTGTCATCTCCTCAAGCCACTTGAATTATGAATTTTGCCAAAGGGCAAGCCACATGTACCAAATACATTCAAACAAGTATTTAATCACATTACAAGTTTACAACACTGGTGCTATAGTCTAAATTACTAAGTTGAAGTGATTTTGCCATGTCTTATTACTATTTCCTGAAAGGCTTGGTAAAAGGTTGAAAACCAGTTAATGGTCAGGAACCCGACACTTGATATTGGCACATTGGCACACTCCAACCCTGCATCAGACAAAATATATTAAAGACTTAAATTACCTCGCTTCCATGAATGTCCTTTCTCGTTGCAAATGGAAGAACAATTCTCCCCCGTTGACATAATCAAGTACAAAGTACAATTTGTCAAAGGTTTGAAAGCTATAATGGAGCCCAACAAGGAAAGGATGCTTCAAATTTTTGAGTAATACATTCCGTTCTGCCATTATATGCTTTTGCTGTAAAAGTCATAGTGCAAAACATGAGTAAGTATTCTGAAAATAGCAACGGTGGTGATGGAAGGATGTATCATTTAGTGGCTGTGCAACAGCAAAATATTGTGAAGATACAGTGGCAGCATAAAAGATATTAAACAGCATGAAAATGAAATTATTCTACAGCAATAACAACATCCGTAATATGATGGCTTCACTTCTTCTTATAAATCATAATATATTCCTATGCGAAGCAGAAGCATTGTTACAGGAAATTACTCATGGAAGACTAGTCGACCCGATAGTTCTATAAACAGTGAATGCTGTCATCAATAAATACAATCTTAACGTTCCTAACAACTGAAAGTCATGCTATTAATCAATTGATTAACATTTGAACTGAAGTCGCTTAGACTGATTCCCGTAGGCTAGCCTTTCAAATATCCAAACCAACTAGCCAAGTTAATTCAATAGTAAGCTAATTATTTGGATTGTATATACATTACGCCAACCAAAAATCTGTGTTTCATAAAATTTCATCTTTGTGAAGAAATTAATTTTTTTCACAAATGCTATTTCAGCAAGAATTTCTAAAAAAGTTGCCCTTGATTTATACACTTTTATAGCAATGCTATATGGATTGTGTACTCCATGCTCATCGATAATTGGACAGTATACATAGTCAATGCAATTGGAGTTGTTCTACAGATAATGTACATTAGTATTTACATGTACTACACCGGATTCATGGTATGAAATTTGTCTGTTACTTCACTAGGTTTTTTATAATAATCTACATGAATCTATAGGTCATAGAAACCAAGATGCTTGCAGCGGCCATTGCCTTCACGCCATTGGGGGATTTGTATGCATATCTGGCTGGAGATTCGCCGTTTTCACAAAAAAACGTTGCACTCGGCCGATTAACTGGCCACTGTTAATAATAGTTGCATTGTCGCTAAGTTCCAAAAAATAGTTTATAGGGAGTCTATCACAATTCACAATCCTTCTTTCTCTGCGAAAGGGACATTTCGACTGCATACAGTACAAACAGATTTCTTATGTCAAAATTAGGCACAGCGCCTATGATGCAGGGTTGTAGGCCAACTACTGTGTAAAACTTTCCGTGAACCAGGAATATTATTAACCAACAGTCACTTGGGGGTTTGGGTGGTTTAAAAGAATCACAATCATAGCGTACGCCTAAATTTACTGACACAGTCCCGACTCCCGACACCCCAACACTACACAAAGGATGCTATGTTTCACAGGTAGCAACAACTATGTTGTTAACATCTGACACAACATTTTATATAAAAGCAGTCCACAGGCACTATGTTACAAGCGCTTGACACAATAAACTTTATAATGGATCTAACAATCTAACTGCCCCTGGAAACGTAAGTAATAAGCTATTGAAATGTATGGTGTAGTCAATGTAGTGTAGTATGGTTCTTCTTCTTTACTTAGGAGTAGTTAGCTTAGGTAACTTACCTCATTCCTTTTCATAATTGCTTTTTTCTGCAAAACTTTTACTGCATAAAAGCTTTCATCTTTTCTATGCTTTGCTAACAAAACCTGAAAAGCAGTGATGCATATGACTGTTATTATACGACAATGACATAACAATACAAGCATGTTTACATACTTTTCCAAAACTGCCTTTCCCTATCACTTTCAGAAAATCGAAATCACTTGGCTTTGCACTTTGAGAAAATACAGAAGTATTAGGCCAATAGGTCCAAGTCTTTGGAAATCATCAGTAAGACACAATCAAATAGTGAACAAGTCTATACTACACAAAACTGAGTATTGGTGTCCGAGACAATCACTTGCAATGATCTAACGTAGCATGCCTCACAGAAAAGTGGCCCCACCTACCCACCACAGAAGACATACGGTACCGGTACAATTAATGCTAGGACTTGGTTAGTGGGATCAGTGAAGCTTAGTTTCTGTTGGGTTTGATAACTGGTGTTAAGTTCAGGGATGTTTATGTCTAACTTGTGAAATATCAAGATTACTGAGCGTGATATTCCATGAAATCAAAATATATACAGCACCGGTACTGCTATGTAGTAGCATACCGAATTCACTGTGAATGCCAGATCAATCTACTGTGGTAATATTTCTACATAATAACCTAGTGAAACATCCCACAAACTTACTGAGGATCATTTGATGGCCCCAATTCAACAGATGCAACTTCAGTTGGATTTACCTATTTATGAAAGAGTCATCGTCAAAAACGAAACACATGTCAAACAAATATATAGACCTACTACCACATCAATTTTCTTATAGGCCTACTTACAGCACTTGAAGAAGGTTCATCATCACTGTCTACTAATCTATTCTTGGGGTTATCCAAGGCAAGGAAACCTCTGACATCTGGGCTAGAAATAGAACCGAAATTTATCCACATATCCAGTTACTTATTTCACGTTATTAGCACAACTGGTATACGGTACTCACTGTTGCAACACTTCCAAATGAGACACTAACATCGTAATAAATTCATTCAAGCCATCTCGTCGTTGTCGAATGAATTCGGGATCAAAATTATTTCCAAATATTCTTTTAGGTGGGAGACGCCAAGTTTGCTGAGGAAAATGACGCTTTACCTGCAAATCAACCCCTTAAGAACATCTATTCTCTAATCGACAGGAGAATAACACTAAAGACAGGTACACTTACAGTTTGATTCAGCTTGTCAAATTCGGCATATCGTCGAAAAATAAACCATGAATTCTTTCCTATGCTGACTGTAACTTTGTAGACCTGTACACATATGTGATAAGCCAGTCATGTTGGAAAATTCAAAAACATTTGAATGAAGCGCAAACCGTGAATCGCTTTTTCTTCCCAGAATATTCATCTTTGGAAAACGCTATTTCTGCCTGCATCAAAGCAGATCCTCCGTCTGTGTGAACTGGCGACTTTTGCATGGCCTATGGTGGGCTTTCGCTGCAGTATCTTCAACAATCCAAGATCTGAGATCTGAATACTTACACGACCATCTCTGAATATCTATACCTGAATAGAATGGAAGAGACTGTGGAGAAGTAATATCTCTGCATTTCAGCTGCATCCATGTACTACCACTAATAGTCCGTCTGGTCTTTCTCAACTCTGCACACAACGCACATACGATACTTCGTGAGATCCGCCTGCAGGCTCTGTGGTCCACAAGAAAAGAAAACAAACAAGTGATGTGCTATCGCCTCTAGTGTCTTCCAACTGCTTCCGTGTCTCTTTCGTCTCGCACTACTGCACTCAGCTTGCTAGGCGCTGAGATCGAAAACGGAATATACAAAATCCGCGTGCATTTGCTGGCATTAACAGAGTCGGTGCAAAATGGTTTTTACCCATCTAAACACCCTTTCAAATGCGTGTATCTTATTCACGATTGCTGTATTTTCTGCTGGCATGTAAGTTTCTGCATTGTTTGTGCATGACTGCGATTTTTATGTTAAAGCATTTTGCGTAAGCAATGGTGTTCTCCAACAAATGCGCAATGTCACATATTGTCCGTAGCCTATTATCCTGGGTTCATTTCAAAGATAATGAATAGTGCTCCATATCACTAGAATGGCTAATGTTCACTGCATCACTGACACAGAACTGGCTGCTGGCTGTGCCATATCCCTCTGTATGCAATCGTTAGATATTTGTACCTATGACCCAGGGTAATCTAGATATCCCTGCTATGACCTGTCAGTGTTGACCTGTCTCAATCGAGAAAAGGCCTGTTGAATCCAATCAGTGATATCTAGATATCCCTGAATCCAGTACTACCACTAAATGCTGCACTTAAATGTAACATACGGGTATCATAAATTTTCAGTCCCCAATGCTGGGTTATGATCAAGCAGAAAGATACTGAAAACATTCCTTTTTTGCCGTATGCCATGACCTTTGTGAAGTAAGTAACTTTTTCACATATGGTACTTCAGCAAGAATTTCTAGAAAAGTTTCCCTTGATTTATACACTTTTATAGCAATGCTATATGGATTGTGTACTCCATACTCATCGATAATTGGACAGTATACATAGTCAATGCAATTGGAGTTGTTCTACAGATAGTGTACATTAGTATTTACATGTACTACACTGGATTCATGGTATGAAATTTGTCTGTTACTTCACTAGGTTTCTTATAATAATGTACATATATCTATAGCTCAAAGAAACCAAGATGCTTGCAGCGGCCATTGCCTTTACGTCATTGGTGGTTTTGTATGCATATCTGGCTGGAGATTCACCGTTTTCACAAAACTTGATGGGAATCCTCTGCAATATTGTCACTATCCTCATGTTCTCATCACCCCTCGCTGAATTGGTACTTTGCAAGTTAAATTATAGTTTCAGCTTTCAGAATGTGTGATGGTCTTTTTTTAAATAGAGAGCTGCAATACACGAGAAATCTACCAAGACTATATCCCTCCCCTTGACGATAGCAACATTTTTATGCACCTTATCATGGACGGTATATGGTATACTGATCAAGGATATGTATATCGCAGTGAGTAGAAATTGTCAGCGGCAGACGAAGTCTGCATGCTCACATTTAATCGGCTAGTTTTTTTTATATTTCTTACTTCTGTTCTAGATTCCCAATGCGCTTGGATTTCTGACGAGTCTTCCACGATTTTATGTTTTTGGGAGATTCCACGACAGCAATCATGAACGGGCCCACACTACTATATAGAATCTGGAGGTTTCCTGAAATTCTCCTAAAAGTTCTAAAAAGAGACTTTCCCAAATGGGATCCGGAGCCAAGGCCAAAAGAAGCCCGCACAGCTCTTCGTCTGTCAATTTCACATAAATGTAGTCTTATTTAAGCGAGATGGTGACATTTCTCCAGTTCCACAGATGAATTTCATGATCACTTTCCTATTCATATATCCCGCCCTAATATGTACAGTATGTGGTCCAACAAGTCAGTGGTAGATCTAGGAAGGGCTATATAGCCTCCATAAATTTTCATATAGCAATGGTTTCAATTTTATGCTAGGCCTTCTTTGGTTGATGACTTGTAGAGTTGTTAGAATCAACCATCGTATGCGTAGAAAATCAGTTGAATTCAGTATTTACGGCATCTGTGACATGACGGTGCTTATACATCCGTATACACAGAAGACAGAATATGAATATGCATTACGGTATGGTGAAACCGGCTCCAGCATGGGTTGTGATGAATCTGGAAATCACAGACGGTAGTCCCTAGACGCCCTAACAATGTCTGGTCCAGTGTACATTGCAACACTAGATTGCCTATTATCCCTTTGCACTATTCCTCTCATGATTACGGTATGTTTATGTGTATATTTTTAGTCTATTTGTAATTTTGCAAGATTATTTGAGCTTCCTTGGTCATCTCACATTCGGCCTCCTATATCCTTTCCCAAATACATGGAAATAGTTCGGTGGTAAATGCTAGATTACTCTACTACTATAGATTACAATAGCAGATCTTGCAAACAGCCGTTGCTGAGTATGTAGGATGACGCCGGCCGGTATTACCATACTGTATATTATAGTACATGTATACAACTTGTAATGAACATGAAAAGTGAAATTAGATTGTCAAAATCGAACCATCAACCATGCTGATGGATTCCTGATCCTAGGAATTTGAACTTTGCTTCCTTCGTTAAAGCGCGTAGTGTCTATAAATATAATTCTACCACGTCGGATTAAAGACCTGTTGAGAGACCGCGCAGTGCTTCCGTCTACGCGATCTCTATACATAGTCACACTGTAAGTGAACTTTCTGGATACCACTATAGATATCTAATGTTTGTGAGTGCCACTATAGAGAGTCTTCTTACTATAGAGTAAGATTATTACTATATACAAAGTTTGTGCATATATCTCCGAAAGATAGTGGTCCGTCACTTGTGGGTATCCGGCACCGGTTGCGCGTTTGTTTACACTTCCTTGTTCATGCAAAGTTTTATATTCACTCTGGTTCATGGAGTGCGCCGACGACAGTCTCTACTTGGCTTTCACCTTACCACGCTATTGTCAATTTTAATGGCTCCTCGTCGCCTGGTCATCAACGCTGACGATCTCGGATATAGTGAAGAACGCGATCTCGGCATATTTGAATGCTTCCTTAGTGGCCGGAGTATATCCAGTACATCAGTACTAGCAAATGGCATAACTGCAACAACAGCTTTGACCCGCGCCATTCAGGTTCGTAAAAACAGATTTGACGCTGGATTTACAGATATCACTGAGTAGGCCTACCTAATGTTCTCTACAAAGCGTTCTAGTGCCCCACTGTGAGTGGTCTACACCACGTGTATTATTTTATCAGCCATTCACTAGCGAGGCATTGCAAACAATACTTATTCACTGTTCACTGACATACTGTAGGCTATTTGCAGATCGGACTGTCTGCTGGTCTCCACTTCAACCTTACTGAGGGCAAGCCACTGTCTCCTCCAGAGTCGATCCCAACACTCGCCCAAAACGGCCTGTTCCTTGGCAGGCTTCCATTCATGAAGCGCATAGACAATTGCCAAATTAGTGTTCATGAGGTCAAAAAAGAGCTGATGGAGCAATTAAATTGGTTCGAAGCTGTTGCTGGCCATTTGCCAGAACATGTCGATGGTCACCAGCATGTGCACGTTATGCCTGGTGTACGAAAAATATTTGCAGATACGCTCAGAGGAAGGGGTATATCCTGGACACGCGTACCCCAGGAAACATGTGACACTTCAGAATGCTCAGACCCACTACGTTATGTCCTAGCAAACTGCAGGGCATCAGTCGAGGTGTTCAAATCCCACAATCTAACATTTCCAGAAAACTTCATTGGTATTTCTGTTATGGGGAAGAATATGACCATGGAACGTCTGGCAGCAGCCATTGATCGTAACATGGAACACGAGACTACCGGTAATATAACATGCGAGTTGATGGTTCATCCCGGATACATATGCAAAGGGACAGGCGGATGTGGGTCTGGACCTGATGACTTCTCAAAGTCAGAAGACCGTGAACATGAGATGGGTCTGCTGCAAAGCAACAAATGGAAAAGCCTTCTAAGCAGCTATGGCTTTTCAGTATGCTCCTATGGTGACCTGTCAACATAAGTCCACCATACTCATGTATGCAGAATGCTCACCTCAGTTTGTTAAGAGGTGCGTACCAACACTAGCAAGCATATTTATTGCACAAAAACTGCAAGTGCATTTCATAGAACAAAGTAGCTTAAGGCCACAATTTCAACTTTAGAAAAATATACTATGATGGCAATGGCAACCTGGTATCACTGCAAATATACTGTAGGGTATCTTCAGCTGGCAGTGGCATATATCACCGAAAAACATTCTATCAGCTACCGGTATCTTCAATGTTATCCATAATCACATCTGGTAAGATCAGTTCTGGGTAATAAGGTAAATCTTCTGCGGCTAGTAGATATCCATCCAAGGTAAATGATACGCATCTTGCAATAAACCTGATAAAGGGTCTGAGATCTCCATGGTTAGCAGCTTCCAATGTTTCATAGTAGACCCAGCGGTCGGCAACCTTATAGAATAGGTAATAAATTTTATTCAACAAACACGTACGTATTGACTAGTCAGTCAACTGCTATAGTTACCTGGATAGAAACTGGGGGAAACCCATTTCTCATGAGGATCATGTTCATAAGTAATCTTGAAGTCCTACCATTCCCATCGATGAATGGATGAATATACACAAGTTTATAATGAGCCACTGCTGCAAACTCTACGGGATGCATCTTTCGCGTCTTTTCCGAATTTAACCAATTGTTGAATTCTTGCATATAAACAGGAACCTCGCCTGGATGTGGTGGGATGTGCTTTCCTACATATACCTGAACATTACAGTGTAACAGTCAGAGTCTGATTCCTTTAGTGATCAATCGATCTCAAACACCAGCCAGCAGAATGTTTGATGGTTACGACACTTACGAGTGTTGGCAATAGAGATCTGTCAGCATTATGAAAGTAATATTACGTTTAGTGCCCTATCAATATATGTTGACATTGCAACTACCAGCAAAATTTCAAGGAAGTGAACATTGTAGCATTTCAAGTCGGGGCAAAAATCATATACCGGTACTGAATTTGCTATGACCTAATGACCACATTTGAGCATATATTCTTGTACAACACACCTGATTGCTCCTGAATACTCCAGCATTGATTGGGTCCACAAAGCCGATTACTCGCTTGTGCAACTCCTTTATCTGTTCAATAGTGATCGCCCCATATTTCAGCAGCAATGTGCTGTTCAGATACTTCAAGGCTTCATCCACACCAATAACCTCATTGTGCTCACGGAGGCTTCGGCCAGCTATTCCATTCCGAGAATTGATAATCTCTTTAATCTCATCAATGGTCAATGAATTGCCTTCCAATGCAACAGTATGGTATATATGCTCATAGTAAAACTCTCTCATTGCTCGTCGTAGAGTTTTTGATTGAGGAGGGTACTTGTAGAGTTCTGACTTCTTTTTATCAATCTGACTGTAAAATGATAAATTGTTGATTTAAAGGAAATTTTAAGTAAGAATTTCCGTAATACCAGTACACTTCCAACACATATTCCCAGTCATTGGGAGTGGTTGGAATTAGAAATACCGAATTTGCTGATCTAGGACCTGCCAAGCTGAACAAAATGGAATAGTTTTCATACCTGAGAAGTATCTTATCAAGTTCTTCCACAACTGGCATTGTTCTTTCTCTATTAGCCAACGCCGTGATATGGCTTGGCTCATAAGTCAAGGCACGTTGGTATAATAAATCTGCTTGAATAATGTTATTGTCATCTTCCAAAAACTCGCCATACCCTGTCAAAGCATCTGCAAACTCTGGCTCCAAAGCAATAGCATGTTGAAATAATTTAGAAGCCAGTTTCTTGTTTCCTGAGGCAGCCAGTTCTTTAGCTTTCTTCACAGCATGCATGGCTTCCTCATACCGCACATCTAATAACAAATTACTGTATCAGATAGCAGGCCTTTTAATGTCACAGTGGTCACCACTATATTATTAAACGTTCAGACAATAATAAAACCATGGCCATTTAAATGGGGTAAAAAACTCCGGTGATGTCTTCACTTAAAAACTTACCTCGAACATTCAAAAACCGCTTTTGTGTTGCGGTTGGTGGCTTCATGTTATCATCTTGCACATCTGATTCTCGAACATCTTCTAGGTCTTCTTTTGGTAGCAGCAGGCCAAAATGTTTCTCCAAGTTGTCAATTTCCAATTCCTCATTTTCATAGCTTTTATAAAGCTCATTTTCCAATTTGCTTTCTTTCACTACATCATTTACAGGATTATATATTGGTAAACTTGGCATTGGTCCACGCATATATATCGCTCCAAATATTTGCATGAGAAAAGTGACTAGTACAGTGATTACGGTTAAATATAGAATGAGTTTTGTCAAATCATGAGTGATGTCTGAGAAGTTTCTCATGTGTTCCTTGAAAATGCTCACTTTTCTTCGTCTTTTCTCCATGATAGTTTATCACGGTTACGCTTTAATTCCAAAAATACTCCAGAGCACCACTAGCCCAACCTGCATAGTATTGGCGATAAATGTTTAATCTCCATGTCGGTGATTTGCACGGTACCGGTAGTCTGTAACAATCTAAATGCACACGTAGGTTTAGATAAGTTGGATTTTCGACAATCAACATGCAATAATGAATTCATGCCGCCTCTCCTTCACGGCCAACAAATCTCAAGAAGTACTTGCGACAGATTTCGTCCCAGCGGTAGGCAGATCCACACCAACTCGGCTTCAACACCAACTCGTTATCTGACCATTGATGCGTACATATTAACCCTCATGATGCCCTAGGATATTAACCCTCGTTTTTGCATTCACAGCCTGGGGCGTCCTCGAACTGCGTCCGGGCCTAGGATAGAGGAGGGCGGGTTGGGTGGGGTCTGCCGACCCGTGTGGAGACGGGTCAAGGCCTGACACAACCCGCCAGCAGAGACATGCGCCCCCGACGGGCACCGGACTGTGAGATAGGAATGGCGACCCACGATTTGTGGTTGCTAGATATATCGAGAAAGTCATCGACGATAATGACACAACTGAGAATGCCAAAATGTCCAGGAGGTGGACGGAACCGCTTCGCTCCGCACGGGTCGGCGAAACGCCACCCAACCCGCCTGCGCCACGCCCCTCCTCTATCCTAGTAAGCGGTCCTCGTTCCTCTCCTTGCGATTGGTTCGCTCAGGTAGTTCTGTTGTCAGGCATGGCCCGGAGAGAGATCAGCACCGCGTCCTAGGATAGAGGAGGGGCGTGTCGCAGGCGGGTTAGGTGGGGTCCGGCCGGCCCGTGCGGAGCGTAGCGGAGAGGTGATTGAACTATGGTATCTGCCTGCATCTTCTCTATGATCCGAATCCACTGGGGTGTAACAGGACAGTAGTTGCCAGTTTTTTTTCAACATCGGGCTGTTTTTTCGGTTTGTCAGCCTACACTGCAAAGGCCGAAGTAATCCTGATCTTTCACCTAGGTAAGTAGTTATAGGCCTACTCTATATGCAATATTAGAACACGGGAGAATACCCTGTAATTTCCGCTTCAGTGACTTGGAGCATATCTGTCATTGCGTTCGAAAGAACGCCATGAAATCTGTGATATATATAATAGTGACTAGACCTTATTATGCTAGGCGGCATTTTTGGTGTAGCGCCATAGAAAGTAATCCGATTAATTTCGACGATGTCAGTGCGTGATCATTAGACCTAGGATATGTCAGAATGACGCATCGGATAGCGATATAGCCTATATATCATTATAATGATAAGACCGTATATAGCCCTAGCCTATATTTCCTATAGTGGCCCAGGCCCAGGCTCCTTAGTCGTTCTTTTAGTAAGCTAGCTTCCCTTGACACAGAGTATTACAGTAGTGAAGAGTGTTCCATGGTTTATCATAATTAAATATCAATATTCAATATCATAAAACCGACACTTAGGCATAATTATTAGACACTTTTAGCGACGTAAGTGTTGTTAGCATAAACAGAAGACATGCTGTTAGCCTCCTGGTGGTGCTTGGAAGAGCTTCGAAAGACCAACGCGACGAGAAAGAGTAAGAAACATGCTAAACTCAAAACTATTACAAATTGAGTGTATAACGCAACGCTGGTCTCTGTCGCACCGAGTAGCATATTTAGGAAGTGAGCTTGGAATTCTTTCGTCGTCGTTGTCATATCCTGGGCTGTCGTGGTAGTTTTAACGGTTGCCTTTAGAGTGGTCGTAGTTTGAACAAGTGTTGTGCAATGGCCTTTGTTTTCCCCCATACATGATGCGTATCTGATGAGAAAACGGTCACATAGCAAAGCGAAGTCAACTTCGGTCATCCGTGTAGCCTAATCGTATAATCCGACATCATATAGGCACGTTTATTCTACAGAATGCCACAGAAACGAAAGAAGAACGGGACGGATAGTGCCGGAATATAATAGTAGCTTGTTTTGGGGGTCTATATATTCGGACTTACTTCATTACGTGTGGAATATAACTCTGTTCGTGAATTCCGTGAAACAAATGAGCCATCGGACCGCGAGCAAAAATGGCTACATCTTCACCCCCATGAGATTCCGAAGCATGTGGGACTCCCGTCTGTTGTTTATAATTTTTTGCACCTACAAAATATTTACCACAAAATAAAAGTCTTTATCTTAACAATTTGGTTGTTGTTTGAGACGTTTTAAGATTTAAGATACGGACCTGTATCAACACCACTCAAATCTTCTCTTGTTTGAACAGGTACCGTCGCAATTCCACCTTGATATCCCGGGCCATTATTGTACAGCACACTAGTATATGGTTTTCCATCTTTTGCTACGTGATATGCGACTCCATCATAAGGCGTTAAGCCTGAATGAGATAATGGGAGTTGTTTGAAGCTGTAGCCAAACAGCACTATAGTGTAGTTGCGTGGGCCTGACCAAGCAGGTGTTGGTATAGTTTCAGTGAGCTATAGACTTAGTTTTTAAGTAATTATCGTGCAGTCTGCTAATAATGCGTGTATGATATAGGCTATGGGCTTTTCTGCTTAACCCAGGCGTGTGTAAAATCAATAGCCTATATATATAGTAGTCGATTGCAGCAGTAGTAGTATGCCTATTATATATATCGGATTTTCAACAAGTAGGCCTATATTATTCTTACCTAAAACCGGGTTTCCTCTCCATGTATATCCACCGAAACTCATTGTGTGACTGTGGTCAGCCGTTACCACTATCAGCGTATCTGCGTCTGACGTCATGGATACAGCTTTATCAACTGCATCGTCGAATGCCACCATGTCATGCAAAGCTCGAGTGGCGCTGGTGTCGTGATGGCCCTGGTCTGTTCAGACATAGAGGAATGAGCAAAAGTTGCTTTCAAGCGGCAACATTATTAAACCACTCACCTATTTTACCACCCTCTACAAACAGGAAATATCCCTCGTCGTTTTTTCTCAGAATCTCAATTGCTTTTTGCACCATTGCAGATAAACTGGGCTCATTGTCCGGATCCCGATCTATCTCGTAATTCATGCTTTGAGGTTTGAACAAACCTTAAAAAGCAAAAATGTCTATAGCTATAATCTACAATTTTACACCAAGTATGCTTATAGGTCTTAGAGATCGACCGATATGGATTTTTCAAGACCATGTTTAGTCTACACAAAGAGGCCCTAATGAACGTACCTAACAATCTGTCTGTTGAAATCGGATCAACATTGTCTAATGCCGTCTTGTTCCATACATATTGGCGGTTTTCTCCGTGCCCAGGGTCCATCCACTGTTGAATGAAATCCTGCCCATCATTTCGCTCACCCCTCATCAGAGGAATTTCTTCATCAGGAACATTAGTCGGACGGAAGAAGCTTCGACCTCCACTGAGGGCGACCTAATTAGTTTCTATAGTTATTACAGTCCGCTACAATGAAAAACTAGCCCACAATAACTGCTAGGGGCTCATATGCCCATTTTTGACTTCATTATTCCCAAGCTTGATGCGGCGACTGTGGGTTAGCTGAACCTATCTTACCGTAACCATATCTGAACTGCTGTAAAATTGCTTGGCAATATCATCACATCCGCTGTCTATAGAATCCTGAGACATTCTGGAATCACTGTACCAGTTACGTTCGGGCGTGTGAGCGTACGTTCCCGCCGGGGAAGCGTGGACCAGGTGAACAGTTGAGATTATCCCGGTCGATTTACCTAGAAGTCACATCATAATCATTCCAAATACTTATACTTCATTGACTGCATAAATCTGAAGAGACTGGACTCACCTTCCTTGAAAGCATCAACCAATATTGAATCCACTTCCTGTCCTTTAGAGGATTCACAATTTCTTCGCTTAACCTTCCCGTTCAGTCCGATGGTTCCGTGCTTGGTCTTAACGCCGCAGAGGTAAGCCGTTGCGGTTGCCGCAGAATCGGTTGTTTGCCTGTCTACAGAGTACGTCTAAAAGGAAATGAATCAGATATGCCGCCTTCGAATTCTCACGTGTTGGCCTTTCCATCTTTCCAATGCCCAGTGATTTTGACTTCGTTTGTGCACTTGAAGGACTGTATAACCCTTCCATTTGAATATACGAGGCGAAATCATTAATACCGGAATTCCATGAAAATAACAAAATGTGGTATAGGTTTGCCCAAGGGCAAGTGATGCCCCACCGTTCCCGAAACAATGGTAAGACTATTAGGGCCTACACAGGAGGGCTCAGATAAACTGAAACTTCGGCATAATCTTACTTTCGACAAGCCAGCATGAGGGAATTTTTCCATCGCTAATTGATACTCCTCTCCTGTTTGATTATGAATTTGGCCTTTCAAAATCCGTCCTGTTGTTACTGTAGGTAGTCCCATGCCGTCACCTATCATTTACATTACAATAGGGTACAAATTTGAGCTATGGTTGTTATAGTAATGAAGGGGCACTGCAGTCTTCGATGGCATAGCTCATATACAATGAAAGATTAAAGCACAGTTTAGCAGAAAAATTCTTATAGTTCACAAGAAGTGTAGTAGCTGTACCGGCACTGACCTTTGTCAGTTGGTCACCAACTATACACCGAAGCGGGAGTATAGGGCTATATGCCATTACGATATGTCAAATTGCGGTAACATATGCGTACCGAGAAACATAATCACATTCTTCGCTGTTAGTCTGTTTAGAATCTCTCTTTCCAGGGCTATTTTCAGCTCGTCTTGTCCCTTGGCATTCCAATACTCGGTCGTTTCTTCTTCATCTGGTTAAAAACCAAATCAATGCACGTGCATTTGTGATATTGTTAACCTCCAGGAACAAAGGCACATCAGACATCAACATTACCTGACCAAACTTTTACTTGTCCCAAGCATCCGGATATAAGCAAAATCATTGCGGTATGGATCATCAGAGTAACGTGCATGTTGCTGGATTTTGAGTAGGCCTCACGTTACTATATATCTGATAGTACCTGTCCACATAGAATGCACCGATCAGTAATACCTAGATCTCCAAGTATTAGAAAACTTCTGTGTACTCCCGCACTTATGATGATGCCTATTGCAGACAGATCTAGAAGAATTAACTAAAGGTTTTGGTTTGAAAACATGTGGGATGTCGTACGTTTCGAATCTCTATATCTGATCTAGTGTACAATTCTACATAGATTTACTAGCCTATCGGTCAACGTTCGCTTCCACACAAGTCCGTCGCTCGTTATACATTGGCATGACTTCGTTATGGTTCAGAAGAATTTGTCCTCGGCCTGATGTCAGAATTTTCAGAAATTGTTTGATGAGTGGAAAGTGAGATCTAACAAACTATCTGATCAGTGGGCCTATACATCGTGTTGGTGTTGACTGTTGAGCATTAAGTCAACATCATTGTATTATAAAACCCATTTTTTGCTGTAATCATTATTTATGAAGAAGATACAAAGCGGATGACGAGTTGATTTGATTTACTCGTGCAGTACAGCCGCAGTTCATAGCGCAGGTGGGTGATAGGTCAACAGCAACAGCGATCGGAATATTGGGGTGCCAATATAATAATTCAATACCTATCACGGATGTGAGCTGTGAATGTTGACTGCTACGTATTGGTCATAATGATTCATTTCCCTTCTTTCAGTACATAAGTGTATCGTGTGATCGCAGCAGAACATAACTGTACCAGGTTACCATGCACACCTAGAACCGGAATAATAAAATAGTGCTTCCAATAGACAGCTATAGAATGCGCTAGATGTAATCGTTGGGGCGATCATTTGCCCGTGCACATTTGATGCATTAGACATGGTTCCCCGCATAGAAAGGCTTCCCGACTGATACATGTTTCAAAGTGCAGTAGAAAACTAGGACTTGAATGACGGGCACGGCCAAGCGAGTTGTTTATTTCTCTTTCGCAAATCGAAGATGTAGCATACACACAACGTAAGCTATACGCTTATAAGCGTGAAAAATCGTATTCAGAGTGTCCGCGATAAAAGAGCATACATGTTTAATGCCTGCTGTTCAGAATTTCGCAGTTGAGTAAAGTAGCCTACGTCTGAATTAGGCGCAACCATGAAATTGCTCGACTTCAGCTTATGAACGGTGTATAGCGCGATCGTTCTGTAAATAGATACGAAGTACCGTTCTGTATTTGCTCTGTGGTCGCGCAGACACTGCGAATGGTTTACTGTGGGTTGATGACAAGATCGCCTTGGTTGATAATGATTTGCTCAGCATTGTACGATCTATCGCGTTAGTGCAGCTGTTACTACCATTTAGGGTCATATTACCTCGGCGGTTCTATTGTAGCGATAGAAAGCTCCACAAGTGAAGACAGATGTCAAATTAAACTAGTCACCACTGATTTTACAAGTTTCGACATCGGCGACCATGAGTGGTGGAATGTGTTTTGAGGTCGAGATTCGAGACGAAACTAAAACCACGTAATGGAGTCATCGGTTGTGACGCTTCGTATAGCCGCTATAGCAGATTCAAGAGTTTTAAAATCGTATTATTTCACTGAATCGAGAGTGTTGTATTTTAACATTTCAGACAGATGAGTAGCAGTGCGCTTATCGGTTTCCCTAAGTTAATTCAACCGTTCGACCAGAGGTATAGGCCTATTGCAGCCGGCGATATGATGCCGAAGTCATATGCCACAGTTTCGAGTACTTACAGCTAAATCAATTTCAGTAAATTGCATGATACGCTTGGTGAGACTCCACAGGCATTGATTAGGCCAATGTTATGCTACGAACAGAGGAAATATCCTATTGCTACCATCATGAGATGACGAATATAGTCACTCACACCGTTGTAATAGGCCTACATAGCATTGATTGATTTCGGGCAACGGGATATGTTAAAACGCGGTATAGCCAAGCCCGAATCTTTATGACTACAATCGTATGGGACTTATTTATTGGTTTGAGCATTGGCGGCGAAGATAATAAACGATGTTGGGTAGTAGTATAATGATAGATTTACGGTGTCAATAAATCGATGTGTTGATGGAATGATAAACAATAAACAATAGCATGGAGCAGTGAGGCGGCAATATTTTGATATCGAAGCATTTATTTGGCTTGCATCTACATCTCAGATCACATAAGAATGCCTTACCAATTTCAAGTTTTTACACTATTGCATTGTCAAATGATGCATTTTAAGGGTCATATCACCGTACCCGACACCCACACCATGGCCTACTTTAGAGTAGGCCATGCCTACACCCTGACTACAGAGTTTTGGGCAATAGGCCTCAGTAAAGATTTGCAATAATTTTTTCGTATCAGGTTGTTTCCCATTAGCATGAATAATCTCTCACGAATAGTGAGAAGTCTTTCTTACTCAAATACACAGATTATCCATACCACAACGAGCGATCCCAAGCGATACTTAATTCTCAGCCTGGAACTGCAGCCCGACACAGTCAGCTGCTTCGAAGCTTCGAAGTAGACTGCGCAAAGACTGAGCTTTTCGATATCAAGAATCTGCGAGAGTTCCTCGGGGAAATTCCCCAACGCGATACCGTAGTTCCAACTTTGCTCGGCAAATTGCTAAGGCCCACTAAATAGATTGTAGCTGCTCGTGGAAGGAGCAAATTCGGTGGTATGGCACGTCAGGAAGAGGCAGATGAGGATTTTAAATTGCCGTTGCGACCTTGGTTGGAAAAGCAAATAAACAGTGGCAAGTTTAAAGGTTTAGACTGGGAACAATGCGACGGTGAAACGAAGATGTTCCGACTGCCATGGGTAAAAAAGAATTTGCCAGAATGGGAGGAGTTTTACAAGATCTTCCGCGCATGGGCAGAACACAGAGGACGTGGTGAAGCCGAGGGACTAGATGACTCCAAACTTAAATCAAATTTTCGGTGTGCTTTAAATAAATCTGCCGATTTTGAGGAAATAACAAGTCGATCTCAACTTCATCAGCAAACTGGCAATTACAAAATGTACAGAATTTTGACTCCAAAAGAAGTGCGCGAACGCAAAAAGAGCCGAAGTAAAGGGAAACCCAAACACGAGCACAATTTCAACGACGATGAACTTAAAACCATTGACAAACACGGGCTAGAGGTGTTGGACAGTCTCGGCTGCTCATCATCCTTCCCACCTCTTCCTACCATGGATATTGATCCTTCATTGAATTTTCCGACGATAGACGACTCCACCCAGAACCCTAGTTCCTACCTGATGTCACAAAGTGATTTGGCTTTAGACCCTATAACGACAATCCGACCTCCAGATATGACTGATTTTAGCCCAGGTCTTGCTATCTCTCCAGCTGGCCCTGTCATGCCAGCAACATGCAGCCGAGATGTGCCCATGGAAGAAGACCCACCTGTTAGTAACCTAACGATGAGTAGCAATGAAGAAGAAAAGGTCAGCCTTCATTTGGATCCCTCTAGTACGACTGCATTAATTAGAGAGCAGTTAAGAAATGCGGGAGCAGATATATCACGATTATGTGAATGCCGGGTAATCGTCTCCTACAACGGCGAAAGAGTTTTGGAAAGGGTGATTGAGGACATGCACAAAGGGTACAGAATTTTTTACGGCGATAAAGACGAACAATTGATGCGTTTACTGCAGATGCGTAACACACCAGAAGAAAAACTTGCCGATTTCCAATTGCAAGGCATCCAACTTCCAACGCTAGTTCAATCAAGCCACACAATGTCCGCCATTTTAAATAAGACCGACCTGGGTGTTGTGATACGCTACGATCCTCAGTCGCTTCGTCTGTGTGCAAAAAGACTTTGCCAAAGCCAAGTATTTTTCTTCGACCCTCATGACCCTTCTTCAACATCCGAACCGATTAAACTAAAACGAGAACAAATAGTGGAGCTGTTTTCTTATGAGAAATATATCCTTCAATATATCCACCAGGTAGTCTATGAAGAGAACCTATTACCTCCTGAAGCTGATGTTGTGCTCTCTGTTGGGATTAAACCGAAGTCTAAATTAGCTCTCCCAGTTATGAAAGGATTGAAAATTGAACTCATACCATATGCACTGGACTTTTTTGCAAAAAACAATGGCCAACATGGATCCAGTATTTCTCTTTGTTTCAGCAATCCCATTTCCTTAGAGACGCTGCTTCGCACCATCGAGAAAAAGTCATCTCCTACCAAAGATTCTGGTCGCGTATAGTGTTCCAACCTTGAATATGACAGTTCCAAGAACAAGCTTATAGCCGACGTCAGACTTATTTTGAATGGGAATGATGAGAAAAAGCATCCTTACTCATTCCTAACTAAATATATGGAAAAGGTACATGTTGCTTTTCTGCACCTGCGTTGATGACACCTAAGTCCCCGTTGTCGTATGAGCCATTTTAACGGTTAACAAAATGTTCCATTTCCATACATACGTTTGTTTTGGTTTATAATAATTTTCGCAAATGGTCGTATTTTTGTTTTAACCCGCACACGGGTAACATAAATAAATTTCAATGTATCATCAGATTTTGCTGTGTGGCTAAATTGTTCCGTCCTCTGTTGGTTTCATGAGAGCTAAAGTTCAGTGAATATGTGTTAAAAAAAAAAAAATTTCAAATTCATTTTTTTTTGGGATGAATGATCACATGTTGGTTCCAATTAGGCACAAGTTTCAATTTTGTCAGAAATCACCTGTGTTGGTTTCATTTTGAAAAGGTAATCTGTGAACACTGTCTAGTTATCTGAATACATTTAATTGGAAATGGCAATGCTAATGCCAAGTTAGTTAAAAACTTGTTAAAAATCCTGAAAATTGGTCTTTCACAAACTTACGATTTTTTATCCAATGTAGAAAGTTATCTTGGGCAGCAATAATATTTACTTGTTTGTAGTCGCTAAAAGTGTTTGAAATTTGGGTACCATGGAATCATTTTTATAGCGGTCGACAATATTTCACTTTGTGTTTGAGACTGGATTTTTGTGATTTTATAAGTTTGTCAATCAATCGCAATTTGGTGCTGCATTCTGTGAATTATCCTTTGAACTTTTATTATTTCATTTTTATCTGACTGCACAGCAGCTATTGATCCAAACGCCATATTTCATTTCCCTTTCCTTACTTCTGTGAGAAGTGCTTTTCTTATTTCTTTGACTTTCAGTGAACTTTCTCGGTGTGTGGGACAGTGCGCATGGGAGGGAATTTCGTTAGTTGGAGTGACCTGAGCATTACGTCGATTCGAAACCTATTTCACCGCCGCAACCGACATATTCTACCAAGTACCATGCAATTTGCCATTTTCTGGTGCCCGCCGAAAACTCCTATTTTTTATATTACCCAGACAAAATTTTAAATACCGAACGAAGTAATCTTAGAGAAGTCGGTGCTCTGTAACTGTATCAACTTTCGAGTAAAATTGTCTCGACAACCGAATACAACAAAAACTCACTCGAAGTCGTGCTTGTATAGTACGAAGCATATAACAAAGCTGCGCTTTGACTACTGTGGACAGTGGCATAGATTTTTCTGTCTGTGATGTAGGCTATAATCCGATTTTCTATTACTTTTGTAAAATCCCAGCCCTAAGTGTAGGCCCTTTATTCCTATCGCCAGGATTTTAGTCTTTTCGTTGTCGTTACAATATTGTGTTGTGGAAGTTGTTATGTAACACCGAAAATCATTTTGCTATGAAACTCTGAAATTCTTGGGAGTGTGATTCTTACTCAGTGTCAGTAGCCAGGCTTCATTCAAACAGACTGCAGTATGAGTGGAATGTGAAATATGCTCCATATTTATCCGTTCGCTCATATACCATTACGGTTATTTCAGATCGTTGAACTTGGGGATGGGGTTAGTTAGCAAGCGTATAGGTAGTGTCGCAATGTAACAATTCTGTAAAATGGCGGCTAGGCGAGACACAATTCCATGAGAGAACAAAATTTAATTTTTATACCAACACATTTAGTGTCACAATTTGGAGAATAGGCTGCCATAATTCACAATTATTTTCGGGACCGCACGACCGTAAAGTGCTTGGAGCCGTAAGCGGCTGTGCTCAGACCTTCACATTGAGAACCATTATATGCTATACACAACGCAGGGGAGGTTAACGACAGATCTCCGATTTTCACCTATTTGGATTTCATATAAAGATAAAGCCGCTATCCGTTGTATTTGAAATAAAATTTTGTGGCAATGGTCTATGTCACAAAGAAATCATAAACTGTTGTATACTATATATAATGCGTTATCTGACCAGCAGAAATATCATTTAAAACTGAGATGTAGTTGCTTGTGATTTTCAACTTGATTACGTGTGTGGCAAGTCTCGCAAAATGGCGACTGAAATTTAGCGCGAAAGATGAATATTTGGCGGACACATAAGACGTAAGTGATATCCACTGGAAGCTTCCTGTTGAGTGCGCAACGCCGGCGCAAACAATTACATTACTCGAGAATGAAGTCATCATACGGAATGACCACCAATTACCTACATCAGGGGTCGGAAAACTGCGGCCCGCAGGCCAAATCCGGCCCGCCCGTCATTATTTTATGGCCCGCGAACAACAGGTCGTGCGTACAATTCGTTATAATTCCATCGTTGTGCGCATGCGCATATTAGGGATGTGTAACTCTAATAATATTCGCCTAATGAATATTAACGAGTATCATTGGCCTTTTTGGTATTCACGAATACAAATATTCGGACTCGGTATTCGCGAATACTTGGCGTTGTCATAATTTCGCAACTTGTTGTTCCGGAAGGCCGCTAATTTGTACGACGAATCGCCAATTTTCTTTGAAATCGATCGTGCTATATCGTGCTATATTGATCCCGGTTCTCGTGCGAGAGGCGGTGATTGCGTACTGTTGACATAAATAGCGCGAAAACAAATATATTACGTATGCGTGTACTGACGGCTTTGGTACGGCCCGCAAGTTGGCGACAATGTGTATAATTAGCCTATTAGTGCAAGAAGTTTGCCGACCCCTGACTTACATTGACAAACTTTTGAGGAAAGTGTGCATGCGCGTACGTATTGTGTGAAGATGAGAACAGATTCAAGGGCCAATTATATTGGCTGTTTAGAAAGTTAATAATTTTTAATCTTAGTAACGTGTCCTATGAAGACCATAAAATAGGTTCAACCCCACTGTAGTATTTGTTTACCTACCTCGTTTTTACTGGTTGTTGCAGATGTCACATAGCGCCATCTTGCGAATCGAATTTAGATTGGGGAAAGTAGGTGCTTGCTTGCTTGCTGAGCAACTAAGCGTAGGCTTATGGCCCTAAGCCCAAACGCAATTATACTATGATGGCTTTCTCAAGAATTGCCGGCGTCGAATATCCAACATCGACATTTGGGTGTCTTTGGAATCACCCTATCACCACACAGTTAATGTGTAAAACGGGGTCCATATTTTATATCATGAATGCAATCTAACAATGGGCACTTGTCCCGTCAACGGTTGAATATATCAAGGCCACAAACGAACAAAATAATTGACTAGGTAGGTTACAAGTTCGGATGAGTCGAGTGAACGTTTCTTTCCCATTGATTTCGTAGCGTTCTAGCGTGGACGGTGACTAACTGAGTCAGTCGTTTCACAGGAGCCCAGTCTACCCTATTTGTAAAAATCCGGTCAAAACTGGTATCGCTTAAACGTCATTGGACGACACAAGGGAGGCGTGTCACCGATTTAGTCCTGTATGAATGGGTGTGCGCTCCACTGCCCGTCAGGCCGTCGCGAAAGATGGCTTGCTGCGTTTGTTTCCTATTATATATGGCCGTCTGCTTTGAATTCACACTTCACAGTCACACCATGGCCATGGTCACACCCATGTCAAAAGTCACCCTTACCGAAGCAGATCATCTCTTGCTCCTACGTGCTATTATGTATGTATAGTTGCAGGGCAGCTTTAAACCTTGCGGTCGTGCATTCTACACTCACACTGTTCTTAAAAGCAGTAGACCAGGCTACTAGGCCTATCTGGTGTCATTTGCTGACAAAGAGAGTGTCTTTCTGACTGTCATTTATTTGTGCGGTAGAGTTCACGCTGTATAAAGTTGATCGATTCTCTCAAACTCAATTCCGAGGTGTTAATGTTTTTCAAAGAAAAACTTCAATTTCAACTAATACATCAAACCGGATTAAACCGGTTCAAACTCGCCCCCGGGCTTCCTATTGGACAAAGGGTGGAGAAGAAGCAAAACATTCCGATAGCTAAAGACTAAGTCAATGTCAATAAGTAACTCTTCACTCTGGGTAAAGAGTTGGTGATGCATAGGCCTACATAAATACAAGCGATTGCGTCGAGGTTGTCTTTGTTATTTCTCTGCAGATAGACCTACCAGAAGCTCTCAGACTAGCAGCAGTTACCTTTACAAATATGTCGGTAAGTCTAGCGTAAGCGCGAGTATTTTCAAGTGTAAACTAAACGTTTTGAATCCGACAGGACGGCGCGGTAGCTATAATAGATCCTTCTGAGATATACAGACCTGAAAGTTCAGATTGGAAATACGATTGTGAGCGCGAAGGGTTTCGGGATTTCTCAACAGTAAGTCGTAACTAGTATGTAATAGTAAATAGTAACTGAACTATTTTCTGTTTCACTTTAAGTCGGGGAATCTATTCGACCGTGTATATCAGACGTACTTGCAAATGCATACGAACCAATGCGTCGACTTTGTTCGAAAGAAGGTAAGATGGAGGTTATTCGCAAAGTAACATGAGTAATACTTATTACCGTGCTTCTTAGCATGATAAGTGGCTAAAGTTCGATCACGGAACACTTACTATTATGGA